>OX235263.1:41004804-42413851 GCA_944472135.2 Trichobilharzia regenti
TAAAGCTGTAAGCATTATGAAAATATACTAACTGTGAATGCAGAAAAGCGGATTATTTCAGGTACTTAGCTGAGTTTGAGCAAGGTAACGATAAGAGCGACGCTGCAGAGTGCAGCCTAATAGCATATAAAGAGGCTTATGAACTTGCTGTCACACATCTTCAACCAACCCATCCGATTCGTTTAGGAGTTGCCTTGAATTTCGCAATTTTTTATTACGAGATCGTGAATTCAGCAGATCGTGCTTGTAAACTGGCAAAACAGGCATTTGACGATGCCATAGCAGAACTGGACAACATATCTGAAGAAAGCTTTCGAGATTCATCTTTAGTTATGCAGCTGTTGAGAGACAATCTTGCACTATGGATAGCTGATATGCAAAAACGTAAGTTCATTAATGGAATAATGAGAACCTTACGTTAGATGAGAAAGATCCACGAGCATGAATGAATCAGCATACATTTCATTTGCAACTAAATGATTCAGACAACGTATCAATATAGCTGTCTTAATTAAATGCCTTTTTCTCTGTTTCCCCAAGGCATTACAGATAAGTGTTCCAAACCTGTCTAACATACGAAGGCAATAAGGTTACTTGCTTAAACTGTTCATCTTATGGACGAAGCATATGTAATACGTTCACTGACAGCACCAATATATCATTCAACAGTTAGACAATGAAATATACTTCCATGTCAGTAACATTTATCTTGAACTCAGAACAAGCGAAAGCTTAGCTTACAAGCGCGAATGATTGGGACGTTCTAAGTCAAATAGTTTAAAACAAATTCAGATCACTATGTCAAGAATAAAGTATTACGACTAACAAAATGATCAGAGTGCAAGGAACAAGTCCCCTCGAATATCGTAAACTAGATGTGTAACATTGGTTACGACCTAATGACCGATCAAAGTACCCATCACAGTCCTACAGGAGGTCAATCGTGTTCCCAAATAGCTCGGTGGTAACGCCTTTGACTGCAGTACTGTGTCATGCAGGTCACAATTTCATAGAGGACATGTGTTCCTACCTGATTGTAGATATGTCTTGCTAACGAGTGTTAACAAGCAAGCTCCGACGATTTTCGCCGAATGCCTCCACATATCTACTACAGATTCACAGTGTATCGTGATGATTAAACTAGTTTGATGGCCATAAAGCAAAACTTGATGACAATGGTTACTACCTAGTGAACAATCATTTTATCACTCTAAAATCTTCTTAAGCTAAGAAAATCTAGCCACAGTATTACCCCAGGTATCAAAAAAGAGAAAATCAAGCCACATATAATTAAAAACAATTTAATTGTGTTAAATATTAACAAATTGAATATATTAAAACACAAAAGTATATTTACATTCATTGCATTCAGAGAGAAAAAAACAGTCAACTAAACAAGGATGTTTTCAGGTGTAAAAATTACCGATTGTGATGGAAATAGTAACTAAATGCTAACACTGCTAATATATATATATATATATATATATATATAAAGTGAAGCTGTTGGTAAACGTTAGATAACGTGATAATTTTTAAGGTCTATTAAAGACAGACTGAAAGCATACACATAAGAGATCATATACCACTAAAATTCATTTACAAAACTTGTTGCATAACATTTCCGAAACGAAAAAACAAAATAATATCAGATTCCTAAAAAATATTAAAACAATCCACAGTCCTTGAGGTTACTTTTAATAATCACATCAGTAACTGCATCAAAAACAAACTGTATATTGCTTGTATCTGTTGCGCATGTAAAGTGAGAATAAACATCTTTGGATTCGCTTCGAGTATTCAGATTTTCAAAACGTGTTCGAATGTATTCTGATGCTTCTTCATAATTATTGCCACCTTAAAATAATTAGAAAAACTCTACTATTAATTGCTTTCAAAAATAGAATAAACAAAATTGTAAAAAAACGTTAAAACCAAATATAAAAGGTGATAATGCGGTCGTAAAACTTACAATAGCTGTTAAATGGTTGCAAGCAGTAGGTAGGAAGCCTTGGATTTAGATTTCGAGCTCGTTAATACTCTTTATCAGTGCGTATCCGCAATCTTTAAGAGACTAATGTCCTTTCTGAGATTCGAATCCAGGTCACCTAGTGTTGCGTTCAAAGACATTACTAATGAGCTACTCAGACTTGTGATCAACCTACTGTAAAGGATAGGCAGTAACTAATATCACGTGTATAAGACTAAATTGCGCGATAAAGTTTGTATGATATCGTCCTCCTAGTTAAGCATATAAACTAAGTAAGTGCTATTATTTTGATTAGATTTGTTTCTAGCACTGAAGTTGGTCATGTAAAGATGTCTGTCTGTCTGGATTCAATACAGAACTTGTCACCGAAGTGCAGCAGTTCGAGTTGCCACGTTCCAAATAGCACACAGAGGTAGACAAGAAGAGTGAAACACAATGGGTAATGGTAGAAAGGAATATGAAAGATCACAGAGACTGAATACATCTGCGCTGGCCATTGACAACGATTTTGAGCCATGTCACCTATTCTCTCCAGATATTGATTCCTAGAGTCCCGAAGGCCCCAACCAGGAAGTCTGCATCTCCCTACCTTACTCAATTTAACTGTCAAGGATTTCATGGATGGATGCCATGTTTTTGTTTGGCCACCACTTACTCTTTTCCAACCTGCACCTATATCAGCTAGTAATGCCCGTTAGGGGAGGCGATGGTTAGTTATGTACAACACGTGACCTAGCCATCTCAATCTATGTAACTTTATAGCCTCGTCGATTCATTTTCCCTCTTTGCCCAACACTCTACGCATCCTAACGTCAACATTACTTACCTTATTAATTAAACCACCTAACGTGAGACAGAGATCGCAGACATCTATGATCGAAAGCAGTCAACCTTTTCATGTCTTCAACGCGTATTGGCCATGTTTCAGAGCCATAGAGAAGGACGGAGCGAACTGCTGGGCAGTACACACGTCCTTCGGTTGATAGCCAGCTGGATGTCACGCCTACGCCAGAGGTGGTGTAAGTCAGCGAAAGCAGCTCGAGCTTTTTGGATCCTTGATGAGATTTCGTCGCCAATCAGTCCGTTGGTGCTAATACAACTTCCCAAATAGGTGAAGCGGTCAACATGTTCTATCACTTCACTCCCTATCACTAAGCTAGGAGTTGACGTAGTCCAGTCCTGTAGCAGCATCTTACATTTTCCAGGGGCGATGTAAAGATGAGTCCATTAGGAGACATATGAACTAGTTTACAAAAAAAACCAGAGTGACAGGAAAAATAATGACCTGTGCACAAAACGTAGAGGATACAGAAATGTCTATACAACTGATAAAGATGATACAGAGATAAATGAATAAACCCTGTTCAGAGATTCTTGAAGAGGAGAGAATTTGTGCTTTCTCGAACTGATATCAACTCTTGTCACTAAGAGTACCTGACTACTGACTTCAGTCTGCCGATCGACAACCCTTGTTAATGGCTTCAACCGAAAACTTCTAACTTCATGGTTTATTTTAGCAGTTTCTTACTTCTCCACAATACTTATCGTGGATGCGTAACACGTATGTCAAGCAATAAGGCAATAGAGATTGTGAACCGCATGTTACTATTTATTTATTTCAATTAAAACACAAACTAGTTACGAAATAAACACTAAAACACATGTGTGAATTAGAGAACAACATCTTAAGTTTGAAAAGAGAAAACAGAAACATGACGACTATCAAAATGGTTTGATAAGTGCACCTACAAAATACATTCCCAAGCACTTGTTTTTATACTTCGGTGTCGCTTTTTTAGTGGCATAAAGAATAAGAAAGGTGACTGGTCAGTATTTTCATGTGTTGAGTTATTGGGTTGTATGATTTTCCTGACTCGTTCAGCAAAATTACTCAACATAATTGATATCTGAATAACTTAATGGTCACCAAGTGTATTTCCACTTGGAAACAAATATGTTGATGTAAAGAAAAATAGCTATGTCACTGTTAGCTATATATTTCCACAAAGATACACTCTCGTGCTCAGAAGAGAAAGTGTTGAAATAACAGAAAGCATTTCAGAATTATCAATAACAACTTAAATGCGTTCTCTTTGTACTCACTGTGAAGTTAGCCATGAAAGGAAAGAAAATCACACAACTTAGAAGTTAATGATTGTGTCAATGAAAACTGAGTGCAACAAAATGAACGTGTAATTGTCGTACTGAGTTATAAGAAAAAAAACGTGAAGAGAGAGGTAAATTTTCTTTTCGATAAATCATTTTCAAGAGCTGGACAGTCGTATTTATATTTAACAAAGAATTCCCAAAAATAAGTCAGATAGTGGCAACTTAAGTTTAGAAAATGTATTACATAATGTGAGGTGTAACCTTGGGGAGGATGACTAAGTGGAGATGAGAAAACAGGGTAGAAGTTGAAATGACATAATAAGTATGAGAAATGACTCATTAATGTGAATAGACAAAACCCAATGGAAAGATGGTGGTGTTTGTGTATACATTCACTAACCTTAAAATGGTCAGAGTGACGCTCTTACCATAATTTTGCTTCACTTTATTATTTGGGTTAACTATTGTTATTCTTTCACAATCTCTGATTGGTTTCATGAGTTGTTTGTTAGATATAAATACGATTTTATAGCTCTTGAAAATGACTTATCGTAAAGAAAATTTAATTCGCTTTTTACGTCTATTTTTTCCTTATGATTCAGTATGAGAATGACGCAGTTCATTTAGTTGAAGTCAATATGCACTGACACTTAATCACATTAGCTCTTAAGAACACCAATTATGGTTCATATTCAAATTCCTAATGTAATACATGAGCAAGTAACTCAATTTAAAAGCAGTTAACTAAATTTGTTGGTTAGTGTTGTGGTAATGGATTCTTTTTAATGACAGTGAGAGTATTCATACTAGATGACAGTTCTAAATGCTATCACGGGTTATAATGTCTAAAGGCAATGACTTTAAGGAATCGCTAAGAAATTGATATTGACTATTAAAAGAAGATAACGGATGAATTTCCGTTGGACTTGAGATGCAGTTCGTTGGCTTAAGCAATTGTCTTTTAACAGATGGATTCCGAGTTGTACTCTCAATCCATTATCTACTTCAACCTGCGCAACTGGCCAGTATCAACAGTCATGATACATTAAGTGTGGCTCATAGCCTAGTTTATACGAATCCTGTTTAGTAACTTATCAGTAGGTCAGTCATTCGGAAAAAACACCCTCAGAAACGTAATTTAGTATTATTCTTGAAAATGCAGCTCACGATAAACAATATATTTCACCTACTATCTCGTAGTTTCCTGTTCTGGTATGAACAGATGACTGTCACGCACTTAGTTTTGAGATTAAATTCTAATGTATTTCAATGTTTGCTGAAGCAATGCGCATCGGTTCAAGTTAACACCCATCAAAAAGGCACAAGTGAAATGAAAGAGGCAGAAACGCAATGAAATAAAACTAGTAGACAGACACAAATACATCAGAAAAAAAGTCAAAATCGGTAACTAATAAGCAGCGTAGACATCTACGGTATTATAAACAATTTTTAGTTCCGTCACCAAGTCTACACACATTGAATCTTGGTATTCAGTACACCAGATATACGGTAGGATGTAAAAGGACTATCAATCTAGGTACATACTCAGGGTAAAAGCTGATCTCGTGTCTGTTGTGTGTTTCTAATTGTTAGAACAAAGTAAATTTATAGGCTCAAAACAAATGGAAGGATTAGGTCCTTTCCTTTCCAGTTACACTTTCTGGAAACAAATAAAACTCGTTACTACAGAATTTTGATTTAAGCCATAATTCAGAATAATGCTTATATCAAGAGAGATTTGAGTGACGACATTCGCTTACAAAAATTTTCGACGTTTCAGGTCGATCGCATTGTTAAACTTCACTTTGTTACCAGGTGGCATAGCATGAGAAAGATGGCGAAATGACAACCAAGTGTGAACAATGTTCACATATTGAGTGCTTGTGTGGTGATTGACAATTTCTAGCTCTGTATTGTTTAAATACTTACTGTTGATTGTTAGTATATTTCTTATATGAACTGCATAATAATTTCGCTAAATACAAATTCCTGAATTCTGCCCTCTCTGTGTTTTGTTTGGATTCTTGTAATTCGGTCATGTCGAAATACTAATACTATGATTACAAATAATTACAACAAATTGGCGTCGCGATGGAACTAAATAACTTTGGAAAATTTCCTATAAATGGTTCTCCGCGGGAGATTGCTGATTACCTTGAATGCTTCGATGCGTGGTGCATTTCAAAGAATGTTCGCGATGACAAAATACCAGCACATTTCATCACTGCTATTGGGCTAGATGCGTATAGCCTAGTAAAGACTCTGTCGTTTCCAGATCAACCTATTTCTCTGTCATATGTCAAGATTCGTGAACTTCTGATAAATCACTTTCATGTAACTACATTTGAGACCAGAGAGAGGGCTCAATTCCATAAACTGGTTCGTGCTCCCAACCAGAGGATTAGAGACTTTATTCTGCAACTCCAAATACAAGCTTCAAAGTGTAACTTTGGAGATCAGCTGCATACTCAACTACGTGATCGTCTAATTGCTGGAATCAATATTCCTAAGTTAGAGAAAGAGTTAATTCAGATTCCTTCTTGTACCTTTCAAACTGCTAAAGATTTATGTATTACATATGAAGATGTCAATAATGAATACTCTGCTCCCACTACGTCAGTATCTGATGTTATGCTTTCTAAAGTCGAAAATACAAGTGGTCATGGAAAGCAATCCAAACTGTCGTCCACAGGTAATAGAATGCAGCCAGAGATCAAAAACATTAAACCGTGTTTTTCCTGTGGAAAGTTACATCTACGAAGCACTTGCCGTTTTCGGGGTGCTAAGTGCCATAAATGTGGTAAAGTTGGACACATCAAGACTGTTTGCAGAAGTTCGAATACTTATGTTGCTCAACATTCTTATAATTCTCCCAATCTGTCTAGTAAAATGGAGTCAATGTGTCTTTCAACTTTTCAAAATACTCAATCTCATCCAATGAAAACCTCCACTACAAGTTCAGCAACTCAAGCGTCAACTGTTTTCAAAAATGAGGTAGCTGAGTTACAATGCGAACTGTCGAAAACACGAAAAAACTGAATGAGATGAGAGAGCAACTGATTAAAATGGAGGAATTGCTGCATATGCATAGACTGCGTTTGTTGAATGCAGAGCATACAAGTACCCGTGAAAGTCCTGCAAAACTTTTCAAATCTCGAATTCTCAAAAAGCATCTGATGTCCACGACTTCTAATGTACATTATTACAAAGCGAATGACTATAGACCTTCTGTTGGAATTATACTACAAAAAATGGGAAATCGAGTGGTGAAGATATTAGACATCAAAGATCACTCAGTTCATAACAGACACCTGGACAAAGTGACAATAAATGAAGTAGGTCGTTCCAATTATTATTTTAGTGATTCCGCTAATAATCCTGATTTTGTAGATAATTCAGAAATAGGTCCAGATAATACTGATGAAAATAATATCACAGAATCAGTTAGGTCGCAGCTACTTGCAAGCAAACCGAGACATCGTTATAAGTACGCAAGGAGACATTCGACGTGTGGCGGATGTGGTAATTGACAATTTCTAGCTCTGTATTCTTTAAATACTTACTGTTGATTGTTAATATATTTCTTATATGAATTGCATAATAATTCCGCTAAATACAAATTCCTGAATTCTGCCCTCTGTGTTTTGTTTAGATTCTTGTAATTCGGTCATCTTGAAATATTAAAACTACGATTACAATAAATTACTACAGCTTGTTTAGAATGCTTAATAAGCATGAGACTAATTAAAGTAGCCTTGTCATTAGCAACTGTAACATGTGAATTTATTTCCGGGGAAGTGTCTTCAGCTCATAGGATACCCCCTCCCCCCTCCCTACCCACCGTTTTATTACACACCCAGTTATCAGTTTAAAGGCTAAAGGTAAAATGATTGTGTTGACAAATTCACTTGTTTGGTTGCTGGATCATCCCTAATGGATAGGTAATTACAGAAATCTCAACAGGCATAAGAAGTCTGTTCGGCATCTGCCACATGACGTCATCTTTGGCGCAGACATATAATTCGACTATCCAACTAAGAATGTGTATTTCGCATAACTTCTCATCGTCCTAATTCACGGCTATGAGACATGGGTGTTGAAGTTAGAAGACATGAAAGTAATAGCGGTTTTCTGATAATACGTACTTCTGTCCAATCTCTCTAGTTATAGAGAGTACCATGCTTAACAATAATAATGAAGTTGGGCTTAGTGTCAGTTAAGGTGGTAAAGTCAACCAATGAGACCACAAAAGCCCTATAAAGTAGGATTGCCAAGACATGGGTCAAGAGTGTCGAGCCACCATTTAATACTTTCTTGACACTCAATGCCAGCTAAAAGGACTACTATTTTGGATTAGCGTTCGCAGCGATCAGATCGAACTAAGACCCCGATTCAAAAACCGCAGATTTGTGGATATATCTACGCAAGACGGCGTAGTATGTTTGTTGAAGTACTTAGCATGTTAAGAGTCAATAAGCAGAGATTTGTACATGGATGAAACTTTCACGACTCTACAGATTCATTCACTCCTCAGTATTTTTCAGGAACCAACAATGTACAAGTTCCTATAATGACTGCAACACTCTTGTGCGATAAGTTAAGTCAATTTTACTACTACACATCTCGAGCATGCAACAAAAATACCACATTTTCTTACCCTATCTACGTGATGAACTATCCAGAACCTTGAATAAGGTAGAAACAACGTTTTGTGAAAAATAAGATGGTATCAACCTTTATCTAGTCAGCTGCTCTTCAGCTGCGTACAAACTGAAGAGAATAGTAGGTCTATGTACAGAACAATTTTAACACACTTGAATATGCTAGATGATAACAGTTGACAGGAGACTACAAAGGCAGCGAAACGTGAGCAGAAATTACAGAAGGTTCGAATTTAAACGAAAAATAAATGCTTGAATACAATGAGAAAGGAGTAACATAATAAAGACAGGTGGCAGATAAGATGAGGATTATGATAATGAGTAATGAATAAGTCAAGTGACAGTATGGTGAGATCAACTGAAATCATAAGAACAAAGGACTTGCAAGATTACATCATTGCGAAGGCGAACACACTAAAACCAAAAATTATGTGACCAAATAAAATGACAGTATCCGACTACTAGGTCCAGGAGAGACTGACAACTGTTTCTTTCTGAACACGGGTCTGAGGCGTTTGATAGTAATTGCTCTGGCAAACTTCAACATAATTGAAATATTTCGTCCACTGATCATTGAAAGGGACTTCAGGATGACCACCATATGACCTGCATCGATGAGATTCCTGTACATGCCACCACTGAAAGTGTCTGTTCCTTCGAAACGTAGGCTTTTTATTACATTTTCGGAAAATTGAAGGTAAACTATTCTTTTTGTTCTCCCAATTTAACTCCTGCACTAGATGCACGCAAATTCCTATACAAAGTTAGAGTTCACATGAGAAGGGTGTCTGTCGAATTTTGATTTCACCAAAGAACATGTTGTCCGATAAGCAGAAAACAACTTGATCAGAGGATAAGTTCTGACTAGCGAGGTGTGCAATCTTGTGCTGACTATTTCTGCAACAGTTTTACCTTTAAAATCAAGTTGAATGACGATAGACTTCTTTTCCACGGTGATTTTTTTGAGATTTAAAGTTTCACATATTCCGCAATTGTTCGTGGATTTTAGACATCATGAATCATTTTCAAGTATGGTAAAATTGTTCTATGCATGAACTTGATAATTTCATGAAGCTGTACGCAAATGATGAGAAGTCAACTGAATAAATGCGGGTACTATCTTATTCTGAATAAACCGTTGTTTTTACTTTATACAATGTCATGAAAGGGAATAAATGTATGAACTACTTAGAAGCTTTTGATTAGATTTCTCCTATGTGTAACACCAAGACAATCTGATGCCTATAAATGTGAGCACGCGTTGACAGAGAGCAGCAGCAATGATAAACATAAGACATGTTCTACTTGTAGAAAAGTTGTTAATAGCTGTAAGTGTCTTCAGGTTCACACTTTATTTGTCTTAATAGTAGGTTGTAAACGCACAAAATAGTAAAGTAAGAAAAGGTATTATGGAAAAAATTTACGAACACCAAATAGTATATACGGTATAATTTAAATGATAAAGATGAAATTATCATACTTACCAGTGTAATCAGGAAAACATATAGTTAATGGAGATTTCATAATTTTATCTTCAAATAAATCTCGCTTATTCAAAAACAGAATGATGCTTGTTTCTGTGAACCACTGGTTGTTGCATATTGAACTAAAAAGCCTCATTGATTCCATCATTCGATTCTGAAATGTAAAGACAAGACAGATTAATCAAGCATGGCTGGTACTAAAGATCGGGATCTCAATAACACTGCCTCAGTTAGTCGCTTAAAATCCAGTCGTCTTCAAAGAGTTATGAGACATAATTATAGTATGGTGGTTGATAAGACTCATCAGTTGCCTAGATTGTGGGAATCAACTGCTGCAGTCAGTCAACCATATTCCTGTGGTAACATCACCAGTCTCAAGGCAACGTGTGTGTGTATGCGGGTAAGAAGTGTGAAAAATTCACGTCCTTGATGAGTACCATAAAAAGTAATTGACAAACACTGACCTAAGGGAACGATGATATTTCTATAACAGCGGCGACCTTCGCCAGAGGTACGGCTAAAAATCTGAACTTGAAACGATCTTTAATTTAGGTGTTTACAAGGAATTTTTGGAGTCTGCAGCCAGGACAAATTATTAAAAAGCTGGGAAGAACAAACAAAATTACCTTCTAGTAAACAGAATAAGTGTACATACGCTCAACTATTGTTGCTGAACAATCAGACTCGCAGTTAGAACAGCAAAGTGAAATTTTACATCCGTGAAGTTCAGTACATAAAGCATCTGTCCATGAAGTTTTTAATATTAATAGGGAAAATATAGTTTGCTTTACCGACATGCGTGAGCAGCTACGAAGATACAGTCAGAAATATGTTATGAGGCGGCTTAAAATCCCCTAGAATAACGCAAAGCTTATTATTTATGCTCACTTTCATGTTTGCCCACTTTAAAATCGTTTCTTAGATTGATAGACTGTGTTTCAACAGAGAACTTTGCACAGAATAGCAGCAGTTTAAGCTGTTACACTCCATTCAGCACACAAAGATAGGGTAGAGAGAAAAAACGATATTCAAAAGAATCATAATAAACAGAAATGCTCCCTCGACGAGCAATGTTAGCGGATATAGGGTCAGGCTGGAAAAAAGCTAGCGGCGGTCAAACAAAAACTTGGCACCAGTCAATGAAATCCACAACAGTTGGTCTAAGCCACGTAGAAAGGTGTAGACTTCCAGGCTGGGGTCCTCGGAACGGTAAAAATCTATGGTTGGAAACAATTGGTGACATGGCTCAAAACCGTTCTCAGTGGCGCAGATGCATCCACTCCCTGTGACTTATGATCTTCAATGAAACTGTTTTGTATTTCTTTATTACTCCTTTGTCTCACACCTCTGCTCACTGTTTCTATTATGCTTTTCTTGTACTTTCTTCTCTTGCTTCGCGTGCTACACGGAATGTGGCGACTTGAACTTCCGCACATTTGTGCAAAGTTCTATGTCGAAAACAGACAGACAGACAGACAGAGAGAGAGAAATGAGGGAAAGTACAAAGAGTAGATGTATCTGCACCGCTGAACCGTATCACCGATAGTCTTCTGTCATCGGTTCCCGGCATCGCGAGGCCCCCAAAAAGGCATTTTACATCTCCCTACGTGGCGGGCTAAAACTAATTATCAAAGATTTCACGGATCGATGCCAGATTTTCATTGGACAATACTTAACTCTTTCAAAACCTGGTTCTACGTCAGCTAACACTGTTCACAGAGAAAGACAATGACTCAATATGTGCAGTTTGTGTTTCAGTCATCTCAGTCGATATAATTTCACAACCACATCGACTGACTTACTCTCTATACCTAATACTTTACGCCTAACTTCACTATGTTCTACCACTTAAAAAAGGGAGATGGAAAGCAAACATCTATGATCAAACACAGTCAGCCTTTTCGTATATCAACATGAGAAAGAAACATGAACAGCTGGAACAAGGAGAGATAAAAATTATGGGCAGAAAATGGTGACATATACATTTCCAAAGCTTGGCCACTTAATATGAAATTTTTATGCAAAACTCTACTTTGTTCAGTATTCATGACAATGTAACCATCAAGTAGGATCAAAATTACGAAAAACACTGGAAGTTGATTAATCCTGAGGATAAAACCAAATGAAAATCTGACCAAGTAAATATAAGAGATATGCCCTAGAGTGGAACCCGAACACAAAGAGACTAGTCAGACATTATTCCCAGTGTAACACGGAGGAGGTAGTATGAGAATATGGGAGCTTATGGGAAATCATCGAGCCGGCTAAAAATGAGTGAAATGGAGATGTGCTGCTAAATCCATGTTCCGCTGAGAGCCCGAAGTACTGATAAGTAATATCGTTAATAATAATAACAACAGGAAAAGTGGCAATTAGCTAACCAGAAAAGAAAAAAGCAGTAAAAATGTTAGCACTGTTTTTTAATCCCCACAATTAAAATTTCACTCAAAAGGTCAAGTGGAATGAGATATATTAACTTCATATTGATCATGTTTAGTGTGTGATGGTCACAGAGTTGAAATGGTTATTGATTTTATTGCACTTCAAAAGTGCTAGGCAGTTAGATTAGGAAATGCTAAGTATAAGCTGGCTTTTTAAACATTCCAAAACACACTGGTGTAGAACTTCACTAACTATGCCTTTAGCGAATCAAAGTTGTATGAAAAACTTCTTTATTTCCAAGTTTCCGATTACGGTTTTCTGCATAAATTGAACTAAATTTTCAACGCAGAACTTTGTACTTAACTGCAGTAGTAGCTCAAGCTACCACAGCTCATTAAGAACACATAAAGGTGGCAAAAATGATAGACTGTGATAAACGGAATATAGAACAATTACATGAAGAATAGTGAGAATTTAATTTATCTGCATACTTTGCCAGTGCATCTGTTTCTTAAAAACGATAGACTTGATAAACAAACCTGCGACTACAATTTCTCACCCTCCTAATTTTACTATCATTGACAGCATTATTTTATTTGAAGATCTATTGGTGGACAGGGAATATTTTTTTCAATATCTTCTTCATCAGGTTCTACATTTATATATCCATAGTAAAAGAAGAATTATTCCTATTAACAATGTTAAACTTTTAAATAACATTAAATCAATCGATGTTAACAGATCACATTTCGAAAGCATTTATACGTGGTAATATGAATCAATAAAGCACTAAACAGAATATCAGATAAGTTAAGAAAATAATATAATTTATAGATCCCATTGTAGGCCAGCATATCAAAGTTGGATATCCAAAGCCTCAGGATGGTCGGGGGTGGGTGCCTTGCGCTGCGGGTTGGCCACCCCTCCGCACACCTCTTGAAATGCTCCCATATGACCGGGCGTCTTACATAGCCTCTCCTGAGGAAGTCCTACTCACTGCCTTCACGTGGCGGAGGTGTTTCTCACCAAAGTGAGAGGGCGAAAGCGGATGCCCGGCGCTCTCCACCGGGTTGACTGTCCATTGGATGACGGTCTAGGGGAGATGGCTAAACCCTGATTCCAAACCTCCAACGACTGGCGTATGAAGCTCACTGGAGCTCACCGGCAGACGTATGGACAAAGGGCTTGTTGGATGTCCTGGATGTCTGGCCCCATTCAAAAAGGCGTATGAACCGAACTCCGGTCACCGGCTGTCAATGGATAGTGGACTCCTTACTCCACTCCTACTGCCTTGTAGGTCACACTTGGCTGTGTAAAGGCTAGAGCTGCACTCTCAAACAAAAGGCCGAGCGATGCTGGGGACATCACTCGTACCAAATTCCCATGAAACTTCATGAACTCTCTTACAAATTGCCGCGCCTGGGCAGCGATGATTCGAGACGTTCATGAAGCCGGCTCATCCTCCCGTAGGAGATAGCCGAAGTAAAAGAAAAAAAAAAAAGAAAAAAGCATATCAACAGTGGCTGGACCTGTTACTTTTGCACTCAGAGCTCCGGCTGCTTTAAGCGATAGGATTTTAGTTATTTGTTCGGTACCCAAGAGATGATATGGACTGTTTAGGGCAAGGTGATGTAATTTAGGACTGTTGAAAGTTTTTACTACACCTATATTTAGACACTGGTAAATGTTCCCGAGCACGAAAAACTAAGTTTCTAAAGCATCGGCCTATACAACTGGCTCCACGGGACCATATGAACTGTTAGATAAAAATAGAGGTGCCTAGCATAGGTAATTCGTCTTTCAGTTTTGGAATCATAACCAGTCATGTGGAAAATGTAATTTGCAATAGAAGATCTTTGAATCTACTTTCTTAACTTGTTGACTATTAATTCATTTGGTATATCACCTTTGAACTGCAATCGCATATGCAGACGCTTTTTGTTTACAACTATACAGAAGTTTTTTTAGATTATCTTGAGGTATCATTACAATCTCAAGCTCGACTTCAATCACATTTTCTGAAAATGTAGCTCCCACTCTGCAGCTGAAAGTCCTTACCGAATTTCTTTTATATTGTAGAAGAACGAAGCTATGAAAGTGTACTTCGTACTATCAGCATACTTTTCTTATGCAAATTTCTTTTTATACTTTCATCTGGTTTTCTTGTTAGTGGGACATTTAAGGAGGCAATTTGACTTTGGAATTAGATAGCATCTGTGTAATTAATTACACAAAGGATGAACGTACCATCCATATATCAGCAACAGAAAAAGAATCTGTAAGAGTTGGTTTGTAAGGATTAGATTTGTTTTCACGTGTCTAACCATGGATTAATACCAGTTAGAGAACAGTTGGCCAGTACTTCCTGGATTTCAGTGGTTCTCTAACTGATATCAATCCGTGGTCAAACTTGTAAAAGAAAATCCCTTGATAACAGAGTTTAAAAGACCATCTTCAAGTTTACTTTGAAATCTAACGTGGGACCCAATGGGAAGCCTATCACCCTTCCATTCAAATGTCTGTAAGTTTCGTCATCAAATTTAATATTAACATTCATGTTACACTTTAATATTAATTCTTTAGGGTTTTCCCAGTATTTACTGACTTATTATTTATCAGTACACATATTGTAACTAACCGTTTCTGTCTGACGTATACAAAGATGCTACGCCCAAAAAATATAATAGTTTCATTTATAATGGTAATACCCTTAATTCTGTCTATAAATTTAAACACATCTATCGCGCTATATTTTATTAGCTATGCATACAAAGGTTTTGGAATAATTACTAACCACAGAGCTAAACCATGGTAGGGTAAATTCATCATGCTTATAAACTGTTTTAACGGCACTTCAGGTGTATTTTTTTTTGGGGGGGGGGAATCGTATAATTTTTGCAAATGCCAGTGGGTTAGTCTAGGCACTCAACCTTCAACCACTAAGCCACCCGTTCAAACTCAGTTTTCAGCAATCAGTTAGTATCACTAGTACCTACAATAAGTGTGGCTCACTGAAGAATACATGGAAATTCAAGTGATTGTTGTGTATTAACAAAATAAACTAGCGAACTGAGATACATTTAGTGAAGAAAAACACTAGATGAAAATATGACCAGACTATGTGAACAAAATAAAGGCAAGAGAAAACGTTAAAATGAATAATATATAAAGGACATTGGGAATGACATTTAGGTTGGTGGTAAAAGCCTATTAGCTGATAAGTAGATGCAGGAATAACTATAACCTTAGCTGTGAGTATTCACTGACATATCATCGTTTCATATTACGATCACGATAGAAGTAAGATATAATCCCTTTTGGGGAAATAATCATTAACATAAAACATCTAAAATCTTTCAGGCAAGCACTTAAGACTATTAAAAATGTTGCAGTGGTATGTGATCAATAGTTACAGAACTCAATATCCTACTGATACTGATAATCCTTTTAGTTTTACAGTGGATAACTACTAATTATTTATAAATGCAAAGAGCAGCAACCATGAACAAAAAGTGACTTCAGAACTATTAGTTAGAGTAGCTCTCATATTATATGAATTCATAAAGTTTGTTGGATTTCCAGTTTAATACTCTACTATGTTTGTTAGAATTAATTGTTTTACGACCACTCTACTGATCGCTATCTTCGTATTATATCTATGGAATCTATGTTGAAGTGGACATGTATAGAGATACTAAACGACATTACTGAGATTATTTTACTAGATCAGTACACACGAATTAACTAGTTTTTGCAATAAACCACAGAGCAAATTTATCTGAATACTTGAAGAACCAATGACCATACAACTTCTTCAATTAGCACAGGCATCTCAGTACAAACATACTAGTAATATAAGCAAATGAGTAAATAAACATACAATTAATCATGAATCAGAAACACTACATGCATATTATATTTGTCCACGGAGATCATTTCAACAGCAAATTACAGCTGCACACTTTCAAATTAATCTCTGTCATTAATATTGTACAGTAAACCTATATTATATACAGAGTAATATATTGCACGAAATCTACTCCCTATATTTATATTTAGGTAACTACATTACATCCTTGAATTGACCTTAGTTGTGCAACTAGTAGATATAGAAAAAAGGGTGACAACTCATTCCTATTGCAAGTATTATTTGCTAATCCAGCAAACGAAAATGCCAACATCAATCCCTTTCGATCCAACTAATTAGTTTTAAGGATAGTCATACAACCGTTACCTGAGTGTTTCTCATAATGTTTAGTGTCTAGCCATGTTTTGAAGCTTCTCAGTCACCTAAGTAACCACGAAGAAACAATGATGCTGCGATATAATTAATAGACAAACCAGAATACTTTAATACTTTAATGACCATTCAGCATTTCATTCCCTAATAACAGAAATATTTGTTAGAAGAACCTCCACTACTGTAGATTATGACAACAGTGTATCTAGAAACTTACATTTTCACTGTGATCAGTCAGTTTCTACCCTTGAAGATATCTACCTGGTATGATAAACATCGCTTGATAACTGAACATTTAATCGTGTTAGGGGGAATTTTTAAACATCCTTGAAGGTTTTGTACACAACCTAACATCAAATGGAACTAAGTAAATATACATGCACACACAGGGTGTACCATACAGTTTTTTTCACAGGGTTATAAGGCTTACATACGAAATACAAAAATTACTGCATACGAGTCAAAAGATTTTAACAATCTAACGTTAAGAGTACTTACCATTTCTTGGTCCTCAGCAAGAGTTAAATCGTATTCACTTATAGCAACCACAAAAATGATTGCTGTTACACCTTCAAAACAGTGAATCCACTTCTTTCTTTCAGAACGCTGACCTCCGACATCAAACATTCTAAAATGAAGAGTAGGATTGTTGTTACTGACATTACCTTATGTCCAATCCTTTAAAAGAAAAGTGTGTTTCTACAATTCCACCCGTCCTAACTCTTGTACGAAGAACGTCCTGCTGTGTAGGAATATATCCTGAACTTGACAACCTATCCAAAGAATCAAGGAAACTTTAGTATAACTCAAAGTTAAAAATTGTCTTACTATGATGCAGAATCATTCAGTTGAAATTCACGCGATCTACTCACAGCTACTTGAACACCCGGATCATACCATAATCTCTTCAAGGCACTGGATACCTCATCAGGGAGGACATCTATATCTGTTCGTGCAAGATTTAAAATAGTAGTAATATCATTCTAAATATCAGTTTTCAAGATATCTAAATCAATACCACTGCGTTTGGACATGCACAGCCTATCTGTAACTGTTCCATTGCTCTCAGGATAGCGACCATACTTTGTATAGTATTGCTGAATACAACAGGCTTATACTTCTTGCATTCTTCCTCAGAATAACCCGACATATGAATAATTCTGCGGATAAGAAAACATTGCGACATACTTCATTTGCTTAACAATGGTGCTCTTCCCTGATTCCCCTGCTCCAAGAAGCAAGAGTTTTGCTTCTCTGCCCGATGCCTCACCATCAGCTCTCAAAGTTTTATCAATATCTCGTGAGCGAGCTTCAGCGGCTCGTCTTTCTTTACTTTCAACACAACCCATTATTAAAAATTTTCGAAAAAGGCGCGATCCAAAACCGATATTGAAATGCCGCCTGAAAGTAAATGAAGTTTAGTGCACAGAAAGAATGATCATATTCCGTGATTAAAAAGTGAAAACTCTAGGTATACTCACCAATGCAAGATTTAGATACGTCGAATAGGTGGATCGAATTCTATGCCCTTTCAATTTGTGATAGTAACAAATTAATTATTCACAGATTAAGTGGTTTTAACAGTGACGTTGGCATTTGAGTTTATACGTAGCTTATCCTGCGTATCCGTTGACGTCCATTCATTGCATGTATGATGGAGCCTTATACAAACGTCAACACCAAAACATGTGAACATAGACAAATTTCACTGTGTTCTAGTGAGTTCGTTCCACTTTGTAACCATCCTTATATTATCTCCTTTGTTTTAGTATTAACCATTTTTACTGTGTGTGAGCAGACGCCCAGCCTAATAGCCACTGGAACGACTGGCATTCTCATTCAACTTCTACCCTTATGGTCAGAAAATGCGGTTACTTTTATCGGTATGCTGAGGGTGATTCTCCTCGAATGAGATAACGCATTCACATTCACTACCCCAAGGAGTTTGTGTGTTGTGTAGCGGTGACCGAGCAAGCACCTCACCGCACACAAGTTGAGTTCAGTAATTCATGAAACCTTCAAGAGCCTTGCAATGGCAATAGTAACGACCTCTCCAGTCAACAACGTACTGACGAACTCTTAAACAATATCTACTGAGGTAATGATTCATGTATACACGTGGTGTCAATAAGTCATAAGCCAATGCGAATTCGACAAGGGACTCTTTAGAGATTTGTCTCCACCCTGGCCGGCACAGAATGTACACATTCCTAACGTTAAACTCGAAACGAGAGAGTTAAACAACTCTGTCAAGTGGCTTCTTAGTTCGACTGACTCCAGAGCGTCGGTAAACTGCTCTAGCAACTCATTTCAAAGTAACGAGCCTTGAGGTCGTCTAAAATTTGAACCATATTCAGCCAAGAACCCACACTGGTATCAGTATCACAGTATCTGTGGACAAGTAGCTGATGGTGGCTGAAAACCCTGCAGTTTTTGACAAGAATACAAAGACTGTGTGGAACCATTCTGCCTGAGACAACCGAAGCTACTAGCAATGGCAACCTGCTTCACATTCCAGATGTCATCAGAAAAGCCCGACACCTGGTTCAGAAGTCAGTATTTCCTTTGCTAGAATGGTAGAACTTGATGTCACCCGACTACCCAATAATTTTTGGTCTTCACCACATCACATGGCTCCCAAAATATCTGGTGAAATGCGACGGTGGGGTAATTAGTGAGCTTTAAACAAATAAACGGCATGCAGTAGATACTCTCCATTAGGCTGATATGAATTTGTTCGCATGCTTTTTGGACTAATGAAAGCCAACCAGACATCTTAACTCTTATCGATCAGAGATTCCGAGGTCTCTCCTTCGTCTATGCACACATCCACGAATTACCCATTGCAAGTGCAGATGAGGCAGATTATTTGAGACATATGAAGACTGCATTTAAGTGACTACGCCAGTATGTGATGACCATCAACTTAGATAAGAGTGAATTTGGCAAGACTTCATTCACATTCCTCGGGCATTTTGTCGACAGCTAAGGAATCGAGTCAGTTTCTGGCGATGTGCAATCCACTGAGGATTATTCACCGCGAAACTCTTCCAGGAAATTGTGACAATTTTCGGGTCTCGTCAATTTACCTAGATAAATTTGTACGTCCCGATATCGATCACGAATGTGTTGCAACCTTACAAAGAGGTGATTCTGAACTACAGATTCTAAAATCACGTCCTTGGAACTTACCGAAATTCTTTTTGGCATAGCGAAAGTAATTTCCGATACATCTACCAGTTTGTGTCGGTCTTTTGTTGAAGGAGCTATGAGACACACAACTTTTGAGAAACTGCCTTATCTCCAACAACCAGGAGTTTGTGTTAGTACCAGGCTGCTGACGGAAAGATTTATGTAGCCAAAAAAAATCTATGCTAAGAAGTGAATGCAAAATTGTTTGTTTTTTCAAAGAGTCAGGATTCATCGTCACACCAATACTTAGTCGTTTTTCTGACCGCGACTCATGATTTGACTACATACATATAGATGTCGTTGGTCTACTGCCTCCTTACAGTGGTTTCAGCTACATTTTCACCTGAATCGTTAGACTCACTCGTTGGCCTGTAGCATTTCCACTACCAGACGTACCCGCACTCTAAGCATTCACATATCGTTTTCATACAACGACTACGGATCGGCAGATGATTTTATATCATTCCGCCTATTTTCTATCTCAGTTCTCGATTCTATCGTCATTAGTGAATTTATTATTATTATTATTAACTATGCATAAATTCTTTCAAAACTCCGGGTTAAATCGCGTATTTTGTGTATTATGGCTGCAGCGTATTACGCAAAAGCATATTCTTTTTGAATACTTAAGTGTATTATGTCATACTTCACTGTTCTGATGGAGGATTGTATAGCTCTCCTATACTAACTCTAACTGCACGCTCACGTTACCGATTCATATACCTATATTGTACGTTTACGAAAACTAATTTTACATAAGCTTGTCGAATATTTGTCAATGTATTAGTGAACATAGGTTTTCGTCTGCTACATATATATACATATATCTCACGCCCCACGAAATTTGATTTCGTTCACAATATATCTCTTCAGATTTCACTTGTGATTTTGATACAATGTTGTTTACTATTTAGTTACATATGGCATTTGCACACCTTAGTAAGTGTATGCGTGGAAATGCTATCTTATTATAGACGTAATCATATGAAGCAGCAAACACTTGTTGTTGCCTAGTGTACGATTAAATTATTGCCTACGTGCCAGACAGGTAAACGGCTAATCAGACCACAGGGCACTGATGGACGTCCACTGTCTGGCCTGTGTTTATGCCTTATTAGTTTCCGTCATAGCTTTTTTATGATTATGATTATCATTAAATTGTGCTCGAAACGTCATCAGCAAAAATTACTGTATAACACTGTGAGACTTTATCAAAACAAAAACTTACCCATAATATAATTATACTCTACCACAGTGCACAAGTTTTATTCTTATACTATTATATGCATTTGTAATCAGGTTAAGTTTCACCTATTCATCGTAATTAATCTCACCGATATGAAGATTTAGTGGTCATAATATACACCGGAAATATTAAATGAGAGGCACATTAAATGTTTTCATCTTGACATGTCTGAACGTCTAAAGAAAGAGAACGGTTGCCGAGATACACTCAAATAACAATAAACGCATTATGATTATCAAGATAGTGCTGACGTCCCGAAGCAATGGTAGTGGTTCTATAGCTCAGAGTTTCTTCCAGCTTATGGAATGCTTAGACTAATGGGCTAGTAATATATAGTATTTCTCAGGTTCAGTGGCTCAGTGGAAAACAAAAACAAGACAAAACGATAAGACCTGAGCAACTTTCTGCTAAGAATCTGTGATAAGATGGTCTTGATTGCATTACTCTTTTTCATCCATTTCTAACGCTATCTCAATTCACTATATATCCTAAAAATTGAGCGGAATAATTTACGAGCTAGGATTTTCATAGATAAGCAGTAATGTGACTGCTCTAAGTACCATTATGACGACTGTAAATGTTTTTCGATTCGTTGTGCTTGTAGCTGGAGAAACATCTGATTTCATTGTCATAGCGCAATATAGCCATCTGATACATTTTTCGGTTTGCCGATGATTTCGTCATGCAACCGTTCACCTTTGTTTCGATGAAAGTTGGCTTTATATCAGTCAACTATATCAGCATTCTTATGTCTTCCATTCGGTTAAATGGAGATAACCTCTCCTGTTCCACTCATTAACTTAAACGAGCCATCCTAATGAGTTTGTAGCAATTTTTCAGTATTGTTCCGTCGCATAAAGACATGAGTGCCATACTTCAACTTCTGAATTGAATTCGCGGGATCTGATGCCTTAAACCTCAGATATATCATAGCATCTGTTGATTTAACTGCACACTGAAGATGCTATCCGTAAAGATAATTGGAGCTTCGGAATTAAATCGCTCAGCTCAGAGGACATAACTGTATGTTGCAGCCATTGCATGAAAAACTTTCAGTAAAGATATGAAATTGCAGACTTCAACCAAAGATTTAATCCAAAAAAGATAACGTTCTAAATACAGCTGTATTAGAAATCGAAATGTTGAAGACATTGCAGAGTTGTTCTGTTTCAAGCGGTCGTGATGCACGTCTTCAGTTTTGAGGTTATCTGGCGTCCAAACACGAAGAGCAAAATGTCTGTACAAATGATTGACGGTTAACAAAATTGTGCATTCACAATAAAAGTATACAACAGTCTAGATAAATCCCAAAACTCCCTAATCTTCATAAAATTGGAAAATGGTGTATTAAGTACTTTTTTAGTATTTGACAGTACAATATTCGGCAAACATCTCCCAAAGGAACATTAGTTTCTTTTCCCAATAGTTATTATGTAACCTGTCCAAGTCGAGAGAAGAAATTCATGAATAAGATAAGCGCATTTAATGTCTATACAAACGAATGAATACGTCAGGCATACACAGATTAGATTCCTAAATGCTGCTGAATTGGTTACCAGGACTTACAACAGTACACCTGAAACCCTCCTGGTCTGGTTCATTCCTTAGGTCTCTGGAAATCATACCAGTACGCCTAAATACCTCCTTTGTGGATATGTGAGTGGTCCAAGAGAATTCACGGCTACTGAGGAGAAAGGATAGTAGTCTACCTGAATTGTGTTTGTCAGCACAGGTGCCACTAACTGGCAGTCTGGCTTAACATGGCATACTCTGAACAACTATTTACAATATGGTATTGGCAATAAATACCATTACAACGAGAGTTAAGATGAACCTTATTACTTGGGGTCTATTGTGCTGCCGATATGCACTTGTAAGGTAAACATGAACAGAACACTACATTCTCAAACTAATTTCTTCATCAGCGATATTCATACGGTAGCTTAAAATAATTCACCAAGATTATTTGACTGCAGCTTCCATCATTCAACACTGAGTCCAAACCTTCACCGTTTAAGGCGACCAGTTGAGCTGAAGATGCTAGGTCAAGCATCCATGACATTCGAAAGGTTAGTGGGTTGCATTCCACGGTTCGCGCGCACACTCTAGCTAAGTAGACATCCCCACCTTATATTTCTGGTCCTGAATTATATATTTCATGCTTTAGACGAACAATCTATCAGTGTACGACTAATGCACAATAGTCCGCTATAAGTAGAAAGTTTACTGGTAGTTGTAGGATATACAATGATGGTTGCATACAGCTTATTTTACCTGTCCGTCAACACCTATCATCTTTTAAAATATCATTACATATACTTATTGCCTTTTATGAATCTTAATAAGGCAAAAATAACTGTTTGTGCAGAATAAAATGGTACCATCAATTACCTCGTCGACTGCTCATTATTTACCTACAGCCTAAAGAAGAAAAGTAGGTTTATGCAGAGAACAGTATTAACATGCAAATGTGAGGCGATATCAGTTAACAGAAGACTCTAAACCTAATAAATAGTCCTCAGAAATTACATATCTACACACTTCTACACAGAAGATTCAATTTTCAGTAAAACATAAACGCGATTTAAACAAATGCATTGCCAGTCACGTCTCATAAACCGTTAATGCCCAGCTCTTGCTACGCTCGGGCTCACGCTGTTCCTTGCAGTTTTTCAGAAACGCTTAGTTATAACGGACGAAAACCCAAAAGACCGATTGGCTACTCGAGGATTCATTATTGTTACACCAACATATAAAAATAATGTTTTTACTAGGCTTTCTAATGGTTTTCTGCCGACTTCTTTCTGAACAGCGACCGATGAGACGATGACTGTCGTATTGATGCCCCGCGAAAATTGGGGAAGTTAGTTTGAGCAAACAACCATGAATTGATCGTTCAATCTTCAACTGCATTGACACTCCCCGCCAAAAAAGGGATCCAACCCTTTTTTCCTTCACGACCAATACACGTTGACTTGGATGCCATTGCGAGAACCTGGGTCACATGGACAGAGCTGAAATGGAAAGCAAACAGAAAAGCCAACACATCACAAGCATACCCACAGCACAATCTCACACACCGCTGACGACCTGCGCCTCCAGATAGAGACCTCCCCTTGACATCTTGCAACACAATAGCCACTTGCTAGAATGATTCTTGCAGAATGCAACGTGGCCATAGCACCACCTCACGATACTCTACGCACATCCTCTTATCTACTCACTACCAATTACCACTGCAATCGCTTGTCACTCATTCTGCCTCAATTCTAGTAGCGGTGACGCATGCGAGCCTCAGTCGTTTACACTCTTTCTCCCCGGCGTGTGGGACCGCAGCTAACAATTATCTCCGTATGCATTTCATTCTCAGCAATAGCCTCCCCGGCGTATACGCCCCATCTGCTGTCCTTAGCATCAATCAATTCATTCATGGATGCAGAAGACTCGAAACAACTTCAGAAGTAATCACGACAAAAATTTTAACAAAATTACGCAATAACAACAAGATACGAAAACAACAAGTAAACACAATGAATCCAAAAAACACCAATTGATATGACACACCACACGTATATACAAATAGTACAAACAACCTCGCCGATCATGTCTTGGTGGAATTCCTTTGAAGAATCTCAGGACTTACACCAGTACGTCTGCAACCGTTCACAGGTTGACGATTGTAAGTTGTGGAATGTCCGGACACAAACAAGATTAACCAACAATTACAATTATTGGAACTCACACAATTATTTAACACAAACATATGTACAATCAACACATCAAAATGGTGGATTCTGCCTGGACGAACTACCCTTGAAGAACTGTAGGACTTACAGCAGTACGCCTACATTCCTCCTCAGGTTGATGATCCAAGTGGAAGTCGTCCAGACACAAACAAATATACCAACAGCTAGATGATAAATGATACCAATTCAGTATATACAATATGAACATATGTACAAAATCACACACCGAGCACATTGGACTGCTCATTGATGCGCTACCCTTTGAAGAACTGTAGGACTTACAGCAGTACGCCTACAACCCTTCTCAGGTTGACGCTCTAGGTTGGAAAATCGTCGCAGAGTTCATTTGCTAACTTCCTTCTATGAGCTATATCCTCAAATCTGAATGGCAACATGCCCATGTCATTGTATCGTAGAATATAGATGACAGGTTACAGTTTACAATTTATTTAGGATAGTAGGCTATATGCCTGTGTTAATCCTTTCGATTTATTTCATACAGGAGGTCCAATCTCGCCTTGAATGAATCAACGGATGGCGCTGATACGACGTGTTCCGGTAGGGAGTTCCAATGGTTCACAATTCGATGCGAAAAACGGATTTCCAGACGCAGACGATTCGACCGTGGTTTTTGAACCTTGAGGTGATGTCCTCGCAATTGGTTGGTGCTAGAAGGAAGAAATAATTTAGATAAATTAGCTCCAAAATCATTTCTTAGGATACGGTATGCTAGTATTAGGTCACCCCTAAGTCGTCTGTATGACAGTGGAAATAAACCCAGTCGACTTAACCTCTCCTCATATGACAGGGTTGAGAAACCCTTTATTAGCTTAGTTCCTACTCTTTGCACCCTTTCTAATAAGTCTATTTCGTATTTGAAACACGGGCTCGCTGCCTGGATCCCATATTCCAAATGAGGTCTGATATAAGTCGGATATAATATACGAAATATATCAGCGTCAAAGTTCGCAAAAGCCTTGCGTATGGCCCATAACATTCGAAAACCCTTAGTGGCTGCAGTTCTACAGTTTGTTGCTGTTTTCAAGTCATGCTGCACAACCACTCCCAAGTCCTTGTACTCAGTGACCACTGGGAGAGTAATGCCATTCATTGAGTAATTGTGCACGTGACTATGGGATACATGCATAACTACACTCTTGCTTAAGTTAATCTCCAAGGCCCAGTGCTTACACCAATCACTTAACAAGTTTAAATCTTCCTGCAAAGCAAGTTGATCACTGTCATCGTGCAAAGCCCTCCATATCTTGATGTCATCAGCAAACAGTAAGCAGGATGACTTAACTACCGATGGAATCTCATTAACATAAATCAGGAAAAGAAGTGGGCCTAGAATTGTACCCTGAGGAACGCCACTCTTAACCGATTCCCATGTTGATAAAACCCCGTTAACTCGTACTCTTTGTCTTCTGTCCTTTAGAAAGTCTTGAATCCAGTCGGTAACCACTTTATTGATTCCCAGACTACCTAACTTTACTAGAAGACCTGAATGAGAAACCCTGTCAAACGCCTTGCTAAGGTCTATGAATATGGCATCCACCGGTATATTAGCATCAGCTGAGCTTGCCCAACTTTCTCTGGCCAAAAGAAGGTTGGTCAAGCAAGAATGACCTGCTCTAAAACCGTGCTGTTCCACAGCGAAAAGTTTGTTCCCTTCAATGAACTGAATGATAGCATCACGAATTATTCTTTCTAGTAGTTTAACAACAATACTGGTCAAACTAACAGGACGATAGTTCTGAACTAAGTTTCTAGATCCGGTTTTGAAGACCGGACTAATGATGGCATCTTTCCAGTCTCTTGGACATTTAGACTGGTCCAGAGACATATTGAAGATTACCGACAATGGCTCGGCTATGCTTTCAGCCAATGCTGTTAATATACGTGGGTGGAGTTCATCAGGGCCACTGGACTTACCAGGATTGAGCCTTAGAAGCCACTTTAGGACAGTATCCTTTCCAATGTATAAGGGTGCCATTTTCAAGTTACCTTCTGGAAAATTTACAAAGCTGGTATCAATATTATCAGAGAATACTTGACTAAAGTGCTTGGACAAAGCCTCAGCCTTAGTCAAGTTATCCTCAGCCATGTTTGTCTGGTCATCTTCAAGCATAAGAGGTGGGATAGCATCACTCTTACGTGTTCTTCTCTTGATATATGAGAAGAGTCTTTTTGGGCAGCCTGGTGAACTTTTAACTAACTGGGTTTCGTAAGCTATCCTTGACTGGTGGATCAAAGTTTTACACTGGTTTCTGGTTTCACAGTATTTCAGCCGGAACTGCTGTAGCCCAGTAGAAACAAAGAGATTCCAGAACCTTTTTCTCCGTCTCAGGAGTGTTATAGCTTGTCTATTTATCCATGGTGGCCGATTTGTTGGCCTTTTAGGAACCCTCCAGGGGATGAGATCAGTGGTAACCCTCTCAAGTGTATTCTTAAATCTATCCCATTCATCTTCAATGGATGAGACAATGTTGACTGACCAGTCGGCAGTTGAAGCACGCTCCTTTATAGCCACTATGTCAGCATGCCAAACACTAGGCCGGGATTTGGGTTGAAAACTGACTAAATTGCCAGCCCTTAAGTTAAAATCTAACACCCCATGATCACTGTTTGCTAGAGGTGGATGAATAACTAGACCATCCACGTCGTCGTTGTCATGAGTAAGCACTAAGTCCAGCAAGGAAGATCCTTGGGTAGAACCGAATCTTGTACTACCTAAGACATGTTGTGTCAGGGCATTTTCCATGGTTGTCAAGAGTAACCGGCTGTCAAACTTATCAGCGGATCCTGGAGATGTGACAGCTACCCAGTCTATATGAGGTGCATTAAAATCACCTAGAATAAGACAGCTACTGTGTTTACTCCATTGTTTGAGGTGATCTAAAATGAAGTCATCACACTGACATATAGGAAATTAGCAAATTATCTAAAAACTCAGTGAGTACTTTGGAGTCATCCTGTAATTGACCACCATTACCCTTAACAGCCTCGAGTAATTTCCCTGCAATCATCGAAGGTCTTCCAAACCTTTGACGGAATATGCTCATAGCCTCGTATTAGCCCTCTTTTGGCTTCATAAACTTACAGTACTGTATAGCTCTTGCAGCATCTCCAGTGCAATACCTCATGAAATACATCAATTTCAATTCATCATTTAATAAAAAACCACTCAACATGATCTCAAACTCCTTTACAAGTTGTAAATAATCAGCTAGGTTTCCATCAAAACACCGTGGTTCTAATTTAGGGAGTTTGATGTTCCTATTATCCCTGAACGGTGAAACAGTAACATCAACCATGTCATGCTTAACATCAGACACATCGTTACAATTAACAGACAAGTCAACATGACTTACTTTCCTGTTTGCATCCAAGACGCTCTGTCTCTTCTTTGACCCAGGCATTGTTGAACTTGACCCAATTCCAAAAAAGTTCCAGATATTGCTTGTTCAAAGAGGACTTGACCAGCACCAGGAAAGATGAACGGTGACTATCCAAACTTTCACCAACTGTCTGAATCCGCCAAATCTGTTTCTACCGTCAGAAACTGTCAGTCACGTCTCATAAACCGTTAATGCCCAGCTCTTGCTACGCTCGGGCTCACGCTGTTCCTTGCAGTTTTTCAGAAACGCTTAGTAATAACGGACGAAAACCCAAAAGACCGATTGGCTACTCGAGGATTCATTATTGTTACACCAACATATAAAAATAATGTTTTTACTAGGCTTTCTGATGGTTTTCTGCCGACTTCTTTCTGAACAGCGACCGATGAGACGATGACTGTCGTATTGATGCCTCCGCAAAAATTGGGGAAGTTAGTTTGAGCAAACAACCATGAATTGATCGTTCAATCTTCAGCTGCATTGACATGCATATTTTCGGTAAGTTCTCATCAGGCTTTACATTGACACATTAAAATATTAGTCATAGGCATTTGAATTGATGTGGTTAATAGAATACGGTATCAGAGTTCAGGGATGTAAATTAATAGATATCAGTGGAAGTGATAACCTCTCCTAGACTACTGGCTTTCTAGTTTTCTAGCCGGTCCCAAGCCCGGATAAAGAGGGAGGGTTGGGGCGTGGTGCTAGCAACTCCACCCCCATAAAACGACTAAGCTGCTACTGAAACTTCAACGAATAAATATATTCAAATTTCTAAAAACATAAACAATAGCCTTACTTCTTGCTGGAATCAGGGAAGTGAAATGACACAGGCTGGTGAAAGCCTTCGGGAAGCCAGTCAGCCGATGTGCCTTCTTTCGATGAAAGCAAAAGTAGGGATGGGTACCTGGAATGTTCGTACGATGTACGAAACTGGAAAGGCTGCCCAGATAGCCGCTGAAATGAGAAGGTACATAATAGAAGTGTTGGGAATCTGCGAAAGCAGATGGAACGGAACTGGAAGGTGCCAACTACCTACTGGAGAGACAGTAATCTATTCCGGCCACCCAGAGGACAATCACGAGCACATCGAGGGAGTGGCCATCATGATGTCACCAACAGCAGCCAAAGCTCTCATGCAGTGGGAACCAATCTCCTCCAGGATAATGACAGCAAGGTTTAACTCAAAAGGAAAGAAGGTTACAGTCATTCAATGCTATGCGCCTACAAACGTCTCAGAACAAGAGAAGAAGGAGGCGTTCTACAGACAAATACAAGCAATAATGGACAACGTCCCAAATGGCGATATCAAAATCCTGATGGGCGACATGAATGCGAAGCTGGGAGGAGACAACACATGAAGAGAACTCACCATGGGTCGTGAGGCCCTCGATGAAATGAACGACAATGGCGAACTCTTCTCAGACTTCTGCGCCTTCAACGATTTGGTGATTGGCGGTAGTGTCTTCAAACACAAGGATATACACAAGACGACATGGATTTCACCAGATGGAAACACCAAGAATCAAACGGACTTCATCTCAATTTCAAGAAAGTGGAGACGGAGCCTACTGGACACAAGGACAAGGAGAGGAGCAGATGTGGGTTCAGACCACTATCTAGTAGAAGGAACTTTCAAGGTGAAGCTAAGAGCCTCCAGGATAGCTGGGGATAGGCCACAATGCAAGTTCAACACTCAGAAACTGAAGGACACAACCACAAAGGACACTTTCACTGCAACTGTCAGAGCAAAGCAGGAAACGCTACGCGACAGCACTGAAGAATCATGCGTGGAAGAACATTGGAAGTCTCTGAAGGCGATTCTCAACGAAACGTGTTCAACGGTTCTAGGAAGAAAGAAGAGACAAGACAAGGAATGGCTCTCAACTGACACTTGGAAATTGATAGATGAGAGGAGAATGGTGGAAGAGAAAATGATTCAATGCAAAGATGGGCAAGAGAAGGAGACGCTGAGCTCAACTTACAAAGCATTGGACAAAGAAGTGAAGAAGAGTGCTAGGAAGGACAAAAGACGATTCTACGACAACCTCGCCACTGAAGCTGAGAAGGCAGCGGGCAAAAGGGACCTGAGGACACTATATCAGATAACCAAGTCTCTATCCGGGAAGAGATCAACACAAGCGAAACCTATAAAAGACAGACAAGGGAAGCCCATTACCAAGGAAGAGAGACAGATTAAACAATGAGCAGATCACTGCAAAGGACTCTTGAACCGACCATCACCTGCAACCCGTCCAGAAATACCAACAACAGCGCACACACAACTGCAAGTTGACACCAATCCTCCAACGAAAGCTGAAGTCTTGAATGCAATCAAGCTCTTGAAGGCTGGAAAAGCAGCTGGACCAGATGGAATACCCCCTGGAGCACTGAAAGCGGACCCAGAGACGACAGCATATATGCTGACTCCATTATTCCAAAAGGAAGGGAAGGAGGGAAAGGTGCCTACTAACTGGAGGAAAGGTTACCTCGTGAAACTATCAGAGAAGGGCAACTTAGGACTCTGGAAGAACTGGAGAGGAATCATGCTCATGTCGACGCCAAGCAAAATCCCGAGTCGCCTCATCCTGGAGAGAATTAATGACGCACTGGATACAGAACTCCGACCAGAACAAGCTGGATTCAGGAAAGGCAAATCATGTACTGACCAAATTGCAACTCTACGCATCATCATCACAGAACAAAGCATGGAATGGCAATCAAACCTCCACCTCAACTTTATAGACGTTAAGAAGGCCTTCGACAGCGTTGACCGTGAAGTAATTTGGAAACTGCTCGAGTACTACGGCCTACCTCAAATATTCATCAACCTTATTCAACAGCTGTACGACAACGGCACATGTCGAGTGATCCACAATGGAAAACTCAGCGAGGCGTTTGGAGTAAACACAGGAGTCAGACAAGTGTGCCTGCCTATTATCACCAATGATATTCCTAATTGTGGTGGACTGACTGGATTATGCGTCAGAGAGTGGGAAACGAGAAGACAGGGAGGATATCCTGGACCGACGCGAAGAACCTAGAAGACCTGGATTTCGCGCGTGGGTAATTTACGTTTGATGTCACACAAAATCGAAGACTTACAAGCGAAAACTGTCAAACTGGTCGAAGAAGCAGCAAAGACAGGACTTCAGGTAAACATAGACAAGACGGAGGTTATGGAAATAACCAACCAACAACAGCAACAACATCCAACGTCAATCACGATCAGCGGGAGGGATTTGAAAGAGGTTACTTCATTCACTTATCTAGCGAGCATTGTCTCAACTACAGGCAGTCGGAACGAACGAGGATGTAAAATCGAGTGAGAATCGGAAAGTCGAGAAACACATTTATCAACCGGAAACCAATCTGGAAATCTTCGTCACTCAGCATCAACAACAAAATTCGGTAGGATCCTCAATACAAACGTCAAGTCAGTTCTTCTATACGGATCAGAAGCTTGGCGGGCGGTTCACAAAGAATATTTCCAACAGCCTGTTGCTAACCTTTATCAACAACCTTTTTCGCTCTATAATGAAGATCAGATGGCCGGGCCGGAAAGAACCACCAACAAGAAACTATAGGAACGAACAAAACAAGAACCAATCGCCAACCAACAAATATGCAGGAGAAAGTGGAGATGGGTTGGACACTCGCTGAGGAGGCCGGTTGGTGACATCGCGCGTGCGTCAGGCCATCGCTCGAGTGGAACCTGAAAGGGAAGCCGCGATTGGGACGTCAGTGCAAGGGTGATATGGAGGAGAACGTGTGAAGAGGAGTTGAAACAGTATGGACTAACATGGATGCAGGCGAAAAGTGCAGCAGAAGACAGAAGCAAGTGGAGACTTGCAGTTGAAGCCCTGTGTTCCTGCTGGAACACAAGGGAACAATAATAATAAAGTTGAAGTGCGTCGGTGGCACAGTGGTTAGGACTCTCGCCGACCATGCACATGGTCCGGGATTCGAGCCCCCGCCGACGCACACCTGATATCTATGGTTGGCCTGCGAATTTTGGGCTACCGATATCCACGCTGAAAATTCCACACTTGTACCAAAAATACGGTGTGGAATCAAGCTGTAACCATAAAAAAAAAAATAAAAAATAATAATAATAATAAGGCAAATTCATTCAAGTGTTTATATAATCTAGGCAATGGTGAGTGTATAGATAGAATGTGCACACTTTTAGGAGTAGAGGGGAAAATGACTATGGTCACATAACCACTAGATAATGTAATAATAATGATGAATTGTTAAACCGAGAATAAAACGTACAACTATAGCACAACATGATATTGATAATACAGTTAGCATTGCAATCAAAATATTAAAAAAAATAATAAGATAATATCCACAATTATCTAGTGTTACTGGGAGAGATAACGATTTTAGGTCGGCGGCGAAGACTAGGAGAGGAAGAGGGATGAAAAAAGAGATAAAAATAAGTGCTTGGATATAAGTGACAAAAGAATTACGTAATAGAAACAACATGCAGATTGAATGGTGATGATGATAAGATAATTAACAGTGTGGTGAGTCAAGCATGACTCATAGAAACAAAAGACAATCAAAGTTTCGTTAAAGCGAAGAAGAAGAGGCTGGATCCAAGTATTACGTGAACGAATGAAAGACAAAAAGTGAATACATGTAATTACTACAGCCAGCAGAACGTGTTCTGTGGTGAAATCAAAAGTCGACAGACACCCTTCTCATGTGAACTCTAACTTTGTATAGGAATTTGCATGCATCTAGTGCAGGAGTTAAATTGGGAGAACAGAAAGAATAGTTTACCTTCAATTTTCCGAAAATGTAATAAAAAGCCTACGTTTCGAAGGAACAGACACTTTCAGTGGTGGCATTTACAGGAATCTCATCGATGCAGGTCATAAGGTGGTCATCCTGAAGTCCTTTTCAATGATCAGTGGACGAAATATTTCAATTATGTTGAAGTTTGCCAGAGCAATTACTATCAAACGCCTCAGACCCATGTTCAGAGAGAAACAGTTGTCAGTCTCTCCTGGACCTAGTAGTCGGATGCTGTCATTTTATTTGGTCACATAATTTTTGGTTTTAGTGTGTTCACCGTCGCAATGATGTAATCTTGCAAGTCCTTTGTTCTTATGATTTCAGTTGATCTCACCATACTGTCACTTGACTTATTCATTACTCATTATCATAATCCTCATCTTATTTACCACTTGTCTTCATTATGTGACTGCTTTCTTATTGTATCCCAGCATTTCTTTTTCAAGTATTGGTTTTGTAGGGATTTAACTGATTAGTTGCAGGATTTCATCATGAGCTGACATTAGTTAGAGAACCATTGGAAAACCTGGAAGTACTGGACAGCTGTTTCGTCCTAGTTTGAGACTCAAACTCAAACAGTTACTTATGGTTTTGTAACCAGGAGGTCCTAGGTTCGAATCCCGGTGGATGCGTACTGTGAAGAGTCCTAAACTAGGACGAAACAGCTGTCCAGTACTCCCTGCAGGTTTTCCAATGGTTCTCTAACTAATGTCAGTTCATGATGAAATCCTGTAACCATTTATTTTTCGTTTAAATTCAAATCTTTTGTAATTTCTGCTCACGTTTGACCGCCTTTGTAGTCTCCTGTCAACTGATATGTAGCATATGCAAGTTCCTTTACAGCATTGTTCTGTAAATAAACTTAATATTCTCTTTAAGCTCTACACAGCTGACTAGATAAAGGCTGATACCATCTTATTTTGTACAAACAGTTGCTTATGGCTTTATTAAAATGTTATCTCATATCGAATCGCACTGGTAAGTACCATTCCACTATAAAACTTACTTTTTAATCAGTTGACCTAAATCTATCTATAACATATATATATATATATATATATATACTTGTTTATTTAGCCACTAACTAGATACCACTTCCTTCTTATCAAGTGGTTTGAAAGATAAAAATTCTAATTGTTGTAATTATCAAAAATTTCATGATATATATATACATTTTTTATTATCACTTATTCTCCAGTAATTGTTTAAATGTTAAATGATGTAATTTTAAAGAAAAAAACAAAATTTGTATTAAGCATAAAAAGAAACTGATAAGAAATAGGATAATTATTTGACTGTGTTTAGTTTACTTGTTAAGCTGTATGTACACTTTTATCAGTACTACATAGACAAATGAAGTGAAGAGAGAAGGTTTTCATCTAACTTTGTGCATATATACGTGTGTTTCTGTGTGCCTGTGTGTTTGCTTATGCGCCAGTAAGTGTTGATGATTGATAAATTCAAGTTTTGTTTTAGAAGAAACATCGTTATCATCCTTATCATCCTGATGATCACCATTTCTTCCCTTCTTCTATATTTTGTTTGATTTTTCGAGATGAAACACTAACTAATGAATTTAGGAGAAGAAATATTTATAGTTTTGACTATGTTCATGTGAAATAGTTAAACGAGAACTGATTTATCGACAAAAACATGGCATTGTCACTTACTAACTTTTAAAGAAAGCTAACTTAATGAATTTGGAATTCGAATATGAGAGAGCTTCAGATATGCTGAAAAGTCGTCTCATTATATCAGAGAGTAAGACGTTCTTTGTTGCAAAGCTGCAAATGACATTCATAAGCCATAAGCTGTTCTCCGTCTGTATAAGACAGAAGCTCCCTCACCTGGTCTCCCCTTAGTGCGTCTATCAGTTCACCTGCTCTTGTGAAGCATGGTACAGTGGTCATAACCACAAAATACTTTCCAAACGGATTCGAGGACACATCTCAGCGTGATTTCACAATGGAGAGGGGAACAGTGCGTGAATTCCTATTGTCGAATGCGTGATCAACTTTTGTCACTTTATCAACCCTGACAATGATTTCAAGATCATCTATGGAATTCATGCTAACTTGCTGCTTTTTCTTTGTTCTAGACTTCTAAAGGCAGCGGAGGCCTAAGCCGTTCATGAATTCGAGCCAGACGTTTGTGTAAGAAATAAGTCAGTACATTCCCTCTTTTTACCTTGGCCAGAGAGGCATTAGCACTTATTTATTTTGGGTTTTGCTTATTTAATCTCTTTAACTTTGCCTTATCACAAAAGTTGCAAATATTATTATTATTATTAGTAGTAATAGTAGTAGTAGTCGTACTAATATTCTCGCTTTGAGCAGTTCCGTGTATTATCTCACTTTTCGCATTTATTAAGTCAATAGATTTTTCCATGTATTAAATTCTGTCTCAACTAACTTCTCATCATTTTATGTAATGTTTTAAACGCCTTCTAGTCCTATAATTTTACATCCCTTTCCAAGATGTATACATTCTATTAACTATTGTATTTAGGACATTATTTATTTTATCACTGGTCAGTTGACTATGATTACAATCACAAACATATTAATTGCCTCTCATACTATTTTATTTTATGTATTTACACCTTCGTTTAAAGTTTGTCACGGGATACTGTTTCTCAAAAATACAACATATATATGATTGTACAGCTTGGTAATAAATTCCTTGAAAAGTGTCTCTAAGCTGCATATTGTACTCTTAGTTTTAGAACGAGAATTATTAATTACATTGAAAAATCAACATTTATTTAGATTATTTAAGGGCTGAATTAATTTATTAGAATGTGAAAATATGAAAGTACAGAAAAACAACGAGTAATCCAGATTATCGCGTATAGCTTTAGTCTTACCTATTCAACTTACTTAAGTATCCACACATAAAGAGTATGTAAAAATGAACACGGGAAAGACATCTATTTCGATTGATGGTAAGTACAGAAATCCTGGATGTACGTTTCGCGTTCCTTAGGACACTTCATCTAGGTCTTCACTGGTAGAATACTTTCCAGCCATGCGAAAGATCCGGGTTCAGTCTCATTCTGATGCACTACTAATCCTTGTCTAACTGATAGTAACCTTGGAGAAGGGTAAAGTCTACACGTGGGGCTAATAACGCCGACACTTCTGAAACTGAAAACCTCCGAAGCCAATATGCCTCACTCATAAATCCAAGGAGTGAAAAAATTCGGAAGGACTGGATCTACACCTATCGTCAGTAAGCGATAGTGTTCCTACTGACTGTAGTACCCGCCTGCCGATAAAAGGCATCCATATTACACTATTTAGAAGTAGTCAACGCATGTTTATAAAATCAAAACATTTGTCTATTTGTTTTGGTTTGGGAGTTACTCGGATTCGATCATTCTAGTAAAGAATCCTTTGCATATAGAATGAAAAGTTCTGGAAGAAACCCCATTCTGACTTTCTAAAAAATGTTGAGATTATAACTTATTTATTCTTGTATTTCCCGTTTGTTGATAAAATTGGACAGAAACATTCAGTTTCTGTTGACACGTCAGTTCATAGTGCTAACTCTTCGACGTCGTTTGAGGATTAAGATTATTTTATTTGGTGTGTGGTAGCCAACTGTGGAATAAAGGACGTGCACTTAGTTCTGCTTGAGATTGCAGTGAGTAATGGTGTTGTCGAGGCACAGGAGATAGCTACTGTCACTCAAATGGCCTATTGGATAACTCTTTGGTGCTTGAAACTATTGGTGCTGCGTTTGAGTCTCAGAGGGAACACTATCCAAATAAGGTGTCCTAAATAAAACGAATGGAAAATTCTGGTTTCCACCATTAGTCACCATCCACATACTGTTTAGTGGACCTTGATTTCGAGTCTTCTAAACAAGGTGCTTCTAATGGATATATCTCCTTCTACAGTAAGCTGGACATCAATTCAGTGGAGAGGGTTATCGTGTTTTGATCAATGTATTTCATAACTTATACTCTTCATTTTAGCACTCTTTAAGTATTATCGAATTTTCCATTTAAACTGTTCTCATTTATTATTAGTGATGTTACTTCTCTTGCAAATATATGAATCCCCTTCATATTCATTTCACATACTGATTACTTCATGATGAACTACTGTTCACCACAGTCTTACTGTTTCGTCTTTGATGCATACTATGTTGTACTAGTTGCTCACAGCAGACGTTTTGGTAAGCTTGAAGTGACTTGTCAGTTTTCCTTTCCCCACAATCTGTGAATCTCTTATGACTAATCAACAGAGTCGTCTCACATTTCAAAATATTTTGTAATCGAATTAAGCCAAACACGTTTATCCCACAAATACTATTTATTTTGTCATCCTATAGTTACTGCATTATTATACTTTAAAATATATCCACCATGTAATGGGGTATTACTATGATGAATATTTTGTTTTACTGAAAAGAATATTCTTTGTCTGAACTAACTATGAATTCATCATACAGGAATATTTCACAATCTGGAATTTTAGAACTCCCTTTAATGATATGAAAGGATTTAAAGGGAGCAGATAGAAATCACACCTTAACTTGTTTGTCAGATACTAGTCGCGATGAGTGAAGTCATTTCATTGAAAAAAAGCTGAGAAGCTTGTGTCCCAATCAAGAGTTATGATGGTCTTTTAGTACTCTGTGACAAATGATTCCAACTAATCAGATAAAAAGAAACAGTTCCACAAGATTCTTACTGCTTGAAGTATTTATCATTATATCTGATTGAATCGTAAAGAATTCAGTGTTTAATAGTGCTGTGATCATAAACAGAAGCATTTCACCTTATTTTCTTAAAACGAGTGGATACTTTCTTTTTCCGTTGATGGTGAATTCAGGTAGTACATTTCGCCCTACTTAGGACTCGTCAGATAAATACACTTTCATTGCCAATAAAAGCGATGGTGTTCCTAATGAGACTTGAACCCCACAGTTTCAAACCCATATCAGTATTATCAGCCTGAAAAATAAGTATTAACTGATTCGTGTTGTACACTAGGTGGTTCCTGTGGTCTAGTAACCCAGTGGAAAAGGCTTTAATATTCGAAATGATGGGTATAGGGTTCATATCTCAGTGGTCGCGCTGTCATCGACAGGGAATCTCAGATACATCCAGGTGATGAGTTAGAATAAAAACGAAATGGAAATCGTGGATTCCACTGTTAGTCGCCATCAACCAAAGAAGCTTCAGTTTGATCCCCTGTCACTGTCAAAGCGTCCGTACTAGTGTAACAACAGAAGACAGGGGTCAGACAACAGATCGTTTATTGAGGAAATCAACACGTATTTATATATTTTCATGTACATTATTATAGATTATTGTTAGCAGGAAAACACAGTCTTCTGATTGGTTGTTTCTCACAGAAAGTTAACCTTGCATCTCTTTGCGGCTGTTTCTTGAATGTCAGTTCATCTATATGTTAACTGTATCTGTCTACGCAAAGTCTGCTGTGGTTGGTTGCTGAATCAGTCTTGTTCATGTTTTCTCACGATCAATATTTGCGTCATACACATTGACGTAAAATACTGTCTACCACTTTTGGCTAGCAGCCACCTCTCACCACACTAGGAGCCGGCATATCAACAGAGATCGAGCGTTTCAGTTCAGCATAATCAACCAGTGGAAATTTCAAATTACCCTAAAAACAGACTGACGGTTTTTCTTCTCTAGACTGAAATGAAATAGATCAGCGTCAGAACAGCACAACTGTAAACATACAGGTAAGGCTATACATTGTTTATCTCTGAAAAGTAAATTACTGTTGGAAAGAAAATTTTCTTCGCTGTTTACGTCTTTTTCTTATGACTCAATATGGGAATATTTTGTTCATTGAAGAACTCCAAGGACCCTGTGACAGTGAAGGAATTGGACAAACTCATGTGTTTTTCTCTCAAGCTTGCTGAAGTTAACATGGAGCTTAATTTTCTGAAACGATGCATGGATAGGCAAGAGTATCCAAAACAGTACAGGAAGAATCTCCACTTGAATCACATTTACCCTGTTTCAAAGACTCAAAAATGTCATACATTGAATCACATCGACGCCATCCGCTCACACCTACCCGAACTTGAGCGAAACATATCACCAAGAACCCATGCTTTATATGAACTATCTGATCGTGAACGACAAACGTTTCAGGATTATGTATCCAATGTCACACAAAAACGTTGAGAAGATACTACTTCACGACTAACAGAAAGCTTGAAACCACCTCAAACTGTCTCATCGTTTCCACAGAAACATGAAAAGTATGTCTTTAACTCTTCGAATTTTTGTCTCACTCCTATTCAAATCTAAGCCCTATCATTCGGTACAACATTTTGCCATGTATCGAGAAAAATCAACGGATTACAAACCAAAGTGCAGTTCGAGAATTTAATGACACAGACATTCAATCTGTTACCTACTACTGAGAAAGATCTTGATCAATTCAAAGATTCGGTTTTTGACAGCTGCTACAAGTACGTTCGTACACAACCGAGTCACTGTTATCTGCTGAACACAACTTAAAAAACTTCAAGAAAATAAAGACATAGTCCGCGTCCGACCTGATTAAAGCAATGGGATTGTGTAAATTGAATAGATCCAACTATAATGAGAAATTGACAAACATACTGTCAGATAACATCAAATTCTTGAAGTCACCCAACCAGAAAGACACAACAAAAACGAACAGAAAACCTCCTGACAAAATTGCTAAAGAGAATGAAAGAAGATTCAGTCATAACATCAGAGGTATATAAGGAAACAAAACCATTAAGCTCAAATATTCCAAGTCTGTATGGGCTGCGTAAAGTGTATAAGGAGAATGTTCGTGGTGACTGACAGTTTCTATCTCTGTATTGTTTAAATAATTAGTGTTTCTTGTAAGTATATCTCTTATATGAATTGCATAATAATTCCGCTAAATACAAATTCCTGAATTCCGCCATCTCTGTGTTTTGGTTGGATTCTTGTAATTCGGTCATTGCGAAATACTAATACTACGATTACAAATAAATACAACAAATTGGTGTCGTGATGGAACTAAATAACCTGGGAAATTACCTATAAATGGTTTTCCGCGGAAAACTATTGATTACCTTGAATGCCTCGATGCATGGTGCATTTCAAAGAATGTTCGGGATGACAAAATACCAGCACACTTCATCACTGCTATTGGGCTAGATGCGTATAGCCTAGTAAAGACCCTGTCGTTTCCAGATCAACCTATTTCTCTGTCATATGTCAAGATTCGTGAACTTCTGATAAATCACTTTCATGTAACTACTTTTGAGACCAGAGAGAGAGAGCTCAATTCCATAAACTGGTTCGTGCTCCCAGTCAGAAGATAAATGACTTTATTCTTCAACTTCAAATACAAGCTTCAAAGTGTAACTTTGGAGATCAGCTGCATACTCAACTACGTGATCGTCTAATTGCTGGAATCAATATTCCTAAGTTAGAGAAAGAGTTAATTCAGATTCCTTCTTGTACCTTTCAAACTGCTAAAGATTTATGTATTACATATGAAGATGTCAACAGTGAATACTCTGCTCCCACTACGTCAGTATCTGATGTCATGCTTTCTAAAGTCGAAAATACAAGTGGTCATGGAAAGCAATCCAAATTGTCGTCCACAGGTAATAGAATGCAGCCAGAGATCAAAAACATTAAACTGTGTTTATCCTGTGGAAAGTTACATCTACGAAGCACTTGCCGTTTTCGGGGCGCTAAGTGTCACAAATGTGGTAAAGTTGGACACATCAAGACTGTTTGCAGAAGTTCGAATACTTATGTTGCTCAGCATTCTCATAATTCTCCCAATATGTCTGGTAAAATGGAGTCAATGTGTCTTTCAACTTTTCAAAATGCTCAATCTCATCGCGTGAAAACCTCCACTACAAGTTCAGCAACTCAAGCGTCAACTGTTTCCAAAACTGAGGTAGCAGAGTTACAATGTGAACTGTCGAAAACACGAGAAGAACTGAATGAGATGAGAGAGCAACTGATTAAAATGGAGGAATTGATGCATATGCATAGACTGCGCCTGTTGAATGCAGAACATACAAGTACACATGAAAGTCCTGCAAAACTATTCAAATCTCGAATTCTCAAAAAGCATCCGATGTCCACGACTTCTGATGTACATTATTACAAAGGTAATAACTATAGACCTTCTGTTGGAATTATACTACAAAAAATGGGAAATCGAGTGGTGAAGATATCAGACATCATAGATCACTCAGTTCATAACGAACACCTGGACAAAGTGACAATAAATGAAGTAGGTAGTTCCAATTATAATATTATTGATTCCGCTAATAATCCTGATTTTGTAGATAATTCAGAAATAAGTCCAGATATTACTGATGAAAATAATATCACAGAATCAGTTAGAAGGTCGCAGCTACTTGCAAGCAAACCGAGACATCGTTATAAATCCGCAAGGAGATATTCGACGTGTGGCGGATGTGGTGATTGACAATTTCTATCTCTGTATTGTTTAAATACTTACTGTTGATTGTTAATATGTTTCTTATATGAATTGCATTATAATTCCGCTAAATACAAATTCCTGAATTCCGCCCTCTCTGTGTTTTGGTTGGATTCTTGTAATTCGGTCATCTCGAAATACTAATACTACGATTAGAAATAATTACAACATGAACTTTTAAGTTGTTGATGTCGAATTAGTCACAAAGGAAGCATATTCGGTCAGGGGGATGCTTGTAAATGTAGAAGTGACATCCATTGAGAGTATTTGTCTTTCAAACACGTTGATAGCCTTCAATGAGCCGATGAAGTCAAATGTATCTCTGAGGCTATATTTTGTCATATGCCTTCCTACTGGTTCGAGGACATCAGCTAGCTACTTCACGACCTGATGATATGATGAGTTAACCATGTTTATGATAGATCGAAGTGGAACATTGCAGTACTTTATTTTAATCGATGTATTAGCATTTCGAGATGACCGAATTACAAGAATCCAACCAAAACACAGAGAGGGCGGAATTCAGGAATTTGTATTTAGCGGAATTATAATGCAATTCATATAAGAAACATATTAACAATCAACAGTAAGTATTTAAACAATACAGAGATAGAAATTGTCAATCACCACATCCGCCACACGTCGAATATCTCCTTGCGGATTTATAACGATGTCTCGGTTTGCTTGCAAGTAGCTGCGACCTTCTAACTGATTCTGTGATATTATTTTCATCAGTAATATCTGGACTTATTTCTGAATTATCTACAAAATCAGGATTATTAGCGGAATCAATAATATTATAATTGGAACTACCTACTTCATTTATTGTCACTTTGTCCAGGTGTTCGTTATGAACTGAGTGATCTATGATGTCTGATATCTTCACCACTCGATTTCCCATTTTTTGTAGTATAATTCCAACAGAAGGTCTATAGTTATTACCTTTGTAATAATGTACATCAGAAGTCGTGGACATCGGATGCTTTTTGAGAATTCGAGATTTGAATAGTTTTGCAGGACTTTCATGTGTACTTGTATGTTCTGCATTCAACAGGCGCAGTCTATGCATATGCATCAATTCCTCCATTTTAATCAGTTGCTCTCTCATCTCATTCAGTTCTTCTCGTGTTTTCGACAGTTCACATTGTAACTCTGCTACCTCAGTTTTGGAAACAGTTGACGCTTGAGTTGCTGAACTTGTAGTGGAGGTTTTCACGCGATGAGATTGAGCATTTTGAAAAGTTGAAAGACACATTGACTCCATTTTACCAGACATATTGGGAGAATTATGAGAATGCTGAGCAACATAAGTATTCGAACTTCTGCAAACAGTCTTGATGTGTCCAACTTTACCACATTTGTGACACTTAGCGCCCCGAAAACGGCAAGTGCTTCGTAGATGTAACTTTCCACAGGATAAACACAGTTTAATGTTTTTGATCTCTGGCTGCATTCTATTACCTGTGGACGACAATTTGGATTGCTTTCCATGACCACTTGTATTTTCGACTTTAGAAAGCATGACATCAGATACTGACGTAGTGGGAGCAGAGTATTCACTGTTGACATCTTCATATGTAATACATAAATCTTTAGCAGTTTGAAAGGTACAAGAAGGAATCTGAATTAACTCTTTCTCTAACTTAGGAATATTGATTCCAGCAATTAGACGATCACGTAGTTGAGTATGCAGCTGATCTCCAAAGTTACACTTTGAAGCTTGTATTTGAAGTTGAAGAATAAAGTCATTTATCTTCTGACTGGGAGCACGAACCAGTTTATGGAATTGAGCTCTCTCTCTCTGGTCTCAAAAGTAGTTACATGAAAGTGATTTATCAGAAGTTCACGAATCTTGACATATGACAGAGAAATAGGTTGATCTGGAAACGACAGGGTCTTTACTAGGCTATACGCATCTAGCCCAATAGCAGTGATGAAGTGTGCTGGTATTTTGTCATCCCGAACATTCTTTGAAATGCACCATGCATCGAGGCATTCAAGGTAATCAATAGTTTTCCGCGGAAAACCATTTATAGGTAATTTCCCAGGTTATTTAGTTCCATCACGACACCAATTTGTTGTATTTATTTGTAATCGTAGTATTAGTATTTCGCAATGACCGAATTACAAGAATCCAACCAAAACACAGAGATGGCGGAATTCAGGAATTTGTATTTAGCGGAATTATTATGCAATTCATATAAGAGATATACTTACAAGAAACACTAATTATTTAAACAATACAGAGATAGAAATTGGCAATCACCACAGTTACTCTTCTCATAATCTACCTGATGGAACAACTTATCGGATGTAGTTTTGATATTCAAACGAAATTCAATGAAAAATTCTTTTGTACAGAAAGATGGTGTAGCTATGGTGTCTCCTCTCGGTCCACTTCTAGCCAACTGCTTCATAGCGAGTTTCGAAAACAACATCGTCGATCCTTAGATAAGTGCACTTTTACAGGAGATAAGTAGATGATACGTTCATAATTCGAGATGAAAATGTTAATTTAGGGTATCTCCTCAAAACCTTCAGGACAGCAAACCCATCAATAAAATTCATCTTGGAACATAAATCGAAGATGGCATTTCCATTCCTCGATGTACTGCTTACCAGAAGACAAGACTTTACTATCCAAAGATCAATATACTGCAAGCCTACATGGACGGGACAGTTTATCAACTTCCAGGGATTCATCCCACTGATCCGGAAGCAAAACCTGGTACTTACACTAAGTTTAAGGATTAGAAAAATTTGTTCGGAATAAATGATAGATAAACAGTTGAATTTATTTCGTGAAACCGTACTAGAGAACGGGTATCCACTAAGATTCATAGACGAAAACATGAAAGAGAAGCCTTTATCGCCAAAACTCACAAATTTTTCCAAGAAAACTGTTTATGAACCTGGAATTCAAAGGTGCCATCGCGGTAGGAATTCTTAGAAACCGTCTTTCTAAATGTCTGAAGAAGACGCTTCAAGCAGCCACCTTAAGTATCGCACTCTCCAGTAGACAGTTAATCCAGTCTAACGTTAAGGATAAGATACCGCTTTCAGCCACTTCACTGTGTATTTATCATTTTACTTGCTCATGTGGAGCAAAGTTTGTTGTTCGTACGCAACGTTAAATCCACAAACGTATTCTTGAACATTGTCCAGCTTGGTTAGACAAAGGAGAAAAAAAGAATAGCAACAGCTCCATCCTTGAACACCTTGTCATCTCCGGACATCGGTCACCCCTACGTGATTACTTCAATAAGGGCCAAAGGGACTTCGCATACGCCATCTGTACACAGCTGAAGTACAAGCTATTTGAGATATGAAAACGGACCTTTGTATTCAAAAGTGATACATACATTCACTCTCCCTACCGTGGCCAGAGTAAAGTTCTTACTATAATTTTGCTTCTTTTTATTATCTCATGAAAATGAGTGGTCGAAGAGAAAATTTTCTTTGCTGTTTATATCTATTCCTTACATATTTTTAACGGTTGCATTTTTGCATAATTCGCAAACGTCAAATCAATATTTAAGATATAGTTATGTCAAAAACAGTTAAAATACAATAAATCGATAGTAGATGTTACTGACTTATAAAAATTGTTGGAAATCACTGAAGTCAGTTTGTAGTGTTTAAGCCACCCGATGGCCATTTCATACGTCTTCAGCCTAGCTCAGCAGTAATACACCCCAATTGAAACAAATCTCAAACAACTGCATCAGTTTAAATCACTGAAATTTTAACTGACTGATGCGGATGGCTCCGAATTGCTCACATTAATCAGTGAAACATATGATGTAGAATTTAACACATCAGTAGTGTTTCCATAAAAAGGAAGGAAACTTTGAAACCCTACACAGAATTCTTACAAAAAAACAGGAATAAGAGTGTCACTGAAGCCCACAAACTCATTTAGAGACAAGCTACTTCTGTAAAAGGATCCTATATAGGCAATTAAACAGAATAATTTAGTTCATTCATCACCCTGCAATAATTATGAGTCAAAATAAATTAGTCAAAATAGTAGTCGTCAGTTAGGTTAAAGCATCACAAAAACCCAGCGAAATCTACACTAGTTGGGCCTAATAAGATAAGAAACCTAGAAAAGAACTCAGCACTAGATGCAATTACACACAACCATACAACAGGAGGGGATAAGGTGACTGAATAAAAGTCCAATGTGAACACAGTGGAAAAAGAGATTGATGATGGAAGCTTTATATATCGAATCAACTGAGATAACATGTATTATTAGCTTTTTAAAATTTAATTTCCTAATCCCCATCGATTGATTATATTGGACAGAAATATTCGGCCCTCAATATGAATGCTTCTACGATTTCTGAGGATTGACATGCTGTCATTTGGTGGATGGTGACCAACAGTGTCATGCGGGATACTCATTTCGTTTTATTCGAGACTCGTTAGCAATCCTAGTGGATGAGAATACACCCAGCAGGAATGAAACATCAACTGCTCAAGACATTTGGAAAATTCCACTACCTGTACAACAAATGAGTGGGAAGAAAGAGAACTATAAAATTTAAGTCTCGAAGTTTTTTAGTTAAAATCGACCATACGAATATGAAAGGTAAACTGTGCAGTGAATGCTTTCAGTGAACAAATTCATATGGGATTATGTAATACCAGATTGCTCAAGTCTTATATATGCATTAATATTCAACGGCCGATTTGTAAGGATTTGGTTTATTTTTCGAGTGAGACCAAGGGTTGTTATCAGGGAGGGGTTTCATCCTATTTTAGGACTCATCGGCAGTACAAACCCACTGGGTTCTGAACCCAGGACTTTCCGGTTACAAGGTAAGCTCGTAGACCACTCAGCCAGTGGGATCCAGTTCAATGGACCATGAATTTTAACTTATACCAATGCGTGAGGTTTACTTAGGCGGAAATGAGGAATGGACACTGGTTGGTGGTTGCAGTGAAAATCGCGAATTGTCAGAAGCTAGAATTCATGGACTGGCCATTGAGTCGGGTCCCAGTGGTTGAATGGTCCACGAGCTTGCCTTATAACCGGAAGCTCTTGGGTTCGAAACCCAGATGTTGCACACTGCCGATGAGTCCCAAATTAGGTTGAAACTGTTGTCCAGTACCTCGCGTTAATCACTGGTTCTCAAAATGATATCAATTCGCGATCTAACTCGAAAAACACATTAATACTTTGCTGTTATCTCCCATGGTCTCATGAAAAGCATTCATTGTATCAAACAGATAGTATATTGTGATTTGATTAATTCTGAGTTTCTAAATTCTTATTTCTTACTGTATAAAGATTCTCAGACGTCAAATTTCAACCGAAAAAAACACTATGCCAAGTAAAATTACCAATTCAAACATCATATACAACTAAAAGTTAAAAAAAATTCAAGCTTTTTGAAAATATTATTTTTGATGTTAAAAATAAATATTTCATTTGAACAAAGATTCCTTTGAATACAAAACAAAAGCCTTTTTTTATTCAACGAATAATTTGATGGGATTTCTCTAAGGAATTCATTATTTTATTTTTTCCTTTGTTCTTTGTACAAGTGAAAGTGCTTTGTAGAATACATGTAGGCGAAAAAAGAATATGTTTTAGAGGGAGTTAGAGGCAAACTATGAAACAAAAGTGGCTTCAATGGAAAGTATAGACTGTTTATCACTAGAATTATTATTGTTATCATCAATAACAGGCTAACTATAATTATATGTACTCACATATATAGGATAAATTTATACTTAATGATAGGTTTATATACATTAGAGAAGACGTTATAATTATCACTTATTCCGTTTAACATTTTCATTTAGATTCTGAATTTTTGTAGGAATTTAGATTAATCTGAATGTATTAGATTTTGTCAATGTCAGCGAAGGCGATCATTGGAAACTAGGGAGAATTATATGACTGTTTCGTCTTTGTTCGTGACTCTTCAGGGGACGAGACTAAGATCGTTGACCATTCAGCTAATTTAGCTGGTAGTCAATGACCCATGCATTTTAACTTGTGCCAAATCGTGATACAGCACTACCCTCAACCAATGCCTTCTATTAGTGTCCACTTGATTTTATTGAGGTGGACGCTACTGGTCACGATATCTCCGTAATACTTCAGGAAATTATTATTATCATTTAGAATATGGGTTTTTGTAGATATTTGGATTAATTTCAATAGTTTCTTTGGGAAAAAGATAAGTAATCGAAATGAATACTAATCAGGTGTATCAATTCACTATTTTTATGTTCATTTATTAGCATACACGCACACTTGTACACACTTGCTTCTAATTTATTTGATATATTTCACTGACAGATTATCTTGAAGAATTTCGTTGTTGGTGTTGTTGTTATCATTACTGAAGACAGTAAGCAATGGAATTCTTAACAGATAAGTACAGATAGCAGCACATCAATCAGTTACTATGGTTACCGTTTAGAGTAACAATCAGTTTACTTTAAACATAATGGCTAATTGTTCAACTTACTTCATGTAACCTTTACAAATAAATGAGTTTCACATAAATGGAAGTAAATGTATGTCAGATAAAATGATCAAAAAAACAATAAGAGCATAATAACTGGACATATCATAGATAAGTAAAATGCTACAGAATAGGCTAAAGTGTTGGATATGAAGATATACTAAGGTACTTAATGGCATTATCAATCAGTAGAGGAATTATTCAATTTGTAAAATTAACAGGTTACTTCAATGTTATATTTCTTTTGGAATATTTTCCAGAATTATATTATTATTATTACTCCCTTAGGTTCCGAGTGAAACGTAGCACTATAAAAGTATATCTCCATTTCGTCCTGTCTTCTACAGTCTTCTTGAGCTTGCTCCACAGTTACCCATAAGCTATTATCTTTTCCTCACACGATTACTTCCATTTCACTCTCAGACCAACGCTCAACTTGTCATTTCCCATTTGGATTCCGCTCAAGCGACAGAATGGCACACGATGTCACTCAATAGTTTATTTAGCATTTGTCTAATACATCTGTAATTTCAGCGGAATATTTGTTTGGCAGTAGGTTGTCATATGGGTCCCTAATTAAGTTCCTTGTTGCTTATCCTTTCTGGTTGGCTGACTGGATCTTCACTGTGGGGCTTAAAAAGGCAGGTACTGAGAAAAGTCTGAGAAAATCTGTGGGAGTTAAGTCTCTGAATCACACACAAGAACTGATTTGACATAAGTGTTAAAACCTCGGGTCTTATTCCATGTACCGAGTGCAGTAGACTTTCACTCGGATTTCAGAGTGATGAATGCCAGTATGGCTTTTCCGATACTGGCTGCCTTTAACATGCCTAGATAAATGAATGAAGTAAACTGCCTCAGATTTCTGCCATTGACAGAGATTGAAAATTGTTGTCGTTGTTGGTTATTTATTTATTTAGTTAGTACGTCAGTTAGTTAGTTAGTCACAGGTTAGTTAGTTAGTCACAGGTTAGTTAGTTAGTTAGTTAGTCACAGGTTAGTTAGTTAGTTAGTTAGTCACAAGTTAGTTAGTTAGTTAGTTAGTCACAGGTTAGTTAGTTAGTTAGTTAGTTAGTCACAGGTTAGTTAGTTAGTTAGTTAGTCACAGTTTAGTTAGTTAGTTAGTCACAGGTTAGTTAGTTATTTAGTTAGTTAGTTAGTTAGTTATTTAGTTAGTTAGTTAGCTATTTGGTTAGTTAGTTATTTAGTTAGTTAGTTAGTCACAGGTTAGTTGGTTAGTTAGTCACAGTTTAGTTAGTTAGTTAGTTAGTCACAAGTTAGTTAGTTAGTTAGTTAGTTAGTTATTTGGTTAGTTAGTTAGTTAGTTAGTCACAGGTTAGTTAGTTAGTTAGTTAGTCACAGGTTAGTTAGTTAGTTAGTTAGTTAGTTATTTGGTTAGTTAGTTAGTTAGTTAGTCACAGGTTAGTTAGTTAGTTAGTTAGTCACAGGTTAGTTAGTTAGTTAGTTAGTCACAGGTTAGTTAGTTAGTTAGTTAGTTAGTCACAGGTTAGTTAGTTAGTTAGTTAGTCACAGGTTAGTTAGTTAGTTAGTTAGTTAGTTATTTGGTTAGTTAGTTAGTTAGTTAGTCACAGGTTAGTTAGTTAGTTAGTTAGTCACAGGTTAGTTAGTTAGTTAGTTAGTCACAGGTTAGTTAGTTATTTAGTTAGTTAGTTAGCTATTTGGTTAGTTAGTTATTTAGTTAGTTAGTTAGTCACAGGTTAGTTGGTTAGTTAGTCACAGGTTAGTTAGTTAGTTAGTCGTAGGTTAGTTACTTAGTTAGTTAGTTATCATGGTCGTCTCTGTTTTCTCTGTGTTCACTTGAAGTACTGTCTTCACTGCTTACTTCCTCTGTCTCATGACCTTAAAATTTGTGTGACGTATTTCAGAATATAATGAACGAATGGTGTGTTACAAAAGTGTAACATTTTGAGAGATTTTGGTTTAAAGAATAACGAACTGATTAACTACCTGACTGAGTGGTTTACTTATCGATATATCTAATATTTTGCACGGAAGAGGTTCCTTTTAAAGTACCGTCAGTATTTCGGAAAGTGTAAAACGTTAGAAAAAGGTAGTTAAATTAGAAGACGAATAAGGAAATCCATAATAGTAGAGGTCACAACCCATTGGTTTATACCACTTTTATTTGTATTAAGATATTTAAAATGTTATAATTTGCAATACCTGTAGATTGGTTCAGTCGGGTATTGATCGCGAATTAATTTGAAAATTGCTTCAATACCAAGTAGTACTCCAAACACTTATCAACCAAGTTCAGCAGCTATATGAAGATAATGTCACATGTCAAGTGATTCACAACAGAAACGCTTAGAGAAGCATTTGAAATGAAGACACAAATGAGAAAAGGCTACTACTGTCACTGGTGATATTCCTGATTGTGGTTGACAGGAGTGAAAAATCAGGTATAGATTGGGCCAACGTAAAAACACTGGAAGATCTAGACTTCACGGATGATTTGTGTTTATTATCACACAAACTGAATGTTTTACAAATGAAAGCGAAGAGTGCGGCAGACTAGGTAGGCGGAAAAGACAGGACTCCAAGTGAGTACAGAGAAAACAGAGGCGACCAAGATAACTAACTAACTAACAATGACAACAAGTGTCAATCCCTATCAATCACAGAAATCTGAGGTAAGTTATTTAGACAGCAGGGTTTCAACTACAGGTGAGAATGTCAAAGGCAGCCAGTATTGGAAAAGCTAGACTGGCATTCATTACTCTGAAATGAGAGTGAAAATCTACTGCTCTTGGTACGTGAAATAAGATCCAAGGTTTTAATAGACTGATTCGAAATTTTGTCAGTACCTGCCTTTTTGGCTTCATGGTGAAGGTAATATGGCCAGAAAGAGAGGAGGAGCAAGATTGAACTTTAGTAGTACAGCCGGTGAACCAGCGATCTATTACCGAAGAAAGATGAAGGAGGGAATGGAGATGAATTGGACGTATGCTGCAAAGTTCTTCAGTTGACATCATATACCATACTCTCGTAGGGAAACTGTTGTAATGGAGTTTTACTGATTTGTGTCTGTTGCTCAACGCAGCAACAATTTCGGTATGAATCCAAGAATGATATGGAGAAGATTGTATGAGAATTAAATAGGAGCTTGTGGGAGATCGTGAAGCTAGGCGAAAGTAACTGTCCAGAACACATTACAATTTAGATTGGCTACTTAAGCCTTATGTTTCGCTTAGAACATAACCAGTGAATAGAAATATGATGATACATTAGGAACTTAATATATGCCGGAAAAAAGATGCGAGGAATAAAATGATCTACGTGGATATAATTGTCAGGTTGATAGACAGAATTTATCACTGAGCTCTAACGTATCCCATTGTCAATCTCCAAGGCAGCGCCAGCGTCTGAACGCTTACTTCCAACCGCCTAACACTAATTCAAAATACACCCCGATGGCAAGTCACATTACTTGTTGACCACATTATAACTTGGACTGTGAAAGAAAAAAAACACGAAGTTTTGCACGAAATACGATTACAACATCGTTTAATCCGTTGGCTGTTGATCAGATGCATACAACCTAAAGAAGTTAATTAAGTTTGAGTACATATTAGTTCTGCCATAGTTACAAAGCTGGCAAAATGTCAGTTACCAGGAGACTCCTAATTAAAAAAACTTTCCCTAGAAATTGCTCCTATATACACTTATACACTGGAGGTTAATATTTCAACAAAAAGTAAATGCTTGTATGCAGTGGGAAAGGCGTTGCTTAATGAACACAGGAGGTGAGTAGATATGATGATGAGTAACCAATGATTTGAGTAACAGTGTGGTCAGTTCAGTTCAAGTCAGAATTAAATTATTGTGAAAACAGAAGTTAAAGCCAAAGAATGAGTAGACCAGTTACCAGATCAAAGAAAGACCGAGGACTAGTGGCTTAGGAAAACTTGATAAGAATTGAGCTATGCTATCTACTGATAATTCTAAAGGAATTCACAGTGTTCACACCATGACCGTTATCCAGGAGACGCCTGGCAACAGCACTAATGAAAGCAATTGTTAATTTGAGACATAGGCCTTTTGGTACATGTTTAGATAACCGAAGGTGTGCCCTTCTTTATGTTCTCCCAATGTAACTGCTACCGCAGATACACAAAAATTTGTATACAAATCTAGAGCTAGTATAAGATGGGTATCAGTAGACTTTTGACTGCATTTCCTGATAAAATGGGGCTAACTTTGCTGTAGGATAAGTTTTGGCTAGCGAGGTACCCTGTCGACTATTCTTGTAGTATTGTAATGAGAGAAGAGAAGGGCCAGGCAACAGATCGTTTATTGAGAAAATCAAGAAATATTTATAGATTTTTGTGTGCCATATTATTAGCGTTATTGTTAGCTGAGAAGCAATCTCTTCTGATTGGTTGTTTTCTCGCTGAAGGTTATTCTGTTATCTGTTTGTGGCCATTTCTGAGAAAATCACGTCATATATCTGCGAATCATATTTCCACACTTTAAGTCCGCTTTGATTAGGTGGTGATTTTCTCAAGGTTAAGCTTTGTTACTGTTTTTCTCATGACCCTGATTAGGGACGTGAACATTGACGTAAATTGTTGTCAACAATTTCGGCTTGCAGACAGCTCTCACCACAGTATTATCACCTTTTAAAGTCGAGATGAATAAAGATCGGCTTCTCTTTTAATATGATTTATTTGGCATTTGAGCCTATATATCTTTCGTATCTGCTGATAAATTTCTGAGGTCAACCATTGTTTTTCATCGTCTTTTCGAGAATCGAAAATTCTCCCACTAATTCCTCTATATGGCATATTCTCTTGGCTCTGTTAAACAGAGTTTTAACAACTACTCGTTTACAGCTGCTTGAACGAAAACTACTGAAATGTAATTATTGTCCATTCTATGTAGGTTTTCGGTGAATTTTACTTTGGAGACTACCATATTCTAGGCGTTGCTTGACGATATCAAAGAGGATGAGACCTTCTATCACTTTTATGTTATTCTACACAAGCAGCTGCTTTCGCCTCAGACGGATTCCTAAAAAGGAGCAAGTAGATGAGGAACCTTCACTGTGATAAAATTAAGTCAGCACTAAAACTAATGACTAAACGTATGACACTGCTTACTCTTTAGTTACCAATAAGTGCAGAATAAATCTCATTGAAATGGATCTCACAATTCGATAGCCGCAGTTTCTATTCTTCGGATAATTTCCATCCCATTGAGATATCTTCTACATTTAACACCAGTTTGACAACAAAATAAGTAGATTCCATCAATCCATTTCTTCTTCTTCTCAGTTCCCATTGCAACGACAGAACACAAGAATATTTGGCAACGGAATTGTCTATTGGCAACTCGATTTACGGATACAGGCAAAATACATCTACCATATATATTTATATCTGTGTCAATATACTACTTACAAATTTTGTCAGTAGCACATGCCACACCATATCAAGGTTTGCCTATTTTCTTCAGAAAATTCCTGCAACTGAGTATTTAAACGAGAAGGATTAATACACATCAATCCCCTTTTACTGTTATTTAAATTTTAGAAAAAAATTTGAAGTTATTGCGTAATCTCTTTCTCTCTTTCTTTCTCTTCCCAAATCTTGTGTTGCGTGCATTGTTTGCATACAAGAAAAGTGAATTAAGGAAGAAAATGTCGTAAGTTATTAAAATTGATTGACAGATTTAGTTAATGAAAGAAAAAGTTGAATTCTGACAAATTTTTGCATTATTGTGTGTTATTCTTGTGTATGGTAAATTTTACTTTTCCCCTATCACATGTACATTCTTGTATAATATTTTTTGTCGTTGATGTGGTTGTGTGGATTTCATCGTGTTCATGTGTAGATTCGCAAGTGGATACCCATATATACACACAAAAACACACATATGAACAAATAATGTTTTTATTTATTATGCTCGAATATTTCACATGTGTTGTACTATGCTTGTGTACTCATACACGTAAATTAATATACTGATTGATGTAGACATAAGCTCCGCGTTTTCTTATAAGGCATAATTATACTCTATTTCATGAACACGAAAGGAAGTAAGTCTCTTAAACAAAAACACTTTCATTATTGCTCAAAATTGTAGAATTACCTGGTAGTGACTACAGACAGTAAACTAGTGTTACTCACCTAATAGTCATTAGTAGTAGAATCAATCAAGGAGACATGTTTTGTTCTACTTTAGGGCTGGTCTTTTGAATATACTTGCACCTGAACTATTACTGTCATTACCAAAAAATACAAGCCTTATACATTATAGGCACTAAAACATATTTCACACAAAATCTCATAGTTTGTGAGACAGGTGGGATGCTGATCTAACACCTAGACCGAAACGAGTGGTTACTGTTAAAGGGCCATTCATTGAGCCTTTGACTTTTGAAGTCCGATCCATAAAACAGTACAACAGCATCACAAACCTTTAGAATTATTCAGATTCTGGAGCCCTCATACACCATTATAGGTCTGGAATCAGGGTTTTTCAGCTCTCCTATGTGAACCTGTATGTCCTCTTATCTGGTTTTAAACTCCAAACGTTTGCTTTCGCCCTTTAACTTTTGTGAGGAACATCCCTGCCACATGAGGGTGGGGAATAGAATTTATCCCACTGAGTGACCCTGTTCTTACTTAGAGATTCAAATTCAGCATTGACTGTTTCAAACGCCAATGTTGTATCCACTATGCTGAAAGGGCTACGAGCATCACTTTATGTGAAAATTAACTTTAAGAAATAATAATAAATAGTGAGTAGCTTTTTTCAGTAAATTTTTCTTTAGGGTCTACAAGTTATTAATCCATTAATTTTAGCATAAAATTGCTAAACAGTGAGAATGAGAAATATATCAAAACGTGTATTCTGGTATGATTGTAAGATGAAATAGTAGTTAGAGAGTCTTGATTATCAATAAAACATATATAAAATATATAGTTGGTAAAAAAAAAAATAGAGTGAAATAAAACTAAATAGTTCACCAATGTCTTCGTGTAATTATCGTCAACAAAAGTACAATTTTCAAAGGGTGAAGAGTTCCAGTAAGTTTTCAATCAGTACCTGAAGCAGTATCAATCAGTGCTACCAGAAGGCATGATCTATGTATCCAGAAAAAGTATGTCTAGCCGCTTTGTTTACCTCCGCCTACAATTTCCTATCCCATTCTTTTCTTTCCGCATAAATGTGGAGGATAAGCTATCACTGCTAACATCATCAATGTACATCTGTCAAATCACCTGCTTTTGTGAAGCTAAGTATCAAGGTTTCCTATCCGAACGCATCATTAAACACTTACACTTAAAGTCTTGTAAGGGAGGAAACAGATCGCTATCATAGCTCTATCATGGGAAACCTGACCTACTCTGGACACCTAGTGGACCCATAAACTAACTTCAGAGTCACCTAAAGAATACACAGGAATCTTGTCAAAGGAATACGGGTCAAACGTCTTCAAAATGCAGAGGCAATAGCATTTCACATGAAGTTTGTTCAGTCACTAAGTCTACAATGGACTTGATCTGTCTTCATACCGAATACATACAGTTTGCTGTTAATTGTATTGTCTTCTTCCCTCAACCACCATTAAACTACTTCCCCTTATTACCGCTAATCTTAGTTTGACTATCTTTCAATTTTAGCTGACTTCTGCTCAATCGAGTCAGTTAGATTACGTCACCTAATCTGCTTATTTAATTTCATTTTGCTTTCTACCCGACTGACGCCTTTTGTATTCCGTAATTGATAGGAATCAGCTTAAAATAGTACCCTAACAATCACAGGCCGGTCTTCATCTTTTGATATTTACGTGGCTCAGTGAAGCAGAAGGTGCCACGGATGAATAAGCATATCTAGCATGCCAGTTGAAGTTGTTCACTGGGTCAGTATTATTCTACCCAAGCATAAGTCCACTCAGTTGTATTAATTGTCTACCCAAACATATCACTTGACGACAGGTCTATAACAAATTAGCGACGAGTTTATTTCAACTGGCGACATAGATCGTAACAGTAATTTTGTTATCTAAAATTTACAATCCTAATATCACATCTTTAGAAACTTTCTTTTTGTTGCTAAGACAATTTACTATATGTATATACGACTGTACAGCTTGAGAATGACACTGTGGAAAAGGGTAACTCTTTTCTGAATGCCTTTTCTTTTACATAAAATTAAACCAAAATTATATCAGAAACTGTGCGTTTATTTGAACTCAGTGATACAAAACAAAACTTTCATGAACTAGGCTTTGAGCCATACAATTATTGTTTGAGGACTCATGATATAACCTAGTCATTAAGGTTGAAGAAGGTGAAATCACACTCAAACTAAGGATCGACTGCATGAATGACAGATATTTGGTTTTGATTATCGTTTAAGTGATTAAAAATGTCCATTGAAATTTTCAAAAGAATGGATACTGAACAAAGAGTACTCTTTTGGATATTCTTTCGTCATCAGGCTCTACAGTTATATGTACATTGTAGTGGATGAATGAATTAGTGTTGTGAACAACATTAATGTTTAAATAACATCGAATCAATAATATTGATAGATTAAAGCTCATTAGCATTAACATAGAATAAGCTGAATACCAGGAAAATTAGGGAAGATAATATCACAAATTCATGAATTTATAGTCTCTACTGAAGGTCAGGGCAGTAGTAAGGACTGGGCTTGCTTCTTTTAAACACAGAGCACTGGTTGTTTCAGGAGAATCGCAATAGCCTCTGCTGTTTAGAGCATGAGGTGCTTCGATGATTTTGGCAATTTATTAGGCACCCGATAGATTATAAGGAAGGATTCTTCCACGCTGGCTTTGTGGTCGGTTTGCACCAGATGTTCCAATATCGAACTGTTAATGGTTTTCACTACACCTTTAATTAGTCATAGTGGGAGATGTTCTCAAGTGAGCACGAAAAATCAAGTTCCTAGAGCGACGGTTGATATAACTCGTTCCACCCATAAGCGTAGTTGAATTTATAGATACAATTAGAAGTGGCTATCTAGTATAGGTATTTCATCCTTCAGTCGAGGAATCACCATTGGTCGTGCAGAGGATAAGACTTGAAGTTCGCCAGCACTAAGAGTTCTTTGAACTAATTTTCTTAATTTCTTCGTAATTATTTCACTTGGTATATCGCCCTTGAACTGCAGTCGTATATAAAAAAGCTTCTTGTTTACGGCTAGTGAGTAGTCCTTTTCCGCTTTCTTCGTCAAGTGTTTCTTGATACAATTTGTCGGGATAGCTATATTCAATCAAGGTATCATATACAGTGCTTAATTCGTCTTCAATCACTTCTTCTGAGCATATAGCTCTAAGTCTGTGGCTGAGGGTCTTTACTAAATTTCTTTTGCACTTGATAGGAACGAAGCTGTGAAAATGTATATACTGTCCTGTCCAAATACTTTTGTATACAAATTTCTTTTTATGCTATTATCTGGCTTTCTTGTAAGGAGGACATTCTGTCTTGGGATTCCTCTTCGCATGTGAATTTCATAGCCGAACGTACTTCATTGAATTCAGTAATTATTGTACCCTTATACGAATGATTATCAAAAAGAACGAAGGTGTCATCCATATGCCGGCAATAAAATGAAAACTTAATGATAAAGTTGTTCAAAGGTCCCTTTTTTTAGCTTACTTAGAAAGAAATCAGCGAGAATGGGACCCAATGGAGAGCCCATCGCCACCCCGTCCACTCGCCTGTAAAGCGTGCCGTCAAATTTGAAGTTTACATTCATGATACACCTTAATAACAATTCTATTAGGATTTCACTATGGATGTAAATGTTTGTCGACTGGTTATCCACTTGTTCACAGATGTAATTAACCGTTTCTACTAAAGGTACATTCGTGAATAAAGATGTTATGTTCACAGATATCATGATGATGAAGTCATCGAAAAGAGTACTCTTTGTTCAGTATCGTTTAAGTGCTTTGCAGAATATGTAGAGTCCATAAGAATATGAGATAAAATGATTAAATGAGGTGTTTGTCAATGTATCCAGTCAGCAAAAGTACAAGTTTCTCGGTAATGAGTTCTATTCAGTAATATTCTATTGCTTTCTTCTTTCTAAGTAAATTAATTGCTCTCTTTACTCGTTTTTCTCGTCTCACACTGAACAGTAGTCGCTCACTTTAAACAAATGAATAAAAAAAAAGAGGAATACAATACAAGACAAAAATGTGCATTGAAGTAAAAATGATGAATATCAGGAATGATTTCTAGCTGTGATTATTCATAGATAAAGCGTATTACTGAAAATATGTTTTTCACATGAAAGAAGATAATTTATTTTGACATTTCTTATACACTCATCAAACTGCCTGTCCACACTGTCTATTCATCATCAATCATGAAACTAATATCTGTAGGTGTTTAAATGCTTTAGGCATTCTGCTTCACTTGCTCTCTTTCTTCACACTCATAGTTGCTGTTGCTGTTGTTGTATGTAAGAGTGATTTATTGTCTAATACCTTACACTGTAATGTCGAACACTACATGTTGACAAACACCTTAGGTGTTTATAAGATGACAGTAAGATAAGAAAATTTAGTTATCTGTGAAGTAAAGCTTAAAACTATTAAATAAATCCAAAAGTTGAAACGTGTCAATTACTTGCCGAGCTTATGCCGTGCGTGTACATTAGCCAGTATAAGAGAAGACATATACAAAATGCTTAACTGAACGTTGGATAAATAAACTGCAATCCGTTTATTCTAAGCAATATAATTGAATAAAATGAAAGAAGCCTATTACTCAAAATGAAGCAAAGGTACGCGTAATATATCAAATGAACTGTAGTCAAGATTTGACAGAATAGTTCTATAATATTTGGGCGCCGAGTGAGAAGTAGACATTTGTAAAAAATTATATTATTATTATTAAATTCGTAGCTGTCCAGTCACCTGACAACTTCAGTAGGTCGAATAAAGCAGCTCAATTTTCAGAAAGAAGACAAAGTAATAAGTTTGACGGGGTTGTTCAACTAAACTCTAATCCTAAACACCATAATTTCGAAAATACGTCTAATCATAAAATTCTAGATACTAACAGTTTGAACAGACATGAAGGTGTGATGTTAGATGACGCATAGGAAATCCTGATTAATTAATAAATAAGAATGGATATGTATCACCAACTAATAATACTTGGTCAAAGTTTCCCGGCTGTCTATATCTACTTATGGAGACGTTAAGACATTGTTTTACAACTGTTTATCCGCACACACACACACACACACATACACACTGTGTTTAAAGTGTTTAACAAAGGTAGATCAATATTTGTAAGTCTGAGGTCAAATTTTGATCACAACTCGTACAATTTTGTTTATTATACTTGTTAATATTTGTTTTATAAATCATGATTGGACAAAGTTTTTAAAAACAAAAGATGTTCCTTTTATATATAAACCTCTGTTATGTTAATTTCGATTAATTTCCCTGAAGAAGTTCGGACCAGATTGCCGAACGAAACGTTGGAATTACTCATTTCAATATCGCTGAGATTTTACAAATATAATTTTTTACAAATGTACGCGTAATATGTTGCTTTAGAGAGATTCGACTGATTTGAAGTTAGGTGAAGAACTGAAATCAGTTAAAGAACCACTGGAAACCATAGTGTACTGAATAGTTGTCTTATCTTACTTCGGGAATTACTAACAGTACTCTTCCGGGTACTGCATATGGGGAAATGGCAAAACTTAAAAATTCATGCGTCACTGGATTCAGTTTCAGTGGGTAAACAGTCAACGAATACTCCTTGTGTTTCCAAAGTTTCTGTATTTGATACCTGTTCGTGATGTAAACTGAAATCAATCAAAGACATGGAAACCAACTATTTAAAATGATTAGTTCTTTTGGTGATACTGACTTAGTAATTTAACTGATTCCAGATCAATTAAACACACGTTGTGTTTGGGAACTGCTTCAACACTACGGAGTACCTCAGACTTTTATCAATCTTATTCAGCGTCTATGCGAAAATGCAACGTACTGAGTGATCCCCGATGGAAGACTCAGGGAAGCTTTTGAAGTAAAGACAGAAGTAAGACAAGGGTGCTTTTTACTATCGATGATATTAGTGGTTTTGGTGAGTTGAATCATGTGGCAGACTGTGGTGGTGGTTGCGGGGAGCTAGAAGACAGGAATAAATTACCCCGAGAAGAAGATACCAGAAGATTTGTATTTCGTGGATGATTAGTGTTTAGACTCACACAAGATAGAAGAGGTATGGACGAAAGTTAATAAGTTGGTAGAATTGGCACCCAGCGAAGACAGGACTTCAAGTAAACACGGTGGTGACACATTTTTATTTTTATTTTTTTTATTTTTGATTTTATTTTTGATTTACAGCTTGATTCCACACTGTATTTTTGGTACAAGTATGGAATTTTCAGCATGGATATCGGTAGCCCAAATTTTGCAGGCCGACCATAGATATCAGGTGTGCGCCGGCGTGGGCTCGAACCCCGGACCATGTGCATGGTCGGCGAGAGTCCTAACCACTGTGCCACCGACGCACATGTGAAGAAGGTAACCAGTCAACAACAGCAACAAGCATCAATCACTATTAGCGGGAGAAATTGCATGGAAGTCACTTCAGTCACTTATCCAGGCAATATCGTTTCAACTACAGGCGGTGCAAATGAGGACGTCAAAGGTAGGGTTAGAAACGGCAAGACAGACCTTCAACAATCTGTAATCAGTGTGAAAATTTACTGCACTCAGCATAGAGAACAAGATTCGGACGTCCAACAAAAGTGTTAAATCACTTTTTCTATATGGTTCAAAGACTTGACGCGACACAAAAATTATTTCCAATAGGTTGCAAACTTTTATCAGAAGCCACCTTCACTTCATACTGAAAACATCAGGTGCTAGCTAGAAAGGATTATCAACAAGGGACCTTGTGAACAAACCAATCAACCGCCTATTGGTCAACGAATGTTCTGGAGGAAATGAAGACGGGCCCGATACATACAATACAATGATAAAGCTCTACTTCATACAGTATGTGAATAGATAGTACAGAAATACCCAGTCTACTTAGTTACAAAATATTCCCTCCCTATACACGATTCAAGTATAAAGCAGTAATCTAGAGTATGTCATCTGACACAGTGTTGATGCATACGAAAAAAGAACCAATTCTGTTAGTTTTGTCTTCATTTCTCTCAAGGATTGCACAGCGTTTATTCGGAAGCTAACTTAATATGTGTTCGTGTTCATGCACCCACCATTTGATATACTATCACGAATAACACAATAGAAAATGTAGAAGTGTTTAAGCATTTTGTTAGACAGAAATCTCAGTAGGCCAGTGATTTAAGCAGACCACTGAATAACATCCTGTGATAATCCGTCGCTCTAGTACAATCCGAATGGAAAACAATGAGTGGGGCGTGAGTCTGAGGCGAACATTGAGGAGATCGTATAAGGAGGAGATGAGAGATTATGGGTAATCGTGCCGTCAGCTGAAGATGGCTTCAAAGAATACAATGAAATAAGGGTGTGCTGTTGAAATCATGTGCTCCACTCGGAAGGCAAGGCAATTTCAAACATAAATAAGATTAAATTTGTTTTCTTTACATACAGAATTAAATGTTAGACGCCTGTCATTTAGTTACAGGTAAGCTATCAGATAAACAGTTCGTTTAGAATTTTGTGTTTACGGCCTGTTTATTTATATTGCTGCCCAGTCAACAGTATAAATTTTTATTACATTATTATTACTATTTATTACTATCCCCATCATCATTAGGAGATATAGGTAATTATATTTTATTTGCTTAAATTAATCTTATTTCATCATTTTTATTATCATGATAATAATAAGGACGTTTGAATTTCTGCTTTTACTGTCTCGCCTAACTTTTTTCTCATTCAACTGTTTTCAGTTTGTATTAGATAACATTTTCTATTTATAGAGTTGGTAGTAAATAAGTAGACAATGTTAATGTTAGATTACTTGTGAGCTGACGGATACTTAATGATTGTATATTAGTCTACTAATGGAGACTTGAAAGAGAGATACGTTTAGAATATTGAAAAAAAAGTGTACGAAGTCCCCTTACACATTGAAACAGACATTCAGAAATGAATTCTGCATATGCAGAATGGGTAAAATTTATCAAAATTAGACTGTTCTCATAGGTCTGAAGTGTTCAACAGCGTAAACCCGTATAAAATACTACATATGCATATTCCCCTGGGTTCTGAGTAAAACATAGAGCCCTAACACCGCACCTGCGTATAATCCTATTCATTGGGGGCCCCGTCCAGTTGACGCTACAATCGCCCATAAGGCTTCACCTCCTCCACACACGATATCCTCCATGTTACGTTCAGATCAACGCCTAATTAATTGTCCCTCCTTTGGTCTCAACTCAAGGATCTGGGACATAATGCCATCCAATGTTTTTGTCACTGTGTGTCCATTCCGTCTCCAATTGTTGAAAGTAGAATGAAATAGCTGTCATTTACTCCCTTGTTTTGAATAGTTTTCTTTGACTCTTATTGATATAGGTTTGGGATTGTGTCCATCTTCAAATCGAATTCCTTGCGAATCATTGAAAGTTATTTAAACTGAATTATTACTGAATATCAAGCAGTCGGTTGTTTAATGATAGAACGTTTGCCAACTTTGGAATAGATCCGATTTCAATTCGCAGTCGATGCACTCCTAAAACCTCGCCCAGTTTATCAGACAGTAATAGGCCTGGAAAAGAGGAAAGGTTAGAAATGATGAGATTATCAAACTCACCTAGTAAAAAAAACAACACCACCTCTGCAGAAAATTGAAAGCTTTGAACCGTATTTCTCAACTGGAAAGTAAAAGGATGAAAAAAGAAGAAGCATGGAGCAAAGCTTATGAGTCTTCTTTCTGAATATATACAGATGGCTATTAGGCATATTTAACCCTTAATTTTGTGCAAAAATACAACTAGAATATAAGATTGACCTTCTTCCTAATAATTGTATGTAGATTGACCTGATTTTTTGAACTCAATAGCTATACACTCAATGGTATTGATTTATGCAGGCAAAGAATTTTCAGTTTCTAGAAAATACTGTGTATAACTCTTTTTTTCTTGTTAAAGGTAAAGTAAAAGTATACAATTGGTGGATGGTAGCTAGCAGTGGAATCCATGATGCGCATTTCGTCCTATTTGGGACTCGTCAGCTGGATGTACCTGCATTTCTTAGTGAGTGATGATGTTCCCAATGAGGCTCGAACCCAGTGCCCATAGTTTCAAACACCAAGGCATTATCCAATAGACCACTTGGGCTACGAGAGCCACCTCTTGTGCAACGGGTCATATTAATTATTGAATTGAATTCTTGATTTTCCCGTCAAGTGATTGGACCGAAGTGCTCGGTCTCAGGTTGACATGTCGGCTTCTTGGGTATTGTATACTAATTAAATGCCCAGACATCGTCGAAGCATCTGCCCAAGAAGCCGACATGGCAACCTGAGATCGAGTACTTCGGTACAATCAATTCACGGGAAAATCAAAAATTCAATTCAATAAGTAAAGTTAAAGTAATCATTCTCTTCGGGACACCTTCCAATTTGTTGAATGTATACAGGACATAAATGCGTCGAATAAACAAATGTTGTCTTTGGATGTAGAATCCTTATTTACGAACGTTCCACTGACAGAGACCATATGTTTTATATGCAAATATATTGAAGACAACAAATTGAATATAGGGATACCCACTACAGATCTTAAAGAACTACTTTTGAGATGTACATTAAAGGTACAGTTTACTTTCAATGAAACAATCTACAGACAGAAGAATGGTATTGCGATGGGTTCTCCCTTGGGTCCTCTCCTTGCAGACGTTTTTATGTCCAGTCTAAAAAATGGTTTCCTGAAGCCTACAATCCAAAGCTTTCAAATGTATAAAAGGTATGTAGATGACACCTTTATTATTTGTAATAGTGATTGTAACCTGAATAATATATTAAATGTATTTAATGAGTGCCATCCTGCGATAAAATTCACACTCGAAATTGAGAACGAGTCTAGCATTCATTTCCTCGATGTGAACTTATCAAGAAGGACCGATGGAACTCTGAAGAGATCGATTTATCGTAAGCTGTTATGGAATGGTCAACTGACAAATTTCTACAGCTGGGTACCCATTGGTCGAAAACGAAACCTGGTCCGGTCGCTTGCCACTCGTATTCGACGCATATGTAGCACTGATACTGTGGAAGATGAGTTATACACTTTGAGGAAAATCCTAATGGAAAATGGATTTCCACCACGTTTTATAGATAAGAATATACATTCAAAGCCTACAAAACGTGACTTATCAACCGCTCCCAAGAAAATACTTTACATGAGCTTAGAATTCAAAGGGGACTTAGCTTCCGATATCATGAAACGAAGGATATCACAGTCCCTGAAAAGAACATTCCCTGCTGCATCTTAGAGAATAGCTTTTACTAGCCGACCATTATTGTTCAATAACCTGAAGGACAAGATCCCAATGTTGACCAACTCTATGTGCGTTTGTCAATTCACCTGCTCTTGTGGAGCTAGGTATATCGGTCGTTCGACTCGAGTTTTGTCCAAGAGGGTGCAAGAACATTATCCTGCATGGCTACGAAAAGGTGGAAGTGGAGCAATAAGAAGCGCGATCATAGAAGATCTCGTCGATAATGATCACCCTATCTCTATAGCCTCCGCCTTTAAAGTCATCTACAAGGCAAAGAGCAATCTACCCAAATCCCTACGTACCCGACTCATCTGTATTGCTGAAGCTTTGGCTATCGAAACAGAAAAGCCAGATCTCTGTGTACAGAAAAAGTTCGTTCAACCCCTCCAACTTTCATGGTCTTAATCCCTCTATGCTAAAATATGGTAATCCCCAATCATATTTTAGCTCTACCAATTTTTCATTTTGTCTATTCAATTTGTATACTCTTCCTTATTAAGTCAATTTTTATTCTCACTATTCTCACTTTGAACTGTCCCCGGTATTATTTCACTTGTTCCACTTGTCATTCTAAATCAATTCTTTTTTACAACGATAAATTCTATGCTATTAAATTTCACACAATATTACGTAACGTTTTTGTTTTATTCGATTTGTCTACTAATCCTATAATTGCACATCCTTTTTCAAGTTCTATCCCTCCTATGAATTATTCTATATATGACATTAATTTGCTTTGCCACTTGACATTTAACTACGATTATAATCACAAACATTTTAGTTTTAATTGAACTTCATATGATTATTATTATTATTTTATGCATTCACACCTAAGATTCAATTCCCTCACTGGATATAACTTCTTAAAAACCATTTATATAAACTTGTTGACAACAATTTACGTCAATGTTCACGTCCCTAATCAGGGTCATGAGAAAAACAGTAACAAAGCTTAACCTTGAGAAAATCACCACCTAATCAAAGCGGACTTAAAGTGTGGAAATATGATTCGCAGATATATGACGTGATTTTCTCAGAAATGGCCACAAACAGATAACAGAATAACCTTCAGCTTGAAAACAGTCTCTCCTCTGAATCATTTGTTTTGATTTTCTGTATGTTACAATGAGAATTTTCCATGAGTTAAAGAACGATAAATTTTCCCTTAATTCCTTCGCCTTCCAAGAGGAACATAGGACTTCAACTTTGAGACTGCAGTAGCTTCAGTAGAGGTGGTCTTGTTGTTACTAGTTGGGTTAGGTAGCCTCATACGCAGCCTTCGCTCATTACCGTGCTCGCTAACTGTCAAGCGGGGTTAGGGCTGCTTCGGCCGGGAATCCAGTTCTGGATCATGTGAATGGTTAACGAGTGCTCTACCAATAAACTACTGACGCATTCTACTAAAGTAAGGGCACATGAAATCAAAACAGTACATGTCACATCATAATACTTGTTCATACAAAACAATAATTATAAGTACATTGATAATACTTAACATGAACGTTTTGACATACTAAATGTATTTAGATGCCAGTAAAAGACTTACCCACTGTTTAATACATTGATGAGCGATTTGATAATATCAATGTCAGAATTATTTCCAAGTTGAGACGGATTTTATTAGGGTTATGACAAAAAGGAAGTACTAAAGGAGTTAAAAGGCGGCTCTAAATGGAAGCTGTGACTAGCGGGAGCCAGCAAGTCGGGAGTGAGGACAAATATTCGCCAATCGCATTCACTGGCTGTTGCATAAGTCAAAAATGATGCGCCATTGGATTACCTTTCAGTGTCTAATTGGCCTACCAGCTGGCCTTATAACCTGAAGGTCCCGTGTTCTATTTCTAGTGGGTGATTAATTCTGAAGAGGGCTAAGTTAAGCTATGGTGATCCATAGAAAGCTAAAGCAAGACTGACCTTTAGGCGACCAGTCATAAAGAAATGACGTTAATTTACAAAGGAAATGTAGAGAATTATGACTGGACGCATTAAACAGGATATATTTCCATAACGTGAATTAAAAATATCTCTCTACTACAGTGAAGAGTATCAGGTTTCATATCAAAGTGTGGTGAGAGCTGTATGCTGGTCAAAATTGTTAGACAGCAATTTACGTCAATGCTTACTTCCCAAATCTTGGTGATGAGAAAAGGAAAAGAACAAAGAACACGATTTGCAGATACATTGTCTGACCTTCAAAGAAACGGCCATAAAGAGATGAAAGATTAACTTTCAGCGGATAAACAACCAATCTGAAGAGTCTGTTTCTCCGCTAGTTATAACGAATAATAATGTACATAAAAGTATATAAGTGTCTGGAAAAACTGGGAGCAGTGGACAGCTGCTTCGTTCTAGTTTGGGACTCTTCATAGTACGCATCTACCGAGTTTCGAACCCAGGACTTTCTGGTTACAAGGCGGGCTCGTAGACCATTGAACCACTACAGCCCGATCCAATAGCCCATGAATTCTAACTTCTACCAATTACCAACATAGCACGCTCCGAACCCCAGTGGCTGCGTATTGATGGTGATGAACAAAACTAGGATGAAACAGCTGCCCAATACTCCCTGCAGGTTTTCCAGTTGTTCTCCAACTGAAGTCAGCTCATGATGAAATCCTCCATCCAATCAAACAAAATCCCTGCAAACCAATACTTGAAAATATAAATATCTGTTGATTTTCTCAATAAACGCTTTGTTGCCTGGCCCTTGTCTTCTGCCGTTACAAAAGCAGTAACTGTACATGTATTCATCCAAGTGTTGAAGAAGAGTCCTTTTGATGATTCACTTATCACCTTTATACTGTCTTTCAGTCTTCCCGCAAATGTTTCCATTGAATTACAGAGGGTTCTAGTGTTGGGATAAACAGTTATTTACCAGAAAAGTGGAGATAATAAGAACATCCTAACTCTACTCCCATCTCCAAACCTAACCTTAACCCAATTCTAACCTTAATCGTAACCTTAATCTTAATCCTAACACTAACTCTAGTCGTAACCCTAACCCTAAACATATCGCTAACGAGCTATCAACACAACCAAACCTCACTTCATGAACAGTGTTCATAGTGTCCTTAAAATGATGGCAGGTCCCGTTATCCAGCGAATAGTTTTTGCGTCAACGGTGGTCGGTCCGTTTGCACTCCTGGATCGTTGTATTTCAAAATCACCCCGAAGAATCTCAAACTAGGATAAAACATCTGCCAGTACTTCCTGGTTTTCCAATGCTTCTCTGATTGATGTCAATGTACAGAGTTAACACTGTTTCCCAGACTACAAGAAGACAAAAATATAGACAAACGCTTCAACTCCCTCTAGTAACCCAAGATTATGTTAGAATGTATAGCCATGTGTTACAGACATTTTTTTATACTCATCAATTTTTTGGATACTCATTTTTCACTGTAATAATTTTCACTTGTTTTTACGGTTTTTCTGTCTGTTTTTTTATTAAAAAACTATTTTATCCTACAGAAACAGTGAAAAGTAAAAATCTGAAGTGTCCCACTGATTTGAAATGTGACGCACTCAGTTTTGTTTTGAAAGCTATAAAAAATAGGAAATCATCAGGTTTTGTTAATTAGATTTTATGATTTAGAAGAGTCTAACAATTTTATTATAGTCTGTTATAATTCTGATTTTTAAAACAAAGTCAGTTTTTTGTAGATCTGTCATCAGGTGTCTATCAGGTACTGATAGAGCTGTCTAGATGTATTTCTGTTAACCGATCAGTTATTATTGTCCATACAACTAAGGAAAAAGATCGTGCTTCCCACTGATGTTGGTAATTGGTTTCGGATGGTATAGCTTTTGTGATTTCTAAAATTTTTCAGTCAACCATATTCACAGAAACAGAAAGATTTACATTCTAGCAGAGGTTTGAACAAGGATCGCTGAGTTTTGAAGCCAGAAACGAAGTCATCTAGTAGGTTTTCATAATGTGTGTGTGTGTGGAGTACGCAACAATATGACTGTACATCTTTTTGTCAGATGTTGATATTAGAGACACTGTACATGACTTTTGTTTAAAACGATTCATGTTGGAGGATAGATAACCTCCAGGTACAATTTAAAATACGGTGTACTGTTGGTCGCTTCGTCTTCTCACTGGCCTATACTGTCTACGCACTTCACTCATAACGGTGTTGTATACTTTGGATTTTTTCAGGAACCTCTTATCCTCATCCGAAGACTATTCTACAACCGCTACACATCTTCTACCAGTGGACAAAAAAACAGCAGTGAACTCTTCTGTGTTATATTTTAATAATTTGTAGTCGTGGACTTTAACTGTATATCCAAGTAACCGTTTAATTAATATAACTCAATACTGTATTTTTTTATAATATATTGTTACACTATCATCTCATTAGCTTGGATTTTTATTCACTTCCTTGATATGTTATTGAGATCACTAGACAGTCCCTACATGTGGACAAATATATCGTCAGTTGGGGACTGCTGTAAAATTTCGAATGTTTTGACTGTAGTGGATGCACATTTTCATCCCCTCACTTGAGTAATCTCCCAAACACCTTAAAAGCCCTTAGTTGACTGTGAATATTTTTTTTAGCTCAGGTGGATGACTTCAATGAGGATGTGTTTTTCAAGCTAGATTGTTCAACTTCCAGTACGTCTTCTATTAGTAGCTGAAACGGTGGTAATCAATACTAGAAGATCGAATCTGTATATAGAAGCATGTTCAACCTCTTTGTTTACCTTGGCCTACAATAAGGTCAACAAATTCTCCATAAACATTAGCACTTTAAATACCTATCACCATTCTTCTTTTTTTCTTTTTCTTTTCATTGACAAACGTTCATTTCTGACCGTTTACGACTTCGTAACCTTTCTTAAGATTTCTATTACCTTTGGTTGAAGTAATGCTTTTCTAATATATGTCCAAACCAAGTTCACTTTTAATGGCTTGGAAAAAATTTGACCATTAGGTATATGATATTCATTATAATAATGGTTTTGTATTTCCCAATGAATGAAAAACAAAACGATATTGTTTTACTAATATTGTTTCACTATTTAATGCTAATAGCTTTATCAAGATATTATTAAACCGGAATTTAAAAAATCGCAGCATATATATAACAAAGAATTAAGGGGTGAGAAAATAGACTTAGGTCAACTTAAAAAGAAATATTGAAAGTCAAAATAACAATGAAGATCACTAAACTAAATATCAAACGTAATAGTACATCTGTTATGATATCAAAACAAAGTTTACTAACTTGATCATCGTTCGTTAGTCTGGGGTCATTTTTCGTTGTCGAGTTGGTCAACTGGTAAAGATAACAAAACCAACTGTAGATTGTTGGATTTGATCAGTGTGTAAAATTATAAAAGCAGTGTTTGTTTACATAGTGGACTTGTTTATGAAATTCGTGTTGATTTTGTTACTTCATGGGGGAGGGAGGTGTTGTAACCAGGTCAGATTCTGTTTTAGTCCGTCATCAATCCTATTCAGGCAATTTGGATTCCAATTGATATGAAGTGCTTCTGGTATTAGACGTTCTTTGTGATTTCTGAAGTTTTTCTGGATTATTTCAATACTGTCAAAATGAATTTTGTGGCCTGATTCTATAATGTGTAAACCACACTATGGCTGATGATTTTTCAAGTTTATCTAGTTCGATCAGATTTCTTGGTGGTCGAAGAGACGCTCTACGATGTTCATTTCTTCTGATTTTGATTTCTTTCTCGCGATGTTTATCCGATGTATATCGCATCACATTCCAAGCATTTAATTTTATAGAAACAATTAGATAGAGAATTTCATGTGCACAAGGTTGTTTCATAGTGTGTCCTATGTTTTCAAGAAAACTCTATTGACGAACTGATTGAGTACTCTTCTGATATCGTCTGACATCTATGCTCTCTATGGAATGGCGACTGTTGATGTTCATGTTTTCGGAATGCGTTTTCAGCCATACTTAATGTCTGTGTTGATTTTATTGATGAAGTTCCTTGGGTAGTTGTTTTGCTTGAGAGTCGCAGTAATGTTTGATATTTCTTCTTCTTTTTTTCCTCATCCGTTATCAGAGAGTGTGCTCGTCTAAGAAGACTTGAAACAACTGAAATCTTTGCGCTTATGGGGTTTGATGATTTGAAGTCTGAATATTTATTGGAGTGGGTTTTCTTCTTGAATATGGATATACTAAAATGTACGTTTTCCTTTCTCTTAACTAGGCAGTCTAGAAGTGGTAGTTCACCGACGTCTGATTCTGCTTCCGAAGTGAACTGGATTTTGGGAGATACACAGTTTATTTTCTCCAGGAATGAATTGTGTAGATCTCGTTTTAGTACTGCGAAGTATCATCATAACAGATGTACTATTACGTTTGATATTTAGTTTAGTGATCTTCATTGTTATTTTGACTTTCAATATTTCTTTTTAAGTTGACCTAAGTCTATTTTCTCACCCCTTAATTCTTTGTTATATATATGCTGCGATTTTTTAAATTCCGGTTTAATAATATCTTGATAAAGCTATTAGCATTAAATAGTGAAACAATATTAGTAAAACAATATCGTTTTGTTTTTCATTCATTGGGAAATACAAAACCTTTATTATAATGAATACTTTTCTAACTTGTTATCATGTTTACAAAACGTCACTTCACTAAATTCATTATTGTTATTTGACAATCATTCGCAAATAGTACTTTTAAGTTTACACTACATCATTGTTATTATTTCACAATTATTATCATTGTCGTTATTTTCACCCTTGAACTTATGTCTGGTTTATTTTCTGTAGTATTCATACTGTCTCACACACCACTGATTACGTTCACCCTCGAAACCTGTACTTTTGTTAACTATATATGTATATTTACAAATCACTGAATTATTTCATCTCATTTTATCTCACGTTCTCATTGATCATGTATACTCAAAAACTAACTGACTATTGTTCCATCCTATCTTATACTTGTTCCACAATACATCTTGTGATATGATTCTAATTTACCTTTACTGGCTGGCTATTGTATGCTTAAATTAATGGATTTATAATTGTAGAGCCTGAAAAAGAATTTCCTGAAACCACAATTGTTTGCTCTAGCTATTTTTTTCTGAATACACTGTGGGATTATCCAAGTTACTAAAATCAAATAAGGTAAGGAAAATTTTATCTGCCCAAAGAAAAATCTTTACAGCAGTTGGTTTTAGGATCTCTACCACGAAGTTTTGCAAACCAACCACATGATTACCTAAATCTGTCTAAAAATTCATCTGATTAGCCTTTCTGTCAAGCAAGTAAGACTAGATAATTATGGCTAGTGATTTTCAAAATGATTTAGCCTGCTTTGTCTAATATCATCTGAATCAATCTCCTTTTTTAGTTGATTGTCAAGTCCTAACAATTTATGAAGAGATTTATTCATGGATTGGTAATACCTGGTAGACTAAAACTACGCCATATATCATCTCAGGACAAAACTAACAACTAATTAAACATATTAAGTATTATTACATTAGTTAGGCAGGAGGTGACTAAAATAACAGTTGTAATTAGACGCGAACATTGAACGTTTGTTTATTGGCGGGCAGCTTGAAGGCGCGAATGCTTCAGTCGTGTACAAGTTGGAAGAAGACGAAAGATTACGAATAAAAGTACATTATATTTATTTGTAAAACATTTGTTTATAGACTTTGTAATGATATCGAATTTAACTGCCAAAAAATATAATTTCTTATTGCAAGTCGTGGTGTTTTGGAGTTGAAGTTGATAATCGTTCCTAGTAATTGTCGGTTCGGAGAGTCTTCGGAAATAATAGGAACTTATGACGATTTTATTTTCAAAGTTTTACAATCGTATATATATAAATTATGCCATACAATAACAATTAGCTTTCTGGTGTGTTAGGGTTTAACTTTGATTAGAAATAATAAAGTGCGAAAATATTTGTGAGGGTGATTGTGAGCCACATCAATGAATAAATAAAGGTCACTACAAAGTTCACCTGATATGAGCAGAAAAAAGAATTCCGTCGATTCTGTCTCAAGAAGTGTCCAGAGAATACGAACTGAAGTCAGCGGTGATAATACGTCTAAGCAAATGAAAGAAAATTTCGTAGAGAATGGGTATTCAGCACGCTTTGTTGAGGAGAATAGCAAATCATATGAAAGAGACTCAGAGTGGAATATAGTATCTAAAAAAAAGTGGCATGTCAGCTTGAAGTTTGGTGTGATACTGAGAGTGAAATCCTTCAAGTATATAGGTTGACAAGACCACTAAAGAAAACATTTCTGCTGCCAGCATACAAATGACCTACTCTAGGCGTGTCTTAATCCACTTTAAAGTTTAGCAAATTTTCACCTGATCTTGTGTAGCTAGATACACAAGACGCTCATTGAGAAACACATCCCATCACGTTCCAGTGCACCTCCCAGCTAGGCTGAGTAAAGGAGAGCATAAAGCCATTAATTTATTCATACTGCAGGGTGTGAAAGATGCTGATGGTGCCGCACCCTTAACATTGTCAACAAAGTCGGACAAAGTTTACCCCAAGGGACACAAGTGTACTTGTTTTGTCAAATCCTAACACACACGCACATAAGAAAAATAACTGCTACTGTCTGTTGCAATTCATATATAAATACGATTGTAGAGATATGGAAATGAAATAGTTTAAAACTGGATTTTCTTCGCTCAAATTCTTGCTTTGTAATAACTGTGTTAACAATAGTTTCCAGCCAATGGTATTTGGTCTTTTAATTTTGGTATTTCAATTACCAATAGTAGCCTAAATCACTGAATCCTCTGAAAGGCTTCTGAAAGAAAGAGAATAAAATACTAGTGAATTTTACTCCTAGAGAATTCGAATAATTGCAAGGACAGTTGTGTGAGTGCCTTGATATGATTATGAACAATAAATTGTGCTTGAAACGTCATTAGTAAATATTACTGTATAACACTGTGAGATTTTATTAAAATAAATTTTACTCATAATGGCATTATACTCTACCACAATGCACAAGTTTTATTCTTATCCAGTGGTAAAGGATAAATTACTGGATGTTGTTGCTAACGTAAATGATTGCTGCTCATAATTATATCAACGTGTCCACATGGCTTCATAATTCGCTTTTATTATAGCTATTCTTTCTTCCTCTCCTTATTCATTGTAATTTTCCATATATCCGGTAGAAACATGGCATTATTTTGATTGCGTGTGTCTGGTGTTGATTTAAGGCAAAAAAGATTTGGTGATTAACCTCTCCCTCCACCGAACTACATTACTTTTTACTATCCTCACCCTTTCCCATCATACTATATGATTACATATAAGTGAAATCACCGTATTGGTTGAAAGGCATGTATGTATAATAGAGCGGGGAATCTAACTAGGAAGTCAGGAGATTTAAATAATGAAATCAAGCAAATAAAGAAAACACTAACAATGTATAAGTACTTTCGAGAATTATTTAAAGGTGCATTAAAATCCACAAAGCAAAATATGAGTAGTAATTTAAGTAGTAAAATAACATATTTAGAAATTTAAATCCTTCATAGTACTGTCATAAAAGTAAGGGGTGTGAGAAGCCCTACATAGGATGCTCGATGAAGCTAGAATTATGGGGACATTTAAATCAAGCGACTCACTCAGAGATAAATATTTCTGAGCTTAAGGACCTGATAGATTCAATTAAGAAACGTCATAAAATTTACCAAATACCATGTGATGACTTTGAGGTCAATTACACACACATAACTAGTAGATCTGAGTCGACCAGATTATTGGAACATAAACATTTAGCTAGATCTGGAATGATTATCCTTGCTAAGTAGAATAATCTAGAAAAGCGCTCAGCCATTCCACTGCATTTCCTTGCATATAGTCACACACCGGCGGGGTGGGACACGATAAAAGTATTAAAAAAGAAACACAGATGGAGAGAAATTCGGTTTTGCTTTTCCACTCGATCAATTAGACTGAAATTCTTGGCCTATGTTAACATGTCAGCACCTATGATGGACTCCTCGACGATGTATGAGAATTAACGTGAAATAATTCGGTGGATGGTGACTAACAGTAGAGAGAAAAAAATAATCATCGAATCTTTCCTCGTCACATTAACACCGAAGAAGTGCTATTGAAATGATGCTACACCTATACCGGATGAATGGAAGGTTACAGTGAATAAGAAGGGGAAGAGAAGAAATATCTAAGGCTAATTATGAAACCATTTGGATAGGTTGATGTGATTATGGACGACAATAGTCTGTGCTCGGAACGTAATTTAGTTGTTAATAATGTTCCACTATTCGCTTTATATCGCATAAACTTATCTAATAGGAAATTATACTCTACAGAGTGCCCGAATTTCCCATTCATATAAATACCTACTTAACTTATTGGAAGAGCTAGCTTCCTATCCAATATAGTGCATTAAATACATTCCATTCCACAGTATACTATTCATCTGATTACTTCGTTGAACTACGCAATGCACTCATATGCACTTTTGTTTTAGACCGCCTTTAAACTATTTGTATTTTCCTAGACAATCTAAGGAAAAAATCCATACTGAAAGCTGATCGTCGTCCGGATCTAACAATAATGTGTTAAATTTAAACTGTAAATTACTATTATACTTGAAGGTCTTGTACAAACAATAAACCGTCTGCCATAAAACACACAATATGTATGAACATCTTGCGCAGAATGAAGCTATCACAGTTATTATCATTATCATTTATATCAAACAATTATTTGATGTGAAATGCAAACCAAATTGTTTGGTAAAATCTTAATATTTAGCATTTAGAAGTCTATGAAAATACGCTAAAATACAAGCAAGCGTTGTTTGGTATCTTAAGTCTGAGATTTGTCGACGCTTTGAAGATTTCTGAAAGAAAGTAGTGATTTACACGATTGAAGAGATTCAGATGACTGACGAGGAAAACAGCCGGTAGTCAAATACTACTCACAAAATCTCTCCAGTCCAGTAGTTTCTCTTGTTATTCTGCATCTAAATGTAACCAAACGATCCAGTGAGATAACAGCTTGCTTAAGGAAGCGTTTTTACCGAAATCTTATACAATTATTTCCTATGATAAAATTGGATGGGACAAAAAGAACATATTGACCAGGATAAAATTATATCATTATATTTCGTTTGTACTTTTAAGCTGCGCACAACCACTAAGAATTTAATATCACTTTATACAAAATATAGAAACACTGTAGCTCCTGATTGTAGAAGTGACGGATAATAATATCATATGATTGATTAAGTAGCATAATGAAAAATTTCAAATCAGCTGTACTGAACAAACGTATTAAAGGCCTAGGTGGATGGTGAATAGCAGTGGAATCCAGGACAACGCGCACTTTGTCCTGTTTGGGACTCAACATCTGGATGTACCCTGCATTCCCTAGTGGGTGACAAGGAAATCTAAAATTGAATTAAAGCAATTAAGTCCTTGTTTATTAACATCTGATTTTATCAGTTCAAAGTCGCCATGCAACGAAGGATTTGTCTGAAATACGAAAATAAATATAAGCTGAGCACCACAATCTTGCCATCTTTTCCACTCTTTTTTCTTGTAAAACATATAAAGGATGTTGTTATCGATCAACACAGAAGAGCAGTGGCGCATAAATAATGAATAAGGTTTTATCTTCTCATCGAGCGTTAAGATAAAATCTATTGACAGATTTCTGAAGTGAGGCGTTTAAATCAACAGCCTACTGGGGAAAGATTTCAACCATTTAAATCATTCCATTTATGTATTATTGTGTTCACATGAATAGGTTCGGAATAATTATAAGTCATTTTAGATAGTCAAAAATAAAGTACTTTATTATATTCTATTGTTTACGTGTGACCACAGACTGATTTCAGGTGGAGAGCGATTGAAAACTATGCAGTACTCGAAAGTTGTTTTGTTCTAGTTTGGGAGTCACCTGCACTGAATTTCTACCGGTGTTAAAACGCAGGATGGTCAAAGACCATTCAGCCACTTGAACCTGACTCAACAACCCATGGATTCTAATTTTTACCAGTTTGCGATCTTAGTGCTAACATCAGCCAATGTCATCGGTGAGTATTTTCCCTCACTCCTGATCGAGTGGACCCCTTAATTTGTTTAACATAATGTTAAAACTACACACTTGTAGGATAAATTATGCTGATTTTACTTTAGAAGGAGGCCTTCAGTTTTCTACATATATGAGGTTGTAGAGAAGGCCTCAAGAGGAAAAGGATGTATTTTGCCTCTAAGAATGACACGATGAAAACTATATCAGGAGGAAAATGCAAGCTCTTATGCAGCCATAGAGGTAGTTGAATGCTTTAAGAAGTTACGGATTTTGATGAGGATGTGATAATCATAGCCAATATTCCATTCGGTACACAAGTAAAGTTTCACTTTGGTATGCAAGCTTATATAATAATGCCAATTCATAACTTCGACCACGCTTAAATAAAAGTTTGTTGGTAAAACAGTGGAATATTACTATTATAATTCAAGTTCTTAACATCACTATTCTGATTACTGTCAACAAATGTCCTTTCCTACACTATTTATGATTATTATTCCGTTAATTTGTGAGTGCGACATTGGGATTCAACAGTACGTCTCCGTTTCATTCGGTTCTCTGTAATCATCTTCAGCTGACTCCATGATCCCCATATTCTGTCATCTCATCCTCACACGATCCTCTCCATGTCATCCTCAGACAAGCACTTAACTCTTCGTTCCTCATTAGGGTTCCCACGAACTCCTACTTGGCAAGAAGTGTCACTCACCGGCCTTCTCTCAGTGTATCTGACTCTTCATTCTACTCGGTATATCTGTTGGGCAGTAGATTTTCGGCTGGTTCACTTCACTGCAGTGCCCCTTATTTTCAATTCATCCTGACTATCGTCTCCTCAATATCAAGAGAAGGCTACTGTTGATAAAAGTGTGAAACCTGTTCCCAATGCTTTTGGTGAATTTCCAAGTCTCTCAACCACATAGAAGGACTAACTCACTACTACTGTGGTGAGAGCAGGCTGCTAGCCGATTGGTTGGCACTAATCTACGTTAAGGTCTAGGTCACTAATATGGGCCGTGAGAAAATATGAACAAGCCTGAGTAAACAACCAATCAGAAGCCTGCGTTTGTCTACCTAAACAACCAATCAGATGACTGCGCTTGTCTATAATAATGTAGTTGAAAGATGTATAAATACGTGTTGATTTTCATAATAAAACGATCTGTTGCCTGGCCCTTGTCTTCTGTTGTTACACTACTACTACCACTCAAAGTAATAATAACAATAACCACCATATTTACGCAAACACAACCAAATGCTCTTGACTAAAAAGATCAGGAGAGGAAATAATCATCAAACCATAAAAATACAAATAAATATTGAACATCTACTTTGGAAAGTGTATAACAATAAAATCTGATGCTACAATGGGCAGACAAATATGTAGCAAAGTAACTTGTTTTCAATCTTTTATGTGTGAATAGTATGGTTTACTCATGCAGAAATGAGTCTTGAAATTTACAATGCATTACATTTTCGTGATAAATAAAAGAGATTTCCAACTGTTAAACTAGGAACTATTAGCAAATTTACAGAAGCCCTTGTTCGTACGTGTTTTATACTCTTCAATACGTATCACTGAAGTACATGTACAGACTTGTAAAAATTCATGTACACGAAGATTTGAATTGACATCAATTCGCATCTAGTACCAGTGAGTCACTCAGATCATGATTGATCTCCTGCAAAACCCGACTGCATGTTTCAATTGGGTAGTTTTGCATACCTACTTAAATGAAGTCATAAAATGGCAAAATAAACGTTTTCTTTTCGGTGGATCCTTCAATAGATTTTCTTTTGGAGAATCATATAGAATTTGATACAAAACTTCTCGTTTCTTATTCCAAGAATAAGTCTGTTATACTTATCTAAAATGTTTCGTGACAGATGTTATTCTTTTAACAACCATCTTCTCTTTCCTCACAAGCTTGTCTGAAATGAGAAGGTGGTGCTATTTAAAATAACTAAAAATGATCCAACATTCTTCTGATTACTGACTGAGATGAGTAGTTGGGTACCCTTCACTTCAACTAGTAGTGCTTGTTCAACTGGTAGAAGTGCCCTAAACATAGGACGGCCATTTCGTTCGTTTAGGGTCAACCTCATCAGTGGTGTGACAAGTTTGATTCAGCCCACAGAGCCAAATCAGCTTATACCACCAGGTTTCTGGCTAGATACTTTGTGGGACTGTGTATGTGCAATCTCACCTCATACTGTCTAACTAGGAAATAACTTGCAGATTGTGGATTTGATTTAGTCCAACATTCTGTCTTCCACCAGTTATACTATTCAGGCTTCCCAAATCACTCCAGTGACTTTCAGAGGTTCTAAAATAAATTTTAAGATATACTTTCACTATAGAAATATCTATTCACTTCTTAATATATGTGTAAAACTTGGGCACTGTGGTAGATGTATCATGTGATACATATAATAAACAAACTAATATGGAATCTATTCACTTCTGACATTATTGTTTATTTTAATCCAAAGTATACACAAAGTTCTGTACTCATAAACATGATAAATCGTAATATTCGGAGATCAGGTCAGGTATGGTAGGTTTATAGGTTTTAGAACCAAAGAATACAGTTTGTAAAACGTTTAGTCGTACTGAATGCTAACACCGCCGTACAAATTAAATATAAATAAATTCATTCCGAAGTGATAGGTCTGGCCAATTATAATTTCTATTGTATCAGGTGAATAACAGGTCAGCTTGTTCAGGGAAAGTCTTTTTATTACGACTATTTTGTGGCTTCATTTATAGGTAAAGGCATTGGGTAATTTCTCTACATAAAGAAAGCACTTATATCCACTGATTCTGACAGTATTTCAAGAGTTACTGTCGATCACTGTGTTACAGAAATGTAAAGGTGTGCGAGATTTATGCTATAACATTAAGAAGTACACATATCAAAAGACTGATCAGTGAACAAGAACAATTTTTTCGATAATTTCCTCATCAGTTTACGCATTTATAAATTCATAATAATTAAGAAATTGTTGTTATTTTCAAGATTAGTGATTTCTCCAGAAAAATTTACATGGAATCATTGACATCAAATTTTCAAAAGGTGTTTGCAAATGAATTTTTTGATCATAGTTCATACAATTTTTGTTTTGTTTTTGTTTAGTATACCCATTGATAGCTGTTTCTTGATTCATATTTAAAAACAAGAGATGCACCTTTATATATAAACATGCAATTCTATTTATTTATTTATTATACATGTTGATACCTGTTGCATGGCTCATGATTGGACAATGTTTTAAAAAAAACAAGAGGTGTCCCCTTTTATATGTAAACCTTTGTTATGTTAATTTCGATTGATTTCCCTGAAGAAGTTCGGACCAGATTGCGGAACGAAACGTTGGAATTAATCATTTCAATTTCGCTGAGATTTTATAAATATAACTTTTAAAATGTCTACTACTCACTCAGCGCTCAACTATTTTATAACTATCCGGTCAAATCTTGATCACAGTTCATATGGACTGTTCATAGTTTACAGACTCAAACACGTGTATGCGATAAAATACATAAATTGAACACCAAAATGGAACACCGGTGCTACAAAGTAAATGATCTTGAATAACAAAGAATATATATTAATGAATGCTCGTTACTAATTTTGATATTGACTTCCGTTCACATTGAATATAAGCTTCAAATGGATGAATGACAATACCAAGGACGAGGAGAGAAAGTTAGGTAGAAAGTTATGTGTACATGTGCACTCAATACATTTTTCTCAAATGTGCATGAACTTAATTGTATTTGTATTGTGGTATTTGTATTGACTGCCGATTTGTTCAGCATGTCGGAAGTACTGATAATAACTGGCAGTTGAACATGAAATTGTTGAAGCAACGCCCTTTTATGCTTGATTACAGAATAACCACTGATGATATTGCTGATTATAGTGGACAATACTGTGCCACAATTCGTGAGGATCAAGAAGACTGAAATGCCCTGGACTGAAAAGAAGACTCTAGAAGATTCTGATTTTTCAGTCTTTTTATGTCTAACATCAGAGAAATTCGAAGATATACAGACGAAAACTAACAAGTTGTCAAAAGACGCTGGCGGTGAAGACGAGACTTCAGCTGAGCATGGAGAAGACAGAGGGGATAATGATAGCCAACTAACTACAACTAACACTAATCATCACTAACGGAAGAAATCTGAAGTAATTCACTTCCTTCACCTATTTAGGCAGCACCGTTTCAACTGAAGGCCACATTGACGAGTATGCTGAAGGCTTAATTAGTAAAGCAAGACAGAATTTCCTTACTCTGGAAATCTACTGCAGTAAGCATGATGAACCGTATTCGGATATTCAACAGTAAATTAAAATAGGTCACCTCTTCTATATGGCTAAGACAGTTGATGTGTGTGTGTGTGTGTGTCAACAAAGGCATTTCAGCCAAACTTCACACTTTTATCGACAGTAACCTTCGTTACACACTGAAGATCACATGGCTGGCCAGAAAAGATAAGCGAAAAAGGAACTCTGGGAAACAACTGACCAAAAACCTGTCGCCCAATAAATACACTGAAAAGAATGAAGACGCTAAGGAGAGTATAAAACTTGGTCACTGTGGTAGAGTATAACTCCATTATGGATAAGATTTTATTTTGAAAAATCACACAGTGTTATGCAGTTATATTAACTGTATAACACTAAGTGATTTATCAAAATAAAAATCTTATCCATAATGGACGCTAAAGAAAGCGTTGAGTGACTTCGTAGGCCCAGCACTCACTGTAGTGGAAAGTGAATGGAAAAGACCGACTTAGACTATGGTTTGAGGGCGATGTGGAGGTGATTCTGTGGGGAGCAATTATGGGGCCAGATGAAGAGTACTATAGAGTGCAAGATGAAATGAAGATGTACTGCTGAAACACTGTATTCGACTGGAAGCCTAACGAGTTTATTGGCTTGTAGGGATTTGATTGATTGGTTACAGGATTTCATCATGAGTTGAAATCGGTTAAAGAACCACTGGAAAACCTGCAGGGAGTACTGGAGAGTTGTTTCATCCTAGTTTAAGGCTATTTAGCAGTGCACACCCATTGCTAGGATTCGAACCCAGGACCTTCTAGTTACAAGGCGAGCTCATAGACCATTAGAACAACAAACGCTTTCTGTAAAATAAATGTGAATGTCTACATATCAGTTAGGTTGATGATGACGATGAATATTTATGTTCTTTAGGAAAAAGTCAGTGATATTATCTGTTCATGCATTACTGAAATTGAATTAAGCAGTCATATGAAGAAATACTTGTTTTTTGTATCCTTTCCACTAAAGATTTATAGACAATTTTACATGTTTGTAATATAATTATTATGCTGTAATGGAAACAGAAAAAAAACAACAACAGATAAAGGCTGTAGATGAAAATACGTTTATGTTTTTATTTTATTTTTTTTCAATCACCTCATCCATTGTAAAAGCTATTTAAAAAAAGAATTCAATTTACTTTCACAGTTTAACTATTCAATTATTGTCTATCTCGTATAGATGGAATGTATTCTTACAAAGTTTAGCTATTTAGAAGCAATGGGATAGTAATTTTCAATATTTCATACCTAGTGAATTCATGAAAAGTTTGGAAATTGAAAAGCGTTAACACATATTTTTATCACAACTGAGCTAAGTATTGTTGAATGAAAGATGTTTCTGAAAACTATCAGAGTATTTACTTACTTTCATATGATACACCAATGAAAAGTACGTTAGTAATTGCATCCAAAAGGTGTGAAACTGTGGCTAGTAAGTTTGACAAGCTTTCCACCTACCGTGACTTCGGTAGCCAGACAATATCGTAAAAATGATACTAAATGGTTGAAGGCCATGAAGAGATAACTTTCTTGCTTGTTGTCACTCGTCTGCGAAGAGTATCTTGAGCCTCAAAGCAACTGATATTCAAACTCATATTAACCTATTGATATTATCAAAGAAGACTTATGTACTGAAGAAGTTTAATGAATTCAGGACTAACTACGTTCAACTTTCTTTTTAGCGTTCCCAGAGGAAGGTTCACTAGTTGTGGTGATATCCAGCTTCAAGCCTAACTTTCTCTCTTCATCGGGTCTACTTATTACTGACTAAGCGGGGTAAAAACTGCGCTTACAGGGGAAATGAATCCTGAATTAAGTGAGCGGGAAGTGAGCATTCTACTGCTGAACAACTGACTCGCCTTATATGGTTACCAGATAACAATTCAACTGGTCATCGAATTCAGTCATTAGCAAAACAAACAACTAGATTGTATGACACGCTTCGATCCCTAGTAGGAATAATCCTTACGCAATAAATGGCTATTGGTTCAGTAACACTCTATTTTCACTTTGTCAACACTAAAAATTGTACAGAATAAGAAGAGAAATGCATAAGATAATCATTTTTTTTATTTTTCATTAGAAAAACCAGTTTCTACTGTCTAATGCTTAAACAACAGTCTGGCGAATAAAGTCGAATAGGAAATGGTCAAACTCTGGATTAAAAGCTCGATGCTATGCGATGCAAACTTACAAAAACGTCTGCACATATATATATATATATATATTACATCATTCAGTGAAGAGACTCTTTTCAACGAATTTATTATCAAGCTGTACAATCTTACATATGCGGTGTATTAGAAAATTATATCTTATTAGAAACTTTAAACGAAGTTTTGAATACTCAAAGTAATAGTGATAATGTAAAACACGATTAAAGTGTTTGTGCTTATAATCATAGATAAATGTCAAGTGTCAAATGACAAATGAAATTCATGGGCCATTGAATCGGATCCCAGCGGCTGAATGGTATACGAGCTTACCCTGTAACCTGGGTTCGAACCCCAATGGGTGCGTACTGCTGATAACTCCCAAACTAGTATGAAACAGCTGTCCAGTACCCCTGGTTTGCAATGGCTCTCTGAATGATATCAATCCATGATCAACTCATCAGAAAAAACTAATCCTTACAAACCAACTATTGAAAAGAAATAATGTCGTATATAGAATGGTTCGTGGAATAAATAGATCTTGAGAAAGGATATAAAATTATAGGATTGGTAGGTAATTAAATATTACGTCACATGATGTAAAATTTATCGAGATAGGATTCAATACTGTCCAATTTCACTAATTTAAAATAACAAACAGGACAAGTGAAATAATTCCCGAAACTGTTCAAAGTGAGAAGAATAATAGTGACAATAACAATAATAGTAACAACCGTAGTGATGAAGGAAGGATACATAGATTAAGTGAATAAACAAAATGAAAAATAAATAGACGTTAGTCCCTCTATGGCCAAGGTAGAAGTATTGACTACACATCCTTATTTTGTGCACAAAAGTCTTGCTTGAATTCACGAATGACGCCGTGATTGGAAGTGTGGGATGAAGAAAACGCAGAAAGTTGGCATAAAATTCGATAAACGATCGTAAAATCATGGCCGGACTAGGTAAGAGTGACAGAAGTCGACCAAGCGCTGTAAAATAGAATAGAGCACTACACAACGTTCCTTTCTCTCTCGTAAAATCATGCTGGAATGTGCTCTCGTATCTATGTGGAAAGAATCCTCCGGTTATGGTCAATTTACCTTGTTTCACCAGAGTGAATTGATAAATGCTTATGGAGACAACCAGATGAAGGACCTTAGTTTTACAGACGACGCGAAACAACTAACGGCTAGTAATGATAAATGAGAATTTAGCCCATATATTCAGAGAGATAATTTCTGAGCATACCTGTAGCCCGATCACATTTGTATTCCAAATGTATGAATATGGTTTTCGTCGGAACTGAGTCAGTGACCTGTTTGGAATGCTTATCTTTTTTGCTTCGGTCCATATATCATTTTGAGTAGCTATTTTCTGATAGACACGGTCTTAGAAAAGTAAGTTCTGTATCAATGAAGACAGAGCTACGCATATTTCTTATCCTGTAGCAGGGTGAATGAATCAAGTTTCTTCGCCTGCAGATCTCTCTAGACTATTTCTTCAGCGCGTTTCATTCACTCCCTGTATATACAACATATATAACATTTTTTCCACACTGCATGTATATTTTAATTTGTAAAAGATTACTATATATAAATATATATATATATATATATATATATATATATATATATATATATATATATATATATATATATATATATATGCTTTCACAAAATTTCATATATTGTTTTACGTCTAGGTTATGTGAGGAAAGCAGGCAATTCAGATAAGTTTTTTTCACAGTCAGTGTTATGTTATCTTTTTTCGCCTTTCCTGATTGCTTTCTCTTTTACCGAATAATTCTTCGTCTGGTTATGTAACGCTTGCTTTAAAATAAGAAGAATAAAACGAAATAAAATCGAAATTTTCTATCATAAGTCACGAACGGAAGTGTAGATTCAATTAAGAAGTCAAACAAAACGCACATACAGGCATATTCAGACACACTTAAAGTCTAAGGAAAATAAGACAGGAATTATTATTGCATTCAATTTGTTTTATGCACTTCCTCTCTTTATATGTATGTGAGCCAACTCATTTTGTTTGAATTAATGATGAAAGAAGATTTTGAACAGCTTATCCTCCTTCAAACAGTTGATATGTTTCAACCAGATAGGTTGCGTCGGTGGTATAGCGGTTAGGACGCTCGCTGACCATACACATGGTCCGGGGTTCGATCCCCGGCCACAGATGCACTCCTTTACATCACTAGGCCAGAAATAATGCTGATAAAGAGGGAAGGTTGGGCATGAGGCTAGAAACCTCATCCTGTAAAATAAACACTGCTACAGAAACTTCAAGCTAAAAGCTTGAAGCCGTTTGTTCCACTGGGAACGTGAAGGAAATCAAATAAAACCAGAGAGATTTGCATTTCATTTCAGTTGCTTAATTATGTGCTGAGCCCATTTTACAAAGCATTATTGTTAATGATAACCGATTCATTTTGCAGAAAATGTCAGCAGAATATACAGAATTTTCAGCGTAGTTTGTTGCATACTACTTTCTCTCCACCGGTTATCTTCCAGTAAAATAACAATCTAAAGTACATGATGTGATACAGTGTTGTTCAACTTGAAGCACAAATTAATTCCAAATAGTATTTTCTTTGATTGCCAAGAAGTGCGTTGCAGTAGGTTGAAAGCCAGTTTAAAATGTAAGTGAGTAAATTTGGCGGCTTACAGACATCTCTGAGCATTTAAAACAAGAAGAAACGCAGAGAGTATGATGCATTGTGCTGCAAGAAAATTTAGGCAACCCAACGGTTCAGTCAGGGTTTCGTGTCCCTGTGTAGTGTAGCTGTGTTCACTGAGATCTTTAGTTTTTCCACAAAACATTTTCAGTGCAAACTTCAATATGTAGTGAGCTATCTTGATCATGACGACCTTCAAGGTGAATTGTTGTTTTAAGAGATTTTCTCACCTGCCTTTTCCACCTGCGTTGGTATTGGTTATTTTACTCACCTGATAGTTGAACTTTTGTTTTTGCATTTGGGTCACGAAAAATTCTTAAAGCTGGCTTCATACTGAAGTCAGTGCATCCTTTGTTGTTTAGGAGAATGATAAAGAAGGCCTCGCAATTTAGTAATCTGGTTTACGGAACACAACTACTCGAATATCATCCACTTGGGCTGCATACAAATCTTATTTATCATTTTCAGAAGTGAAAAAGTTCGGTGGAATGCTTTCAATGGTATTTACTTCATAGTTGTATGAATAGCTTGTATATTAGTGGATTTAATAGTTTTATAAGTGGATATGTAAATCGTTAAATTCATGGTCAGTGGATTTTTACCTTGTCTTCATTGTATGTGAGAAAATATCAAACCTAGTTTAGATCTTACCTTGAATGGTTGTCTGTTATTTCATTTCCAGTCTTCTTAGTTGCTTTTTCGAAGTGATCTATAATTTTCTCTGTTCATTTCAATGAATAAATTAGTTTTGAATGGTAACACTATCATCTAGTTGAATTTTAGATTTTCTTGTCGACTGATTGCACAAGAGGTGGCTCTCATAGCCCAAGTGGTCTTGTGGATAATGCTTTGGCGTTTGAAACCATGGGCACCGGGTTCGAGCCTCCGTAGGAACATCATCACTCACTGGGGAATCTAGACACATCCAGTTGACGAGTCCCAAATAGGACGAAATGCGCATCCTGGAATCCACTGCCAGTCACCATCCATCAATTATATAACGCTATCATCGTCTGAAAAATGCTGCCAAATTTTTCGTTTCCTGTTTGTCGCTATTCCATGGGAGCTGTTTGGTTTAATTACACTGAAATAAATCAGAGATCCTGATAGTTCGCCTCCAAGTCACTGGTTTTCTTGGATTATTCCTGTTTTCTTACAAAGTTTTTTCATGAATGTTGTTCATTTTTAAACGAATCTGTGTTCTCCGTAAATTTAGCCTGCATCGACTATCACGATTCAGCAAAATCTGTAGGCATGCCAACTGTCATTTCATCTGGATATTATTCATATAAGAATCCTGTTTTCCTTCCCTATATTTAGCGCAACCACTAGTCACCGTCGCAGGCGAGTGACCCACCTCTTATGCGACCTCGTGGACCCCGCTGGTTATGACATCTCAGTAAAACTCCAGGTAACTTTGTGTATAGATGGAGTGTCTAGTGAACATCAAATTAATTATCAATTGTCGGTTTTCACGTATTTGACTGGTTCTGTGACTGATGTCAGCTCGTGATCAAAACAATAATGGAAAATTAACCGTTACCTGACTTCAGAGTACCAGTCTAACCATCGAATGATATCAATTGAGAAATTGTTAAAATACAAAAATCACTCGATAAATATCCCACCCAATTTTTAATCTTTTAAGTTTTGGCCATAGAGAATAGGAGTGAATAGTGTGAAGGTGAATGTTACAGAATGTTATATGCCTCTTTATTATTATTGTATTATTGTATCCTTTAGTTCCTAGAGGAACATAGGGCTTCAGCTGCGCACCTCCATTGCCTTCGGTTTTCTGACAACTTTTTCACCCTGCTCCAGGTCTGTCCACATGCTTTCATCTCCTCCTCGCATGACCTCCTCCAAGTCACCCTTGGACGACCAACTCGCCGCCTCCCTTTCGGGTTCCACTCGAGGGCTTGTCTAGTGATGTCACTTGATGGTTTCCTCAGCGTATGGCCAATCCATCTCCATTTCTTTCTGCCTATTTGTTTCACAATCGGTTCCTGATTGGTTCGCTCCCAGAGATCCCTGTTGCTGATCTTTTCTGGCCATCTGATCTTGAGTATTGAGCGGAGACAGCTGTTAATGAAGGTTTGAAGTTTGTTTGAGATGCTCTTTATGACTCGCCAAGTCTCTGATCCGTATAGTAGCACTGACTTCACATTGGAGTTGAAAATCCGGATCTTATTTTTGATGCTGATTGCTGTTGACCTCCACACAGATTTGAGAGTAATGAAAGCTTGTCTTGCTTTTCCGATTCTGGCTTTGATGTCCTCGTCAGTTCCGCCTGTAGTTGAGACGATGCTTCCCAGGTAGGTGAAGGAGGTTGTTTCTTTCAGGTTCTTCCCATTTATGCTTATTGTGGTCTGTTGGTGTTGTTGATGTTGGCTAGGAATCTTCATCATCTCTGTTTTATCTATGTTCACGTGAAGTCCTATCTTTGATGCTTCTTCTGCCAACTTGTTACTTTTCACTTGCATATCTTCCAGTTTATGGGAAATCAGACATATATCATCGGCGAAATCCAGATCCTCCAAGTCTTTTGTGTCAGTCCATTTTATGCCTGTTCCCTCGTTGGTTGCCGTTGTCTGTCGCATTATCCAATCAATTGCAATCAGGAAGATCATTGGTGATAGTAGACAGCCTTGCCTCACTCCCGTCCTCACTTCGAAGGCTTCCGTAAGTTTCCCGTTGTGGATTACTTGGCATGCAGCATTGTCGTATAACTGTTGGATGAGGTGTATAATTGTCGATGGGACCCCGTAGTAGCGAAGTAGTTTCCAAATGACCTCTCGATCGACGCTGTCGAAGGCCTTTTCAAAGTCGATGAAGTTGAGATAGAGAGGTGACTGCCATTCCAAGCTTTGTTCAATGATGATCCGTAGAGTGGCGATTTGATCAATACATGATTTGTTTCTCCTGAATCCAGCCTGTTCCGGACGAAGTTTTTCATCTAGGGCTTGTTTGATTCTCTCCAGGATGATGCGACTTAGTATCTTGCTTGGAATGGACAGAAGCATAATTCCACGCCAGTTTTTACATTGACTTAAGTCTCCTTTCTTTGGAAGTTTGAATAAGTATCCGTTCTTCCAATCCTCGGGTACTTTGCCCTCTTTCCACACCTTCTCCAGCAGTAGTGTCATCAAGTCCGCTGTTGTCTCTGGGTCTATTTTCAAAGCCTCTGCTGGGATTCCATCTGGTCCCGGTGTTTTCCCAGCTTTAAGCATCTTGATTGCATTCAGGACTTCTGATTTCGTCGGGGGGTCAGTGTTCACTGGTAGTTCTGCTTCCGTTGTTGGTATTGCTGGACGTGTTGTAGGTGGCGGACGATTTAGAAGTCTTTTGAAGTGTTCAACCCAGTGCTTTCTCTGTTCCACCTCTTTGGTGATTGACTTTCCATTGTCGTCCTTTATTGGCTTAATCTGTGTCGAACGTTTGCCCGAAAGGTTCCTAGTTGTTTGGTAGAGTGTGGCGAGGTCTCCTTTGCCTGCAGCTTGTTCTGCTTCGTTTGCCATGGTTTCATAATATTTTCTTTTGTCTTCCCTGGCACTCTTCTTCACTCTTTTGTTCAGTGTATTGTAGCTTGCATTCAGCTCCTGTTTTTGTTGCTCGTCCGTGCACTGGATAATCTTTTGCTTCACTGTCCTTCTCTCTTCTATTAGTTTCCAAGTGTCCGTAGTGAGCCACTGTTTGTCCTGTCTCTTTTTTCTGCCTAGAATTTCTATGCAGGTTTGGCTCCACACCGTTTTCAAGTTGTTCCAGTGCTTTTCGACGCTGACCTTTTCGCTGGTGTTGATTTGTATCTCAGCTTTGTCCTTTATGCTTGCAATGAAGATGTCCTTTGTAGCCTGGTCCTTCAGCTTTTGAGTGTTGAACTTGGCTTGTGGTCTATCTGCAGCTCCTGATTCCCTGAAAGCTTTTAATTTGATTTGGATTGTCCCTTGTACGAGATAGTGGTCTGAGCCAACGTCTGCTCCTCTTCTTGCTTTTGTGTCCAGTAGGCTGCGCCTCCACTTCCTTGAGATTGAGATGAAGTCGATTTGGTTTTTGGTTTGCCCGTCTGGTGACACCCATGTAGCCTTGTGGATATCTTTGTGCTTGTATACACTGCCACCAATCACCAGTTCGTTGAAGGCGCAGAAGTCGGCGAAGAGTTCTCCGTTTTCATTCATTTCTCCTAGAGCTTCTCTACCCATGATAAGTTCCCTTCCCGTATTGTCTGGTCCCAAAAGCGGAGTGCGTCGGCCGGCTTATCACGCGCGCTTTTCGACTATTACGCTACATTTTGATCATTAATAAAAACTCTTATAACTGTAAAAGTTTATGCAAAGAGTTTGCGGAAATTATCACAATTATTAACCTTTTGAACACTGAATCCAAAAAATACAATCTTATTGACAGATAATACACATAACCCACTGTTTGGATTTGTGGAATTTTTAAACATAAACACATCTATAATTGTATATATTGTTGGATTTATATGTTCAAGTTGCTCCAAGTCAGTGAGTTTATGGTTAAGATATCATTTTAGTTAACTGTACTGAACTATATTGCATGTTGTCTTATTGTATAGTTGTCGTCGCTTTTTGCCCTTTTTTCTGTGAACTGTTTCCTTTGTTGATGTTGTTCTCATTGTTTGCCTCTTTATATGCGACTACAATTCATGGACGATAAACCAAGTGAGATAATTGCGAAGAAATTAAGAAAATCACTTCAAAGAACTTTTAATGCTGGCGAACTACACGTCTTATTCTCTACGCGACCGATGGTGCTACTTCGACTGAAAGATGAAGTACCTAGACTAGCCACTTCAAATTGTATCCAGCAATTCAACTGCGCTGGTGGTGGAGCGAGTTATATTGGCCGCTGCTCCGGGAACGTGATTTTTCGTGCTCGAGAACATAGCCCACTGTGAATAAGTAAAGGTGTAGCGAAAACCATTAATAGTTTGATATTGGACCATCTGGTGCAAAGCGGCCACAAATCTAGCATGGAAGAATCCTCCTCTATAATTTACCGGCGGCCTATTAAGTTTCCGAAATCATCGAATCACCACATGCTTCAAACAACAGAGGCTATTGCGATTCGCCTCAAACAACCAATGTTCTGTGTTCAAAAGAAGCAAGTCCAGCCTCTACTGTTGCCCTGGCCTTCAGTAGAGACTATAAATTCATGAAATTGAAATATTATCTTTCATAAATTATCTGACATTCAGCTCATTTTATGTTGATGCTATTGAGCTGTAACCTATCAATATTAGTGATTCGATGTTATTTAAACAGTATTAATGTTGTTCATAACACTGATTCATTCGTTCACTGTAATGTATATATAACTGTAGAGCCTGATGAACAAGGAATATCGAAAAGAGTACTCTTTGTTCAGTATCCATTCTTTTGACACTACTAATATTTTACCTTTGATTCTAGATTCAGCGGTTGAGCTTTTGAATCATCACATGTATCACACTGTGATCAAGCGAATAATGTACAAGTGGTTTCAAAAGGCTAAAAGTCAAGTTACACTGGTGAGGATAACAAAGTCATGTTCAAGTATAGGATAGAATATTCAACATAAAATATAGCTGTTAATTTAGTTCAAGAACACACCATCCCACATGGTGGAAGAAAGGTTGCGACTGCTCCATACCGAATACATTTACTGAACACCTTGTCAACACTAGTCATTATAGGTCAACAAACTTCCCCCCTCCAAAGTAATCTCGAAGATGGATAGCAGTCTGCTTAAAACAAAACGCTTTTAAGTCTTTTGCACTACTGAAGCTCTGGTCAGCATATAAAAGAAAGTACTTCAAACATGTCTAATGCTGTTTTCTATTAATCTGATTTTCACGTTTTCTAATCTTTTTGGAAACTTCCATCCCTTCGAACTCTTACTTAATGTAGTGTTCCGCGTCTTTTCCATGTTGAGATTCAATTATTGAAACTATTACGTAGCTCAAACACACTCATCCAAATTTTTTATATGGTCATTAGTATTGGCGACAATAATTTTGGCAAGTCATCTGTGTCTTTACTATCTTCTTTTGTCAGAAAATGTTGTATATCAGTGCGATTAAACGATTGCAGAAGATGAATTCACCAAAATCATTCTTTTCTCTGAATTACTCCCTTGGGTTTTCACCAATGCTCGGATGATGAATACTTAAGACAACATAAGTTACAACTGTCGTAAACGTGAACTGGCAACGATGGAAAAAAAGCCTCTGTTTTCACGTTGAAAATTCAGGGGAGATACTCCTGCGGAGATTCTATCACAATGTTTACCATGGCGGCGAAATAAACTTTCTACAGTACACGTCTGTGCCTATCCTTCAGTAGCCGTCCAATGTTCACCCAGCAACTCAAAGATGTCGTACCTAACATAACATAACATACCAATTTCGCTTTTTATTCCAGAAACAGTACTTGTGGTACAGTGTGGAATTTTTAGCACATATCTACAATATTGCATCTAATTTCATCGTGCATTGAAAAGGAGTATTACAAAAAAAATAAAAAAAACAACAAAAAACCAAAAAAGAAACACAGAAATAACAAAAAAACAAACCGAAAAAAATGCAAATAAAAATACTTAGTAGAAAGGAAGGTAAACACCGATAATGTAAAAGAAGATTTCACTATTGGGTAGTGGAAGCTATGATATGTGTATGGGTGGTGAACAATAACACCTATAATCATACAAGAAATTATGAAATGTTCTTAAGAATGTTTATAGCCAAGATGATCAGTTAATTTGATTGAACTATACTAAACAATCATAAAATAAACATTTCAGGTTGTGTTTTTTTATTGTCAGCACTAATGCAGTGTTTGTTGTGGTAGTGTGAGTAATCATGCATAATACAAAATTTTTAAGATGGTGATAGTGGCGTTCACAAACAAGATTGTCAGTTAAATAGTGCCGAACAAAGAACAACCACAAAACTAATATTACATGATGGTTAATGACAGGACTGTTTTGTAATAATCATAGTGATAATATAGTCGGACCCAGTAGATATACAAAAGAAGGAATAGAGTAAAGTACAAAAAAGTAAGCCAATGATAATAATTTTAGGTAGCTAAGTATGTTTAAGAAGGTTGTTCACTATAGAGTACAAATAAGAGAGAATATAGGGGAAATAAAAGGGCCAAAATTATGTTATTAACAACAAAGCAAGTCATAGGTTTCACGCTTAACATTGTCTCTGTCACTTAGAACACGGGCCAAATATGGTATCGTTGAGTTCCTATACTTGGTTGTACGAGCATATATTATTTTGTACTGATTTCTGGTTCTACCTGATGAGATGCAAGGGGAGAGTTGGGAATAGAGGGGTGTTGGGGGTCAGAGAGTATGGTTTTAGACCATTTCTCGCATGTATTCAGATGCTTATCCACTAATGTTGTGACGAGCTGACTGAGTTTTACACCGCTAGTCCTACTAACTACCTTCAACATCCTTCTCAGGATGGTAAAGTCCTTTTTCAGTAACCCAGGAAAGACTAACGGGGAACAGTAAAGTAGAATAGGTAGGATACGAGAGTTGACAAATTGTGAAAGCAGAGGTTGAGGGACTCCAGTTAGTCTGAGTTTCTTAATGTAGTAGGTTAGACGAAACACTTTCTTGGAAATCATTTGGATATGAGATGACCAAGTAAGGTCGGAAGATATAACTAATCCGAGGTATTTTGCATTAGACTTTGTTTCAATTATAGTCCCCTCAATTCTACAGGCATCATGAGTGCTTACTAGTGTTTGTAGATCTCGTTTATGCCTAAAGGAGAAGTCGACAGTCTGGCATTTTGAGGGATTCAGCGTGAGGCCATTTAGTTTAGACCACTGACTGATGTCCGACAGGAAGCTATTTAATTTGAAGCAGTCTGACTGAGACTTAACGGGAAGCGAAACAGTCAGGTCATCTGCATATTTGACGAAGTTGATTTCGTCTGAGAGAGGTAAGTCATGTAAGAAGAAGGAAAAGAGAAACGGCGAGAGAACAGCACCCTGAGGAACACCAGCTTCAGTAAGCAAAGGAGAGGAAGCTACACCATTATATACCGTGTACTGCATCCTATTGGAGAAGTAAGAGTGCAGCCAGTTGATAGCCCAGGACTCAGTTTGTGTAAGGCTAAGCTTGTTTAACAAAAGGCCTCTAGGTACAGAGTCAAAAGCAGATGTGTAATCAAGGAAAGTACAACGGACATACTTGGCCCCTTTGTCTAAGGAGGATACAATGTTGTGATGAAACACAGCAGCAGCATCCAAAGTACTTCTACCCTGTTTGTAAGCAAACTGCTTTGGATCGTTTGAGAAGCTTAGGGAGGGAATGAGTTTTTGTAACAGTAATTTCTCCATCAGTTTCAAAAAAGGAGAGGTAATGGCAATTGGTCTAAACTTAACACTATCTCCAGAACCAGACTTGGGTACAGGGATGATTTTAATATCTTTCCACAGAGAAGGTACAACATTATTAGAAAAAGAAGTATTGAAAATGCTTGTAAGTGGGTTACTTAAAATATCAGCACATTTCTTTAAACAATGGCAGGTATACCATCAGGGCCTAGACTCTGGGAAGGTTTAAGAGATTTCAAACATTTAAGAACATCAGAAGTATTGAAACGATGAAAGTCACTGGTCGTGTTATTAGTTAAATTGAAGGCAGAAGGACATTTGGAGGGCGGATGAAAGATCTATTGAGAGTATTTACATCAATAGAAGAGGCAAAATTATTATGCTTACCACAACCAGTAATTTCTCTAAAAAGCTTCCATATGTTTTCTGAGGTTTTACAAGATAGTATTGTTTGATTATAAATGTTGTTTAGTCTCTTGATTTCAGATTTAATTTGGGTGTTTATCTTCTTAAGACCAGATTTATTCTTTGTCTTGTACAGCTTCTCTTTTTCTCTACGAAGTTTTTTGAGATGAGGGGAAGAAAAACGATCCATTCTTTTGAAAATTATCTGTTTTGGACAGCATATATCAAGACAGAATTTAAGATAGTCAGTCAAATTGGAAATAGTATCATCCAGTTTGTGTTCGTTGAAAAGTTCCCAGTTAGTGTCATTTAGCATACATCTTAGTTTGAGCATATTTTCTTGTGAGTAACACCTTTGCTGTGTTTTCTTGGACAGATTTGAGAAGATATTAAAGTGAGATCTGCTGTATATCTTAGGTAATATCCGAATAATACAATGATCTGAGTTCATGATAGGAGCACGTCGGCGTACTTCATATATTTCCTCATCATTAATGAACACTAGGTCAAGAGTTTTATCAAGTCGAGTAGGGAATTTAACAATATTGGCATGACCTAATGATACGAGGAAAGAACAATCACAGCAGTTAAAATCTCCTGTGACAACTGATAAAGAGTTTTCAAGATGTGTAACGGCGAATTCAGTGAATTCATCAGCAAAATCAGATAGATCAGATGCAGAACAGCCAGGAGTAACATAAATGTTAGAGATGAAGACGTATTTAAACTTGGATAAGTGTTTCGGGCGGCATTTGACCGTTATACAATCAATAAAGTCATTAGAGTAAGAAAAACATACATTATTTGAAGTTGACCATTGAGAATGAATGAAAGTTGCAACACCTCCACCTCTTTTCTTTCTGGAGCATAGTCGATCTTGTCTAAACAATGTAAAACCATTTAGGGAAACCAGATTGTCATCATAGAGTTCATGGAGCCATGTTTCTTGTAATGCAACAATCGCCGTATTGTGATAAGTATCAGATGATAAGAGAGACTGGAGATGCATAATTTTGTTGGGAAGTGAACGGCAGTTTGAAGTGACAATAACAGGAATGGTTGTACGATATAAAGGTGTCTGTTTAAGTGCACGCTGCCAGCCAGCGTGATGTTTTCTCTTAGATTTATTAGATGCATGAAAGTCATATGGTTTAAAACGTTTAATGAATGAATTACTGTATTTTATGCGATTTGTGATCATATTTTATTAAAATTAGGAATGAAAACATGACTATTAGATGCAGTATGTAGATGCAGGAAAAGGTAGCCCAGATGTCAAAGAGGCCGCCAAGGTCCTTAGCTATTCTTCATGCATTACCATTTCAACTGTTCCTGTGGTTCAAGTTATATAAGGCGCACGATTAGGCAAGTCCGTCTACAGGTTTGAGAACATTCACCAGCTTGGCTAAGCAGGGGGGGAAACTAAGTGCGTGAAAAGCTCGTTCCTGTCATACTTGGACGACACTGAACATAGCATCAACGTCAACAAAGCTTTCATGTCCGAAGTCGTTATCAAGTACAGTTCGTTTACATCTGCTACACATAGCTGAAGCTGTTGCAATAAGATCAACTAAACCGAAACCGAAAAAGAACACGTCCAGACGCTGTTGCCAAACTAGGACTATTCTTCTCACCAGGAGCACTTCTCCCCTCTTAACCCTTTTGGTTTTTTCCCTCTCTGCTTATTATTACAATTACTATTATTCATCATAATTTATGCCGTTCATGCAAACATTCTCTTAATAATAATATGTTCAGAAAGAAGCAGTTATTAGTTTTTCCTTGCCCTGGTAACGGTATGTCTTCATTCTGTCTTTCATTTGATTACGTAATCTTTGGCTTTAACCAAATCTCTCCGTGGTATAGTGTACTTTTGATTGTCTTTTTCATAATTTGAGTTGAACTCCGTACATAATTACCTAATTTATTAGTCACTTATCATCTTACGCATCTCTCCTCCTTATTACGTAACTCCTTTACGATTGTATGCATACATTTATTTTGTTTAAACTTGAACCGTCCTTGTAAAAACTATATAAACGTAATTCTCTGAGCACTGTTCATTAATAGCGGAATCTTCTGCCAATTGACATCATGTAAAATTTCCAAGTATGTTAAAACGTTTCTGTACGTAAACCTCATAATTTATTTAGACTGTAAGCAAGCAGCCCATGAGAAGCCAACGAAATAAATGATGGTACCATATTATCCTGCGCGTCGGTGGCACAGCAGTTAGCACGCTCGCCAACCATGCACATAGTCTGGGGTTCGATTCTCGGCCAACTCACTCCTTTACCTCGCTATGCCAGAAATAATTCTGGTAAAGAGGAAAGGTTGGGCATGAGGCTAGAAACCCCGTCCTGTAAAATAAACACTACTACAGAAACTTCAAGCTAGAAGCTTGAAGGCGTATGTTCCACTGGGGAACGTGAAGGAAAAAAAATATTATTCTGCACAAACCACTGTTGTTCTTGCTTTATTCGACTTCATCAAGGGGAATAAATGCATGAAGCTCCTTTGTTTCTAATCGTTTCTAGGTCGATTAATATAAACTTCGCTAAGTTTTCTGTTGCTGCGATCCAAATGACCTCAAAATATTACTTATATTTTACAGTTTTTGCATGATATTAGAGAAATTGAATTATTGTAATGTGTTCCACAAAATCAATTAACTCAACATAATTTCTGAGCGAATATCTGGGTTTGAATAGCACTTTTATCCGTACCTTGTTACAAACTTTACACAAGGCTTCAAATGTTTTATTTTTTTGTATTGCAGAACTGCTGATGTTTTAAAATCCTTTTTCGTTAGTACCTTCATGTTTGCATACATAAATGTATATGTATTATTCACTTCAAATTTGACGTTAGTTTTATGTTTATTCTTATATGCTCCTTAATAAACGTTTTGAAATTTTATTCCTTAACGTTTTAATTAAAACATAGTCCTGAAATCTTGAACCCTTAAGCTTTAGTAATGCTAGAGTTTATTTGTTACCATATGAAGTTGCTAGCCTCATGTCTAACCTTCTCTCTTCACCTATCTTACTATCATCTAAGTGAGGCTTCGGAATGTGCTGAATGTGCATCGAACTGTGGGCTATGCGTGGCACGGCTAGCCAGTATTCCACCACGGAGTCACTGACTCCCCTGGATAAATTAATCAGAATAATTATTAGATGTTTAGAAGTTTATTTTTAAACATGTTACTAACTCCATTTTTAATGAAATGGGTTGGAATGTTTTGAAATCTGAATTATGGCCTGAATGTGTGGGTTTACTGTAAAAACTCATGTTTAAATTCTCACCTCGTCTAATTTTACCAATGCAATTTAAAATCAGAAGTTCCCTCTCTCGACTTTTTTGAACTGAGTCTACCATTGCAGCTTTGTGCTCGAAACACATATATATCCTTCATTTTTCATACAGTGACACAATATTTATCCTTGAAGGAAAATATATAAACGAACTGAGGGATATGGCTAGTAATGCCTATATCACTAATAGTGAGAAACATATTTACATATTTATGACACTTTTAAAATTTTACATTTCAAGGATCGATCTCTGAGGACAGTTTACATTTAGGATATATGACAGTCACTTAGAAGTCGTGTTTGACTTTCTGAAATTTCCTAGCTGATGCCTAATAATGACACTGTCTACTGATTTATGGTTGAATCTATTACAAAAACCTTACTCTTTATATATATATATCTTTACACCATGTGGAATTTTAAACTGTAAATATGACAGCTCAGATAACATTGCTTTGCATATTGATTCACTCCTTAGATTTATCGTCTTACCGAAATTCACAAATCTCAGCTTTCATCATGATAAATAGAAAGATGCTGGACAACAAAATGGCAGACGGTTTTTTTCCTCTGTTACATCTAACTTGAATGTTTTTTTCTTGGATTCATTTCGATTCATTTAATAAGAGCGTGAATAACTTAGCATCCCTGAAAATCAGTAGTGTGTTGAAGGTGAAGTAAATTTTTTCTAATGATCAATAAATGTTGCGTGTGTTTCAGACCTACCATATACTATTTAGTAAGTTGACTAATTTAGGAAGTTTGTTAAACCAGGTGATAGATTTTCACAGAATTTAAAAAAATGAGTTTTTATCTAAATAATTTTGAGAGTTTAAAAGGCATGAAACACATAAACATAGTCATGCTGTGATTATTTCAAAGGGTTCAGTAGTGTGAAATAGAGGTCATGCCAATTCTGATAAATATTGAACCTCGTCGGTACTTAGTCTCCACTGCTCCACCCTGCTCCTACTTCCTTGTGTGAACTCTTATTTTTCAAGTGTTGGTTTATTATTATTATATCCTTTAATTTATAGAGGAACATAGGGCTTCAGCCGCTCGTCTCCATTGCCATCTGTTTTCTGCCAACTTTTTCACTCCGCTCCAAGTCTGGCTGCATGCTTTCATCTCCTCTTCACATGACCTCCTCCAAGTCACCCTTGCATTGACGACCAACTCGCCTTTTCCCTTTCGGGTTCCACTCGAGCTATGGCTTGTCTAGTGATGTCACTTAATGGTTTCCTCAGCGTATGGCCAATCCATCTCCATCTCTTTGTTTCACAATCGGTTCCTGCTGGGTTGGTTCGCTCCCAGAGATCCCTGTTGTTAATCTTTTCTGGCCGGTCATCTGATCTTGAGTATTGAGTGAAAACAACTGTTAATGAAAGTCTGAAGTTTGTTTAAGATGCTCGTTATGACGCGCCAAGTCTCTGATCCGTATAGTAGCACTGACTTCACGCTGAAGTTGAAAATCCGGATCTTATTTTTGATGCTGAGTGCTGTTGACCTCCACAAAGACTTCAGAGTAATGAAAGCTTGTCTTGCTTTTCCAATTCTGTCTTTGATATCCTCGTCAGTTCCGCCTGTAGTTGAAACGATACTTCCCAGGGATATAATTATTTGAAGGCCTAAACACAAGCTGACATCTCTTAGAGAATGATGGAAAATCCAAAGAGTTCTGAATAGCTGTTTCATCCTATTCTGGGGCTCTTCAGCAATACGTGATTAAAAGGCTAGCTCGGAGACCATTCAGGCACTAGGACCAGATCCAATGTCTGTGCTGTTATGAACCTATCGTCTATTCTTCATAAAGTAGTGAAATAGTGATATCGAAATAATAGACGTGAGAGAATACACAATGTTATTCACAATTGTATTCGCCAGACTTGAATGTCAGTGTTGAAGAGATAGTGTATATACTGCTTGAAATTCCTTGTTTTACATATTAGTACCTCATTATTACTTTATGCTTTGTGTTTTGTTTGCATTCATTCTAGGTATTTCAGTGTTCTGCAGGCTGGATCATTTAATTACTCAGCTTTAACTATCCTTGTAGATAACCTCTTCAGTGCTCACTTCACGGTGGAGTAAGGTTCTGAGACTCTCCGTGAGATATTCTCCACAGACCAACATAATCAACTCATCTAATGCTAGGAAAAGGAAAAGGCTTTGATATAAAATACATAAAACGAACTTCATGTCTATTGAAAATTTCATTGACTCTGGTAAATACCGTGTTAATCAGAGCGTTTGGCTTTTCAGTTTTTGCATCCAAGAACATAAACTATTAGTCAAGAGACATAGCGTGAATTCTGGGAGAAATGTAGGAGTCTCAGACAGACAACACTAGATGATTCCTAGAAGGCAGGTGCTTACATCAAATAAAAATTATTAGATATGCTGATATTGGGGAAAATTATCAGCCTGATTGAATTGCTGGGCTGTTGGAATTTTTACTCAACACAACTAATCGTATTTTCTCTAATTCCTATAGTTTTAACTATCCACTTATATTCTTGAGTCATGAAATGTACTCATAGTCAGCTTTTAACTGGCTTTCAAATTACTGATGAGCACATGTTGGAGATGAAGGCAAAATATCAGAAGGGATTAGTCTATACTTCAGGTTGAACAGAAGGGAGTCACATGATATACCACATGTCGCTATTTTACTGGATGGACGAAAAATACTATACAATAAATTATGCTAAGAGTTTTCTGGACATTTTGTTCAGAATAAAGCTATCGCTATTATCATTACATTTTTAGTTTTTAAGGAATAGATTGCACGATTGAAGGGTTACACACCATCCATGGGGAATGACTAGTACATGTGAAAGCAGTGACAGAAAGCCCTATGAAGACTAATGATCGATGTAATGATCATCAGAAGTGACGGTTAATTCATTCGTGGTGAATTTCAAAATTGATTAAACCATGAAGGCGTTATGGACAAGAACAATAAAATGTTCTTAATTAAACCATGCAACTTTGGGAGCACAAGAGCATCGAACATATCCACCTAAGCGACTGGTTTTCTGAACCTTCATTTCTTTTAATAAAGTAGTAATTCCCACTATCTTTTCAAAGAATCAGTCTACTCGCCGTAATACTTAGAGGCTGAGTCCAGTTAGTGAAATCAGTAATTATATAAATCTTCTATTATCCAACAAACAGTGAAGATGTGTACGTGTGGTATATAAAGTGAAAATAGTATCGGTAGGAAACAAATTATCAATTAGATTCAAATTTATATGATAAGAAGCGTAGAAGTGGTCTTCTCCAGATTTCAAATCTATATTTTTGGTCTGTTTACAATGGCTAGCATGCCCCCCCCCACCCTGGTGGCCAAGGGCCTTCGGCTGCGACGTCTAAAACGATGAGTTCCATGCCCCAGTTCCAGTGGGAGCACAATCAAACATTATGGAGTGCAAGTATATTTAGATGATGAGTCCCAGTTAGGACGAAAATCACATCCTAGAGTTCGCTGAGAGTCAACGTCCAGGAAATAACGTCGTGTTCACTCCGTTGATGGTTCAATGGCAGAATACTCCCCAACCTTTCAAGTGGTTAGATTCCCTTCCGACACATTTCTAATTCTGGCTTAGACTGTAGTAAACTCGGCAAAGAAAAAAGGTCGGGCATGAGGCTAGGAAATCATCTTCCAGTATTGGAATAAATATTGTGGTTGCTAACACTTCAAAACTAGATTTTGAAGCCCTGTTTTTCACCTGAGAGGCAAAGCAATGAAATAATTATTATGGCCATTATAGTATAAAACTCTGATGTGATCATGCTTAACAGTGCTGAAACCTAATCATCAGCTAACAACACACAATTTACTCATAATTGTAAAGGTAGAAAACGGTGGACTTGATAATGGGGTGTTTATTTGCGATATGATACACACATATAAGGAAATTATATACACGTATATTAGTCTTCATTTGCACAAATCTTCCGTGTTTCGCTACTTCTGCCATTCGTACTGTGCTTCTTTCTTTTCTTTTCCTGTCTCCCATGTCTTGTGGCAATAATAATTTGTTTCCCCTAATTGACATCAAACCTTTCTCTCCGTTACTTGGCGTTATTGTGCCGATGGATGTGTCCTTATATACTACTGATAGGTCTTGACAGTAACACACACTGTATAACTACATTTTCTATACAGTGATTTATTATTCTATTTAATGAAGTTACTCTAATTTGTTTGGATTCATTACACTTGGTTAGAACTTCATTATAGACTAACCATTTGAATGGTTTTCTGCATGTGTTATCCAGGTAATTGAAATCATATTATATGGACTTGTAATAAGACAAAAAGGGAAGAAGAATCTTTATAGTACTCATAGGTCATTATATCAGCATTGATGAAATGATTCACATGAAGTATAAAAGATTAACTGTTGAAATACTTGTGATTCTTACTGACAGAGTTTCGTTCCCACCTCGTTCGGAATATTCTAGTTAATTATTAAGCACAGTGGTAAGGACGCTCACCGACCATGCACATGGCCCGGGTTCGATTCTTGGCCGACACATTTCTTTACCTCGATATTCCAGAAATAATGCTGGTAAAGAGGGAAGGTTGGGCATGAGGCTTGCAACCCCATCCAGTACAATAAACACTGCTACAGAAACTTCAAGCCACTAGCCTGAAGCCGTATGCTCCACTGGGGAACGTGAAGGAAAAAAAATAAGCACTACTTTACAGTTGGTTTAAGTTACATAGTTTTAGTTGTACAGTACTTGTTTTATGCTCGAGAAACTATTGGATCTGTGTGGCTGCCAAAATGTATTATTGGGGTAAATTTGCATTTTAGTATGTTGTTGTCAGTGAATACTGCCAAATATTATATCGCAAATTACTGTGTTTTTTCTATCATCGAGGCACTTCGATACTGTGTGTAACTCAACGAAAGTTTTGGTTAGCTATTCAATAGAACGTTTCGATTAGTTTCCAGCGTCGAGACTACAACACGCAGGTTTTGATCGCTGTATTACTTACTCAACGGTGTTTACTATCAAAAATATCAGACGGGTGTTTTGTTCGCTCGAGGGCCTAGTGCAAAAACGATATACCTCGTCAGAATCCTCACATGGAGCAACCCAGTTTCTGAGTGCTTGATACTGGTGGTTTCTAACTATACGCATACATCAGAAGTACACACAGACACCTTTTATGCTTGCCTTCTTGATTTCTATTTGTGGTAACAAGCAAAGCACATGTTTGGTAAAGTAAATGTGATCGGTTTTCAAATTAAATTCTGATATCGAACTCTAGGCTGTATTCTGCCTCACTTATTAGTTGCTTACTCATTTCGGTTTCATAATCATATACTTTGGTCTTTATTATTTGTATGAATTCGCGATTTTCAGTTTATACAGTTCGCGGTGAAATTTCCCCTCTTGTTTGTATTCACTACCTATATTATTCAAACTGCCAAATGTCGTTGATCTTCACGATACCATTAAAGTAAATCAAGAAAGCAAGCATATGTATATGACTCTTCATATTAATCACTGAGTGCTTCACTAGTGTTTAAATCAATTCAATCTGGTTAGCATAAAATGCTGATTGAAATGAATGCTACACAACTACTCATTTCAGCCAATCAGTAGTATAAATTTCTCTGCAGTTATAGTTAATTTATTGTCTACTATTTTTGGTATCCAGAGAAATACACACTGTTATCTGAATAATTTTGGTTTCCGAAGAAAAATGTGGTGAAATTTCACCTCCTGAAAATGTGTCATTAATTTGCAAATCACTATTTTCATTCAAAGAATTAAAAGGAGCTATCCAGAAATCTAACCTCACCTAGATTAGTAGCTCTATGGTTTTCTTTCCGGTCCCAAGCCCGCATGAAGAGGGAGGGTTGAGGCGTGGTACCAGAAACTCCACCCTCGTAAAACAACCAAATCGCCACAGAAACTCCAACGAATAAATATATTAAAAATTCTAAAAACATAAGCAATAGCCTTACTTTTCGCTGGAATCGGGGAAGTGAAATGACGCAGGCTGGTGAAAGCCTTCGCGAAGCCAGTCAGCCGATGTGCCTTCTTTCGATGAAAGCAAAAGTAAGGATGGGTACCTGGAATGTTCGTACAATGTACGAAACTGGAAAGGCTGCCCAGATAGCCGCTGAAATGAGAAGATGTAGAATAGAAGTGTTGGAAATCTGCAAGAGCAGATGAAACGGAACTGGAAGGTGCCAACTACGGAGTAGAGAGACAAAAATCTATTCCGGCCACCCAGAGGAAAATCACGAGCACAACGAGGGAGTGGCCATCATGATGTCACCAACAGCAACCAAAGCTCTCATGCAGTGGGAACCAATCTCCTCCAGGATAATGACAGCCAGGTTCAACTGAAAAGGAAAGAAGGTTACAGTCATTCAGTGCTATGAGCCTACAAACGTTTCGGAACAAGAGAAGAAGGAGGCGTTCTACAGACAACTACAAGCAATAATGGACAACGTCCCAAATGGCGATATCAAAATCCTGATGGGCGACATGAATGCGAAGCTGGGAGGAGACAACACATGAAGAGAACTCACCATGGGTCGTGAGGCCCTCGGTGAAATGAACGACAATGGTGAACTCATCTCAGACTTCTGCGCCTTCAATGATTTGGTGATTGGTGGTAGTGTGTTCAAACACAAGGACACACACACAAGACGACATGGATTTCACCAGATGGAAACACCAAGAACCAAATAGACTTCATCTCAATTTCAAGAAAGTGGAGACGGAGCCTACTGGACACAAGGTCAAGGAGAGGAGCAGATGTGGGTTCAGACCACTATCTAGTACAAGGGACTTTCAAGGTGAAGCTAAGAGCCTCCAGGATAGCTGGGGATAGGCCACAATGCAAGTTCAACACTCAGAAACCTGAAGGACACAACCACAAAAGACACCTTCACTGCAACTGTCAGAGCAAAGCAGGAAACACTACGCGACATCACTGAAGAATCATGCGTGGAAGAACATTTGAACTCTCTGAAGGCGATTCTCAACGAAACGTGTTCAACGGTTCTAGGAAGAAAGAAGAGACAAGACAAGGAATGGCTCTCAACGGACACTTGGAAATTGATAGAAGAGAGGAGAATGGTGAGAGAGAAAATGATTCAATGCAAGGACGGACAGGAGAAGGAGACGCTGAGCTCAACTCACTCAGCACTGGACAAAGAAGTGAAGAAGAGTGCTAGGAAGGACAAAAGACGATTCTACGACAACCTCGCCACTGAAGCTGAAAAGGCAGCGGGCAAAAGGGACCTGAGGACATTATATCAGATAACCAAATCTCTATCCGGGAAGAGACCAATACAAGCGAAACCTATAAAAGACAGCCAAAGGAACCCAATTACCAAGGAAGAGAGACAGATTAAACAGTGGGCAGATCACTTGAAAGGACTCTTGAGCTGACCATCACCTGCAACCAGTCCAGAAATACCAACAACAGCGCGCACAAAACTGCAGGTTGACATCAATCCCCCAACGAGAGCTGAGGTCTTGAACGCAATCAAACTTCTGAAAGCTGGAAAAGCAGCCGGACCAGATGGAATACCCCCTTAAGAACTGGAAACAGACCGAAAGACGACAGCAGATATGCTAACTCCATTATTGCAAAAGGAAGGAAGGGAAGGAGGGAAAGGCGCCTACTGACTGGAGGAAAGGTTACCTCGTGAAACTACCAGAGAAAGGCGACTTACGCCTCACTGTGCAAGAACTGGCGAGGAATCACGCTCCTGTCGACGTCAAGTAAAATTCTGAGTCGCCTCATCCTGGAGAGATTAAAGGACACACTGGATACAGAACTCCGCCACCCACCGGAACAAGCTGGATTCAGGAAAGGCAAATCATGTACTGACCAAATTGCAACTCTACGCATCATCATCGCAGAACAAAGCATGGAATAGCAATCAAACCTCTACCTCAACTTTATAGACGTTAAGAAGGCCTTCGACAGTTAGCGTTGACCGTGAAGTAATTTGGAAACTGCTCGAGTACTACGGCCTACCTCAAATATTCATCAACCTTATTCAACAGCTGTACGACAACGGCGGCACATGTCAAGTGATCCACAACGGAAAACTCAGCGAGGTGGCGTTTGGAGTAAACTCAGGAGTCAGACGAGGGTGCCTGCCTATTATCACCAATGATATTCCTATTTGTGGTGGACTGACTGGATTATGCGTCAGAGAGTGGGAAACGAGAAGACAGGGAGGGATATCCTGGACCGACGTGAAGAACCTAGAAGACCTGGATTCCGTGCGTGGATGATTTATGTTTGATGTCACACAAAATAGAAGACTTACAAGCGAAAACCGACCGACAAACTGCTCGAAGAAGCAGCCGGCGAAGTCAGGACTCCATGTGAACATAGACAAGACGGAGGTTACGAAAATAACCAACCAACCAAGAACAACAACAGCAGGAACATCCAGCGTCAATCACCATCAACAAGAGGGATTTGAAAGAGGTTACTTCATTCACTCACTTATCTAGGGAGCATTGTCTCAACTACAGGCAGTCGGAACGGACGAGGATGTCGAATCGAGCGAGAATCGGGAAGGCGAGAAACACATTCATCAACCTGAAACCAATCTGGAAATCTTCGTCATTCAGCATCAATAACAAAATTCGGGTTTTCAATACAAACATCAAGTGAGTCAGTTCTTCTATACGGATCAGAAGCTTGGCGGGCGGTTCACAAAGAATATTTCCAACAGCCTGTTGCAGACCAGACCTTTATCAACAACTGTCTTCGCTCAATACTGAAGATCAGATGGCCGGGCCGGAAAGAATCACCAACAAGGAATTATGGGAACAAACAATGCAAGAACTAATCGCCAATCAACAAATATGCAGGAGAAAGTGGAGATGGATTGGACACTCGCTGAGGAGGCTGGTTGGTGACATCGCGCGTGCGTCAGGCCATCGCTCGAGTGGAACCAGGCCAAAAGGGAAGCGGCGAGTGTGACGTCAGTGCAAGGGTGATATGGAGGAGATCGTGTGAAGAGGAGTTGAAAGAGTATGGACTAACATGGATGCAGGTGAAAAGCAGAGCAGTATACAGAAGCAAGTGGAGACGTGGAGTTGAAGCCCTATGTTCCACTAGGAACCCAAGGGAACAATAATAATTATCCAGAAATCTACTGGTTTGAATCGATTCGGCTGTCTGAGGCAAGTGAAACCAGGTACACCATGGATGATCTTGGCTTTCGGTCAGCAGTCGGCGGTCTGGTGTTAAGATCATTTCGATCCGTCTATCTGGCTGTCTGGCTGGCCGGCTGACAAGTACTGATTAATTTGAGTGCAATCCAACTACTCATACCAATGATCAGTAATATATAATGGGATACTTTAGTCCGTTATTTATTGAGGAAAACAACAGTAAGTATGTTATTATTATTATAACTGTGTAAAGCAAAAACTAAAGTCCTTCACCTGTAACATCTGTCGGCAAAAAGAGGAGTACTGAATGAATCATTGCTTTTTCCATTTTCAAAGTACGCAATACCTATTTTACATATAATAATGTTACAATATTCCTTCCATTCACTATTCACAGTTGTTATGCTGCTTCTTCTGTAAATTCACTTGCCTCAAATCACTTGAATTTAACACATATCCTAGGGAAAATTATTTCGCATAGAATTCCGCTTAGTATAACTTCTTTATAATTCTCTGTGTGTGAATAATTTATAAGAGCATAACTAAAGATGTTAAACATAAAATTGGTAATTCAGGAAGCGTGAAATGTACTGGATTACTATTATTGCTGTTATTATTATTATTGTTATTTTCATTAAAAGAGTCTGTCGGTTTCCATCGCCTTATGAAGAAGGCGTCTAACAACGAAACCACTTGAACAGAACATCAACGGTAACTAGTAGGATTTAAAAACTACACGAAAGAACAAGAAAGATAAAATTATTTAAAGTTCTACAAGTATATAAGTATATAAAATAGTAAAAATAATAAAATTGTAGAATTCGTTAGTTAATAAGAGAACAATATATATAACAATATTCCTGGCAGTAAGTTGTGGTTTATGTAAGAATTATAAGGTAGACTTATAAGCTCTATTCTCATATTTTTTTCTTCACATAAAATCCGTGTTATATATGGTTTGGTTGAGACTTTATATCCAACCGTATGTAGCTAAATCGTTATGAAAGTTTTTCTGGTTATGCCTGAAGAGATATACGGAGAAAGCTGAGAATGAGAAGGATGTTCATATTCTGATAAGATGACTTTAGCCAACTGCTTAGAAGAATTCAAACGCCTATCTCAACAACCATGTCAGTTAGTTGGGTCAATGACACATCAATAACCATGCTTATTACATGGTCTTTTTTCCAAGAATTCCAGGTAGGAAGTAGGGGAAAGAAAAGGTACAGTCTTTCTGCAGAAAGCAAACTAGAAGAAGGGTATTCGACTCTGTCTGTCCTTCCTGCGGAATATAGACTTTTTATTATTTCACTTGTTAGTTTTCTTCACAAACCAACATGCGTTGGAGAGATCTTTAGAAACCATGGAGCACTGAACAGTGATTTCGGCTTAGTTTGAGACTCTTCATCAGTGTTCATCCATAACCCGAACAGGGATCGAACTCTAGACCTTCAGGTTATGAGACCAAGCTTGTCAAACATTAAGCCACTTGGAATCAAATTATGTGACCTGCGACTTTTCACTTCGTAGTCTAGAGCTTACCTCTCCAACTGATGTTCATCTAAGATATTTGCGATGCGAGAGCTATGCCGCGAATTGGCAAAATTAGAGTTCTCCGGTCATCGATTTCCTGGGTTCAGTCTGGGTTCAATCTCTGGTAGGTTGGCGTAAACACACTGATAACGGGTCTCGAAGCAGGACGAAAGAGCCATTCAGTTCTCACTCAACAAGTAATGTTGGTTCATGACTAAAATCTAACAACTGGAGTTAATCCAAATCGCCACACAACCCATAATCTTTATTATTATTATTATTATTTACCTGCGTTAACCAATAGTACTAAGAAGAAGTGCATCGGCGGTGCATTCGTAGAATGTTCAACAACCAGGCATGTGGTCTGGGATTCGATGCTCAATCGACGCATTTCTAAACCTCGTCAAACCGGTAATAAGAACAGTAAAGAGGGGAGGATGGGCACGAGGCTAGCGGCCTCACCCAGTAAAAATTAACAGCACTTTTACTGTAACTTAAAAGCTCTAGCTTGAAGCACTATGTTCCACTGGGAACTTTATGGAATAAAATGAATAAATAAATAACTGAGCAAATTGTCATCCTTGGAAGTTGGATATTAAGATTTGCAGGGATTGCAGGCAATTAAATGATATTAGCTTAGTCTCTGTCTCAAATTAACACGAAACTGAGAGTTATTTACAAGTCAAGATGATTTGTTAGCTTTTTTAAGCGTCAGTTTGAAATTTTAATCACTTGCCTACTAGCGGTCTGAAGGAGAATAGAACTCAAAATTAAACCGTTTGGAGTAGAAACTACTGAAAAGTCATAAACTAGAAAAGCAAAACAGCTGCCTAGTGCATATTGCTGCTAAACAGGCCTTTGTTTTTGACTAGTATTACTTTATGACAAAAGGTTACATTGAAGTGGTTTTAACGAAATGTGTTTCAGGATTAAAAAAATAGGACATTTAACTAACGAAACTGCATTTCATGGGAGTAGTATAACATACAAATGACTGTTGAACTGAAAAAAATTAAGCCATTAGTGAACCATGGGAATTGTCTTTACGCATTTGTACACATATATTTGTTACAAATTAACAAGATCTCAAATTTAGATCCATTTTTTGAAGAATACAGTTTACAGTTAACATTTTAATGTATCAAAAAGTCGCTATAGGTTTGTATTCGTCTTGTTTTTAATTCGAGACAGTTGTTTTTTAGTTTCAACAACGTTTACTTAAAATTAAGCTGGCATAACAAAATTCATTTTCAAAATCAACTCCTCAAAACTATAAACGCTGAAGAAGTAAGCTTACTACAGTCTTAAGAGAATCATTTAATTTTTTTAGTGACATCTAAATCATACGAATGTCCGTTATATTAAGTATCTTAGGCTGGAGGCAAATTATATACATTTTAAGAATCGTACTATTTAGTCAGGTTTCACTATTGTATTGAGTATTATTTAAATGACTGGAACAGTCGGCTGATTACCACAAAAAACAAGGTTTCTTGTTCGCTGGTTGTACTTAGTGAGGAGTTTCTGAAACACAGAAGGAACTAGTATCCCAAGAAACATTCGAAACCACTTCATCTGGCCATTCACGTTGATGATTCACATCTTACATACTCATTCTATGGTACTGTTTTACTTTCAAGCTGGATCTGTCTCATCCTAGTATGTAAGAAAAGTTACCGTTCATTGGCGTTTCTGTTCACTTTTTAATCTGAAGGTAGTAATCTCTATCCATTATGATGTCATGCGTATATACCGCTAGACAGTCACGAATTATGATGATGCAGTTAGCTTATGCTCACTGCTTTCCACTGGTTCTCCAGATGATGATGTTTCGTGGTGAGACCCAACATTATTGTATATTATTATCATATTATTACATATTCTCTCAAGAAAAAATAAAATAAAAGGCACTAAATATCATTAAATGATACTGTGACGTGTGGTGCTGACGAGGCTTAAAAGTAGTATATAACCGCAGAGATGAACATACATATCATGTGCAAAAATATCGAATAGATGAGCAATGGAATTAACGAGTAACGCCTGTGAAACAAGAAGAATATGAGTGGCAGACAAAGAAACACGATACGGAAGACAAAGTGGCACAATACTGAAGATATACGCAAATTGTCATTCGATCCTATGGAAGACATATTTTGCCTATATCTGTATATCAGGTTGCCAAGGAAAAAATTCCATCACAACGAATTCTCTGCATTGGCTTTATTACATATTGTATTCCACCTAAATTCCAGGCAATAAATCTTAGTAAGTGGCACTAAGTAATGATACCTGCAAAGATAGATTAAATGACGGTTTTTTTATTTCGAGTTAAATCAATAGCTGCCATCATTTACAGTGCCAGTGTTAGTTAAAACTACCTGTAAATTTTTAAGATACATTTTTTATTTTATTTACAAAATATGTTACTTCACTTCAGTACTAGGGTGCTGAATATTCTGTTCTTGATAGAATCATTGTTTAAATCGACCATTACCTGAAACTAGCCCAGAAATTCACCACCAACAACAGCAGGTTCAGAACTGACTATTAGTGGACACCAGTTCTCCAAAGTAAGCAGAAACCCCATGCGTGATCAAGCTACTGAAGTCCAGTAGGAAAGGCAGCAGGACCAGATGGAATTCTTCTCAGAGCACTGTAAACGGACCCAGAGAATGCTACAGATGTTCACATGCCATTACAGCAGAAGGTTTGAAAAGAAGGAAAGGTGCCTACTGACTAGAAGAAGGGCTACATCGTCAATCTACCAAAAAGGACGACTTACAAGTTTGGAAAAACTGGAGTTGAATAATGCTCTTGTGCAGGTCAAGTAGGATACCAAGTCGCATCATCCTGGAGAGAATAAAAGATGCACTGGATACAGAACTCTGCCCAGCTGGAACAAGCTGCATTCAGGGAAAGCAAATCGTGTGCTGATCAAATTGCAACTCTGTGCATCGCCATCACAAAACAGAGTATAGAATGGCAGTCGTACCTCTACCTCAAATTCATTGACTTTGAAATGGCCTTCGACAGAGAGCATTTACCAAGAAGTCATTTGGAAATTACTTTGACACTATGCTGTGCGTTGCCCAATTGTCAGGTGATCGAAAACGGAAAACACAGCAAAGCATCTGAAGTGAAGACGGCAGTAAGTCTCTCCATTACTATTACTGATAATATTCTTAACTGTGGTGGAATGGATTAAGCGTCGAACTATGAATAACAGCAAGAGAGGAATACGTTGAACGACCGATAAGAAGACTAAAGAAGATTTGGGTTTCGTGGGTGATTTACATTTAGTTTCAAGCAGACTAGAAGACTTGTAGATAAAAACCAACAAACTGGTTGGAGAAGCAGCGAAGACTGAAAGGAGTTCAAGTAAACATAGAGAAGACAGGGGTGATGAAGATAACCAACCAACAGCAAAAACAGCCAGCACCAGTTACAATCAACGGGAGAGATTTGATAGAGGAGACTTCCTTAACTTATGAACAAAGGCATCGTTTCAACTACAGGCGGAACGGATGAGGATGTGAAAGCCAGAATCCAGAACACTCTGAAATCAGCTTGGAAATTTTCTACACACAGAAGAAAAGAAAAAATTTGGATTCTTATCACAAATGTCAAGTTAGTCAGTCATTCAATAGGGGTCAGATATTTGGCGAACGCGTCACCAATAGCATTTCAAGCAAGTTGTAGACCTTTATCAACGTCTAACTTTGCTGGCTCCATATTGAGGATCAAATGACCAGAACGAGTTAGTAACAAGAAACCAACTAAGAACCGATTGCTGAACAAGTATGCACAGGAAAATGGTGGTGGATTGAGCACACTCTGAAGAGACTGTCGAACAACGTTGCGTGCCAGACCATCTCTTGAACAGAATTTGAACGGATCACGACAAGTGGATAATCCGACGGTGTCCCCGACGAGTGGAGAGATACTGTTGAAGCCCTATGTTGCACTCGAATTCAAAGGGACCAATACTAGAATAATAATAAAAATAATTCCATATTAGTTTCTTCATTAGATGTATCACACAGTGAAACAGTAGTGTTTACTGGATTACTGTGTGATACATCTAATAAACAAACTAATATGGAATTACTTACTACCACAGTGCCCAACTTTTACACATATATTAATGATAAAAATACATCATCCACGACCAAATCTTGGTTTTTCATTCGTGTCCCACTCGGGAGTCTAATGTGTGTCGCTAGTTAGAGGCTTTCTGAAAGTGTATCTCATCCATCTCCATCATATTTGACATATTTTTCAAGTGATGAGTTCCTGTTTGGTTCGTTGACAAAGTTTCTTGTTATCAATTCTCTATGGCCATCTGATGTTCATAATAGAGTCAGAAACGGCAGCCATTGATAAAAGTCTACAGCTTGCTGAAAATAATTTTCATGACCCGTGTGCCAGCTCTCTGAATCATATGGGAGAACTGACTAAACATTAGTGTTAGATATCCGAAGTGTGTTCTTTAAAGCAATTTCAGAATGATGATGGTGTATCTCGCCTTTCTGATTCTGGCTGGCTTTGACATCATTTGTTACTCTTGTGGTTGAAATAATGCTTCCTAGAAAAGTGGAAGAAGTGACCTCTTTGAAATTTCCTCTGTTGATAGTGATTAGTGCTTCTTGCTGTTGGTTTGTTGGTTATCTTCATCACCTCGGTTTTCTCTATGCTCACTTGAAGTCTTGTCGTCACTGACTGCTGCTTCTGGCGACTAGTTGGTTTTTTTCGCCGTAAGTCTTTGAGGTTGTGTGAGTACTATTATTTATAGAGAAAATATATAATTACTATGAACAACGAGAAGAGACAATCTAAAGCTGCTATTTAACCTCGCCAGATACTAGCTTGCTAGACTACTAGCTTACTAGTTTTCTCGCCGGTCCCAAGCCCGGATAAAGAGGGAGGGTTGGGGCGTGGTACTAGCAACTCCACCCTCCTAAAACAACCAAATCGCTACAGAAACTTCAACGAATAAATATATTAAAAATTCTAAAAACATAAGCAATAGCCTTACTTTTCGCTGGAATCGGGGAAGTGAAATGACGCAGGCTGGTGAAAGCTAGCCTTCGGGAAGCCAGTCAGCCGATGTGCCTTCTTTCGATGAAAGCAAAAGTAAGGATGGGTACCTGGAATGTTCGTACAATGTACGAAACTGGAAAGGCTGCCCAGATAGCCGCTGAAATGAGAAGGTGTAGAATAGAAGTGTTGGGAATCTGCAAGAGCAGATGGAACGGAACTGGAAGGTGCCAACTACGGAGTAGAGAGACAAAAATCTATTCCGGCCACCCAGAGGACAATCACGAGCACACCGAGGGAGTGGCCATCATGATGTCACCAACAGCAGCCAAAGCTCTCATGCAGTGGGAACCAATCTCCTCCAGGATAATGACAGCCAGGTTCAACTCAAAAGGAAGGAAGGTTACAGTCATTCAATGCTATGCGCCTACAAACGTCTCAGAACAAGAGAAGAAGGAGGCGTTCTACAGACAACTACAAGCAATAATGGACAACGTCCCAAATGGCGATATCAAAATCCTGATGGGCGACATGAATGCGAAGCTGGGAGGAGACAACACAGGAAGAGAACTCACCATGGGTCGTGAGGCCCTCGGCGAAATGAACGACAATGGTGAACTCTTCTCAGACTTCTGCGCCTTCAATGATTTGGTGATTGGTGACAGTGTGTTCAAACACAAGGATATACACAAGACGACATGGATTTCACCAGATGGAAACACCAAGAACCAAATAGACTTCATCTCAATTTCAAGAAAGTGGAGACGGAGCCTACTGGACACAAGGTCAAGGAGAGGAGCAGATGTGGGTTCAGACCACTATCTAGTACAAGGGACTTTCAAGGTGAAACTAAAAGCCTCGAGGATAGCTGGGGATAGGCCACAATGCAAGTTCAACACTCAGAACTGAAGGACACAACCACAAAAGACACTTTCACTGCAACTGTCAGAGCAAAGCAGGAAACACTACGCGACAGCACTGAAGAATCATGCGTGGAAGAACATTGGAAGTCTCTGAAGGCGATTCTCAACGAAACGTGTTCAACGGTTCTAGGAAGAAAGAAGAGACAAGACAAGGAATGGCTCTCAACGGACACTTGGAAATTAATAGAAGAGAGGAGAATGGTGAAAGAGAAAATGATTCAATGCAAGGACGGACAGGAGAAGGAGACGCTGAGCTCAACTTACAAAGCACTGGACAAAGAAGTGAAGAAGAGTGCTAGGAAGGACAAAAGACGATTCTACGACAACCTCGCCACTGAAGCTGAAAGGGCAGCAGGCAAAAGGGACCTGAGGACATTATATCAGATAACCAAATCTCTATCCGGGAAGAGATCAACACAAGCGAAACCTATAAAAGACAGCCAAGGGAACCCAATTACCAAGGAAGAAAAACAGATTAAACAATGGGCGGATCACTTCAAAGGACTCTTGAACCGACCATCACCTGCAACCCGTCCAGAAATACCAACAACAGCGCGCACAAAACTGCAAGTTGACACCAATCCCCCAACGAGAGCTGAAGTCTTGAACGCAATCAAACTTCTGAAAGCTGGAAAAGCAGCCGGACCAGATGGAATACCCCCTGAAGCACTGAAAGCAGACCCAGAGACGACAGCAGACATGCTGACTCCATTATTGCAAAAGGTCTGGAAGGAGGGAAAGGTGCCTACTGACTGGAGGAAAGGTTACCTCGTGAAACTACCAAAGAAGGGCGACTTAGGACTCTGCAAGAACTGGCGAGGAATCATGCTCCTGTCGACGCCAAGTAAAATCCTGAGTCGCATCATCCTGGAGAGATTAAAGGACGCACTGGATACAGAACTCCGACCAGAACAAGCTGGATTCAGGAAAGGCAAATCATGTACTGACCAAATTGCAACTCTACGCATCATCATCACAGAACAAAGCATGGAATGGCAATCAAACCTCTACCTCAACTTTATAGACTTTGAGAAGGCCTTCGACAGCGTTGACCGTGAAGTAATTTGGAAACTGCTCGAGTACTACGGCCTACCTCAAATATTCATCAACCTTATTCAACAGCTGTACGACAACGGCACATGTCAAGTGATCCACAACGGAAAACTCAGCGAGGCGTTTGGAGTAAACACAGGAGTCAGACAAGGGTGCCTGCTATTATCACCAATGATATTCCTAATTGTGGTGGACTGACTGGATTATGCGTCAGAGAGTGGGAAACGAGAAGACAGGGAATATCCTGGACCGACGTGAAGAACCTAGAAGACCTGGATTTCGTGCGTGGATGATTTATGTTTGATGTCACACGAAATCGAAGACTTACAAGCGAAAACCGACACAAACTGGTCGAAGAAGCAGCCGGCGAAGACAGGACTCCATGTGAACATAGACAAGACGGAGGTTATGAAAATAACCAACCAACCAACAACAATAACAGCAGGAACATCCAGCGTCAATCACCATCAACGGGAGGGATTTGAAAGAGGTTACTTCATTCATTCACTTATCTAGGGAGCATTGTCTCAACTACAGGCAGTCGGAACGGACGAGGATGTCAAATCGAGCGAGAATCGGGAAGGCGAGAAACACATTCATCAGTCTGAAACCAATCTCGAAATCTTCGTCATTCAGCATCAATAACAAAATTCGGGTTTTCAATACAAACGTCAAGACAGTCAGTTCTTCTATACGGATCAGAAGCTTGGCGGGCGGGTCACAAAGAATATTTCCAACAGCCTGTTGCAGACCAGACCTTTATCAACAACTGTCTTCGCTCTATACTGAAGATCAGATGGCCGGGCCGGAAAGAATCACCAACTATGGGAAACTATGGGAACAAACAATGCAAGAACCAATCGCCAACCAACAAATATGCAGGAGAAAGTGGAGATGGGTTGGACACTCGCTGAGGAGGCCGGTTGGTGACATCGCGCGTGCGTCAGGCCATCGCTCGAGTGGAACCTGAAAGGGAAGCCGCGAGTGGGACGTCAGCGCAAGGATGATATGGAGGAGAATGTGTGAAGAGGAGTTAAAAGAGTATGGACTAACATGGATGCAGGTGAAAAGCAGAACAGTATACAGAAGCAAGTGGAGACGTGGAGTTGAAGCCCTATGTTCCACTAGGAACCCAAGGGAGAAATAATAATAATAAAGCTGCTATTACTTCAATAGTATATCATCTTTATCATACGCTTTTCAGTAGTTACTGGTAACACTTTATAGTTGAAATTTTTATATCGGAGCAGGCAACTACATATATATATTCGTATAAATGAAGATAAAGTTTATTAATTTTAACACCAATTTAAAACGAAAGAGAAGTGGGACAAACTGAAAGTAGAATTAGGTGTAGAGTGAGTACAAGATGAAAAAACTGAGTAAATGGTGAGCATCTTCAAAGGCACGTACGATAATAAGTAAAAAAAACAAATGGAACGATATTTAGTCACGTATTCACTTGTGAACAATAATGCACATTAAAAATGTTAACACGGTAAACAGGAAAATTCGTAACTGTTTTTCATCACAATGTCCCACCTATGTACTAAGGTTTCTTCAAGGATAGTGAGAAATATTCTTAATGAGAACAGATGGAATTTAGAGAGTGGCGAGGACAGAGAATCAGATGTCAATTTGTAAAACATCTGGATGAAGACTGATTGGTGTTCTACCTCTAGTGACAGAATTAGAAGTGGTTTTATCTTGGTCGTGCGAGATAAACTTCTTGAAAGAATAATATTAACAATGGTGAATAACGGAAACTTTATGAGACAGTTTCAAATTGATGTACATAGAGCCAGACAAAGATCATAGCTGATCCATGATGCAATACTGAAACATTCTATGGCTCTAGAATGTTATGTGTAATATCTGTGTGTAGAAAGTGAGTGTGACAGACACTGAATAAATGATTTAGAAGTACTTTAGTACAAGTGTCACTATTGAAAATCGAGTTGAGACAATTTTCAAACAAACTCAAAGAGAATGACTTAAACATACTCACACTAGTTCGCCTGTAAAGGTCCTTGAAAGGAGCCCCTATCACCTTGGCAATGAAAAATGAGCAAAAATTAAAAACACCAAAGCGATGTACTGAGCGAAAGCTAGATTTTATGTATTTTTTGTTTTTTAGAGATGGATTTTCGACAATAGGCATGAGGCAAAGGAATTTATTAACACTTCTTATCATTAGGTGGTCAGATGATATGAAATGATAGTATAATTCAATATAATAATACAATCTGAATATATCCCTCACGCCATCTTAGAAATTGTATACAAAAATGACGCTCTTGACATATTACCAATAAAAAGTCTTCTTTTCTATAGATGTACAGGAAAAAGTTTTACGATGATAATACCGATGGACAAATCTATCCTGAAACTTGGTGTTCTAAACTACTGACTTATCAAGAGTATAATTTTCGGCTATGAACTGACTTGACTTAGAGGAACACTTTTGAATTGGGAGGTATTGGGCAGCTGTTTAGTCCTTGCCTAAGAGTCATCACAATGTGCACCTGTAACTGCACCACTAGGCATAGAACTGTGGACCTTCAGGTTACAAGACGAAGTCGATTATCATTCACCCACTGAGACAGAATCCACTGACCCAGTACTTCTAGCTTCTGTCAATTTGGAAGTCATGATCAACAGTGTGCACCAAGTTAGGCATGAGGACAGATTCTCACCGATGACACTGCCTTGTGGTCGCGCTATACAGAGAATTGGCAAAAGGTAGAATTCATGGGCCTTTAAATTCCGGACCAATAGCTTAATTGTATACCAGTTCACCTGTACCTGACACATCCTTGATACACGTTATTGGTGTGTGTAGATGAAGAGTCCTGAACCAGCACTCCCTGGGTTACAGTAATTCTCTAAATGAAGTCAATGCGTGATCAGAACTGAAACCTTAAACTAATACCTGAAAATCATAAGGAATTATTGTTAAAATAGGCGAAGAAAGTAAGGAAACTTTATTGTAAATCTTCGATTAGTTGTTTAAATATTTTGTCTGAAGAGATTATAGGAATTTGTATCAATACCTCAAGCGAATTATATCATCAACCTAATGAGTGTTGTATAATTGTGCGTGTATGTGTATGACAAGAGAATAATAATACTCAGTATAATAACTAACATTCTGATTGATATAGTATCTGTGTGTACATTTTTTTAAATGGACCGACGTCAAAAGTGTCATCCTAAAATGAATTAAGCAAGTTAGACTATGTCCTAAAATACTTTTGTTTGTCAAACACAGATCGGACATATTAATTACCTGAAAATATTGGTCTATATTTGTTGGTGATTATATCTAATGAAATGTGACTGTAGAATGTGGAGGCTTATGCTTTCTGTTTTTGACTATTTTCGAAAAGGGCAAAATTGGCTATGTTTATGATAACCAGGAAGACAAATCACCGTTTGTGTCCAGACTACGATACGAATTCTATGCTTTACTAATAAAAAACACATTACGTTTAGTAGACGAAAATGTCAGTATATTTCCTCTCTGTTCAACTGAAATTGAAATATGACTATACATATATATATATATATATTCTCAGAAATAAGATTCCTCCCTTGGATTTTGTCTTCGGTAACTTTATTGATCGTAACGGTATGCAAAGTTGTTTTTCAATATTTTCTAAAATATTAGAACTTTTCACTTACTATAGAAGGAAACATTGGATTGTTTTTCAAATATAACTTTACGTTTGATAAAAAATGAACAAAGAAATATACAAATTCAAGGTGTTGTAAAAATTGAACGTTTGTTGATTTTAGTCGATGAAAAAAAATGGATGGAATATTCCGTCTTGGTTTTGGATATCCTAATAAGTAAATGAAAAAACTAAACAACATTTGACGCCTATATCCAAAAACAAAGTTACCTAGGCAATAGAATTACCATGTGAGTTCCGTCCCCCATACGACGTTTGGTTCACCAGATTAGTGTTATTTGTTCGAATGAAACAGTCTGCGAATTAGTCGTTATTGTTCATGATCTACTTAGCAGAAGTGGAGAGAAGACAAAGTTTCTGAGTAAACACATGGATCCAGAAAGTAAACAGCCCAAGGAGCCCAAAATTTCCAAAAAGTCAGTGTTTCTAAAATCGGTACTCATTATTATTATTGTATCCTTTAATTCCTAGAGGAACATAGGGCTTCAGCTGCGCGTCCCCATTGCTTTCTGCTTTCTGCCAACTTTTTCTCCCTGCTCCAAGTCTGCCCACATGCTTTCATCTCCTCTTCACATGACCTCCTGCAAGTCACCCTCGCACTGATGACCAACTTGCCGCTTCCCATTCAGGTTCCACTTGAGGGCTTGTCCAGTGATGTCACTTGATGATTTACTCAGAGTATGGCCAATCCATCTCCATTTCTTCCTGCCTATTTGTTTCACAATCGGTTCCTGGTTGATTCGCTAATTGCCAGAGATCCCTGTTGCTGATCTTTTCTGGCCGACCATCTGATCTTGAGTATTGAGCAAAGACAACTGTTGATTAAGGTCTGTAGTTTGTTTGAGATGCTCTTTATAACTCACCAAGGCTCTGATCCGTATAATAGCACTGACTTCACATTGGAGTTGAAAATCCGGATCTTATTTTTGATGGTGAGTGATGTTGACCTCCACACAGACTTAAGAGTAATGAAAGCTCGTCTTGCTTTTCCGATTCTGGATTTGATATCCTCATCAGTTCCATCTGCCTGTATTTGAAACGATGCTTCCACGGTATCTAGGTAAAGGAGGTTATTTCTTTCAGGTTCCTCCCATTTATGCTGATTGTTGTCTGTTGTTGTTGGTCAGGAATTTATATCACCTCCGTTTTCTCTATGTTCACCTGAAGTTCTATCTTCTCTGGATGCTTCTTGTGCCAGCTTGTTGCTTTTCATTTGCATATCTTCCAGTTTGTGTGAAATCAGACATATATACCATCGGTGAAATCCAGATCCCCAAGTTTTATGTGTGAGTCCATTTTATGCCTGTTTCCTCATTTCCCGTTGTTTGTCGCATTATCCAATCTACTGCAATCAGGAAGATCTTTGGTGATATTCATAGGAGATTTTAACTGCAAGATTTTATTTGAAAGTCTAAGAAGGGTCATCAAAGAGTCTTGTAAAGCAGTTAAGCTATGCTGTTTATTCACTAACCGGCCAAGAATTAGTTCAAGAAATAAAAATAAAATTCGTCGTTTCACTTAATCCATGTGAATTTGCTAATTTAATTGATCTTATAGGTCTAGTAGCCTTAAGCGTACGATTAAACACTTTCAATGCCAAATTTCTAAACACCCCCCATCTTGGTTTAGCAAAGGTTAGAATAAAGCCACACGCAGATCAGCACTAGCTCATCTTTTCGATACTCCACATCAAGTTGACTCTAACAAAGATTTCAAAGTTATTTATCGTATATCACCCAACCTCTCGCCGCATGATCTACGAGTACAGCTTTTACATACAGCAGAGGTAATCAGAATTCATCTGGACAAGTCAAATCTGTGTATTCAAAAGTATTTTGTACAGTCCCTTTCTTTTGCATGGCCAACTACACAATATGTATTAAGTCATACAAATGATTTTCCCCTGTCCTTATGACTGTCATTTGGCTTTACTATGTTGTTATGGTTGCAATTCTCGATACACCTTTGGAATTCCACTTAATTACTATATTTTTCTAAATCATAATTAGAAATTTCTTGATTATGCATAATTTGTTGCTAAGACCTACAAACTGACTGACCTTGAGTTCCATAATTGTTTTCACCCTCCTTTCTATATTTAGATATCTTCTTGACTAATAGTTTGATGCTAAGATTTGCTAAATAATTGTTTTAATCATTTTTATTCTCTAATTTCCGCTTCTCCTATACCTAAAAACGGATCATGTTTACTGATTAACAAAACCACCTGATCGTTATAATTTTGACAGTCGGTTTGTAGAGATCTGATCTGTTCGAAGCTTGACTAGGGATTGACGTCAATCAGAGGGCTACTATAAAACCAGACAGCATTGAACAACCGTTCCGTCATAGTTTAGAACTCATTGACAGTACATACCCACCATTTTTCAAACACAGGCCTTTCCGGTTACATGGCAAGTAGTGATTTGGATGTAAAATTATGAATACATGTATGCACATAGGTGTAGAACCGATAATTTAGGACTAATTGAAAAGCAGTAAGTTTCTTCACTTAATGTGCTGTTTATCCTAAATGTAAAAATAGGAATTTTCAAATTGACGAAGTGTTACTGAACCAGTGTTTGTAGTTGCCGGCATAATGCAGAACTTGATTATTATTCAATTAGGAACCCATCCAATTAAATTAATCAGCCGGAAATTCAAAATAACTTAAACACATAACAACTCATACTGATTGCATAAGAGCTTAGTTTCGTGGTTATTTGCTCACTTGATAATACTTTGGTGTTTGGAAAGATGTGTGATGCATATGGGTCTCGGTATGACCACAACCATTGATTTGGAATGCAGGTGCATTCGGCTGATCTGTTCCGAATATGATGAAATGAGCTTTCTCAACACCACTGCTAGTCACTAGCAAACATATAATGTCATGTTAATCATTGGTAATCGTTGCAGACTCCGCAGAAGGAACTGTCTTGTCACCGGTGACTTAGTAATACAACTGTAACCACTTTACTCCAAACAATAGTGATTATATGGAATAGAATTTCTTGCACTACATATATTACAACAATTTATTGCCTTTTACAAATGAATAAATAAATAGGTAAAATAGCAAAAATTATGACACTGCAATAACTGAAGTTAGTAGAAAAATAATTTTAAGCAATAGTAATGCTGATTACAATTTACTGTTTATATACTGATTAAAAACGTGGCTCACAAGATCTTCTCTGTTGTTTGTCTCTTCACGTAACATCGATGCTAAATTTTGTTTCGTTGGATTTTGTATTTAGTCATACATGTATAAATTCTTATGAAACTCATTCCGGTTTTATTCGAAGAGATACAAAGACAGAGTTGACAATAAACAGGACATTCAGTGTCAAACAAAAGGATTTTAGCCAGTTGCCTACAAGAAGTAAAATGCCTATCAACAACAGTGTCAGTTAGTTAGTTGAGTCAACTGCACACCATTAACCCTACCTACAGCCTCGACCGTTTTACGTAGTATGATATAGTCTTTCTTGAGAAGAATAGGTAGAAGGCATGAATTAACAAGGTGTTAGAGAAGAGACTGAGTTATACCAGAAAGTTTCTACTTCTTTATGTTTAAAGTCAAACGAAATATGACTTTATGAGTCATATCAAGACAGGTAATATTCAGTTTATTTCCTGTCGCAATATTGTCGATACTATGAGAATCGTGCCAATGAATTGGTCAGTTCATACGGGTCATGTTCTCATATGAAACCAGAACTAATAGTATGAAACTGAGAGGGATTTAGTTTAAGACTATTTCAGCAAGACCGCTGACTAACCTTAGATAATAACAATAAGTATCAAAACAGTTTAATACAGAAATTACTGGGTAGAAGTTGTCATATTGTTCACATATTTCGTTAGACTGACTGTAAAGGATGCAATAAGCCATACAAAAAAGGGGAAAAGGAAGCAGAGAAAGTACAGCAACTTGAGGCAAACTAGACTCAGTAAACAACGAGGTGGGGGCGTTTTCAGTTACAGACGGTGTGTTGTTTTTTACCGGGAAAAAAGTAACAACCATCTATTTCCAAGGGCTCAGTGTGTGTGCCGAAATCAGCCTGGTTAGCAAAATTGCTCTAGGAATGGAATCCACGACAGAAATATGGTTTTAAGCAAAAAATCAGGCAAACGTTACACCCTTAACTAGACCGGAAACAGTATTATGGTGCGGTACAATGGTGGCAAATAAAGTAATTCTACTGCATTTATAAGCAAACTACATGGAGTTAATGAAAGATTTTAGTAAGGGATTAAGAATAACCAAGAGAAATCCTTCCATAACTTGCGAAGCTGGAGATGTGATGATGACTGACTCAGAGTTTGTAAGGGCATGACACAAAATATTCGAGCTTTCATGAAGCGAAGCTCTAGACACATTATCAGGACCTAGGCTGTATGGGTTTGGAGACATGATAAAATAACCTTTACATAAAAACACGATTAGAGGCGCCATGTACAACCACATTAGCTAGCTGCTTTGAAAAAGATCAGTTTAAGACATGTACATCAAAAAAGCACCAATAAAAAATTGTTTTATTGCCTGAAATTATATTAAACTGTTTCCAGATGTCGGGAGAATTTTCACATAAAATTTTCATTTTATACCGCATCTTATCTTTGTATTACAAACTTTGTTAAAGAGTTCAGTCTTCTACTACCAGCATTACAGTACCAGTTTTTATAAACTTTCCATCTCTGTTCTAAGTACTTTTAGTTCTGTAGAGGAGATCTTGCCAAATCTGTCTAACAGTGTTTCAGTTAGAAGACAAATGTTCAAGCAGAACATGAGACACCAGTAAGATCCAACATTTCATTGACGAATATGTCCGGGTCTGTATCCTGCATCAAGTATCTAGGCAGATAGAAAACCCGAAAAGGTGCTGAAAGATGGATATTTCTGAGAAACTGCAATCTGGTGTTAGACAAACAATTGATTTATAGTATATATGTATCACTACTAATAATGTAGAACATAAACCCAACCATTAAAAATTATTTAAAATAATCCCAGTGTTCAAGGAAAAATCAAAACAAGATTTTTCTGAATATGCACGTATGACAATTTGACATTAGTCACTACAAATATGTGATGACTGTTTACACTTTTCTATTGGTACAAATGTCTACCAACAAGCGACCTTCAAAAAAACTCACTTCAGGTTATGTAATTTTCGACTGTTTATTCTGATGTTGATTGAAATCCGAATAATTCTGCTGAAGAAACCGTGTCCTACACAACGAAACAGTCAGAAAAATCTTGCTTTGATTTTTTCCTAAGCTCTGGGATTATTTAAAATAATGTATAATGATTCAGTTGGACTCGGCGCTAAAATTATTTCAGGAAATTTGTAATATCTACAGTCTGGAAACGTACAAACTCAACCATATTTCAACGATTTTGTCAGAAATTGGAAACAGAAACCTTCTTGATTTAATTTCATTCTTATGGTGTTCTCTTCTTCATTCAGATCAGGTGCGTATGTATTCTGAAACTCAGAAATGTAATAGAGGTGTACACGTGGAGTACGCCCATACACATAACGCGGTCAAAGTTTTACAGCTTTTAAAATTATGAACGCCTTAAAAAATTGACTTAAAGTGTAGGTAAATATCTTTCTTTCGTTAGGTAATATAATGATTTGTGAAATGACTTAAAATAGCTAGGCATTTTAAAGTTTCTTTAGTGTTAATACATGAACGAACTCTTAAACCATAAGTTAAAATAATTCCTTTAGGTACCGGGTAGAATAGACAGGCCCGATAGTACGTCTCTATTTCATGGTGTCTTCTGCAGTCCATTTCATCTGGCTCCGCGATTTACCTTAACCTTTTATCTCCTTTTCATTTGACCTACACCATGTCACCCCTGGACCCATGGCCAACTCGTCATTCCCTGTTCATGTTCCACTCGTTAATCAGTAATATCTTTTCTCACAGCAGTCTCCTCAATATATGTGTAGTCCATCTTTATTTTCTCCAATATATTTTTTGGGCTACTGGTTCTTGGTTCGTTCTTTCCCAGGGTTCGCTATCTCTTATGCTTTCCTGTGGGCCATAGGATCATCAGTAGGAAGCAAAAGTAGCTGTGGATGAAACACTGCAGCCTGTTGTTGGACAAAAGGAGCTTCATGAGTTCCAAGCAGATAATATTTTGCTATTCAACTTGTTTTCGTTGTCAGGTAAATAGAATAAGCATACTGTATTTATTCATGAAAACCACCTAGAACTGTAAGTTATACACAGTTTCCCGAAACCCCTTTCCAGATTCCTGCTCAAAATTCCAAAACAACATATTTTCAGGAAGCTCCCTTGATTAATATTTGAACTAATACTAAATGGCCTACTTTGAAACTTTGAAACATTGTGTCCAGAATCACACGCATAACCGCCGACAGAATCCCATTGAAGAAAAGTTGAATTTAGAGGGCAATGAATTTTTGCTCATTAAATAATGGCATATTCTGTACATGATTCGACAGCTTATGCTTGAGCTACTTGACTAGCACCTGGCTTCGGCATCAGTAAATGCTTAAAGTTGGACAGCTGCTGGTTTAAGATACATCAGGTTAACGGCTTGCCTTATTAATTGCATTCTTTATATAATTACAGAGATTAGATGCACCAAAAGCTTCTCTCTCTTCGATACCACAAATCCCTTTGTTTGTTGCATTCAATGAACACAGATTCACTTTTGCAGTCTCACAGTTTCTCAATAAAACCAGGTGACAACGTTTATTCTTAGATGAATCAAAAAAATGAACCGCTTTGAAATGTAAATAAAAGTCAGTAGACTATCACTGTCTTAAACTAAACAGACAAAGACTGAGAAGTCTTCAGTTAATCATGCAAAAACACATTTTTGGAATGCAATGTAGTCGGTCCACTAAGCCGCATTAATGTACATTTTATAAAATGCTGAGTAAGTAATCATCCAAAAACTCATTCTACTACGACATTATTACCCATCGATAGGTTATCCAGTTTACAAGCCGCGGAAATTTATATTTTGGAGGGCCAGACTTAATGCATTTTCACTTGTGACTTGACTGGAAAGCATCCTACCCCCGAAAATCATCAACGCAAAGTTCTTATCCACTTAATGGAATCTGATTACAAACTGGGGGTCGTAGGCTGACTTTCTAAAGATCACCACATGAATTGCAGAATAAGTCAGAAAAATTCGGACAACTAGTGACTCTGACAGCCATGTTCTATGTTCTCTGAGACAGTTAATCTGGCTGCAAAGCTTTCTTTGTGTTAAATACCAGAGATATTGTCTATAAGACATTGGAAGCTTCACCAACAAAGAAACTGGCTTGTAGAACACAACAAAATCTAACAATAGAAAGCCACCATTCAATAAAACCGATTCACATCAATAATTTTTTGATGTTAGACAGTCGAGTACCTACCATATCATTGTTGCATTTTAATGATGAATAGTGAGTGATATGGAGAAATATGGTCTGTTACGCCCGTGACCAAAATAATTACTTTATTTCCTGACAGTATTTTATAGTCATGAAATTAATGAACATCCGTTTGACTGTGATTTATTCTGTGTACATTATAGTCTATTGTATACAAAATTTATTCAGCAAAATTGCATACTAATTCAAAACAGAGTAGAAATATCATAGTCAGGTTAATCTTTTGAACAAGGAGAATGGTAAACTTGTGAATGAAGCAGGCCTAAGCCTAAAGCACTGATTCATTTATTTATTCTGGAAAAGTGAAAATAAAAGGTTGGCAAGATTATTTCACCACATACCTGAGCTTCTCACTACCCATAAATACAGTTTTAGTATTGCAGTGTATACCACGATAGTCAGTAATGAATATCAAGTGGGTTTTTTAGGGTTATTATGGTTTATACCGTCATGGACCAGTATCACGTAAAGAATAATTGAAAACAGAGGACGGTGAACATCTGTTTCGCCCGATCTTGGCACTCTTCATCAGCACTTACCCACGAGCGTTTCACTACTCACAATAAACACCATCATTATTCCAGGAGATCATTTTATTACTTGGCAAATAGGGAAGAACCCAACAGCCTCTGAGTTATACCTTCTGTATATAATACTATTGGCATCCAGGGTTGGTTCATGATTGGGAGTTACCAGTGGTATTCACTATGGGTCACGATTTCTTATTAAAACTCAAGAAAGTGGATTAATTTTCAAGGGGTCGTTTATAAGAAATTTGGTCAGTCAGCCAGATGCCCACAGATCAACATCCTAGGATGTCATTATTGTTGTTTTGTATAATAAATTTCTATAGATTATGTAATGTTCGTTTAATATCTTACAAGCCTACCAACAGATGAGAGAGTGAACCCTTCATTTTTGTGACTAAGCCCCTTTGTGTTGGCCTTGTCAAAAAATCTTCATGAATATGCACAAGTAATTTTCCAGCAACAGGAGTGTGCAAGTACACAACAAAGGTTTATTAGCACTCTCTTGTTAAAGTTAATTTATCAAACTTTGTTTATGTTTATCTATTGAAACAAACCCTTGAAATGATTACGTCACAAAAAAGGGTTAAACTGAGAAATCGGACGTTGGTGAACTTCAGGTATCCTACTAGAAAATGAAAATCTCTTTTTTTTCAAACTAGATGTAGAGTTAAGTAGATTTTGAATTTTTTGACAAATTATGTAATGTCACACAGACTCGAAGGTCTACAGGCAAAAACCAGTAAGTCAACAGAAGAAGCAGCAAAGACAGGATTTCAGGGAATACAAGTAGGATAGAGAGGATAAAGAAACCCGGCGACAAACAACAAAAATCACCAATCACTATGAATGAAGGAAATTTGGAGGAAGTTATCTCCTTCGCTTATATATGGAGCATCATTTCGACTACAGGCGGCTGGAATAAAGATATCAATATCAGGGTTGTAAAAGCGATACAGACTTTCATTAGTTTGAAATCAGTGTGAAAATCCACTGCACTCGAAATAAAGAAGAAGATCTGAATTTTCGACACTACAGTCACGTCAGCCAGCCCTTCCATATGGTTCAGAGTATTAATATAAGCATCGCCAAAAGCATGTCGAACAGGGTTCTGACTGTTATTAATAGCTGTCCACTTTGCATCTATATTGAAAACCAGCTGACCAACCAGAAATAATTAGCAACAAGGAAGTTCGGAAACGAACCAATGAAGAGCGTGTTACTCGAAAAATGCTCCGTGGAAAATACAGATGGATAGGACACACGCCTAAGTGACCGTGGAGTAACGCCACTCATGCGGCCTTCAAATCGAATCCGATAGGGGAGTTGTCGAATCGGGCATCCAAGTGTGACATAGAGGAGATCCTGTGAGGAGATGAAAACATGTGGGTGAAGCCTGCTAAAAATGACTGCAAAGAACAGGATGAATTGAAGATTTGCTGCTGAAGCCCTAAGTTCCACTTGGAACATAAAGGAATAATAAATAAGTGAAAATACAGCAGATGTGCGCAATAAAAAGTGAAAATAAAGGAAACTACCGATAAATACTATAATAATCTCTCGAAAGATACCAAGGATAAAGACTAAATTTCTCATAAAAATGCTCCAAACGGAGGTGTAGAGTGATATCATGATACAAAATGACGCTGACTGATTGATACAAGTAGTCTTATATTACACACATCAACCAGCAGTGTTTGTTAGCCTGTTTAAACAGCAAACTGCTGAACCGTTTGTCTGGGACTCGGCTCATCAGGGGTGTGCCAGGGAATGGCTGTCCAGTTTTTAAGTCACTTCGACTGGTCTAGCAAACACTAATGTTTGATAAGATTGATACCCAGCTACTGATATCAACCAATCAATCAAAAGCATATAGCTAGATGTATCTATGCTTACTTTCTTGATAGCTGTATGCGGTTTATCATAGACCATTCAGTATGATCTGAATATTTTCGGTTCCTAATGGAAACGGTGTTAATTCCTCAATTCGAACTTCTACTACTCTTGCAATATGCATGACCATTTAACTGTTTCAGTCTATTTCAATTCTGTGATTTAATAAGAAAACACATTTCATTTGTCACTTAGACGTTGAATTTTCAAAAATCGGATTAATTTCAAATTAGATTTCGTTAGCAAAACCCTGTTGTTTGTTCACCTGTATTTGTTTGTCAGCTGGTGCTGAAATTTTCCTTGGAATCTATCAGATCTCAACCAGATAAGCAATCAAAAAATAATCCGTCACTCACTGATGTTTATTTTGGCATGATTTACTTGGAGTTGTGATAATGAAGTTATAGTGTGAGGGTTTTCTACGGTTAACTTGTGCAGAAGTTGAACGTAGCACTGTATTGTGTGCTACTGATGACAAGCTCTTATAAGTAGTATATTTTTTGTTATACCCTCTTTAGAATGCAGCATGTTGAAGCAACGGATTCATTTGTGAAGATGAGAAATAGAATATCCTTGTGAAACAGTCCACATAACACTACATGAAGACAAAAGAAGAACAATGAAAAGAACACGTGCAAGTAAAGATTTTAGTGTGCAGCTTTCTACATTTTGTCTAACAAAGAATAGTGCCACGAATTACTACCATGTTTTGTCGTTACAGAGCTACACCACAAAATTTGTGAAACAGGAAATGATGATGGTTGATTGATTGACAGGAAGTATGTATTTTTCAACCGGATGGTTCCATTTCTGACAGAATTCAGTGTACACACTAATGGATTTTTCAAAATGACAATATGTCTTCAGACCGTTTCTTTACTTTCAAGGGGTTACTTTGATTTATGTCAGTTTGCTTTGATTACTTAATGTGCATTTTTTTATTTTATCAATGGGCACTTTGAAATAGTAAATTTTGACAGCTTATCTTTTGAATATCAGTCCTAAAGAAATTAGCTATGCTTAAGGTATATGATTAGAAGTGACAGAGTATTCAGTTTATGACAGGTTCTTTGCCTGTCAACATCAATAATCATCTATCCATAGGTGTATATGTGAATGAAAAATCTATCATTCTGTCAGTCAAATAAATTTCAAAAATGTTTCAGTTTCTCCCACTGTGTCCTCATTTAGTACAACCGCCAATGTTAAGATACTTGAATGTTTGTAAACAATGGGGGGAAGGAAGGATTAGTATAATTATGACAAAAGATTACACGTGTCTCTTAATGTCTTAGTTTTCGTCCAGTAAGTAGAGGTGATACAGAAGTATTTTAATGCCAGGTTTTTGTAATGCTCACCAATTATTACACATAAATGCATGGAAAAGAAATTTCTAAAGATAATCTTAAAGACAAGAAATTTCCTCATAGTGACATGATGAAAGCAAACATAAAATCATATTTCATAAGTTGATTTCAGTTGACCGATTACAAAATCACTCTTACGTTTTAAAAATTCAGTTTTTGTATAATCATGGTCTTTTGTGCTGTTACTAAATAGCTTTTCAACAGAAATCAGCCAGTGGTCCAAGGAAAACGGTATTACCTTAAACTCCTTCAAATGCGAAAGAGTCAATTTCAACTTTAGGCATAAATCTGAACTAAACAAACTGGTTAGCACTCACGAGGTGTGCAACATAGATGGCACTGAAAGACAAACCAAGTTGAAAAATAAATATCTTGGCGTCATTCTACCTGCTGATCTTTCCTGGTCGTCTCATATCTTGATGATTTCTAATAAAATATTCCGTCTCACCTTCTACATCAAGAAGTTAACACATTCTGGAATAACTCAATCCTTACTCCTACAATTCGATAACTCTTGCATCCTGCATATTATTCTCTATTGTTCCCCTTAGTGTATCCAGGGTTACTGAAGAAGGACTATATCTTATTATGTGGGGTGTTAAAGGTTGTCAGCAGGGTAAGCAACGTGCCACTTAACCAGCTTGTTAATATTCTGGTCGACAGGCACATGGACTCATGTGAAAAATGGGCTAAATTCATTCTATCTAACTTACATCACCCTCTTCATTCCCGATTCTCCTCTTGTATCTAATCAGGCAAAATCAGTAGCCTATATAGAAAATTATATGCTCGCACTAGTAAGTACAAGAACTCAACCATACCCATGCGATAAAGAAAACATTAGGCGTGATACCTACAACTTATTAAATAGTCTGTAGAACAACTGGGTCTCATCTTTCCAACTCATATCATTTATAGCTACAAATTTTTCTTTCTTTCTTTTCCTTCTCTCTCACTTTTTTCTCTGTTATGTGCTGTTTGGTTTCTCTCTTCCTTACAAACTCTTCTTAAAACACTCTTCGTTCTTTCACACTCTGTATATCTCGACGTTTTTTTTACCGCTTACGCCAGTAAACATGCTAGCATCTGCTTTCCTAACACCTTCAAACACTCTGTTCAATTTCGGCTTTGCTACCAACATACCAATATTTTGTTGTCAAAACGAACTGAGATTATCCATAATCTATGTAGAATTTTATTTATTGTTAATGTACCAACTGAATGTTATACTGTAGTAAATTGCTGAGAATTCCATTCTGTATCACAAGTACTGTTTTGGAATAAATCAAACTATTATTATTATTAAAAACAACGGCTTGTGCAGAATAAGATAATAACATCATTTATTTCATTGGATTCTCATCAACTGTACACATCCTAGAGAAATTAATGAAGTTTATGTAAAGAATAGCTTAAACATACTAGCAGATGTTACTAATGTTTCAAACGCCAAAGAAATTACAATGGAAAAGAAGCTTGCTGTTATTAAATTCGATCTTAAGGGTGATGAGACTGTGGGAACAGTCAATAGAGTATCGAATAACCCACTAGCGAGAACCTACCCTGTAGGCAAAGCGAGTTCCAGCTTACCTGACAGCCTGTGATATGATACAGTGAAAGGTTGACAAATACCCTAGTCATGTTAACTCTGTGTATACAAATTTACATATATTTTGTAGGATAAGTTACACTTGAAGAACAGAAAGAAGAGCATGCGTTCGATATTTTCACAATATACCAAAAAGACTACGTCTCAAGGGAGAAAACGCTTTCGACTCTATCAATTCCAGGTGTCTCGTCGATGCGGGCTTTTAGGCGGACAGCATGAAATCCTTGAAAATTATCAACAGACGAGACAGTTCAATTCTTCTCAAATTTAGCAGTATAACTGTCATCAAACGCATAGAATCCGAGCTACGTTCATAAGGAAGTCGTAGTAATTACATTTCTTTACTCTTTTATTATTAATGAAGTAATTTTTGCATTTGAACTCTTCCCTTTCGATGTAATGAGATTTTGCTAGACTTGTGTTTCTGTGATTCTAGCTGAACCTACCACAATGTAAACAAAATTATTAGTTACATACTCCTGTCTTTATTACCCAACTTCTTTTCTGTTGTATCCAACTATTTATATTTCCGTTTCACCTTAGGCCTTCTTTAAATAGGTGCATATAAGTGTCATTTCTGAGCCCTGTTTATCTAGTCTGGAGTAACCTGTCAACTGACATTATGTAACATTTTGAAGTGTGTTAAATCTATTCTGCGGAGAAATCCCAATAATTTCCCTGGGCTGTACGCAGCTGATGAGAAGCCAACGAAATTTATGATGGTAAAATCTTATTTTACACAACCTCTTGTTAGTGCTTTATTCACATTCATAAAGGGGAATATGTGTATCAGGTTGTTTAGATAGTATCATGCATTTTCCGAGATAAGACATAACAATATTATTGGAATTAAAGTACATTGAATTTATGAAAGAATAAATAGAACTTGGACAACGGTGATACAGAGTCCCAAATTGTTTGTTTAGGGATGATGATGTTTCTGGATAACTCTCGAAACAAAATGAATTCTAATTAGCCATATAAAAAGACAATTTCTAGACTTTGCCTTCTTGATTGTAAAGGACAGCTACTTGCTTCCGATCAAGAAGTTAAAAGGAAACAAAACAGGTGGTTGAATAGTATCTTTTATAGACAAATCATACCTTCGAACCCATACCTGAACTTTATGCTAGCTAATCCTATGTCATTCATATATTACAGAAAAACGGATAACTGAAACAACAGGAAATGTTGGAAAGTTAAGACAAATAAAAATGACTTGGTTTCTCAGCGATTATTTTTACAGGTAAGTCTACCGGAATGAGGCCTGAGTAGCTGATTGATAATGTATCTCATCGTAGCACTTGGTGACGACAGTTCAAATATCTCACAGCGGACATGCATTCTTATACTGGAGATGAATCTTGTCGAATAGTGCAAATAAACAGGAAGTCTTCATCCAGGGTTTCTCACATTTCTGGTAGTGACCATAGCACTCTGAAAACAACAGTTCTTATCCGAGCACTGGTTAGTATTTCTGCATCAGTTGTTTAATGATAGAATACTCATGAGTCACTCAGGAGACCCAGGTTTGCTCCCAGGATGAAGCACTCCGAAATGCCTCCCATTTGACTGTATTCAGCCCAGCGAAAAAGGTTAACTGCATCCTGTATAAGCAACATCACTCCAGAGCCTGAAGACGTATGTACATATAAAAGTGTCTAGTAAATCATGGAATAGAGTAAAATGACTATTACATGCGGCACAAATGCTAAGTTTATACAGAATCATGGCATCGCTAGTTTAGTGGAATCTAAGACATCCCTGTTTAGTGTAAAACTAGAATTTAGGCATTTTGACAGGATATGATTCCATGTGAGATAAATTCGTTTGCTGTAATGCACTCCGTATTTTACAGGAAGCTAAATACTTGAATATCTTGTCCATACTCTTTGTTTTATCTCAGCATCTCCCTTAAAGGTTATTTATATATTACTAAAAATTAGTCGGTTTTATCAGGAAAAATTCCGCTGAGGCAGTTTCAGAATTTGTCACTTAGTATCCCCAAATCTGAATCTCTCACCTGATTCAGTTGCAGGTACAGATTTTCTGAGGGGTCAGGTATTACAAACTTTAATACACGTACGTGTTATTGATTTGATATTCGTAAAATATCAGCATTTTAGTTAAAGGTAACTAGCGGTGGCATATAGAATTCATAGTTCATTCTGTCTGGGACTTTTCAACTGTATAGGCGTACATTCTCAATTAGGGATGATGATCCAAGTGTGACATTAACTCAGAACCCATTGCTTCGAAAATCGGAGCATTATCGACAAGGCCACTGGGTCACTAGAGACATCTGTTGTGCAATGGCATCAGTTATTATTTCTCTTAGGGTTAATTCAGCCTTTCACGATGATATCACTTTGAAATGACTATTGGAGGGTGAAACTGTCAATGGGAGCAGTAATTACTAGTTACCAAGTTAATCCTCTGACATAGTCGAGGCGGCCATACGAGTAGCTGACATGTCAATACAGGCCACCATAGTATATCAGTGGGTAGGAAACACTAATCTACATAAGAATAATCCGTTAAGTGTATCTCGAACCAAATCTTCTGATATGTGTATATATACATACCTACATTTATATATATATATATATATATATATATACTTTCATTCGTACATAGAACTGACACTGAATGAACTTACGGATTGCTGCAGAATTAGGCTACGAATTATGATATAAAAAGTCATCATAAAACGTAAATATGCCTGCAGTAGGAAGTTAACGCAATGCTACTTATTCATTCATGAATAGTACCTATACAAGCATTCATCAAAATAAATAAACCAGCAGTTCAGTGAAGAGGCTCTTTTCGATGGATCCATTTTTTATCAGTCGCATCGATAAACAAATTTTATAGAAAAAGGGTAATAACAAAGTGATGGGTCATCATATCCATAGTTGTTAATATCAGTCAGAGCATAGGGCGATTTGAATAAAGGTAATGGGGTTGCATGATGGGAGGAGTCGACAGCATCTTAAGAACATTATTCCACTTGAAACGTACACTGTACGGTCACATGATATGTTTCTGCGGTTGCGCGCCTGCCGCTCGCGATCTAAAAGTACTTAGGCCTGACACTTTGGCAGAAGCATCAGAGATTCTGAAAAAAATCTCCATCCAGAATTAGGGTTGACCAGAAAGAACTTTAAACCAAAGGTTCAGAGAAATGAAACATTACTTTTACCAATAAATAAACTTTCATGAACCTCGATTTAAAGGGAGATTTAACCTAATGCACCCTTAAAGGAAGAGTTTCATCATCTTTGAGAAGAAAATTCTTCTCATCGGCGCTAAGACTAATGTTGTTTAGCCGTTCACAGTTGTGTCGAACTTTAGAACAAAAGTTCTCTCAGGTGACCAGTTCTATGTTCATATGTCAGTTAACCTACTCCTGTAGAGCCAGGTATATTAGTCTTTCTACAAGTATCCCGTTTAAAAGAGTTCAAAAACATTATCCAGCATAATTGTAGAAGAACAGTACTGACTCTATAAAGAGTACGGTAATCGAACACCTTGTCAACACTGGTCATTCTACCTCAAAAAACTCCTCCTTCAAAGTAATTAATAAAGTGGATAACTACCTCCCTAAAACAATACGCCCTCATCTTCTCTACATTGCTGAAGCTCTAAAGATTCAGAGAGAGAAACCGAAGCTCTGCGTATAAAAAAGTGTTCAATCACTTCTCCTGCTGTAGAAGGCCTGTTCTTTTCCACCAACTTGATTATACTTTTTTGGTTTTTTTTGCAACCCCATATAACCCTTATATTTCTTTCGAACTCTTGTGGGATATCACATTTCACTTTGTTTCTATGTTCATTCTGACCACAACGCATTATACTATACATCTTATTACGGAACTCTAGTAAATTTGTTCAGTTTTTCCCATACACTGATTTACATTTAGAACTATGATTATGACAAGTCAACACCTTCGTTACCACCCTATTTCGTTAAAAAGTAGTTGAATATGTATGCTATTGTACAGCTATAGCTTAAACAATGGTAAATTATGTGTTTAGAAATCAGATACATTTTGAAAATTTATTCGATTAATAGGCATTCCTCATTTTCCTTTTTTGTTCCATATTCTTTTATACACAGAAATGCTCATGAGTAAGTGCATCTGTCATTCTCACTTTCACTCTCTCTTTTTCTCTCCGTCAACAAGAGTTATTAGTCACTTTAACTAAATTATTAAGAGATGTTAATACTACCGGAATTAATATCAGTCTCCTTTGAGAAAAATTATTACATCACCACTGATTAATTCTCCTCATCTGAAAATTTTTTAACATATTAATAACATCAGGAAAGGTTCGCCATTGTCTGCTAATATGATAACGGATTGAAATTAATTTTCCCAATAACTATATCTTAGGAAGACTATATAAGACCTAGGTAAATCGGAAGTGTATTTATCTACTGCAGAACGTTAATCAACTATTAGTGTTGTGTTATAGTACATTTAGAATGAATAACCTGTGACAATCACAAACCTGAGTGTTGCATTACGACTAAAGGCAATCTCGGAATTCCCATTTACGCATTTAGAAAAAACAGCAGACTGAGGGAAGAATGTATATTCCATTTCAATTAGTTCTTCATCATAAGCTCTACACTAATAAAGAGTTCTTTACATCAAAGTTTTTGACAATCAAGTAGTTATTTTAATTAATCATCTCTAGGTATAGGTGGGGGGTCGAATAGAGAGGTTAAAGGTCATCCAAACAAATAGCTAATAGATGTTAGTAAGAAGATATTTAAGTTTTAAAAGAGGGGTGAAAATTAATTACGGAATTCAAAATAAGTTAATTATTAGAAGTGAGCAACAAGTTATTACATAATCAAGAAATTTGTGAAATAGCAGTGATGACTCGGAAGAATAAGATCACTGAGAAGATTTAAGTAAAATACAAACATGTTAATAGAATTAGTTAGAATTATAAAAGTTGTAAAAATTAAAGTCAAAAGATAGTTACAAGGGAAGGGAAAATATCGTTTTTAAAAACTTAATACACATTTTGTAGTTGGTTATGGCAGAGAAAGAGGCTGTACAGACTGCTTTTGAACACATAGATTTGGCTTGTTGAGATGAGTTTCGATTGCCTCTAATGTATGTATAAGCTGCACTCGTAGACCATGCGAGAGGTTAGTTGATATACGATAAATAACTTTGAAAGCTTTATTAATGTCGATTTGATGTCCAGTATCGACAAGATGAGCTAGTGATGAGATGAGTATAGCTTTGTTCGGATGTTTGCCAAATCAAGATGGGGGGGAGTGTTGATAAACTTGCCTGATCCTACGCCGTATGAACCTAGCTCCGCATGAGCAGCTAAACTGGGAAATACACAAAAGTTATTTTGAAGGGTAAGATGTTCCATTTTTGTTTTAAAATTCTCAGTATAACTTCTCTCATAGACGGAGAGTTCGTATATTTACAATTGGTCCATCCAACTGGCAAAATATTCATCTTGAGACAAACGTGTTTCAGACTCATCTGTATTGTGAATTTGTGAATGCATAATTTTTTCTTTGATTACAGCTTGACTTCACACCGTATTTTCGGTACAAGTATGGAATTTTCAGCATGTGATATCGGTAGCCTAAATTTTGCAGGCCGAACATAGATATCGGGTGTGCGTCGGTAGGAGATCGAACCTCGGACTACGTGCATGGTCGGCGAGAGTCCTAACCACTGTGCCACCGACGATGCGGTAAATATTGCAACTTGAGAAGAACAAGTGTACAATGCCTTGGAATATTTCAGTCATCAGTATAAATTTCCTTGAAATACCTAAATTCTGAAAGATAGCGCTAAACACTGTCAACGACTTCAACACAATTGGTTCACCTAGTAATTATAAAATGATGCAACGGATAGTCAGAAATGATGTGAAATGACATTCACTGGCATTCTCTGTAATGTAAACGTTTATACCAGAGTTCCTCTTTTTGTTACTAGCAATGGCATATTTATCAAATTTTCCATATGCCAATTAGTTCGTAATTTCTCAAATTAATTCTCAATCTACACAATTCAAGGCTATCAGATTATCATAGGTCACTTTGGAAACCAAGACCATTAGCACCATAATATGTGATCTGCTCGATATCGTAAATAGTAATCAAGAAACCAAGTGTAAATGCATAAAACTATATACTGCCAATTGAGGGGGTTGAGTAGTTCCATGTCACTCGAATATGCTAGTATTGTGAGATGGTTAGGGGCAATCTGCAGAAAGCCTCGGACCTAGGTTTCGTGCTAGTTGGCACTCGTCAGTAAGGCGTATCTGCAGCCTAGAAGGAACTCTTGTCTCCTTTGAGATTCGAACCCGCGTCACCCAGCGCTGCAGTCAGAGACGCTAACCAGTACTCCAGAAAAATATTGGCTGATCAAAATTTAGCCATAAGTAGTACCTTAGAATCATGTAGAATATCTTCGAAAAATCAGGATCAAAAACTACGCGAACGAGAATCATTCACGAACAATTCTTGCAGACAGTTCAAGGTCATAATCTCCTTGATTCACTCAAAACCACATCATAAAACAACACATTATCTAAATATGGCACGGCCTCAACTAGAAACAGTCAAATAAGAGATTAAACAGTTACAGAGACAAATAATACGGATCAAATCAATATATGATATGCAAACATCAGAACAGTTACATGCAGTCTAGGAGAAAATCTGGTATTGATTACAAAGTTAGCTGAGAAATCCAAACAAGTATAGATATCGTGATTAGATCGTCCAGGAGAGACTGTTCAAACAATTATTCCATCACGCATACTGTTGAAGAGTCTCAAATTAGGGGAAAACAGCTATCAAGGACTCTCTGGTTTTTGAATTGAGGTCACCATTGAATCTATTGTCTAGGAGGAAAGTGAGAGCTTTGCTCTTAAAAAAACACAGTTCAGAAGACAAAACCACATCATAAAACATCCATCTAGGCAACAAATGTTGCGCATTGTTTGAAAATATTTCATAATGAATTATTTATGCAAACATTTACACTTTCGCTTGCACTGAGTATAATTTAGGCAATGAGTAGATCTACGAATCAATTCCAACATCTTTGTTTACTATCATTTTTACAAACTTGCTTCAGTGTAATGCTTAGATTATGTAGAAATTTATAGATGTCCATCATCTTCAAAAGTGAGAACACATATACTTTCAACTAGATCACTAAATTTTTGTGTGCGTAATTTTTGTTTCATTTATTGCTATTAGACAATTGAGCTGGCTGTGTAGTGATAGAATTCTTGCCATGTGCACATGATGACGAGGTTCAGCTCACCTTGTTTATAAGGCAGTAGTAAACTCACTAAAAAGGCAAGTTCAGTATGGGGTTACCAAATCTCCTTATCTCCTGAAAATCGAAATCCTGAGGGTCTTTGTTCCCTTCAGAAGTCAAAGGACTGAAAAAGATGATTGTACACACTAGACACATTCATCGTGAAAGTAGTCAGAGTGATTTTACTAATTCTGCTTTTAAGCCATATTTAGTGGCTGTTGCTATTTGGTATTTTTAAAAAAGGAATTAAAAGTTCAACACTTTCACAATAACTTTAATAACTCTATCTTTTTCAAGATATTCCCCGCAGGGGATGATAGAATTACAATCATGTGCTTACTAGTACCTGGAAGAAACAAAAACTACCGGCCGGAGGCAACGAAATAATTATATTATCTAGTGAGTTAGGCGAATGAAAGACAAAACTTTTTTAATAATCTTAAGTAAAATAATTAGGCATCATTTTACTAAGTGAATAAGAGTAGAAAATTGTAAGCATGATACCTTAGAGTTTATGTTCTTGAAAATTTAAGATGTGTTAACCATTTCTTATTTGCTCCAAGTAAGATCACGACCTGAAATCCGTTAGAGAATAAGTGGAAGTGGAGGGCGGGGTACTTTACAGATGCTTATTCACAGTTTGAGACTATTTACGAACAAGTAACCATAACCTCGCGATGTATCGAACGCAGAATACCCAGGTTACGAGACCAGCTCACTGAGTATCAAATCCTCTGCATGGAATCCAACAGTCCGTGAATTATAACCTCTGACAGTCCACGATATATTAAACCACCAGTAGCCATTCTCATTGTTAAGCATTTGTCACTACACCCTTGTGAAACGATAGATGCGCACTGTTGAAGAGTTCTACACCAGGTCGAGATGGCCGTCTGACACCACATTGTTTCCAGTGATCTAACTTGAAATCAAGCAAATCGCTGCGAACTCACACCTGAAAATATCCTCCATTAGACCATCCAGTCTACGTTCTTGACATCACGTCATCTTTGCGAATTTTATTTCGTTTGCTTGTACACTCCACACAAATATATGAGCAAATATAAGTCTTAGAGGACTTTCGATGCCTACTTCATAAGTCTACTCAAAATTAGTTACTGAGATGAAATTTTTTATTTTTTATGCATAGCATCGGCTGATTGTTCATGCTTTCATTTGATGAGGGAGGTAAATAATCTTAATTGTCTCTTCAAATGGGAATTTAACGAATAAAGAAGGGTTGACGAATAACACCAAGAATTAATCGAAAATACTTAAACCACTCATTTTCACAGAAAATCGGTAAGTATTTTTGAGCCCATATGCGGCCAACTCATTGAGAATAGAACCACGGTTCTCTGTTAGCCAAACAAACTAGTTCATAACATGTAGAATTCACCACTGATAGTATTGGTCTCAGATGAGTTATTCATCTTGTCTTCTTGTTAGTATTTATATAAAGTGATGTGATTTAGAAATAAAATCACTGAATTAAAACAAAAAGCGAAAGGTTTTGTAACACTAGAAGAATATACCTGTGATGATTACCGAAAGGAAATATAGTGACTTGAGTTAGTTTTAGGGATACAGACTAAAATAAACCCAGATACGTGGATACAAATTACACCATAAGAACACCAGACGAATAAACAACAAGAACATTGGTACTTATGATGTAGCATTCGTGTAATAAAAGGATAAATACCATGAATAAATTCCATATTTGATAAGTGGCACAGCTGTTAGGACGCTCGCCGACCATGCACATGGTCCAGGGTTCGATCCCAGGCCGACTCACTCCTTTACTTAGCTAAGCCAGTAGTGAGACTGGTAAAGGGGAAAGGTTGTGCATGAGGCTAGCGACCTCATCCTGTAAAAATTAACACTGCTACAGAAACTTAAAGCCTCTAGCTTGGAGCCCTATATTCCACTGGGATCGTGAAGGAAAAAAATAATCACACAGTGATGCAATATTAACATCGGGAGGAAGTTTCGAGCATAAATTATTGCTCATAACCATATCAGCTTTAGTCACACGGTTTTACAATCTGTCTCATTTATATTTTCTCTCTTTCCGTCCCTCCAGAGTCCCTTTATTGTTAATTGTCACTTCCCATATCTCCGTCATAGGCGTGGTGTCATTCTGATTGTACGTATGCAGTGTTGATTGGGTGAACAAATCTTCAGTGATAAACGTCTCTGTCAAGTATAATAGCACTAAATAAAAAAGACTACCTTCTTATAATTAAGCCTGCTATATGTATCACTGAAGCTAACAAGCCTGTGATACTGAAAGAAACTGAAAGCTGATAACTGAGTAGGAAAGTTGTAATCATTATTCTTTTTTTTTTTTGATTTACAGCTTGATTCCACACTGTAATTTTGGTACAAGTATGGAATTTTCAGCATGGATATCGGTAGCCCAAATTTTCCAGGCCGACCATAGATATCAGGTGTGCGCCGGCGTGGGCTCGAACCCCGGACCATGTGCATGGTCGGCGACAGTCCTAACCACTGTGCCACCGAGTAAAGTTTAAGGCTTCAGGTGCACACCTTCACTCTATCCTGTCCCCACTTCACTTTTTAACTGGCTCACAGCTGATCTTAATCTTTCGTCCCCTCCATGTCAGTCTTGGAACAATGTCCAACTTGTCGTTTCTTGTTCAAGTTCCATTTGAAAGCCTGGCACGCGATGTCACTCAACTGTCTTCCCGAAGTATGTTCGGCTCATTTCAGTGGAATGCCAAGCTTCTAAAAATTCTCTAGCATTCTTGCTATTTGGAATTGATAGTGTTCTCTGAGCTCCTTGGTTTAATTGCGGAGCTTTCATCGTCTTTCTGGACGACATCTTTAGCGCAGTATTTAGGATAAAATGAAATGATTTAAATTTCTTCATGAGTCTCCCGGTAACCATCTTTAGATATTTATTGACCGTTTTCTATTGATTGGGATTTTAAACTTTCTGATCACCTGATTTACTTCTTATTAGTTGGTATATTTCATCTATATTAACGTGTTTATTAATTGCGTTTTCATTTGAGTACCAGGCTTCTAGGAATTCTCTGGCACATTTGGTGTTTCCTCTGTTTAAGATCTTGACATTATCCCAATCAAATTGATGTCCATGATCGTCTGAATGTATTGATACTAAAGAATTTATATCATGTCTTTTCACGGCTGATTTGTGTTCCTGGATTCTTATTCGAAGGGGACGCCCACTTTGACCGATGTAATGTTTGTTACAGTTCACACAATTTATTTTGTAAATGGTGTTAATTTTATCTCCCTTTTCTATCGGATCTTTTGGTTTGCATAAGATAGAATTAAGCGATTCAGCTGGTTTGTGTGCTACATCTATATCAAACGGTTTCATTATTCTAGCCGTTATTTCAGAGATGTTTCTGATATATGGTAGGATGAATTGCTTTTTGGTCTTTGGTGATGGTTCTTTGTTGGTGCTTTCATTCGACTTTAAACACTTTTTGATGAAATTTTTGGATAACCATTCTTCTTGAACACCGTTTGTAAGTATCTTTCTTCCATTCTTTTCAACTCTGGTGTGCTACAATGTGTTTGAATTCTTCTAAACAATGTCTGCACACAGTTTCTTTTGTGAGTAATTGGATTGTTGCTAGTATAGTTGAAGAAATTTAAATCATTTCATTTTATCCTAAATACTGCGCTGAAGATGTCGTCCAGAAAGACGATGAAAGCTCCGCAATTAAACCAAGGAGCTCAGAGAACACTATCAATTCCAAATCATCCACCTGAGTTACAAATCTTTTCTATTATTCTTGCTATTTCCTCTGTCAAATATATGAACGTTGTCCCAGTCGAATTGATGTCCGTGGTTGTCTGTATGTAGTGATATGAGGGAGTGGATATCATGTCGTTTGACGGCTAGCATATGTCCATGGATAAGAAGATGAAGGTGACGTCCACTTTGGCCAATCCAGTGTTTTTCGCAGTTGTTACAGTTTATTTTGTAGATGGTGTTGATTTTATCTTCTTTTGCTGTTGAGTTTTTTGGTTGACATAGAATTGAATGAAGTGATTTTGTTGGTTTGTGTGCGAAGTCAATTTCTAGAGGTTTGAAGAGTATTGTAGGGATTTCTGAGATATCTTTTATATATGGTAAGGCGATTTTCTTTGTGCTTTCCTTGGGGGCTTTTGGTTTGATAGGTTGGCTTGGGGGTATATGTCTTTTGATGAAATTCCATGGATATCCATTCCTTTGGAAGACGTCCATGAGGTATGTTTCTTCAAATTCTTTAAGGTAGGAGTGCTACAATGAGTCCTGGCCCTTTTGAAAAGTGTTTGTATACAATTCGTGTGTTACTGGATTCTCGCTGTTGTAATTCACTATTTGGTCTGTCTGATTTGATTTTCCATAAACTTGAGTTTCTAATTCGCTTGGCTAGGGTGACCAAAAATGGGATTTCGTTCTCGAGTTCTTCTTCTCCTGTGAATTTGATGTCATTGAAGACATTGTTTATTAAGTTGTGTTTTATCTAACTCGTTTCTTCTGATTATTACAAATGTGTCGTCTACGTAACGTATCCAAATCTTGGGTTTGAAAATGTTGTTCTGTTTGTCTATGACGCAGGAACTTGGTTTCCACATTTTCCATCGAAGGTTTGATGAGAGAAAACTCCCCTTTAAATATCAAAGACAAAATCTAGGAGAATATGATAGACAAGTGAACACTGAACTTTTAGCTGTTATTCAGTTGACACATAGTTTTGGTGTTTGGTAGCATATTCTCTCAACTTTTTTAACGTCAATCCAGCAACATCTGTCCTGGCCCGATACTATAGATCAGATAACTGCAAAAGATGAGTTACAAGGCAACTATGGAAACGAACCAACTGGCTGTAGGAAATGAAAATGGATTGGACTTAAGCTAAGAAGATCATTAAGACCCTCAGGTGGAACCTTAGTAGGGAAAAACCGAGTCAATTGTGGATCTCAGGGTGATATGAAGTATATTTTGTGAGGGGTAGGTGAAAGTCTATCGGCAACTGTAGAACCAGCTAAAAGGGACTACGAAAAAGAGGATTAAATAGAAGTGTGTTGTTAAATCCCCATATTATATTCGGAATCCAAAGGAATAACAATAAATAATAATACAACATAAGTCATCCTTTCGCCAGTATTTTACACATCATATGATTTGACACAATTCTCTTAAATTCTTCATTATTTTAGCTCTCTTTAGTATTATTCCTCATTTTCGTGTTTCACTCACTCCTAGCTTCACCTCAAAGTGGAGAGACAAAAAGAAAATGAATCGATATGAATAGAATTACTGGGAAAAAAGGGGAAAATTTTGACCTTTATTTCAATTAATTCTAGAGAATTAATTAAATAAATTCTGTGAATACTTTATACAGGAAAATATATTTGAATGTTGTATGTCTTTTCATGCATCTGCATACCATAAAATATATCAACAAGTCGGTCAGAAGTCCAAATTCTCATATTTAATTAATAATAATAACAATTAAAAGAGTCAACTCACCAAAGTCATCAGCTTTACCGGTAAATAAAATCAATCTTTATACTTACAGAATGAAAGTACATTGAATAAACTCTATTTTTAAAAATAGTTTCTATTGTTGAACTTCTAATTCCATCAATTCTGGGTTACTTATACTTAAGTCAGCCTGCTTAGCTTCTCAAAAGTGAGTTATCAGGGATTTGATTCGTTTCAAGCTTAAGCATGAATTGATTTCAGTTTAAGTAGCATCGAAAATAACAGACTGAAAGAACTTAGAACTATTGTGCTACTAGAATACATCTTGAGTGGTTGCACAGTCAGCGACCTCGGTATCGTAACCTGGTGATCCTGCGTTTGATCACCATTGGGGTCGTGAGACAAGTAGTGCTGGAAAATTACAAACTAGGGTATAATTTCGATGGTTGGAGTCATTTGGCAGGAAGCCATGAACCTAGGTTGCGTACTAGTTGGCACTTGTCAGCAAAGCATATCTGCAAACATGAAGGAAGTGATTCATAACATTTATAAAATATAATTCAAAGTTAGGAATTCGATCATGGGTTGATACCAGTCAGAGGACTATTGAAGACCATGGGGCAATGGACAGCCGATTTGTCCTAACTCACGACTTTTCAGCAACACGCTCCCACTAAAGTTTAAGCCCGGATACAGAGCAATTTTCTAGACCATTCAGCCACTGAAACTCTGACTATGATAGCTTTTGTGATTCAGCTTGTGAAAGTAACCACACATAGAATATTTTGATAAACTTAAGGTACCAGAAACGTTCCGGGTTTTTACCTTAAAACCTTTTAAATATGTTCAAATTTTACAGACCTGTTACTAATTACGATTAACGCAAATCTGGGGAAAATACAAGCTATGTCTGGGTCACAAATTTAGAATGTTCTACTCAATAAAATCATTCACAGATTATGTACCATGTGTCGTCTCACCAAACTGTAACCATTTTAATTGCAAACATCATTTGTGTTACGCCCATAGGAGAGATTATTTCCACACCCACTCTAATAGTATAAATAACATTTTGATTTATTGGCAGTTAATTTCGGAAATTTAGTTATACATTAGAATGCTCATTTAATATATGAATCATTTATGTGATGCGCCCTGAATATTCCATTTCTGCAATTTGTATAGTGAAGCGATCTAGGTATACTGTCTCTCCTTCAGTAATATTAAATATTGGGTTTGTTCACAAGAAGGCTGTAGATTACCACTGATTTGTAGATGTATTTTCTACTTTCCACATTTTTTTGGGGGTAGCACTAACTTGTTATTTGATGTCATCGATGATGAGCATTCACCAGCAGTGAACAACAAACGTTTTATTTCAACTTACAGTTCAGTGAAATCAGAATTGTTTGAAGAGGACTGTAGTTAGGAAAATTTAAATGATAGTTTTTTATTTCATTCAAAAAGTCTTAGTTCACTTAAGTCATCATGACTGTCTTGGATGATAAATAGATAAAGAGAAAACTTTAGGTATCTTTTAGCAGCTTAAATTAAATTTTGACTGTAACACTGCAAGAAATATGTCAAACCGTTTGATGTCTTACTTGCATGAGCTACTCTCTGACGAGCATTAGTTTCACAAGTACCTGTTTTTTTTATTTCAGCCTGCGATATTTCTATGATTCATCTGTAACACCATGGATTCCATTCAAATCAAATAGACTAGGAGTCTTCGATAATTACCGTTTTCAGTTCTATTTTCTGTTTTTTTTCATATTAGAGAAGTTGAATGAACTTTTGGTTTTGTCAAACAAATATCTTATTCATTGAGCAACCTATTTAACAAACAAGTAATTGAGATGATTATGATTAAACGTTAAGCGGAATAATTTTTTGGCTTTAGCTTTCTCTTATTTACGAGTCTTTCATTGTCGTCTCAGATAACACGATTAGTTTTAAATTCAAACTTTTGAATGAAGTGAGGTTATGCAATTCTCCGCAGGTAGAGAAAAACAAAATTTTTTTCTATGATAACCATGTCACTAACCTGTGCATTCATGAGATTAAATTACAGACACTTGAATCTAGTGGAATCCAGGGTGAGCATTTCGTTCTAGTTAAGACTCATCAGGTACATCCAGGTGACTATTATATTACATTGTATTGTTATATGTTATATTATAACTGGAATCAGATGGAAGTGTTATTTATTCTATTAAATGAACTGAGGAAACATTGTGAACATGAGGTTTTACAGTTCATGTTTCACACTCCTGCTGCTTTTACATTTCTTGAGTTCGAAGCTTGAACTCTGAGATTTCACCAGCTGTGGTATTGTCTTTGCAGAGTAGTATTTCTATCCTTCTAAATTTAGTATCACATCGGCAGTTAAGAATACGTTTGCCGTCAATGGAACTTGAGCCACCTGCGTGGTTGGCGAGCATACTGTTATAAAACCACCGACACACAAAAGAATTATCCTCTAAACTCCTTGGGCCATCATATGAGAATACCAATTATTCTTTTGTATAACCTGGTGATGAGGTCACACTAAAATTTGTATACTCCTTTTTGATGACTTCGTATTCCTTTACAGCTTTTTACTCTTCCAAGTGATTGCTGATTTCCTGTGAAGAAGACAAAATTTAGCGCTCTTTGGAGGTAAGTTAAGACAGCTGCACATCCGAATTCATATTCATTATGATATGAAAGTCTATCAAACTTATCTTTAAATTAAATTTTTAACCGGGTATTTTACGCTCTCATTTGACCTTCAAATGACCTTCAAATTTCTAGGTAGTATATAATTCAAACAGAATTCGTTGATAAAGAATCCATTAAAGTTAGGCTAAACCTAAATGACACCCACCAAGATTTTTATTTCAATTTAAGTTTCGCTTGACTGATGACATTCTAAAACAATTTCTTTTCTAATTTAAATGTCATACTGATATTTATGTGTGAATATCTGTTCTTATATGAGATCCTCTCAACAATGTTTTTCATTACCTGTAGAGCGTCAGAAACTAACAAAGGTGACATAACTGTGTGCATATGTGTAACATCGGATATCATAATTTCATATTTATTTCAGTGAAATAGTGACAGATTGGTAGCTGATTCTTATGTAACATATCCGCTAAGTCATGAACTCTGTTCCCTTTATATTGAATTATCAGTTTGCGAATTAATCTGCAATTTACACAACTTGAGGAGGTGAAATTTTCCTACAGTTTTTTCTTGAAACCAAAATTACTCAGATCACAATATTCGGTAGATTTCTGTATGGGCAGTGGTCAGTAACTAGTGTAATGTGTGTGTCTAGTCCTATCTTCGGTGCAGACTGAATTCTATCGGTCAAGTTTGCAATGTGGCCACCATGCCACTAGATGGTTCGTCTTCACGGTGCACTGTGAATTGTTGGTATTACATGATGATGTCTCTGATTGCAGCACTGGGTGACGCTGGTTTGAATTTCAGAAGAAATGCGAGTCCCTTAAAGAGTGCAGATATACCTTGCTGACCAGTGAGTGCCAACTAGCACAAAACCTAGGTCGAAGGCTTCTGGTCGATTGCCTCCAACCATCTTGTACCAACAACTTTGTTGATCTGCCTGATACCATAGACGGTAATCAAGGGGCAAGCATTATTGCGTGATACTTTATACTGCTGATTGATTGAGAACAGTAGCGTATAGATCACTTCGATCTGGGTAACAATCATTACTAACAAGTATCAAACTACTCATCTCGATCAATCAGTAACATAAAGTCCCCATGCATCTATGCTTGCTTAGGTATATCATCAAGCTGATAGCATCCTGTGATCTGAATAATTTCGGTTTCTAAAGGAAACTGGTGAAATTTCATCTCGAACTGTGTAACTTGCAAATAAATGTGAAATTGCGAATATTATTTCATTGTGTGACAGTTCAGCCAAGGAACTAATCAGAACTGACTCGACTCCCTGGTTTGATTCAAACTGCGAACACGGCTGATGAGTTCAGCCTCGGACGACCAAAAGAGCCAACAGACTTTATAATTACTGTGATCTGGCTAGCAAGCATTAGTGGTTGATGTGAGTGGTATCCAACTACTCATCTCAGTCAATCAGTAGTATATAGTGACATGCATTTGTTTTTGTTATATCTCTTGAATTTCACTTTATACGCATAAAGTACAGAAAAATGCGGAAGGTTTAGGCAGGAATCTTCTTATACAGTATGTTCCAAAATATTACTGATCGCATCTTTTATTGGACATAGCTGATACGAACTTACTGTTACGTCAAACATGATTCAGGTGTACTCCAAGTTGTAAGGTTTTTCATCCAAACAGAAATGCGAACGCTTTTATCAACTCTGGATTCTATGAATTAGATTCCGTCAAATAACTGCATGTAGGCAATAAAGTTTAAGCCAATCTTTTCCAAAGCTTTTCATCAGGTTAGGTAGTTACATTAGTCATATTTGTTCAATATTTACATCAAATATCATTATGGTTAGTGGGGATTCAATTTATATGTGTGAAGTACTGGGTAATAAATATATGATACTGCCAATGATACATTCATATTTGTTTGTAAAATAAGAGTTGTCATTCGATGTTGAAGTGCTGTAGAATGACGTGTGCATGAATGTAGGATAAGAAAAATCTAAATTATTGTTTTACAGTATTTTGCATAATGATATTGTAGACTAGGTGTTAAAGTGTTGGGTTAATTTCCCAGATATGGTTGATTCGAATACTGCAGAGAGAAAGCCTTGATTTCAGCTTCAGCTGTGAGCCAGTAGATATGTGACCCATTTGACGAAAGTAAAATGCCAAATAACAGATTACTGTAGTGCCTCAGTAAATTAGAGGATAAATTTTCAGTGTCTTATACAGTATTCACTTTAATAAATTCTTACTGGAAACACCATCACTCAGTGAATTGCACGCAATTCAGCTGACGAGCCGTGACCAGAATGAAACGCACATACTTGATTTTATTCTCTAGCTACCAGTTAAAAACCAAAATATTCTATGCTGTACTAAGTAATCAGATGAAGTACAAGATATACTGCTTAATGGCAGTTGCTCTTAATGGTAAAAAATCACTTTAGGACACTGAAAGCACTCAGAGCTACAAAAGTCGTTGTGAAAATAAATATTAGCCAAAAATATTGATAGCTTCTATTTCTGCCTACCTTACTTAAGAGAGATTGAACTGCTCTCCTGATTGCAATGATTAAAACTACAGAGTACTAGCAATGCAAAAATCTTCAGGCTAAATGTTTGTATGAATTTGATTAATTTCATGTGGGATCAAGGATCAAAATCAGTTAGAGAATTGGTACAAACCATGTTTTGACCCTCCTCAATAGAGATCAGATCCAGAACCTTCAAATTATGAGGGTAGCAATACAAGCATCCAACTACCGCGAAAAATTCAATCCCCTCGGTGTTCTGACTTCAGTGAAATAGTGATATATAGTGCCACCGACAGCTAGCTTGCAACGGTAAGTATGGATCAGATTTCAGCTGTTCACAAATAAAGTTGGCTAAGCCATGAGCATATCCGCTATGGTCTCTGAATATGTTTTCAGTGCTTTCAAAAAGTTTCAGTAGCCTACAGGATGAGGTTGATATCCTTCGGAAGAATGAAAAACAGATTCACAGACTTTGGCGGATATCCATGCACTGCTATTACAAAAATTTCAGGTAGGAGGAAGAGTACTAGCTTATTAGTAGAAAGGTCAGCTTGTCAAACAATCAGAGAGGCTTTTACAAAAACTGGCTCAAAATCATGCTCTTCTTGAAAACAAGTAAAATATGAAGTCATATCATCTTTAAGAGACTAGAAACGCTCTAGATGCAAAACTCCAACTGAAACAAGCTGGATTCAGGAAAGTAAGTCATAAAAGGTCAAGCCGTGATGCTACACATCTTCATGGAACAAAGTATGGATTTGCAATGGTCTTTGCAACGTCAACCACGAAGTGATCTGGAAGTAAAGACAGGTATAAAACAGATCACCTACTGTCACCGATGATATTTGTAACTATGGTGTATGGGATTACGCAGTAGACAGGATTATCTTAGGCCTACAATAGAACTTTAAGAGACTTGGACTTTGCTGAGGATTTATGACTGAGATCGCACGAAATTGAAGACATACAGGTGAAAATCGACAAGCTGCAGAATGAGCAGCGTAATCTGGACTTTTAGTGAACATAAAGAAGATGGGGGTAATGAAAATATCTGACAACAAATAATAACCGTAAGCACTAATCACTATAAACGGAGAAAACTTGGAGGACTTCACTCCTTTCACTCATCCAGGCAGCATCGTTTCTACTATAACTGCCACGAATTAGGACAGTTAGTGTCGGAAATGCAAGACAGATCTTTATCAATCCGAAATATCTACGGGAATCTTCTGCTCCCAGCATGAAGAACAAGATTCTTGACTCTAATGTCAAGTCACTCGCTTCTTTTGTATGGTTCAGAAACTTGGTGTATCACCAAAAGTATTTTGAACAGGCTTCAGATTATCGTCAACAGCTGCCTTCCCTCAATACTGAATATCAAATAGTCAGCTAGAAAATATTAGAAACATGGAACTCTGCAGATCAAAGAATCGACAAGAAATCAGTTGTGCAACAAACACCAAAAAATTAAGATGAATCGAAAACATGGCTAATAAACAGTTAAGCGACATCACGTGCCACGACGTCAAGTAGAACCCGGATTAGAAACGATGTGTTGGGCATTCGAGTACAGGATATGGAGGAGAACATGTGTGGGTGAAATGATAGATTATGGGCAACCGTGGAGCTGACAGTTAAGAACTTCAGAGAAATTTATGAAATGGAAATGTGCTGTTGAAGTCCCATTTCTCCCCCCTCTTGAAACCAAAGGGAATAATAGTGTGATAATATCATACCACAAAATATCACCATCTCATTCACCTTTAATGTAGAATAATAAGAAATGTCAAACACTCAACGTTTCCTGTTTGACGAATCAACGCTATCTCTCAACAACTATTTGTGAACCAGTTAAAAGTATATCAAGAATTTATGCAATTTGAACACAATGAAATTTTGTCTTTCAGTATTTTAAAACACTAAATGAGTCAAGCTATGTGTTTATTTTCAGCCATCTTTTTTCCATCTTTCGTTTGAATACGTAATGTTTGGCTTTAACCTCAACCCCCCTTGACATTGTATAGTTTTACTTGTCTCTTGTCTCTATGATTTCAACTGAACTCAGTACACTGCTACCCAGTTTATTAGTTACTCATCATATTACGCATTTCCCGTCTTTAATATGTCACTCCTCTATCATTCATTGTATGCATATATTTACTTTGTTTAAACTTGAACTTTCTGTGCAAAAGTCAGATAAGCGTAATTTTCTGAGCAGTGTTCACTAAATTCACAACTTCCTGTCAACTGACATCATGTAAAATTTGCAAGTATGTTAAAATGTTTCTGTACATAAACTTAAAAATGTATTTATGCTATGAGCAGCTGATGAGAATCCAACGAAATAAATGATGGTACCATATTATTTCGCATAAAGTGTTGTTCTCGCTTTATTCAAATTCACAAAGTGGGATAAATGTATGAAGTTTCTGAAAACAACGGAGTTGTTAGAATCAAGTGTCACTGTGTGTCAAAATGGATAGCTCGTCAATTATTAAGAGTCAGGGCGAATGAATCCGTATAACTGCGACGTCGCTGACTGATAACAGAAGGTAGGAATTACATACATCCTTGAAGAATTCAAGATCAGTATTTTTACTGAATAGGAGGTGGCATTATTTTTTTTCCAGGATCTCTGAGACTTATGCAAATGAAGTTATTATTATAATTTTCATGGTGTGATTTTCTCCACCACATTGGGTTACAATTTATTACCATGAGGTCATCTAGCATTCATTACGCATATCCAGGTTCTGATGGATTCTTTGCAATGGCATCGTCAACATCAGGCAGAATTGTCGTAGTACAGCTATGTAATACTTCTCATAGCGTCAGAATCGCCATATCTCCTTATCCTTCTTTGGCAGGCATTAAAATATCAAACCAGCAGTTGGCTATAAAGGGATAAACTGAACAATGAATTAGCATCCACACTATCCTCATTAGTTCTGCTCATCTCATCAACCCAGTCAGTGGCACCTTTAAACTATGTTCCCAGCTCATCAGTCGCATTTCGTACTATGGAAGTCTTCATGTACAAAAAGTCTTCATATTCAACAAAAAAAGTATAAAATAGCTACAACTACAGTAACCAGTGCCTAACTGACACAGCTAACAGATTTCATAAGTATTTTATAGTCTATTAAAAAATCCTTACTTCCTAACGCCTTATTTATTATTTTCATTCATCAGGTTGAAATTCAGTAACTGACAGATGTAAAAGTATATCTGACTAGTGGGTGGAACCAAATGACATCTTTTCTCTACTTGACAGTTGTTACTGGAGGCTTAATATTCTGTCTAAATATAAAGTTACAATATTCATTTCAGTTGTCTGTAGCTAATCAGCAATAAGCAGTTGAATGTAGGCATACAACCAGCAGTAGTGAAATTATTTTATTTAATAGGATTTGTTCCATAAAACTAGATGTAAGAAGGTATATTATCGGAATCCAAACAGTACCAAAGGATATGTTTATATACCTCTTAACTTAGTTGCTTAGTCCTTAACACTGCTATCGAGCTTCTCTGAATAACGTAGCAGGCGTTATATTCTCTACCTCTGGAGAGACATATTCAGGTTTATATTCATATTATTCTCAAATTGGTAGACTTTTACCTTTTGAATAATTAAGCATGGGAGATTGCTAAATATTGCTGTTAAATGAGGTCTATAAAATGTTTCCTGCACCTGATAGATTTGACGTATTCGCCAGATTACTTCACGTTCACTACTGCCGCAGGTCTTCTCAGAGTCGACGAAGTTGGTGTAAGTATCCGATAACCATTCTAGCCCACGTTCGATGATGAGGAGGAGTAGTATCGCAATGCAGTCCACATTGGACACAAAAAAGACTTCCAATAAACAATTTCTTCATTCTTTCTTTATACTACTTATTGAATGAGATATGTAGTTGCAGACCGTTCACACCAGCCGGTACTTCTTCCCAGCCAGTTAAAAGTGATCTAACCACTGGATCGTTGTTTCTATCATCTGAATACCAAGCTAGAAATCAGTTGGTCAAAATTGTCTTGACTCTCTGGATTGAGTTAAAGAGACTACGTCACTGAAAAGCTCAGCTCGAAACGAGCTAAACAGTTGTTCGGCGTTTAGATCACCTCGATCTGAATGATTATTAGGCACTACTGGTTGATATAAGGGGAGCCGAATTACTCATTTTAGTCAATCAGTTTTAAATAGTTTTATGCGAATTTGCTTGTTTTCTTGATTATCGTATGTGGTATTAAGTAGATTACATTTTATGGTATAGATAATTTCAGTTTCCGAAAGGAATTGTTGAAATTTCACTGAGATCTGTGTAAATTGTACCTTAATTAATTTGCAAATTTCCAATATGACTAATTTACTCTTTCTGTTTAGTAAATGAATCACTTCGAAATATTGACAAAGTGAAGTTTACTTTTAGAGACGGTCATGACATATCCTGAATTATATATATATATAGTTTATTGACACGCAGCGTCTATTACTATCATTATCAAAACTATAAATAAGTGTCTAGCAGATATGTGGCACTTACAGTAAGATCATCGGTTATTATTGGAATATTTCGATATCAAATGGCCGTGGACAAAGTTAAACGACTGTTGCATACCTTGATTGGATACTAGTCGGCAAATAGTCTTCACCAAACAAAAGACTAGACGTATTATTCTAGTTACTAACTAGTATCCAGTCAGTCCTGAATGAGGTCAATCACGAAGCTGAATAACTCAGTGGTAACATCTCTAACAGCAGCACTTTATTATGCTGGTTCGAATCCTGGGTGAGACATGAATTCCCTCAAGAATGCAAATATGCCATGCTGACGAGCCGAAAAGGGCGAGACTTAGGTTCAAGGTTTTCTGCCGATTGCCTCCAACCATCTGTTGAGAATGATGCATTTAAAATTATGATTTTGGTAGAGATGCAACATTCCTTTTAAGGTGAATCTCTTTGTAAGCTTGTCTATGCAATGATTACTTTTGTAATACAAAAATCATTTTTGTAAGGCACCTCTTTGTGACACGTATTGCCTACTCTTTACCTAGATTTGTTATGTAATTTATATTTTTTCACTCAAGAAAACTGTATGTAAGATGGTGGAAACTTTAACAAAAGTAATATTCTAATAAAAACATCCGAATATTTTGCAATATAAGGCTTTCAGCGATTTCACTATCTACTGGCATTATTACCGTATTTGAGAATTATAATTTAAGAGAGATAATAATGATAATACGTAGTAAATGTGAGCTTTATCATTTAAATTATAAGATTAAGATGAAGGCTAGATGATATCTGATGTACCTGTCAGGCGAAATATACTTCGCTTCGCGTACGTCCTTGTGTTTGTACATGCTGTCTCCAATCACCAAGTCATTGAAATGACAGACGTCTACAAACAATTTTCCACCCCTACTTATCTCTCCAAGGGCCTGCTGGCCCATAATGAGTCTTCTCCCTTTGTCTTTTTCTCTCACTTTAGCATTTATATCTCTTAGTAAGATTTTGTTGTCCATTTCTGTTTACAGTTGTCTGTAAACGCCTTCCTTGTTCTCTTTTTCCGAGCTTTTTGTGGCATTGTACACTTCTTGCCTTCTTTTTGAGCTAAATCTTGCTGTCGTGATCCTGCAGGATGAAACTGGTTCCCAATGCACTGGGTCTTTCGGTGCTACTGATGACATCATGATAGCCACTCACTGCCTCAGTGTGCTATTGGTTGTCGTGTGGGTGACCAGACCCGATTAGATTACTGACTCACCAGTCGATAATTTTGACAATCCACATCCCTTCCATCTGCACTCGCAGATACCCAGCACTTCTGTGCCATATCTTCGCACTTCTTTAGCTGCCTGAGCAGCACTACCAGTCTCGTATACTGTGTGAACATTCCACTTCTATATTCTTATTCTGGCCTTCGTCTAGAGAAGACACATCGGCTGGCTGACTGGCTTTTTGAAGGCTTTCACCAGTCCGCTGTGTAATTTTGCCTCTCCGATTCCAGCGAAGAATAGGTTTTGTTTTATATTTTTGTATCTTTTTACATTTTTATTGTTCATTGAAGCTTCCGTAGCAGTTTTATCGATTTTGGGGCTTATGGTCATTAGCTCTACACTTAACTTTCCATCGTTCCCCAGGCGGAGGACCGGCTAAAAAAAACTAGTGAGGTAGTAAAATAGGTGAGTTTTCCGTTGATACTAATTCCCCAGTATTATTTTTAAAAATCGCGAATGTCAAAATCAATTGCTCTTTAAATACTCCACGTTTATATTTTACTGTAGAGTCAGGTGAAGAAGTGATCAAAAAGAATATTTTTTGCCCAATTCTTTTGTCTTCTAAGCAATACATAAGTTTGTTAGACGTGAATTAAGGTGAGATAGTATTATCCATTAGAATCACATCAAGACTATATGGTTTGACCATATTTTCCCTGGAAAGATCTTTCAGACGTCGGCATTATGTCAAATACCCTGTTTTCACTAAGAACGAGTAGAACAGGAATAGACTGTAGCTTTTAGTCCTTTTAACGCACATGAAACCGCACATCTATTTTTATTTGTATCTGAGTTAGTCATATCAATTGGTAGTAGTTCAGAATACCGATTCCTACAGTCACGGGCATTCCTGAAGTGTAAGCAGATTGACCGGGCATTTATTCCGCCTACAGTCATCTAAAAGGCAATGGTGAGATTTAATAAACTAAATTCTTATTATGCAACAAACACAAATATTATATAAAGTTGCAAAATGCACGAAATTCGTCAGTGCGAGTGATGCAGATTCTCTCTAGTCAGAATGAGCTTCAATCATTCAGATTACTGAATGTTTGCCTTGCAACTGGATAATTCATCTTTTCACTTTCATCTTTACATTCCTAAACCGCTGGAACGATGAACATGTGTATACATTAATGAAAATAAATTTTTCCAGTTGGATGAACAAATATACCCCGACGAACAGCGTCATTATCAGGATTTAAACTAACTTATTAATCTCTATTTTGATATTAGATCTAATTTGTTTTTGCAATCTCATTGCTTTCTCTTAACGCTTTGATGTTATCCAATAATTAATTACTACTTTTCCGGATAGAAAGACAAAATAACTGAATGTTACTAATTTGTTGCAAGTCTAAAAAAACCTTCAATTAACTGACGTAAACATTTATCTGAAGAGGGCATAAATCCAGGCAGAGTAAAATTCATGACTCAGTTTTTCGTCTCATTTTCAGCTATTACTCATAATATCAGTATCAGCCAATCAATCGGGATATACCTAGAGGCAACTGAAATTGTAGTTCTCATTTTACAGTTTTTGTATGATTCTAACTTGACCAAACTGAGCAGTTAGTATGACGATAAGTTCACTGATTTACAAGACAGCTGAACTTAAGCCTTGACCATTTGCAGTGAACTGTTGACCCCTTCGTTAAATGTATCGTATAATAATAAAGCTGGAAGGGGACCGAAGAAGCAATCCGATAGTCCTGCATTCGTAAATCACCACGAAAAAGGGTCGTATTTCATTCCCAGTCATCAATCATTTCGAGGAAAACATTATTTAATTAATTAAAGATGGCCAATGAAATTTTAAAATTCTGATTAGTGAATAAAGAATATTCTTTTCCGGTAATTCCTTCATCAGATTCAGCACATATATGATATAATCATAATAATTAAATTAAAACTCAAGCCTATTCTATTTGCCCAACCGTTGCTGCTATCGTGACCATCATGAAAAGTCGCTCTCACCAATAATGATTATCCCATAACTTTTCTTGTCCAACCTTCCCGTTTATTTGTTTTATTTACCTTTTCAATCTCTATCTGCATTATTAGATTTGGTTATTGTTTTTTTTATCTTTATATGTTCGAACCTCCTACCCATTTCGTTAATACTACGTCCTTAAACCGTAATTATACAAACTGACTAGTTGTCTAGTAATTATAATCCTATTTTGTCTTTTCTACCCGATCTTCCTGATTATTACACATTGTAATTTTTAATTTGACCTTTGGCCTGAAATATTTCTAGAATAATGGCACTTTCTATCTCCTGTTTATTACACTTAGTAATTTTATTACTCTGACCTCTGACCGGAGATAATTCTTGAACTTTCTCTCACATGAATGTACAGCCTAGTTGATGACTTCGTCGGAAAGAAAATTTCTTTCGCTACAACCATTCTTTTTTTAATAATTAAGGAGTTAATGTTATTAACAACACTAATTTTTCATGTAACATTGAGCCAATAGTCTGAATAGATTACAGTTTGAAAGCATCCTTAAGAGATAATATGCATAAAAATGCAATAATAAACTAAGTATTAGATAAATTAAGGAAAATAGTAGAAAGTTTATGAATGTATAGGTTCCACAGCAGGTCAGGACAACAATATTAGCTAGGGACTTGTTTCTTTTACTTCGAGTGATCTAGTCGTTTTAAGCGAATTGCGTCAACGTTTGGTGCTTATAGTGTTTAGTATCTAGAGGCTTTCGGCAACATGTTTTTTTATTTCCTTCACGTTCCCAGTGGAACATAGGGCCTCAAGCTAGTGGCTTGAAGTTTCTGTAGTAGTGTTTAATTTAACAGGATGGGGTTGTTAGCTCAAACTTTCCTCCTTACCAGCATTATTTCTGGTTTAGCGAGGTAAAGACGTGCGTCGGCCGGGAATCGAACCCCAGACTATGTGCATGGTTGGCGAGCATCTTAACCTATGTGCCACCGACGCACTCGGCAACATGTATGGTACCCGATAGATGACAGCTTTATTTAGCCACACTGGTATGTGTTACTGAGCAAGAAAAATTAAGTTCCTGGAGTGACAGCCGATATAAATGACTGAAGAGGAGCAAATGAACTGACAGATACACGTATTTTGAACTGTAATCTATTGATCCTATTTACCCGATGTTGTTCGAAACATTCATGCTGACGATACCAACAACTGTTTGAATGATTATTTCTCTATAACTGCTGGACTTGATGAAGACGTTATCGAACTGAATATTCTGTTAATGTCACAGAAAAGTTCGGGCGTTGTGGAATAGATCAAATAAATTATAATTATACTTCAGTAGTTTACAAACAATGATAAGGTCTCGTTTTGGTAATATTTCGAGCAGGATTATTGCTCGTGATCACACCAACTGTGGGAATAATTTTTGTTTAATTCACACTTTTATGATTTGTAATTGTATGTATGTGTATATGTACTTCATTTTTTGTCCATTCATTATTGTGCATCCAGATTTACATAACTGTAACAGTTGGTGTGATGATGAGCTGTAATTTTGCTCGAAATATTACCAAAACAAAAAACTTATCAATGTTTGTAAACTATTGAAATATAATTATAATTTATTAGAATATTCACTATTTAGTCTTTTAAACAAGTATTAACTGAACAGTATTGGAGTAAAAATAATGTAAATAGAGCCTGCAGGAAGAAAACTGTACTCAATAAATGATCTGTTTGAAACTCTATCGTTTGTGAATTTACATAGAAAATAAAGCTCTTTGAACTTGGAACAGGCTGGTCAATGAAACTAGCCACGAGTTCAGTAATAATAATATTTTTTGAAACCTCTCAGTCTGCAAATAATAAATTGTGCAATAAACTTCTCAAAATATATACAGAAGGCAGTTTTACCTGTCTAATCCTTGATCTTAGGAAATTTTATTTCATTCACCTTTATTATCACCTGGAAAAGGATTACTTGAAAACCATATTGTCTATTAAGGCTTTCAGTGGTCAAAAAATTTTGACAAGGATGTAGTAATGAAGAAAGAGACAAGCAGCTTCACAGTGATTAACGTGTTTGATGGAATACTTTTGAGGAAGAAGAACAAGAACCTCAGCAAAGATGTCTTTAGGGCAATTTTATTCTCAAAGGCTATAAAATCACATTTATATTCATAAGTTTACCTACTTAAAATCATAGTTCAATTCTACATAATAACGAAGGATATCAAGTGGCGATTATAACTTTCAACCTGATATGAAATTTTGAAGGTGAGGGCTTCTGCAATACAAAGAAACGGAAAACACTGCCTCTGGATTGTTTTGCTTTTTTTCTCTGTAAATAACTATGGTTTATGAGTCAACTGAGATGCTCTGAGAGGGGCTGACAAGGTGTTCAGTCATAGTGCCTCTGACTGAACCAATGATGTAGTAAATACACAACAGAATGATCATATGTGGGAGTTTTAACTCACGCTGCATGGAAGCACTGGGCAAGTAAAAAATATTGCTCTCAGTTCTGTTGCAGGAACAGTCGTCTTTAGGGAATAGAAATTCTCCTCTTTAGGATATCTATGGCTAAGTCTCCCCTAAAGTCCGGACTCATATATAGCATTTTGTTTTGGTACCGAGGTTTATACTTCACTTTTTGCTTCGACTTCTTTTTCTTGTCCATAAAACCTGTCGATATAATTTTGAAAAATAAGATCTATTCTTTAAGGTAGTCAAGGCAGCAAACTTTTTCTGATATGGTGAGCCGGTAAATAATTTTTAAGTACAACCATGGATTCATTTTTAAGAAAATTCACATAGATTTTGTCTTCGGGATAGTGTTGAAATTATTCAAAGTAGTGACATGAATTCTGAAGTGATACAGAGCAGTTTAAAAGCTTTCTAGTTCAATTGTTTTTGTAAGTAACATGTGACTCACGATTGAGGTTTACTTCTTCTTAAGATAAAACCTTTATCTTAATTTACGGTACCGAAATTAATGAACTTCGGTGGCTTTATTAAACTGCATCAGCTTTTTGGTTGGAATGTGTCATTCTACTATAAAATTGATGAGAAATAGTTGCAAAAGTGGACAAAGCGATTTTTGACGCCATCAGTTTTATGGTGAAATTCAGCACTATTTTTAGTCAAACAAATGTGCATAGATGATAGTGTATACTCTTACCTTAAATGAAATATGTATATGCTTAGATTTTACTGAAACTTGAAGAAATACTATCTCTTTGAATTGTATTTACACAAAGGATACAGTGAAACAGCACTGCTTGTGATTTCTTAACAGATATCTAAGTGCATTCTATATGATATTGTTTGGGAGACGTCTATAAACTAAAATCTCAGTTGATGTGTGGAGGTGTTAATTTTATGGAGATTTGGTTGACATCTTAATGGCTTCAATTATGAATCGATGCCACTTAAAAGAATCATTTGAATCCGGAATAACTTCTTTAGTGTAGCTTGCATCTTTTTGAAGGTACGTACCAGTGGTATTAGAGAGGACTGCGTTTAAGAGGTCAGCGCTTTATCATTCAGCTCCTAGATGCAAAATTTATTAGCCTGTGGTGTTCAACCCCTCCGAAATTTATAGAATATGATTTGATGTCACTGTTGAGCATTTGTTTTAACACTTAACTATTTGTTTCTCATCAGTAACTGGCAGTTATAAGAACTCGAATGCATCTCAACCTTAGTAACTCACAAACAGTGAATTGAAATTAAGTCGTGTTTATTATTCTCATGAGAAAAAACTAGCTAACAACGATGCTTACGGTTATTTAAAGCTTAGAGAGTTGGCCTTACATGATAACTTTGGAGAATACACAAACTATGTGTCCATGTGAGACATTTACTCAATATGATCAACTTGCCCAAAAACAAGGTTACAGGTTGGCTGGCAGAGGAGTTGAAAGCCATTTGTCAGCTGTTAGCTGTGCACGTCGTAATAGATTCATTCAACTTCGCCTAAATTACATGGATGTTTCCAATAAGTTCATCGCTTCGTTTGATGTAACTCCCTGTTCAAAAGATCCCATTCAGTGAAACCATTGATATCATTTGACAGAACTCTCATCTTCTCCCACTTTCAGTGCAAGATCTCAGCGCTCACTACTAATATGTTACATGGATGTACAACCACAGTTGGACAACAATTTTGCCGTAAGGTAAATGGCGTAGCTATTGAAAGTCCACTTAACCCTCTAAAAGCAGATATCTAATATATGTGCAAAATTTTGGGCACTGTGGTAGTATGTAATTCTATACTATTTCATTTATTAGATATATCATATGTGACGTTTCAAACTGTGTGGTTATAACTCATATGATTGTGAACAGTAAATTATGTTCAAAACACCATCCACTAAATTGTACTGTTCAAGTGCGTGATATATTTAAACAACAAATTAAAGTGGAGTCATCATCTGCAACCTAACAAAGTCGAAGACTGTATTCGATGAAGCAACGTCTCATTGTCGACACATTGATAACATATTTGTAGTATGTAACAGAGAAAGTTCTGCGACCTACTTACTCTGATTATACAAAGACGCACATACAGATATTGAATTCACTGTCGGACATGAAGGTAATGATAAGTTCCATTTCCTACAGATTACGCAACGTCTGGAAGACTACAGTCTTCCAGAGATCCATTTACTGAAAGCCTGCTTGGAATGGACGACACTTTGACTCCAGTAGTCTTTGGTTCAGCTAGCTATAAGCAAACACTGGTCAAAACTGTCTTTCACAAAGCAAGTAGAATATGCTTTACAGAGAATTGGCTTTGATTACAAAAGGATGCTTTAAAAACGGTTACCGTCAAAAATTCACTAACGACTACTGAAAGAATGAATGTGGAAATGCCGAATGAGTTATCCTGTAAAAGAGGCCTATCTTCATTCAACTTGATTATAAAGGTGACAATATTGCAGGAATAGTCAAGAGAAGACTGATTACCTCGCTAGTCAGAATCTATCCTGAAGCTTAATTGGCCTTTTTATATCGGGCAATATGTCTTCTGGCGAGATCAAAGGTCGCAAGACAGTCTTCTTTTGTTGGATTCATTTATATATACAAATTTACATTTGTTTGTCATAGCAGTTATATTGGGAAAACGAAAAGAACAGCGCAACCCGGATTTTCTGAGCATAGACCAAAACGCTTACGGCTCAAGAGGACAAATGCTCACAAGAGTGCCACTGCGATCCTTTCTGAATACTGAGGATGTCCTGAAATCCTTTAAAATGATTAACAGGAGAAACAGTCCAATTCTCCTTATGTTCGACAAAGTAATCGCCATCAAACTCCCAAAACCTCACTGAAGTGTGCAGAAGGAAGCAGATATCAGTCGTTTCAGGTTCTAGTAACTGGATATCTTCATTCTCTTCTTCACCTGATTACGTAAGCTTTGGTTGTTACCTCTTCTCCCTTCGAAAAAGTGTAATTTCTCCATCCTCTTGTTTCTGCGACTCACTAAACCGTGAGTTAAATGTCAGTTACTCATTTTCTTATTTTTATTTTTTATTTTCATAACTCATCTACTTTTCCATTATATGCCAGCATTTATTTCCTGTTTAAAGTTTATCTGTCTGTGTATAAAGTTATAAAAGTGTAATTTCTGAGCACTTTTTGTTTCCTGTCAGCTGATATCATGTCATATTTGCAAGAATATTAAAACTACTCTGTAGATAAACTGAATTAATTTCTCCAGGCTGTATGCAGTTGATGAGGGTCCGACGAAACAAATGACGATAACATCTTACACTGCGTAACCCGTTGTTCTTGGTTTATTCAAACACGGTTTAGTATCTTCTCGAATGTCACTCGCTACTGACGATAACTAGTATTTTTAAATGTTAGATTTCAGGGTAACTAAATGGGTATCGCAACTTTATATAACCTCTGAAGACGAGATCATTTCTACTGTATAGTTTCTGTCGAGCCTACTGAGTCAATATACTGCGTGCTTTACGTCAAAAATAATCTACATATCAATGGGAATTAAAATGTAGTCAAATCAGTTGAATGATGTTTTGACTGAGCTGTTCAGCTATGAACGTCTGGATTTACAATTGTTTTCTTCCTGTCCTGATTTCATCATTAAAGTACAAATAAGAATTTCCTTTAATGCCAAATGTGCTGAGCAGTAGTCTATTCAAGTAGAGCCTTCAATAAAATTATCCGTAGAAAGTAAACACTTAGATGGACTGCAATATACACGCATTACAGAGAAATCATTTTGAGACTAATATGTGTGTACTTCAGAGTAGACGTCCCAGATGGACAAGATGTCAGAGAAAGTTTGAAGACCGTAGTTCTCTAGACAGTCGTTTGGGATTCTGTGGCAGTCCGAACAAACAGTCTCATCAAGTATAAAATCTCGGATTTTCGATTTTCGAAGTGACTGATAAGCCAGTGGTTCGCAGTCCAGTGGCACAGTGGTTAGGACTCTCGCCGACCATGCACATGGTCCAAGGTTCGATCCTCTCCCGACGCACGTCTGATATCAATGGTCGGCCTGCAAAATTTGGGCTACCGATATCACATGCTGAAAATTTCATACTTGTACTGTAATCAAAAAAATATAAAATACAATATAAAATAAATGTCATGAAGTCACAGCCACTGCAGAACACCATTTTGGAGTGGACAGTGAATACTTTTCGATAGCAATGATTAACAACAGTGCTACACAGAGAATTAAAAATAAAGAAAACTCATGGCTTATTAGATTCTTTCCCCTCAAATGACCAAAAGGTCATTCGGCTCGTCACATAACCTGAATGTCCAACGTTCAAACACCAGTGAACCTGTCGGCATGCAGTGTGGATAAATTCTTATGTAGGACGAAATGAGAGTCCAGCAACAATACTGATCAGCAATGAAAAATACTTGGAATATACATATTGGATCATAGGAATTATTAAAAAGACTGTTGCAGCGAAGAAAATTTTCTTTTCGACGCAGTCATCAACTAGGCTGTACATTCGCGTATTTATATCAAATGGATGGGAAAGTTCCAGAATAATTTCCGGTTAAGCGTCAAAATAATAAAAATTACAATTAGAAATTAAAATGCCATAATAAATAGGGGGACGAATAAAACTCAAGCAAAGAAGCATCATAATAACTGAGAAGATTGACATTGAGCAATTGGGTGTTAGAAATGTAGATATAACAAAAGTAGACAGGATGTTTGAATACAAAAAACTAATGTGATGAATAACTATTGAATTGAATTTTTGATTTTCCCGTCGATTGATTGGACCGAGGTGTTCGGTCTCAGGTTGACATGTCGGCTTCTTGTGCAGATGCTTCGACGATGTCTGGGGATTTGATTTGTATACAATTGGTGGATGGTGGCTAGCAGTGGAATCCAGGACGAAATGCGCATCCTGGATTCCACTGCTAGCCACCATCCACCAATTGTATACAAATCAAATCCACAGACATCGTCGAAGCATCTGCACAAGAAGCCGACATGTCAACCTGAGACCGAACACCTCGGTCCAATCAATCGACGGGAAAATCAAAAATTCAATTCAATAATTAATATATGACCCGTTGCACAAGAGGTGGCTCTCGTGGCCCAAGTGGTCTAGTGGATAACGCTTTGGCGTTTGAAACTATGGGCACTGGGTTCGAGCCTCGGTGGGAAAATCATCACTCACTGAGAAATGCAGGTACATCCAGCTGACGAGTCCCAAATAGGACGAAATGCGCATCCTGGATTCCACTGCTAGCCACCATCCACCAATTGTGATGAATAACTGTTTATGCAATCAAGGATTAAATATATAGAAATAGTAAAATGACGAAATAAACAGGAACTTCGGATATGAAAATATGGTAGTCTAAATGGGGATTAAGAAAAACTTAAAAATAACATGAATAAAACAGAACGTTTAGAGAAGAAAATCAATGGGATGGTCATTACTAAGAGAATTACCTGTTTATGACGGCGATGGTAGGGACAGGGATTGGACGTATTTCTTATAGATACAAAGCGTGGGTTTGAGTTTTTGGATAGCTAGTGCCTCAGCTATGCCTAGATGTCTAAATTTCACTGCCTTTGATTGAATCTTGTATATTACTTTAAAATATTTTTGGAAAAGAGCTTGCAAGTGAGAAATCTCACCATAAATGTACGTCCTAATAATAAAACAATTTTTTTCATTTGACCATGTAGACTAAGCACAACATCTCAATTTCCAATAATGAATCTAATAAAGTCTTCCAGCTGACTGCTACCCGTATTCATTAATTTTTTAATTATACGTAAATTACAGGCGTGTTCATTTGTCTATTTGTTCTGTATTTCAACAGTGAAATCAGTGAAGCGAATTTACATTGTCACCTAGCATTCAATAAATTCTTTTAAGCCTATATTTAATTTAGGCGGAGATTAATTTGCTTGATTAAGTGTAATAATAACAATTGGCTTTCTTATGCTTTCATGTAGAATGTTTAGATTCAGTTAGAACAAAAAGGTTACCGTGAAATAATTATCCTATAATGAATTGACGTGATAACATACTGAGCTAAACGGTGCCTTCTTTTATCCAATCACACTATTTCATTACTATTAGTTATATCTTGCATTAAACATTTTGCTTGAGATCAATGTCTTCATTCCACTCTTTTCTCTAGCATAAGTTTCATAATGCACGACGACTGTCCACATGCTTTTATTTTCTGTTCACATGATCTACTACATATTACCTTCTGAATGATGATGACTGGGGGTTACTACTGGCTGGTTTTCGTCATCACCTGTGTCTTCTACATAACCACCTGAAATCGTCTCTGCTCCGTGTGTAATGAGCTGTATGATGTTTTTTTCACGAGACTATAGCAGCACGTATATCAACCAATGTTCTGTTTACTAGACTAGCAATAATAATAACTTTATTTTGAACAGTGTTTATATAACGTACAGGATTTGAGTGGAGTTTGTTGCCCGATTTTCTCTATTCCTACCAGATCTCCAGGTAAAATATTAATTGTTAGTAGACCATGTGACACAATGGTGTCTTTCATGAAGCGCGCAGAGAATCCATAATAATACCTCTTCTTTGTCCCCTTCGAGAAGTGGACGAAATTCAGTTGAAAGCCATTTATAAAAGGTTGAGGAGACCTTATTGCTACTCAAGGATATAAATAGATGATAGTTGTCTCATGTACTGTAACATGCCACCCACAATTTTCTTTATTTCCTAGTTCAGTAGAAACCTGCAAATTACGAGGTCATATTTCAGGTAACTAAAACGGTAAACGGGTGAAATTATATGCAGTATAGTGATAGCGGGTTTAGCTGGCCCAGTTTTCTAGACGGCCACCACATCTTTGCTTGTTTATAGGCAAACAGATCAGTCACAAATATGAGGTATTGGTTATCTTCTTGTGTAAACTGAAGTTTTTCCATTGTAATCGACCATTAACAAAATATATAGTATCACATGACATCTAACTATGGCTTGTTAATCCTAAAAAGCAAATATTTGACTTACTATTCAGGACAGTTTACTGTAGATTCTGAACTTCGCATAATTTTTTCCCACAGTTCTTCTCTCTTTGCAAATTCTACAGAATAGGAAATCTGATTTTGTTTACGAAGCAAAGAAACTAATCATGGAATATGTATATGTATAATTCACATTAGATCACCAGCATCCTTGTGGAACTGTAAAGTAACTTTCAATCGCCAACACACGTTAACAAAGTAAACCTTATTAGGTTCATAGAATTTTAGTTGAAACCCTCACCTGAATATTTTACACACCGTGTTATTTATACTATGTGTAATACACAGGATATATATCTAATATGCATACTGCAATGAACCAATGATAGAAAAATGGTAGGTGAAAATGTCTTACAGATAAAGTCCCAGTTAGATGATTAGACTTCATGCTTTCAAGTTTCAGCAATCGTTTGATTTTTTACAGGATAGGATTGATGGCCTTTCTTCTGTCGTGACCTTGCTGTACACTAGGTAAGGGCTAACAGTGTTGTGAACGGGGATTGAAAACGGACTTTTCGCGTACCTGTAGAGCATTTAACAACAGAACGGTGGACGGTTAGTGGAAGACTATTAAAAAAATAAAAGCCAAATAAATAACGAATTAAAATTTACTAACGTTACTCTGAGGCAAAACTTAGTTATCTGATAGGGAAATTGAAAAAATCTGATATTGAAAACAGTTATTCTTAACCAAATTGAATAATCCCTATCTGATTTCACTACTAAGAGTACTTCTGATAATAGTCTCCCCCTTTCCCACTAATAAATCTACTATTATCTTCTTTATTTTACTTCATCCTCGTTCTTTTTCGTTTTTAATGTAAACAGAATCAACAGGTAGATGTGTGATTGGATTGTTCGAAATCCAAATGGCGATTACACCACTTTATTTCTGATAATAATGTTATCCGAGCATTAGGATGTTTACAAAAGAGAGTTTTGAACCAAGACAGGGGTAATCATACTACTTAAGGTAGAAAACAGCGATAATATCAGTTACTAAAGTAAAATTTAGGAGCCTGGCCACGCATCGATATCATTTAGAGAACCATTGAAAAACTTGACAGCTGTTTCATCCCAGTTTGGGAATCATCTGCAGTACTCACAGCAATCTTGTATACCATTCAGCCACTGGGACTCGTCCAACTTTTATCAATTCTTGAATTAGCGCAACCACCAACCAATGTCATCGGTGGTATATTAGCTTGCCTTGTAACCAGAAGGTCTTGGGTTCGGACCCACAGTGGGTGCGTGCTGCCGATGATTCCCAAACTGGGATGAAACAGCTGTCCAGTACACCCTGTTTTTCAATGGTTCTCTAAATGATATAAATCCGTGATCAAACTCGTATAGACAAATCTAATCCTTACAAACCAAACTCTTGAAAAGTAAAATATGATACAAAGTGAATTCAAAATTACCATGTTTACAGATCCTGGATGGAAGTGGTAGCAACTAAAAACATATTTCTGTTCTGTTTCTCCTCAGACAACAGTTAATGACCTGACGGAGTCAGCATTATGTCCTTACTCTATCAAATGATTTGCTGTCAATCGTTTAAGGACTTTAGCTCAGTAATTTTTAAAATAACAATGAAAATTTCACTCCATCTTTTCGTAAAATACTTCAGCTGAGGAGTCATAGGTCACGGTAAATAACCCTCAGTTGTTATTTGTGACAGCAGTCAACAATAATGGGAAGAATGAAGAGGGATTTATGTCTTTCACTTACTTTGGCAACATCATTTCAACTGTCGGTGGCACAGATGAGAATGTCAAACTCAGAAAGGATCGGAAAATCCAAACAAGCTTTCATTATTCTGAAATCTATTTGCAGATAAAAAAGAGAGCGACGAATAAAGTTCAAATTTTAGCATTAATATCAACTAAAACCTTTGTTAACTTGCTGCACGCATTAAAATATCATTTTCCACAGCCTTCTGTAGACTTTCACTAACACCTACCTAATTTTCTCGATACTGAAATTTCGAAGGTATAAGCAATAAAGAAGCTAAGCAACTGAGATTCTGTCGCCCAACAAATACGCAGTTTGGTGTGCAGATGGATTTCAAAAATCAATGCGAGCTTTTTGGTAGTTGTGAAGTTAGTTGAAAGTCAGCGCTTTCAGAGAGTCGAGTAGAATGAAGATGTACCAGTGAAGCGATATAACTTACTGGGAACATTAAGGGTGGATATTAAATATTACTCTGTGATCTGACTGATTTTTAATAAGCCTAACTTACTTTTTCGTTATTCTATTACTTAAACTACCACTAGATGACAGCGGTTTTCACTTCGATATTGTGTACGTATCGAAATTGAAACGTTTTCTTCAAGCTCGAGTTAAATAACCTATATATTTTTTCAGCACTGATCAATTATGAATATTTAGTCAAATTGTTCAGATGTCTACAACGATGCCTCTAGTAGCGACCTCTTTTCAGAACACTGAGTAAAACGTATAGTGTTGGTAGTGTAATTAACTAACAAATCGTCTAAACACTCACTGACTCGACATTCTGATTAATTTTTACTGAATTAATTTGCAAAACTGAGCATGACATCAGTAATTTTTTACATACTATCGCTTCTCATACTTTTATTTGCCCCAGGCGTTACTTCATCCCCAATCTTTCTAATTAAACCTTTTTTCATGGAATATTGTTTTTAGTGATATAATTATATTACAAAAAGTCATGACGCTGCACTGGTTCATTGTTTTGTGGAATGGCGAAACCAACTTCCAAATTGATGCGTGTGGCAATGTATTTAAATATTTAACCATGTCTTACTATTGATAACAGTTACCAATAAAAGTTTGGTCACAAGTTGGCATCGGTTAGAGAACCACTAGCAAACCAAGGAGTTCTGGGCAGTTGTCTCGTCCCAGTCTAGGACTCTTCAGCAGGTCACGTCAGCGAGAGGTGGAGCGCAGAACCCTCTGGTTACAAGGTGGGTAGTTGGACCCGATCTAACATTTCATTAACTCCATCTTCTTATAATTCACAATGTTTAGTGCAACCACTATGTAATGTCATAAGAGACCGACCACTCTCCTGACTGGATTTCTAGTGTGAAATCGTAACCGGAGGGATTCAGCAAGTCAGAAAAGAGAATGGTTCCTCGCCTGTGACTGACTGACTGCTGCATTATAAATATGCATATATGGCGATTTGTCAGAAGTCCGAATTCACAGGTCATTGGATAAGTTCCTAGTGCCTGAATAGTCTACGAACTCGCCTTGTAACTCAAAGGTGATAAGTTTGAATCCCAGAAGATATGTACTGTTGAATAGCTCCAAAACCTGGGTGAAAGAGCTGTTCCGTGCCTTACTAGCTTTGCGACAGCTCTCTAAACAATGTTATCTCATGATCACACATGCAACCAATCAGATTACTGCAAGCCAACAACTGGTATTTTATATTATATACAGTATGATCTTACGCTTGTAATCTTCACACCATTCGGAATATTAAGCAGATCAGGCATCTGGATTATTCAGGATTATACCAGTTTTAGGAGTTTATGATTTATACAAAAATAACAGAAGACTTTTATGAAAAAACAACCCTGCATTTTCTTGGATACATTGTCAAATAACTTATTTTTGTAAATACTGTCTACTCATCATTCTAACAAGAGAAATCACTTTCCTCTTCAAAAATCCGGAAAGAACAATCAAACAAACACACAAAAAAGGAGAGAATAGAATCAATCAAGTAATAATGGAAGTGAAAACGGTAAAAATGGATCTAAAAATAGGTAGATAAATAATAATAATACTAGTAACTCGTTACATTCATGTTGAGCAATCCCTTACTATTGGTATTCATAATGTGTTTTCGTTATCAGCGTTGGAGATAACGAGTTTGAATGTTGATTTCTCTATCCACTTATAAAGTATTTGCTATTTAAGTGGTACTTATAGAAATAGGAAATTCTGAACAATAACTGAAGAAAAAAAACACAACGTAGTGAAAAGAAGAACACTTGTGAAGCGAATGAATAACAAAATGTGAAGAATGAGATTTAGAAAATAATTCAAGTTTATTTTGTAAAACTATAAGAAGATGAGTTTAGGTTAAACTAGGCTTTTGGCAGGTATTATGATTCTAGTCAGTCAGTTAATGGAGGAATCTACTCAATGATTTCATGGATTCTTTAAAAAAATTATAAAGTCATTGTACTTCGAAACAACCCCAGGGGATATTTTGAAAGTCACGTTTGGTTGGCGGTCTACTCAAATCACTTCGTTATATAGTTTTTAATACGGCACAAAGCATCAAACTCACAGTGTTTCATCATATTGCCTTAATCATACTTATGCGTCTCTTAGTTGTAACCTGTACACTGATACCTTTCTTAAATACTCTCCAACTTACCACGATGATTTAACTGAAGGAAATAAGGAAAATACCGTGAGTCGATAGAGTCATATTTCGTTTATATTGAATGATATATCATCAATAAATGGTTGCAGGATTTCATCATGAACTGACATCGGTTAGAGAATCGCTGGAAGACCTTACAAACCGATACTTGAATATCATCAAAAATTATTACACCTGAAGATTTTGTACATGAGGTTGAGTATTTTAAAATAGAAAATACTCTTGAGAAAAAAAGATAGAAATGTGGAGCTGGTAACATAGGACGTACAATTCGGCCTGTTTCTCGTCGAACTTCCGAACATCATCCTGCGTGGTTAAGCAAAGGAAAAATAAAATCTCTTCTTAGCGCTATTCTATCTCATCCTGTGGATACAGAACACAAGATTGACCTTAACCATGCTTTCAGAGTCGTTTACCACATACCTAAAAAATTTCAATTTCGCCTTAAGAGTTCGACTACTAAATACTACTGAGGCTGCGGGGATCCATATTAACAGGCTTAATTTATGCATTCAGAAGAAGTTAGTTCAGACATTACCATTACCTTGGCCCTTGAGGTTTGAATAATCCTGAATTTTTGTGGAATTTCCCTAATTTTAGTTGATATTCTATTCGCTATTATATCTTTATTATTATTATTATAATTTAAGCATCTTTAATTAGCAGTAATTTCATTGGTCTTAGATAACATATCGAAATTATTTTAAAAAAATACTAATATTGTTATTGACCACTAATCTAGAATATTCTGTGTATATAAACATATATATATATAATTGTAGAGCCGGAAGAGGAATTTATCGAAAAGCATATTCTTTACTGGATTATTTTGTGTTTTATAGATGTCTGGATGAATATTTTTGCTAAATTTGACATTTGTTTCCACTAAGTTGATACTTTTTATATTTACAGCTGATTTGATGATAAGGAAATCCAAGTAATTTAGAAGATACAAGTCAGTTTTATTTTCCGCATTTGATACCAACATCTTTCATACCTGATGAATGAAGATAAGTGCTGGAAGCTGTTGAATAACTCACATTTAATTTTGTTTCCCTTCTGTGATTTCCATCAGATTATTGTTTTAGTTTGTATCGATTACTGTTCACTAACATTTAACCGATGCTTTTTACTCTTAAAGTAGGTTTATGTAGAGAGATTCAGACAACCTCCAGTATTTGTGACTTTCTTATGAGCTATCTACAACCAGATAGAATAAAGTTAACTATATTTTTAAACATTTTCTAAATTCCATTATACACACAGATGTTACCAGATTCTCCAGTTTCATTTGTGCTTAACTAAGGTATCCATTGTCGTTAATGCATGGTAGTAAAGTCTTTTGGAATCAAATCATTTGTTCATGCTTACTCGTCGAATCGAATATCATAGAAATGAATCCTCTCCTCAAACAACTTGTTCCATGAAAAAAATAATGAGAAATGATTTGCAGGATGAAATCAAATCACTTTATTTTACGGCTTTTACTCAGCTACTACCAGCCAGAAATTACGAAAGCTATAAAGAATCTTCGTGGTTATATAATAAACCTTGGTGTTGTTTGAAGGAGACGAACTATTTATTGACTTTAGCATGCTAGTGGATCGGAAAATTGGTGCTTAAATAACGAAATCAGGTGATTAGACTCAAATCGGGAAAAATTTGCCTTGTTTCGCTAAAAAGCAAAAAGGATATAGGTTTTTTTCAGTGTAAATTTTCTCCCTAACCAACATCACACAGAAAAGCACTGAAAGCCAGGGTGTAGTAGATAGCTGTTTTGTCCCTGGTTATTACGCACATTTGACCCCACATGGGATTAGGTAGGCCTAGGGCATTCAAGTTAAAAGTCGAGCTTGTAAACCATTCAGATATTGAGACCGAATCTAATAGAAGGTACGCGTTGCTTTAAAGACAGATTCATTTTATCCTATAGTAGAACAACGTGTTAATTGACAACAGACACTCTAAATTTTCTACATGTAGTTAACAAAATGTCATAACAATCGCTAGCTGCCTAAACAATGTGATAGAGAGCCGTGAAAATATTTTCATTATGTTCTTCATACTTCTTTTTTCTCGAAAACATTTATGTTATTCATTATTCATTTGTGTTTTTAGTATTTTGCATTTTTGTGAAACTGCTTGTTGACATATTTTTGTTTACTGTGACATTCGATAGCGTTCGTTGACATATGCATTCAGATATCAATGTAGTTATGGTATGTTCTCATATATGAACATTCTTCAATATTTTGTTAACTCAATATTTTTCACAGTAATACAACAGAATACTTATTTACGAAGGAAACGCACCTGCGCATAACTCATGTTCAATACACTACGTACTTATTTACTCGAAATCTGGCAACGTTGACTTCATATCCAACTACAGTTGACCTGTCTTGTATCTGTTGTTTTTTCATGTAATTCCGAAGCCATGATTGTCCTACAGGACTCAATATTCAGCCTTAGCATCAAAATATACTAAGCCTAAAGAAAATCTTCATGAATCAAATTAAACATGAAAATTCCGGCTGTGACTAAGATTTTTCTGAAATTTTGTTTTATCGATATTTACTTTTACTGGTAGTGATGGTTTTTATGACCTGACATCATTTTTTTCTTGCATTTTTTTTATATTTTGAAAAAAACAATGGGCTGAATAGGGGCACAAGGCTTGTATTGACGCAGTGATCATGAGTAAGGATTGTCTACACCAATAAAGTATACACCAGCTACCTGATTTGTGCGTCGGTGGCACAGTGGTTAGGACTCTCGCCGACCATGCACATGGTCCGAGGTTCGAGCCCACGCCGACGCGCACCTGATATCTATGGTCGGCCTGGAAAATTTGAGCTACCGATATCCATGCTAAAAATTCCATACTTGTACCAAAAATACAGTGTGGAATCAAGCTGTAATCAAAAATAAAAATAATAAATAAAATTTCTTAGAACACACAAAGAGGTGAGAAGGAAAGCAAAGGTATATTTATAATAGGAACACTTTTATAAATACATGGTCAATAAAGTGGACCTGGTAAAGGGTAATTCATCGATTACCTCACTAGTTTTAATTGGTGGATGATGGTGACTAGCAGTGGAATCCAGGATGCTCATTTCGTTCTATTTGGGACTCATCAGCTAACTGGATGTACCTGAATTTCTCAGTGAGTGATGATGTTCCCACCGAGACTCGAAACCAGTACCCATAGTTTCAAACGCCAAAGCGTTATCCACTAGACCACCTGAGCCACGAGAGCCATTACCTCATTAGTTATTCATGAAACAACTGATTTACCCATTTTCCAGACAAATTATCCTCCGCATATCTCTCTTTATCGACTGATATATCTGTCCGGCTTCAGTATATCAGCAGATTCATCTGCTATGGCAAGCTCCTTTAACGACTTTGCTTTCATACAGTTTCCTCTCTCTAAGATGTGCAAGTTTTCCCATACAAGTTATTACCTACAGTTATTCACATGCATTTGTTTGAAAAAAGCTGAACATCGTGCCTTCAGAATTTGACACTTTTTGCCGCCTAACATTTTTGTGTCCTATTTAGAACCCGATAGACCTATTTGTCTGCTCCCCAGTAAGTGCTGGTAATCCCAGTGATTAGTGAAATCAGTAGCCATCGGTTCAAACGCCAATATGTTATCCAACAATTCACTAAGTCATACAATACACTTCTTGTGCATTAGGTATGATTTAAATTCAGATCTTGCATTTTATTGTTGGTCATTATAATATAATAACATGATGTGATGTAGTATTACAGAGGCGTTCGTTCAAACAGTCCGAATGTAGTAGATTGATTTGATCTGTATGTACCAACAGTGACTTTTGTGTGCCAGTTAATTCTCATTGATGAGAAAGCGGAAGCTAAAGTCATCATGAAACAGTTTATTTCGTGTTTTTATAGTATTATAAAAGATCAGCTGATGGGAAGTTCGAAATTAAGGTTGAAAATATATATTCATGAATACTCCCCAACCAGTCATTAATTTAAAAATACTTGTAGTTCAGTGAAGAGGCCCTTTTCGGCAAATTTATTTTCTCCAGCCCTTCATTCTCGCTAATACATAATTTTCTCCGTTGAAAGAGAGTGGTAACACAGATGGTGAGCTGTTCCAAACATGGTTGCTAATATTAGTCAATGCATTAAAAGAGTTGAATAAGTGTATTAAGATGGTATATTAAGTCCGTGCGTCGGTGGCACAGTGGTTAGGACTCTCGCTGACCATGCACATGGTCCGGGGTTCGAGCCCTCGCCGACGCACACTTGATATCTATGGTCGGCCTGCGAAATTTGGGCTACCGATATCCACGCTGAAAACTCCATACTTCTACCAAAAGTACGGTGTGGGGGTCAAGCTGTAATAAAAAATAAAAAATAAAATAAATAAAAATAATTTAATGGATGAGTTCTAATCACGATGCACATAGAAACGAAGGAAGGAAAATAAGAAATTGTATGAGTTCTAAGGAAATACAAGCGTTGTAAGGAGTTGGAAAAGCAAACAAACAAACATTAAATCTACAGAAATCAACAAACTTGTTATCATGACTGTAGAAGTGGTTGAATAATCTTCGTTTATATGCATATCTCTGGCTTTTCTAACTGAATGGATGAAGCTTCAGCAATGCGTAGGAGATGAAAGAGTACTGTCTTTGGTAGGTTATTCTTTACTTTGTATATCACTTCGAAGGAGGCGTTTGTTGATAAGGTGTTTGATTATCGTCCTCTTTAAAAAGCTACTACTATTACTACCTTTCTTTAAGCATGGGGAATAGTGTTCTTAAACCCTTTTAGACAGAATACGCGTCAGACGACCCATGTACGTGGGCGCATAGGTATAGTTGAACTGGTATACGTGCATTGAAGTGGTTAGATGTGCGATCTTTCCAATCAAACTTATGCACAACTATGGATGACTATAGAACACTAAACTTGGCGTTGTTGCGAGCAATGATATCCTTAAATGGGATGAATTTATCCTGAGGATGCATCAGGCTAAGTATCTCTTGAAATCAAGGTTCATGTAAAGTTTCTATTTTTGAGCAAGTGGTGTTTCACTCTTTTGAACTTTTGGTTTGATATTCGTTACGAAAAATCTTGGTGGGTATCATTTTTGGATGAGGATTTCTCTCAGAAGGTTTTTTTTCTTTTAACATTTCAGAGTGAACTGATATATGCACATGGAAGTGGTCAGATACAAGATCTTATGGCTTTTTAAGACCAATATACGACTGGAGAAGATTACTCACAGCAATAATGCAAGGGATGTGGCATCCTAAAGAGAATAACTGCAGAACCTTTGGGAAGAACAGTATATTATCTGAATATGCAAGACAGCCTTCTCAACATGAATTATCCAGCTAAGAAAATACAAAAACGTCAACAAAAATACTGAAATAACTAATCAGTGTTCTCATTCACCTATTCATATGAAAAAGTAATCATAAAAAATGTTTCTTGAATGTATAGAGAATTCATAAGTTCACTTTATCCAGAAATTTTGAAATTGAATTTAATATGTTGTCTGAGAAGAGAATGAGTGTTGTAAATGCTAGAATGCAAAAAAATCAAACATGTTCGAACAAATAATTAATGTTCTCAATCCTAATAACTTATTTGTTAAATGAGAAGTTCTGTGAATAGAATAAATGTTTTATTAAAACAAAAGTTTATTTAACTTCTAGCATAGCAAACAGCAGAGAATAGAACTGATAACTATAAATATGCAAGACGCATAGTTTAGCTTGCTTCGGGCACAATTTAAAGTGTTACGGATGAGCTGTCCAAGTGTATTTGGCATAATTTGCAAACTAATATCTATGAGAGTAGCATAAATAGTAGCTCATGCTAGAGAAGCATCAAATCGTTTTACAAATTATATGTGGTGTTACAGCGGGCATTTTTTGTACTTCAGACTGGATGTGATGAATGGCTACAGCAGTCTGTTTGAATCCCTGGGTTACCTGAAATTCTATCCAACTCAGTGTGTAAAATTCTCTCTATTCCCCTTAGTTTTGTCCATGGGTCAAAAAATATAACTGCGCACATTAATAATTGGCTTTGAACCAATTACTGTGTATTCTTCGTCGACGAATGGGAAATACCATATGGCATTATTTCATTCTTCAGACTCAACAGTGTTGCATCACCTGAGGTACTGTAGATTACCACTGTACTTGAAAATCCTAGATTAGGTGAGAACATTTCTCAATAAACTATGCTGAAAATTCTGTATAATCTGTAGACGTTTTATGCAGAATAAAGCTGTCATTATTAGTACTATTATTATTATTATTACCAAAGGCAGTCACTTTGATGTGAGTGAATCAACGTTTAAGAGGTAGAAGGTTTAAGTTCACCTAACTAGAGTTCTCTTCTAAGGGTTCTGATATCAATGAACTGTAAGCTAAATTAAAATGATCAGTATTTTCTATTGGTTGATACTCATCACTGACATAATCAGATAATATGATAATACTTAATGAACTTGTCATCTCATAAAAATGAGGAAACGAAAAAACTCATACGTCAGTGAGTGATAATCTATTGCCTTTTTGTAAACGACTATATTATTTAACAGTATACCTGGATTCATCTCGATGTGTACTTTCAACACTGCTTTGCTAGATGAGATGAAGAAATGTAGTATCCGGGGTGTATCACATAAATGATTCACTCACTGAATAAACAACCGAACGTATAAATAAATTTCCGAAATTAACCACTGATAAATCAAAATATTATTAAAACGATTATAGTGGGTGTGGTAATAATCCTTGCTATGGGCGTAATGCAAATGATATTTGCAATTAAAGTGGTTATAATTTGATCAGACGACATACGGTGCATCAAATGTGAATGTGTTTGCATTGAGCAGAACATTCTAAATTTGAGACCCAGGCATAGCTTGTATTGTGACCAGATTTTAGTCAGTCGTAATTAGCAACATTCGTTTAGAAAAATGAAATAGATTTTAAAGGTATCTCTTCACAAACCGGAAAGCTTATGTTTTATTCTCTGGGATCTTTGGTTTTGTGATGTGAACACAACGTCAATCACTCCTTATTGTGATTAGGATTTGCACAAGATAATGAATTACTTCAAATTGCATCTTCTCTACTTCATTCGCCCAATCATGTTTTTTTCTTTTGTGATTGCCATGAGTCCTAAAGGTGTTGAGGAACTGTTTCAATTTGTTAAGATTCTTGTATTTAGAATCACTATCAGTGGCTGCTAAAAATGTAATGTTCTGATAAGTTTAGATTGTCATGAAAATAAAATTTGTAGATATCTGGTATGAGAATATCTAATATTTCAGCACACTTCTATACATCAATGTTTTCATTCGCTATTGTGTGCGCCAAGATAGTGAGTCTGTATGGTTCATAAACTTGACGCGTATCACCAAAAGTACATCCTACACGATACCGACTTTCATCAGCACAGGACTTGCTTTGAAGTTACAGAACAAATGCCCATGTGAAGGAAATTCTGACAACTAACCAACCATAAAATCTTTATCACTAAACCTGGTAATGCATTGTACACAAATTCAAGTGGCATTATGTGAAACTACATGTATTGTTACATAAGTGGAAAGCAATGGGTTGAACATCCTAAAATAACAAAAGGGGAGGTAATGCGAGATAGAAATGAAAGATTTCGAACAATCTCAGAGACATTCGAATGACACTGAGGAGAATCTAATGGAACACAGATATGGCGTATAAGAAAAGGAACAAGTATTAATTAAACAATTTTTTTTTTAATTTTTCCTTCACGTTCCCAGCGGAACATAGGGCTCCAAGCTAGTGGCTTGAAGTTTCTATAGCAGTGTTTAATTTTTACAGGGTGGGGTTGCCAGCCTCATGCCCAACCTTTCCTCTTTACCAGGATTATTTCTGGCTCAGTGAGGTAAAGGAGTGCGCCGGCCGGGGGTCGAACCCCGGACCATATGCATGGTCGGCAAAAGTCCTAACCGCTATACCACCGACGCAAACAATTATTTGCACCACACTTAATCAATGTGTGAGACATAATATTCCTTACTTTTGAGTTGACATTGGTCAGTAACTGGTTAAATGTGTTCGTCTCTAGTCCTACCTGTGGTGCGTACTGAATTCTATTTGTCGGGTTCGCAATGTGGCCACCATTTTAGGTAGCTCGCCATGGTGAACACTGACTTGATGATATTAGATAGTTGAAAGCAATTGGCAGGATACCTTGTCTGACCTAGGTTTTGAGCTAGTAAGCACTCATCAGCGAGGCGTATATACAACCTTTAGGAATTCATGTTCCTTCTGAGATTTGAATCCGCGTCACCTAGTGAGCACTGCAGTCGGAGACATTACCACTGAGCTCTTCAGCCTTGCGGTTGACCTTCTGTATGACTGCACTGGATATTTTTGTTCGGAAACTAGTCAGTAACTAGTGTAATGTGTGTCTAACAAGTCCTATCTTTCCTAACTTTAAGTAACAGATAGGAATTCGCTATCTGTGGTTATAAACACGGGAGTATTGGTTAGTGTGGTATACTATGTAACTAAAAGATTTTGTGAGTACAAATTAGGAAACCATGTAAGATGATGATGATGATTTTCATGGCAATTGAGATCAGATATGATCTAATTACTAAGTGACTATTCATCAATCAAATTTTGATTGTATCTCTAGCTGTAGGTATTAAATTCAGTGGAAATTAGACATTTTTATGTCAGCTCATGACAAAATCTTGTAACCAATCAAATCCCTACAAACCACCACTTGAATTTTCAAAGGAAATTTGAAATAATCAAGTTCCTGCATCCCATATATCTGTTATAATTTAAAGAGTAAGGCATTTAGTTTAATGTAGTGTAAACAGAGATTTAGGAAATTTGTTTAGTTGGGTAGCGTATTTTATAATTATCTGTGAACATTTAAATCTGTCTAACGTGAGATTATTTCATAAATAAATATGTAACATATTAAGAAGAACGAACATTTGGACAAACAACTCATAGAAGTTGGATTTCACGAGCCACTGGATAAGGTCCCAGTCGCAAGAGTGTCCATGAGCTCGCCTTGTGACTTAAAAGTCCTGTGTTCAAACCTTAGTGGGTGAGTATGGCTGAGGAGTCCTAAACTAGGACGGATTAGCTGCTCAGTACTCTCTGGATTGCCAGTGACTCTATAAGTGATGCCAGCTTGATATTAGGCCTGTAACAGATGAAATCCCTGCAAACCAAAACTTGAAAAACAATCGTTTTTAACAGCTTCTTCTCAATGAATGTTTGTGGTACAACAGACAATACAGGAAGGGAGAAAACTGCGTCAGCAACTCTACTGGAGTAAAAATGCAAAACAGAATAATAGTCCACTGGTTTTGATTATCACTGATTTGATTATCAATGAATGTAATACCCCTTCCCCATGCCATGACACTTACATTTTTGTTGACATTGAAAAAACAGAAGCAGATCGCCTGACCGCTTCATGGTATTTCATCTTTCCTTCCTAATTATTGTGCTCTTTATACGTGCACTTAAATGATTATCCAACCAGCGGACTATTTCGTCTTTTACTTGTATCCTAATAAGACGTCTAAAATGACTTTGATTAACCTTTACTGGATATTTTACCGCAAATACTCGTGAATGTAAAACCGTAGAGCCTGTAGCAAAAATTACTTGAATCTAATATCCGCTCAAATCACTCTTGTTCCAAATATGTAACGTTCAAAACAATCCAGTGGAAACACGGTAGGAACTTCCAGCAACTTCAGTGAGCGTACAACCTGCTTCTTAGCCTCTTGTATGGATCCTTAGGCAACAATGTAACAACAGAAGGCAAGACAGGGAAGCCAAGGTATATTTTCAAGTGATTAGACCGCTATTTGTGTATGTACAGTTTTATATTCTCTAACTAATCATTGAGTGTGTGATTTTGGCTTACATTAAACGACATGAAATAGAATGTTCAAATACATAGTATTCCGTAACTGATGCTGTAATGAAATGTGGGAATATGTTAGAAAAATATTCCATTGGAACACACTGTCTGTATCGGACCACCACAACAGCAGAAATATAATCCTCATATTCCATTCATTCGGTTATTTTTCTTACTGGCATACCACATATCTGTCTTCAAGTTTTTATAAAATTTGAAAAGACTTAGTGTTGCAACTAAAACATAACCTTAGGTTACTATTAAATACTATTTTACAATCCATACTATTTTACAAATCCAAATTGTACCGTAAGCCTCACTTGTTGTTTCCAGATGGTAATTGTCAAATTTACACATACAACTTTAAATACGCATAGCTTTGTTCATATATAGTGTTCTCATTTCATGTATTTACATCCTTACCATTATAGTAATCTCAGCGTCGATCTCATCAAGAATAATTGAAAATCAGGAAACATTAGACATGTCTGCTTTTTCCTGGTTTAGGGCCTTTAGGTAATAAGGTCAAGCCAACCATTTATCCAATTGAGGTAGAATTCATTAACCCGTGAATTGTTACCTTGTCATTTCGTTACATAGCGTACACGCTAACTAATGCATTCGATGAGCATTTACTTTGACGTGAAACAGTGGATCCTGCTGACCGCAGATTCAGGGACATCCATCCAGTAGCCATCAGTTAGCTGGAGACTGACTGATTTCGGTTAGAATTTGGATTAATTTGAATGTAGACCTCATCACGAATCAACATCAGAGAGCCACACTTAAAGTAACCTAAATCTCAAACGTAAAACCTGCAGTCTAAATTATTACAGTTGGTTGTGCTTTTTGAAAACTTACAGGAAACCCTTTATTCTTGTTCCAGCTAAGAATCTACCATAATATTAACAAACCTAAAATGACAAATAATCAACGAGATGTACGTCCTGTGGTCCTGCAGATTATATTACTGAGATTTTTGCCTTCTAGATATAGCTTTACCCTCAAGCAGCTGCAGGAGCAGTTATATTGGAAGGACAGAAAGAAGGGCATATCAACGATTTTCTGAACATGTGCCAGAAAGCTTATGTCTAAAAGTAACAAATGCTTTAAACAGTGCCATAACCAGGCATCTCCTTGACATGGGTCATGAGGTGAATGTCGCAAAATCGTTCAAAATTAACAATAGGCAAAAGAGTTTAATTCTCGTCAAGTTTGCCGAAGCGATCTCTGTCAAGCGGGTGAAACCTGATTTAAGCGTTCAGAAACAGTTATCAGTCTTCCTTTGCCCTAGTAACAGAATATTTTCACCTCTCTTCATTCTGTTCACGTAATGTTATAAATTTCAGTTGTGCATGATCATTATTGTTCGGTATAGTGTTTACTATTATACACATATAATTACTGTATGGATATAGTGATTGATTGATTTTTGTTTAAAAATGAACTCTGTGAAAGTATGTTAAAATTGTTTTTTTCTAAATATATTTAATAATGACTCTGAACTGTCAGCAGCTGATGAGAAGGCAACGAAATAAATGATGGTATCACTTCATTCTGCAAAAACTGTTGTTCTTGCTTTATTCAAATTCACTAAGAGGAATAAATGTATGATACTTTATTAACCATAGTAATTCTAATAGATTACTTGAATATCTTATATAACTGCAGCTTAATTTGATATCGTGTATTCCTATATTGTCTATAGGTAGTTCTACAACAGAGTAATTTTATTTTGTTTATAATGTCTAGCAAAGGAATTCGACAGTCCCATTCCATCCATCCTGTAAGTACTTAGCAGAATGAACCTAATTCATTAGTGAGTAATGGTGTTCACACTGAGAATTTAACTCAGAGCCCCCTTTGTTCAAATCACCGAACAGTTAGCCTCCGGACCATTGGATTATAAGAGTTTCCTTTCATGTAATGTATTTAAGTTATCATTGTTTATTTCAAATTGTTTTCTATTTACGGTCGATCGATCACTGAAATCTACACTCTGCTTACCTGTCGGCTATTAGTACAAATGCTTCGATGATATGTAACGGTTAACATCGAAACAACTCAGTTATCTATTATATCAGTAATTAAATTATTAATTGTTTTAATTCAATACATTTATCTATGCGCTGTTTTCAAAAAGAAAACACAATTAATTTATCATACAGATAATGTTTTACTCTCACGGAAACATAAATATATATTAATATACATATGACAATAATTAAGATTTGGTGACATGAGATGGAACGTAAACATTTATTCAGCCTATTTAACGGATTAATGACCACAGAATTGCATAGTTCAGCCCGTGGATCCTATATATATATATATATATATATATATATATATATATATATATATATATATATATATATATATATATATATATATATAGACATCCATCTACTGCCTGTTTGCCTACTCTTCATCTATAGAACTTTTCAGCAGTAAATACACACATACAATGAAAGTGAGCTGTTATCAGTAGTATTTTATCAACAACAAAAATTATACTAATAATACTAATAATTGAACAATATATTACTAATAACTATGATTAATCATGATAATAGAAAGTAGAAAAAAAGGAAACAAATAAACAAAATTATAAAAGTTTTATCTTCCTCCCTCTGTCTTCCTCCCTCTCTCCATGAAAATCTTGATAAATGGATAATCCTCAAATTTGGACGATGCCTGAACTCATAGATGAACACTATGAGTAATATTACTCCAATATCGATTGATTTGTTGTTGTGTGTATAGAAGAAGAGGATGCCATCATAATAGGCTAACAAAAGTGGACGGACGATTTTGTTAATCCCTTGCACGCACAAACAACTCAAACTGAGAGAAGAAGGCGAGGCTTCACATATGACTTCAAGCGGAAATAGATAAGATACCAGATAACTAAATCAAAATTTCTAGGGGAGATACAGATGCTAAACTGGAAGTATAAGGCACAGACAGAGGACCCATCATAGGTCCAGAGGAGTTTAGTGACCCGTGTTCCACTCAGGATGCAAAAAAATGAGTAGTAAATGGGAACCATTGGAGTCAGTCAGTTATCATCTTATCCGCTTTACTTTTTGAACTAAACATTCCAACAACCGGTTTCAGGATCTCATCATGAACTGATATCAGTTGGAGGACGATTGGTAAACCAGCTAAGAGTAGTGGATAGCCGTTTTTTCCAGTTTGGGACTATTCATCAGTACCCACCAACTGCCAAGGTTCATACCCAGCACTTTCTGGTTACAAGACGAACTCATAGACCACTGGGACTCAATCCAGTGGTCAATAAATGCCAAGTTCTACCACTTTTGGATATGACACGACCAATAGCAAAAGTCGTACCCCTAGCGTACAGCTGTCCTGAAATCAAACAATTCCTTGTAAACCAAGACTATAATTTCGAAGATTTTTAATGCATTCATATACTTTTTTGCTTGAACCATACTATCGTACTATCTGTCGACTAGTGTTTTGGATACTATCGTCAGAAATCCATATTTATTACAACTATTTACCAAATTGCCAAATTTTTCGTTTGATATTCATTGATCGTTCTGCCTATAATGGATACACAGCATACAGGTGTTAGTAAAATATCAGTGAGAATGATGACTGTAAAATGAGGTAACAATAATTAACATCAGTGTCTCCATTAGAACACTCTAGGTGACGTTTTGTTAATATCTGCTATCCTGTTTAGGAAAATAGTTCCATTCTGCAAACGTTTAAATAGTTTAGCGGTAATCCTTATGTAAACAGGTGTACAGGTATGAAACTGATATTTGAACTGATTGATTTTATTATTCTACAAAGATTTTTTTTTCATTCCTTCACGTTCCCTATGGAAAATAAGGCTTCAGGCTAGAAGCCTAAAGTTTCTGTAGCAGTGTTTATTTTTACAGGATGAGGTTGCAAGCTTTATGCTCAGCCTTTACTCTTTACCATATTTTTAATTTCTGGCTTAGCGAGGTAAAGGAGTATGTCGACCAGGAATCGAACCCCTGACCATTTTTAATGGTAGGTGAGCGTCTTAACCGCTGTGCCACTGCAAAGAATACACTTTAATTATAAGCTTTGTAAAGACTTTTAAGTAGTAAGACAAGCCTAGCTACTACCACTATTATACTAATTGCACTGAACTGAATTCTGCAGCAGAAGGTAGGGGGGTAAGAAGACTCTGGAAGATCCGATCTCCATGGATGATTTATGTCTCATGTTGCACAAACCCAAAGATAAGCAAGCGAAAATAAGCATGTTTTCATTACAAGCAGAGAAAACAGGACTCGAGGTGAATGTGAGAATGAAGGTGATGATAATGTCCAACCGTCACTAAAAAACATCGATTATCATCGGTAAGAAAAATCTAACAAAACCTCGCCTTTCTCATTTACTTCGGCGGCATAGATAAGGCCAGAAAGGGACAGAAAAGCAAGACAAACGTCCATTACCATGAAATTAGTGTGAAGATCTACAGCACTCAGCAATCTACAACAAAATCGTAACCTTTTCAACATTTTCAACAGGATTAATGTTTGCATTAACGCCTGTAAATTTCACTAACCATTGAATATCAGATGATTGACGGACAAGAATAAAGAACTGTGTTAGCAGACCATCCAACAATCAAATGTGCAGAAGGAAATGGGAGAGACAGGACATAAACGGCATCACCTTATGCCAGACTCTTCGATGGAACCGAAAATGGGAAACGACACTCTCAATACTCAAGATTGACATGGAGATCATGTGAAGAGTAAATGAAAGCATGTGATCGGTTGTGTGGCTGGTTGAAAGTGGTCGCATAAAAATGAGTGGAGTGAGAACGTGCTGCTGATGCCTTATGTTGAATTAAGAACTCATACGATTAATTATGAATAATGGTATAACTATTTCATCCAAGGTGTTTACAAGCACTTAGATTAAATTATTATGAATAATGATGGCATAACTGAAGTAGAGACAATATGCAGAATTGTTATGTTTTACTTGACAGACAATGAGTTTCTATGTCGTCAGTCAGATTGTGGTACTCATTAAAGCAAATACGATAGTTATTGTTTGAATAGTTATGCTTTGACTGATTCGATACACAACCATAGCATGTTTTACGTCTCTCCGAACGTATATATAATATTTATATTGCAGATGGCTCATTTTTCCGGCAACTCTGCCTCAGAAGCACAAAATATTTGAGCTGTGATTACATTCAAAATAGAAAAAGCGAAATTCATCAAAGTGTTAGTAGTGATGCTGCTACAGACATCATGGATTATGTCTAAGCCAGGATCGGACAGACCTTCACTTCTAACACTGTTGTCAAGTCAGCCAGCTTTTTTATAATATAAAGAGACTTGGAGTGTCACCATAAGCATTTCCAAGAGACTGCAAATTTTCGTCAACAGCTGATTTCGCTTCATACAGAAGACCAGATGGCCGATCAGGAAGAATGAGCGACAAAGAACTCTGAAAGCAAAAAAACCAATAACCTATTAATCAACACTTATTTGAAAATAAACGCAGATGGATAGAACAAACGAAGTGGAGATCGCTGAGTAACATGATGTGCCAGGTAGGCATTGAGTAGAAATCGAATGAGAAACCAAGTGTTGCTGTGTGTCCAAAGGAGATGTAAGGGAGACTGCGAGAAGAGGAGGCGAAAGCTTATAAAGAATCATGAGACCAGCTTAAGAGGACTACACAGAACAACAGGAAATGGCGATGTGCTGTTGAAGCCTAAACCTAAACCGAACAATAATGTAATAGCAATACTGAGTAGATAATTTTTGCCATTCTCTTAACATCAATACACGAATTGCATTTAGAACGACACATTTAAGCGAACAATACTGTTTTTAATTAGATCTCATGAGGCTTAACTCTAATATACATTACTTTACAAATAAAATTTTAAATATAAAACAATCATGGTGTTTTGTCTATATGATAGGTGAATATAAATTGTGCAATTTGTCATAATAGTAGAAATGATAACGATAATAAGAATGAAAAATGAGGTGATCTGTGATAATGCGAATAACGAAAAAAGCATGATTAAACAAACAAATGTTAAGGTAGAAGTAATCGCTAAAGACTAACAAAAACAAATGAACCAACTAAGTAACGCTAAACTGTAATGGAAGTAAATGAGACACGTTTATAATGAATATGTGATAAGATTAAGGGATGATAAGAAGGGGGTTGAAAATATAAGTAAGGTGTGCTGAAGAAGTCATTAGTTGGTTATGTCCTAATAGGTCAAGAGGGGGATAATGTCTGTACGAACTTCTTTTGAATACATAGTTTAGGTTTATTAGATCAAATGCCTATCACCTCAGCTGTGTGCAGTAGACAAATACAAAGCCCATTGGAAAGACTCAATGGGGTGCAACGAATTACCTTGAAAGCTCTTGTGTTCTTTACCACGTGATCACTATCAACTAAATGTGACAAAACTGAGCTACAAATTGTTTTTGTCCTCCTTTGCCAAACCACGGTGGGAGGTGTTCACTAACATGTTGGCTAAGGTGTCTATCAGTACACCAAACATCTATCACCGCAGGTGTAGTTGAATTGATAAAAGCACATAGCCTTGAAAAAACTGTCTAGCTTATCCTTCGTTTGCGTCCCAGTTATTCGTCGGCTAGAGAATGACAAACATAGGTGTGCTGCGTAAAACGTTCCCGTATCCACCTGGAATGTCTTTGGAATAAAATCTCACTTTATAAGTCACCATTAAATTGCAATTTCATAAATAGAGGCTTTTTACAAGCAGTCAGATTCTTAGGTTTCCTCCCTGTTGTCTTTTCATATGTTTCCTTATGAAACTACTCGGATAGCCCATCTCCGCCAAGGAATCGTGAATATACTCAAATTTCTTTTGTAAAAGTTCATGCGTACATACCCTTCTCTTTCTGCTCGTGAGAAATTTAACAACATTTCTTTTATATTTAATGGGCACATATTGCCCTGTAAATGTGCTTTTACTATACCAGCTTCTCCTAAGTGACCCATATTCTCGCCTACTTAGAAAGACATCCAGAAAACGTAGTTTACTATCCTGTACCTCTTCCCAAGTAAAGGTAAGTGAAGGGCGGACGTTGTTGAATTTCATCAGCAATTCGTCTAGTTTCACATCTCCGTCTGCTAAGATAAATGTATCATCGACATATCGGTAATAAATATCTAACTTCTTGATGAGTGCATTTACACACATTACGAAGAGGAACAAAGATGTCTTGAAAACTTTAATTTTTTTCAGTATATTCCTATGAGACCCACAAATTAAGTCGTTGATTACCCCCCCCTCTGTCTCTCTCTCAGCTAATTAATGAATTTTTATAACTTAACAGATGAAGAATATTTTGATCGATCACCTGGCTCATCTACCATGAGGCAAATAGTGAAAGTATGTGGATATCTTCTTTACTTTTCATGCTTTATTACAAACATATAAGTGCTGCTTAGCTTTCATGGAGTTTGCCTATCTAGTAATCCAAAGTAGATCTTTATTAATATTACCAAAACGTTCACTGAGCATTAATAAACGTGGAGAATGTTATTTTAGCAGTGTAATGGTACATACAGTTGACTGAAATGAAAACTATTAGAATACTGATGCCAAGTGGTAGCACTTGCTGACCAGCGCGTAATAATTTTGACACCATTTAAACGTTTTCCGCATCTAAGACCGTACTTCCCAGCAGCTTACACAAATTATCTCAAACGAGCCAAATTCTGGTAAGCTACTTTTGCGAACTTAATGTATTCGCTATTTGTAAATTACACAATTCAAAAATTGGGCTGCACTTATTATGATTTGTTTTGTAAAATGAAGAGATTCAGATCACGATATTTGATCTACTTGGTACTCTAAATAACAATCAGTAAACGAGGTTAAATAACGTGAAGGTATTCAATGAAATCTGTTATTTATAGCAACCTACGACAAATAGTAGAAATTAAGGTGACTTAGTCGAATTCCGCTTTCTCAGTTAAACCAATACAGGATAGTTACTAAATAAAAGTACTTTATTCTAACTGGTAAAAGCGACTGGTGGATATGAATGTTTACAAACTGTTAATATCAAACCATGTTTATTAGCCTCATGTCCAACCTTCCATCTTTACCAGCATTATTTCTGGCTTTGCGAGGTAAAAGACTGCGTCTGTGGCCGGGGATCGAACGCCGGACCATGTGCATGGTCGGCGAGCGTGCTAACCGCTGTGCCAGCGACGTACGTATCAAACCATGAGGAATTCTCATTCCTGACTGTGTAAGCCGCATACGGTGAGTTTGATTTGCTGTCGTTTAGAAGTTGTCTAAGACATTTTAAACAAGAATTTATTCACTGCCATAAGCCCCTAAATGTTAGGGCGCACTATTAGGCAGGTTCGTCTACGGGTTTGAGAACACTTACCAGCTCGATCCTGTCACACTTTGTCGATACTGAACATCGCATCGATGTCAACACAGCTTTAAGAATTATATATCGAATTCCGAAGTCGTTATCACGTACAGTTCGCTTACGTCTCCTACACATAGCTGAAGCTGTCGCAATAAGATCGACTAAACCGGAACTTTGTGTCCAAAAAGAACACATCCAGACGCTGTTCCTACCATGGCCAACCTTGCATTGAATATTTTTCTTCTCACCAAGAGTTCTCCTTCCCCTTAACCCTCTTGGTTTTTTCTTTTTACTTTGCTTATTATTTATGCCCTTTATGCAAACATTCCCTCAATACAATCGAATTTTCATTTATACTATCCGGACTTATTATTAGTGATATTATCTGTTTTCTGAATATATGCCTCCACCTGTTTCATTTAACATATTCGTTATCTAACTATTAACCTCTAATTGAAGTCTTACTATCTCCTGTTTAACTCAGACCACTTTGTAGCCACTCATCTGACACCTTTTATAACCTTGAACCGATTTGTCAATTTTCCTACCCCACACTCGACAAATCTATTATGATTAATCACCACCATTGTCTCCCGTTTTACAATATTCTGGTAATCGATTTCAGCCTAGCACGTTTGCCACAGAAATATGAGTACTTATTTTGACACCCCATAACTAATCTGTTATTCTACGTTAAAGGGAATGTATCCGCCGTATAACTGGCCTTTATTGTAACGACCACAAATATTATATTTTATAATTGTAAGAACCTGAAGAGGAGAAATTATTGAAAAGAATATTCTTCGTTCAGATTGACTTTTATTCATTCTAGACAATATAAATTATTACTCAGTCGGATATATGTCTAGTAGTATGTAACTTCAAGGAAAATTTTTACTGCAATTTTATAGGTGTCCTAGAGATGAAAACTTATTCTCCATTATTTCGTTATCCTAAAATTTTTCAGGTGGAAAGTAGTAAATGGCTTATGAATCATATTTCTGCACCATCTGATAAAACAGTAATCGGGTGAAGAATGAACTTTCTGACCCTAGAAGCCACTATCGTCTATGGAGACTATCATTATTATTATTATTATTTTAAAAGAGCAGAAATAAAATGAGTTGTCTTTACAGAGATTTTTTCTGTTAAATTCTCCGGCATATGATATAAAACAAACGCATAAAAACATTCCAGTGACAAGGGAATAGCTCTCAAATGTTAACTGACTCAGATAGACTTGATAGCATGCAAGTAGGCAATTATTTATCAATGAATACATTTCTTGTTCCCCTTCCTGCCATAGAATAAAATAAAATAAATTTCAACTCATAGTGCACATGAATGTGTGTATGCATGCGAATGTGTACATCGGAGTACACCAAATATTTCAGTGTCTCAATGAATTTTGTCAAGATTTTTGTTAACATTCAAACACACGGAGCTGCATTTGTTTCTATCAAATAATGAGAATAATAATTTATTAAGACAAGACGTTGAATCCCTTTAAAGTCGTACGCAGATAAACATATACATATCTCTATTCTCTTTCTGTTTATTCGAAGAAATGACATTTTCTGAAGTTTTTTTTGAGTGGCGGTGGGGGAAATTTTTGACAAAGGTATATTTTTTAAAATCAAGAAAAAGAAAGATGATAAGATTTTGAGGAGAGATGATAAGCTGATAAGCATCTATCTACCTAGAAGATGAATAAAGGTACTGATGCCTTTTCGTTTATTAATTTTTTGTTTGTTCTGAAGTGTCAGACCTACTTATAAACTTCCTGTTTGATTTCTGTCATCGGGCAAAAGAGTCAAAAAACATTGTAAAGGGGAAAAGAGATTTCTTTTGGTTTCGAATGAGGATGGAGAATATTTTCCTTATTCACCGGCTTTGATATTTGAATTTTCGACGCTGATGATGTCATCACTACAAATGAACAACAAACTTCCAAGAACCCTAGACAGAACTGTCTAGAATGGTTAGACACAACGTCGGTAAACTGAGAAAATCCCATCTTAAATATACAGATGGTGCTTGTCTCACGTGGTAGAACTTCTGCTTATAATCCCAACGTTTAAAATATCCCACTTAAAGTAAATAGTCAGACTGCACTATATAAAATGTCTGTTTACAATATTAAAACTTTTTTAAATACCATTACTCTTTTCTTTTCACCTCATTATCGACTTTATAACATTTATGTATAGCTTCCCTTGACTTAATTCTTGTTATTTGTCCTTGTTTTTGTTTGATTCTTGTATTGCTGATGCTGAACTTTGCTGTTGTGTGTTCCTGAGTTGTTGAAAATAGTATGTGGTATTACCGTGACTATTTAGCTTTAGTGAATTAAAGGTTACATCGTGGAGAGACTTCTTGAGTTTCCACTGTTTACTAAAAACGTGTTTTCTTTTTCTGTTCTATACTTGTAGACAAAGTTTAGATCCTCTCTTGCCAACAATATTGTTTCCGGTTCTCAGATATTTTAAGCTTTTGTCAGGTTAAGCAATTTTATTGCACAATACTCACTTCTTGTCTCTGAAACTTTCGGGTTGCATAACTACTAGAAGGCATTGTTTAGGTGTTTTTGCATTTTTGAAATAGGTGGTTATTGTTTTATGATGATTTAGTTGTTGTCACGTCGAATCGTGTTTCGATACTGTCGGAATATAATTTTTAATTGTAACTTACTCGTGGATGTTTGGTTAACAATAGGCAATACACTGATCGGTTTCTTTGGTTCACACCAAAATACTTGGGTTACAGTTAATATATCATTCGATTGCAAGCGGTGGTTCATTGTGTATGTTTCTTTGTGATATACCTAAAAAAACCGGAATAAACACCTCTTGGTTTCTATTTAGCCTGCATGGAATCAGATGAAAACTGTACAGCGTAAACCTTAGAATTATTCATCATTTCAGGAAGACTAACCATTAAACGAATCTGCATTTACGTGGGCGTTGTAAGGTCTCCTTTCATTTACTTGCACTTTTGCAGAGATCAAGAAGACATCAACATTTGGATTTTTCAGTCAGATAAATTAATTTGATATAGCACGCACAGATACCGTATTCTAAACTGGATGACGTTTCAAAAAAAATGTATTACTGGGTTACAGGATTTCATCATGAGCTGACATTAGTTAGGGAACCATTGGAAAACCTGGGAGTACTGGACAGCTGTTTTGTCCTAGTTTTGGACTCTTCATCAGTACGCACCCACAGGGGTTCGATCCGCATTCAGCCACTGCGACCCAACCGAATGGACCCTGAATTCTAACTTCTGCCAATTCACGATATAGCGCAACCGTTAGCCAATGTGTTCGGTGAGTATTTGTCCTCACACTCGACCTGCTGCCCCCTACTGGTCATGACTTCTCATTGCTCATAACCATAAGTCGTTTATCCATTTCGATTGAACTTGTTTGGAGTTGATTCAATTGACAAGGATGGGTTGACTAACCTCTATCTTCACCTATTTATATTACTTTTCACTATTTTTAACCTATCTCACCCTGTTTTGTAATTACATGTAAGTGAGTGCACTACAGTGGCCAAAACGTTTCTGTATATGTATATATTACCGAGCAAAGAACTTATCTGTCAAGCCAGAAGATTTAAATAATGATATCGTGCAAATTAAACGAACATTATTATTGACTAACTACCCACCCGCTTGTATTGAATAAATGTGTAAAGATCCATGTGAAGGTAAGAGTGCTAATGAAAATAATATGAATAATATAGAATTTAAAGCTTCCATACCACTTCCATGTGAAGAAGGAACTTTAGAGGCTCAATGTAGGATTCCTCACAATGCTGGAATTTGGACGGCATTTAAATCGACCGAGCGAACCACTGTCTCAAAGATAAACTTTGTTGCTTAAGAACCCAGTAGATTCAGTTAGGATCCAATTAGCCACTGCAATACCTTCACTTATGTGTAATCACAAAAACAAGATGGAATAGGGTGAATATAATTAAAATGAGTATAGTTGGATGGAGAGAGAGGTTAATCACTAAATCTCTGCTCATTCAATCAAAAACAAACAAACTCAATCAGAATGACTCAAACCCTTTATCGCGGATGTTGAAAATAACTATAAAATCAGGGAGAAATGAAAGTATACTAAGCAAATCAGGCGGTCATTTGAACACGTAGATACGGTTATCAGCAAAAGGTTTCTCTCGAAACGTTATCCAGTTAATAATACTGTTTCACTTTTTTATATCAAATAGGCTTATCTAATATGAAATTACATCTTATCACAGTGCAAAGGTTTTAGAAATACATTAGTCTGCATGTACATTGCTGTACTATCTTTTATTTGTCCTTTTTTGTTTTATTAGAGTCTTTTATTTTGTTTTAATGACCTTTCAAACGATTACGTAACTATATCCACTTAAGCATAAATTTGCCTCTAGACTCCACAAAATGTTTTCTACTGTGTTCAATGCGCGATTTTTTTTGTTCCGTTAACAAGTGATTACTTTAACTTCATGGACAGTGTTCCAGATCGTTTTTTTTGGATATTTTTGTACTGTATTCATGATACAACCAACAACCTGTTTAGTAAAAGAATGTTGATTGATTACACATGCATTTGATTGCGCAAGTTCTCATTCATCTGCTGAGAACTCTAGGGAATAAAATGAATAACTTAATTGTATCCTGCAAAGAAGAGGCTATTGTTTTATTGTGTCATTAAAGTTTAAGAAAGCAACGAACTGTTTGTATCAAGTGTGTTAATCACCTCTTTGTTAAACCGGATATCTGTCACATGTTTTAGCTTTGAATAATGCCTTTTACTTTGCTGTTTCTTACCAGTATGATTAATATTATTTGTCCGAGTTAATTTTGTACTTCTCGTTGATTGAACCGAAATGTTCGTTTCCTGTTGACGTACCAATTCTTAGTACTAACTCTTCGATGATGTCTGAGGAATAACATGTTATTTAGTGAATTGTGACTAGAAGTGGAATGCAGGGTGAGTATTTAATGCAATTCGGGGTCATCAGCTAGACGTACCTGCAACCACAGTTAGTGATGGTAATGGCTGCTTGTTACCATCTATTAAACAGCTATCCAGACAAACTCATCAGGAGACACATGAACAAGTAAGTAGAAAACGGCTTTTCTCTGTCTGCAAATAAGAAGCCTTTATAGATACGACTGCAATTCAAGGGTTACGCACCTAGTGAAATAATTACTGACAAGTCTAGAAAATTTTTTCAAAGAACTTATTGTGCTGGCAAACAACAAAGCATATTTGCTACACAACTGGTTTTGATTCTTAAATTGAAGGAAGAAGTACGCAGACTAGCCCCTATTAATTTTACCTAACAATTCAACTGCGATTGTGGAAAGAGTTATATTAATCTTTGATTTAGGAAATCGATTCTTCGTTACCTGGAACACCAAACGGTGTGGCTAAAAAAGGTGTAGTGAAAACCATCAAAAATTCGATATTAGATCATCTGGTATAAACTAGCCATAAAGCAAGCATTAAAAACCATCATCATCTTATGGGCGCTTAACAATTTGCAAAAGCATTCAGGTACTGAATATACCATAGGATAGAGTATATTGAGACTAACCAGAGATGACCAATGCTCTGCGTGCAGAAGAAACAGGTCAAGGCAATATTACTGCCCTGGCCATCTGTGAACGATAGAAGTTAATAAATTTTGTATTACTTTTCCTGATATGTCCAATATTTAGCGCAGTGTTATGTTGATGCATATTATCACAATTACAGATGCTGCTGAACAGTAATCTAATGATTTAATTGATAAGTCTTTTGAAATTGGAAATCAACTGAAAAATATTGTAAATGAACCCAGATGCACAAGATATGGCACTCATGGCCCACATCACAGGGTGGATAACGAACTGGAGTTCAAAACGATGGAGATATGGTTCGAATGAATGGATATTCCTTGTTTCGTAACAGGTCATAGTTAAACCTTACGTTCGCATAATGTAGAATTGACGTACCTAAGGATAAGAAGTAGAATGAAATTACAAGACAGTTACCTCGATAAAATGGTAGATCTTGCCATTCGAGAGTTCAGAAAATGCCTATCTCTCACTGATGCGTCAATGTTCGAGTTTTAAACGACTCGCCAATAACTAGTACGCTCTTGGTTTGACTCCCGGCCGACGCACTTGTCAGTGTTGCTTAGCGGGTGGTGAAGCTGCCGAAGAGAAAGGGTTGGGTGTGAGGTTAGCAACGTCATTCCGTAAATAAAACACCATTGCTAAAGGAACTCCAAAGCTAAAGTTTGAAGCTCTATGTTCCACTCGGGACGAAAAAGAAACACACTTCAAACTAAGCCCAGTGAAATACTCGAAAAATGACTAAAATAAAGTTATTTCTAATTTTATAATTCTCACGTCCAGCCTCCCCTCTTTGTTGAGCTTACTACCAGGTAAGCCAGATTTAGGAGTGCATCATCTTAGAACAAGACACTGGATCATATACTTGGTTGGCAAACATGCTACCACTTCACCACCGCCTCTGCACGGATTCCTTCAAACTAATTATCAATGTTTGACAAGAAACAAACCAGGGAATAATTTGTCCAGTGTGACTGTTATTCCCGTTCGTCTTACACAATATATCTATGTAATTAAATAATAATGACGGTGTAAGATGAAGGAAACCAGAATAATAATCTCACATTTATCAGAGATAAAATTCTATTGAGATAGTTTTTCTAGCATCGTCATCAGTCAATTCTCCCCCTCATTTCTGTTTTAACTTAGGCATCTAGATGATCACATATAGGGCAGTCAAAAAGGGAATCAGACGAAATGATGTGGGGAGTCATCCACAGATAATTGCCCCTCTTCTCATCTTATTTGGTTAATTTCAAAATATACCTGAAATGAAGTGTTTATCCAACTCTGAGTGTGTGTGGACGTACTTGGGTGTGTGTCAGTTTGTCAGTGTATGCGTAGACAAGTGGCTAAACTCTTAGATTTGTAATTCGTATCACCATTATCAGTTTTATTATTATGGTGATGATGAAAGCGGTTAACTAAATCGTCGTCTCCCAGAGAAATCTATGTCACCTTAACCTGCTATTAGAAAAAGAGAATAAATTAGGTTAAGCCAAGTCTTAGAGAGATTATTCTTCTAATTTCTTTATTATCTGTGTATTTCTATGTATTCTTCATATTCTTCTCTTCACTTCTTATTCAGGTCATCCGTCAACGATTTATGCAGCTATTTCGCATGCCTATTTATTTCTTCCTTTTTTACCAGTGCGCAAAGATAGCCCTTTAAGAAAAGTGAAGGGAAATATTATTAGTAGTAAAACTTGTTTGAACAGTTCATACTATGACATTAAACTTATCAGTGTGCTATTATTGAGTATCTTTAGACAATGAGTTTACAAATCTCAGATCATCTTCCAATGTAAAGAATAATGATTCACATGGTATCATTAACGACATCTATATTCTTCCATACACGTAATAATAATAAATTCAGTGGATTGCTTTATAAAAATTCACAATGTATTAAGACTATTATCTCTTAAGGTTTTGAGTGGAACATTGGGCTTCAACAGAACACCTCCATTTAGTGCTATTCTCTGCAGTCATTTTTAGCTGGCTCCACGACTCCCTCTCTTCGCGTGGTCTCCTCCATTTCACCCTCAGACAAAGTGACAAAGTCATCGTTTCCCGTTCGGATTCTACTTAAGTATCTGCTTGATGTGTGATGTCACTCGACGGTCTTCCAAATAGATCACCATTTCTTTTTACATATTTTAGGTCAATAGCTTCTTGGTTAGTTTACTGCACTACAGAGTTTATTGTCACTAATTGTTTCTGATCTTGCCATTCGATGTTCAGCATGCACTGAAGGTAGCTGTTCATAATAGTCTGTGGCCAAATTTTCGGAAATGCTTTTGTTGACACGCCCGGTTTCGGAGGCGAATAGGACGTCTGTTTAGACATTACTGTCGAAAGTCTGTATCTTTTTCCGTATTCCAACTTCAGCAGATTTTCAAACGGACTACAGAGTAATCAAGCAAGTTTTGGTTTTCTGATCTTGGTCAACTTTGGCATCATCACCGATAATAGCTTATCCGATGCTGCCTACAAGGTAGAAGGGGAGGGGTAACTTTCTTCTTTTGATACTGATTAATGACTGTTGTTATTAGTTAGGTATCCCCCCCCACTTTATTTTTCTCTTCGTTCATCCTTCTTTGCTGCTTATTCTTACAACTTTTTGGTTTACGTCTGTAGATTTTTCGAGTTTGTGTAAAATGAAACATAAATTGTCCTATAAGTCCAAATGTTCTGGAGTTTTTGGAAAAGCAAACATTAATGCAGATATAGTGTGCCTATCTGTGTGATTTGATAACTCTTTATGACTATTTCTCACAAAAGTTATAGACTGGTTTGCTGCCGTCTTAGTGTGGAGTGAAATGAAATTTTTCGCTTTTTATTCACAGTAAACAATCTATGTCAGTTTATTTACTAAAGGGCGAGGATGCCTGACGATCTAATACACAATGTTGAAATGACGTTAATGACTGAAAAGTCACATTTTTCTATCAGGATTTTAAGTTACGCTCCTTAGACAAAATTTGTATGAACAGTATTAATTTTTACCTTGAAAGTTTAGTACTCATCGAAAGTCACAAATATGTGGATATTCTGAGAAAAAAAAACGAGATTGTGAAATTTTACAATCAGGTTTGAAAAACTGATTCTAGGTAACTGGGACAAATTAGAGAAGCCTACACTGTTAGAGCAGTTAAGCTTCATGCTTTCAGGTAAGTACTTTTCAAGTGGTTGTACATCATCTGCAGACAGCTGGAAAACGCTTTTCCAGTCATACACTACCAACAAATCTTATAAGCCAAAATCACGCAAGCAATTTAAGCTAAGTGGCTTTTTTCATATAAGCCATATTAGATCAACTACTGACCACTAAGATTTAGTCTTCGAATAGCGATCGATTATTTTCCTGGCCTATATTAGATATATTACGTCTTAGAAATGTTCATAGGCATAGCTAATATATTCTCAAGGTAAATATCGTTTGTGAGTTTATGTTTTCACAAAATCCAGGAAGTAACTTCAAAATTTTGGACAAGTTGTTACCATCTGATACTTGAAATGCTATTGATTCGCTGTTACTGCAAAAAATGTTGTCAGCAACAATAAGACTTTAAATATCATGGAGATATGACCACAGAACGTTAAGAAGCTATCGCAAAGAATATTTTCTGTTCACTAGTCAGTCTTTTACAATGTATAACAAACACCCTTAAACCACTGATGTGTTTTGAGCGGCATATAGCATCGAAGGTCCTTAATGAATTTCTGAATTAAAACACCAAATTCCGTCTCCTAAAAAGATTATATTGGTCTGGAAAGCCGCATAAAGTAATCTATGCTATACATCTCATGAAATTTATTGAGAAGTGTATTATGGCATCTAAATCTCTGTAAGTAAATCAACCTGTATGAAATTTCTTGGTAACTTCGACTTGCGTTACGTCACTAACTTACATCATCTAGGAAAATTAGTTCTGTGATCAGCGCCAGTGTTAGTTGTGGATTGAGATAATATCAGATGATATTCAATGCTAAACACACTATGTTAGAAATTTGATAGCTGTGCAAATAGTAGAAAATTCGCCTTCAAAGCCTTGGCTTAATTCTGATCATAGTGGAAAGAACAAGTCAGTCTTACGCCACTGGTTTGGATGAAGTAAGAAATGCACATATATCAGGAGTTCCCAAGCAGAGTAAAACAGCTTATCTGTACAATTTGTTTCTATCGATGATATCCATTCGAAATTATCACGCGCTTTCATGTTTGATCAACAATTACCACTAACTAGAGAATATTTTGAAGACCAAGGCGTGCTGAACAGTTTGAAGATCCCCAGAGGCACGCATCTATGACCTTTCTAGGGATCAGAACAACGGTATTCAAATTATAAGGTGGTTTCGTTGACAATCTAACCACTAAAACTGAATCTGGTGCCCCATAAAGTCCAACTACTCTCAATTCACGAAGCTTAGCATGCCGCCACCCAATGCCAATAGTTAATATTTGTCTTCACACCCCTGTACTGATACACCTTAGACTAAGTAAATTGTTATTTTGACTAAAATGAATTTGATCGTTTATCAACGATTTATCACTTTTAAATTATGAACAAGTGATTATAAGAAGCAACATTCAATGGTTAGATTCTGATCATTATCTTGTGTGAGCAGTTTCTGTATTTCCTAATTTTACACATTTTAGGACCACTTTCGACTTACATGTTGAGCTACTCTGATGTAGAGAAACAAATGCAGCGAAGATTTTCTGCTGAAGCTCTGCATTCGAACTAGGAAAAAGGAACTGATATATAATAATGTAATACTCATCAGGTTGCTTAAAATACAAATCAAGAAGTTCATCGCAGAAATTTTTTCGATGAATTGCTCCTCAAAAGCTGTACATTCTCCTATTCATACACAAGTCTACATAGTTACAGTTTTTATTTTATTCAGCATAGTAATGGAGGAAGATTGAAGGGGATAGCGGTTTTAATAGCTTCTTCCCAGTCCAAAACAAAAGGAGCTTGGTTGAAACATCACCAGATAGAGCACGAAGGATATGTTCAAATGGCAAACTAAACTATGGAGAGAAATTCTTCAGGGAAACACTGGTGAGAAATGGGTATTCGGAAAGGTCTATAAATAATTATGCAAAAGAGAATAAGGTAAAAGCAATATCACACACTGTTCCACAAAAGATTTTCATAAAGTTACCCAACAAGCGAGATAATGTTACCCACTTAGTGAAGCGTCATATGGAGAAAGGCATTAGGTGAACCTATTATGCAAATGAGATTTTGCTCATAAACACAAGAAAATGGATAGTACATGCAACAGGTAAAGATAAGATACTGATCCTCGTCACATCAAAACTTTTTTATCAATCTATTAGTTTTTATGGAAGCAAATACACTGGGCGCACGGAAAGATGTCTTCCGACTGGCGTCGCCAAACACTACCCCAAATGTCTCTTTAGTACTCATGACTTCATCCCAAGGAGAGCAAACACATGACATTTATTGGACTATGATTATACGACGTCGTTGAGTAAAAGCTTTATGGTTGTTAATAAGCAAGTTAGTAAAAATGCTCAAGCCTATGCAATCAGATTAAAGAAGCTGAATCTCTGTATAAAAAAAGAGACTGTAGTTACCTTAAATCTACCTTGGTAGCACACTTTCACTTAGCTTTTACAATTTTCCTCCACTTCCCTCTTCTTTTTACAATGTTTTTTCCCTAATTATTATAATTATATCCGATATGCTGTTAGTTTTCTTAAGATATGTGCGAAACGAAAATCATACCTGAGTATTTATTATTTGTGGTGAGAAATGTGCAAACTAACTTATGAATTTAGATCAAACATGTTTCTTCTTGTATGGTCGATATATGTTAAACTTATGAATCTCTTTTCAAGAAGGTTGTCACAGAGTTCATGTGTTGTATATTATTAATCTTAAATAATTGCATAAATAACAATCTATGTAGAGTATTCAGTTAAAGAGGTCTTCCGAAATTTATAAATTCATTGAATACTACTTTATTCACAGGTGTTACTTGTTTTTCAAAGTTACTATGGGAAAGAAATGCTTTCAATTTCAAAGGTGATATGAAAGTTTTCTAGTAGGATGAAAGATGAATATACAAATCACAAGGATTTAAGAAACGAAATTAGAAAAATGATTAAGTAATTTGGAAAATAGCTTTTAACTAAGACAGGTGTGAACACGATGCGCTTAAAAAAACAAAGTTAAAAAGATTTCATAACTGAAGATGAAATGTGCGAAGTAAACGAACAAAACAACAATTATGAAACCAAAGTGGACTATATCCTTGATAGATGCAGAGATTCGACTAGTTTCTTTTCAACATATATAGTCCCGCCTTCTTGATATATATATATATATAGTGAGGGCTTCTGTAGTGTGAAGAAGTTGGAAACACACTATTTTTGATATATTCCCATATATTTTGGAAATGATCCTAAATGATGAGTCCGTTGAGGTGTTGAACAGGTGCGGATGAAGCAATCAGTCATCAATCGGGCAGATGAATTGATGAAAACACATTGATGAGGCCAGGTCAATGGGGATATATCCGCGGAAACACTACAAAATCGACTGTCGCGCTCATTTAGGAAGACCTTCTTCGCAGCTGAAATACGATTAACCTTCTCCACAACACCTATGATTCATGTGAGCGTGAAAGATAAGCTACCACCACTGAACGTCTTTTTTTCACGTGGAGAATAGTGGATTACGAAACTCATTAAATATCTGCACTGATCGGTCATCATAGAGTTACCGATTTCATGTGTTTGATCCTTGTTGCTGGCGCTGGTTGGATTCTGACAGTTACACTTGTAACGTAGTAACCAAGCTAGGTAACTTGACATTTCAGTACGCTTTGAATGAATTTTAAGTGGTTGGAAACAGTTAGTAAGCAGCTGCCGATCTGGAGCTTGTGTTTGCCAGCATTCGTTTGCTTGACTTATCAGCAACCTTAATGGAAATGCTATCTCTTCAAAAATTTTAATTCTCGCCAACCAGTGCTGCTACCGGAAACTTTACCACTGAGCGATTGGATATATTGAATCACCTCTTATAGCCATTCTGTTAGTTTCCTTTAACCATCTTATATCGTTTTAAAATGCACTATGATAGTGAGTCACCTAGCTCGTTGACCACCTTGGAAACTTGACTGGTTTAATTCAGTCTGCTTCAGTAATAAGGACTAAACATATTATATTAGTAACCCCTTAGTGATCTAACCAAAGCATCTATTAAACTCCTACAATACTTAATGAGAACCCCACTAGGTCAGAGGTAGTGTCTTTGACTGCAGAGGAGCATAATGAGAGCTTCAAAATCCAAATGAACATCATTTCAGATGCATTTTTATTGTCAAGCGCTGACCAACAAGAAATCTAATTTCAGAGTTTCCATTCAGCATTCTTAAACACGCAGATATTTGAGTATGAAACATATTCAGTATAGTCTATTACCGTTGGATAGAGCTCAATTTTATTTCGTCCAAAATAAATCCTCTCCTCACCTACTAATTTGTCAATTCTTGCATGACTTCGTTATATTTTTCAAAACTTGTTCATATAACTAAATTTTATTTCCAAAAAAATAGAAATTAATTATCTTCATCAGCATCATCAACCACAACAACAACAACAACAACTTGTGGATGACCAACAGTAATCCTATAAAAAACTTACTTTTATGTAAATATTTATTTAAGAAAACAAATTACTTTATAACACGAAAAACGTATCATATATTTGTGCAGATATATATATATATGTATATGTATATAGTTGGAAACATTTAGATGAGATAAAAATGATTAAATCAACACTTGAACATGCGTCTTGTAAACCGATTAGGTATCTATCAAAATAAAATCCTTTCCCTCATCTACATATACATATATATATATACAAATTCATGAAAAGAAGTTTATTTTCCCTTTGGATTTTATGTCTATATTTAGAATCATAATTCAAGTTGTATACACTTATTGGAAACTTGTGCTTTATGGTTAGTAGTAGTAGCAGCAGTGGTATGAAGTGGTTCAGAAGTGAAAAATTGAATAGATATGTGCACATTTCTATAACTAGCCTTGGAAGTCAAGTTGAAGTATCACAACCCAGGATGGTGAAGGTACCAATGACCATGAACATATACTATTCTCTGGATAACGAGACTTATGAACATTGTTCGTGGAGTGAGGTGCAAATTTCATTCAGATCTAGTCGCTAAGTATTGTTTGGATAATATGTTGATAGCTTGTTAGAGTTACGATTACGATAATTGGTAAGGATTAGTATTAAGTTAGGATTAAGGTTATTTTTCAAGTTACGGTTAGGATCAATATTAGGTTTGATGTTAGGTTTAGGGGGTTGAATTTTTATTGCCCACATTTTTCAGATAAATAAATTAGGCGTGTTCCTCGTCAAATTTCCGAACATCACCCTGCGGGGTTAAGCAAAGGAAAAATAAAATCTATTCTTAGCGCCATTCTATCTCATCCTGTGGATACAGAACACAAGATTGACGTTAACCATGCTTTCAGGGTCGTTTACCGCATACCTACGAATCTCAATTTTGCCTTAAGAGTTCGACTACTAAATATTGCTGAGGCTGTGGGGGTTCATATAAACAAGCCTTATTTATGCATCTAAAAGAAGTTATTTCAGACATTACCATTACTTTGGCCATTTGGGTTTGAATGATCATGACTTTTTGTGGAATTTTCCTAATTTTAGTTGATATTCTATTCGCTATTATATCTTTATTATTATTACTGTTATTATTATAATTTAAGCATCTTTAATGAACCGTAATTGCATAGATCATACTTTACAAATCGATATTATTTAAAAAACACTAATATTGTTATTAACTTCTAATCTAGAATATTCTATGTACATAAACATATATATAATTTTAGAGCCAGAAGAGGAATTTATCGAAAAGGATATTCTTTGCTCGATTATTTTGTGTTTTATAGATAAATATTTGTTGATTCTCTAACTGAAATCCTTACTAACTCATCGGAGGGCTTTTGTGGAAGACTGGAAAGCAAGATCAGAGTGATAAATAGGTCACTAAAAGAACACACCTTCAGTCACCTCGATAAACACACGTACAGAAACTGGTCTAACTTACAAACTGATATTACTCATTACAGATGGCGGTATTTTTAAAGTTGTTTCAAGGAAAAACACCCTGTTTAATCTGTTTTTGTTTATTTTCCTTGTAAATAAACATCATTTTCATGTAAAAAATACTGGATTTTCTGAGTGGTCGATTCAAAACTATTCGCGCGTTCGCACTCTATAGATTGTTATGGTTTAAATTAGCTGACTTTGAGTGAGTTTTCCATAACGCAACGCTGTCAGTTAGTATGACTGGGAATATTCAAATATAAGAATGCTATTGTTGCATGTTTTCTTCTTGTCTCTTACCATTTTCCACTCTTATGATCTATGGTTATTAAGTCTTACTGTGGTCTGTGGATTTTTGCATTCCTTTGTGTTCCGAGTAGAAACTAAGACATCAAGCCGGAGTTTCAAAGTTTCTGTAGTAGTGGTATTGTTTTTTCTACAGAATGAGTTTGCTAGCCCCGTGCTTAACTTTTGCTTTATAATAATCATACTATCGGTAAAACGAGATCAAGGAGTGAGTGAGTCGGAAATCGAACCCAGACCACATCCCTTTTAGGCGATCACACTACAATCGCACTAGCTACATACGGTCCATGACTCACTGAAATTCATTCGTAATATCAAGTATAAAGAATTAAGCCCGGAGACAGTTAGTGATGGCAATAGAAACTTTTTTTCCTGAATACAGATGACTTTATCCAGCGACTGGTAACTGAAGTTAAAATGTTAATCTGGGTCACGGTGGGATCTAAACAGGGAGACTCTGGAACACCGGTTCATCTCACTGTCACCTAAGCTGTGAAATGCTACTTATAACCGGGTTATAACTACACTGCAGTTACGACGGATAGTGATCAGCTGTAATTTAATTGAACAACATACTACTGTCTATTTATTAACAAACCACTTGCCCGGCTAGGTTGAAAAGTTTCAATAAATATAATCTATAGAATAGATGGTCAGTTTAGCACTGATCAAAAGATTGAATACCATTTTTAAAAAGGTCCTGTTGAAATTTCTAATAAACCGCTATCCATCAAGGAATGGGTTAAACTTTTTTGACAGGACACTAGTCGGTAAATTGTGTAATGTGCCTAGTCATATCTTCGGTGCAGACCGAATCGTCTCAGTGAAGTTTGCAATATGGCCACTATGCTAGGTGGCTCACCATCACGGTGCATTGCGAATTGTCGATATTAGATGGTTGGAGGCAATCGACAAGAAGCCTTGGAACTAGGTTTCGTACCAGGTGGTTCTAGCCGGTCAGCATAGAATATCTGCAACTTTGAAGGAGCTCAAATCCTCTTTTGCGATTTGATCCCAGTGCCACCTGCAGTCAGAAACGTTACCACTGAGGTCAATCACTAGCCCGAATGGATTAGTGGTAACGTTTCTGACTACAGGTGGCACTGAGTTACGCGAATTCAAGTCTGATAAAGAACATTAGTTCCCTCAAGGTTGCAGATACGCCTCACTGACGAGTGACAACCAGCACGAAACTTAGATGGAAGGATTTCCGCCAATTGCCTCCACCTATCTAATACCAATAGGTTAAACTATTTAAATGTCAGTGATGTCAAAATTGGCGTATTTGTCAGTAGGGTGAGGGAGACTTTGTAAAGATGGTAGTACAAGACAACAATGGCAGGAACGCAGCTTTAGTATAACTGATTGCAAGTTGATGTTCACAAGTAAACAACAGATCAAATTTGAAAATTGTCCAATCAAATGTGACATTTTCACCATATTCTCCTACTCAAACTGAGATTATTTAGATCGAAATATGTGATCTGTTTGATATAAAAACTGATAACTGAGAAAGCAAGCATAAACGCATGATAATGCACGCTACTGATCAACCAATAGTGCTTGGTCACCTTCCAGACCGAAATGATCCAAATACCGTATGGCATTTGGCTCTTTCATAACCGAGCTTATCATTGGTGAACCCCTTTTGAGTCACCTTAGAAAGTTGAATAAGTTCGAGCAACCCAATTTCCTGCTAACTGCTTAGGAAACTGGCGGAACCATAAATCAAATTCTCAATTTGCAAATAAATTTCCAATTTACACATTCGAAGTGATCACTTCCCCACAGTTACTTTTAGAAAATGAATTTATTCAAATCAGAATGCGTGAATGGATTAACACCACGAAATGGTTATCAAAACACGAAGCATTAATGTGCAGTCAGATAACATATATTATGACCAGAATAATTTGAGTTTGCAAAGTCAATTTCATCATTTCAGACTCTCTAAATGTCAAACGCTGATTACTTTACAAACTATGAATTCGGTTCATAGTCTGGAACAAAGTGAATTCATAAATAGATTTTAAAATTAATGATGGGTAACGTAGAGTGTGGACGATTCGAAATCTTAAATAGGATGTTTATAAAAGGGGTGAATTCTAGGCCACAGATTTTACAGCAGTCTTTAATGACGCATCAAATCTATTGGGGCAGTTATGTATATTTTCATGTGTTGGTTTTGTAGGGAATTTTGATTGTATCGAGGATTTCATCATGAGGTGACGTCAGTTAGAGAACCTAAGGGAAAACCTGGGAGTAATGGACAGCTGTTTCGTCCTAGTTTGGGTCACCTTGTAACCAGAAGTTCCTGGGTTCGAACCTCGGTGTATGCGTACCGATGTAGAGTCCCAAACTAGGACGAAACAGCTGTTCAGTACTCCTAGGTTTTCCGGTGGTTCTCCAATTGATGTCAGCTCATGATAAAATCCCCCATGCACTCAAATAAAATCTCTACAAAACCAATACCTGAAATAAGAAGACGTTATTTGTCTGAATCGTGTAATGTATTTGCGCAATACATTTCGAACAATCTGATCACACATGGACTTGTCATAGGTATATATATGAAATTATAAAGAGGTAAGAGGTGAGAAAATAGACTTGGGTCAAGTTAAAAGGACATATTGAAGGTCAAAATAACAATGAAAATTACTAAACCAAACAGCAGAGGTTACATGATGCATCTGTGCGTTGGTGGCACAGTGGTTAGGACGCTCGCCGACCATGCACATAGTCCAAGGTTCGATCCCCTACCGACGCATACCTGATTTCTATGGTTGGCCTGCAAAATTTGGGCTACCGATATCCATGCTCAAAATTCCATGTTTGTACCAAAAATACAGTGTGGAATCAAGCTGTAAATCAAAATAATAAATTTACCATGGAAGATTCTCACCTCTTACCTCTTTATAATTTCATATATATTCCTATAACAAGTCCGTGTGTGATCAGATTGTTCGAAATGTGTTGCGCAAGTAGATTACACGATTCAGACAAATTACGTCTTCTTATTGCTTTATCTAAATTCATAAAGGGAACTAATTGTTTTAAATTTTCAATACCTGAAAATTAATCTGGCGCTCACTGGCCACTGGCCCCATTCAGGCAGTGGCCTGGGGTCTAGTTGGGAGCCGTGACTAGTAAAGTGCAGAAGTTTGAGGGTGAGGCAGTAACTTATCGAAGAAGACATTGCGAAGTGTTCGCGTTATTTCATGAATTTGCGGAAATTGGAATTCATGGACTAGCCATTAGATGGGGTCCAAATGGTCCAATGGTCTACTATCTCGGCGGCCCTGTAACCCGAAAGTTCTGGGTTCGAACCCTTTCTGTGGATGCGTATTGATGTAGAGTTTCAAAATGAGACGAAACAGCTGTCCAGTACTCCTAGCTGGTTCTCCAACTGTAATCAGCTCATGGTGAAATCTTCCATTTATATTTATGTATATATGCATATATAAAGAAGCTAAAAGTTTAGACATTGAGTAAATCTTATTGAATTTGAGATTTTCCCATCGATTGATTGGACCGAAGTGCTCCCTCTAAGGTTAACATGTCGGCTTCTTGTGCAGATTCTTCGACGATGTCTGGGCATTTAGTTAGTATTTAATTGGTGGATGGTGACTAATAGTGGAATCCAGGATGCGCATTTCGTCCTATTTGGGACTCATCATCTGGATGCACCTACATTTCTTAATGAGTGATGATGTTCCTACCGTCGAAGCATCTGCACAAGAAGCCGACATGTCAATCTGAGACTAAGCACTTCGGTCCAATCAATCGACGGGAAAATCTCAAATTCAATAAAATTAATATGACCCGTTGCACAAGAGGTGGCTCTCGTAGCCCAAGTTTTCTAGTGGATAACGCTTTGGCGTTTGAAAGTACGAGCACTAGGTTCGAGCCTCGTTGGGAGCACCATCAATCATTGAGAAATGGAAGTACATCCAGGTGACGAGTCTCAAATAGGACGAAATGCGCATCCTGGATTCCACTGGTAGTCACCATCCACCAATTAAATATTGAGTAAATCTCTTACAACAGTATGTCTTGTCCACATCATAGAATATTTTCCTATAGTTTTGGATGTTGACATTTATTTTATAATGTCTAGGTTGACGTTGTCTACGCTACTACTGATTATAAAATCATTATTTGAAGGTGACATAGAAGATATCCTGTGGAGAGAGGATAAGACCTTATAGACGATCGTGGAGTCAACTGAAGAGGACTGTAGGAAACAGGATAAAATGAGATTGTATTGTTTAGGTCTTTTTTACACCAGAAACCTTAGCGTATAATAATACTAATGATAAAACCAGGGAAACTCAAAGTGAACGACAATCAGTTTACAAACAATCAATGTTTACAAGCATTATGCTTCCATCAAGAACAGAATTTTAAATTGTTGTTTAATATGTTTTTGAGATCTGTTTTGTTTACGAATAGTGCCTAATTTGATTTTTGTTGGAATTAGAAAAAAAAACACTCACAAAAAAAGAAACGACAATCATGTAAGCAACATGAGAACATTATATCCATTTTTAGTTGAAATAACTTCCACTCTAAACACATTCTATAAAGAAGAATATTTTATGTTAGTTTAATGCTGTAAACAATCTGCAAAATGGAATTTGCTTCCCTCTTCTCAGCGTTATCTCTTCCGTCATCTACGCGTAATGGAAAGAGAGAATAACTGGGATATTTTTGAAAATATATGCAGGCAGGAAGAAAAACAAATATATAATTTGTTTACATGTCACTATTTGCGAATGTGATGATTTGTTATTTTTTTCCTGGCTTTTAACTAAAAGAGAGAAAAAACTGTCACGGCTACTTAATGGCCATTACAACTAATCAAGGTATCAAAATGAAATAACAAAAGACTTATTAGACTCAAAAGTAAGAGAAAATTATATGCTTATCATTATTTCCTTTGGGTCCTGAATGGAACATAGGACTTCGACAGAGCATCTCCCAATTCATCCTCTTCCCTGCAGTTCTCCTTAGTGCGGGCTACACGATTGTCCACAAGCCTTCATTTCCGCCTTACACGATTTGCTAACCTTATATTCAGATCCACAGCAACTTGTCGTTTCTAATTTGTGTCACTCTCTATGCCTGTCTGACACGCCATATCACTTAACAGTATTCTCAGCTTGTATTCAATCTATCTTTGTTACATTTCGGCTTTTTTCGGTCGACAGGCCCTGGGAAGGTTCGTTCATTGCTGCTAATCCTTTGTGAACAACCACTTGATCTTTGGTGTGAAGCGAAGATAGCGGGAAAATATAAGTTCCTATAATGGCTATTATTTAGGGGCTTAATTCCTCTCAAGCTTCTTTAGCGCGAATGCACGTCTTAGCAACATCAATTAATACATTAATCACACTGTAGCCAAACATTCCATCTTCTTCCAACTCGTTAAGTAAATCTACGAAGGAAGATATAATTTGATTTGATCATACCACCTATAATCTAAACTGACTACTTATGGTCCCGTGCTGTGGTGGCTGCCATAGTTTAACTTAGAATCAAATAAATCATTAATCTTTTATATGATTCTCCATTGAACCCATAACAGTCGTTTGAATATTCTTTGCTCATAAAAATAGTTACCACCGAGTCAGAGAAGCAATACAGCTGATGAAACATAAAAGTAGTTTGGGCTGATTCAGTTATCTACACTGTGTAAACAAAAGTTTCGCTGATGAATTCAGCGTCAAATAACTGAAACAGGAGTCCGGTGTGTAGGCGTAGCAACGCGTATCTGTTGACTTGCTTAGTTTCAAGGGTATATACCGTTCTTATATGCTGCCAAAAGTTTGTGATATCATCTCCTGTAAATTTATTACCTATGAAATGCAAATTAGTTTAAAGAATCTCCATGTAGATTCGGAAAGTGATTTCATCTCTAAATGTTAGAAAATGGAATAAAAGACTCGTAAAAGGTGTACTTAGAAATCACCTATGGAAATCATGGCGCTGGATATTTAGCCTCGTGGCAGTGTTTCATTTTTTATTTTTTTAGTATGTTTCGTTTTACGTGTTAGAAACCCTGTATGATAAACACCTAAATTAAGTCTGATTTGTTCGTGTTAACAGAAAACAGGTATTCCTAAATAATCGATTAGCTAACACTTTGGTTTCACAGAGCCATATGAACAATCACACAAGTGTGTATATATCGAACAGTTAGAGGCAGTCGGAATTAGGCCATCGATCTAATTGTTCCATTTATAAGCAGTAATTACCAACGCTTATCTACAGCCACCAAGGAATGGTTAATTCTTCTCAGTCATACAAGTTGCAGCTGACATATTCGGGCAGCTCTTCTTACTGCTTAGCTTCCAATGCCACTACACAGCCTTGATATATACCTCACCTAGCTTGGCGTTTACACAGTAACTCTACGGACAAGATGCATGATATTGATTCTACCCCCATTTTGTGTAGGAGGGCAGTACACACTTCTTATATATACCTAAAAATTAGCACGCGCTGCAAACTGTCTCTCATTAGGGACACATATCAGCCATAGATAACGATGTCCATTTATTTGTTTAAAAGGTTCGCTATTAAATATAAGGTGAGTTATGTATCTTCTTAAGCTTTAAATCGATTTTACTTATTAATTTATCAATCCAGGCACAAATATTCTAAATTACAGACAAAGTAACCGAAAACAACAGAATGAAGGACTTATCATTATACCTAATTGCACAACTGAATAAAAGAAGATAAGAGCTGACCAAAGGCAACAAAACGATGCATTCAAATCACCGTTTTTTTCTTTGTTTATGTAATTAGAATCAAAGAGATAGGTTAAATGATAATAGGAAACTAGGTGAACCGACAATTAATTAATTATTTACAGAATAATCTGCCTGATCAAGTGTGATAATTCTTTCTCTTTTTCTATCCTGTTGTAACTATAAGTCATCAAAAGAGTGAACAGTGATCAATGCAGATTAATTAGGTATTTATTGGCAAGTAAGTGATGAAGAATAGGTGGTAAAATTAGGTTGGAATTAATAATTAATAAATGCAAAAAATATTAATTTATCTCTTTTCATTATATCGAAATGTAAACTAATTATCGAAGTCATTTTTTTTAATTTGTTTATGATACTTTTGCGAGAGTTTGTGTCAATACCGTGGCCATCTCCAGATTCATATATATATATATATATATATATATATTATCTTGATAGTAATGAGATTAAATGTCTTCTTATCTGATTGTAATGAGAGTGAAAATAACTCTATACTGTGGTTGTACACCCATCGAACCAGTCAACACCCTCATTAGTCCCTATTTAGATAACGTCACTTCTGAACTTTCAGTTCATATGTTCAGGCAGAGTGTTGGTTTGTGAGGATCTATCCCAGTCGGGAGATATTTTCAAAACACCTCAAGTTTAAATCCCTGACAATATAAACTGCCGATTGATACAAGTAGTTGAAAACTGCTCAAGTAGTGTTTGCCTGCTCAAATTGAAGAGTAGTGGTTGCTCACGGTTAGTCAAGCTAAGAAAATCTCAAAATATATACGAAACTATATTTTTTAAATATTTTATTTTTTTTATTTTTTTTATTTTTGGTAACAGCTTGATTCCACACTGTATTTTTGGTACAAGTATGGAATTTTCAGCGTGGATATCGGTAGCCCAAATTTTGCAGGCCGACCATAGATATCTGGTGTGCGCCGGTGTGGGCTCGAACCCCGGACCATGTGCATGGTCGTCGAGAGTCCTAACCACTGTGCCACCGACGCACATGCATAATACTGTATACTGAAGATTAATTGAGACGAGTGATTGGATATCATCTGTCTGCCTGTCTGATTTCGACATGGAACTTTGCAAATATGTGAGTGCTGTAAATTAATCAATTCCTTATAAATATAATGATTAGTTTTAAGATTTTTTTCTAAGCTTGAAGAACAATAGTTGTAAACGTCAAAAAAGGCCACAAAGTTGAAGCATGATTCATTCTATTAGTTTGAACGAGTTAAGAGGAAATATTTCTACAGAATAAAAAATGTTCACAGCCTTTATTACACTGTTTGGTTTCATATTACTACTAACAAACTAAGATGAGTAGCTGGACATTACTCACATAGATTAGTAGAGCTTGTTAACCAGATCCAAGGGAACCAAACGCTAGTTGACCGTTATAATCGTTTCAGATGAAGTCCATCAGCGGCGTATCCAGTTCAACTCAGCTCGGGGACCTGAATTACTTCAAAACATTCGTCTTCTAGGTCACTGATTTAGTGAACTATCAAAATTAGGATATGCAGTTTACACAGTTTGATGTGGAATCTCATTGCAGTTATTTATGCAAACCTAAACTGTTCAGTTCACAATATGTGATCCATCTGCTTGATACTGAAAATGTCAGTTAAGAAGGTATTCATAAAGGCATAAAACCATATACTACTGATTGACTTGTATGAGTAGTTAGGCAACACACACCAACTAATGGTGCTTGCTAGCTGCTAACAGACTAAGATATTATAAATGTAGATATCTGAGATACTTAGAAACTATTGAAAATAGAACTATACTCAATATTTCTTAACATACTATGGAACAAGTGCGTTACTAGCACAGCGGTACATTGCTCGCTGACCACGCATTTGGTCCGGAGTTCGATCCCTGGCTGACACACTCCTTTACCTCACTAAGCCAGTAGTACGACTGGTAAAGAGGGAAGGTTGAGCATGTGGCTGGCAACCCCATCCCGAAAAATATATAACACTCCTAGTGAATCTTCAAGCTTCTAGCTTGAGTCCCTATCTTCCACTGGGAACGTTAACGAATAAAAAAATACTATGGAACTAGAAGTATGATTAGAATAACCAAATTTTACTTTTATATAGCGAGATGAAAATCTTGACAGTTCAGGGAACACAGAAGGAGTTGAAATACATGGCAAACTGAAATAAAACTACTGAGCAAGTAAACACATTAGCAGTAGGAATTTTTGCTTTCAAATACAACTCAGAGGTAGAAGAATAAAATCAGGTAAATATGGTGAACTGATAGAAAACAAATCTAGTTACCTGATTAGTTTAAAATTGTGTGATATTGATGATTTTGTATACTGAATTATATGTATACTGACTACTCATGATATTAAAATATTCTTATTATGTTAATAGGATTCACTTAGGTTCCGGATGAAACATTAAACTTCAACAGCTCACCTCCGCTTCAGCCCGTTTTACGTTGTCCTCTTCAGCTGAATCTACGACTGACTATCAGCTTTCACCTCTTTTACACGTTATCACCTCCATTTTACCATAGGACCACCTGCTGCTCCTTTTTTCCATTCCGGTTACTATCGAAGCCCTACCTGGAGCGTCATGACACGCAACAGTCGCTTCAGCATCTTTGTTGAGCAATAGATTCTTGGTCAGTTCGTTAAGTGAGTTCGTTGTTATTTCTTCTTTCTGACTAGTTAACCGACCTCCAGTATGGAGCCAATGTAGCTGTGGGTAAAAATTTTACTAACAATTCAAATCGCAGTCTACTAAATAATTATGACACAAATATGGATAACTTAGTTGAATTTTAGACATTTAGCAGGTGAAAAAAGCACTGAAACAAAACGAGTTCCTCTATTTCCAGGAAAATATTTCCACTGGAGTGAATCTGCTACATAGTGAACTTGACTGTAAAATAGTGACAGCAGTTCGGGTAACGCTCAACTAGGTAATGCACTTAAACAATCATCAAAAGCTAATATTCAGTATAATAAAGATTTTCGTAATTCCTAATGAATAAAAAACAAAACGATATTGTTTTTACTGACGTTTTGCTATTTAATGCTAATATTTTCTCAATTGCAAAGAATAAAATAAAATTATACCCTTTTTATGCCAGAATTTACGTAAAATTTTTTTAAATGTTATATCCACTTGTGTTTTGTTGTTTTTTTCCTTTTAAAATTCAATGATTTGTTTGTTTTTACAATTATTTTGAAGCGCGAAGTATAAAGCAAGCCACCATTTTAAAAAACGCCATTTTTACCATTAAAACTTTTATTGATAATGACAAATAACATTAAGTGACTGACTGACTAACTGACTATTTAACAAGAACAATTTCCGTTAGTCATTATCATTTTATTTGAAAAAAGAAGTGTTTTCATTCCCTAGAAAGGTTTAAAGTGTTAACAACTCTTTGTTTCTGTAACGTTCACTTTCTTTTCGCTAGTCAGTATGTGAAATATAAAGAATTGATTGTTAAATCAACCAAGACTCTTGTTATTTTGAATTATTTAACCAAAAGGTTTTGGTATCGCCTACTAATACTTCACTGAAAACATTTCTCTGTCTCTACCTAACTTCATTCTATGCTGTGTGATATTTTGAAAGGTGTTAAATGAGTTTTTATTTTCTATAAAAATGTCACTTTACAGCGCTGTATGCATCATATATATATATATATATATATATATATATATTTATAAGCACACCTTAGACAAATGCAATAAAGTATACTTTATTACTACAAAAATAATAAGTGAAATGATGTTAATAGGTCGGTGAATAAATAATTTTATAAAGATTGTCCAGCAAAATTCGCCGAAAGAAATGGGGATGAATTGGACACGCTCATATAAGACCGCTGAACTGTATAGCTTGCCAGGCCATCGAGTAAAACCCGAATGAGAAGGGAATAATTGGATGTGACCTCGAGGATGACATGCGGGATTAAATGTGAGGAAGAGACGATAGCCTCTATGGAAATTTGTGAAGCCAGGTAAAGAGGAATGTAGAGAATTGAATGAAATGGAAATGCGTCGTTGAAGCTCTGTGTTTCACATGAAATAAAAAAGAATAATAATGATATAAAGTTTGGGAATGCAATGATGGAAGAGAATGTTTGTCCAGTCTTATGTATACACTTTTAGTAGACGCTTAGACGTAGTGACCTTCAGTGGATAGGCAAAAGTGTAGGATAGCGATTGGATAACTGTTCATTCTTAGTTTTTGCGCACGTCATTACACTGCCAGCTATCGAACACAAGATTTTCAAGCCACGACACATGCACGTTTAAATTCCTCTAGTGAACTGGAATCCAGTGATCGATAGATAATAACTTCTGTCAGCTGACATCATCCATTGGCAGCTAACTGCCCTTGCATCCGACTTTGCTGACTCAGCATGTTACAAATTCTCAATTAATCACCAGAAGGCGCATCTTGCTTGAATCTGTGAGCTACCTGAATAACCGTCTGAGACAATGTATTTTTTTCTTCAGTTCTTATTGCTATAAGTTATATCCATTGGTCTCCAAATCTACTCGTTCATATATTTAATTGGTTTCCAGCCTATCACTGAGCATTCCTATGGGTCCAAAGAAAAATACCCTAGTGGATTATTGTATTCCTCAGATCTAACATCCCTGCTGCATATGATGTACTGGAGACGACTGTCTTACTTGAAACTCCTGGATGAAGAGTAAATATTATGCAATAAACTACGCCGAAAATTGTGCATACTGTGTAAATTTATTGTGCATTATAAAGCTATTGTTATTTTCATTGTTGTTACGTTTATTATTATCTTTGCGCTAATCACTAATAATCAATAAATTGACTTTAATTTGCTAAATTTATGGATATTCTATGTTTTTTATGGACTGGTGTTTAGAGACCTTAAGGGAATTTAGTTTGTTTCGAGGAAGATTTATCTTTCAGTTGATGTCTACCAAAGTGCTACTGATAGCTAGAAAACACGGAACTGGCGTTCTGTCGACAACTACATTGGTAGAGTAGTCAATTTCACCTTTTGAGCTTTTTATGCTCTCTGTAAAATGTATAGGAAGTATTCAACTGTATCATATCTCCTGCTGTACTTTGTAGTATTCTCACCACATATCGAAACTCTTTTAATTCCTAGAAGTATCGGCTATAAGAAATTTCAAATGGATTACTTTAAGTAAAAACATCATTCCCTAACACTTGTAAATTTCCACCAGGCTTTTATTTGGGCACAAAAGTTTTAAAAACGAAGTATTTACACACTTAAGTGAAGTATATATACAGCAAGACTCAGAAGCAATAAAGCGGGTTCAGTAAAAGCCACGACAGCTTAAATTGAACCTATACTGCATTAGTGCCTCAGTCACAGATTTCCAACCAGCCATACTAGTGGTTTGATTCGATACCCGGTTGATACACTCTGAAACCTGTTTGTAGCCTGAGAAATTGGCATCAGAGTAAACTGTACACACCATACACTGCACACCGCGTTCTTGATGCTTCGATGAAGATAATTAAAGGAACAGGTTGTAATAATCGAAAGCCTACGCAACTAAAAATGAAATTCGCTCATTGTCATCTATGCAGAAAAACGATATTACACAATGCCTTCATATACAGTAGCAGTTCTAGACATCCGTATATGTGATTCAAAAGAGGTGCAAATGGCTAGATAGTTTCTATCAATACAGCATCAGGAAAGAATCAATACCAATCCTGATATTTTTGGTGCCTCCAGTGCTATTAAACTGAAACGAATCTTCGATGATGTTAATTAAATCACTCTTTAAATGCCATTATTTTTCTGTTTCTTTTATCTTATTCCTTTGCGTTCTATCTGGAACATAGGGCTTCAAAACTGAGATTTGAATATTCCCTGGCAGTGGTATTTTTTTGCACGATAGGGTTGCTAGTCTCACACTCAAACTTCCCTCATCTGGCGTACTACCGGCTAGGTAAGGCTTAGAGTTATGTTGTCTGGAGATCTAACCGCTGATCTCATGTTTTGTTAACGATTGTTCTATCAGTAAAACGCCGAGACAGTTCTCACAGTGAAACATTCATAGACTGGGTGATTATACACTGACTTTCAGGGAAACAAACAAACTGTTCCAAGCCTTTTGTGTGACTAAAACAGCAAATACTATAGTCCTGTGAAGCAGCCATTCGACAGTATATGGGTCTGGTTTTTATTTTCTTTCAAATTACCTGCTATCATTCGATACATAAGTAACGTTGGTTCGACAGTAAAATGCTCACCTGTCACACAGATGATCAGTGGCTGGATTAGAAGCTGACATGCTGATAATCCTCTTCTAGACAGAGGTAAGTTTTGTTATTATATTATTATTTCCTTTAATTAATAGAGGAACATAGGTTTTCTGCTGCAAGTCTACATTGCGTTCGGTTTTCTGCCAACTTTTTCACCTGGCTCCTAGTATGTCCTCTTGCTTTCATCTCCTCTTCACATTGTCTCCCCCAAGTCACCCTCGCACTGATGATCAACTCGCCGCTTTCCTTTCAGGTTCCACTTGAGCGATGGCTTATCTAGTCATGTCACTTGATGGTTTGATTCCTCAGAGTATGGCCAGCCAATCCATCTCGATTTCTTCCTGCCTATTTGTTTCACAATCGGTTCCTGATGGGTAAGTTCGCTCCCAGAGATCATTGTTGCTGATCTTTTCTGGCCGCTCAACTGATCTTGAGTATTGAGCGAAGACAACTGTTAACGAAGGTCTGTATTTTGTTTGAGATGCTTTTTATGACGCGCCAAGTCTCTGATCCGTATAGTAGTGTGGTGAGAGCAGGCTGCTAGCCGATTGGTTGGCACTAATCTACGTTAAGGTCTAGGTCACTAATATGGGCCGTGAGAAAATATGAACAAGCCTGAGTAAACAACCAATCAGAAGCCTGCGTTTGTCTACCTAAACAACCAATCAGATGACTGCGCTTGTCTATAATAATGTTGTCTGAAATATGTATAAATACGTGTTGATTTTCATAATAAAACGATCTGTTGCCTGGCCCTTGTCTTCTGTTGTTACATTTGGTGTCGCTGCCTACCGACAAATGAAAAGCCTATACCCTGCAGTTTTTGATGGAGACATATGGATCTTCGGGCAGGACTTCAAGGCTTCTGCGCAGTTGAGTGGCGTTCAAGATCTGTCAGCGATGGAGCTGCTACTTGAGACGCTGCTGGGAGGTCGGGCGAAAGCAGCATATGAAGGTGTGGGCCGAAGTATGGACGAATGTTCGACAGGGTCAGGCAAACAGTTTCCAAAGTGGGAAGGACCATATATGGTCACTTCGAGATGGGGTTACGCAGACACAGTCGCAATGGCGAACAATGAGAGGCGCGTGAACGTCAACGAGCTCCAGAAATGGATACAGCGAGACAAGCCAACGATGACGCCTGCACCAAGTAGATCAAGCCGACTTCAGTCGCACGTATTTGACGGGGGGACGAGTGTGGTGAGAGCAGGCTGCTAGCCGATTGGTTGGCACTAATCTACGTTAAGGTCTAGGTCACTAATATGGGCCGTGAGAAAATATGAACAAGCCTGAGTAAACAACCAATCAGAAGCCTGCGTTTGTCTACCTTAACAACCAATCAGATGACTGCGCTTGTCTATAATAATGTTGTCTGAAATATGTATAAATACGTGTTGATTTTCATAATAAAACGATCTGTTGCCTGGCCCTTGTCTTCTGTTGTTACAGTAGTACCGACTTTACATTGGAGTTAAAGATCCGGATCTTGTTTTTGATGCTGAGTGCTGTTGACCTCCACACAGATTTAAGAGTAATGAAAGCTTGTCTTGCTTTTCCGATTTTGGCTCTGACATCCTGGTCAGTTCCGCCTGTAGTTGAAACGATGCTTCCCAGGTCGGTGGGTGAAGGAGGTTGTTTCTTTCAGGTTCCTCCCATTTATGCCGGCTGATTGTTGTCTGTTGTTGCTGTTGATGTTGGCTAGGAATCTTCATCACCTCTGTTTTATCTGTGTTTAATTGAAGTCCTATCTTTGATGCTTCTTCCGCCAACTTGTTGCTTTTCACTTGCATATCTTCCAGTTTGTGTGAAATCAGATATATGCCATCGTTGAAGTCCTGATCCCTCAAGTTTTTTATCCTTGTTTCCTCGTTGCCCGCTCTCTCTCTCTCTCTCTCTGTCGCATTATCTAGTCTACCACAATCAGGAAAATCATTAGAGATAGTAGGCAGCCAGCTTGTCTTACTCCAGTCTTCACTCCGAAGGATTTCGTAAATTTCCTAATATGGATTACTTACGTTTTAGCGCACTCAAACTTCGTAGCTCGGACTTTGAAGCCAAATGTTCCGGTCAGACATCAGAGGAGTGAAAAAATTCGGATTCAAAGTATAACAATATGCACTTGCATTTAGACAAGTACACTGAATCCCACGTATAATCTCAACAAATGAACACTAAGCTACAATGATGTGAACATCAACAACATTTTCAGGTAGTACATATGTTTCAGTCATTACCTTATTTCATCAGATTCCTTCAGTAGATAAGAAGAGATACTACTTTTTCCAAACGACGATTTGTCACGTATGCTTAGGTGGTAAACTCATCTTTACTATTTGTTCCTAAATTAGAAAACTGTCGCAAAGGATATTAGGATAAATAATATAGGCTAAGTTTTCTACAAAGCATTCAAAAGACAAATTCATTCATTTGTAAATTTTTATACACTATGCATTCATACTTACGGCTAAAATAAGACAGGTGAAATACAATAATTAAAGTTATTGTAAAAATAACTGAAGGATTAGATAGAAGATAAAATAAATGATTTTAGAAAAAGGTAAAAGAAAAAACAACACATAACCGTCTGATGAAGGTAGTTGTATTTTTCACGATATCTAAAACAAAAGACATGAACATGATAAGGAAACGCATGAATTCCTTGAGTAAATGAAGTAAATGGATTAGAGTACAGAGTGAGGCATTGATGCAAATAAAAAAACAACAAAGAAACGCCAGCAAAATGATCAGATAGACAACCATGTGAAAGTAAAAAGAGATAAGTGTCATGAGATGAGACACCTTTATTCAAGTTTATTACATGTAGATTTATTTTACGCAAGGCTGTAGAGACAGAAAGAGAGCTGAGCAAAAAAGGAAACTTTGGATTATATTCACATGAGTGAGTTTCTAAAGTGATCATGATGAAAAAATGAAAACGAAACACCATACAGGTAAAATGTGTGGAGTGATGAAAAAGTATTCCGAAAAAAAAGAGAGACTGTAAAAACAATTCTAATAATTTTAACTATTTTAGGTACACGAGAATTCCTTTATCACTTGGTTCACTGTTCAAAAAAACTCCAAATTTGTCACGTTCACCTTCTCTTCTGCCTATTTTACTTGTATTTCCTAAGAAGATAATTTTACACACTTTAGAAATTGACACGTTTCAGTTGAAAAACTGGGATTTCGCATATTTCCCTTAGTTTTTCTTCTCAAACGCAGAATTATTTGTCTTGCAGAACTTCAAAATTTATCTAGAAATTGTCTTGAACTTTAGCATTATTAGAATTCACTCAACATGATAAACAATGTGATAGTTGAATTTCATTTTTTAACTTCTTGCTGATCACATTACTTGTGTTCAATACTTTTCAGTGTGTGAACTTCTAGCGTTTGAGTATTTCCTCCACAAATTGAAGCTTTTACCCAACGTTCTAAATGCTAAGGCTACTGATTCGTGAAGTCGATCTACTTTACGACGAGTATAAGAAGCGTTACTCAGTGGTATACCGGTGCATCTAGCTGAGAAGTAGTTTGTTCCAGTTGTTTGTTTGTGATAGCTTTTGTGAACTGAAAATGGCTTTAGATGATTTGTTTTTAACTGTACTAGCGGGCGGAAGAGAATGATATCATTGTATACCACAAAATTCAGTCTCTCTTTTTTTATCGAAATTTATCAACGGGACCAAATGTATGGAAAACCAGATGACCAATTGATTCACATAAAGGGTTATGATATTCTGCCAATTTTTTGTGTTAAGCCATCTTGGAGACTGATTTAAACGTTACTGTTAAATGTCTAATTAGTTTCACTTCATTTCAAGCTCATTTATTTTTGTGCGCCTAAAAAGAACAGTCACTCCAGATGGTACAGAGTAAAATAGATCTATTTTATTTTATTGGCATCTCGTAAACTCCTTCAACTGCATGTTTCCACTTGCTTCTGTCTTCTGCTGTACTTTTCTCCCGCGTCCATGTTAGTCCATACTCTTTCAACTTCTCTTCACACGAAAGCCTCCTTCTTCTCTTGTTCTGAGACGTTTGTAGACGCATAGCATTGGATGATTGTAACCTTCCTTCCTTTTGAGTTGAACCTAACTGTAATTATCCTGGAGGAGATTGGTTCCCACTGCATGAGAGCTTTGGGTGCTGTTGGTGACATCATGATAACCACTCCCTCGGTGTGCTCGTGGTTGTCCTCTGAGTGGCCGGAATAGATTTTTGTCTCTCCAGTTCGTAGTTGGCACCTTCCAGTTCCGTTCCATCTGCTCTCGCAGATTCCCAACACTTCTATTCTATACCTTCTCATTTCAGTGGCTATCTGGGCAGCCTTTCCAGTTTCGTACATTGTACGAACATTCCGGGTACCCATCCTTACTTTTGCTTTCATCGAAAGAAGGCACATCGGCTGACTGGCTTCCCGAAGGCTAGCTTTCACCAGCCTGCGTCATTTCACTTCCCCGATTCCAGCGAAAAATAAGGTTATTGTTTATATTTTTAGAATTTTTAATATATTTGCGCGTTGAAGTTTCTGTAGCGATTTGGTTAAGTTTTGGGATGAAGTTACTAGCACTACGCCTCGACCCTCCCTCTTTATCTGGGCTTGGGATCGGCTAAAAAACTAGCGAGCTAGTAATCTAGGCGAGACACACATATCTAAAGACAACTGGAGATATGGCTCAAAATTATTGTCAGTAGTTCATATGCATTTACTCTTGTGTGATGTATATAATTTATAACTCTTACTTTGAGTTTTGAGTGGAGCATATGGCTTCGATATTGGATCTCCATTTCATCCCGTTCTTTTCAGTCCTATTTACGTGGCTCCAAAAATGTCGATACTCTTTCATCTCATGAGCCAACGCTCAGCCTATTGTTTTGTTTTCGAGCTCCACTCAAGCGATGTCCTGGTGCATGGTGTTGATCAGCAATCTGTTAATCAGAATATATCAAATCCATCTATATTTCCACAGGTATATTTGTCAGGTGATATGTTCTTAGTTGATTGTTTGCATAAATACAGACCCTTGTTGCTAATCTTTCCTGGCTGGCCATCTGATCTTCAGTACATATATATATATATCCTTTTATATATTATTCTGTTTAACCTAATTTAAGACACTGAGCTTACTAAACTGTTCCCATATAAACTTATTATATGAATTGTAAAACTGAAATGGAACTCTATATGAATGTTGTATGAAAAGGTTTCCCTTTAATTAAATAAAGCAGAGAGTATCATCTACCTTCTTCTTCTATACTCTTTCATCGTCATCATCATCATCATCATCAGATTAGGTATTTCATTTAAACAATGATAATTAGATTTATTGTTCTATTATTATTATTATTATTATCAGTAATGTTGTCACTAACAGTTCTACTACTAACTATTACTAATAATTGCACTACTATTACTAATAGTACTATAAAAACTGGTCATAAATTAATATTACAGTAATGACTTTAGCGAATTTAATACTTCGAACCATAATAATAATAATTATTATTATTTTATCAATATAATGAATAATAATTAATATTTATTTACCATTTAACTGTCTCTTTTTTTCACAGGCAAATTAGATGAACGTACACACATGTAGGTAAGTTAGAGAATATGATAAAATCATAATGGATTTCGTTTATTTTCATTTAATTTTTTTTTACCATGTTTCACCTCTTCTCTCTACTTAGGTCTCTATAAGTTTTTGTAAAGCAAATAGAGACACACAGAGAGAGAGGGGTAATACTAACTTTGTAATGTATCTCTTCCAGATGGAAAAAGCGAGCATTCTGAGAAAAGAGAGAGTGAATGCTACTCTCAGCTTCGACTGAATATATTATATTATGCAAGACAAGAAAGAATATATATCTACAGGATAAAATGTTAACTATTGATTATGAAAAGGCTCAAAGCCATGGAGTGCCCTACATCTTTGTCATTGTCATTCAACTGCTATGTAGTGGCGATGCCCCATGCTAAGTATTCTACAACGGAGAACTCACTGATGCCTTTGAAGTGAAGACAGAAGTGAAACAAGGCTCCCTATTGTTATTAATGATATTCCTGATTATTGGTTGACTGGATCCTGCAAAGTACTGTGGGGAATGAGAAGATTTAAATACTCTGGATTGATGAGGAGACTCCAGAAGGTCTGGACTTTGAGGACGATATGTGTCTAGTGCCACGTAAACTCGAAGATCTAATGATGGAAACCAACAGCTTGCAAGCAGAATTAAGGAAGATGGAAAGTCAAGTGAACAAAAAGAATAAAGGGATGATGAAGACACTCGAAAACCAATACAAAAAACAAGTGCAAAGGTAGGAATTTGAAAGTGACCGCTTCTTTCATTTATTTGGGACACATCGTTTCAGCTACACAAGGTGTGTAGATATAGATGAATATATCAAAGACAAGGTCAGAAAAGCTAAACAGACACATTCATCAAACTTAAAATAGCATAGAAATCTGCCATGTTCAGTATAAAGAATAAGATCCAGATTTTCTACAGTAGCGTCCATTTGATTCTTCCATATGTTTCACAGACTTGACTTGCGCCTCACCGAAAGCATTTTCAACAGGCTACAAACTTTTATTAACAGCTGTCTTCGTTAGCTAGACACTAAATATCAGATGACCCAACAGAATAACCAATTTGGCACTCAGGCAGGCGACCAGCCAACTAAGAATCTATTGTCCAAAGAGTATTAAAAATGAAGATAGATCGGATGCACGCTGATTATGCAATCGTGCAGTAGTATCACGTGCTACGTTGTCCCTTGAGTAGAGCCTGAATGAGAAGTGTTGATTTGGGCGTTTTTGAGTGACAGGGGGGAAATCGTGTGAAGTAAGGGCGGAAGCTCCTGCACAACCCTGGAGCCAGAGTAAAAGGATTGCAGATAATAGGATGTAACGGTACATGGGCTCACCTTGTAACTGAAAGGTTCTGGTTCGAACTCAATGTCTGTATAACGCTGAAGAGTCCCCGTCTAGTAAAAAAAACACCTGTCAAGCGCTCTTTGGCTTTTTTATAATGGTCCTCTGGTTGGTATCACCTCATGATCAGACCTGTAACCAATCAAATACCTGCATGCTAACACTTGATAAAAGCAACAGTATACTTAATCTCATCCTAGTTACTTAGTCTCTCACGTAAATAATATACTTCGGCATCGCTTTTACGTTCTATTGTCATTACTATGACTTGTGGATCAAAAGGCCTATGAAAATAGCCTTGAAATAAACTAACCGTAGACATGGTAATGAACTACCGCAAATTGTTCATATGTGTAACATGTGTTTCTCCTATTTTTCATTCACAACTCAAGCGTTTAGTAAACGTTTATATCACTTATAACAATTGCCTGTCTAATAATAATTTATCCCATATACACATGCAGAATACGCTAGTTAAACTAAAATTTGCCTTTTGAAAGCTTATTTCGAACATCTTGATTGTTGTTTCCCAATGATTGACAGTTGCTTTTTAATAGATTATTATAAATTTCGCCATATTTTTCAGTATGATTGATGCCTTATATACAATTATATATATATATACGCTTTTGCTCGAAAAAAGCTTTGTAAATATGTTTTAATATTTTTGTTGTCTGTATATTACCTGCATGCAATTTCACTGTTCAACAATTTTATGTTTAAGTAAAACAAGGGTTCTTTTTTGTTAGCCTTTCTTCTGTTTCTTTTATTACTTACTGTCTAACGAAGAAATTTTCACTCATTTCTGATTCATCGTCACGAAATTGAAATTTAATTTCCTCCACCTTAAATAAGCAGAAAAAAAAACCGATCTTGTTGAGGATTATTAACTCAACTTTCATTTATTTGATTAAAAATGTCCGTTAAAAAGTTTTTCAAAAGAATGGATACTTTTTCATAACTTCATCATCAGATGCTACAGTAATATATACATTAAAGTGAATGAATTGGTATTATTAACAACGTTAATGTTGTTTAAATAACATCAAACAAGTAATATCAATAGATTACAGTTCAATAGAATCAACACAACAATAAACTGAATATCATGAAAATTAGGAAGGATAATAATACAAATTCATGAATTTATAGTTTCCACTGAAGGCCAGGTCAGTAGTAGTAGTAGTAGGGGCTGGACTTGCTTCTTCTGAAAACAAAGCACAGGTTGTTTTGCGCGAATTGCGATAGCCTCTCCTGTTTGTAGTATGCAGTACATGGATGATTTTGACAATTTATTGACTTAGAGAAAATCAAAACAAGTGACTCAGCAAAGAGACTCCTTTCAACGAATTTATCATCAAGCTGTACAGCCGTATATACATGGTTTTTAAGAAGTTATATCCAGTGAGGGAATTGAATCTTAAGTGTGAATGCATAAAATAATAATAATAATATGAAGTTCAATTAAAACTAAAATGTTTGTGATTATAATCGTAGTTAAATGTCAAGTGGCAAAGCAAATTAATGTCATATATAGAATAATTCATAGGATGGATAGAACTTGAAAAAGGGTGTGCAATTATAGGATAAGTAGACAAATCGAATAAAACAAAAACGTTACGTATTATTGTGTGAAATTTAATAGCATAGTATTTATCGTTGTAAAAAAGAATTGATTCAGAATGACAAGTGGAACAAGTGAAATAATACCGGGAACAGTTCAAAGAGAGAATAGTAACAATTGACTTATTAAGGAAGAGTATACGAATTGAATAGACAAAATGAAAAATTGGTAGAGCTAAAATATGATTGGGGATTACCATATTTTAGCGTAGAGGGATTAAGACCATGAATGTTGGAGGGGTTGAACGAACTTTTTCTGTACACAGAGATCTGGCTTTTCTGTTTCGATAGCCAAAGCTTCAGCAATACAGATGAGTCGGGCACGTAGTGATTTCGGTAAATTACTCTTTGCCTTGTAGATGTCTTTAAAGGCGGAGGCTATAGAGATAGGGTGATCATTATCGACCAGATGTTCAATGATCGCACTTCTTATTGCTACACTTCCACCTTTTCGTAGCCATGCAGGATAGTGTTCTTGCACCCTCTTGGACAAAACTTGAGTCAAACGACCGGTATACCTAGCTCCACAAGAGCAGGTGAATTGATAAACGCACATAGAGTTGGTCAACAATGGGATCTTGTCCTTCAGGTTATTGAACAATAATGGTCGGCTAGTAAATGCTATTCTCGAAGATGCAGCAGGACATGTTCTTATCAAGAACTGTGACATCCTTCGTTTCATGATATCGGAAGCTAAGTCCCCTTTGACTACCCGATAGATCATGCAGAAGGACTCTCCGATATTGGCTTTGTGGCCGGTTTGGAACAGGTGGTCTAATATCGGACTGTTTATGGTTTTTTCACTTTACCTTTACTTAGCTACACTGGTAGATGTTCCCGAGCACGGAACATCCAACCTTCAAGAGCAAATAAAACTCGCTCCACCAAATGCGGAGCTGTATCCGTAGACAGAGGTGATGAGTCTAAGTACTTCATCTTTCAAATGAGGAATGAATGCTGATTGTACAGTAAATAAGACTTGTAGTTTAACAGCATGAAACCTTTGAAAGCGATTTCTTTACTGCGTAATTACTTCGCTAAGTATATGGTATCTGAGTTGTATTCGTATGTATAATGGCTTCTTGTTAACAAATAGTGAACAGTCCTCTTTAACTTTCTTAGTCACATGTTTCCCGATGAATTTGTCTGGACAGCTACTTTCAATTAGGGTGTCATGCGCAATCCTTAGCTCATTTTAAGCTACCTCTTCTGTGCACATAGCACCGACCCTGTGGCCGAGGTTCCTTACTAAATTTCTTGTGCACTGGAGAGGAATGAAGCAATGAAAATGTTTAAATTGTCCCATCTATGTGATTTTCCTACAGCAGTTTCTCTTTATGTTAATATCTGGTTTTCTTGTAAGAAACACATTTAGGAAGGCAATTATATTTTGGGATTGTTATTTGCGTGTATATTTCATAGCAGAATGTACTGCAACGAACTGCAATGAATTATTATTTGTGTTGCTATCAGAATCACTATCACAACAAACAAAGCCGTCATCCCATATACTGGCAGTAAAATGAGAATTTTCCGATAAGGTTATTCAAAGGTCAATTTTCGAGTTTACTTATAAAGAAATCTGCCAACATTTACCGTTATAAGCATATAACTATAGAACATGACGAAGTTATCAAAAAGAATATTCTTTGTTCAATAACCATTCTTTTGGAAAATTTTATTTATTTATTTTATTTCTCAACACAGTCTGACTAAAAGTGGCACCAAAACGTTAGTCATTACATCTGACTTGGGATTTTTCAAATTCTCAAAGCTTATCGAACTATGAGAAAAGATTCCAGAAGAGAAGAAAACTACGACGTTTCTTATTTAGCGACAACTGACATCGAAATCTATGACTTACAGTTTTTCCTGTTTTCGATTTGTGAGATGGTAAGTACGCGCTTCCCATAGAGCGCCGGTGTTTTCAGTGAGACTGCAGTGACAATCGCTTTCGCTGTCAAGACGTTATCCAGAGGGCAAATCTCACCCAGAATGATGTGCGTTTCTCCGATTTTAGTACATACCACTAACAAAAAAGTTGCTTCAAGTAATGAACTCAGGAATTTTGTTTAATGAGGTGATAAACCAGAAATTCCGTCCAAATATATATATATATATATATATATATATATACGAGAGAAGAGCTGCTTATTTAAGATGATGTGGAAGGTAAGCTGCATGTACACTGAATCTCGCACGTGATCCCAGAGTAAAAAGTAGAAATGTGTTTCTTAACGTATCATTGGTGTTTCTACGACTATTTGTTGTTAAGAAAGATCACTATTTCAAATTTAAGAAGCTTAAGTCAATCAACTGAAGTCTTTAGGTTACGTTCGATATTGCACATACACCTGGACTATATACATGCCACGACTGCTGAAGAAACAAGGCTGGACATTACCATCGTTTCACTAAGCTTAATAACCACTTTCACTAATCTCCTGGTAATAATACCTTTATTCTGAAGTATTTATATAACGCACAGAATTCCCAGCTGAATTTATTGCGTAACAGTCACACTTTCTCCATCATCTTGCAGTAAAATACTAACCAACAGTAAATCACCTGATAGACTGCTGTTTGACCTGAAGTGAAAACCAATGCCTTATGATATTTCTCCCTTCCCTCCGAAGAAAGCTGAAGGTCAATTAAAAAAAGTGAATGAATAAATTGTTTAAACCAAGGACATAATAACTTCTGAATAAATAAAGACTGCAGGCAATCAGTATTATTCCTCAGACAGTTTTAGTTTGTACTCAAAAAGTTAGGAAAATTAGCTCATGTATTGCGATATCTTATTGCTCATGATTTCGCTTTTTCTCAACTTTAGCAGAAACTTCTAAATCAGCAGTCTGTCAGCATTTCAGATATCCACGAGAGTAGATACACCCTAGTGGTCACGTTTCAATAGAATAAAACGAAATGAACGAGAAGAATTAAATGCATTTTCATGCTAAATGATTTTGTTAGCCCAAGTTTTGAACTAGCTGCTAACAGATCAGAAAATATGATAAAATTGAAACACCATATATGATTTCAAATTTATTGATCTTAACGACTGTTTCAAATCCATTACATTTTCACTTTCAGCGAGAATTCTCTTTTACAGAAAAGCTGAAAATACATCTAATCATAAAATTCTAGATGCTAGCAGTTCGAACAGACATGAAGGTTCGAGGTTAGCTGATGTATAGGAAATCCTGGTTAATAAATAAAAAATGGATATGTATCACTAGTTAGTAATACTTGGCCAAAATTCCTGACTGTCTATATCTTCTTATGGATACGCTAAGAAATGTTTTACAACTGTTTACCCACACACGCATGCACACTCCGTTTAGAGTGTTTAACAAAGGTAGATCAATATTTGTTAGTCGGAGGTCAAAGTTTGATCACAGATCATACAATTTTGTTTATTATACTTGTTAATACTTGTTTTATGTATCATGATTGGATAAAGTTTTTAAAAACAAGAATTGTTCTTTTTATATATAAACCTCTGTTATGTTAATTTTGATTAATTTCGCTGAAGAACTTCGGACCAGATTGCCGAAAGAAACGTTGTAATTATTCATTTCAATCTCGCTGCGATTTTACAGATACAATTTTTTTCAAAAGCTGTAAAGGATTAGCGGAAATACGATAGTGTAGGGCACCAAAGTAGTTCTTCAAATCGACTGAACTTTCAACAACCAGCCTTTTTACCAGTGAGGACTGAAACACACTGTGAATAATTGGATTTTCAAGGAACAGGATCTCAGCTGTGATGTGATGATGTATTGCCAGGCTGAGATGGCGGGGCTAAAACCTCAGACCTAGCAGTATATGTGTTCACATAGCAATCATAAGCGTTATTTGTGGTCGAAGCCAACCCGAAGAAAACTCGAAGTCATTCAAGCAAATGAAATAATTTATTTCTTAGGATAGCATGAGATAGTGAGGAAAGGATATACTGATTTTTCATTTTCTAGATGAACGGAAATTTCAACTCTTGCTATCTCCTCTTCAATGCAATAAAAACTCATCTATTGAAGTAACTGTCTCGAAAACTAATTCACTATCAATTCACGTCGAAGTGTTCAAGAAATTACTAGACGATATTCATAGATGAATCTAATCAATCAGACCACAACGACAGTCGCCAGCCCCCTAGCTTCACTAAATACGTCCACTCACATACAACCATAACTAGCACGATGAACAATCACTGAATAGAATAACCTGTTGCGAAGATCAGTCTCTTCCTTTCTCTTATACAGGCATATCAATAGGCCAAAGCATACTTGGGATACTAGCACAAACTATTTCTAGACATGTAATAGTTCTAACCATCTGTTGGAGAAAAGTTTCAGTCGTTAAAAACTTGCGTGACAAAATTATCATATTTCATGTGTCAAAATAGATACATTTTATTTTTAACTTTTGTTTTGGTCAACACTGAACTGATGGGTATAATGCACACTGAAGCAGAATAAAAGAGGCAAAACTGTTCTATTCTTAGTTTTGAATAACGATATACTGATTCACTCTGTAGCCTGAGTGGTTTTCTTGATTAAACCTTGTCATTTCTAATACAGGTGAACAATAAACGTTGAAATGGAAAATAATGAGGAGAAGTGAGAAACCTTGGACGTTGACGACAGCCATTTCATACCGAAAGCACATGACTGTACAACTTCAAAGAGGACTTGCTTCAAGTCCTCTAATTCCTTAGATGAAGGTCTGGTGAATGTAAAGGACACATTTCCTAAAGCAACTATGTCTATAAAATGAAATGTTCAGAATTCAAGGCTTACTATTTGAGAGAAAGCAGAAAACAGGTGAAGGTCAGAATGAATAATGATTGACTGTGCATAAAACGGCACTCTAGAAGTGAGGTAGAATTAAAGGGTCTCCATAAAAGATAAGCTATGGAAAACGGACATAAGATCGATTTCGACAATGCCGAAATTCTAGGAAAAGGCCTTCAATGACATTGAGAAAACTGACCTTTATTATTATTCACCTGGGTTACGAGTGGAACATACGGCCTCGACAGTAAGTCTCTCTTTGGTACCATTGTCTTCAATCGTCCTCAGATTACCACATGATCGCCAACGGGCTTGCAGCTCCTCACACAATCTCTTCGACATCAACGTCGGACCAACGACAACTCGTTGTTTCCCTGTCAGGTTTCACTCACACAATAGCCCGGTCTGCAGTGTTACCTGACTATCCGTCAGTGTGTGTACTGTCTATCTGCAAAAGCAACCTGTTCGAAACGCTTTTCGTCTTCTTACCGGTGATCCAGTGAACTCCTGTCTCCTAACCACCCACATTCTCACTCATAATTCAGCACACCACAATTAAGAATATCATCAGTAGTAGGCAATGATAATAGGCAGTCTTGTCTTACCCCTGTATTCACCTCCCTGAATTTTCCATTGTGGATCACCTAACACGTGCATTATCAGCAACTGTAGAATGAGGTTAATGAAGGTTTAGACACTCTCTGATGCTGAAGTAATTTCCAAACTACTTCACGGCCAACGTTGCTGGACAGTTTTCCCAAAATCAATGACGCTGAGGTTGAGATTTGACTGTTATTCTATACCCTGTATGATGATGATGCGTAGAGTGGCAACTTAATCAGCACATGATTTGATTTTCTTGAATCCTGCTAGTTCTCGTTGGCGAAGTTCAGCATCTAATGCATCTTTTATCTTCTCCAGGATAACGCAACTCAGTATTTTACTTGGTGTGGACATGAGCATTATTCTCTGCCAGTTCTTACAGAGGCCTTAGTCGCCTTTCTTTGGTAGCTTGACAAGGTAGCCTATCTTGTAATCGCTGAGTACCCTTCCTTCTTTTCGCAATACTGGCATGAGAACATCTGTTTTATTATCTGGATCCTTTGGAGGATTGCTGTCCACTGGTAGTCCTGTGTCTGCTGCTGGAGATACTTCAGAACGAGTTGCTTTTTACAGTCGATTCAAGAGTCCTTTTATCCGTTTCTCCTTCTTGGTAACCATGTTCCCTTGAACATCTTTTATAGGTTTCGCCTACGTTGATCTTTGTCCGGGTAGAGATCAAGTTACCTGATATAATGTTCTGAGCTCTCTTTTACCTGCGGCCTGTTTTTCTACAGTTACCAGCTTGTCGTAGAATTGTCTTTTGTCTTTCCTAGCACTCTTATTCACTTCTTTCTCTATACAGCGCAATGTACACTGAACCCGACCTCTCCCTTTTTTGTCCGTCTTTACACTGATTTCATCAAACTCTTCTTTTTTGTCAGCTTCCAGGTATCCGTTGAAGGCCATTCTTTGTTTTATCTCTTCTTTCTCCCTTAAACAGTCTTCGAGTTTGCTTAGATCCGTTTTGCAGTGAAGGTATCCTTTGTAGTTTTATTCTTCAGTATTGAATGTTGAACTTGCATTGTGGCCTGTCTCCGTTTGTTTTCAGGGATCTCAACTTCACCCAAAATGTTTTTTGGACGAGATGATGGTCTCAGCCCACATCTACTCCCCTCCCACTTTGTGTCTAGCAAGCTGTCTGCATATCCCCATCCTTGAAAAGCATCAAGATGAAATCTATCTGATCTGTGGTGTGTCGATTGGTCAAAATCCATGTTGCTTTTGTATATTCTTGTGTTTGTACCCGCTCCCTCTAATCACCAAATCATTGAAATCGCGGATTTCTGTGAATAGTTCTCCATTCTCATTCATTTCTCCGAGTGAGAGCCTCTCAACTCATGAGGAGTTGCATTCCTGTATTATCTGTTCTCAATTTGGCTGTCATTCATACTTCACATGAGAATTTGATGTCAACATTTGGAATGTTGTTCATTTCTGATTGTAATTGCCTGTAAAAATCTTCCTTCTTCTCTTGTTTTGCATTGTTTGTAGCATTGTGTGTAGCATTCAATAATTGTGATCTCACTTCGTTCCTTCCTTCCTTTTGAGTTAAATGTTGGTGTCATTATTCTTCAGAATGAAATTGGTTCCCACTGCATTAGGGCATTATTATAGCCACTCACTGCCTCAGTGTGCTCGTAGTTGTCCTCTGAGTGACCTGAAGAGAATTAAGACTTCTCAGTTAACAATCTTGATAACCCACTCCCATTCCTATTGCTTCCTAGCTGCATCTGTCTATTCCTTCGGAAACCTGAGTAGCCTTCCAAGCCTCATACATTGTACATACATTCCAGGTCCCCATGCTTATCTTTGCTCGCATCGAAAGAAGACACTTCGGCCGATTAGTAACGCGGACTTTCATCTCCCGGATTCCAGAGAAGAATGAGCTTCTCTTTTGTGTTTTCCTTGTGCTTTGAACTTTCTGTATTCATCCGATTGATTATGAGAGTTATGGTTCCTAGCCTTACTCCCGACCATCCTTCTATTCCCGGGTTAAGGACCGGCTTAAATACTAGCGAACATGTATACTTACCAAGATCAGAGGGTTTATGCATAGAATGTTAATTGACAACAGAGGTCAGAATTTGTCGTCAGTTATTCACAGTATGAATCTGAGAGGATGAGTAATCAAGGAGGTCAACATCTAGTTAAATAAGTGATGAATGATTAATTAGAAGTAACTGATAGGAATCAAGAGAAAAGAGGATCGAAATGGTTACAAAAGTAAGTGAATAAAGACGACTACGTGTAGCTTATTTTACAGCTATTCAGGAAAACAAAAATTCTGCGTTAACATCAAGGCTGCATAAACCTTTTTGAACACAAATTTTAGGTTTCTCCTTGTTGACTGCTAAAGCTTTGTCTGTATGAGGAAGAAGCCAGTGAAATCCTTTTGGACAACTTATGCGTACTTTATGTATGCCTTTGGACGAAGTCTATGTTAATGCTGCGTAATCGAAGTAAAACTTTACTCCAGAATCGGACTGCTAATCACTCTTTGTTCTATTTTTGGCTATCTTACTGGTGGAGGAATCTGTTATATCATGTATTTACATACAAACACACTCCTCATCATTATACAAACAGGTTCAGTACACAGAGATCAACAGATCTTGAGATCAAAGGAGACGATCGGAGTGAAAACACAAGTCTTAAAATTATTTACAGGTTTCCATCGACGGGCATTACCATAGGCCTGAAAGCGAATGTTCAACTACTGCTTCTTTCATTAGCATCAAAGGAAGTTCAGTGACTTCAGCTAAGTCATTTAATTCCACATTAAAACCTGTTCTTTCAGTAGTATGGTTATGTTTTAAATTGAAATTTAGATTTTCCCGTCGATTGATTGGACCGAAGTGCTCGGTCTCAGGTTGACATGTTGGCTTCTTGTGCAAATGCTTCGATGATGTCTGGTCATTTAGTCAGAACTTAATTGTTGGATGATGACTAGCAGTGGAATTCAGGATAAACATTTCGTCCTATTTGAAACTCGTCATCTGGTCGTGCCTGCCTTTCCCAGTGAGTGATGATGTTTCCACTGAGGATCGAACCCAGTGCCCATAGTTTCAAACGCCAACCGAACGCTTTCGTGGTCCAAGTGCTCCAGTGGATAACGCTTTGGCGTTTGAAACTATGGGCACTGGGTTCGAGCTTCGGAGGGAACATCATCACTCACCGAGAAATGCAGGTACATTCAGGTGACGAGTCCCAAATAGGATAGAATGCTTATCCTGGATTCCACTGCCAGTCATTATCCACCAGTTGAATTCTTACTTTTTATTCCTAATCTCTATTAGCCCTTTGAGACTACAGAAAATCTGTTTTCGAATGTTCTATTCATTTCAACATCTGTTTCTGAATTACTCTGTATAAAAAAGTTAAGATTTTTGTCGCGACAACCGTCTACTTCCTCCTTCTTTTGATGAAAAAATCAACAATTTCCATACGTTCCTCATTTATGTCTTTATAAATAACTGATTTATGTAAATGTTTCGTGCACTGAGTGTATGGGGAGAAAACAAAATCTCATCTATCTTTCCATATCTTTCATCTGAAAATGAAGCGCGCTGGCTATTTCAGATTGATACAACTCACTGATGAAAACAAGCAAATTTTTTCATTATTATTATGCATCCCTCAATTCGATTCCGAATTGAAAGCAACGGCACCAGAGTGTAGCTAGCTAAGGAATACTGCAGAGAACAGAGCGAAATCAAGATGTGCTTTGAAAGCCCTATGCATCAATTGGGATCCAAGAAAATAATAAAAATAGTAAACAACTTATTCAGTTGAATTCAGAGTGGAACATTAAATCTCAGCAGAACATATGCATTTGACTCAGTCCTCTGCCATGAATAACACCTAACCGTGAGTCTACCAACATGTTTTTACTTATCCTTTGCATGATATTCTTCATATCACTTCCGAACACCCAACCCATCACTTTCAATCAGGGTTTCATTTGAGGGCTTGCCTGACGCGTGGTGTTACTTGACTGGCACTTCATCATATATCTAGCCCATCTCTAACTTCTCCACATATGTGTTGACCAGCAGGTTGCTGGACAATTCGCTAACAGAGTCCTTTGCTCTTTATCCTTTCTGGTCAAACATTTGTTTTTCATTTATGGATAAAACTAGGGCACTGCGGTAGAGTATAATTCCATTGTGAATAAATTTTGTTTTGATAAAGTCACACTTCGTCATACATTAATGTTTACTGATGATGTTTCGAGCACAAAGTATTGCTCATTATCATGTAAAAAAGTAGTCACACAACTTTATTGCTTCATTTTTCAGTACCGAATCCGTATTAACTTGCTGGAAATACTTCTGGTGACGGGCCAAGTCACTGAATTTTTTAGAAATCCTGGTTTGACATCGGTATCGAAAGTGAGGATTTTTTCGTTTTATTAGATGTTTTAGGTCCCAACACCTACTTTAGGATAATGAACGCTTTACTTGCATTAATTACGAATTGCATTAACAACATCGCGTAGTCACAAATAGGTTATATCAGGTCAAAATATCAGCTAGAAAGGATTAGCTACATTTTCAGGCTTGTAAGGGTCGGAATTAAATCAGTCCATGTGCAACTCATGATAAAAAACCACGTAGAGAAAAAACATGGGTAAACATCCACTTCATCAAAACTCTGAAATCCTAAGAATATTAGTTCCAAAGTTTACACACTAAAGTGAAATAACTGATATGTTACCGAAATACATGTGGAGGGGGTTATTGGATAAACGTGGTTTCTGACAAACAGAAGAGTTAGAGAATTACTAACACCGAACGTTGATATCAAAACTAAATATATGCAGATAAGGGCTTTTGGTGATCATTTAGTATGAAGCTAACTGGTGTCGAAAAAAATAAATAAATTTAACCGGATAAACAGAGAATGAATGGCACTCAAAAAAAGCAATCCTCGCAAATCAAATAACTGTGATTAAACACAAACCGAATCTAAGGCGTCGGTGGCACAGGGGTTAGGACTCTCACCGATCATGCACGTTGTCCGAGGTTCAATACCCCGCTGACGCACACCTGATATCTACGGTTGGCCTGTAAAATTTGGGCTACCGATATCCATGCTGAAAATTCCATACTTGTACCAAAAATACAGTGTGGACTCAAGCTGTAATGAAAAATAAAAAAATAGTTTGAAAACCACTGGAAAACCATGGGGTAGTTGATGGGTGTTTCGTCCGAATTTCTGACTCTTCAATAGGTGACATAGCGCCACCATCAGGGAGCTTCGTCTCGTAATATGAATGTCCCAATTTTGACCACTTATAGAGTCGCCAGTGAGCAATGATGAAGAGTTCCAAACTGCAATGAAATAGCTGTTCAGAGTTCCTTGATTCTAAATCATTTCTAGCTGATGTTGGCTGATAACAAAATCTGCGTTGAAATTAATCCAGATGTCTATACAAACCAATAATCTAAATATTAAATAATATTTAGGAAACCTAAAAATAAATGTAGAATTTATTCATGAGCAATTTAAAATTTATGGTACAAAGATAAATGAACCTTAAAAAAAGTTAAACATCTCGAACTCTGATTCAATATTCACACAGTTAAAACAGGAGTACTATAAGATCTTGCCTTGTAACCAGAAGACTTTAGGTTTGAACCTCCTCGGGCGCGTACTTTGAAGAGCCCCAAACTTGGACGAAACACCTGTCCAGTACTCCTAGGTCTTCTAATGGTCCTCTAACCATTGTCAGTTCGTGATGCAATCCTGATCCCTGCAAACCAACACTTGGATAACAATAGGAGTAGCTTTATTCTGAAAAATATCTTTATTCACAGTATATAATTCTCAACATTTTTAATTGCAAATTATTTACTTCTTTTGTAGAATCCTCATGTTACAGGGAAATCGTCAACATATTATTGGACACTTTGTTGTTCAGTCTGGTGCTATTTGCAAACTGATACGATGTTTTCCGTCATTTCTCCTGATATATGCATAAAAAAGTTGAAAGTAATTCAAAACTCTGTGTAGGTATGCTTCACCAAAAAGAAAAGTAATCGAGTAAATAAAATCATTTGAAGTGTGGAAAACTTGATACATCTAGTCTGATGAAAAGCTAAGTACCCCAGTAATTCAATTAGGCCTTGAAAAGCCGAGGACTAAATTTACGATGAAAGATTATCTTTAGTGAAGATCAAAATTTAATAATGATGCAGACACTGCCCATAATTTCAGTGAATTTCAAGTAAGATATCTACCCCTAAAATGCTTAGAACAGCACACTTTTGTACTCTTTTTGTAGAACCCCGGTTATCCACAATACTTAGTAGGTGGTAATGGAGTATTCACAGTTACTACAGAACGTGAGGCACTAGCTGAACAGCTCCTAATAGCACTACCTCAGACTGTTTTCTTTTCTTACAATATCTTCAATAGGAATAGCAATCATCGGTATTTGATGCTGATTGGTTTGAAATAGGATCCTGTCCTTGACAGATATATTTCCTTCATTCCACTGTTAGAAATGAACAGAATTATTCACAGGGTAGCTTTAAAATTGTGCGTGAGTACATGTCATGACCAGAAGGCGAAAAGAAAATCATGAAAAAATTGGAGAAATGCTGAAACACAATGCGTATTGAAAATTCAATTAGTCAAGCGTTTAAAGTTTACCACTGTACTAAATGTAAGACACAGATTATATGTTTAAAAAATTAGTCACACTCATGCACACGACATATTTCTAGCATTACATTGTCTTCTTTTATAGATTGCTATGGAAATTTACGGAGTATGTTAAACATCTGCTGGACTTTAGACCATCTTACGCTAAAGAAGACAAGACAGCTGGTTAAACCCAGACTTGTTCACCCTCTGTGCTTAGCCCCTGCCATATAGTGTCGGTTTACTGAGATCTAACTGACTTCAAGCTTCATGAAAAACTGATTTCAATTACAGAACAATTCAACAGGATGGTGTTCGGCACTGCCATTTCTTCTTATTTTTGAACCTTACGGCAGTAACTCGACGACATGTCTAACACATGACCTTCATTCCTCGAAGAGAGCCTGTTAACCACTAAGCCAGTCTGCGATATGTAGCAAAACCAACATTTAATGTCGGTGGTTATTTCGCCTCACAGTCAACTTAATTGACTCCAGTGTTTATGACTTCCCCCCGGCAAATTCATGCTTTAGTCAATCACTAGGGATTATTGTTATTCCTGTTATCCCTTTGGGTCCCAAGTGGAATGTGAGGCTAATACAGCACACATTCATTTCATCCAGCTCACTGAAGTTCTTTCTAGCCAGCTCCGTAAGCTTTTATCTCCTCTTCAAACGATGTCCCTCGGACCACAGCCTACTCGTCGCTTCCTATTTGCATGCTCCTTGATCATCCACAAAGTGATCGCTAGCGATTTGTAAAATTCCTAACATGTTTGATTGAAACTAAGTTATTCCCGCCGTATATCGTCTTCGGCTAGTTCAGTTTCTTTCATCACGATATTTCATTATGAATATAAATTTTAAAAAATAAAATATTCTCATGCGTGTAATCATGCCATATGCTCTTAAATATAATTTTTTCACATTTATAAATAATTTCCTAATTTTATTTTTTGATTATTTTTGCCTAATTTTTCCACTAGTTCAAATTAACCATACAAGGTCAACATGAAGTCGGTGTATTTTATTTATCTTCTTTCTTACTAGATAATTCTTTACTTAAAATTGGGAAACCTTTTTGAGATCTAAAATTATCCGTGACTATTTCATTTTGTTTTTCCCTTCATCAGTGTTCATTTATTTTTCCTACTCAATGTATATATAATCTTGATTTCCCTATGACAATAAACCTTTATTTATCATCGGTACTGACGGTTCAGCATTGTCCGTTTTCTCTATGATTAAGGATCTGCTACTTAGAAGAAATGCAGTTTTCTGCCTAATCAACTGTTTTTATGACACGGTAATATTTTGTCAGTTATCCTACTAACCATACAAAACAGAAAGATTGAGCGAAGAAATATTTACTTTTTAATTAGATCCTCATCTTTGGGTCTACTCTAATATATATAGCATTTTAATTACAATACAACAGTTTACCAATCAAGTGGCGATAAGTTTGTTAACAATAATTAAACAGTATCAATGGGTTAATAGTTAACGAAGAAAATCAATACAGATCTAAAAGGTGGAAATGGATAGAATAAATTAATTTTACAAGAATAACACGTTAACTATTAACCCATTGACACTGTTTAATTATTGTTAACAAACTTATCGCCACTTGATTGTCAAACTGTTGTATTGTAATTAAAATGCTATATATATATTAGAGTAGACCCAAAGATGAGGATCTAATTGAAAAGTAAATATTTCTTCGCTCAATCTTTCTGTTTTCTAAATGTCTAAATAGGGATTTTTTCTTTATTGAAACCATACAAAACGCATGACAAACAAAGATTTGATTAACACACGCAGAACAAGATAGAGAATTGGTTATCTTTCGGGGATCATTTCGCATGTACTACTTATGCTACTATTTCGTATTTCAAAGTCTAAAGATGTAGATAATATCTTCTAATATTTTGGAGTAATCAATGTATATCGTTTACAAAATAAAAATGCCAAACATCATTCATTGACTGCTCTCTAGTGAAGTGCAAGAATAATTTGGAAATGCTCTCAAAATTCTTAATACAAACATATATTCTAGGAAATTAATATACGTTGTACAAAAAGGTAACAACTCTCATCATATAATGAAATGATATTTTGTTCTAACAATTTACCTTTATTTGGTTAATATTATTACCTCACATTCCGAGTGGAAAGCTGGATTTCAATAGCACATCTCCATGTCATCATGTTGTCTGTGGCACCTTTTATCCGGATCCACAATTGTCTATAGACTGTCATTTTCTGCATGTCGCTCTCGGACACCCATATCGTCGCATGTTATTTGCGTCCCCCCGAGTGATCGCAAGGCGCGTGATGTCAATCAACGATATCTTCAGTAATTAAACGATCCTTCTACATTTTATTTGACATATCTATCGATATCTTGTGTAAATTTTGTAAACTTTGAAATGCTATATCGAACCAACAATTCGTAGACATAATGTCATTGTAGGCAAGTTTATTACTGCTATGTACTCACTTCTTGTATAGAATGTTCAAGTAAGATAATAAAGGATAATACATCAAATGAAGCGATGCTGTCTTCTTCGAAGCATATTGTAACAATCCACAATGTTTCTCCTCAATTTTCATCAGAAAAATCAAGACAATTGATTGAAACCTATTTGAAAACGTGTCTGGGTGTATATTGCGATCCGTAGACATAATTATTTGATTAAAAAGTGTAAAATAGAGTCAACAGGATGCACTTAGGGGAATACGAAATATAGGAAACCAAGGAATTTAGACAGGTAGTCAAAAAATAAGGGATTGGTTTTGTTCCATTGGTTAGAAATTCAATTAATCTATCCGATATGAGGACACTGATAAGAAATACTGCATGGCTAAATTTTATTTTCTTTAACGCATCGCTGTATACTGTACAAGAATATATATAAATATATATATATATATATATCGTAGCAATCACAGTGACATAAGTCAGGATTATTATTACTACATCGTCAGTGATTGACATTATTAGTTGTTGCTTTTACTTCAAGTTTACTGCAAACCTTTATTTTTAAAAGTTAGTAAGATATGTTTTGTTTGAAATTCTTGTAGGTAGCTTATAACAAAAGCTTTATTCATGAAATATTGCCGACCTAGTTTATTCATAGAAATTCAGCTAACAGTTGATTGTTCATACTTATTATTCCGTCATTTCTACAGCAGTATTATTGTTTATAATCCTTTAGGTCCCTGATGGAAACTACGGATTCAACAGCATATCTTCATTTTATCTTGCTGTTTTTAACTCTCGTTAATTGGCTCCACGATTGCCCATAAGGTCTACTGTCATCCTCCCTTAACCCTCTCGACGTCTCTGTCGGACTCACGATCAACTGGTTGTTTTCTATTTGGGTTCTATTTCAGGGCTTATGGCGTGATAATACGCAATGGTCTCTTCAGTGTGTATTCAAACCAGCTGTATTCTTTCGGAGTTCTTGTTGGGCAACAGGTTCTTGGTTGGTTCGTTCGCAGAATTTTCTTTGTTGCTAACGGTTTTCGCCGGTAACCTGATCTTCATTATGGGGGTGTAGTCAGTCGCTGATAGAATTCCAAAGACTTCTGGGAAACGTTTTGGAAACACACTTAATCTCCAAATAATATAGTATTTTAAGGTTGTAATGGTTAATGATACGGTTTCAGCATGAATGAGAACGATTCACTATCGACACGAAATACTCGTGTTATCCTAATTAACTAAAACAAGCTGAATTAGCTCAATGATTAGCAAGGGTTGATGATGGTGACAGGATCATGTGATGACAGATAATGTAATATCCGACAGCTGATCCCAGCTTTTCACGCATTTATGAGTGGCATTCCTGGGGCTTCGAAAAATTTGCGATGTTATAGACACTATTTAAATAGGACGGAAATGTTTGCACCTCTAATAATGATGTATTCGCATATCATTATATTTATATTCGTATCATCAAAATTAGGATTTTTAATATAGGCGAACACAAATATCTTCGATTCGAGAAAGTACATTCCCCTAATATTAATGATATTAAGCCTGTGTCGGTTGATTTCTATCTAAAGACACAGTTGATTTTTACTCTCCTTAGGTCAGTACTTAAGAAAAGTTAGCGAACATAAAATGTTGGGGTTACTTGGCTTTCGGAAGCATCAACAGGAAACTAAGTTTAAAAACTCTAAGTCATCTCAATGACACAGACTGATTCCTCCTAACATAATATTTCTTTGTATTCTTTTTTTTTGATTTTTTGATTACAGCTTCATTCCACGCCGTATTTTTGGTACAAGTATGGAATTTTCAGCATGTGATATCGGTAGCTCAAATTTTGCAGGCCGAGCATAGATATTAGTTGTGCGTCGGCGGATATCGAACCTCGGACCATGTGCATGGTCGACGAGAGTCCTAACCACTGTGCCACCGACGAACACCTTCACCTTTTCATTCTTAAATTGTGGTAGTCTAAGACAGGCAATTATGTGATATATAGTAATTAATGTTATTCTCTTGGGTCTCGATTGAAATACAAGGCTTTAACAGGACATCTCAATTTTATTTTGCTCTCTGCAGTCCTTCTTAGGTGACCTTGGAACAGTCTATAGGCCCTCATCCTGTCTTACCACACATCAAACTTGGACACAAATCCAGCTCGTTGTTTCCAACTCAAGTTTCACTAGACTAATGAGCCAGTGAGTGATGTCGTTCAACAGTCTACTCAGCATTTTCGTCTGATTGATCCTAACTTCTTTCCTCATATTTGTTAGGTATTTGGTTCTTAGTTGGTTCATTGTACTGCAGAGTTGCTTGCGATTAATCATTTCTGGGCATCTAATCTTCAGTATGAGGGGAAAGCAATTGTTGATGAAAGTGTGAGGCAGGTTGGAAATGCTTTTGTTGACACACAAAGGCTATGAACCATGTAGAAATACTGATTTGACATTTGTGTCTAAAATCGAAGTCTTGTTCTATTTCCTGAGTACAGTATAGTAACAATGATTCCAGACTGATGGCGGCCTGTCTCACTTTTCCAACCCTTTTGACTTTAACAACCCCATTCTTTCAGCTTGTAGTTAAAACGATACTGCCTAGATAATTGAAAGAAGTGAACTCGTTTAAATTTCTTCCATTGACAATGATTGTTGTCGCTGGATCAGGTATCTTCATTACCTCTATCTTCTCTACCTCTCTTCTCTTCTGTGCTTCTTCTATCATCTCGTTGGTTGAGGCAGCTTAAGAACTTTAGTGTGCTGGAAATCAGCAGGAATGCTTACTTTTCTTAGTGCAAATCCAAATCAGACAAAAATAATGATTAAAGATAGCATCTGACCATATTGTAAATAATAGACTATGGCGAATAAAATTCTTTTAGTTTCCAAATTAATATTATACAATCACATTGCCACGATTATTTCAAACAGCGTAGATTCTGTCCATTAATGATTTATTGACCAAACTGAAACTTAATCAAAATTCTTTTATATATATACACACAGAATAACACCATGATGTTGTATCACATTCATCTTCTATGAGTCATGTCCTGTAACAGTGTCTCCAGTTAATACATACATTTATTATAGCCCTTAACTATTGAATGTTAGAGGTTAATATTCCTAAATAAATCTTTCTTATTAATCATATATGTTCATTCAACATGTATACTAAAATCCACTGATGCTGTGCCTTCAAAAGAGAAATTATACAAACAACCATTTACACCACAGGAAAAGTAGAGGAGTATTAAAATCTCTTTCCATATCCCCCTCACCTTTCTAAATGAAAACAAATAAAATCTAATGTTTACTATGTCAGACAGTATTTCCTTTATACGTGTCTTTATATTGCTTGAGTAGTTCCAATTTTTTTTAGAAATGAATATCTCAATGAAGTATCTAAATTTTTTGGTATCTGTACAACGATTGAACAACTATGCTTTCTTTCGCGTCGCACAGACTATTGTAAGATGAAATATCATTTCAAGACGGAAATCAAAACCACTCAGTTATTGATATCTCACTTCATAAAACATTTATCACAACAGGATAACAAATGTCTAGGAGACAGTTCATAATCACTACTACTATAACCATCAACCATAATATTAAGCCTTTCCTCATAATATCAACAAATCTGCTGTTAATAACTCAAAACTCTATAACGGATATTCAAGTTCACTGTGATTGACACCAGTGACTACATCTACATATATATATTTTGAAATGTTTACGCGAAGTTTAACGTCTATATGTTTACAACTTCCATTAATAAATGACGCTATTCAAAAATTGGCGCCTAATTTTCTTCACTGATTATAACAACATTTTTTTCTGAACAAAAGTACATTTCAATCTCTTTCAAGAAAATAAATTTACCCTTTTTTTCACTGTTTCACAAATTAATTTTAAACATCTTTTAAACATTGATTGGTGTAGCGCTTGTTCATTTTTTTGGACACTGTAATTGTTGTTTTTGTTCAGTATTCAATTGTTCAATTATTGTTATTGTGGTTTCTTCTTCAGCCTACAGTAAAATGGTTTTTTTAAAATCCTTGTCTTCTTCTTTTTGTCTTTATTTTGTTTTTTGCTCTCCATATAATAGAATGATCACAACAGCTGTGTATTAATTCTCATTCATTTTTAATTTTGTTTTATTGTTTTAAAAATAGTCATCTTTTCTCACTGTGTTTGAATAAGATTACACAGTTTAAATGGTTTATAGAAAGGCTTAAAACTAACTAGATAAGTAATACGTTAAAAATGATGATTTGTAAAGGAAATGTTTACAAGATTCTTAGTTTCAAGTAAACAAAATCCTTACTACTTTGTGAAAATGGCTCCAATTTTAAATGAGTGAATTATTTAAGACAGACTATTAATGAACTAAGTGTTAGATATGTAGAGCTATTAACCACTGGTACGCTTGACCAGTACATTAATCAGATCATCATAACAGGTGTTCGATTGCCCTGCTAAGGATACTATTAGCAGTGATTCATAAGTCCCAATTTACTGGAGCCGTGACCAGTAGAGTACAGCAGGATGAAATTGAGGCACAAACTCATCGAGAAAGAGATTGAGAAGTGGTCACGCTATGTCATGAATTGGCAGAAGTTAGAATTCATGGACTAGCCGTCGGATCGAGTTCCAGTGGGTCAATGGTCTACGAGCTCGCCTTGCAATGAGGAGGTCTTCGGTTCGAAACCCGGTTGTTGTACTATTGAAGAGTCCCGAACTAGTATGAAACAGCCTTACAGTACTTCAGGTTCTCCATTGGTTCTCCAACTTATGTCAGCTCATGGTAAAATCCTCCAACCAATCAAACAAAAACCCGTACAAAACCAATACTTGAAAAAATTAACATTCTGAAGCCATGAAGATCGTCGCACAGTTGGAGGTAGCTGACAAGAAGCCTTGGATCTAGGTTTCATGCTTGTTTCCACTCGTTAGCAAGACATATCTACAGTCTTCAAGGAAATGGCATCCCTTCTGGAATTCGTTTCTTGCTACAGTACTAGTTAACACAAGGACCGAATCCCAGGAGCGACTTAAATCCCTTCAAGATTGCAGATACACCTCACTGAAAAGTGCTAACAACACTAAAACTTAGATATGGGCAACAATTTCTACTCGAAATGTCATCCAGTTATAAATACTGCATCACTGTTAGATATATGAAATTATATTATTATTATTGTTATTATTGTATCCTTTAGTTCCTAGAGGAACATAGGGCTTCAGCTGCGCACCTCCATTGACTTCGGTTTTCTGACAACTTTTTCACCCTGCTCCAGGTCTGTCCACATGCTTTCATCTCCTCCTCGCATGACCTCCTCCAAGTCACCCTTGGACGACCAACTCGCCGCCTCCCTTTCGGGTTCCACTCGAGGGCTTGTCTAGTGATGTCACTTGATGGTTTCCTCAGCGTATGGCCAATCCATCTCCATTTCTTTCTGCCTATTTGTTTCACAATCGGTTCCTGATTGGTTCGCTCCCAGAGATCCCTGTTGCTGATCTTTTCTGGCCATCTGATCTTGAGTATTGAGCGGAGACAGTTGTTAATGAAGGTTTGAAGTTTGTTTGAGATGCTCTTTATGACTCGCCAAGTCTCTGATCCGTATAGTAGCACTGACTTCACATTGGAGTTGAAAATCCGGATCTTATTTTTGATGCTGATTGCTGTTGACCTCCACACAGATTTGAGAGTAATGAAAGCTTGTCTTGCTTTTCCGATTCTGGCTTTGATGTCCTCGTCAGTTCCGCCTGTAGTTGAGACGATGCTTCCCAGGTAGGTGAAGGAGGTTGTTTCTTTCAGGTTCTTCCCATTTATGCTTATTGTGGTCTGTTGTTGTTGTTGATGTTGGCTAGGAATCTTCATCATCTCTGTTTTATCTATGTTCACGTGAAGTCCTATCTTTGATGCTTCTTCTGCCAACTTGTTACTTTTCACTTGCATATCTTCCAGTTTATGGGAAATCAGACATATATCATCGGCGAAATCCAGATCCTCCAAGTCTTTTGTGTCAGTCCATTTTATGCCTGTTCCCTCGTTGGTTGCCGTTGTCTGTCGCATTATCCAATCAATTGCAATCAGGAAGATCATTGGTGATAGTAGACAGCCTTGCCTCACTCCCGTCCTCACTTCGAAGGCTTCCGTAAGTTTCCCGTTGTGGATTACTTGGCATGCAGCATTGTCGTATAACTGTTGGATGAGGTGTATAATTGTCGATGGGACCCCGTAGTAGCGAAGTAGTTTCCAAATGACCTCTCGATCGACGCTGTCGAAGGCCTTTTCAAAGTCGATGAAGTTGAGATAGAGAGGTGACTGCCATTCCAAGCTTTGTTCAATGATGATCCGTAGAGTGGCGATTTGATCAATACATGATTTGTTTCTCCTGAATCCAGCCTGTTCCGGACGAAGTTTTTCATCTAGGGCTTGTTTGATTCTCTCCAGGATGATGCGACTTAGTATCTTGCTTGGAATGGACAGAAGCATAATTCCACGCCAGTTTTTACATTGACTTAAGTCTCCTTTCTTTGGAAGTTTGAATAAGTATCCGTTCTTCCAATCCTCGGGTACTTTGCCCTCTTTCCACACCTTCTCCAGCAGTGGTGTCATCAAGTCCGCTGTTGTCTCTGGGTCTATTTTCAAAGCCTCTGCTGGGATTCCATCTGGTCCCGGTGTTTTCCCAGCTTTAAGCATCTTGATTGCATTCAGGACTTCTGATTTCGTCGGGGGGTCAGTGTTCACTGGTAGTTCTGCTTCCGTTGTTGGTATTGCTGGGCGTGTTGTAGGTGGCGGACGATTTAGAAGTCTTTTGAAGTGTTCAACCCAGTGCTTTCTCTGTTCCACCTCTTTGGTGATTGACTTTCCATTGTCGTCCTTTATTGGCTTAATCTGTGTCGAACGTTTGCCCGAAAGGTTCCTAGTTGTTTGGTAGAGTGTGGCGAGGTCTCCTTTGCCTGCAGCTTGTTCTGCTTCGTTTGCCATGGTTTCATAATATTTTCTTTTGTCTTCCCTGGCACTTTTCTTCACTCTTTTGTTCAGTGTATTGTAGCTTGCATTCAGCTCCTGTTTTTGTTGCTCGTCAGTGCACTGGATAATCTTTTGCTTCACTGTCCTTCTCTCTTCTATTAGTTTCCAAGTGTCCGTAGTGAGCCACTGTTTGTCCTGTCTCTTTTTTCTGCCTAGAATTTCTATGCAGGTTTGGCTCCACACCGTTTTCAAGTTGTTCCAGTGCTTTTCGACGCTGACCTTTTCGCTGGTGTTGATTTGTGTCTCAGCTTTGTCCTTTATGCTTGCAATGAAGATGTCCTTTGTAGCCTGGTCCTTCAGCTTTTGAGTGTTGAACTTGGCTTGTGGTCTATCTGCAGCTCCTGATTCCCTGAAAGCTTTTAATTTGATTTGGATTGTCCCTTGTACGAGATAGTGGTCTGAGCCAACGTCTGCTCCTCTTCTTGCTTTTGTGTCCAGTAGGCTGCGCCTCCACTTCCTTGAGATTGAGATGAAGTCGATTTGGTTTTTGGTTTGCCCGTCTGGTGACACCCATGTAGCCTTGTGGATATCTTTGTGCTTGTATACACTGCCACCAATCACCAGTTCGTTGAAGGCGCAGAAGTCGGCGAAGAGTTCTCCGTTTTCATTCATTTCTCCTAGAGCTTCTCTACCCATGATGAGTTCCCTTCCCGTATTGTCTGGTCCCAGTTTGGCGTTCATGTCTCCCATTAGTATTTTCATGTCGCCAGCTGGAGTATTGTCCATTGTTGCCTGTAGTTGCCTGTAGAATTCTTCTTTCTTCTCGAGGTCTGCGTTGTTTGTGGGTGCATAACATTGTATGATTGACACTTTCCTTCCTTTGGAGTTGAACCTGGCGGTCATTATCCTGGACGAAATCGCCTCCCATTGTATCAGGGCTTTCGTTGCCGTTGGTGACATCATGATAGCCACGCCCTCGGTGTGCGTGTGGTTATCTTCTGGGTGACCGGAGTAGATCACTGACTCACCTGTTGACAATTTGGTGAGTCCACTCCCATTCCATCTGCTCTCACATATTCCCAGCACTTGTATTCCGTATCTTTTCATCTCGTTGGCGATCTGGGCAGCTTTCCCTGTCTCGTACATAGTTCGGACGTTCCATGTTCCTACACAGACTTTTTCTTTTGGTGCAAAGAGGTTCATTTTGCTGAAGGTTCTGTAGCAATTTTGTTTACAGGGTGGGGTTGCTAGCCTCACGCCTGAGAAAAGAATGATTACATTAAGTAAAAGTTTAGAGAGAAGCAACTTTTTGGGTTGCTCCCCTCAAAATCAGAAAATAACGGACAAACAATGAGAACAACATCAACAAAGGAAACAGTTCACAGAAAAAAGGGCAAAAAGCGACGACAACTATACAATAAGACAACATGCAATATAGTTCAGTACAGTTAACTAAAATGATATCTTAACCATAAACTCACTGACTTGGAGCAACTTGAACATATAAATCCAACAATATATACAATTATAGATGTGTTTATGTTTAAAAATTCCACAAATCCAATTAGTTAGTTATATGTATTATCTGTCAATAAGATTGTATTTTTTGGATTCAGTGTTCGAAAGGTTAATAATTGTGATAGTTTCCGCAAACTCTTGGCATAAAATTTTACAGAAATAAGAGTTTTTATTATTAAGCAAAATGTAGCGTAGTAGTCGAAAAGCGCGCGTTGTTGTTATACGTTGTTGATATATGAAATAAACTTATCTAATTTTAAATCATATCTGTCTGTTAAATTATTTAGGATAAGATTTAAAAATCTAATAATACCATCCTAATGAAAAATTTCCCCTCCAATAAATTCCCTTCAAGAAATCACCTTTGTAACATAATATGTGATCGTTGTAATAATAATAATAATCAAGTATGTAACATAATTTTCTTTGTTCTTTAGGCTTATGGAATATCATGTATGCTTCTAAATGATTCCCTACGTCTACTAGATATAATATAAAATAGAATTCTCTACGACTTTAGGTCCACTCTTACAGAAGCAAATAGCTGATTGTTCATGAATCTGGACAGTAACACCAAGCAACACACCCTGTTCCACATTTGATCCACTAAAACAGTTAAAACGATACAGACATCTAGAAACGTCTACATCAAGATAGAAACAGATAGTATGGGTAGAATATACTCTCTGTAAATTTAGTCTGACAGTGTGCTAAAACATTTGTGTGTACCAGATCATATGAACGGTTGATGTAAACTGTAGTGGTGTTTGTGAATATTTTGCGATGTCTATGAGAAAAATCCTGTAAATATTCCCAGAAACGAATTGAAATTATCCAGAATGCTGAGTACTGGATGAAATAAAGTTCCTACTTTATTGTACAAGGCTAAGGAAATGTGAATATTAGATTCGGTGTACACACCTCTAGGTACTGTAATGTCTAGAAACAGATCTAATGTTAATTTCATCGTCATATTCCGTTTTAAATGTACATATATTATAAATTTTATGTTTTAACAGTGAGTGTTCCAAAAAATTCATACCGTCAGGCAAACTTTCCACTTAGATAAAAGTAGTGTTATTAAGAAAAATACTTGGTTTATTAATACTACGTTCATGTCTCCATGCTGAATGCCTCTTTAAACTCATCTTTTTTAAATTTTTTTTCTGTTATACCACTTAAGTGCCGTGATTCATAGACGTCTTATATAACTTGCGACCATAAATCACTACAATCCGCAACAGAAGTGTCATCAAGCATGCTAGAGGTCCGTTTCGACTCCAGTCCAGCACATATCGAAACTTCTTCTAGGCAGTGCTACGCCAGGACAAGTGGGAAGGTTCAAAGTGTGGTTGTCAACTGCTCAACGTCTCTAAATGACTTCAGAAGGAAGTCAAATCCCCTGAATCTGTTGATTGTGGAAATAGACGTTCTAGATCTTCTGTTGTGGAACACTATAGAGGCAGGACATCAAACCATTTTGAAACCTGTTCGAAACTTAAAATATGTTTGAGGCTTGTCCTAAAGTTTGTGGAAGCTGTAGGGGTAGAAAAATCCACCTTTATGTGTTCAAAACCACGTCGTCATCACATTGCAGAGATGGAATGACCATTGTTAACAAGGTGTTCAACTACCTCATTGTCCATACAGTCACTACCAGCTTTCTGCGATCACGAGGAGAAGCGTTCTCGAACACTTGTGAAAAGGATAAGTGTCGAACAACCAATATGCCTGGCTTCACAAGAACAGGTGAACTGATTTTTGCACACAGAAGTGGTCAAATGCAAAATCATACCCCCTCAAGCTTCTGTAGACCAATACCGACTGGAAAACACTACTCCTAGCGTTGCTAAAAGAATTTTCTTTTCAAAAACCGTGAAATCTTTCGATTAAAGAACTCGCAGGTTAAGTCTCTCTTGAAATCTAGGTTCATGTGATGTTTTGTCTCTGTGAACTTCTGGTTTCTTACTCCTGTAAATGAATCTCGGTGGTCATTCATTTTGGATTAAAATATCTTTTCGAAGATCTGGTTCTCCTACTGAACCGTCAAGGCTATATGCGTGATATATGAGAATGGAAAGGAATTAAATTAAGTTTCGTCTTTCTCCAACTGTAGCAACTTGACAGTTCACCATTTCCCACTTTTGGGTTATTTCATCGCAACTTCTTTATCAAATTAGCAACATCTTAAAAATCGTTTGGTAGATGGCTATCAGCAGTGGTAGTCAAGATCCACGTTTCGTCTCGTTTGGGGCTTGTCTGCTGGATTTACCTGCTTTCCTCAATGAGTCATGGTGTTTCAACCAAGACTCCAATCCGCCGTTCCAAACATCAAAGTTTTTCCCATTGGATCAGTTTTCATCGAGGATGAGGCATAATTTTGTTTAAGTCAGTTTTCTGACTTTTTACCGTTGAGTGATTGAATCAAAATGTTTGGCTTCTGCTGAAATATCGGCTCTTAGGAAGGACGCTTCAGCGATGTTTGAAAACACCATCACCCATTGGGGATAGTGGGCAAGAAGGCCACTTCTAATTAACCAAAAACGCCCACCCTGGATTCCACTGCATGTCACCACCCACCAAATAACATCGGTGTTATTTCCTCAGACATAGCTGAAGCGTTCCTTTTAGAAGTTGAACTTGTCAACAAAAAGCTGAAAATTGCATTTCACTCGTTTAGCGGGAATTAAAAACCAAAATTCGACTCAAGTAACATAAATAATTAGCTTAACTCTATATATCTGTGAGCACTAGCATTTTACTTCGGAAACTAATTATAAACTTCTTGGTGTTTAAAACTTCAGTCATGTATAATACTATTGTTATTATTACTATTATTATTATTAAATTCCGTATGGAACGTTTTCATTTACCAAGTCAAGTACCATTTTTGATCTAATTATTACTGTTTACTCAAATGGTTTCTCTTATAAATAAAGCTATTTGTTGTATGTATAGTTAGGCCAGTAGACAGGTGAACAAATGGGTTGGTAGTTTGATGCGAGTTAGACAACATTGATGTCTGACTTCTATTAAAGAAGGAGAGTCTATCCGTACTCTATATTTATCCCTGTAATTTTTCTTGCATGAATGAATACTGACCAAATGTATGAAATAGTAACCATTTGGTTTTTACACAGACGAACAAAAACTTCCCCTAACTAGTATTATAATTTTTGAATATATAAATGCATATATATCCAGAAGCATTAACAACAAAAATGCCTCTCCTTCGAAATTGACCAAAAACTGGGAGGGAATGTTGACTTCCTATTGCCATCATCATCGTCGATAATGTTACCCTAAGTAATAAATTATATCAATAATCATCATAGTTTAAAGGTTGAGAGATATTAAAAGGTTTGACGTGATATCTCGTTCAACAACTTCTAATTAATTTATTCTCGCGTACCAAAGACAAAGCAAAAGCCAACAATTGATCGTCCAAACCAATAGATGTATTTACGAACCAAAACCAGCCGTTAGACGAACGCTTAGCTAGCTAGTGATCGTGCACGTGACACGACGAGGTACCAAATGGCGGGGATGCTTGACCGGAAGCCTTCAGCTAAACAAGTCGACTTAAACAGTGGTGGTCAGCATCCAATGAGTGATTGCTGTGGTCAATAATTTTGGGGAATTATTTACCGCTACAGCTCACTCCCCCCTTAGTGGGGTCGTGAGGACCCTAAGACAGAACCAGCCGGAAGTAAAAAAAACTCGATGGTTCCCTTTCGGGTGAAAAAAATCTTCCGAGCGGCTTGGTCTTATGCCTACTGGTTTGTCTGCCTATGCTAATGGGGTGTTTGTACATAGCTTCCTGGTGTTGTTAGTTGGATTCCGTGCTTCGTTTGTTTCCCCTCCAGTGCCCGTCGCACCTGGAAAAGAAAACAAGAATGCTAAGAACCATGTCGAGGAAAATGTACGAAATGATCTTTTTGGTTAAAAAAAATTGTGTGCATTTACTATACAGTAAACTTTTGCTAAGTTCAGAACATCGAGAAAAAAAAATACATCGAATTAATTTTTTAAGTATGTTACATGAACTGTGGAGAAAAAACAATTTTTTTGTGTTCGGTGGTACTGTATATAAAAAAAACTTATACGTCAAAAAAAAAATAGTACCACAAACGAGTGAGTTGCGTGAATCACACGACTTCGTTAATTCAAATAAGTATGCAAGTGTTCTGGGAACCTTACAGTGCATCCAGAACGGTTTTTCTTAGGAGGCTCAACCTTAGTAGCCAGTGGGCGAATGCCCTTGCAGTCAATAGTGTGACCCAGGAAGTCGAGTGAGTCAACACCAATTTGACACTTTTGAATATTAATGGTAACACCATGTTGGCGTAACCTGTCAAATGCCAAGTCCAAGTGCCGAAGGTGAGTTTCCTTGTCTGGACTGGCAATGAGGCAGTCGTCTAAGTATGCGTATACAAAGTCGAGACCGCGAAATACTTCGTCAATGAAGCGTTGGAATGTTTGGGCTGCATTCCGAAGACCGAATGGCATACGTAGAAATTCAAAAAGTCCGAAAGGCGTAATGATAGCCGTTTTCGGGATGTCTTCTGTTGCCATCGGGATTTGGTTATACGCTTTAACCAAGTCGATTTTGGAGAATATAGTCGCGCCGGATAAGGTTGCCGTCAAGTCGTGTATATGAGGCAACGGGTAGCAATCAGGGGTTGTTTTGGCATTCACTCGCCGGTAATCACCGGTGGGTCGCCAATCGTTGCTATCCTTTTTCGGAACCATATGAAGTGGGGATGCCCATGGGCTATTCGAAGGTCGAATGATGCCAAGGCTAAGCATATGGTCAAATTCATTCCTGGCGATTCTCAGTTTGTCAGGAGCTAATCGTCGTGCTTTAGATGTCACAGGTTGTCCTGTGGTAATGATGTGGTGCATAACATTGCTGGTTATGCACGGTAGGTCGTTCGACGGGCAGTTAAGTTCCGGATACTTGTCAACGATAGGTTGAAAAGTTGGATCAAGAATTGCCTTTATCTTAACGGGTGACAAACTAGGGCCTATGTAGGTAATGCCTTTGATAGACAGACTAGTAGTATTGTCAATCAGTCGTTTTCGGCGGACGTCTACGAGTAAATCATGATGATTAAGTAGGTCCGTGCCAATGATGGGCATTGTAACGTCAGCGAGAAGGAAAATCCACCGAATAGGTTTGCGTAAACCTACGTTCAGATAGACGTATTTCCTACCAAAGGTTGCGATTGGTTTTCCATTTGCAGCCTGTAAGTTGAAGGTAGGTTCCTTCTGTCGATCTGCTGCTGTAGCAGGAAGGACGCTGACTTCGGCGCCTGTGTCGACTAAGTATCGAGTCTGGCTTATCACATCATGGATGTAAAGTAGGCGGCTAGTGCCACCGGCGACGGTTGCCGCTAACGCGTGCCGGCGGGATAGTTTCCCGCAGACTTTGAGACATTTCCGAAGTTACAAGGCTTACGGCAACACTTCGCTTCTTGGCCATAGGTGTTGTGGTACCAGCACCAGTCAGGGTTTTTCAGTGAACGTGGTTTGGACTTAGATCGACCACGTGAGTTCCTGCGTTGAGGAGATTTAGGACGACGGTTGGAGGATTTAGAATGCGTGTTTGACCTAAACATCTGCTGAAGGGAGTTGCATAACTCTGTCATTGCAGGATCCACACTCGAAGTCTGCTTAGTCATTGAGCATATTTCGGGGACAGACCGTTTAGTTATTTCTAGGATCTTATCTGCAGTAATAGCTAAGTCCTCTATTACAGTACCCTCAAGTGTCACAAGTACGGTCTGTACAGATTGTGGCAACTTGGTTAAGAAGAGTTCTCTAAACAGTCCTTCGTCGAACTGACATTGGCCGACGACTTGTTTCATTCTTGTCAGCATGCTCACGGCTGACTGATCTCCTAACTCGATGTTGCGAAATAATTCATCTAGACGTTGTCTGTCCGTGAGAGCGTTTCTCCTGAGGAGGGATGCTTTCAGCAACTCGTACGAGTTACTTACCTCGGGACTCAACATCTGTGATGTTACGTACTTGCTGAATTCCCGCGGTAGGGCGTGAATAACTGCAAGTAACTGTGAACGTTGATCAGTTATCCCATGCTCACAAAAATCTGCTTCAGCTAGCAGAAACCACGTTTCAGCATTATCTGGCCAGTATGGTACGAGCTGAATGGTTTTAGGAGTTGAGCGGATACGGATGACCTTGGGACTAAGATCACTCATGACGAAAATTATGTCGAATAATATATGGTACAAGAACAAATACAAAATGGAACGAACTCACCGGGGTTATCTGCGGATTTTTCGTGGATAAAGTTCGCGGTTGGGCTCACCAGTTTAAAGGTTGGATAGATATTAAAGGTTTGACGTGATATCTCGTTCAACAACTTCTAATTAATTTATTCTCGCGTACCAAAGACAAAGCAAAAGCCAACAATTGATCGTCCAAACCAATAGATGTATTTACGAACCAAAACCAGCCGTTAGACGAACGCTTAGCTAGCTAGTGATCGTGCACGTGACACGACGAGGTACCAAATGGCGGGGATGCTTGACCGGAAGCCTTCAGCTAAACAAGTCGACTTAAACAGTGGTGGTCAGCATCCAGTGAGTGATTGCTGTGGTCAATAATTTTGGGGAATTATTTACCGCTACAATAGTAAAAATTGAGGAAAAAGTGAGGAGTGGTAGTAGTAGTAATAGTACAAACCATAATAACATTAAAAAATGTAAAATATATATATAGCGGTGATTTCTTACCGCAAAGAAAGATCCGAAGAAATAAAATGAATCCTTGACGATCATAACATAAAAGTGTATTTTCGTGCAACCAACAGTTTACGCTCATTACTGGTGAATGTTAAGGATAAAATAGAACAATAAAACCAGCAGAATTGCGTATACCAAATCAATTATAGGGATTGTAGCGTCGTAAAGGTAGAAGAAAATGCCAGACAGGTATATATAAGAGTGAAAGAGCATAAACAATGTCTAAAGGTGATTCCAAAGACCTCCATAAACTTGAAGAAGCTTGAAAACAACTCAGCGATTGCACTGCATTCGGTAGACACGGGACACAAAGTCGACTTTGATCAAACTCAGGTTTTGCAGAAAGGTTTTAGTTCATATAAAGAAAGATTGACTGCAGAAGCCCTACACATATGGGTGAATCCCAACAGTTTGAACAGACGTGAAGGCGTGATGTTATCTGATGCATGGCAAATCCTGACTAATAAATAAAATTGGATATGAATCAACAACTAGTCACACCTGGTCGAATTCCCGATTGTCTATGTCTTCTTATGGAAAGAATAACAAATGTTTATGACTGTTCACCCACACACACATATACACACTATTGTAAACTGCATACACATATATTTTAACAAAAGTAGACTAATTCTGAAAGTTCCATTATGGGTAAATTTTGTTTTGATAAAGTCTCACAGTGTTATACAGTATTGTTTACTGATGACGTTTCGAGCACAATTTATTGCTCATAATCATATCAAGGTAATCACACGACTTCCTAAATTCATTCATATAGTTCCATTGTTTTTCTCTTGATTTTCACTTGATTTGATTGGTAATAGTATTTTCCATACTCATACCTGAAATATGGAAAATACTATTACCAATCAAATCAAGTGAAAATCAAGAGAAAAACAATGGAACTGTATGAATGAATTTAGGAAGTCGTGTGATTACCTTGATATGATTATGAGCAATAAATTGTGCTTGAAACGTCATCAGTAAACATTACTGTATAACACTGTGAGACTTTATCAAAACAAAATTTACCCATAATGGAATTACACTCTACCACAGTGCACAAAATTTATTCTTATATCAATAATTCTGAAAGTAAACTATAATTATATTTCAATAGTTTACACACAATGATAAGTTTTGTTATTGGTAATATTTCTAGCAAAATTACTGCCCGTGTTCACACCACTGTTTGAATGTTTTATTCACACAGTAATTTTGCTCGAATTATTACCAATAACAAAACTTATCATTATGTGTAAACTATTGAAATATAATTATACTTTATTTGATTTAATCCACATTGCTCAAACTTTTCACTGATATTAATTCTGAAAGTGTGAGGTCAAATTTTTGATCACAATTCATACAATTTAGTTTATTATACATGTTGATGCCTGTTTCATGGCTCATGATTGAACAAAGTTTCAAAAACAAGAGATGTTCCTTTTATATGTAAACCTCTGTTATGTTAATTTCGATTAATTTCCCTGAAGAAGTTCGGACCAGATTGCCGAACGAAACGTTGGAATTATTCATTTCAGTTTCTCTGAGATTTTACAAATATAATTTTATAAACAATTAGTTCCCTATATGAATTAAGATAAAGCAATAAGAAGACGTAACTTTGTCTAAATCGTGTGATTCATTTGCGCAACACATTTCGAACAATCTAACCACGTCAGTTTTATGTCCTGTTTCTATAATGTGTTTCGTAGTAGAGGAGCTAGGTCTCCTGTTCTCACCATTAATGGGTTCTGAAGATTCCATTTGTTTCTCGAGCCACTTAGGAATATGCTCTGTAGCTCTAACTTGCAAAGATCGATGAGTCTTCCCTATGTGTGTCTACACGTACATTCAAATTGGTAAATGCAGTGGGATTTGACATCACTTTTTTCATGTTCAAAATTACGTCTTCTTATTGCTTTATCTAAAGTGTAATATATTTTTCCCCAAGATCTGTAGTTATTCCCGTTGATAGAATGCGAATGAATTATGAACTTAAGCCACAATTTCTCGATTTGAGGATTAATCGACAATTTGAAGTTTACACATCTCGAGACGGTACAATTTCACCAAAGTTTTCTTTTGGAAAGCTAAAATATTCAGATCACACACAATATATGATCAGCTTGTTACCATCAAACATAATCAAGAAACCAAGCACAAATGTATGCTGCTATGTACTATCAGTTGTTCGGAATAAATCGCTGTATATCACTGACGGCGACCAGTAGTACCAGTACCTGCCAGCCAGATCGAATGGGTTGAAACATCAGGTGGTTGTTTCGTTTGTTTGAAGTTTAGCGCATCCGCAGCCTATCCAACCCTCTGATCAGAGTCAAATTTTTCCTGACACAAACCGAGTCCTAGGCTAATAAATGTCTGCATTCTTGTTTCTGTAACATAATGCAGTATACTATATTTAAAGACAGCCACACCTAGCTAACTAGCTTGCTAGTTTTCTAGCCAGTCCTAAACCCGCATAAAGAGGGAGGGTTGGGTTAAGGGCTAGCGACCTAACACCACAAAAGGTATCAAACTCCTAGAGAAAATTCAACGCACAATATATATATATATATATATATTAAAAATGCAAACATCAGACAGTTCGCTACACCTTCAGACATAGACGTGGTCTACACGAACTGGTTCGCTTACTCTATACTTGTGGCATGGAAAGCCCTGAAACTGAAAATAAGTCAAATAATAAATACATTGGGATATTTCTTTTCTCTGACGTTTGCTCCTATATCTTGTCAACTTTTCTGCCTTCTTTCTTCTTGAATTACTCGCCTCATTCAGATGAAATGAACTTTATTAACCATGCAGAAGATCTGACAGCTTAGGTACATGTTAACCCCAGTTAGACTGTATTCAGATGAACAGTTTTCTATCAGGAATCAGCAAATTGTGTTTGTCTAATGGTCTTAAACTAAAGCCTTCCAAATATCAGGCTGGTAATTTCCGTTTCTCATGTAAGAAATTTAAATGAAGCTGTTAATTCCTATGATTGTTGCAAAATTGATTACATTGATACTAAATTCGAATCCGAAGTTAATAATCTTGGACTTATTCTTACTTCTGAGCAATGATGATCTTCCCAAGTCTCAGCGATTTCTAATAAAACATTCCGTCCAACATTTTACATTAAGAAGTCAACGCACTCAGACATAATTTAACCCCTCCTCTTAAACTTTGTCAACTATTGCATCCTACATATTCTTCTTAGCTCTTCACCCTTATTCTTTCCCTGGGCTGCTTAAAAAGAACTGTCATAGTCCGTAGAACTCTGAAGTCTGTCAGAAGGGCTAGAGATGTCCCTTTTGGCCATATCATTAACATCGTCACTATTAGTGGGCACTTAATTTCATGCAATAAATTTGCTAAAAAGAGTTTTCAGACTGTGAGCATCCACTTTGCCCACAACCTCCACTTTACATCTCCCCAGGTAGAACAAGAAGACACTTGAAAAAAAACTTTACGCACGCACGTGTAGGTATAAAAATCCACGATATCGTATTTGGCACGCACGTATTTTATGTGGTGAAAATAGTGTTGGGCGTGAACTAATTAACCCACTTTCCACTAGTAAATAAACAATTTTCTCCACCCTCATATCATCAATTTTTACCGTTAATATTCCTCTTATACTTAGAGTCCTCTCATCTTTTTTATAACTGTAAACACCATTTAAACTAAGTAGTAATTGTTATTGTTTTCCTTTCCCCCCTCCTCAATATGCTATGTCAAGAGAACATTAGACTCAATATTTTATAACATGCTAAATTTTCCACACTGTATCGACAATACCGTTTGAAACAAAACTACTGTTATTATCACTATTATTATTACAGTTATTATTCTCATTTTTTACTTTATACATTATTGAAATTATTATTATTATAAATTTGGAAAAGTTGCTGTGGTTAATTTCATCTATGTTTTGAGTAAATTAAATGTAATTTTTTTAATTTTACTATAGCTTGATTCCACATAGTATTTTTGATACAAGTATGGAATTTTCAGCATGTTATATCGGTAGCCCAAATCTATCCGGTCAACCACTAATATCAGGTGTGCTTCCGCAGGCGACTGAACTCCGGACCATGTGCATGGTCAGCTGGAGTCATGACCGATGTGCCACCGATGCATAATGAAGTATTATGTCAAATATTGAAAATTCCATTCTGTATTCTAACAACTGTTTTCGGAATAAGGCAGATCATTATTATTAATATTACTATTAGGACGACAGTTTCAGACCCTAATTCTCTTAATTAACAAAATAATGGCACTAATACCAATTGCTTGTGTGATAACTGTTAAGGAAATAATAAAAATTATAGTCAAGTGTTGGTTTGTAGGGATTTGATCGGTTACAGGATTTCATCATGAGCTGACATTAGTTGGAGAACCATTGGAAAACCTGTGACCACTGGACAGCTGTTTCGTCTAAGTTTGGGACTCTTCATCGGTACGCACTCACCGGGACTCGAATCCAGGACCTCCTGGTTACAAGGCGAGCTCATATACCATTAACCCACTGGGACCCGATCCAATGGCCAGCCCATGAATTCTAACTTCTGCCAATTCCCGACACAGCGTAACATTTAGCCAATGTCTTCGGCGAGTATTTGTCCTCACACCCGACATGCTGCACCCTACTGGTCATGACTTCTCACTAGAACACCACGTAATTACCTAGCTGAATAGTACGAAACAGCTGTCCAGTACTCTCAGGTTTTCCAATGGTTCTCTAACCACTGTCAGCTCATGATGAAAAAATATAGTTTACCCAATTTCTGAGACATATATATATACATAAATGTACTCATCTCTAATGATCGTGATTATATATAATAGGTTTTTCCTGATAATCACTTCAGAGAATCATAATTTTTTTTGCCCTAAACCATGATTTTCACTGGTGGATTTAGCATGTGTATGCGTATATGCATGAGCGTGTACATCCTGAAGAGATGAGGAGGTGGGTTGGGGGTAAACTGTTAATTTTTTTTTCTAAGCAAGTAAAATTTTTAGGTAGGCATAATTTTCATTTGTTCAGCATGATAATCGTCAACACAAATCATCACTAAATGACTAAATAATAATAAATAGAGTGTATAAATATACATACATACCTGTGTGTTGTATGTGTATAGATATGAATGGACGGATTGAATGGAATCTCATAGAAGTATTTCATATATAATGCAAATAAAACGGTATAGACATATACACAGATAGACATTAATAATATTTCTGTCCATCCATCTTCATTCAACCTTATTTTATCCTTATTTGATTTTATACGAAAAGGTAAATAACGATAAATAACAAGTTTTCAATCAAGCCATCATTACTACTATTAATATTATTAATACTACTGTGATAATGATGACGTTGATGATAATGCACATTTATTCTCCTGGTGAATGGAACAACATGCAACGGTGAATATTAAACTTTGTAAAAATAATAATCATAATAATAACAATAATAGTGATAAAAATGGGAATAAGATATTGAAAAAATTGTGGATAAAATACTTCGCCCTTATGATACACACATATATATAGGCATATTTCATCTCTTGTTTTACTCAATTCACAAGAGCAGTAATTCAAATGAATGAGATATGAATTCATTTTGTTCGTCGTCGAGAAATTTCAATATAATTAACCGTTTCTATGGTTAACTGGGTAGTTTAAACCACAGAATGTGTATGCCCTAGGAATAATAATATTAACAGTAAATAAATATAGTTTCTCATAATATACACTATTTATATACATATTTATAACCAAATATGATCATGAACAACAGTCGAACGGTGATTAGTGGACAGTTTCATTGAATTAATTCCCTCTGCTCAAAATTTGAAACGTATTAAAAAAACGCATCAAAAAAATTCACTAAAAACAATCTTTCTTTTTACCAGTTCAACGTGATTCCATGTGCAATGTGTCCACCTAAAAAGTAAGTCATTCTGATATTTTTTTGTTTCTGTTTCCGGATTACATTTATGAATTTATTTCAAATTATTTAAATTTACGTATAAAACTCAAAAACAAACGGTAGTTAAATTATCTTGACTTGTGATACAAAATGACTCAAATGTTGCATATCTTGAAGTTGGTTTGTATTCAAAGCTTTCCTGGTTGTCTCATATCTCTCTGATTTCTTAGAAAATCTTCCGTTTGAAATATTTCACACGGAAGCTGATACTTTCTGATATCATTCAATCGTTCTTTTCCCATTTAATTTAATTCATGTGTTCTGCCTGCTCATTACTCCCCGGGTTTCTTGAATATGACCGTGTCATATTATGTAGGACTTAGAAGGTTGTAAGCAGGGTTAGTGGTGTACATTTGACACAACTTACTGACAATATTGTTGGTAGGATTTTAATTCTTACAAGCAGTTGGCCAAAGTCATCTCACCCGATACTGAAAATCTTTTTTTTTCTCGAATTTCTCATTGTATCTCTTCTAATAACTTTATTTTACTGTTTTATTCCTTTACATTCACAGTAGAACACAGGACTTCAGGCTAGAGCTTTGAATATTCGGTAACAGGGGTATTTATCTTTACTGGATGGACTTGCTAGCCTCATGCTCAACCTTCCCCTTTACCAGTCTTATTACTGTCTTGAATATCGATGAGATGCCCACTAACGACTTGCCCTATTCATGTATGTAGTTATTTGGGGTTCTAGTGAAAAGTCGTAACTAGTATGGTGCAGCAGGTTGGGTGTGAGGACAAATACTAGCGCTATACCGTGAATTGGCAGAAGTTAGAATTCATGGGCCATTGAATCAGGTCCCGGTGGCTTAATGGTATACGAGTTCTCCTTGTAAACAGAAGGTTCTGGGTTCGGATCCCGGTGGGTGCGTACTGCTGAAGAGCCCGAACTAGGAGGAAACAGTTGTCCAGTACTTCCGGGTTTTGCGATGATTTTTTAACTAATGTCAGCTCATAATGAATTCCTGTGATCAACCATACCGTATTTATCATGTGTGTTATACAAAGTTACAAATACCAAGATACAGCTGTTAAAACCAAGGTATAATCTGTAGAAATACAGCAACTGATTACCAGTATTATCATTAGGTCACATATTTTTCTTCTATGAACCTGCATTCCATGTGATTTTAATTTTTTTTACTATTTTAAATATTTATTTATTTGTTAAGCGAGATAAACTACTATTGCAATAAGTTAAATGCGAAGCATTCTATTCTGTAGGAAAAATAAGTGTTCTGAATAAAGGGACTAGTATAATTATTATTCAGTTTGATTGGTTTCTGACTACCCACATCAATCAGGAGTATATATTTCCCTCTCAATTTTGCTCTGTCAAACTAGTTTTATGAGATACTGTTTTCTTAAATGTCTTTGTTAAATGCAGCCATAAGTAATTGTATGTAACGGATATATTGAAATTCTCATAAATGGATTAATGTACACTTTTACATTCTGATGAAGTATTATGTCATTACTGTCATTATATCTGTTCTCTTTGGTCCCCATCGGAACACAGGGCTTCAACATAAAATCGACATTTCGCCCTGTTCTTAGTGAATTTTTTAGCTCACTAAAGGATTTCCCGTGGGCCTCCATTCTCTTTTTATGTGGACTCCTTCCATATCACCCTCGGACCAATACCGTACTAGTCTTTTCTTATTTGGATTCCGCTTCAGGCCTGTTTGGCGGGTGGAATCACTCAGTGGGCTTCTCAGCGTGTGTCCGGTGCATCTCCACTGTCTTCTATGAAGTAATCAAATAATAATCTTGAGACATGTTCATCCTGCTTAAAAAATGAGCAGAAACAAGTGAAATCTTTCAAACTTTGGAGAGTTGATTACCTTGTGAGTTCACTTTGTGATGAAGTCGCCTTTGCAGAGTAATCCTTCATCATATACCTCGTGTTTTTTTATGGCTTGCCACAAATGACATGAATATTCAGCGATAAATCCAACTCAAAATCGGCGCGTCAACTGACATACTTGGTGATCAGTTGTTCCTGGCGCATAACCACATTAAAAAAATACCTAGTTTTCTATATTTCTACAGGTAGAAACAATTGGAAACTAAGAGACCTCGGTTAAAAGCTGACTAGAGATAACATTTCACAAAAATAAACCATAGCCTTCGTGAGACAAAATAATTTCTTTCTTTCTTTTCAGGTTGTACATATTTTTCACTCGGTGATTAAATATCCCTTTATGTGCATCGGTTGTTCACTGATAAGACGCTAACCAGTCACACACGTGTTTGAGTGCTCATTAACTGGCTAACAGCACTCCTAAACCCCAAGTCTCTCTCGCAAGGTGGGAGAGGAGGGAAGGTGGGGATTGAGACTTTCAACTCCATTTTCTACGAAACATCACTGACGCTACCGAAACTTCCAAGCCCTAGACTTGAAGCCATATAGTTAACTCGAAACACAAGAGAAAAAAAGAATAGTAATCAACCTTTGTCTCCTGTCATCAGTGCAAGTTGTTATGAAAGCGAAAATCATTATACAAATACAAGTTTTCACATACTCTACGTAGGTCTTTACTTATTCATTCTTAAGTCCAATCCAGACTACAATAAACATTCAGAACGTCATAAGCGAATCAGTATGCTGCCAAGTGTTGCCCATGTGTACAAAAGAGAATTTGACTCCATAATGAATGGGCCCACAAAAAGGTTGATTTAACCAGAGTTTCAAACAATCAACAATCTATCTCAAAAATGCTACTTAAGAGTAATAAATGGTTCGTTTAAAAGAAGAATTCAAACATTTTTAGTCATCCATACCCTGTGAAAACATGTCATTATATGATAAGAGAAAGATTCTGAGAATCCATTTTCTTAAAAATATCACAATGTAAAGTCTGTAAATGGATAACAGTTAAGTTTCCTCCGGTTTGTCAAGCATAAAACGACAAAATAAGTAAAAGTTTAACGAATTTGTTAAATGAGTATTTGTGTAGACCTATGGTGTAATCTTCATCAAAACCCATGGTACTATTATAATCACAAAACATAATGAAACTGATCTTATGTAGTTAATGTATCCATTAGCAAACGTTTGGTCAGTTGCTTAACTCAGAATCAATTTGGATAAACTGTCAACAGAGTAAAAGCGGAACTTTAAGAATAGATGATGAATAAAACTGATTGTTACTTAAGATGGATCAATTACAACCACTGAGGTAATGTGGATCAAGAAGACAAAAGACGGTTTGAGAAAAGAATATTCTCTTGGATAACTTCCTCATCTGGCTCAACGTTTATGAATGTAGAATATTCTAGAGTAGTCGTCATTAACAATATTAATGTTTTTTAAACCATACCTAATTGTTAAGATCACCGGAATTACAGTTCAAAATAACATGCATACGTGATAATAAGCATAAAAAAATGTAACACTTAGTTGAATATCAGATAGAATTAAGGAAATTCACTCGACGGCTTAAGATTGTTAAAACACTGACGTCCAGTGTAAGGAAAATATCTGGAAAAACTCCTTTTGAACACATAATTAAGGCTTTTTTTCTTCAGGTGGGTTCTAACAGTTTTAGTGATTTGTAAAAGACGAACTCGTAACGCCAAGCTAATATGGGTTGGAATACAGTGGATAACTTTAAAAGCCTTGTTAACATCGATTTTGTGTTCAGTATCTACAAGATGAGCTAGAATAGAGCTGGAAATAGATGTTGTATATCCCTGACTTAGACCACGCAGGCCAATAATCGAAAATCTGACAGTTAACACGCCTAACTGCACACACATTATAACTGCCTCTACTGGAGTAGTCAACTTCGAGTTATAAGTTCTTCTTTTACATATAAGTGAAGTAGTTGGAGTCTACATTAAGAAGCCTAACTTATGTGTTCAGAAGAAGTTCATTCAGACACAATTCTTACCTTGGCCATTATTATTTTAACTATCTTAAATTTGTCTAACACATTTTCTCCCTAATTTCATCTGGTATTGAGTTAAGTATCATATTTTTCATGCAAATGCTTTTTCCAACTGTAACTACATTGATCCTAATAACCCGACAGTATCTAAAAACATCAATATTTTTAATAAATATTATTCCAAAATATTATGCATGTGAGTCGCTATTCACAGAAAGTGAGTTCGATGTAAATTGAATTCCAATTCGAAATCAATGAAACATAAACTTCGTGAACTGTAGAAATTATTGTCATTTAAAGTCTTTATTCAAAGAAATATTATAAAAATTACGAGTTTATCACTGGAAATATTCAGTACAGAATTCCTTTAAAATAATCGCCCAGCTGAATATGCATTCATAGCAGTTTCCTCAGCAAGTATATGTTCTGAGGTTTGACGACAGGCGACCAGTGATCGGACTAGAGATTATCATTTCTTATTTCTTTACTTATCTGACATTTCTGTCAACGCATTTTGACAGAATCACTTCCTATCAGATACTTAACACATAAGTGTTGGTTCGAGGTCTCCTTTTCATCTAAAAAAATTCTGAAATATTCCGTCTCTAGTGTTGAACTCATGTATTTGATTGATTTCGGTTAGATCAAGAATGGACATCAACAAGAGAACGACTTGACTTCAGATAGTACACGATCACTGTTTTGCCCTAGTTTTGGACTCTTCGGTAGCGTGCATCCGCGGTGCGTCGACCATTGATCGAACTCACGAACTTCAGGTCACGAGGCGAACCTTTGACTCCATAGCTATTGGAACAGAATTCCATACCACATGAATTTCGACTTCTAACTACTCGTGATGTGTAGTGCTACTGTCATTCAGTGTCGTGAGCAAGTGTTTGTCCTCACGTTCGACTCGGTTAACCCTACAGTTTCCAATTCTGATGAACGACAGATTCTTGTATTAATCTTTCTGGATGAAAGTCAAGTGCACAATTTCTGATTCTACTTTGACGTTTGCATCAAAAATAGTAGGAGTGATCTGCATTGAGTTATATATGTGTTATTTCATGAGAATAAGACTAAAGGATTTTTTAAAATAACTGACTTTTAAAGAACACAAAGTCTTTATCAGTTACTCATTAGCTATGCATAATTTGACTTTGAAAGATAGTAAAATAGTATGAGAATAGTCTATAGCTTTGTTCGATTGTGAACATAATCAGATTAAACATTGGTGAGGGTTAGATTCATTTCAGAATTTACTGCGTTACAAATCGAGGGTACCGAAGACAGAAAAACTAATCTGTTTTATTCTTGCAACAAGAAGATAGTCAATAGACGTACTACTCCCTACATGTTAGAGTATACAAATTGCAACATTTCTTCGAATCTCCTTTAGAAATTTCCGGATTTGTTGGATTTATTGTCATTATGCTTTCTGTTGAAACGGTAACAAATGCGGAAAGCTATCCTGGTTCCCAGTACTGCATGTTTTATGTGATAAGCAGTAAGCTTATCTATGAATACTAAAAGTGATCCATCAAATTAAATCAGACCCGATTTGTTTGGCATTTCTGTTAACGTATTATGTCAGATTCTTTAAAGTGTAGGCTTTTTGGAAAACTCGTGACCGAGTTGCTGCTCTCTCTCTCTTTTCCACATTCATGATCCTTCTTATAGTAATAGCGTTCCCATCAAGGACTTCGTCTCGACCAAACTATCACAATTCATATATAGTTTTCTTGAGCAATAATAAGTTTTAAACACAGTTTGCCAACACGAATCAAAATTAAATGGACATTATGTAGTACAGCTAAACGTATTCATTACATGTAGTTTTCTCCGAATGCCTTATAATAGCGTGTATGACATATTTTATAATTAATCGTTCGCCTTGTTTAGATTATTCGTTAGCGAACGCCTGAAAGATTGTTGATGGACACATACCCCTTACACAAGTCGAAGAATGATCAAGAGAAGAATAAGTGGTCGGGTGTTGGTTATCCTTTCAACTAATTCTTTTACCTTAGCTGTAGAATTGTAGTCGCCAACCACCATCAAAAGGAGATGTCTGAAGAAATTTGTCTCTTTCACTCACTTGATTTAAGCAGTATTGTTTAATTACATGAGGCATGGGGGCCATGTCAAAGACATGAACGGAAAACCAAGACAGGCTTTCATTATTGTGGAATCAGTCTAGAAATTTAAACCACTCACGACAAGGAAAACCATTCGGATTTTCAAAACTAATGTCAAGTTAGTCATTGCTTCTATATATTTTAAACACTTAAAGTGTGAGTCACCGAAAACAATACAAACAGCGAACTTCAGACTTAGTTGGCGTGACTCTGAAAGCTAAGCTACCTGTAAGAGAAGAATATGCGAAGAGGAGCTTTGCTACAAACCAAGAACCTACAGGTTAACAAATATGCGAAAGTAGTGAAATCCAGACAGGAACTGAGTGACGAGTTAGGTGTCCGATGTTGACAAATAGTTGGTCGTTTGAAGAGGAAATGAAATTTGATGCACAATCATGGAACCAGCTGGAAACGACTGAAGAGAACAAGCGAAAATGGAGACGTATTGCCACGAATATTAATTATAACAACAAACTCAATTATTTTTATATAGACTTCTTTCGGCAGACATGTACAATGCACTGAACGAAGTACAAGCCTGACTAGAAAGTTATACATAAACATGATTGTATAGTTATGTCAATAAACTAACTGAAACGTGTCTACTCATTGAACCATTTGCTTTCGTCCTTACTTAATGACCCATTGAGTATCTTTTGTAAGTCAAAAAAACTATTAACAACAAAAACCCTGTATTCCTTTTTGAAAGTGGTTGACACTGGCGGCGTTAACCCTAAATACTAAATATTATGAAATATTATGTCATAAATATCCTTTTCCTGAGACAAAAATGTGTGTGTCGATGGTGCAGCGGTAGAATGCTTGCCAAACTCACACGTGGTTCGGGGTTCGATCGCCAGCCAATGCATTCTTTTACGTTGCTAGTAAAGAGGGAAGGTTGGGCATGAGGCTAGTAACTCCGTCCCGTAAAAATATATAACACTTCCACTGAAACTTCAAGCCTCTACATACTCTGCGTAAGGTCACTTTATTGACAAACGCCAGAAATCATAAAAATATGATTAGTGATATGGTTGAGCCATAAATAATTCACTTAGTAAAGTGTTGTCTACCTCCTGCTAAATAAGATTCACATGACTCATTTTTTCACGCAAACAGATGTAAGAAGCTGACTACGTAACCAGGAATAAAAAGAGATAGGTAAACAAACAAAATGCTTCACTTTTCTGATGAGAAAGTGCAACAAAAATACCACTGTCGTTATTCTACTCAACACTAATACCAACTTTATATTTTTAATTTTAAATAAAAAGAAGCATACATTCAATCTCAAATTAAAGATTGAATTTCCTTTAGTTTCGTTTGTAAGGATTATTTATGTTTTACGAGTTGATGAAACAGCAGCTGTCCTGTACCCCCTGGTTTTCAATGGTTCTCTAACTGATATCAATCCGTGATCAACTCGTAAAACATAACTAATCCTTACAAACCAAACTATAGAAAGTTAATCTGATGCTCGCTAGTGACTTGCTGCAGGTTGGAGTGTCCTGAGTTCTAGTGAGAAGTCGTAACCATTGAGGTCCAATTAGATGTCACGTGTGTGGATGGATGTCCCACCAACGACAATGGTTGGGGTCGCGCTAAATCACGAATTGGTAGAAGTTAGAATTCACGAGCCATTGAATCGGGTCCCAGTGGCTGAATGGTATACGAGCTTGCCTTGTAATCGGAAGGTCCTGGGTTCGAATCGCAGTGGGTGCGTACTGCCGATGATTCCCAAACTAGGAATAAACAGCAGCTGTCCAGTACTCCGTGATTTTCAATGATTCTCTAACTGATATCAAACCGTGATCAACTTGTAAAGATTGAATATTAAAAATAACTTGTCCCTAGTAATGATAATCAAATGACTGATCACTACTAACAAATATCCCTAGGGTAATTTCCTCTTCATTTTTTTTAAATCTTTCCACACTCTTATTTAATATATTTTTTTCTCCGAATCTTTTCATGATATGAAGTTAATTGAAACTCACTCATGCATGCTTATAAATGGATTTTCGACGAGATGAAAGTGATTTTTGCAATTTATGCTTTGTCATGGATGATGATAAGCTTTTCTTTATGTGTTAGCACACATAAGGCTAAAGACATAAATGAAATGAAAAATGAGACGATTTTATGTTTTTTATCCTGGATACACAGAAATACATACTGAAGTGTCATTCTTTGGTGTATTTATTGTTACTTTCAACAGACAATGATTCAAATAAACTGTGATCAAGATTTGACCAAATAGTTACAAAATAATTGGGTGTCGAGTGAGAACTAGACATATATAAAGATTATATTTATGAAATCTCAGTGAAATTGAAATTTTTTTATTTTATTTTTGATTTACAGCTTGATTCCACACTGTATTTTTGGTACAAGTATGGAATTTTCAGCATGGATATCGGTAGCCCAAATTTTGCAGGCCGACCATAGATATCACGTGTGCGTCGACGGGGGTTCGAAATTCGGACCATGTGCATGGTCGGCGAGAGTCCTAACTACTGTGCCACCGATAAATGAGTAATTCCAACGTTTCTTGAGTTCGGCAAACTAGTCCGGACTTCTTCTTCGAGGAAATTAAGTGAAATTAAAATAACAAAAATTTATGTATGAAGAAAGGACGTCTCTTGTTTTTAAAAACTTTTTTCTAAGTCATATGATTGATGAAACAGGCGTTAACATGCAATAAACAAAAGTGCATCAAAGTTGATCAACATCTGCCGTCTGACTTATAGATATAAGTATACTTTTGCTAAACACTGTAAACAGTGTGCGCTTTTGCATTAGAATTTCATTGATTACGTTCAACCAAGTGTCATAATCATCATCATGAATACGAAAATATAAATGTATTTGCGTAATACAGTAGTGTATGTGTGTGCATGTGTGTATGAAGCAACAATTGTTAATCATTTGTATGCCTCTCCATAAGAAGATATAGACAATCGGGAATTTATATCAAATATGACTGATTTGTGATACATATCCATTTTTATTTATTAATCAGGATTCGCCATGCATCAGATAACATCACACTTTCACGTCTGTTCAAACTGTTGGGATTCACCCATATATGCAGGGCTTCTGCAGTCAGGCTTTCTTTATAGGAACCAAAACCTTTCTGCAAAACCTTAGCCTTATCAAAGTCGATTTTTTGTCCCATTTCTATCGAATGCAGTGCAATCGCTGAGTTGTTTTATAGCTTCTTCAAGTCTGCAGAGGTCTTTGGAACCACCTTTAGACATTGTTTATGTTCCTTCACCCTTATAGTTTCCTATCTGAAAGTTTCGCCTACATATGTGGCAACACAATCCCTAAAACTGATCTGGTACACAAAATTCTGTTAGTTTTTTTTGTATATTTCTCCTTAACCTTCACCAGTGATGAGCATAAGGTATCCGTTGCACGAAAACAAATTCTTATTTCATGACTGTTAAGAATTCACCTTGTTGTTTTAATTTTGACTAATTTCCTTGAAGAAATTCGGTTCAGTTTGCCGAATGAATTGTTGGAACTACTGGTTTCAATTTCTCTAATATTTCACACATACAGTTTCTACATAGGCATAATGATGTTTTCATTTAGCCTATCTTAGATATTCTTAGTGGGATGGATTCGCTTTTATGAATTGAGTTCACTTTCAGGATAACCCAAAGCTTTCCGGTGCCGTTTTTGTTTCTTTTTCATTCCTTTTCGCTTCAAATGGATCATAGGCCTTCAACATTGACCCGTGAAGTTCTTTTAGCATTGGTGTTATACATTTTCACAGGGTACAGCTGCCAGCCTTTCGACCGACCCCACTTCTTTATTGGCTTGCTGACAGCTAGGTGAGATATGGAGGTGCATCGGCTGGGAATCACTTTGATCTGACTGGTCAGCAAGCACAATGAGAGGTATCAAACTACTCATATCACTTAATCAGTACTATACACCATATTATCATTTACAAATTAGTAGAAGTAGGAAAAGATATTAGTTGTCCGGTTTCGATCCAAAATGTATTTGTTGTAAAATGTGACTGCAATAAAACTTACGAAGAGGAAAACCCAAAACAAATGAAATAACGTGATTCTTGTAGCTGTTTATTGCGTCGCTAACACCCAAGAATGACTGCTTCTCCAACTCGTAAATGATCAGCAGTTCAAATGTGTAAATTCTATGATTTTAATATTGGTAAAGGGGTAATGCCGTGTATTCCACATGAAATTCCTATCTACATTATCTTGCCCATGAAGTATTTTTGATTACTGCAGATCCACCAGACATAAAGTTATTCAGCTTATATTTTTCTGATAATAATTTCACTAGATTTCTTGTGTATTATTTAATATCTATTATTTAAAGAGATGTCTTACATACTCCATTTTTTTACATTTCTGCGACTTTCATTTTACTCAATTCCCTAGGGCTATTCGAAGAATTTTTTGGCATCTATTCCGCAGTGAAAAAATATTAAGTTTATGATATATGAATATAACCTAAGGGCAACTGCATATCAGACTAATAAGGTATGTAGAATAAAAGAAAAATTATTTCTTCAGTTTCTGAGCCACAAAATGACCGAAATAAGTTCTGAAAGAAAAAGAAAGCTGATTAATGAGAACTGTTTTTTTATACTAAAAGTACAATATTGCAAACGTAAATCTTAGAAGAGGGAAGTATCAAGTGAAACCTTATGTAACCGTACGTATAACTGATACTAGCAAGGATCGAACCTAGAACCCTTAAGTTACGAAAAGAGTACATTATCGTTCGGCTACTGAAATAAAATTCCGGCGCAAAATGAAATAAGGTAACAGGAAAGCGTAGGACTAGTAAGAGTTATTGGTTGACGTAAAACTGATTCATTTCTAAACGACCTCCCAGAAGAGACTTTACATCTTTATGATGTGGTCACGTTCTCTAAGATGGATTGTTTAATTGAGGTGCTTTCAATGCGGTAACAGACCACAATTTTAGCGTAATTTTCACTATAAAGCGAAATTAATTGTGAATTTCACATGTATGATATAGTTCGATCTTCTGACAACCGTTATTGTGATAAGTTGTTTATTTGAATCAGTGTTGATCCCTTTTATTGACTTGGATATCGAAATTATTTTGTCATGCGTCTTATTCTTAATTAGTTGATAAATTTGATTCACAATAAGTTATCCGTTAATCGCCGATTTACATGAGTACCAGGGTTGTAGGAACTCCCTGGCATTTTTAGTGTTTTCTCTGTTCCTAAATTTTCCAGTCCAACTAGTGTCCATAGTTATTGATATGAATTATCACGAAAAAAAACACCTTATCTCTTCAGACGGATATTTCATGCTCTTCAACTGAGAATGGAAAGTGATCCACACTCTGATCAAAACAGTATTTATCACAGTTCATGCGTCGTATTTGTAGACGGCATTTAAGCTGTCTTCTTTTGGTGCTAAGTTTTCTGGTCTGCATAGTATTGAACAAAGTCACAGTGTTGGTTTGTGTGCGACATCTATTGAAAACTGTTTTAGTATTCTAGCTGTTATTTCAAGTATTCTTTATATAAAGCAGGACACAATTTCTTGTGGTTTCTGAAACACTTGTTGAATACCGGTTTTCATAAGTGGAGGCTAATCATCAAAATATGTCTTCGGTAGATCTTTATTTTTCGAGTACTTTAAGGTTTTACTAGGTATCCTGCGTTCGGCAATCGTACGCAAGTACGATTGTCTCTTCTCTGTGTTTAAACTCAAGGTCTTTTTTCTTAATTGAGTTCCACCATTTCTACACAAACTGTATAAAATGTGATTTTTGTATGGATCTGAAAAAATAATATTCGGTTACATCTTTTTCTCCTAATCTAATGGATAACCTTCCGGTGTTGCGTTGTACCTTTTATGATAATGCATGCTTATCTTAGATATGAAGCTTTTAAAGGATGATTTTTAAACACATTAAAAATACATTAGTTTGATATGGACTTTCCTAATGACTGACTTGCCTGAAGTGTCCTATCTCACTTGACATGTAGGCTGCTTGTGTGGATGCCTCGACAAAGTCTGAAAATTTAACTTGAAATAATTTAAGGGATCGTGGTTGGCAGGGGATTCCAAGATGAGAATTTCATCCCATTTGGGACTCACCATCTGGAAGTACCTGCATTCATCAGTGGATGATGGCGTTCCCAATGGGCCTCGAACCCAGTGGTCTAGTCGATAACGCTCTGGCATTTGAAACTATGAGTACTGGGTGGGAGACTCAGTGGAAATACCATTCTGGTGGTGTGATACAGACAGTGTATGCCAACAGAATGTTATTCTCACATATTCTCACAGTTCAATTCGGCATTAGTAACAGATTAAGATATATCTATCTGAACATTCGATTTGATGTTAGGGACAGAATACCTTCCCACAGTTCACTACTGCATTCGCAACAGAATACTATGCATATTTGAACATTCTGTTCCATGTTGCTTGATGTAAACTGAAATCATGCGCACAGTGATTGGCCAAAGAATATAAACTGTACATATACAAACAGTGGTTTGGTCAATGAAAAATATATTTTGGCTTCCGTGTCTTGGCAGCTGTAAAGAAAACGGGCTTATCAGATTTCTTCATGTAAAGAACTTGTCGTCGGTGGTTTAATGATAGATAATATGCTCTCCAGCCACACACGTGTTCCTCGTTCGATCCAAGGATAAGAAACTACTGAACCTAACCTAGTTCACTGGCCAGTATTAAGCCTTGAAAAGAAGGAGGGCTGACCGAGAGCCTAGTTAATGCCCTACGTAAAAAGCAGTACCATCATTAGTGAAACTTCAAAGGTGAAGCTTGAAGCCTTGTGTTCTACTCAGGAAGCAGGGAAAAACAGCACTTAAATCAGTCTATAGACGTTGCACATGTTGAGTAATATTATTTGGGTTCAGCAATTGTGGAGAAGTGACTTATTAACAAGACTGAAAGTCATGTCATCAAAATAACAAGATTGGAGATGCCTATTACGGAAACCGAAACCTTCACAATAATTTATTTGTCCCCAATATTTCAACATCAGTAAATTAGACTTCTAAATATTCATATGTGGAACTTATTTGGTTAGCTAAAATATTTGTTTTCTGTAATGAATTAAGATGCCTAGGCCATTCTCTAAAAAGGATATAACAACAGCAGCAACAGCGGAAGCATTTATCTGATCTAGACATCTCTAAATATTCGTCTATCAACAGTCTCACATCATATGTTGATTCTAAAATATTTATGTTGTTATTTTTGATAAAATTTCAAACATGTTAATCGAAGCAATGGCTAAAATTTAAATAAAGATAGTGAACACTCTTATAGCTATATAACGGTGAGAGATCTTATCTGCCAGTGCATTACACTACTCTATTTTATTATTGTCTCCTGTTCATAGAAAGTTAATAAACAGGGTACGCAAATTCATACAACAAGTCTGATTTATTAAACTCCTTCACTCATACATTTCACATAGTAGGCGCCGTTTTTAAAAGATATTTATAGAATTATTTTCATAATTCGTGATAAGTAAATCTGTACATGTAACTCTATGCCATAATATGGTCTGATTTAGTATAGGATAACCTCCTTACCATGGTATATTGCGGACAAAAGCTTGACAGTGCTTCTTGACAAGCATAATTTTCAGTGGTATTTTAAAAAACTACAATTGCTATTATCCATTTTTTGGGTAACAAGTTGAACATAGGGCTTCTCCATTTCACTCTATTCTATGTGGTCTTTTCCAGCTGATCGTACGTTTCTCTATAGCCTTTTATTTCCCTCTTAAATGATCTCCTCCATGTCACTGTCGGATGCTTAATTCCTCAGTAAATCCTGCTTTTGGGTTCCAATCAAGGACTTGTTGTGTGACTTCATACAACTGTCTCCTCCTGCAAGTGTGGTGGGCAATAGGTTCTTCGCTGGTTCATTCCCGGTGCCCGACTTTGCTTATCTCCTCTGGCCGATCATGCTGTATTCAGTATCAAATCAGCGAAAATGGCTGTTAAGGAAAGTCTGTACTACCTTTTCGTGCCACTGGGGGCAAGTCTCTGAACTACACAGCATCACTGACATTGCTGGCAAAAATTTGGATCTTGATCCTTTGGCTGCGTGCTGCAGACTTCCACAACGACTTCAGAGTAATAAACGTCTGTTTTTCTTTCTCCATCTAGTCCAGGCCAGCTTTGACATCCACATCAGTGACGCTTGTAGTTCAAGCCATGCCACTCAGGGAAAAGTAAGAGTAAGAGGTAACTTCTTTTAGATTTCTCTTGTTGATAATCATAGGTGCTTGTCGTTTGTCACTGAGTATTTTCGTCACCTCTACTTTCACTTGAGTTCCTATCTTCCTTGCCCCTTTTTCCAACTTACTGCCATCCACTCATATATATTCGAGTTTGCATGACATTGGACAGAAATCATCCACGGAGTCCAGATCTTTTAGAATCTTCTTGATGGTCGAACATATGTCCACCTCCTTTTCCGTTCTGGTCTGTTGCATGACCTAGTCCACTACAATCAGGAATTTCATCAGTAATAGTAGGCAGCTCCTGTCTTCACTTTGCCTGCTTCATTCAATATTCTGTTAAGAATTACTTAGGATGTGTTATCATTATCATATAACTGTTGAATGTGACTGATAAAGGTTTGGTGGTTTAGTTTGGAGGTCATTTCAAAGTTGACCACCTAGAGGCAGAAAGATGACTACCACTTGGTCCCTTCCACGATGGGGATGCGTAGAAGATAGTAAGCTCGGTAAAGAAGAGAATATAGATGTGAGGCTAGCAACCCCACCCTACAAAGAAAACATCTCTGCTACTGAAAATTAAAAGCTCAGTCTTGTGACTTCATGTTCCACTAGGAAGGCTAGGAGATAAAATGACATAAATAATAGTAAGAATTGCTGCATTCCATCAAAGACTGGCAATTTTGAACTGGGCAAAACGAGGCCACTGACTGTTTTGTTTACCCTTGTTTAAATTTATCTTTATTTTGGATAACAGAGATCCAAATTACGTGGGTGGTATTCAGTGTTGACGGAAATGCCCTTGTACACAAACACACATACATACCTACCTGACGTAATTCTTCAAATAAACATTCAAACGATAATCCGCTCAAAATACAAAATATCTAATCGGTCTGAAGTCAAATATTTGAAAAAAAGGCAACCGCAGTTTTCCAATTTTGCAACTAGGCTGGGAAATGGTGGTTTAAATATTGCTGAATAACATATATAGACATATAGATAGATAATGTTCCCAAAAATCGCAAGCTGACATAATTTGTAAGTAATGTGGTATTTTGCATTATGCTTCATTGCTTCTATTTTCCAAATGATGTGGAATTCCCCACATCTCAACAAACGAAAATGAAATCATGCTTGTAAGCATATCTTTCTATAGGATATGAAGAATAGAAAAATTCCAATAATTTTATCGTGTTACGCAGGATGCATCCAATTCCATCATAAAGTTGGATCATCTTGAATCCCATTCAGTGTGATTAGTCACAAGGCAATAGAAACTATACACAAAAAGTGGCAAAGCTTAAATGTAACAACTCATGGAATGTGAACGCATCGCTCATCTTCAGGTGACCATTCAGAAAAGCCAAGGGGTTTTACACAAAGGTGTCGTTTACTACCAAGAGAAAACACATTTAACAGGCTATTTTTCCTGATAGGAATTTGGAAATACCTCCTAATTATAATGAGGGGTATCAATTTTTAAGCTAGACCAATTTTTGTACATGCATTCATCTAGTTGACTGAAGATAAGTTGTTTTAAAACCCATATACTGTTCTTATTCTGTTTTCTTGTCTTCCTCAAAAGTCCACGATTGAATTGTTACGGACACCCTTACTGCACCGACAACTGTTTGTTCGAAACTTAACTCTGAACCCAAGCGTAATCCTTATCCCAAACGTAACCCTCATAAGCCATAAACACATTGTCCAGACAGTACCTAAAAACGGGATCAGACTGAAATTTCCACTTCAATTCATCGACAGCGTCCATAGTGGCTCTTTAATAATGGTAGGTGTTGTTATCCCAGGAACAGCGTGCTATCAGGGTCATTGGCACCTTCATACTCTTGGATCTCTATACTTTAACTTGACGCAAAAGGGAGAAAAATTAACTAATATACTATGGTGTTAGCTCTCATCATATTCTGAGACTTGGCTAAAGCAATTTTTAAATGACCGTCATAGTCATACGGCGTTTTCGATAGGATTACGTTGCTTTGTTCGCTTCGTAAACTGTTGTTTAACAGTAAAGCATTCATGGCGTCCGTAGACAGATAAATCCACTACCAATGTCTTCTCTTGTACTCAGCTATTATGCTGACTTTTTTAAATATACATATAAGTATTTAACAGTGAGTTAATCTACCCACTGATATATTAAGCCTAGAGAAGGGTGAATACTATGAAAAAAAGGGAAAAATTTCCCTGGTTAACCGGAAAATACCAAATGAAGTATAAAAATTTTGACAATTTTGGGTTTTGTCAGATTAGACAGTTGGTTGGTTAGTTAGTTTGTTTGTTTATTAGTTAGTCACGCTGAATTATATCTGCTGACTGGATGGTTATAATGATAATAGAAATAATAATGATATTGAGGTAAATTTTGACTGAATTCTTCGGGTTATTTTATCAATAAAATTTTATTTCCAAATAATGTTGTATTTTATATCTAACCGTAATATGATGTTCCTCAACTTTTAATCGTTATTGAGTAGTAAAATGCTGGTTTCTGTTAGACTGTTATCCTGTATCAATTTATTCATGATATGTGCCATACACTTATTATTATTACTCCCATTGAGTTCGTAATGGAACATAAGACTAATAGAATATATACCTTGTACCCCCTTTTCTGCAGTGCCTTTTCTACCATGTACCATGATTTGCCCATAAGTTTCCAATATATATGATGATACAATCGCATTCATATCACCTCCAAATCCATGCCATACTTGTCGTTACTCATTCACGTTGTACTCGAGCCCTAGCCTGCTGCATTATGCAACTCAACAGTTTTCTCAGTGCATGTTGGATCCTCCTCCATTTTTTCAGTGCCTATTCGTTGAGATTAGTTTCTTAGTTGAGTGTTTCCTAGAACTCCCTTTGCTTATCTTTTCTGACTGGTCATATGACTTTCAGTATGTAAATAAGGAAAGTTGTGTGATTAAGCCGCTAGTTATCTCATTTTGTAGTTAGTCGGAGATTAATTTACAGATTCTTTTATATATTTTAGCGAAATAAATTGCTGAATAGAGAAAGTTAATAAATACAAGTTTGAAATTATAGCGCAAAACATGTATCTCTCTGGTGGACGTTTCTTGGCAGGGTTATGAATAAAAATGTGCATTAAAGCCTTGAGAAAGACGACTCCACTTTTCAGATTTTCAAATTTATTTGAAAAGCGCTAACTAACACTTATCTGGTAGGCTAGGCAGCATAGCGGAGATTGCATTTCTGCTTTATCGTACCATACTTATTTCCTTATATATATGCAGTAGAAGCACAACAGATGCTTACATTTTTTTCATTAACGTTCCCAGTGGAACATAGGGCTCCGAGCTATAGGCTTGAAATTTGTGTAGCAGTCTTAATTTTTACAGGATGGGGTTCCTAGACCCATGTCCAACCTTTTCGCTTTACCAGTCTCTGTACTGGCTTAACGAGGTTAGGGAGTGCGTTTGTGGCCGAGATCGAAACCCGGACCGCGTGTATGGTCGGCGAGCTGATTTCAGCACTCACTAAGCCCTGGGTAATAAGCTAGTCGTCGTGGAAACAACCCACTGTTTTTAATTAGGAGTGCTGCACTTCTCTAATCACTGAAACTGATGTGCCTCAAGGCTCTTCTTTTTCACATGGCCTATCACATGTTTTTAAAGCTAACTTCATATTATATGTCAATGACGTAGTAATTCGTGTCCATATCGTTTCTGAATTAGATTGTTCTGATATGAATATGTGATATGATATGTGCGTCGGTGGCACAGTGGTTATGACTCTCGCTGACCATGCACATGGTCAGGGTTCGATCCTCTGCCGACGCACACTTGATATCTCTGGTCAGCCTGCAAAATTTGGGCTACCGATATCACATGCTGAAAATTTCATACTTGTACCAAAAAATTCGATGCGGAATCAACCTGTGATCAAAAAAAATTGTTTCGCTTTCTGAAAATAACCTGTGGTCTTATTCAAATAATCTCACACTGAATCCCTGTAAATATCACACAGTTAATTTTATTTGAAGGCATCAGCAGGACTTGTGTGTACTGATTCAGTCACATAATTATCGTAAATTGACGACAATATGAATAATAAATAAAATTAATCCAACGTTATACATCTCCCAATTTTTGTTTGTCCTCTCATATCTCATCAATCTCTAAGAAGATTTTCTGTTTGAATTGTCAAATGAAGAATCTGAGGCTTTCTGGCATCATTTAAAGTCCACCCTTACAATCCATAAATTCACATATTCTTAAGTGTTCCTCCTCATTCTTTCCTTGGCTTCTGTAAAATAACTTTGTCATAATGTAAGGAGTTTTCGTGGTTGTAAGCAGGTTTACTGGAGTGCCTTCGACTCAACTAAATGATGTTGTTGGTGATAAGCATTTTAATTCTTGCGAGCAATTTGCTAAGTTTATCTTTTCTCATAATGAACATCCACTTTATTCTCAAATTTGTCCTTGTCTCATTTCGGATAAACCAGAGGATATTTCACTGGAATTTATGTTGTTAAGGCTTGGGATAAATATCAACCTGTGGTATATGTAGCACATAGGTTGTGTGGAGAGAGAATTATCATAAAATAGATTACATAGATAACTGATAATCTGTAAATATACTAAAACCTTTTACCAGCACTATTATTACACACATTCTCGTATTATTAACTTTTGTTCTTTCAGCTTTTATGATTTTTACTGTATTGTAAATTCATTCATTTGTAGAAGGAGATAAGTTGTTTCAACGTGTATCACGCTGAAAATTCCATTTTGTACAATTTTCATTGCTGTTTTGAATAAAGTGACTACTAATAACAAGAAAATATCAGTGTGGACAAATTAAAGTCAATAATTTCCTGAATGATGTGACTAAGAATTAGTAAGGAGAGATAGTTCTTTACTGTAAGCAGTTCTATCATCTCCAAAATAAAAAGCTGATTTATTCTTCTGTGGATGACAATCTGCACAGATAAGAAGGCAAAGTTTAGTATTCCTAAGATGACATTATGCTACGTGATGCCGCTTAAAGAATTCTACACTGTTAGTGAGTTATTCTGCCTTCGTGGTTCAGAAACCAGTCGGTAATAGAAGCTTCTTAAATATATAACGAGGTGGAATTGTAAGATCAAATAAGCAGTGTTTTGAGCACAACAAGTGAAAAGTGTTCAGCTTTCAAAGTCAAAGTTGCATAAAAACACAAACTACTGTGTAAATGGCGTTGGAGCCACAGCAGTTAGGACGCTCCTCGACCGTGTGCATGGTCGGGAGTTCGATCTCTCGCCCACGCACTCCTTTACCTCGCTAAGCTACAAATAATGCTGGTAAAGAGGGAAGATTGGGCATGAAGCTAGAAACCCTATCCAGTAAAATAAACACTGCTACAGAAACTTCAAGCCACTAGCTTGAAGCCCTATGTTCCATTGGGAACGTGAAGGAAAAAAACTGTGTAAATGAGATCAGTAACTGCATACCACTATCAACACCTTGTAGTAATTGTTAACCAATTAGATTGGGGTGATCTATACACCGGACAGCCGTTTCACTCTTTCGATTTCCAAGGAAAACTATATGAGACTTATTCTCGAACTCTGTTAACTTCAAATAATTTACAAGTTGAGAATTTGATTTACTAAGTCAAATGGTAGGTTTTTTTATTTCATGTTCTTAACGTGTCTCGGTAGATCGTTCAATCACAAACACCTGAGTTTGGATTGTTAAGTTAACTATAGGCCCATAACCTACAAGTTGCTCGGTTTCTTGTCTCCTTTGAACGAAAAGGGTTGTTATTTATGATGTATTATATTTTTTGCCTATCTAATATTTTGTATGCACTGACACACAGTCACAATAAAGATCAATATAGGATCCTAAACATCAGTGTGAGTAGACGGGAGGAAAAGACGATCTTAAAAATGCTGTTCACAGAAACAGTGTCTGCGATTTGTAATGTGCTCAATGTTTCAGCAGTAGAATACTCGCCAACTCTTCATGTAGTCTGGGGTTTGATCCCTGCAGTTTAGCCAGTAAGTAATGAAAGCTAAGTTTGAGGCTGGTACTGAAACTCAAAGCCTAGAGCCCAATATTCCACTTCAAACACAAAGGAATATAGTGAAAAAGTAAAAAAAGACGTATAACAGGGATGATGCAGAATGAAGTCTTTAAATCTAAAGAATCTCAAACTGTTAAAGTCGGAAAACTTGGAATAGGAGTGTTAGATTACAATCAAAATTTCATCCAGCTAATTATGCAATTTATCTTTCTTCTGTTTCGCATAAAATTGCATAATACGAGCGAGTATCTCATCTGTCACTGATTCATTCATCTTCATAAGTGTCTATTTGAGACATGTTCACATTCTTGTGAAAATGAATGATAAGAATAAATGGTAATCTTTGCATGCCTATCTCCTGTAAAACACTCATTCATTCATTCACATACAAATATTGCAATTCACGACACAGAAATAATCATAAGAGAGATGTCACACAAAAAAGAGGCTTTCTAATGCATAATCCTATTTTTGTTTTCTTTCTATTCTTGATATGTATCCATATAATATGTGTGTTTGTTTGACAGTCTGATATATTTTGCTATGTATATATGGATCGATATTCCATTGTAATTAGCCAATCATGTTAAGACTGTCTATTGATTTGTTCATTTTGAATATTCGCTCACACACTTGTTCGGACATTCACTATTTTGCTCTCACACATTTGTGTGACATTGATTCTCCTTGTGTTTGGAAAATAGAAGTATCATCGCAAACCTAGTGGTCTTCTGATTTCCGTCTTTCTTGCGTCAGGACTATTAAATTCTCGACCAGTACATAACAATTCTGTCCTCCTCAAAGGAGCATATCTTATTTATTTATAAGGTGAGAGAAAGAGAGAGATTAAATAATATCAAATTCAATTATCAGAGTAGTATTCAATGTGAACAATAAGAGAGGAAAAATAATAAAGAATAGGAGCTTTCATGAAGATGATTTCTTTTGTCATTCTCAGAAAATGTATTAGGGAAAGTAAAAAAAAGAATAGCAAAACAAAGTCTGTTTTGTGTAATACTAAGCCATAGAAAGGATAGAAGAAAATACGGATAAAAAATATAACAATATTCGTAATCTGTCATATCCAAACACATTTTTCAGTATTAACAGTCTCTCTAATGAGCATGTGAGTGATTATTTTTGCTTTTAAAGAATGTTTACTACTTTAACACAATCTCATTGATTTGATGAGTTGCTTTTGAGTTGAATGAATGTTATAAATCGTCCTCAGACTTGTTAGGTTATTTTGTAGCTGCGTAATCCTATCTTGAAGTGACCATATGTGGTCCTTCCCACTTTGGAAACTGTTTGCCTGACCCTGTCGCACATTCGTCGGTATTTCGGCTCACACTTTCATATTCTGGTTTCATCTGACCTCCCAGCAGCGTCTCAAGTAGCAGCTTCATCGCTGATAGATCTTGAACGCCACTCAACTGCGCAGAAGCCTTGAATTCCTGCCCGAAGATCCATATGTCTCCATCAAAAACTGCAGGGCATAGGCTTTCCATTTGTCGGCAGGCAGCGACACCAAATGTAACAACAGAAGACAAGGGTCAGGCAACAGATCGTTTTATTACGGAAATCAGCACATATTTACATATATATATATATATATTTCATGTACATTATTATAGTATATTCAAGCAGACAAACACCGTCTTCTGGCTAGTTGTTTCTTGCTTAAGGTGACTGGGTTCTCGGAAAGTGAAGCCATATATCTCCGAATCTTATCTGCCCACGTTAAGTCTACTGTGATTGGTTGTTGAATCAGCCTTGTTCATATTTTCTCACGGCCAATATCAGTGACCTAGACATTGACGTATTTTACTGTCTACCAATTGGCTAGCAACCTGCTCTCACCACAATTTATCAGTTGGCGTCTGATCATTCTCTGAGACGTCGATTATGTTCTAATGTAATCAGTTAGTCCGTTAGCATAATAATCAGACTCGAGTGCTAAGAAAGTGAGAATCACTGAACCTAATTGTCCAACAGTATAATTTTAAAGTTAGAAGGTTAGGAAATAAAGAGACAGGAAACCTTATTTGTAACAACTAACGATATTCCAATTAAAAAGCATTAAAGAAATATAGATTACTGACAGAAGTCTACAAAATTTTGGCAGAATAATCTTTCGTTGATATTAGGTGGTTGGTAGCAATCAACAGGAAAACTTGGATCTAGATTTCGTGCTAGCTGGCAGTCACCGCTCAGCGAAGAATATCTACAACCTTGAAGGAATTAATATCTCTTCTAAGATTCAAAGCCACCTGAAGTCAGAGACATTACCACTGAACCATTCGGGCTCGCGATTGACCTCCTGTAGGACTGTGTTAGATACTTTGATTAAACACTAGTCAGTGACTGGGCTAGTGTCTCTAGTCCGTTGTTTGATGCTAACTGAATTCTATCAGTCAACTTTGCAATGTGACCCGCATTCTGGGTGGCTATCGACCACAGTTCACCTTGAATTGTTGATGTTAGATGGTTGGAGGCAAACGGAAGGAGGCTGTGATAGTGATCCGTTTATAGTGCTGACCACACTACAAACTTAACCGATAGAATCTAGTGTGTACCAAACGAAGGACTAGTCACATTACACTTGTTATTGACTGGTAATCAATCAAAGAATAATCATTTCTCGACATCCCACTGATAAATGATACGTTTTTTCAGGTAACTGAGAAAAAAGACACTGGGATATGAACAGCAAATTACAATAAAATTAATTTATTTAGTTTTCAAGGGTTGGCTTTCAGTAATCTAACCGACTGATTTGTAAAGACTGTTGAGGAATCCCAAACCAGAAGAAAACAGCCATCTGGTACTCCTTGGTTTTCAGCGACTCTCCAAATGAATTCATTTTACAATCAAACTTGCGGTTAAGGTTGTTTTACTTAGAGAAATTCCGATTCTATGAACTTTCTACAGAATATACTGTTAATATGACCAATATTTGCTTGTCAAATCTGGTAGCAAGTCACTCAACATACAAGCTTAAGGAAAAAGAGTTGGTTTGGACATTCTTTGAGAAAGCTCTTCTAGGTGGTATTAGACTCTAGACCGTCTTCTGGAAGACGGACAGGGAGCAAAGCGTTGTGAGTTGCTTCACTTTCAACTTGAGAGAGATCATATCAGAGTGAAAGGAAAGTTTGTGAATGGTTTTGAAGTCAGGTAAAATTAATGCTAGAGGACCATGTGCAATGGCAATATAAAGCTGGGACCTTATGTTTTACTCAAAACGCAAGCAACTAATGAAAATTATTGTGAACAATTAACTAAAATTCATCAATGTGAAGAAAGGAGAGTAGGCATTATGCTACTCAAAAGCCACCATACTTATAGCTCATGTACAATGATATCTTAAAAACTCACTCAACCATTAAAAAAATTTGAAATAAATTCGGATAACCTCATATGTTTTCGAGTTAATTTTGTATTTCAAACGGAAATATTTGACATGTCGGTTTCTAGTACGGACGTTATCACAATGTCTGGGGATTAACGTGATGTGTAGCATTGAATTCTAGGAACCCCGGGGTGGGAAATTCTGATCCAGTATACTCAATCAACAGGAAATATAAAATTAGCCTAAACAAAAAAGGACACCCGTTGCATAAGAGGAGGCTCTTGTGACCTAGTGGATAATATTTCGTCACCTAAAATAATAAGTCCAGGGTTCAAGTCCCAGTGTGAACAACATTAATCGCTGGAGACTGCTGGTACCTCCGACTGACCAGTGCTAAATGGAACATAATACGCATTCAGGATTCGATTGTTAGTAACCACCCGCAAAATAGTATCATTGTATCATATTGTTCCAATGTATATCAGTTTTGAAAGTATCATGATATCTATCTGAATTCATAACAACAACTAATTCGTAGTCATCCCACACTGTGAGCAGGATGTGTATGATTTAAGTGAAATGAGGTTTACAGACTCTTATACAATATAAAATTTAGTATTTTCCATACTTTCCATTGCAAAATTTGACTTGGGCTAATATTATTAGTTATAAAAGTTACAGGTTTTGTAAAATTATTTCTTGTTTTTACATAGATGGTTTCAGTGGTGTCATAGAAGAATCTTTTAACCTGATCCAATGACCCATGAATTCCACATTCTGTCTATCCAAGACTTATATGTACCATAACCATCAGTCATAGGTGAATCACTGTTCTCTTACTATACTTGATGGACCTAGCTGGTCAAAATTTCTCACTGGAAATCCAGGTTCACCAAGTTAAATAAGAGAACACTTACTTGCCTATGACACTGGCTGGCAGTCTCGCTTTATATAGTGAGCTGGTAAGGCAGGAATTCATGAGCCAATGGGACGGTTCCCACTGGCTGATTTACCTACAAGTTCACCGTGTAACCCACAGAATCTCTTAACAAATCAATAAGAAGGGGGTATTTTGTCTGAAACGTGTAACGTGTCTGCGCAACGTATTTTGGATGTTCTGAGCACATACGTACTTCTCATACATATTTGTATTAAGGAAACGAGAGCATGAATTATTACAACACAGATTATTGCAACATATCCCCGAGATTTTTATCGTTTTAATTCTTTTCTGAACAGTTCTCACGTCTCGTAAAGTATGGTTGATTCAGCAAATCTAAGCACTTCTTTTCGCTATCATGCTAAACTGTCCGCGTCATTTCTTTATACCATCGCCATTCCTCAATTTTAAAGCTTCTTTGTTTCGAGGATCACAAGACAATGAAACATTCCAACTGTATACAGCAGTTGATAGTTAATGGATTTGGAGGAACGCAGGTGGGAACAGATTACAGTTTAGCTATTTGATTCAATCTGCCTTGAATGTATATCATGTTAGACTATTCAAATAGATTATTTGTACAAACTGAATCGATGCCAACTTCATAATTATTCTGTTTTAACACAGGTGATGACGGAACTTAAAAGATTATAAATTCTGATTATAGCATAACAGAATTTATTTATCTTGTAATATTTATTATCGATGGGAAGGGAAAATTTATTCTCTAATAGATCATGTCATGTTAGCCAAAAATTACTGGATTCCATAGTATAGGGTTGTTTAATAGTCGGTCCTAAGTAATTGCCACTTTTTTGTTGAATAAAGTCAATAAGTCTCTATTTCTTGAAGCTTCACAAATGTCAGCGTCATAACCAAACTAAAAATGCCCTCTGCTCTAAAAGCATTCGTCTCTGAGGCTGTCTGCTTAAATTGTGTGGCAGTATAATGCATCTACTTTTCTCTCTTTCTTGTTGTTTCCATCTTCCAATTATATGCTGTGATCGCAGCATAAAGTCGTGCAAAATTTTTAATTAACTTCAAAACCAACTAGTTTAGACTTTCAGAAGAAATGCAGGAAGAATGTCGTGGAGGACCGGGTCTTCTTTCATGGAGAATAATCTTGCGTCATACTGTGGGGAGAGCAGGTTGCTAGACAATTGGTAGGCATTAATTTACGTCAATGTCTAGGTCGCTAATATTGGCCGTGGGAAAATATGAACAAGACTGATTCAACAACCAATCACAGCAGACTTAATGTGGGCAAATACGATTCGCAGATATATGGCTTAACTTTCTGAGAAACCAGTCACAAGCAGTACAGAATAACCTTGAGCAAGAAACAACTAGCCAGAAGACGGTGTTTGTCTGCTTGAATATACTATAATTATGTACAGGAAATATATATAAATACGTGCTGATTTCCTCAATAAACGATCTGTTGCCTGGCTCTTGTCTTCTGTTGTTACAATATGATTTACTGTCGGTAACTTTTTTACCCGAAGATTCTACATGGGGATTATATTGTATGCAAGTAGTTATGTCGCGAATTCTGTATTGTGTGTAACATAATTTCCAGAATGAAGCTGGTGTCATTCTTAAGTGCTGTTTCATAAGTATCATCTTTATAAGATAAATGTTAGTTTGAGTTTCAAACTCTAAGGACTTTACGGGATCAAACAGTATCATTACATTCTAGGCTGTTAATACATTACTGAGAAATTCGGTCATTTAATTTTATCATTGTTCCCCTGGGTTCAGAGTGAAACACTGGACTTTAACAGCACATCTTCACTTTGTCTTAATCTCTGCAGTCCTCTTTAGCTTACCTAACGATTGTTCATGGTCTCTCATTTCCTCCGAACACGATCTCCATGTCATACAACGACCTTTTTTCCATTTTCCATTCCGTTTCCACTTGAACGATGACCTGGTATGGAAAGCTATTTGTCAATGATGTTAATTTCATGTCTGAAGCTCAGGAAAAAACAAAGGCAGTTGCCCTGTGTAATGTACAAGCCGTTGTTAGGATTCATAGAATTTATTCAACGATATATAAAACTAAATTATGAGACTTCCACACTTATGGTTGCAAACTTACAGGATAACATTCTAAATGTCTCAGTTACTCAACCAAGTACAGCCGGACTTATTGTGCCGAACAGAAATGTAACCCGATGAAAGATGCTTCTCCATAAATAGGGAACATAATGTATTACTTCTCGAGTACAACCATCCGAATGTTTCACTTAGTCATTCACATACTCAGTAATCTTAGATGAATAACCTTTAATAAGGTTAATGCATTACTATCCCATAAGATTTACTGATCTCTGTCAGACTTATTTTTTAAATTTGTGTTTACCTTACTGAAACTAATTTACCTAGAATTATTAATTGTCAGACGACATAACACACAAATCAAGTCTTAATTCATGTTAACCTGATTATTCGAAGTAGGATAAAGCGACACAATGATATTTAGTGGAGTTGCTTTCCATCTGTAAAATATGTAGAGATCATTAATCCGATGAGTTCACTTTTGCTTATCTTTACACAATATCAAAACAAATCATGTACTAAATTCACCTGAGGTGTTAAAAATTTATATTTTTCTAGTAAGCTGTTTAACTTCTTCATTTAAACATTTATTTAAACAAAAAATACTTGGTACATTATGGCATCAAGATGATGCGCCACACAATAACAATAAAACAACATTGGTTGAAAGTACAGATATGGGTGGATAATGGATAAAAAAACTTCACCTGGAAGGAAAGCAGTCATATTCAACAAATTCAAACACTATTCGTCAATTTTCATCGGGAAGGGAAGAAAGAAGGAAATCGCAGCATGCTCACCACTGGTTACAACTCTCGGCCATATCTGGTAATGTTTCTATCCGTCGATTCGAGCTACCTCTCGGACTCCAATCACAGACTTGTGACTCACCAATCGATGCTAATTTAACACAAATATCCCTCATACAACGACGCCACATCATGGGCTGACCAACTTCCCGCTTTTTCCATCCCTTTGGCGAACAGAGACCTGCACAGATGCCTCTGGGATGAAATTTGCAGCACATGTCAGGCCACCAAAGCCAGTGTTTCCCATATGACAACACTCAATGAATGTTCTTCACCGTACCCAAACACACACCTCCAGGCCTTAGAATTACTCACGCGATAATCCCATCGAAAGCAATCAATCCTGCAGAGAAAGCAATGGCTGGATACGCAGAGGCACCACACATCCTCACCTTAATTATGGCACATTTCACAGGCGTAGAGCAAGATAGCCCATACCGAAGCATTATATACTTGACTTTTGACAGCCAGGCTAACGTCGCGAGGGTGCGAGATGTAGCTCAAGTTGGCTTATGCCCTAGCTTTCACGATACGGTTGGAAATCTCATCCGTCTGTTTAACTACCTGTCATGCTTTCCCCATTCAAGTTAGGAACCCATATTTTGAGGTAGTTGTGTTCTCTGAGCTGGATGGTTAATTTGCGCAAATTAACCATCCAGCTCAGAGAACACAACTACATCAAAATTATCCACCTAAGCTACAAATCTTCTCTATCATATTTAGGAATCAATATATTTAATGATCACGATCCGTTACCCTTGTTTTAGTGTATTTAAAGGAAAAACCAATAATTTCTCAATGTATAACATATCAAGTCGTTAGCGAAGCCAACTTTATTCAATTCTGCATACAATGCGAATATTACCCTAGAATGATAGTGGAAATCAAAAACACATTGACTATTTATATTTCAGTGCATTTGCAGATGTACATAATTTAGTTTTACAGGTGACTGAAACAAAACCACACGAAAACACAGGAATCTTAAACTTTAAAAGAAATTACCATTACAATTTTTATTATGCTTGTGTGTACATACTCCGCTGTACGAGAACTGCATTCAACACTTTAGCAAGAGGATATTAGGAGCCCATATCATACATACTGAATACGTGAGACAGCGTTTTGTTGATATCTATTTGAATTAACAAAATCTAGACAGATGTAACTGATATAAAAGTAGCCTGAATTAGCTGCTAAATTCAGTTTAGTGAAGGAATGTAGTTGTTGTTCTTGCTCCACGGGAGAAGTTATCTGGAGTTTTACTGAGAAGTCATAACCGGCAAGGTACACTGAGTAAAGCAAATAATATTTGCTGGACTTTACGCTATAAACCACAAACTAGCCGAAGTTGGGACTCATGGGCGATTGAGTAAGGTCTCAGTCACTGAAGAGTATATGAGCTCACCTTGTCTCTGGAGAGTCCTGGGTTCGAAACCTGGCGATGACCAAGTAGTTCTAAAGAGTTCCAAACTAGTGTGAAGCTGATATGATTTCATGACCGAAACTGTAGCCAATATAATCCCTGCTAGACAACACTTGGCTAAGATAAAATATTGTTTATTTACTGATAAAGTCTCGAGTACAGTTTATTATCCATAGTCACATCAAGATACTAACATAACTTTCTGACTTCATCTATACAGTTCTCTTACTTCTTATCTTTGATTTAATTAATAATAGCGCTTTTTTCTTTTCTTTGATATCGTTGCTATGTTACTTTTACTGCTTGTACCTGATGTCGACACTGTTAAAAAAGATCCAGTGATCAAACTCTCTGTCTCTTTCTCTTCAGTTAACTGTATTATCAAGTAAGGGTTTTGTAGGGACTTTTCTTTTAATTGGTTGGAGGATTTCATCATGTGATTATATCCGTTAGAGAACCATTGGGAAACCTCTGAGTACTGGACAACTGTTTCATGCCGGCCTGGGACTCTTCTTCAGTACACACCCACCGGGAATGGAACCCATGAACTTTCAGTTACAAGGCAAGTTCGTAGATAATTAAGCCACTAGGACGCGATACAATGGCCCATGAATGCCAACTTCTGTAAATTCATGACGTAGCGCGACCACCACCACTAGAACCCCAGGTAACTACCCACATCGGGGCTGTCGCTAAAGAGCACCATAATACTATTAAGAAATACACCTCCGTTTTACAAGCATTACCTCAAAACATAGCTGATTTTATCATGTTTCTTAGTAAACCAATGTTTCTGGATAATATTAGTTTTCTGCCCAAAATCCTAATAAGTTCCTTGTTTTCACGATCACATGGATTTTGACTAAATTAACTCATTCACCTGAACAAGTAATATGTGACCGTGATCAAGCATAAATTCGGTTCTGCCAAAACAATTGGTGAAGATGAAATACATTCAGTGAATATCATTTTCAGAGTGAACTGAACAAGAATTGGGAGAAATGAACTGCGTATTTACTAAATAAATAATTATTATCATCGAAGTAAATAAAAAATTTAGAGTTAGATCACGAACTGACCTCAATTAGAGGAATGTTTAAATTCAAAAAGTACAAGGCAGATGTTTTGTCCTAGTTTCGAACTATTAACATTAATCACACAAAACCTCACCTGGATTGAATCGGGAATCTTGAGATTGCGAGTCAAAACTTTCAACCATTCAGCTAATCAGATGGAATCCAATGTTCCTTGAAATCTAACTTCTGACAATTTGTTATATATGGCACTACACGTAGCTGATTCAGCATTTAAAACTCATAGGTGATTGGATTCTCATCATATAGCGTACTGCTAGAGAGTCGAACACTAGGACTATCTAAAAGCTATCCAATACTTCCTGATTTTCAATGGTTCTCTTACTCACATCATTTGGCCAGCTAACTCGGAGGGACTTCATGAAACCTATGCTGACACTAATTGTTAAGACACTTAGTAGTACATGCAATGAATTTAAAATAGCCATTAGCTATAATAGATAAATACAATGAATTGAATTCAAGCAGTCTTTTTATTCTTTCGCATTCCGAGTGGAATGTATGGCCTTGAGCTCGAACTTTTAAGCTTCAGCAGTGGTGTTTGGGTTTCTAACCCCAAACCCAACCTTCTACTTTCTTTTGGCTTACAGCTGGCTGGGAATCGAACTCCGGACCACGTACAAGCAAACAGTCCTTAGACACTACATATGCGTCAATAGATCACACAACTACCGCCTAATTCCCTTAGGAGTGCTGAGTTTGAAGTTGTCAACTATACTACCAGTATCACCATAATTATTATTACAAGAAAACAACATCTATACACACTGGGTATCAATTACAATAGCTTATGGCCTAAAATCCAGTCTAACTAAAAGGATGATTGTTTTCACCAAACCAATGTAAATACAATAGACGTAATTCTCATGAAGCTGGTAATATTCATGCACATACACCTCAATGAATAAAACATGACTACGCATAAGTAGGAGTGTTCACTGGAAAACAAACTAACACGGTAATTAATCATTTTATTATTATTATTATTAATTTAATAGGCGTTTATCAGAATATACCAGCAATTCCCAATAGATATGTTCACAACTATCCCTTGTTTAATGGTTAGTAGGAATGTTATCCATTGCTTTCAATAACACTGTGCCAATCAACACGTTATTGTCTACACTTGTCAGTAAGCTACACTGGATTTAATGCAACGGTAAACATTTTAGTATGCCTTGTCCAATCCAGCATGAATACTCAAAGAACGAACATCAGTCAGATGGTAGGAGATAATCGGAAGGAAGCCATCCAATCTATCATCAAATCAATGTGCATCGTGTTGGTGAGCTACCTAGAACAGTGGCGACATTAAAAACCTGATTGATACAATTTAATCTGCAGCAAAGAAAGTAATAGACATATCAAACAAGTTACTAGTGTTCAATCAGATTATCCACTATAGTCCTAGAGGAGGTCAATCGTGGTAACGTCTGTGACTACAGGCAGCACTGGGTGACGCGGGTTCGAATCTTAGAAGGGGTACGAGTTCCTTCAAGGTAGCAGATAAACCTTGCTGACTGGTGATAGCCAACTATCACGAAACCTAGGTCCAAGGTTCCTGCCAATTGCCTCTAAGCATCTAATATCATTAAATTTTTGTTTATCATTACAATAAATACATCGCCTTTGAATTGCAGATGTATATGCATAGAGGCTTTCTGTTATCGGATACAGAATAATTATTTTTCTACTCTCTTAACCAGGAGTTTTGAAAACTCGCCACCCACCCCCAAACACATCATTCATTTCTGTAGTTTCAGTGAATGCATACTTACTGCTCAGCCTTTCATACCACTTCCTTCTTTCACTCTCCCTATCTCTCTCTCTTTACTTCTCTCATCTATCATATCACAGGAAAATAATAATGATAGTGATTGAACGATAGAATGAGAGCAAAAAGAAATTATATATTCATGAAGATTTCTATAATTACAAAAGGTCAATTTAAAACCGTTTCATTGTTAATTAATCCATTTTTAGTGAAATAATAATTCAGAATGTATGACTACAAAATTAAACGTCTCAAATAGTCCTATTACGATTAGTAATTATTATGATTATTATTGTTATTACTGAACCTTAATGGACACAAAAAAGAACCGCTAAAACTAAGCCATTTTGCCTCATAGATATATATATATATATATATATACAGGCCCTGCATGCACTCACTTAATATTCTACTCTTTCTCCGCCATTAATTCTTCCTTTTATTATTCTCTTGTTACGTGAATTTTAATTGTCGCCTGCTCAGGTCATTTCATATATATATATATATATATTAGCACTGAATGACTGGTTATGAAAGTAATAAAGGCAATCATTTTTGACCTTATTTCGAGATATTTAATAGACCAATTCTCACAGGAATTAGTCTATAAATTTATTTATGTCACCGGTAGTCGCAATAATATTAACAACAGTAATAATGTCAGTAACTGGTTACTGCTATAAATTATCTGTTTAATTGGTGGATGGTGACTGGCAGTGGAATCCACCAGGATGCGCATTTCGTCCTATTTGGGACTTGTCACCTGGATGTACCTGCATTCCTAGGGTGAGTGATGATATTCCCACCGAAGCTCGAACCCAGTAACCATAGTTTCAAACGCCAAAGCGTTATCCACTAGACCACTTAGGCCCCGAGATCCACCTCTTGTGCAACGGGTCATATTAATTTTATTGAATTTGAGATTTTCCCGTCTCCTGGCCCAAGTGGTCTAGTGGATAACGCTTTGGCGTTTGAAACTTTGTGCACTGGGTTCGAGCCTCGGTGGGAACACCATCACTCCTTGAGAAATAGAAGTACATCCAGGTGACGAGTCCCAAATAGGACGAAATGCGCATCCTGGTGGATTCCACTGTTAGTCACCATCCACCAATTAAATACTAATTAAATGCCCAGACATCGTCGAAGCATCTGCACAAGAAGCCGACATGTCAACCTGAGACCAAGGACTTCGGTTCAATCAATCGACGGGAAAATCTCAAATTCAATAAAAAAAATAAATTATCTATGTTTGACTAGATAGGTTCAGTTGCTTACATTTCGTATGACCTCTCAGGTTTGGTCTAGTCGACGTCAACAATGTAAGCTACTTACTACTTATAATCTCATTAGAAAGAACAAAAAGTCTTTTTCCTCTCTCTCTGTATTATTTTCTAGGGTGATTTCATGAAGATTCATTTGGCTTTCTCAGATACTGCTTAAATGAGCTACTCTTCTGAATCGAACTGAACTGAATGAAGAATATCCGATTTATCTTGTCATTCACTATTGAATATTATTATGTGTCAGATGTTCATTGGCAGAATACTCGCCAGCCACGAACGTCGTCTGGTGTTTGATGACAAGTCGACTCACTCATATACCTCACTTAGACTGTGGTAAGCCCGATAAAGGAGGAAGGTTGGGTGTGAAGATAACAATCCTACCAGGTAGAAAAACAACCACTTGTGGAGACTTCAAGACTTTAAAAACTATGTAGCTCAGTGGATACTATAGAGATTCTCGTCAGTAAAACACTATCACCAGTAATGTGAAGACAACATCCAGTCCAGAGAGAGGACATTATATTACTTAAAAGATGTTTACTGTACAAAGCCAAATAAGCTCAGTTTAATTGCACTTAAAAAAAGAGTAATTTTTCGAGTGTTATTTCGTAAGAACTCGTGAATAGTTTCACAGAGTGACATCATTTGAAGGACCGCTAGAAACTAGCGAGTATAGCACTGCTATTTCGTCCTCACTTGCAACTTCTCATCGGTCGTGTGCAATGGGATCCATCATACTGGACAATTAGTGACCTGCAATATAGGCTTGCGGCAGCCCTAAAATTCGAGAAGTGATAGATATCAGAGTTCGTTGACCAGCGGATTGTAATTCTTTGACTGACTGGTCAACAAACTCGCCTTGTAACCTGAAGGTCCTGATTCTCACCCCTATAATCAATCTGTGATAAAGGGTGGACTACCTAATTGGGAAAATATTTGCAGTACCAAAGTCAGAAAAAGTAATAATTCTCTGTGATACTTTGGACCAAGCAGAGAATAACTATTAAATAAAATATCTGTTTTTGAAGCAGGATAAAACGCCTCCTTCGCTTCCAATTTCGAACAATTCAGTAATGTGCAGTTACGATCTCGACACACGGATCAAGCCCAGAACCTTCAGGGTAAGAGGTGAATGTTTCTGAATAGGACCAAATTGTTTAGTACACTCAGGTCTTCTATGGTTCTCCGACTGATATCTGGTAGTGACCAAATGAATCCTGAAATTAGTCAAAACCCCTGTGGGCAAAAACTCTTGAAGATTACACTTTAACACTAGAAATGATAGTTGTTAATGTTAATTTCACCTATCAGGATTAGGTTAAAATAAATCAAAGGTAGTTCAGCCAGTTAGAAATATGTAAAGCATATGAATTTTGTAAAACTGAATACAAAGGAAGCACTGTACTATTGCATTTACTACAAAGTTTTGGTTTTCCTCGTTGATTGATTGAACCGAAATGTTCGGCTTCTGTCAACAAGTTCAACTTCTAGTTGGGAAACGTCGACAATGTCTGTGGATTAACACTAATGCTGTCTGACTGATGATGACTAACAGTAGAATCCAGGTCGAATGTAACCAATCAACTCGAAAACAAAAACTGATGTAAACAGCTCGACGATTTATCTCCTTACCTCTCGTGGCCCAAGTGGTCTAGTGGAGGACGGCTTGCTGCTTAAGCGAAGTGTACTGGGTCCGAGTCTCATTGGAAGCACTACCACTCACCGAGGATTTCAGGCACACCCATATGCCAAGTCTTAAATAGGATAAAGTTAGCATTCTCGATCTCAGTTCTACTCATCATCAACCAAATCGCATAGGGACCTCAGCATTCTATCTGCCATATAAGAATGATATAACTACTAGACAGACGTTTTCCTTACGTATGAACAAATCTTTAGGAAGTTGACAAAACAGTTAATCAAATCGTCCATGTTTTTGTTATCAGCTGAATTAAATAGAAACATGTGATCGGAATGTCAATACTGTGGTAAATAACACGGACAGTATAAAGATTTCTTTTACATAATACTAACTTTATAGATGCTCTTTGGTTATACCAGAAAGGTCACTAGGGCAAATTAACTAACCAGAATTATAAACAGTCAAATATGAGTAGTTGAAATCGACTCATATTGGTGCGCTCATCTCTGCTGGATATTGTTTAAAAAAAAATAGTAAAATGCGTTAATGCATTTATTTACATCAAAACCAAACTACGTTTTTCGTCATTATATTTACAAACAATCACGATTTTCTTGCCTAAACACTGGGGTTTAATTAAAATTCATGTTGTTTAGGTGTAGAATTAGCAGCGGTGAAAATTAGACTTTCATGAAAAAAGAGTTAAGCAGAAGTATAGCAAAGGTGCCGATATTTTTGACACCGCTTTTTATTTTTATATTTCACTTAGTTTCCTACAGTCTTTTTGAGTGACTTCACTATCGTCTATAAGCTACCATTTCCACCTGACGCCTGACCTCCTGCATGCCATATTCAGATGTCCAGCTAATTGTTTACCATTCAGGTTCTGCTTGAGGGCCAAGGGTGTGATGTCACTCAGTACCCTCTTGTTCATATTTGCTGAGTGGTAGGTTCTTGTTTGGCTGGTTGTCACAGTAGCTTGTTTTTAATCCTATTTGTTTGATCATTCAGTCTTCAGTATCAATTAAGCAGATGCAGCCATTGATTGAAGTCTGCAGTTATCCGTCGGAAATGTGTCTGGTGACTAACATGCCAATTCTGAGCCATCTAGAATCACTGCCTTGACATGAGTTTTGAAGTTTCGTACGTCTTTTCTTATACTGAGTGTGGCAGATTTCTACACCGATTTTGGATAAAAGAAGGTCTATCTTTGTTTCCCCATCCTGGCTTTGATGCTCTCATCTGTGCCGCCTGAAGTTGAAGTGATGCTGTCTAGATAAGTGAAAGAGGTGACTTCCTTCAGGTTCCTCCCTCTGATCACCATTGACGTTGGTCTGATCACTAAAACTTATTAATTTGATAATAATGCTTTCAGTTATTAAATTTTAAATGAACTATAAACTATATAAAACATCTGATGAAGCCGTTTTCATACTAAAACGTTGTTATCCAAGTGGAGTATCGCACTGAATAAATAATTCGAACGTATAAGATTATTGATATGGACCATGTAATGTCATTCAACCCCCATCAGAGTCCGTTTTTATGATCATTTTATGTTCTTGACGTTAGGAGTGGACTGGACACTGATCGTGTACTCAAAAAATGGGAATAAGCTCTCGTTTGAAATTTCGAAATACAGACTAACAAACACAGTGGCACTGGGGTCACCGCTATCACCAATAGTATCAAACGAATTTATGGATATTCAGGAAAATAATGCTCTTGGAAAATTTAATCCTCCTCCTAGCTTGATGGTGAAGATATGTGCATGACACATTCAGTGTGTTAAGACATGAGCTTATCTCTAAGTTTTTCATACGTATTAACTCAGTAGTAACTGGAATCCCATTCACTTTTAAGTCAGAAAATGAAACAGAGTGAGTTCGGTATGCCAGAATGTAAAATCAAACGAGAACAGGATGATGAATTAGATAGATACCAGCATTTATGGAAAATGGAGACATTCTAATAAATAATTAGGCTTTAATTTATCCTATTCAGAATCAGTAAATTTGAGCTTAGTTAGACCTACAAAGAATCAGGCCTGGAGTCTAACTACTAAGTCAGAGGATTTAAGTAGTGTAATCAAACAAATAGGGAAAATATTACTAAAGAATAATTATCCACCAGAACTTATTCAAAAGTACATGGCGCATAAGAAAAATAAAAGTATTTAACTTTCTATCGTTTGGTTTGTAAGGATTAGTTATGTTTCACGGGTTGATCACGGATTGATATCAGTTAGAGAACCATTGAAAACCAGGGAGTACTGGACAGCTGCTGTTTCATCCTAGTTTGGGAATCATCGACAGTACGCACCCACTGGGATTCGAACCCGGGACCTTCCGGTTACAAGGCAAGCTCGTATACCATTCAGCCACTGGGACCCGATTCAATGGCTCGTGAATTCTAACTTCTACTAATTCGTGATTTAGCGCGACCCCAACCATTGTCGTTGGTAGGACATCCATCCACACACGTGACATCTAATTGGACCTCACTGGTCACGACTTCTCACTAGAACTCAGGAAACTCCAACCTGTAGCAAGTCACTAGCGAGCATCAGATTAACTTTCTATAGTTTGGTTTGTAAGGATTAGTTATGTTTCACGGGTTGATCACGGATTGATATCAGTTAGAGAACCATTGAAAACCAGGGAGTACTGGACAGCTGCTGTTTCATCCTAGTTTGGGAATCATCGACAGTACGCACCCACTGGGATTCGAACCCGGGACCTTCCGGTTACAAGGCAAGCTCGTATACCATTCAGCCACTGGGACCCGATTCAATGGCTCGTGAATTCTAACTTCTACTAATTCGTGATTTAGCGCGACCCCAACTATCAACCCGTAAAACATAACTAATCCTTACAAACCAAACTATAGAAAGTTAATCTGATGCTCGCTAGTGACTTGCTACAGGTTGGAGTTTCCTGAGTTCTAGTGAGAAGTCGTGACCAGTGAGGTCCAATTAGATGTCACGTGTGTGGATGGATGTCCCACCAACGACAATGGTTGGGGTCGCGCTAAATCACGAATTAGTAGAAGTTAGAATTCACGAGCCATTGAATCGGGTCCCAGTGGCTGAATGGTATACGAGCTTGCCTTGTAACCGGAAGGTCCCGGGTTCGAATCCCAGTGGGTGCGTACTGCCGATGATTCCCAAACTAGGATGAAACAGCAGCTGTCCAGTACTCCCTGGTTTTCAATGGTTCTCTAACTGATATCAATCCGTGATCAACCCGTAAAAAAGTATTTAAGTAAATAATGAAATGAATGCGTATATTAAGCAATTCAGGACCTCGACATAACTTCCATGTACAAAAGGTATATCAGAGGCCCTGAGTAGAACTCATAATAAGGTTGGGATTAGGCTGGAGTTTAAAACAACCAGCTCACCCCGAGATAGACCTTGTCAGCTCAAGGAACCGACAGATTTAATTGAGAAACAAAGTATAATTTACCAAATACCACGTATTGATTGTGAGGTCAATTATACAAGCCAAAAGGGTAGATCAGAACGTAGGAATTTAGCTAAAGCTAAAATCATTAATCCTGCTAAGTTAATAATCTAGACAAAGGTTCTGCCATTCAAATGCGAAGGGGTGAAACTAGTAAAACGTAATATAGTCAGTTCGAGAGGGAGGTTAATCACGGAATCTTTCTTCATTAAATCAACATCGAACACGTCCAACCTAAGTGATGAGACGCCTATAAAAGATTTAATTTGTGGATGGTGACTAGCAGTGAAATTCAGGATGCGCATTTCGTCCTATTTGGGACTCGTCACCTGGATGTACTTCTATTTCTCAAGGAGTGATGGTGTTCCCACCGAGGCTCGAACCCAGTGCACAAAGTCTCAAACGCCAAAGCGTTGTCCACTAGACAACTTGGACCGCGAGAGCCACCTTTTGTGTAACGGGTCATATTAATTATTTAATTCAATTTTAGATTTTCCCGTCGATTGATTGGACCGAAGTGCTTGGTCTCAGATTGACATGTCACCTTCTTGTACAGATGCCTCAGTGGGAACATCACTCACTGAGAAATGCAGATACATCCAGGTGACGAGTCCCAAATAGGACGAAATGCGCATCCTGAATTCCACTGCTTTTCACCATCCACCAATTAAATACTAATTAAATGCCCAGAAATCATCGAAGCAGTCCAATCAATCGACGAGAAAATCTAAAACTCAACTAAAGTTTATAATGGATATTTGAAAAAAGAATGACAAGGAGGAGATAAAAAGAATATACAAAGCAACTTGTAAGGCCTTGACAATAAATTGGTCGCGGTTGTGAGCGATAAGGTGTACTCGAAACGTCATCCAATGGTTAATACTGTATCAATCACTGTGTCTTATATAAAATAAACTTATAGAAGAAAGAAGAAGTATAGAAATATGTTCTACCACACTGTTTAGATTCTACTCTTATATTATCTGATGTGAAAGTAATCCATGTACTGTAAACCACTTAATAGCACAGATTATTCCATCAAAACTTGGCAGAATTCCCTATCAGTAGACTCGAACGGTAAACAGAATGCCATACATACGAGCATACAGTCAGTAAAATAAACGAATGAACATAATTTAAAGTCCACTGACATACTACTCAACCTTTCACTGCTCAATCCCACCCCACCCTCAAAAATTCACAAAATAACTGAATGGCATAAATTTGAAGAAATGAATTTCTAATCTGTTCGTCACTATCATTTATCAGATAATTATCTACTAAATAGCTATTATGAATGAGAAATGTTAATAATATCAATCACTCACCGTTAAAATGGACAGATTTTAACATATCTTTTCCTTTCCTGACCTGTAGAATATGGGCTTAGAAAGCAGGTCGTGTGATTGACTGCAATTTAACAACTAAATAAGGCCCAACAGATGGGGTTTATACGAGTTGTGTTCACTTATTTCGGCTTTTCAACAAATGCCTAAAGGTGATTGTTATTAATGTTATAAAAACTTGAGATGTACCAAACGCCTACAGTCTTCATGTTTCGATTATCACAATAATTTCAACGGGGAAAAAGAGGTAAATTGTCTAGTTTGATAATGAAACGTTTGAAAGCTTAGTTTTACCATCTGAATTAAAGATTGTTATGTTAATTCGTATCATTCTCAGTATTTACCTGTTAATAGAACGGTTTAACATACTACAGTATATAATAGCGGTGTAGGATATATCACCCTATAGTATTCATGCCGCTTCATTCTTTCACTTTCCGAGTAGAACATGGGGTTTCAAGTTCTGAAGTGTCAGTGGTGCTGATGCTGTTGTTTGCAACAGGATAGAATAGCTAGGTTGACGCTCAATCTTCCATCTTTTCTGGGCTTACTACCGTCTACTAGACTAAATGATGTTTAGAAGCGTATCAGCAAGAAGTTGGACCCGATATGAGAATAAAACTTGTGCAGTGTGGTAGAGTATAATTTCATTATGGATAAAATTTGTTTTGATAGTCTTACAGTGTTAAACAGTATTGTTTACTGATGACGTTTCGAGCACAATTTATTGCTCATAATTATATCAAGGTACTCAGACAACGTTCTAACTTCGTTTATATAATTCCATTATTTTCCATCGCTTGATTTGATTGGTAGTAGTATTTTCCATATTTCGGGTATGAGTGATGAGTCATTCCTGTTGCACGTGTTGGATGTAGACTCGATGAAAAAGGATTCAGTAATCAACCTTTCTCTTCGCCTACCTAAGTTACCTAGATAATTTAGAAAAAAGCCCAGCAATTGCACTGCATGCATTAACACACAACCACACAATAGGGTCGGAGAGTGTAAATATTCTAAGACGTAATCTAGGTAGGTGGAGAGAGAGAGAGGTTGATTACTGCATCATGTAATAGAAGTGATTCATCACTTCTACCCGAAATATGGAAAATACTACTACCAGTCAAATCAAGCGCTGAAAAATAATGGGACTATATAAACGAAGCTAGGAAGTCGTGTGATTACCTTGGTATGATTATGAGCAATAAATTGTGCTCGAAACGTCATCAGTAAACATTACCGTATAACACTGTGAGACTTTATGAAAACAAATTTTACCCATAATGGAAGTTCGACCCGAGTATTCTACCAGTGGGCCACCTATTCACACACGCTTAAGCTAAGCAGTTGGATTTTTTTTTATTTACAGCTTGATTCCACACTGTATTTTCGATACAAGTATGGAATTTTCAGCATGGATATCGGTAGCCCAAATTTTGCAGGCCTACCATAGATATCAGATGTGCATCGGTGCGGGCTCGAACCCCGGACCATGTGCATGGTCGTCGAGAGTCCTCACCACTGTGCCACCGACGCACATATTGGCAATATTTACAAAACTCCACAGACACACACTATGCATGCAGTGTTCACTAAAGTTAACAATGTGAACAAGATAATTTTCTCGATGAATAGTCAATATTTTTTTACATTTTTACAATGATTCGGTATATAATCCATTTTCATTCGTTTTCCCCCATTTTCTCCATTTTCAAACTCTTAACTTTAAAGTATACTTCATGCTGGCTTTTTGAATTTGTCGCTTGTAGGAATAATATTCCTAAAACTTATTTTTCTGAAAGCTATTCATCGCCTAATGTTTTTGTAGATTACTTAACACAACACAACTAAGTCTTGCAGTTTACCCATTTTCTTCTCCTCTCTGATATATAATTTTGTATGTTTTACCCTTATTGGCAATTCTACAAACTTTTAGAACACTAATTCAATGTATAGCTTTGGTGAGAACTTACGCATAGAATATTCTTGACTAGCCTGTGTCATTTTGAATCGTCATCAAAGGCTTTTAATGACCCTAAAAAACTGTCTATAAACATGGAGCATTTACTTTCGTTGCTATTATTGGCATAAATCATAATATTGTCGCTAGTTTACGCAGAGGTGCTTTTTATGTTTGGTGTGCTGTCTCTTATTACACATCTGCCTGTGACTCTGCACCTAGGCCATTTTTGTTGTAAAGTTTGTTTTGACACAAGCATGGTCCCGGACTAATAAATGGTTGCATTCTTGCTTTTCTAATAGAAAGCAGTATACTGTATGTAATGGGAAATCCTCCGCTGTTTTACTGACTCTAGCTGGTGTTCCTAAAGGGGTTGTTTTATTTCTTCTAATATGACTTGAGTCATGCTGATGATGAAGCATATTTTGTTAAGTACGCTGATGATTTGATTGTTTCCATGCTGGTACTTCTCAGTTAGAATGTTCCAAATGAATAGTTTTCTATTAAAAATTAGTCAGTTGTTCTTGTCAAATAGTCTGAAGTTATATCCCTCCAAATGTCAGATTGTTATTTTTCTTTTCAGTCACAAGTGTGATCTGTATGAACCGGCTCATTAGCATGATTCATGATCACAGAAGGCACTGAAGTTGAAATCAAATCGAATGTTAAATACTCTGGATTATGTCTTCACTCTGATCTTTACCGGCTTTCCCGCATTATTTGAATTTCTAAACTTATCTTCTCTTCCACGTATGAAAGTTAAAACAATTTGGTATCACTCAATCTCGACTTTTACAATTGGCTCATTCATATATTCTACCTACTCTTCTATACTAATCACCGTTAATCATTCTTGGGCCACTTACGAAAGACTTTGTCACATGCACATGGTCCGAGGTTCGATCCCCTGCCGACGCACACCTGATATCTGTGGTCGGCCTACAAAATTTGAGCTACCGATATCCATGCAGAAAGTTCCATACTTGTACCAAAAATATAGTGTGGAATCAAGCTGTAATCAACAACAACAAAAAATATATTTTATCTACTCTTCTCTACCAATCACCGTTAATCATTCTTGGGCCACTTACGAAAGATTTTGTCACACTGTGAGAGGCATTAAAAGCTGTTGATAAGGTGAATGGGGTCCTGTAACATCTATTTGTCAATACTGCTGTGAACGAATACTCGAACTCGTGCAAAACATTCTCCAAGAGACATCTTCTCGGACTCTGAGCACTGTCCCGATACACAACTCTCTACTTGCTCCTTATTAGGTAGAACAGGAAACAATTATAAAAGACTTCATGCTCAGACAACTAAGTATAAAAGCTCAACAGTAAAACTTATTTATTACGCATTTTATGGAATGAGAAAAGTTTCAGACATGCACCCAATAACTTACTGTGAGACAGTAAGTAAACGCCCTTTTTATTCCTACTACCATTAGTATATTTTTATCGCTATTCCTACCAATTCGTAATTTGACATTCATATTTTTATTTGGCAATATTAATAATGTAAGTACCCCATAAATTATTTCCCACTTAATATGTAAGTGTAAAGAGAAAATAAGATGCAATACCGCATTATATGTGTGAAACTCCACAATGTTTCGAAAGTACTGTTTGCAATAAAGCCATTATTATTATTATTCTGAAGTCAGTCCTGTGAACTTAGGTTATCGTGAATGGATCTATATAGAAAAGCTGATTATTTCTCAATATTCCATAAAAGAAGCAAAACTCGACATTCGAATTTTGAGTTCCATAGAGATTTTTACTTATTTCAAGATAGATTTTGTTATAAATCAGTACATTAGTTATAGAATCACTGATAACCAGAAAGTTCTGTACAGTTTTTCCTGGTTTAGGACTTTTCAGCATCGTCCAATCCGTATACGAAAAATACTGCATTTGACTAGCGAATTGGCTGCACCGATTGCGCCTGGAAAGTCCCAAAATAAGACGAAATAACACTCCAGTGCTCCTAAGCTTTCAATTATTCTTGAACTGATGTCACGTCTGTATCTACCAAGAAAAATAAATAATGAAGAAAGGAAGTATTGTCAGTTGCGAGAGCATAGCAGGTAACCATTCAAATGAAAAAAACTTTTCAAATCTCTTCCGATATTTGCCATCTTTATGACTCTATAGTTATTTTATAAAATGAATTGTAGGATGCTTTCGGATACAGATACGTCATTATTCTTCTTCATGTTTCGTTTTCTAGGAGTCATTATCAAGTGAATACATCATAGAATGAAAATAAAATAATAAATGTCACCCAAGAGTCCACAGCTGGATCCCTAGTTGAGTCATAATCGTATATCGCTGAAAAGTAGCAAACTAATTCAAAAGGGACATTCAGTACCTTCCCTGTTGGTTTCCATGGTTTCCACTTTGTCTACTTTAAGATATATACCGATGAATAAGACAAAAATGGTTCATTACGATCAATTCATTCTTAATTTTAGGAGTTGGTTTGTAGGGATATGAGTGGTTTCAAGATTTCATCATGAAATGAAAACCTTAAGGGAACCATTAGGAAACTTTCAGGGAGTACTGAACAGCTGTTTCTTCCTAGTTCACTACTCTTCCACAGTACACATCCACCGGGGTTCGAAATTAGGACCATTAGGTTACAAGGCGAGAGCATAAACGATTAAGCCACTGGCACTTTATCGATAGGCCCCCTGCCAAATGATGATATAGCACCACCACCACTATCCAATGACATTGGTGAGTATTTGTCCTCAGTGGTCTGTGATCTAACCGATGTCAGCTGATAATGAAATCCTATAATCATTCTCACCTGTTGTTGTTTGTCTAAAAGATGAAAACTTCGTCTATTTAATCGAGTGACCTTAGCTAGCAAGACAGATAAAAGTTTATAGATCAAATAAATTGAGTTCCCTGACTCAAAGACACTTTACAGTGACAACATGAATGACAATTTTTAAAACCTCATTCTCTTTCTGACAGCTCAGTAGCTCTCTCAGGTTAACAGCAAAACATACTTGTCATGTGCTGAAATCAATGAACCATTTGAGTATATACACAATGTATAAGTGCTCAGTACAAAATTATGCCTAACAAGAAGACAATTTTAATATGTTAATGCATATTAAAATCAACTAAATATATAGAACTGGTTCTATATGAAGCATACAACCGAACATAGTACAGCTTAAAACCAATATAATACTCAATAGAAATGTCACAGCACCGAAAACTGTTAGCACGATTTGTAACAAATTTTTGTTAACAATTTTCTTGGGTTTCAAAAGCAACGCAGGGCTTTAATAGAAAGTACCATTTAACAGTCTTCTCTACAGTCCTCTTTAGCCAACCCACGATTGGCCATAAGCTGCCATCTTTTCCTCACATGATCCATTCCATGTCACCATTGGACCCATGCTCAACTTACTGTTTCCCATTCACCTTACACTCGTAAGGTCGAAGAACAATTTCACTCAACAGTCTTCCCGGTATGTGTCCGTTCTGTCACCAAATCCTTCGGCATATTTGTCGACCAACAGGTTCATGGCTGTGTCATTGTCAGACTTCCCTGTCGTTCATCCTTTCTGGCCGGCAATCTAATCTACAGTAGGTAGCGAAGTCAGTTGTGACTGAATGTTTTTGGTGACGCGCATGGTGAGCCTGTAAACTGTATAGAATCCCTCACTGATTTGACATTAGTGTTGGGAATCGGCATCTTGTTCTTTATGCCAATCACTCACAAAAACAGGTGTGGTTTTATCATCCTGAGATCCTGTGAAACAAATCAGGAGAAAATCCTTCTGGTAACTGAGTTTTAAAAGGGTGCTTGCTTGAATTAGATCATTTAGGAGTATTAAACTAAAATGTTTTACAACTTTCCAAGCTTTGGATGATGTATATATATAAATATATACTACTGGATGATAGGAAGAGTGGCGTTTCCTAGCTAGCTAAGGATAACCAAACCGCCTAAGAAAAATTTCCATCGCTCGAAGTTACACTTTAATGCTGTGCATCCAAATTATCTCAGCTTAGCAAGACAAAACAATTCTGTAAATCGTTATTTATGCCTCCTTGCTCAGGCTAGCGACTACTTCTCATGAATGTGACCTTCAGTTACTCATATCGGTGTATGGGGTTGGTGAGTATCCCACCTCTGAGACACCAATATCTATCTCACCTCTGAATAAACTGGATTTCAAAATAAATCACTGATGAATTTCCACCTTGAACTATACACCTTTCAAAGGACGACTTTCAATTCTTTACCCTTCTAAGAGGAATCCAGTTAGTTTTGTTCTCTTTTATTTCCATCTATTTTCACATTTTCTATTATTATTATTATTATGTGAGGTAATAAATTATCACTAAGTCAAGTGGATAAAGGATAATCAAATCAGTAAAAAGGCAATACTAGACTTTTATTCAATAAGTCTCTTTATCATCAACTTTCAACTGCAGACTTCTCCAAGTACCTCATAATCGTTCACATGACATATAAGTGGTTATATTTGACCTCATATATATTTAAGAATTTATTTTTCCTTTAAATAGCTGCATAACAATTTTTGTTTTGTTTTATACTCGAACTCATTAGTCATTGAAAAAAGATCTGACTACCTTTCATCTAACTCCACTGTTAGACTAATTTTGACCTAATTATTTCAAATATCTTGGTTCATTTTCTACTGAATGAAAATATCAGTGTAAATTAGATTGAACTATAGAATAAATTAAAAGACACTTCACTCAGTAGATTAATTCAACAGCGAGAAATTAGAATAAAACAACCTTTGTGAAATGAACCATCATAAAGTTATTTTGGTTGATGCTGGCTAACAATGAAGTCTAATTTTGTGTATATCGCCCCACCGGCGATTCATCATCTGTGTGTACCTACACTTCTTCTCAGTGGTTTAAAATGCCAAACCAGGATTTCTAAACTCAGTGGGAACACCATCAATCACTGAAATTATAGGCACAAACAGATAACAAGCCACAAGTAGGACGGAGTAGGAATACTGGACTCCACTGTTAGTCACCATCAACCAAAAATAAATCAGCGCTAATCTCAAGACATCGTCAAGTACCCTCTACTGGAAGGCGAAATGTCAGCAGACACCAAGCATTTCAGTTCAACGAAATGAACCGATAGCAAAGCAAATCAACCCGAAAATAAGTTATCATGTTACTAAATACATTTGTGTCTCTGTACTAGCTCAGTAGTAACTCATATGACCACAGCATGAGGTGATATGGGTTCAAATAACTCAGAAAAAATCAATTCCGTCGAGTTAGCAAATACGCTTTGTTAACGAGTGCCAACCAGCACTCAAATCTAAGTCCATGTCTTCCTGATGATTGTCCCTAATCGTCTAGTACCACTTAAATAACTCTCCTCTACAGAAATGATACTCTTCACCTTACGTAAATTATATCCGATAGCGTACACAATATTTTGCTTCACTTTAAGCCAATGATTTGGCTTCAGTATATTCCAGTTCTGGAAAGTCTATCTGAACGATGTATACGGACACACACGTTACAATAAATTTGTCAGACTATGGGGATTTTGATTAATCTCAGTGCAGATTTAGTCATGAACCAAAATCATTTATAGGCCTCTAGAAACTAGGAAGAAGTGGACAGGCTTTTCACCTCAATTTGCGACTCTTCAGTGGTACATACTTATTACCCTATTCAGGAGCCAAACTCAAGATCTTCAAGTTATGAAATCAAGCTGGTTGGCCATTCAGCAACTTGCGGCAGAATTCAGTGAGGCGTAAATTCTAAATTTAATTGTTTGAAGATGTCCATTATAAAATTTCATAAACTGAGTTATAAACAATGAATATTCTTTTCAATAAATTCGTCATCAGGTTCAATATTCATATGACCATTGAACATTTAAAATTATTGTTATTAGCAACTTGAATGTTTTAAACTACACTGAACCAATAGCATCGACAGACTGAATTTCAGAAGCACTAGTAATAATTTTGAGAAAGTATTAGGGAATTTATGAATCTATTAGTTCTAAAGCAGCCTAGGATAGCAATAGTGGTTCCATACAGAGTTTCAAGCGGACTACCATGACTTCTGCTGCTTACAATGTTCGATATTTGGAGGCATTTGGGAATTTATTCGATACTTGATACATGGTAGAAAAAGAATCTTCAACGCTAGATTTCTGGCGTGTTTGGACAAACTGTTGCAATATCGAAATGCTAACCACCCTTTTATCTATCTACACTGGCAAGTGTTTCTGAGCATGAAAAATTAAGTTCCTAGAGCAACGGTCAATAAAATAGGCTACACGTAGGCAGTCGAATCGACAGGTACAAGATGAGATGGCTAACCTGCGTACCTTTTCTCCAAGTATTATATGAAGGCAGATCATCTCTCACTGACGCTTCTGAAATGTTTTAATCTCTTGGTACTGTTGATTCAGTGTAGTTTAAAACAGTAATGTTGCTAATAACAGCATTTCTTTCGTTATTATGGCCTTATGAATATTGCTGCTGTTGACGAATTTATCGGAAGGAACATTCTTTATTCATTATAAATTTTTAACTTTGTTGGTTGGTGATGCTGCACTACTTTCAATAAATGCCTTATCAAATAAGCATCCACTTCACCTTAATATGGTTGATCCCACGACTTCTCAGTACAACTTCAGTGTGTATTCGATGATCTATAACTGAAGTCGACATTTTTTGTTAAGACACAAACAAATTTTTCATAGCACCTGGTGTCATAGTTTCATCTACTTATGGTTTACATTAAATATTTGTAAACTGCTTAACTGAGATGAATTTCGCATATATACTAGCCTACTTAAGTAAATGCTTAAATTAGAAGAATATAACTTAATGCTGCCCTCTGAAACTAAGTATGCCTATAAAGACTGCAGATGCTGTTGGCTCTGAACAAGCCAAAGGAATTTAGAAATGTTAAATCATTTCTAGCTTGATATGAAGTATTCTCGGTTGGTGTCAGTGTTAACCGGTATATTCTGCAAACGCCTCAGTTTTCCCTTACCCCTAAATGATGATTTAAATGGGTGTTATAAGCTCATACTAAAATGAACCAATATTTTAAATTTTGTCTTTTCATTTTTAGTACATTCCACAAACTCAATCGACCAGAATCCAAATGTTAGTGGCTGTAATCCATAAAACCCTCAGAATACAGATGTATGATATAATGTGTAAATATTCATTAAAATATTTCACTCTACTTATCTACTTTTCTGTATTTCTAAATATTCATTTAACAAAATCTATTCAAATAAATGAACCAAATGTATTCTATGTTAATGATGATACAAATGAAGGTCAGAGAATCGGTCGTATAACACATTTTAACGGAATCAACATGTCAATCTGAAATCAGGTCATTTAAAAGCAGTCATTGTTCGAGCGAATCGACCACCGGCAGCCTATTTCAAACTGAATGAGAATACTGGAGATTTGTATACACGAACTGTTATCGATCGTGAATCACTGTGCCTGAAAACATTTCAGAATGATGAACGTCCTAATTCTATGCCAAGAAATTTAAACATTGATTTTTCTGATTCAAATTATCAGTCAGGAGCATTTTTATCAAATTCAAAAATTGTCAATCAGTGTAAATTTACCTTTCAAGTAGCTCTGCATCGTCAAATATCTCAACAACAACAACAACAGCAACCACAACAGTATCAGTCAAATGATCCTGGACTTCATCATTTACCAGAGTTTATTGATATCCACGTCTTTGTAATTGACCGTAACGATCATATTCCTACATTTCAACCACATTCCGTTATTAACTTGTCAATTCCAGAATCTGTACCCATAGGTACACGTGTCCAGCTCCCATTAGCCTATGATCCAGACTCACCAGAGTTCAGTGTACAAAGGTATGAGTTATATCCTTTGGAATCAACAGATTTCAGCTTATACATTCAAACGACAGATGTGATACATGATGCAAATTTGATACAAGAGATAACTGGATTGTATTTAGAATTGAAGACAACTCTTGACAGGGAAACAAGAGAAAGTTATGCGCTTGAAGTAAAAGCATTCGATTCACCATTGTCGACATCATCATCGTCACCATCAACATCCGCTTCATCCCCTTCATCGCCTACAATGAATGCATTCATACCTCGTCTAAATGACAATCGTAATGTACTAAAAATATTTCTAACTATTGAAGACATCAATGATAATGGTCCAATTTTTCAACCACAAAATACTTCAACACAGATTGACTCACATAATGATGCAATCATCAGAACTAATCCATCATCTTCGTCATTATCCTCATCGTCAACACCAATGCACCCAATAGGTATAATAACTTACAAAGTTGATATAATTGAATCAACTTGGCCAAAATCATCAGTTTTACAGCTGATAACAAAAGATTTAGACAGTTCCAAGTATTCTTTAACTAGATATGAATTTTCATCAAATGTTGAAAGCATTGTTAAACAATTGTTTAAATTAAATGAACATTCCGGTGAATTATTCCTTAAACAACCATTAGACTATGAAAAACGTACTAGTTATTCATTTGATGTATTAGCTATAGATAGTGAATATGATCGTCGTAGTAAAATGGAAAGCAGCGGCAGTAATCTACATTTAGTTAGTTCAAGGTTACAACAGAATATATTTACGTCGACAGCTAATATTCTCGTGAATGTTATAGATATTAATGATGAAGTACCAATTATTGAGGTCGATTATCTTCGCGTTGATGAAACAACTGGTAGACCAGCAACATTTGCACGTATAGAAGAGAATAGTGATCCACCACAGTTTATAGCAGATATTTTAGTTACAGATAGAGATGTGAACGCAGCTAATAGTCATGTGATATGTACGCTAATGAATAAAGCGAATAAGTATCAGAGTAACCATCATCACAATAATAATAATAATCATAATAGTGACAATAAAACTTATTCAATTACAAATTCATTTCAACTTTCTGAAGTTAGACGTCAACCTGGCTTAGTTCAGTATAATGTGTTAACAGTACGTAGCTTAGACAGAGAGGTGAATGGCGCGATAACACGGATTAAAATTCAGTGTTCAGACTCTGGTGAAATAAAAAGATTTCTGAAGCTGATTTAATTATTCATATATTAGATTTAAATGATAACTCACCGGTAATTCATTTGATCCCACAACAAACAAGTGGATCTAATAATAATAATGGAGAGAATATTGTATTTCTTAGGGAAAATGCACCGATCGGTACAACTGTTGCCCACTTTAATGTAACTGATCAAGACTCTGGTGAGAACAGCAGGACTAGTTGTACACTGTTAACTATGAATGATCCCGTCCTATTAAATTTAAATGATTATTTTCATGTAGATCCAGTATTGTGTAATTTAATGACACGTAAACCAATTGATCGTGAATCAACCTATCCGCCAATAGATGAAATTGACTTAAGCATTGAAGTTAAAGATCATGGTCAACCGGTACGTAAATCATCGATCAGCTTTAAAGTGAAAGTTATCAATGAGAATGACAATGTTCCAGTATTTCAGAATACTTTTTATCGTTTCTCTGTTAAAGAGAATTCACCTATTGGTATAAGTATTGGTCAGATAGTTATTACTGATTTAGACGGTGATTATGCACGATTAGATGTCCGATTACAAAAACAAGAACAATTGCCATTTAAACTATGGAAATCAGAAACCTCTTATGGGTATATTTCAATCGATCATTCTGAAGCTCAAGTTGTAGTCTATTATCTTAATACCACGCGAATATTGGATCGTGAAGAGAAGTCGAGTTATGAATTTGAAATTTATGCAAATGATGTAAGCGAAGAAGGACTGTTGGGTCAACATAGACTATCAGTGAAAAGTTTCAGTCATACAACAAGTGCAACAATTTTAGTGACAGTCGAAGATGAAAATGATAACGATCCTGTGATTATATTTCCTCAACAACCAAATAAAACATTTATTCTTTCTAATTCTGAAAAGAAATATTATCAGTTGATGACTGTGAATGCAAATGACAAAGATCCTTCGTCGAATTCATTCACATTTATGCTAGAAACTGAAGAAGACCTTAAATCAAATGATAATTCTAAAAGTATTGAAACCGACGATACTGATACAAAACTTTTGAAGTCAACAGAGTTAAACACCAACCGTAAATATCCACTATCCAATTCTTTTTTAGAGATTGATCGAAGTGTAGGCACAGTTTACTTGAGCAGAGATATTCATCAAAATGACACAGGAACCCATGCATTCCGTGTGATTGTACATGATAGTATAATCAATCCACGTACAGCTTCACTTAGGTTTATTGTTAAAATTGAACCAGTTCCACCACGGTCACATCAAATGAAATTAAACAGTTTAGTCGATAATGATCATGCTGAACGTCGAATACTTTCAGGTGAAAGTTCTTTAAACCCCGAGTACAGTGAACATAACTATGCCTTCAACAATCATTATTCCAAGTCGTCCAGTAGTCAAGACTTTTTGATTCACAGAAAGTATGACTATATGCGGACAACTTTTGATAATCATTCCATGCCTTTCGGATCATCTTCACCAGGAGTTTCATCATCATCGAAACAGTTGACACGTCGTCTAACAGGTGATACGGTACTAATCCTTTCGTTAGGTTTAATTTTGTTAATCCTTTTAGCAACTTTGTGTTTAGTGATTTTCGCGCGTCATTGGTCATCAGGTTCATCAAGTGTCCCACAGAATTCCAACACTTCAGATAAAATTAGATGTTCAGAAATATTTTGTTGTAATCCTACCAGTAGTAATAGTAATGGTAACAAACATCAGATGACAAATAATGAAACCTTGAAAAAAGAAGTAGTCAACATTTTTCATTCAACGTCTCCAACAAATTTACAAGATCCACAACAGATAAATTTAAACTGTGATACATTACGATCTTTGGATACATTTAATGCTAGTCTAAATGATTCATATAGTCAAAAAATGTTAGACAGTGAACATATTTATTATCGTGATTGTAGACAATTTTCTCTTCTACCTGTGATAACAAGTCCAGTTGGCGGAGACAATGGATCATTCCCTACGGATTATACAGCCTTAAGAGCTGTAACATCCTGTAAGTGTTGTACACCACCTCCAACAGGATATACTTATAATAATACAGACATTGGAAATCCACATTCACTAGAATCTTTTACAAATGAATCTTTAAAAAGTAGTAAGCAACAGACAAATCATATCCCTAATGGTTCTACTGTCACATATTATACAACTTTAACGCCAAGACCGAGATCTGAAAATACAACGGATAAACGTAAAGTTCGTATTATGACAGTCAAAGAGAATATGGAGATGGAACCTGAAAAAAACTTCGCCAATGATTATTCAGTAACATGACAGGAAACTTAATCAATAACTGATTGACTTTAATAAAGTGCAATAAGTAAGTATCACCTTGATTTTACAAATGTACCGACCTTTTTAGTTGGTCATGGCAAAGAAAGGGGCTGTACAAATTTCTTTTGAAAACATAAACTTAGCTTGTTCAAATGAATTCCGATTGCATCTGCTGTATGTAAAAATCGTATTTGTAGACCATGCAGCGAGAGGTTGGGCGATATTCGATAAATAACTTTAAAAGCTTAGTTAGAGTCGATTTGATGTCCAGTGTCGACGAGATGAGCTAGTATTGACCTGCGTATAACTTTATTCGGACTTTTGCCAAACCAAGATGGGAGGTGGTCAGAAATTCGACGATGAACGTTCCTGATCGTACGCCCTATGTAACTAGCTCCGCATGGGCAGTTAAACTGGTAATTACACATTTAGGAGGCGAAACAGGACAGTCTGTCTTTATTTATTACACTAAGTATTGGTTGGCTAGTGAATACACAGGATAGCTTAGCTGCATAGAAAGTCTTTTTGAAGGCTCTTCTCAGATGTTATGATAAGATCTCACAATTGACATCACCCGTGAATTATAACCTTAAGAAGATTGGCATTTTGGGGACAGTCGTTAATTTCGACTTCTTACTTCCTGAGTTCATGTGTTTCTTTACGAATTTAGTTAAATATCCGTTTCCATTTAGTAGATCACGAATATTATCGGGCTCTCTGTTCAGCGTCTTGTTTTAGCAAATAACTCTAGCTCGGTGAAACAGAAATTTCTTTGGATCCAAGTGACTGAGTGGTATACGAACTCGCCTTATTACCGGAAGATCTTCAGTCCGAAATCCGATGAGTGTGTACTGACGAAGAGCCTCAAACTAGGGCGAAACACCTGTCTAACACTGCCTAGTTTTCCAACGGTTCCCTAAATGATGTCATTTAGTGATAAAAACTGTAAATAATCCAATCCCTACAAACCAACATTTGATAATCATAAAGTAAACTGCAGTTGAAGTGGATATATTTGATACACACAATAACATTCAGCATTTCGCCATCATTTTCATATTAAGATAAGTTAGAAATAGTTATGAAGTGAATCATACTTTTTTATGTAATAAAGCATTGACAAGTAGAGCAAGCAACTAGTACGACAGCTATCACGACAACGTTTTCGAACAAATTCCTGTAAAACCTAGTAAATGCCAGTATATACATACATATATGAAGAATTTTGATACAAAAGTAACTGAGGTTATTTCTTTATTATTATTATTGTTCACTTGGGTTCCTAATGGAATATAGGGCTTCAACTGAACGTCTCCACTTGCTTCTGTCTTCTGCTGTACTTTTCACCTGCATCCATGTTGGTCCATACTCATTCAACTCCTCTTCACACGATCTCCTCCATGTCACCCTTGCACTGACGTCCCACACGCCGCTTCCCTCTCGGGTTCCACCCGAGAGCTTGACGCGCGATGTCACCCAGCGGTCTCCTCAGTGAGTGACCGATCCATCTCCACTTTCTCCTGCATATTTGTTGGGTGATTGGTTCTTGCTTTGTTTGTTCACATAGTTCCTTGTTGGTGATTCTTTCCGGCCCGGCCATATGATCTTCAGTATAGAGCGAAGACAGTTGTTGATAAAGGTCTGGTCTGCAACAGGCTGTTGGAAATATTCTTTGTGACCCACCCGCCAAGTTTCCCATCCGTATAGAAGAACTGACTGACTTGACATTTGTATTGCAAATCCGACCGAATTTTGTTGTTGATGGTGAGTAACGAAGATTTCCAGATTGATTTCAGGTTGATGAATGTATTTCTCGCCTTCCTGATTCCCGCTCGATTTGACATCCTCGTCCGTTCCGACTGCCTGTAGTTGAGACAATGCTCCCTAGATGATAAGTGAATGAAGTAACCTCTTTCAAATCCCTCCCGTTGATGGTGATTGACGCTGGATGTTGCTGCTGCTGTTGTTATTTGAGGTTATTTCTATTATTTGTCCTCAAATAACATGGATTAAATGACCATCCAAATTAGAATTTGTACACTTATAGTTTAAAGGCTTTCACAGAAATGTGTGAGGTTGACAAAATTATTAACAACGACAATAACTCATCTGAAGTCATCTTCAACCTGTCTGATTACATCTTATATATCCAGAAAATGGTTATCACATATAATTCTCTTAAGTAGGAGCACAACTTGAATGAAATTTGACATATTAAGTTAACTGATGAAATTTAAGCAGAAATAAAAAAGAGAAGAGAAATTCTATTAAATCTCAGATTTCACACAGCCTGATAACCTCTAATAATAGTTTGTCCTTTGAAAAAATTACACATTTCGAGGTGAAAATTGACTACGACTCCTTTGTAGTAAAAAAAAACAACTAAAAAGTCTGTTTCAGAGAAGGAAATTTTCCTTCCAGAGAAGTCACCAACTAGGCTGCATATTTGTGCTTATATAGTAAAAGGGTGAGAAAGTTCAAGTTCTATTTTCATTCGAGGATCAGATTATGTCGGGTAACAACAGTACAAATAAGGAATAAAAACGTAATAATAATAAATAGACAGGAAGTTTAGATAAAAGACATTACTAGGAAAATAATTATTGAGAAAACTGACTACTTATGGTAGCCATGGTAAAGACAATGGTTGAACGTATTTATTTTGAATACATAGCATTAATTGGTTACAGGATTTCATCATGAGCTGACATTAGTTAGAGAACCATTGGAAAACCTGGGAGTACTGGACAGCTGCTTCCCTCGCCCTAGTTTGGGACTCTTCAGCAGTACGCACCCACCGGGGTTCGGACCCAGGACCTTCTGGTTTCAAGGCGAGCTCGTAGAAAATAAAGCCACTGGGACCCGATCCAATGGCCCACGAATTCTTACTTCTGCCAAACTTGAATATCGATGAGATGATCACCGGGGAATAGCCCTGGGGTTCTAGTGAGAACTCGTGACTAGTAGGGTGCAGCATACAAATACTCGCCAGAGACATTGACTAGAAGTCGCGCTATATCGTGAATTGGCAGCTCATGATAAAATCCTGTAACTAATCAATCAAATCCTCACGAACCAATGCCTGAACGTAGCATTGGACTGAATTTCCCGAATGACAGCGCCTCAGCTATACCCAGATGTTTAGATATAACTTCCTTTGACAGTTGTAGTCGTATTTTGTTTAGGATCTCAAAAGACTTTTCAAGCGAAGGTGAGTGTTTTGTGTTCTCCAGATGTTTTGTTACCAAACTATAGACACACCTGTGTTTTTCCGTTACTAGCCAGGTTGAATAATGTACGTCTTGTGAGCCGGATCTGCGTGATAAAAACACTAGACGGCTAATTCTTCTGTTTGTGATCCGGTTCATCTACACCTAACTATGCATTCTAATCAGTAGTATGTGCCATCATGAGGGTAAGTCTTTAGAATGTGATGGCAGTGTTTATGGAAACACCGCTTAAATTTCCCACTCTGCACTATAACTTACATAAAAAGGATTATGAGTCGGAAGGAACGTCCGCTTTATTTATCTATTTATTCATTCTTGTTAGATAACAAAGTTGACTCCAATAAATCTTCATCGTCGTCATCATCGCTGTACGACTCTGACAGCAATAAAATGAAGCTGCCTGATTATGAATTACAACCCTTCCCGTCATACTTTTTCTTCAACTCTTCAGGACATCAGTTAAGATGTGAAGAGGTAACTCTACAGACAGTCTTTTGATATTCATTCTCTGAGAGAAAATCTCTGTGAATATAACGAAATAGAGACCTGATGAAAGGTTGAATTTCTCAACATGTATTTTATGGATTGGTACTGCGAAAAGATATCGGTTTTCACGCCAAAGTCAATTATCGTACACACACTTGCACACAATATAAGTGCAACAGAAAAAATATTCAAAAGTGTATTTTCAAATTTTAATTTCTAAGGTTCTAAATTATGCTAACGAATGACTGATTAAAGACTGAGGTTATGTAGAATTCGAGGAAGAAGCCTTGATCAGTGAAGTTCATCAAGTTGAATCTTAAAAAAAATCTATTCACCGATAATATTAGTTGGTTGTGTGGCTAAAAAATAGAGAATTGACAAAAGTTGGAATTCGCAAGCCATTTGATTCTGTCAACCAGCTAACCTCGTAGACTGAAGCTCTATGGTTGTGTCGTAGATGCTTACTGATGAAGAGTCCCAAACGCGGAAAAAATACCTGTCTATCACTCCATGATTTTCATTGATGCTTATCTAACTGATATCCTCTTGTCATCAAAATTGAAATATAGTATACTGCTTTAAAAATCAGAACCTCTGTGATTCTTTAAAACGCAAAGGAAAAGAAAGCAGACTTTTGAACACCATAATGAAACTTCATTCAATTTTAGATTTTTTTCCCGTCGATTGACTGAATTGAAATGCTCGGTCTCAGGTTGGTATTCAAGTGTTGGTTTGTAGGGATTTGATTGGTTTCAGGATTTCATCATGAGCTCACATTAGTTGGAGAACCATTGTATTTTCAGGTAGTTTGCAGCTGATGAGAACCTGTGAAATAGAATGATATCATTTTATACTGCAAATCTGGTCTTTCTTTCTCTATCAAAAGAAAAATTAGAAAACCATTGGAAAACCTAGGAGTACTGAACAGCTGTTTCGTCCTAGTTTGGGACTCTTCAGCAGTACGCATCCACCGGTATGTCGCCTCCTTAGGCAGATGCTTCGACAATGTATGGTTATGTAACCTGAAGTCGATTGGTGGATGGTGACTAGCAGTGGAATCCTAGATAGTGCCTGAAACTATCGGCACTGCGTTCAAGCCTCAGTGGAAACACCATCACTTACCGGGGAATGCAGGTACATCCAGATGATGAGTCCCGAATAGGGGGAAATGCCCGTCTTGTATTTCACTGCTAGTCACCATCCACCAAATGACTGTAGTAAAACAGTAAAATAAGCATTTTTCTTTAAAATAAGACGATCTGACTCAGTCCATGCAAAATTATTCTTTATGGGTTATTTAAAAAAGCTTGTCATCATCACCATTAGTATCGTAGACATCATAAACACTTGTAAGAAGAAACGTTGAACACTGGGGTATGTGTAAAGCATGTAAACACAGGTATACATACACACACATATACGCATAAAGCCACTTAAAACTGGACGTTTAGGCTGGTGAAACATGAATGGATGGAGAAAACAGCCCATTTCTAATTACATGTAAGTGATAATGATGATGATAATATTAATAATAATAGGTTTCTTCTTCCCTACCGTTTTAATAATAGATTCAGATTTAATGGAAAAGAGCATATATGATTATCACTCATACATTTATGTCAACATTTTTACGAAGAACTAGTGAAGTGACGGGTACTTAAAGTGACACAGAGAGATAGTGGGAGAGCGGGAGACAGAGAGCGCGCGCGAGAGATGGACAAGAGGAATCTTGATTTACTAAAATTAACAACTTTTTTCTCACTATAATTAACTGTAAACACGTTCTGTACCCCTCTCTCTCTCTCTCTTTCTCTCCATACACACGTGCCCACTTTCGTAGTTTCGACAGATTTCCAAATAAACAACATGTATTAATGAACTGAAATGTGTATGTATCCGCCTGTACATATGAGATAGAAATAATTTCATATAAATGATGGCCAGTGTTTTCTTTCTTAGCAATGAGTCAATTATGATTGTTGTTTAAGGTATATAGGCCAGAGAAAGAGGATGTCAATAGCTTTCTTTCTTGTCTATCATTTATTTTATCTATTGAGAAAATTGTAGAAGCTCATTATCTTCTCTCTGTAGTCTTTCTACTCTTGCATATTCAACTGACAGTGACCAAGAGGGTGATGGTGGAGAGAAAAACAAAGTCGTAAACTGAAGCATAAATTAACATTCTATGCAATACAAAAAAACTTAAATGTGTTAAGATAGTCAGACGATAAGATGACGAGGCTATTAGGCATGAAATAAAAGAAAAGTAAATTAGTGAATTAGACATAAAGAGATATTATCGGTAATTAAGAAGTGTTTTTCAAGATGACACCTGTTTGAATGTCACTTTATTTAACAAGGAAATGTTCCTCTCCTTATGGACTAGATATGAAGCGGATATCAGAAATATATATATATATATAGCTGCACAGAACTCCAGCAGCCACGTTGCCAACACTTCATAAAACACAGGAATGTAGAGAAAATAAAGAAAACAGGTAGATTCAAAAGAAGTATCATGAGCAGAAATACACAGGACAAAGAATACTAGTATGGTAATTGTAATCATAAGTGATAAGCCTTTTTCGAATGAATGAATGAAGTTCAGAATGGCAAATCACTTACGTCTGTAGAAAAGGAAGATAATTGCTTATCTTTTCTAGAGATACTGCTTAGTCGACTACTTGATGGACCAATTGAACGATCTATTTATAGAAAACCTACCTGTACAGGACAGGACATTAATTAACACAGTTTCTGCCCTGTTAGGTACAAAACAGCCTTAGTAAGGTGCCTCTTCAGAGGAATCCAACAAATATGCACTGAAGATACACTTGATGTGGAAGAAAGAAAGTTGACACAAACTCTGTTTGGTAATAATTATCCATACAAGTTCATTAGGAGCTTTGAAGAGGTCACAACACCAAGACCCACTCCCTAAATCGCCGCTAAGAAATACGTGTAAATCAATCTATCCTATGTGGACGATCATAGCAGCTTGACAACTAGACAAAGATTGAGTGTTGTCGTTATAAATACTTTTTATACAGCTAAGATAAGAATAATTGAGAATGTGAAGTAGATATATCCATCTAAACCCTTTGAACGTGCGAGAAACGATGTCACATCACATTGCATTCGCTAATTTAAACACGCGTGTGGACACATACATAGAGCGGACTCATAGATCTTTACAAGTAAGGGCTTTAGAAGCACATAGACTTCCAAAATCCATTAATGGTGAGAACAGACGACCTAGCTTCTCTATCGCGAAACATATTATAGAGACAAGATCTAAAATTGATGTTTATACATCTTTTAAACCACTCTATAAAACCTGTTTGGAGCGTACCCTAAAGTTTGTGGAAGCCGTAGTGTGACTAGGAAGTTAAAACCATCTTTAGGCGTTCAAAAGTAACTCGTCATCACACTAAACCTTCTTTGGTAAACTTTGTTTTGATACCATATCATATGTATTATTACCTCTGTTATTTGGTTTCGTGATCTTCCTTGTTATTTTGACCTTCAATGTGTCGTTTTAACTCGACCTAAATTTATTTTTCCACTTCTTAACTCTTTATTAATTTCATACACATTCCTATGACAAGTTTCTGTGTGATCAGATTGTTCGAAATGTGTAGCGCAAATACGTTACACGATTCAGACAGATTACGTATTCTCACTGCTTTGTCTAAATGCATAGTTCCGGAGTCAGTGTCGTTACGCAATAAGTATGCAGAGTAATAAAATAAAGCAAGTCATCAGAAACCAGGATGGGTTATATTAAAGACTACATTTCCTATTTGACTTATCTGGTGGCATATTATACCTCTGGCTGACATACTCGATTTAAAAGTCATTTCAGTACGACAAACTCAGACATAACTTTTATAAAATAGAGCAGTGCTCAAGCAGAAGATTCAAGATAAATACTCTACAAATGACAACCACATCTACATGGTACTTCGAAGCAAGTTATAAATGTTGTATTCAAAAGAATGATCCCAATGCCCCTATGAAAACGTAACATTTTGACTGAGAAGTGATGAAACACAAGTGATATACCTCTTATTTAAATCACAATATTCCTTTCTACAACCTCCTTCGAGCTTCTCTAGACAAATGAATAAAATAAACATGATAAATTGTGCGATTTTTGAGGACTTGGATTAATCTAGTTCCAAATGTTGGATATCATCACGAACCAGCATTTGTTACAGAGACCATCAAAAACCAGGGAGCACTAGGTTGCTTTCCCGTCCTACTTTCAGACTCTTCTGCAATACCCTTCCGTGACCCTAACAGGAATCGGACCAGGGGTTTTCAGGTTATCAGACCAAGGTGGTTGACCATTCAGTGACTTGTGAAATCCAGCCTGGTCAACCAGTGTAACAGCGCTACCCGCAGCAAATGCCTTCTATGAGAATCCAGTTTACCTTGACATAATAGACCCATTGGCTAGAACTTTCCGTAATCTAAATAAAAATCTCCACCTCATTAATGCTGCTGAACAGATGTCCTGAAGTTGTAGTGACAACTTGCAGCCAGTAGGCTTCATCGTATGGAGTTGAACAAAATGCTTATCGAAGGTACTGGAGAGGGTAGCGCTATATCACAGGTTGGCATAGTCAGAATTCAAGGCCACTGAATTCCGGCTCAAGTAGATGAACTATCGATTAGCTCGATTTAGTAACCTGAAAGTTACGGTTTCTATTTCTGTTATCGCTCTCGATAACCTCTGATGTAAACGGACTTATACTGCCGCCACCCTCTGTTTGTCATTTTCCAGCCGGCCAATTTTGATTGCTCAAGTGAAAGATAAGTTACCTAGTTGTGCCACTTCCATGTGTATGTATAAATTTAGTTGCTCCTGTGGAGAAAGCTATATAGGCCGAACAACTAGACAGCTTAACAAACGCATTAATGAGCATCTTCCTTCATGGTTCGGAAAAGGTCAAATAAAGTCCATACGAAGTTCTATTTTGGCTCATTTGATTGATAGTGGTCACCAAGTGGACAAAAATAGTGCTTTCAAAGTTATTTACCGCATTCCATCAAGTCTTTCGAACGGAATCAGAACCCGTCTTTTACACTTAGCCGAAGCTATGGGAATTCGAGAGAACAATCCTAGTCTTTGTATACAAAAGAAATTTGTTCTACCTTTGTCTCTCCCTTGGCCTAGGTGAATTCTATTCAAAACCCTCCCGCCCTTTCTTATCATCCCTCTCCTTCGTACTTTTATGATATTTATTTAAACTCTGATTATCGTTCCATTTGATTTGACCTAATTTATTTATTTATTGAATTGTCTACATATATGCATATACTAACTTTGTTATTCTTATCACCTATATAAGCCTAATTAAATACCCAGACATCGTCGAAGCATCTGCACAAGAAGCCGACATGTCAACCTGAGACCGAGCACTTCGGTCCAATCAATCGACGGGAAAATCAAAAATTCAATTCAATAATTAATATGACCCGTTGCACAAGAGGTGGCTCTCGTGGCCCAAGTGGTCTAGTGGATAACGCTTTGGCGTTTGAAACTATGGGTACTGGGTTCGAGCCTCGGTGGGAACATCATCACTCACTGAGAAATGCAGGTACATCCAGCTGACGAGTCCCAAATAGGACGAAATGCGCATCCTGGATTCCACTGCTAGCCACCATCCACCAATTGTATACTAATTAAATACCCAGACATCGTCGAAGCATCTGCACAAGAAGCCGACATGTCAACCTGAGACCGAGCACTTCGGTCCAATCAATCGACGGGAAAATCAAAAATTCAATTCAATATATAAGCCTTATTAATAATATTTTGTTATTATTATAATCATCGCTATTAACTTCGTTCAAAACATTTACCACATTATTATTACTATTATTATTATTATGATTAGTATACAATTGGTGGATGGTGGCTAGCAGTGGAATCCAGGATGCGCATTTCGTCCTATTTGGGACTCGTCAGCTGGATGTACCTGCATTTCTCAGTGAGTGATGATGTTCCCACCGAGGCTGGAACCCAGTATGATTATTATTATTATTATTATGATTACTATTATTATTTGATCCACTAAATCACCGTCATTGGTTAAAATTTTATATATATATGTCTATGTAAATTAGAGTAAAGCCTAAAGAAGATCTAATTGAAAACAATATTGTTCGCTTATATGTCTTGTTCTAATTGAAATTAAATGAATGCATTAATGATATAAATAAAAAAGAGAGGTCACATCTGCTTATCTTAGATATGAATTCGTTTTGAAAATAAAATTATCAAATTCTCAATGCTAAGTATAAACAGTGTGATATTTGACTCAGTATCTGCGTGTGTGTGTGTGTGCATGTGTTTCATATTATTGCTTAGTGAATACAGGTCAGAACGGAGGTCATCATGACATGAAAATATGTCCTTTTCAGACAGTATATCCAAGAGAATTATTAAAATGCATAAAGGGAAATGAATATGACCCATTTATTGAAATAAAAACGACAATATTGTAATATGAGTTATATTTTTTTGTGAAAATCTTTGCTTTATTGTTTGGAATATGACTAATGCTGATTCTGTCTTAACTAATTTATTATTATTTCCATGGTTTCCGAGTGTAATACAACTTCTTTTCACCCAGAACTATGTAGTCCTTTTTTAACTGCCTCTCTTCGGCTTTGAACAGAACAAGGAAAGACACTGTGATAATATGATAACACAGATTACCTCTCTACAGTTTCTTCAGCCGTATACAACCCATATAAATTAATGCAATGAATTCCAATCTGATAAACAGGAATAACAGGTTAACTAAGATTTTTCAACTCTTGTTGTGAAAAGCCATCGACTGAAGAAATCAAGAAGTCTCGAATGCTTAGTATCTGATTGTATCATAGATACGAAAAACTCTGTAGTTACCTACAGGTCATCGTTTTTTTTAATTTATACTCTGTTTCTAAACTATCTACCTGCTTATTCCACTATTTTTGTCCGCCTTAGCCAAATTCCTTTTCAAGTGTTGTTTTGCAGGGATTTGATTCACATGACAATTGATTAGGAATCGACTTTAATTAGAAAACTATTGACAAGCCAGGGAGCACTGGATAGTCATTGGATTCCTTTCCGGTAGCTGAATCGTATACGAGCTGACCGTGTTACCTGCAGTTCCTGGGTTCGATCCCAGTCGGGATCATTAGTGAGTCATGTTGGAGAGTACCAAACAAGGATGAAACAGCTGTTCAGTAATCTCTGGTTTCCAAATGTTTCCCCAACAGATCTCAATCTTGAAATATTCCATTCCAAAGAATATTTTGGCAAGAACCAACATCTATTAGAGAGAAAATGGAAACCAGAAAGGACTGGATAGCTTTTTCCTGACAGAAGTTAGAATGCATGAACCAGTAGAATTCAACCTGGTGGCTGAGTGCTAATGTTTCTGCCTTGTGACACAAAGGATTTAGGTTCAATATCTGGTGTGATAGAGTGCATGCACTGCTGAAGAAACTACTAGTAGTGTCTGGTGCCTCTTTTTTTCAGTGACTTTTAATTGATATCAGTTAGTAATGACATCTGCCTTGAAATCGGTTGAATCTGCACAAACTGAATACTTGAAAACCGTCGGTTTGTTTCTCCCTACACCATGAAATTCTTTACCAATTATGAAGCAACTCTGTAAATTGTAAATATTACCTCTAGACACTTATAAATTTCTAACCTGTTGTGGAGATTTCTTCGTTGCATCACATGAGAAGTATGTCAGTAGTTTTGGAATTGTCTGCTGGGAGAAATACCGAAGATTGCAATTAAGTGTAAAACAACTGACGCAATGAAATGGATCTATACTTTAAACTATAACTTATTATTATTCAACATAAGTCAATAATTTAGATCTACTAAGGTCTTTATTGTTATTCCAACGTATTGTCAACTTCTTGCTCTCAGCTCTTCGCCACATGATTCTGCTCAACACAGTTAGTAATACCATCAGTAGAAGTAAGCCGCCTTGTGTTGCTCATGTTTTTATTTCAAACATTTCTCGGAGGTTTTCGTCGTTAATCACTTAAGAAACAGCATCATCATATAACTGCTGCATGAGATGGATAAAGTTCTGCGGTAGTCCGCAGTATTGGGACAGTTTCCAAATTACTTCATATTTGACATTGTCGAGGGCCTTTTCTGAGTCAATGAAGCTCAGGTATATAGCTGATAGTCACTTTATGTAGCCCCATTGAGTCATGTGAAAAAAGAAGACGTTAAGTGAAGAGACTCTTCTCGGCGAATTCATTCACATGGCTGTACAATCGCATTTATTTATTGTAATTATTTGTGTGTGTGTACATGAGGTTTGTCAGGTTTAGATAATTAATTAGGTAATACAAGAATGATCTAATACTGAAACAAGGTTAATTAGACAGCAACTAAAGTAAGTTTGAGTTAGTAAGTTAAATGACGTAATATAATTGACTAAAATGTTTCAACTTAGGTCAGGATAGCAACAGAGATAATTACAGGTAGAGACTGAATAGAGGTGAGGTAGAGAATAATGCCCTTTAAATTAGCACTAAAATTGAGCAAACAAATCTGATGACGTAACATAAATGACTAGAAATTGACCGTTGGTCAAAAGTCAGTAACAGCGGTAGTGGTGTGTAGAAATTAAATCGGGTAGGGCAGAGAACATAAAAGTTAAAAATGTAAAATATTACGAGTGAAAAGATAAAATAATACAGATGACGAGACAGAGAGAAATAGAATTTACCTGTCGGGTATTAAGATAGATTAAGTTCATTGTAATAGAAGTGATTGAACGAACATCTTCTGTATGCACAGTTCAGGACTTAGCAAATAAATTGCCATTGCTTCTGCACTTTGAAGAAGTTTGATTCGTACACTTTTAGGAAGACTGCTTCGTATTCTGTAGACGAATTTGAAGTTTGTTTGCGGTGTAGCTTAATGTCCAGAATCTATCAGATGTTCTAAGATAGAGCTCACAGAGGCATTGTTTTTCTCCTTTGTAAGACCATGCCGGAAAGTGTTTGGTGATACGTTTGAAAACGAACGCTGGGTACGGTCAACATACCTGGTTCCACATGAGCAGGTGAATTGGTAGATACACACTGATAAGGTCAGTAGTGGTAGCTTATCGTTCATGTTCATATAAATCATAGGTTTCGTGGATAAGGTTAGTCGTAGTTCAGCTGCGAAGAAGGTTTTCATTAGTCAACAGGACAGTCGACTTTTCAGTGTTTCCGCAGATGAATGGTACATAAATGCGATTGTACAGCTATGTGAATGAATTCGCCGAAACGAGTCTCTTCGCTGAACATCTTCTCTTTGTCATTTTATAGTCTGCTCGATAATGATGTACAGCATTGTAATTTGTTCTTTACATGAATCCAGCTTGTTCCATGGGAAGTTCTTTATCCAAGGTGATGCAGCACTGAACATTTAACTCTTACTCTTCACCATAGCATTATGAATATTTTTCATAGTATTTCACATCCAGCCTAACTTATTTAGTTGTCATACTTATTCGCATTATCCCTCACTTCACTGATTAGATTTCATGACTTGAAACTTGATAAACTTTATGACTGACTGACTAAATGTGTAGTTTGGTGTGAAATTTGATAACATTATTAATGAATGAATAATCCAGAGTGAACAAAGATAGCCTTGTGAATTTCAGTATATGTCTAACAATGGGATACACACGACTAGCAACATTCAATCCTTCCCAAAATAACCAACAAGGGTTAGTGAAGCAGGATTTTATGAACACCTCAATTTTCTCCTGAATGCTCTATATACAGTGTTACACACATACTATGAGTAATATACAAGGCGGTATGTGACTAATGCACAAACTATGACAAACCAATCATGCAAAATGATATATTTAAGTGTTTTACAGGGGTATAAGAGATTTAAGGTTTAGATTACAATGGATTACAGTTGGTGTTCATGCATATGTGATTGACAAAAACTGAAATCAAAGTACTAGAATATTCAATGACAAAGTATCTGATAGACTACAGGCATTAAATTGACACTGTCAAGGCATTCATTTTTGTCAGTAGACAAACAAACAGAAAGATGCTAACGACATCAGAATTCATCCACTCGATCTGTGTACAGTATGTTAATATGATGAATATATAGAATCTACCATGATATTAACTCTGACTTACTGTTATTACTAAAAATTTGCTATATTCCTTCTCTAATCACTATTATTCTCGTTTCATTTTAAACTATTTTTTGTCAGTACCGTCATCTTAACTCGTTTCAGCATGATTAATATTAATCATTTTTAAGTCCTCTATCTCTTTCCAATAGCTAAATGTTTATTATATTAAAGTAAGTGAACTTCAGTCCGTTATATTCTTACTTTTAAATCTCTCATACCCTTTTCTACACCTTGTCCATCTAAACTTGACCTGTAAAACATTTTCGCCTTTCGATTTCCGTGATTGATCCAATGTGGTGTGTTTACTTATCACGTATATCTTTATGTATTACTCGTAGTATATATGTAGCGAGAAATCACATGGTTCGGGCTGATTATGCTCTATAAGCTGAGTCATATCGGGTAGAGTGTTGATGAGCTCTAGCCCAAACGAAAGAAATCCTGTACGGTGTTTACATGCTTGACTGGCTGGCTGGCAAGCACCATCGTCTGATGTGAGTGGTATGCGACTATTAGTCAGTAGTGTATCGTCTTGGGCATATATTAATCACTATAAAGAGTATTCATTGCAGGAGGGAAATGAATATTTTTAATACACGAACTTGATTTTAAAGTCGTTAAGGTGAACCATTAATCACTAAATAACTGCTCATAACAGTTGCGAAATTTTATGACTTTCCAGTCAATAGCGATGATAGTAATTGTTTCTAAACAACCGATGTTAACTCTTCGATTGGAAGATGAAGTACCTAGACTGGACACCTTTAACTGTATCTACCCGTTCAACTCAGCTTGTGTTGAAGCGAGTTATATTGGCCATTGCTCCAGATACTTGATTTTTCGTGTTCAGGAACATCTACCGGTGTGGTTAAATAAAGGTGTATTGAAAACCATCAACAGTTTGACATTAAACCACATGGTCTGAACAGGCCAAAAAGCCAGCATTGACCAATCCTTCTGTATCATCTACTGGGTACCAAATAAATTGCCAAAATCATCCACGTACCGCAAACTCCAAACAGTAGAGATCATCGCAATTAGTACTAAGCAACCATTGATTTGTGTGCAGAATAAACAAGTCCAGCCACTACTACTAATACCCTGGCCAGCCTTTAGTAAAGACTATAAATTCATGAATTTGTATTATTATTTGTCCAAATTTCTCTGATATTCTGTGTACTGTTATGTTGATGCTATCGACCTATAATCTATTGATATTATTATTGATTCGATGTTATTTAAACAACATTAATGTTGTTAATAACACTAATTCAATGACTATTATGTATATATAACTGTAGAATCTGATAATGAAGTTCTCAAAAAGAATATTCTTTGTTTTGTAACCATTCGTCTGTTAAATAATGTGATGAAAAAGCTTTCCTATGCGAGCAAATGAATTTTGCTAAGGTGGAATACAAATCGTCAAATTAATTACAATTACTAATGAAGATATTTGACTATACATGGAAAACTATGATAAAATTTAACAAAGGATTGTTCTCGATTTGCTTTGTCAGTAAATGTGAATGATCCAACCAATTAATAATTTGAAGAAATTTAACAATTTGAGTGAATAAGGAGATATCGTTGCTGAGTTTTCATCTGGGATAGCTAAAGTCATGTTAATGATCAGCTACAGAATGAAGATGCTTGAAATTCAGGTGAATAGTGATGTTCTTCGGGGTCCACCTAGTTAGGTGTCAGAAGAAATACCTACCTACAGCACTGACTAGCAGTGGAGGTGATAAGTGCGAAAGGATTGGAAGTTGAAACTCATCTCACACTAAACTGTACCACAGTGGCTGAATGGTCAATTGGCTAGCCTCATAACATCACAATCATATATGTGATTTTTGGTGGGGTCGTGGATGCGTAACTCTGAACAGTCCCAAACTAGGATGAAGCAATTTTTCGATAATCCCTGCTTTATAGTGGCTATGTAACTGATATCAATCCATGTACGTAAATTGATCAATAAATTAGTTTACATAGGTACTCATTCATAGATTTTTCCGATGAAAAGTAGTCATTGATTTAATTACCCTTCTAAAGTGCATAGCTATCATCATCATACTCGCGACACAGCTCAAGAACTTCACTTTCACAACAATCTGCCTATCACTGAAACAATGTTTTAAAACCCGACAGTCCATAGTGACCAGAATTATTTAAGCTTTCTTGTGATGTGACTGCTATCCAGTGGTAGGCGTTCAAAATCGCTATTTAGCTGGATCGGTTTCATATATCACTACTTCTCACAAATCTCTCTGTATTTGCCCATTGTTAACAACCTTCCTCAACTGGTTCAATATAAACATGTACCGAGGTAGCTGTCGGTTAAACCTGCAGACCAGTCGAAGTGGAATAATATGCATTTGAGTATTTCAACAAGAAAAGACATCAGATGTTTAGAGGATGTTTGATCATTGTAAACCAAGAACGATAAGTTAGTCGTTTCTCACTAGTTTGGCACTCTTCATCAGTTGCACCAAACTAAAGACGTATAAATTCTAACTTTCGTCAGTTCAAGACGTGTTTTGTCTTGCCGTCTGTGACCATCCGCTTATACATAATACGGTGGACTCGGCTATCCCTAATCCTAATATGGGGACTTCAAGACAACGGACACTAATGAAGAGAAGACTAATATTTAGGCTATGGATTTTTTATTGATCTGAATTTATTCTAACCACGACTTTCTCATGGACTAATATCGGTCACAAACCATGAAGCTTCGAACATTTGTCTTCGTCCCGTTGTTAGACTCTTCAGAAGTACCCACCTTGTATCCCAAAGTTTGCTAGAGGTGCTAGAAGTGAATAGTTTCAAAGTAGGATGCAGCAGTTGTCCAGTAAACAATTATTTTCTAGCTAATATTGTTTCATGACAAAATCTACACTGGAGTTAGTGAATATCCCCAGAAAAGGGTAAACCCAAAAGTTATATGTGTGGTTATCAATAGGCTTTCTTATCCCGTCGCAGTTTCATGGTATTATCAGATGGATTCATAGACGTCTTATCTTAAATAATGAAATGAAAAACAAGGTATTCACTAAAAACGCACATAAATCACCGCATAAATGAAATAAAATACTGACACTTACCTGATGAAAAACTGAAAAACACGTATACCGATTAGGGAAAAGGTGGTATGTAGTTTCACGCAGAGAACTTAAATTACTTTGCCTAAGTAAATAAAAGATTACGGTTACATACCTGAAAAATAAAAAAATAAAACCAACACTAAGTGGAGAGAGAGATTAAAGTATTCCGTATGGCAGTTTCCTGTGAATTTGATTGATTTTCGAATATAACTTAGAGAAATATTGTAGTTACTACAAAACATTGTACTTCCTTGATCCTGCTGGTAAACTAACGCATGACTTTGAGGGGACTATATTAATATGTTCGGTATAACAGTGCTAGGTGTTTTTATATCATCTCAACAAAATTTTAAAGGTGAAGCTAGCGGTTTGGAAGTAATCACGAATATAGGACTAAACGAAGCACATGTTTATTCAGCCGTCTAAGAAAAAAATGAGCATAGAATATCCTTTTCGATAATTTCATCTTCTGGCTGTACAATTATATATATATATATTCAGAATATCCAGATGGCTATAAAAAATCAACAACAGGGATCTCTGGGAGCGAACCAACTCGGCAGGTGGATTGGCCACACTCTGAGAAAACCATCAAGTGACATCACACTCCAGGCCTGAGAACTGAGTTGGTCGTCATTCGAGGGTGACATGGAGAAGGTCATGTTAAGAAGAGATGAAAGCACGTGAGCGGACGTGGAGCTAGGTGAAAACGTTGACAGAGAATCGAACTAAGTGGAAACGTGCGGCTAAATCCCTATGTTTCTCTAGGAACTAAAGGAAACAACACTAATTTTATAATAAGTAAACAAATGTAATAGCAAATACAACACTTAACAAAATTAAAGAAATTTCCACTACAAACTGAGGACCATTAAAATCTTGATGACCCTGGTACGAACTGTGTCTGATCCAAATTCTTTTGGGTACATAAATTAGGTTTCTTAAGGTAGCTCCCAACAACCTCACCAATACGTAGTAGGTGAACTCTTAAGGTAAAATTAAGATTAGTTGGTATACGGTAGATGACTTTGAAAGCCTCGTTAACATCAGTCTTTGTTCTGTATCCAAGAGATGAGATAAAATAAAGCTATGAATAGATTTCGTTTTTCCTTTACTCAACCACGCTGGATGGTGTTTACCGTAAAAGCTCTACACATTGAAATGCCACACGCCTAGGGATGAAAGTATTCGTTACTCTACCTCACTGGTTGAAAAGCGATATTCTTGCCTCGTAATCTAGCCTTCTGGGTTCACATGGATGAAGTGACCCAAAACTAGGATGAAACAGCTGTCCATAGTTGTGTCGCCTATACTGTTGATATCTATCTTGAAACACACCAAGATAGTTCACAAGGTTTACTATTAGAAGCAGATACTTTTGAATTCAATGAAGTGGCCAGCATATTTCAATGTGGAGCTCCAAAACGTTGTTTTTCAAGAAGTGACATCTACCTGTCAGCTAAAACTAATGCTCAGGATGACTGTAACACTTAAGAGTGTGAAATATTCTCGTATCATGAATTCAAAGTCAATCTGAACGAAAAAAAATCTTCTCAATAAATTTTCTTCGTCAGGTTCTTACAATTATAAAATAATGTATTCATTGTCATCAAAATAATGGCAAGTTAGCTATGTGTTGAATGCATTTTCCACGTAGAATAACAGATTGGTAGTCATAGGGTAACAAAATAAATAGTATTTGTGTGACAAATGTGCTGAGCAGAATTCACTCACAAAATATATTGTAAAACAAGAGACAGTGATGTGATTAGTCGTAATAGATTCATACAATGTTGAAAATGATAGCTCAAGGTTGTAAAGAGTATCAGAATAGTGGCCAGTACAAAGTAGTATGCACTAAAGAAGAAATAGTAAGACTGCAGGGAATACTTCAGCACTAATGAAGTGGAGGCATCTACTTAGAAAAGAGATACTATTACTAATAATAGTGCATCGGTGATACAGCGGTTAGGACCCTAGCCGACCATGCACATGGTCTGCGGTTCGATCTCCGGCCAGTGACGCACCCTTTACTTCGCTGAGCCAGAAATAATGCTGGTAAAGAGGAAAAGTTGGGCATGAGGCTAGCAACCCCATCCTGTAAAATAAACGCTGCTACAGAAACGTTAAGCCATTAGCTTGAAGCCCTATGTTCCACTGGGGAACGTGAAGGAAAAAAAATTACTAATAATAAGTCGGAATAGTATGAATGGAAAATCTGATAGTATTTGGAGATAAAGTGAAGGGTATAAACTATAAATGATTGTGCCTAAAACTGCTAGGGTTAAGATGAAACAAAGTAAAAACTATGAACAATGCAAAAGAAAAAGAGATAGTTGGAAAAGGCACTCATGGAGAGGAGAAGACACTTCTAATCCAAGGTTGGCCAAGGTAATAACCACTCGTAAATGTATACTTTTTCAATAAAAATTTCCTGTTTAGTCGGTCTTATTGAAACAGTCTCAGCTATATGTAGAAGGCAAAGGTGAACTGTGCGTGAATTCAGTGTGTTCCTTTCATATATTTGTTCTTCTTCAAGAATCTGAATAAAGCAAGAACAACAGCGGTTTGTGCAGAATAGTATGGTACCATCATTTATTTCGTTGGCTTCTCAACATCTGCTTACATGCTAAGTAAATTATTAAGTTTATGTACAGAGAAGTTTTAACTTACTTGCAATTTTTTCTTCATAATGTCAATTGACAGGAGGTTCTGGAGTTATTGCATAACTCCTTTACCATTGAATGCATACGTTTACTTTGTTTAAATTTGAAGTGCCTGTGTAAAAACTATGTAAGCGTAATTTTTCGAGTACTGTTCACCAATTCCAGAACCTCCTATCAACTGACGTCATGTAGAATTTGCAAGTATGTTAGAACTTTTCTGTGTATGAAATTAATACCAGTTTATTTAGGCTGTAAGCAGCTGATGAAAAGATAAAGAAATAAATGATGGTATCATGCTATTCTGCACAAACCACTGTTGTTCTTGCTTTATTGAAATTCAGTATGTGCTATATAACCATGAAAGCTATTTAAGATTCGATATGATATCCAGTACCGACTAAATGAGATAGAATTATACGTTTTATACATTTGGTTTCTTTCTTGCTGAATCAAGCTGGTAAACATTCTCGAATCCGTTGGTGAAACACCCTAGTTGTATGCCTTATATAACTTGAAAGACGGGAACAAGTGAAACAATATATTCGTGAGAAAGTGCTAAGCTCAAGTAAGACGTCTTTCAGTTTCGGATTGAGCACTGGACGGCTAATGGAGGATTTGTCAATTTCCCTTCCTCACATTGTATAAATAATCACTGAAATCACTTTGCATTTCATATTTTTTTTGTAACTGCATTCAGCCAAAGCCGTTTGTCAAACAAACACTGTTTATTTCGTCCTCCTGTAGCCACTGATTTGTTATTCTGCGTCAAAAACGCATCCTCCACATAACTTGGCATTATTGTTACAATAAAGATTATATGTTATAACCGTAAGAACCTAGAGAAAAGAATTTATGGAGAAGAAAGAACACTCTACATTCAGACAGACTTTTAAAAACTATTGCTTTCAATGAGTAGTTGCCGGCTATTAATAACGTCAGTCAGTAGTACATGAATAGTATAGATCGTTTTCTGACAAACAACAGGCTTACCGGAGTTGACAAGCAACCAAGAAAAATATAGATCTGTAGGATACCTAGAAGGTATAAGGAAGGAACAAGAATGTTTAGTCTAAATTACTACTGTAACGCAATCGAAAATGAATAATAACAATAACTGATACACTGGCAAGACATTCCAGTTTGTTTATTCACCTGAAACACTGTCTCTCACTCTCTCTCTCTTTCTTTCTCTCTTCATTGGTAACAGGTGTTAGTTAGTCAACAACACTCGTAAGAAAAACACCTGTAAAAATTTATTAGAATAACAGACAAATAAATAAAATTAAGAACAAAATAACAATAATAATAACAATTTATTGAATGTAACAGATTTCGCTTGATTGTCATAAAAAACTTTTAAACTATTTTATTCATTTTCATGATAATGTATAATTATGAACAGATGTGCTTTAAAAGGATAAAGGCATGAGGATGGAGACGAAAGGGATGATCATGAAATCATCTACACCTGGAATCAGATATTATTTTATTGGCAATCAAAATTAATAAAGTATATTTCAAAGACTTAGTTTATTGTCTTCTGATTCATTTCAAGTTTGATCAGAAAATGATGTCAGTTAGAGAACCATAATAAAAAACTAGGGAGTAATGGGTAGCTGTTTAGCCTCAGTTCAGGACTCTTCAGTGGCACTCAACCACTTCATCATCAGGGATCGAACCTGAAGTCTTCAAGCTATCAAGTCAAGCTTGTTGATCATTAGGTCAATGAGGTCAGAAGTCAGTGACCCGTGAAGTCTAACTTCTGTCGACTCTCGATTTTGGTGCATCGCCAACCAAAGTCATAGGCAAGTATTTGTCCTTACAGCTGATCTAATATAATTCCACTTGAAAAAATTAGTGTATGTTTTTTATGTTTGAAGAAAGTTGTTAAAGAGCCTTTGACTGAGGTTTCATATTCACTAACACTCATCAGCGAGACGTATCTCCATCCTTCATAGGACATAGTGTCCCGTCAACTGTATTCAAACTTGAATAGCCCAGTAAAGCAGTTGAAAATATTATCACTAAGCCAGTAAAGCCCACGATTATCCCCATGTAGGACTGTGCAATGTGTACATTAGAGGAGTATTCACTTTCATACCTCTGGTTCATAGGCTCACATAAATTTTTGTTCGAACTTTTTAAACTCAGCTTTCAGCGAAATCCAATGGAACTGACGACAATAGTTATCGTAGGCCGGCTATTGCGTCCTAGTCTGGTAGTTTTCAGTAATGTGCACTCACAATCTTGCCAGTGATTGAATTCAGGATCTCCAAGTAACAGGGAGATCTTCTCAACAATTCAACCATTGGGTTGGATTTCAATAACTCAATAATTCGTGATATAGCGCTACGGCCAGTCGTCGCCATCGATAGGTATTGTCTTCACACCCTATATGATTGACGGTATGAGTTACAACCTTTCACTAAAACTTCGGGACATCCATTTTGTAGCCATCACTTACTACGAAATTTATTTCTAAGGTTTCAGCTTAGCTTGCCTGTGGATTTTTTTTTATGAAGAAGATATTTTTTAGTACCATGGGCTTTAACTTTATTTTACTTTTCAAATTATCAGCTAGTGACGAAATTCAGGTACATAAGTACATAAGTTTTAGTCTCAGTTTATGTACATTCTTCATCGATCAGTATCTAATATAATATTGTTTATTACCTGCAAAGACGGATATGCATTTTATATTTCCCTTCATTACACTGCCACCAACTGAGCTATTAATATAGCCTTTATTTATTATTATTTTACTTCTTTGCATTCTGAGTATAACATAGGGGGGGGGGGCATGTTTGAGCTTCAAAGTCTCAGTGGCAGAGGTGTTTCTTCTTCATGGAGTGTGGTTGTTGGCCTTACCTCTAACCTTACCTCTTCACTGGGCTTAATACCAGCTAGGTGAGATTCACGAATTTATCGGCTGGGAGTCGAATTCTGGACCAGGTTAGGCTTGTCTGGTGAATATTTTACCACTGAATTATGGGCACAAACAAAAGTAACACTGAGATTAATAATTTAGCAGCAGACATGAGACAAAAAGCAACTGAAACCAAGAAGTATGTATGCTAAATTTTCAATCCGATATAAATGCGGTCTGCTGATCTACCAAATTGATATGAGGTTCAAAACAGATGTACTTTGAGTGATAGAACTGAGAATTACTGCAAGTTCTATTTGCTTTAAAAATATTCTGTTTACATGGAAAGATATAGTGCAATTTAAAATTACCACTTGTATATTCAGTTAGGAACAGACTAAGCTTCTTGTGATCTGAGCTATGCTTTAATATTAATTATTAAGATGGGTGATGGACAGACTAAATCAGATATCGTGTTAATAATCCCACCATTTGTCTGACAAGGTATCACAGTCGAAGCAACATGTTTTCAAGTATTTATGTTACTTCGCAACACTGATAGTGCAAATAAAACAAATACCCAAGTGTCGACTTGTAGCGATATGCCTGATCTCCAAGACAGATCTCACCACAAACGCATATCATTTAGATGATGACGGCATCAGATAGCTGTTTCGTATTAGTCTAAAACCCCTCAGCAGAGCCTGTCTACGATTACGCTAAGAATCCAACCCTCGATTTTCAGGTTAACAAACGAATTCGTTCGCCGTCCAGACAGCGAGTACACATCCAATGACCTATGAATTCCTAACCATATATTAGCTACCTTCGTTTTCATTATCTGAGGGCTATTGAATGATAACATCGATACCATTAAGCTCCATTTTTCAAAAATCCAACTAAATATCAAAATCGATTCAACTAAATCACATATTTTCTGGTTTTATGTATTTACTTGTTACGATTTTTTTTGAGTACGTTATATAACTTATGGCAAAACTAACTTTCTGTGGTTGAGTGGGCACAGAGGAGTAGGTCAGTTAGGCTCTGAATTTTTTCCAGGTAGTTGACCTTATTTGATTATGGAGGAATGCTTCAATCATACCAGGTGTTTTATCGACTATCTTTTTACACAGCTGGAATATATGTTGAAATGCTTTAGCTATTTTATGCGCGTAAACACCTTGCGACTGCTTTTATCTTGTGCTGTATATCGCGAATTGACAGAAGTTGGGATTCGTGACCGATTAGGTCAGGTCCCAGTGGATAAGTGGTCTACGAGTTAACCTTGTGACAAGGGGTTCTGGGGTCGAAATCCGGTATCCATGTACTACTGAAATGTCCCAAACTCGGACGAAACAGCTGCCCGGTTATCTCTGGTTTTCCACTGGTTTTCTAACTGATACCAGCTTGCGATCAAACTTGTAACCATTTTCTCTTTGTTTATTCTCATTTCAGCCTCATGCGATTTTGCAAAAATTTCAAATGGTCCAACTTTTCAGCTGAACCGTCAGAAAAGTAAAAAAATGCAGAAAGAAGAAAAAAAGATGCACAAGTTAATTGACCGCAATATGTACAAATTAGACTAAGAGGATTATCATATTTTGTCTGTTATGTTGTTTAATGTCTCTTCCTGCATTTCCAGTCAATTTGAAATCCCATTTTATTTCAATGTGTTTTTTGATTTTCAATGTCCAATTGTTCATATGTTTTGTTTTTCCAAGCGAAAACGAAATGATAATGAATAGTTATCATTAATTGTATTGTTAATGTTTTGCTGTTGATATCATGATTACTGAAATGCTTTTTGTAAATAAATGTGAATGAATTTCACTTTTCACTTCTTTATGTAGTAGAAGAGCTTTTGTGAAGTTGTACGTATTCCTTTTTGAAGTTTGTTAAGAAGGCTTTCGTTTTATAAAATCAATACTACACTGGTCCGCATTAGTCACGTCACAAAAGCATACTTAATGCTACGTAATGGGACTTTAGAGAACAGTTTTGAATAGAGAGGGGAATCTAAAAGATAAAACTGGACGAATATGTGAAAGATATTCAACCATGTCAAAAAACTATAGCCCAAATAGCCAGAACATATATCTTTTGTGGAAGTCTGTGAGCTACACACTTAGTTTTTGAGGATCAGTGATGACGTATGTGGGGTGCAGCTCACACCCGGGACTAGTAAAATCGATGAACCACACCTCCACCATCCCACAGATTCTTCAATTATCTATTCTTGATAACTCTAGGACCAAAACCAGTTAGGCCAGTCCCCTTCTAGGTTTCATGGAGTAACTGTCAATGAATTAAGTGACTGGTGTTACGTTTTTGTCCGATCATCTGCTATTTAGACTATTGGTCTTTTATAGGGATTTGGATAAATTTCATCGTAGATTTGGCTGCAAACCAACTTCAGCTACAGATAAGTGAAAACCCAGAGAGCACAAGACGTCTATTCAATCCTAGCTTGAGTCCTGAAGCTGTATTAAGAAGTTATAACCAGTCTGGTCATTCTTGTAAAGGTGGAGTGGATGTTTGTCGAAACCACTGGTTGAGAGTAACGCTATATCACAGAGTGATAGACTTAGTATTTACGGGCGACTGAACTCCAGCCCAAGTGGTCAACGAGCTTGCCCTGGTAACCTGAAGTTTCAGGGTGCGATCAGTGAAGAGGTCGTGGGTGAGCACTGATGAGAAGTCCCGAAACAGCACAAAGCAGCTCTCCACTATTTCCAGGTTTTCAATGATCTCTAACTGATGCTGGTTCTTAACGAAATCTATATCGGGATCAATAACTTAAGCTTGATCTATAAATAGTTAGAAAGGGTAGTAGATTTTAACACTTAAATCATTTGCTTTACTTGAAGTTATGTTTTGACCATATTATTTTGACCTAAAGATATATATATGTACAGAATATTTAAGAAGAATAGGAACGCAATACTTTTAAACACAGATAAAAGAGTCATTGAGATATTGATCAGTCTTATAACAATGTCTAGTATAAGCATGTTTCTAACAGAAATCAAAATTCTGTATTAAATAGTAGTATCATAGTCAAAGCTTTTAGCTGTTATTATACAAACGAGTATTTCGTCAGTAAACTAGAGAATATATTTCTATAAATGCGTTCATATGATGAATACTTTTAAGTAATTGAGGCGAAACCATGAAAATAATAAATAGGATTATTTGTTATGTTTTACTCACAAAACCATGTATCAGTAGTATGCGTTAAATGGTGGGAAAAAGGTACAGTAGTAAACAATCGATACATAAAGTTACTAGAAGATTAAATCAATCCATGAACTGATTTATAAGTGACAATCAATTTCATCATTTAATATTCAGTGACAGTAGAAATCTATTATTGACAAACACAATCGAATCGCTAAAATACAAAGATATATCTTTTTTGTACATTTTAATACCTTTCATCTTGAATGTAAATATTATTATTATTGTTCCCTTGAGTCCCTAGTGGAACATAGGGCTTCAGCTGCACTTCTCCACCTTCTTCTGTCTTCTGCTGTACTTTTCACCTCCATCCATGTTGGTCCACACTGTTTCAACTCCTCTTCACACGATCTCCTCCATGTCACCCTTGCACTGACAACCCACTCGCCACTCCCCTTTCGGGTTCCACTTGAGGGCTTGACGCGCGATGTCACCCAGCGGTCTCCTCAGCGAGTATCCGATACATCTCCACTTTCTCCTGCATATTTGTTGGACGACTGGTTCTTGTTTTGTTTGTTCACATAGTTCCTTGTTGGTGATTCTTTCCGGCCCGGCCATCTGATCTTCAGTATAGAGCGAAGACAGTTGTTGATAAAGGTCTGCAATAGGCTGTTGGAAATATTCTTCGTGACCCGCCCGCCAAGTTTCTCATCCGTACAGAAGAACTGACTGACTTGACATTTGTATTGCAAATCCGACCGAATTTTGTTGTTGATGGTCAGTAACGGAGATTTCCAGATTGGTTTCAGGTTGATGAATGTGTTTCTCGCCTTCCTGATCCTCGCTCGATTTGACATCCTCGTCCGTTCCGACTGCATGTAGTTGAGACAATGCTCCCTAGATGATAAGTGAATGAAGTAACATCTTTCAAACCCCTCCCGTTGATGGTGATTGGCGCTGGATGTTGTTGCTACCTGTTGTTGCTGGTTGGTTATTTTCATAACCTCTGTCGTGTCTATGTTCACCTGGAGTTCTGTCTTCGCTGGCTGCTTCTTTGACCAGTTTGTCGGTTTTCGCTTGTCAGTCTTCAATTTTGTGTGACATCAAACATAAATCATCCACGCGCGAAATCCAGGTCTTCTAGGTTCTTCACATCGGTCCAGGATATACCTGTCTTCTCGTTTCCCCCTGTCTGATGTATAATTCAGTCCACCACAACGCAAATACTAGGAGTTTGTATTTTTCACAGCTTATCAGTGATGTGGATTTTCAAAACATTTGAAAGATTTTTAGTCAGTGAAGATTAATTGTTGCACCTTTCTGGCAAGCTATTCCCACATTTTATGAGAATAACTGGCATGCTTACAATCAGCGTAACAAAATCTTTCGGAATAAGGTTTTTCTCATATTTTCGCTTTCCGAGCGGAACATAGAACTTCAAGCTGGAGCTTTGAAGCCTAACTAGCGGTAATTTCGTTCGTTTTGTGGGTAGAGTTGCTAGCCTCACGCCAAAAACCCCCCTCCTCTACCTGGTATGCTACTGGTTAGGCAAATTTGTAGAAGTATATTAGGCGGAAATCGAGCCCGAACCATGTAGATAATCGGTGAACACTCTACTACTGAACCATCAACTGAACAGTTAACATACGGATATAATACAAAAAAGCTAAGAAGAAAAAAGAGAAAGAAGTCGGTTGAAACTAAACTAAGATAAAAGAACAAGTTTTTGGTTTCACAAACGACATTAAATACAATGCGATGATTGCTTGGGTTTAATAGACTCAGCTGAAACTCATCTACTCACCTAAGAAATTTAATTCACACTCTACAGGCTGGCCATAAGAGGTAGCACAAGAGAAAGTAATCTAAAAATTTAAGTAAAAATAAGTGAATTTCTTTTTGACTGGAATTCTGCAAATAGACAGCCGGATATATATCGCTACCATTGCAAACTCTTTTTTTTTGATAGAGATGATTAACCAAACTTATGGCCATTCCTCTAGAAACCAGCATAATGTAGAGAAAAAAATTCTTTTCGATAACTTCTCCATCAGGTCCTAGAGTTATAAATCCATGACAGAAATAAGGTTCTATCTTAATGGACATGTACCAAACAACCTTGGATTAACAGTAGTAAATAGTTTGAACTCGTCAATTACCGAACACTCGTTAGACAGAAGAAACTGAGTGGACTCACCAGAAGCACTTGAAATAATTAACCAACAAAGCAGTTCAATTCTTTTTCAATTTTCTGAAGCTATGACAAGAAAATGACCGAAGCCTGATCTATGTATTAAAAGGAATCTTTTGTGAGAATTCACTTTCCATGGTAAATCTCTCCTAAGTAACTTACTGTCCTCTGATTTCATTACTTTGTCCCATCCAACCCCCTCCCAGTTTTTCGCCTGAATTTTTTAAGTTGGGCTTAATTTTTCATCACTTAATGCATCACGCCATCAACTTTTCATTTGACTTCTTATAAATCAAGTTCTGATTTTTTTAATTTCATGAGCTCTAAGCAATATATTTTATCATCTCTAATAAGGCAGTTATCATTGACTTATCACCACCCTAACAAAAGATTCACTTCTCCAGAGAAAATCACCGCTTATAAAATTTGTGTATATCCTAATAATTTTGAGATAACTTTATCATTTTTGTTTTAAGTCACTATGACTTTCCTTAAATAATCCATTCTGGAAGACTGATTCATGATGATTAACAAAAAGTTACTTATTTTTGATTGAACACCAGTCAGTAACTAGCGTAATGTGTCTAGTTCTATCTTCAGTGCAGACTGAATTCTATCAGTCAAGCTTGCATTGTGGCAGATCGCCTCCAACCATCTTATACCAACAATTCACAGTGCACCGTGATAGCGAGCCACCTGGCATGGTGGCCACATTGCAAGCTTGACTGGTAGAGTTCAGTTTGCACCGAAGATAGGATTAGACGCACACATTACACTAGTTACTGACTAGTGTTCAATCAAGAATATCCAGTACAGTACTACAGATGGCCAATCGCGAGTCCGAATAGCTCAGTGGTACCGTCTTTGACTGCGGGTAGCACTGGGTGACGCGGGTTCGAATCTCAGAAGGGACATGAGTTCCTTCAAGGTTATACATAAGCCTCGCTGAGTCTTGAGTGCCACTAAGCACGAAACCTAGGTCACGCCGGGCTTCCTGCTGACCGCCTCCAACCATCCAATGCCAAAACGCTGGTTATTTTGGTATTGTTGTGTCCTCTGAACTGGATAGCTTATTTGAAATACTTTCATTGCCCTACTAGGCAAAATCTTCAGCCCATAATTCAATTTGATGAAGTGAGCTTTTAGATTTCTCCACTAGTTCACTAGTCGTCTCCCTTGCTGGGTGACCTTGAACGTAATTGGTTGTTTTCGTGTGTTTTTACACCCTCTGGGCTACTTGTGTTGGTACTGACTGTTCTCTTGACCTGAAGTTTGACCCTTTGTGTATGAGATTTCCTTTTCATCGATTGGTAAATTTTGTGCACGTCAATGTGTCTATCAATTGACGATTCACTGGAATACAATAGGAGGGCCACAACATGTATAAAAGACATCTAAGAAATCACTGCAAGATACTTCAAGCCTTTATGAATTGATGCCACACACAAACCAACAAAATCACTTCACTCAGCTCTGTATCAACCAAAAGACTCAACATCGACAGAAAATAAAACCAACATCATCTACAAGATGAGTTGCAACGACTGCCGAAAACACTACATTGGCCAAAGTGGATGTCCTCTTCGTCTCCATATCCATAAATATAAACTAGCCGTCAAAGGAAATGACACCCACTCCCTCACATAGCTGCATACAGAAAACCACGGACATCATTTCGACTGGGACAACATTCAAATATTAGACAGAAGAAACACCAGTAATGCTACAGAATTTTTAGAAGCCTGGTATTCCAGTGAATCGTCAACTAAGAGACACGTTGACATCAATAAAATTTACCAATCTAAAATGTAAGTTAAATTAGTATCGTAACTGGTTTTATTAAAAACTATTAGTCATTCGCAGCTGACGTGAACCAGCAAAATAAATTGAATCGGTATTGTTCTTTGCCAATGTTTGTTCTACCTCTGTTTAAATATCCATAATAGTCAGAGAATCATAGATATTTCCAATCGGTGAAAATGTAAGAAATTAGATAAATTCGAGTTTGTCAGTGCTCATTCACTAATCTGTGTTTAAGAATTAAGGGATGTATATCTGTAACAGTGGAATTGTTTACTGACAAATCAACTGGAGGCCTGATGAAATCAGTACTCGCCGCTTCCCTTTCGGGTTCCACCCGAGGGCTTGTCTAGTGATGTCACTTGATGTTTTCCTTAGCGTATGGCCAGTCCATCTCCATTTATTCCTGCCTATTTGTTGCACAATCGGTTCCTGGTTGGTTTGCTCATTGCCAGAGATCCCTGTTGCTGATCTTTACTGGCCGGCCATCTGATCTTGAGTGGTATTGAGCGAAGGCAGATGTTGATGAACGTCTGCAGTTTGTTGGAGGTGATCTTTATGACGCGCCAAAATCTGGTCCGTACAGTAGCACTGACTTTACATTGAAGTTGAAAATCCGGATCTTATTTTTGATGCTGAGTGCTGTTGACCTCCACACAGACTTGAGAGTAATGAAAGCTTGTCTTGCTTTTCCGATTCTTGCATTGATATCCTCGTCAGTTCCGCCTGTAGTTGAAATGATGTTTCCCAGGTAGGTAGGTAAAGGAGGTTGCTACTTTCAGGTTCCGCCCATTTATACTGGCTGATTGTTGTCTGTTGTTGTTGCTGTTCCTGCTGCTGTTGGCCAGGAGTCTTCTACACCTACTTCTCGTTTCCCTATGTTCACCTGAAGTCCTGTTTTTGATGCTTCTTTTGCCAGCTTGTTGCTTTTCACTTGCATATCTTCCAGTTTGTGTGAAATCAGACATATGTCATCATCAGCGAAGTCCAGATCCTTCAAGCTGTTTTTTGTGTGAGTCCATTTTATGCCTGTTTCCTCATTCCCCGCCGTTGTCTGTCTCATTATCCAATCTACTGCAATCAGGAAGATCGTTGGCGATAATAGACAGCCCTGCCTCACTCCTGTCCTCACTTCGAAGGATTCCGTAAGTTTTCCGTTGTGGATTACTTGGCATGCAGCATTGTCGTATAACTGTTGGATGAGATGTATAATTGTCTATAGGACCCCGTAGTAGCGAAGTAGTTGCCAAATGACCTCTCGGTCGACGGTGTCGAAGGCCTTTTCAAAGTCGATGAAGTTGAGATAGAGAGGTGACTGCCATTCCAAGCTTTGTTTAGTGATCATCCGTAGTGTGGCGATTTGATCAATACATGATTTGTTTCTCCTGAATCCAGCTTGTTCCGGTCGAGGTTTTTCATCCAGGTTGGCGTGTTCGACTCTCTCCAGGATGGTGCGGCTTATTATTTTGCTTGGGATGGACAGGAGCATAATTCCGCGCCAGTTTTTGCATCGACTTAAGTCTCCTTTCTTTGGTAGTTTGAATAAATATCCTTTCTTCCAATCTTCGGGTACTTTGCCCCCTTTCCAAACCTCCAGTGGTGGTGGCATCATAAAGTCCGCTGTTGTCTCTGGGTCTATTTTCAATGCTTCTGCTAGGATTTCATCTGGTCCTACCGCTTTTCCAGCTTTTAGCATCTTGATTGTATTCAGGACCTCTGATTTCGTCAGAGGGTCGATGTTTACTGGTAGTTCTGCTTCTGTGGTTGGTATTGTTGGGCGCGTTGTAGGTGGCGGTCAGTTTAGAAGTCTTTTGAAGTGTTCAGCCCAATGTTTTCTTTGCTCTACTTCTTTGGTGATTGACTCTCCATTGTCATCCTTTACTGGCTTAATCCGTGTCGAACTTTTTCCCTATAGGTGCCTAGTTGTTTGGTAGAGTGTGGCGAGGTCTCCTTTGCCTGCAGCTTGTTCTGCTTCCCTTGACATGGCTTCATAATATTTTCTTTTGTCTTCCCTGGCACTTTTCTTCACTCTTTTGTTCAGTGTATTGTAGCTTGCATTCAGCTCCTGCTTTTTGTTGCTCGTCAGTGCACTGGATAATATTTTGTTTCACTGTCCTTCTCTCTTCTATTAGTTTCCAAGTGTCCGTAGTGAGCCACTGTTTGTCCTGCCTCTTCTTTCTGCCTAGAACTTTCATTCAGGTTTGACTCCACAGCGTTTTTAAGTTGTTCCAGTGCTTTTCGACGCTGACCTTTTCGCTGGTGTTGATTTGTGTCTCGGCTTTGTCCCTTATGCTTGCAATGAAGATGTCCTTTGTAGCCTGGTCCTTTAGCTTTTGAGTGTTAAACTTGGCTTGTGGTCTATCTGCAGCTCCTGTTTCCCTGAAAGCTCTTAATTTTATTTGGATTGTCCCTTGTACGAAATAGTGGTCTGAGCCAACATTCTGCTCCACTTCTTGCTTTTGTGTCCAGTAGGCTGCGCCTCCACTTCCTTGAGATTGAGATGAAGTCAATTTGGTTTTTGGTTTGCCCATCTAGTGACACCCATAAAGCCTTGTGGATATCTTTGTGTTTTTGTATACGCTTCCCCCAATCACTAGTTCGTTGAAGGCGCAGAAGTCGACGAAGAGTTCTCCATTTTCATTCATTTCTCCGAGAGCTTCTCTGCTCATGATGAGTTCCCTTCATGTGTTGTCTGGTCCCAGTTTGGCGTCCATGTCTCCCAGTATGGGACCTTAATTTCTAATCAATACAGCGCATCATATTCTCTCTAATTCTTATTGTCCTAACCATTCAGTTATATACTTGAAACACAAAATATACTCATGCCCATTCGTGATTGACTTTCAAACTACTGGTGTTCATTTCTTGGGGTTAAAAGGAAGATATCATGAAGGATTAGCCTGAGCTTCAGATCAAACAGCACTGTGTCACAGGATGTATGTACTATAGGTTGCTTTTTCGGCTTGGAGATCCTGGATGACGAGAAAATATTGTGCAACAAATTACTTTGAAAATCCTGTACACTGTGTAAACATCTTGTTCAGACATAAAGCTATTATTTACTTTTTTTATTACTCACAAATATGTCAAAATACACACACCTTACACCTCCTCAGTTGCATATGGCCTCCGTACCTTACTTCTTTTGTCCTCTATATTGTCTGACAAAGGTCTTTCATTTCTCCTCTTCTCCACTGAATCTATCCCTTTGGTAATCAATATTCTTGCAGAAGACATCACGCATAATGCACTACTTACGAAATCAGATAAGCAAGATCCACCACACAACCAGCGCGTAGACAGACTATTCAAATGGCTCAGATAAGACTTGAGTTAATATTCAAATGCATTCATCCTTATTCGATTCTGACTGGCGTAGTAGTCACCATTATGACATAATTTAGTGTTGAAAGAACACCAAAAAGAAAAAGAGATTGAGGAATTAAAATAGAAATTTGTGAATTAGTGAGCAAAACTTTGGAAAGAGTGGTACTATTTATTCATTTAAATTATATTCTCAAGACGCTTTACACACTGATTCGTGTTATGTACCTGTCGTCAATAAAGTGAACTCATCGCCAATCTGCTATGATATGATCTCTTAAACAGTTGATATGACTGAGTGGACTTATGCGTGGTTATAATAATACTGATGCAGTGAACAGCTTAACTGATATGGCCAAATTCACCTTTTCGTTGTTGGCACCTTGAGCTTCATTGAGCCACGTGAATATAGAAAGACTGAGACTGGCCTCTGACTGTCAGGATACGATTCTATTAGGAAAAACACGTCATATTTATATGCTATTCTACTACATAAAAATCGGCTCAGGGCAGTAAGAACAGATTGTACTGACTGATAGGCGATTCAGCTAAGGTAGGCGAGAAATAAATATTCTGAGTGACTGATTATTTGATTAAGATCGAGGTAAGGAAAAGATGACGAAAGTTTACGGTCATCTGATCACACGATGAGTCATATAGTGAGTTATGATATGATTGATATTTTAAGCTCATTCCTATCGATTCGTCACCAGGTAGTGACCAGTAACTTTCCCTGTCTAGTGATTAGAGATAATTGAACTCTATCAGTCAAGCTGACAATGTGTTCACCAGGATGAAGGAATATCGGTCGTCGGTCACTTCGGATTAGTGTCGCATGGTTGAAATTCTTGCCTACAGACTCTATAAGTTTGATGTCCCCCAGAGATTTTAACACGCACTACTCAGTGCAACGAGATATTGATAACGAATAGGTGGGCATTTGTTCCTTCGAAGTTCTAGATGCTCCCTGTTAATGAGTGCTAGTCAACACAAAATCTGGATCCATGGCTACTGACATAATGCTTCCGACCACCTAACATAAGTTTCTTACTTCCACAAAAGCACTACACGGAAGTAGGTTATTTTCCATTTGAATGGCATTACAAAAAGCGTAGGAAGAAAATATTGTCATGATTATTATTACTCCTTAGGGTTCCAAGAGGAACATAGGGTTTCAGCATCAGATCTCGATTTCACTCTATTCTCTGTAGAATTCAGTAGTTGGCTTCACAACTACCTATAAGCCATCGTCTTCTCTTCACGCAATCTGTTCCACATTACCCTCGGATCACCAACTCCTAGTTTTCTATCCGTTCTCACTTTAGGACATGGTGCACTCAAAGACTTCTGCAAAGTAACTCAAATCCGTTTCGACTTTGTCTGGCATAACTGTTGGTTGACTAGTTCCTGGTGGTTCGTTGCTACAGTTACCTGATGCTAGTCCTTTTCAGCTAGCCATCTTAACTTCAATATGGAGCTAGTGAAGACAACTGTTAATAAAAGTAGCTTGCTGGAAATGATTTATATGGTGCATGGTACAAATATCTAGGTCATATATATTTTCTGACTTGATATGGATGTTAAAAATCTCAAATTCTATTACTGATGTTGAATGCAGCGCATTTACACACTGATTTCATGAAGGTTTAGCTGACTTTTCTGATCATAGCTTCCATATCTTCATTCATACCGCTGCTTATAGTCGAAACCATGCTGATTAGGTAAGTGTAAGAACTGACTCCTTTCGAAATTCTCCCCCAATGATATTGACTGGTGCTTGTTGTTGTTGCTGGTTTTCCAGTATGTTTTTCACCTCCGTCTCCTCACCATATTCACCTGAAATCCTATCTTCGCTGTCTGACTCTTCTCTCATCTTGTTGATTTTCATCGATAGATCTTCGAGTTTGAGTGACGCTGGACATAAATCGTCCACATAGTCCAAATCTTCTAAATTCTTCTTACTGGTTCAATGTATTCCGCCTTTTCTCGCTCTCCTTTATCTGTTGCATGTTCCAGTCCACCCCAGTTAAGAATATTATAGGTCTGTCTGTCTGTTTTCAACATAGAACTTTGCACCGATGTTCAGCAGTTCAAGTCGCCACACTCCATGTAGCATACAAAGCAAGAGAAGAAAATAGAATAAATGCAAAATAAAGACAGTAGACAGGGATATAAGACAAAAGGAATAGCAATAACGAAAAACAATAGAGTTTTATAAGTCACAAGTAGTGGATGCGTCTGCACGATTAAGAATGATTTTGAGCCATATCACCGACTTTCTCCAGCAATTGGTTTTTGCCGTCCCGAGGACCCCAACAAGGAAGTCAGCGTACACCTCCCTACATGGCTTAAACTAGCTGATGTGGATTTCACTGACTGGTGCCATGTTTTGGTTTGACCGCCACTAGCTGTTTTCCAGCCTGCCCCTATGTCAGCTAACATTGCCCGACGAGGAAGGCGACGACCAGGCATACATCAGTCAATATAGCTTCACAGTAATTCACAGCAATCAAGTGATATCTAAATTCACAAACAGTAAAAAATTTATTGACAAAACAATCTGATAACAAATCGTTGAAAATAACTAGTGAAATGAAGTCAACCCACAATATCCTTTGAGTCTTTCACTGTTGTAATTTACAATTGTTAAAAAAATACAACACAGAAATGCTTTTCCTCCAGCAATTTTTTAATTTAACTTTTGAAAGTGCCTGCTTTTCACTACTCTAAAAATTCTAATCAAACATTTTTGACAAGTAGTGGGGAAAAAAACCAAACAGGAAAAGCAGAACAGAATTTATATATATATATATATATATATATATGTATATACTACTTATGTTAGTTATTCAGTATATATATATATATATATATATGCGGTTGTGTGTGTGCGGAGGTAACGGAAAGGCATATGCCGGTTAAGTGTGTGTGTGTGTATGTGCCTATGTAGATATGCGTATATTTGTAAATTTCTTTCGTGATAAAAGTTAATCATGTCTCTGAAACAAATTAAAAATAAATGATAGCAATAACATCAACAATAATAATAACAACAATGATCATTCTCCGCGTGTTTACACATTTGTCAATTATTACATAATTTATTTGAAGTTAGCGATTAGTGGTAAATCAGATTAAAAAGTATGTTGTATGACAGAAAAAAGGGTAAAATGTTATGAGGAGTGAGATTTACAATTCCCCCCTCCAACCATCCCTCTATATTTCTGTTGTTGTTGTTGTTGGGATAACACAAAGTTAACTCAGAGAACGCAGCAAAAAAAATAATAATAAAGTTTTGACAGTGACAAGCCATTGGTAAGTGAATAAAACCACAAAAAAATTGGAATTATAGAAATTAGGATAGGAAATATTCAAAAGTAAAAAAGAAATCATTTCTTGTAGATAAAAAAGTATGTATCCAACTGTCTTCCCATCATTTTGGCTAATTAAGTGTACTTTTGATGATGTGATTTTGTTCTCTAAGCTGTAGGATGATTTAATTGCCAGGCTTTCGCTGCCCTTCTTGTAGACAACATTGTCAGCGTAAGCATTCATATAAAATGAAATTATTTGAATTCTCGAGGAATGGTGATGCAATTATACCTCCGGACGACTTCCTTCGTTGTGATTGGTTGATAAATTTTCATCTTTATCGATTATTTTTAATGACTTGGAATCTATCAGGCAGCCAATGCATAGTGATACTCTCACGAAAGTACACTGTTGAACTTGGATGGAAGTTATAGAATCACGCCTTATAAAGTATTTTCAGTTTAGTGACCAGATATGAAACAGATATAATATGAACACTAACAGGATCACTCATATCAAGACTAATTGCTGAAATTGATAGTTCTACACACAATCAAACCAAAAATCTGTGTACTTTATGTTGATGATATATTTGTAATAATTAAAAGAAATGATTTGGAATAAACCTATAAATTAATCGACCACTTATTTGAAGACAATAAATTCACAAAAGAAGAATTAAATTCGTTTCTTATATATCTTAATCAAAAGAACAAACACAGGAAATCTGGAAACACACAAACGAAATACACACCAAAAGAAATAACCCATTGACCCACCAAAGAAGCTGTATGCAAACATTTTTTATAAGAGCTCAAACACATAGTGCTACAGAAAATGAGAGAGAAATACCTACTAATTGTCTTCAAGGAAAACGAATATCCAAACTGCATCTATGAAAGACGAAAGAATTGTTAAAGAAGTAGTAAATATGTGATGGTGACTAGCAACGGAATCCAGGATGCGCATTTCATCCTATTTGGGACTCGTTATCTATAAGTGTTATCTATAAGACATTGTCGAAGCATCTGAACAGGAAGCTGACATGTCAACCTGAGACCGAGCACTTTGATCCAATCAATCGACGGGGAAAATCTAAAACTGAATTGATAGAAAACTGTTTATTTGTGAATTGGTATTGCTATATAGCGAAATTATGCACACAGATCTTCCGTGTTGTACTACTTCTGTCCTTTCTTCTTACTGTGTTTTTCTGTGTCCCTGTCACGTCTCCCATATACCTCCACAAAGCTATATCATTTACTTTCTCTGACATCAAATCTGTTTCCCTGCTTTTGATGTTTTTATGCCGATGAACATCTCTTTAAATACTACCGATAAATCCCGTCAGTAGCACGCATCACAATACAATTTCATCAAAAAATATTCATAGTCAAAGCAAATAGCAGCAAGAAACTATCTTCAAAAAGCTCAAGGAAATTCATTCTACTGCACATAAAGAATATCTCTGAAATAACACCCAGAATAACAAAACCATTGAAAACATCCATAGCATGTAAGTTAGGACGATCACTTCAATCAATACTGGGCAGACTGAAATATCCAAAAGCAAAAGAAAACAAGATCAACACTGTGTACAAAGTAAATTGCATGAATTGTGATAAACACTATATTGGTCAAAGTGGTCATCCCCTTCAACTCATAACCAGAGAATATAAATTAGCTGTGAAAAGACACGATAATTATTGTTTCATGTCTACACATGTGGACAATTACGGATACCAGTTTCAAATGAAGGAAGCACCAACTGTTAGAGAATCCCTAAAAGCCTAGTGCTCAGAAAAGTTAGAGATTAACAGGCGCATTAGTATAAATAGGATTTATCAACTGAATAGCAATAAGTCAAGTGCTAAAAAGCTTTTATTGGTTGAAGGATTTCATCATGAGCTGACATCAATTTGCGAACCATCGGGAAACCTGACAATACTGGACAGTGGTTGCATCCTAGTTTGGGACTCTTCACAGTACCTACCTACGGCCAGTGTTCGAACCCAGGACCTTCTGGTTACAAGGCTAGCGATCCCGTAGACAATTAAGTCACTGGGACCCGATCCGATGGCCCATGAATTCTAAGTTCTGTCAATTCATGACATAGTGCGACCACTTCGCGATTTCTTCTTCGATGAGTTACTACCTTACTTTCAACCTGCTGCGCTCTGCTGGCCACAGCTTCCCACTAAAGCCCCGGTGAATGCGTACTGATGAAGAGTCCCGAACTAGGACGCAACAACTGTCCAGTACTCCCAGGTTTCCTGATGCTTCTCTAACCGATGTCAGCTCATGATGAAATCCTCTGACCAATTAAAATAAATCCCTACAAAAATCAATACTTGCAAAAGCTTTTATTCTCAACTCGATAACATTGATCGATACAAATTAACAACTAATCAGAGCAAAGTCTGTCAGGAGATGCAGTTATATCATTGTTCGTAGAGGATTCAAAGAAAAGTCCACTTCAAAATGAAGTCTGCACTCAAGATGTTGTCTACAAGAAGGACAACGAAAGCTTCTCAATTGAATAAGTCACTTGCAAGAAAATCAAAATCATACACCTGAACTACACATCTCTAATTACTGTGTTCTCATTGATGCTCGTCTGTTCATTAAAAGCTAATTGGTCTCAGACCTTACTATTGGGATAATTTTAGCAGTTTGTAAATACAGCCGTATGTAATCTGAAATATGAAGAGAATTCGTAGTTCAGACGAATGTATTCCCTGTGGTTGTGTTCTATTAGGCGAATTTGTGACTACCTCGAAAACGTGACTGATACAACACTGCAAACTGAACAGATGACATGGGTTTCCTACCTAGTGACCACCTAATGCATGCATTATACTTCTACTTGAGGTGAATTTCTATCTCATTCGCTCAGTGGAAACGCCTCTCACTGTAACACAAGTTGACGCAAGTTTGGATCACAGAGGACACATCAGTTCCTTTGAGTTTTCAGATACACTTTGTTGACTGATCCTAATAAACACGAAATCTACGTCCACAGCTTTTTGATGATTATTTTCAACTACCTAATATGGTTAGTCAGATAAGCCGTAAAAATGAGCGAGTATTAAAAGCTTCAAATGTACAAGCTCAGTGTATTTGTACTTTTTAGATATCTGCGACAATGGTCAACGCGATGATGACATTATCTACAAGAGACAGATGCTGGTTAGCCACAAATTTCAGTGAATCCTATGCTACAATTCATATTTTTCTAAATGTTGAACAATGGCAGTTACTGAGATATGTCTTAGATCTAGTGTATCAAGAGAAAGACAGGTTTAATCATGACTACACCCGGATGTTAGCAGTTATGGGATGAAAAGTAAGCATAGGTATCAGCCGACTAACATTTAGAAACTCCATCCATTTATTCCCCGCAATGAATTTGAATGAAGCAAGGAAAACAATGTTAACATCATTTACATCGTTGGCTGCTACTAACAGCCTAAATAAATTACTATTAAGTTCACGTACAGAAAATTTTTAGTATACTTGCAAACTTTTTTTCATGATGTCAGTTGACAGAGAGTTCCTCAATTAGTGAACAGTCCTCAGAAAATTGCGGTCATTTAGTTTTTACACGGGCAGTTCAAGTTTAGACAAAATAAATGTATGCATACAATGGTAAAGGAGTTACGTAATTAAGACACGACAAGAGATGGGTGAAATGACAATGAGTAACTAGTGAGATGAATGGAAGTGCAGTGAGTTCAGCTCAAACATAGAAACAAGAGACAAGTGAAATTATATTATAGAGGGGAGGAAGGGATCAAAGCCAGGGGTTACATAATCCAATAAAAGACAAAGTTATGACATCCAGTTTCCAAGAATGATAACTGATTCTTTATGTATACATAAATTTGGTTTCAGACATTCCATAGTAATTGTTTTAGCAAGCCTGAGGGGAACTGAAAGATATCATCTATTTAAAGTTTAATAGGTTTAATTTAATTTTAAGGGTTTTTTAAGGGTTTATTTAAAGGGTTTCCTGGTGTCCGCCTTATGATCCATATCGACGAGATTCCTGGAAATGGAACAATTGTAAGCGTCTGTTCCTTCGAGATGTAAGCTTTTTGGTAAATGTTAACAAAATCCAAAGTGTGACTTACTTTCTGTTTGCCCAATTTTACTGCTACCACAGGCACATGTACATTTGATGGCACTGGTTAGCTATAAGATGACACCACAAAATGACAAAAATTAGAATTCGCAGGTCACTACTAGATTCCAATTCACTGGCTGAATCGCCAATAGATTTGCCTCTTAATCTGAAGCTCTTGAATTCGATACCTGGTACAGTCGCCGGTGAGCATGACGAAGCAGGTGTTCTCTGACTTTTGATTTCCAGTTATTCACTAACAGACGTCAATTAGAGAGAAAATCTACACTGAATATGTTTAGTTTTCAAATCTTTAAATATTCCCATTTATAATATTATATGTTTAGTTTTCCTTGAAAAGTTGTGAAATTTCACTTCTCTTTTGTATATGTCTACTCGGAAGACTTCAGTCTACCATGTAAATTATTTAAACGAAGTGAAAGGACTACAAAATTTATTTTGTATGTTTTCTAAAAGAAAACACATTTTGTAAATGTATGACTTATTTTACATCAGTAGAACTTTGACAATTCATCAAAACTATTCTTATTTAGAAACCGTTGTGAATTTGGTTGCCTTTCATTGATGAGTAATCCATATGTTCTCATAGAATAAAATTGGTATGAATATCCTAATGTCCTATTTTTCAGCCAGTTGAAAATGTAATTTCCTCAGTGAATTCAGTTCATCAGGAGTTTATCGAATTTTCGGCTAATAATATATCTGAAGAATTCATAAGTGATAGATTTCACCACCGGCAAGTCACACGTTTTGAGGTTTAAATTCGCTACAGTCTCCTTTGAAAATCCTAAATATTTAGTTTGTATTGTCAATTGACGTAAGTGCATTGTGATTAGCATCAAAACTCTCCTTCGTAGTAGTCCAATACACAAGTAAATTAAATTGTGCCTACCGCTAAATGTGTTTAAAAAAACTGTTTTATATACACCCTCAGTGTGTCGTCCACATGCTTCAACTATATTTTGGGAATGACGTTAGCTGTCCCCATCTACGCATTAATGTATCCTCTAAAGAGTGAAGGTATAGGTGCAATCATAGTGATTCACTCAGTATGTTTGCCTGTTCTTCGTTGAAACTTAAATGCTGTAGAGGTCAGGCATAGATTGATCGACAAGCTCACATACCTTTCACAAACGGATGGAATATTTGTAATTATTTCTTAACTACTTATATCAGTCAGTAGTATATACTAATATATGTTTGATATCCAAATTCAGTGAAAAAAATAACCTCTTATGCATACATTATCCATTCATGTAGATAGAAATAAACGATCATGCATGTTAATGATATGATTTATCCGTTCATTATGTATGAAAATAATTTCTCCTTCACTAACGTGACTAAAATGTGACATGTTCAAAACACTTTTATGTAAATGAAGATGGAAATATGTCAACTTTGCAATAACCTGTTGCGTAAACTTGAATGACAATAAACACACTAATTTTGATTGAATATTGAAAATAGCAACTATAGGGGAATGAAGTTATCCCTCAACCTTTATAGTTTAAGATATTTCAATGAAAACAAAACACGTAGATCAACGAAGAGTCTCTTTTTGGCGAGTTTATTTTCTTAGTTGTACAATCGCAAATATATATGTGTTATTTTGTATTTATGTGTTCACAGAAATACAATTGGTTATGGTTATTTTAATTAAACAGGTGAAGAATGGTATTTGGAGTTACGTAATACAAAATCAGTCAAGAAAATTAGGTATTACTGAAATTAGGTTTGTAACAAAGGTGATGAGTTGTCACAAACAGTTGTTTAAAGAAGTTATGTAGTAATATGAATAGTTTGATGAGTGAGTTTTACTCAGGATGCCCATAGAAACAAAGTAGAGATTACGAAGTTACGTAAGAGTTCTAAATGAATACAAGAATTATAAAGAATTATAAGCAATTGAAGAACAGCCAAAGAAACAAAATTAAGTCATAAAAATCAAAAAAAGTTGTTACTATGATAGTAGAAACGGTTGAGTAATCCTCTTTTGTATGCACAGCTCCGGTTTCTCTATGTGAATGGCCAGAGCTTCGGCGATACAAAGGAGACGAAGCCGTATTGCCTTTGATAGGTTGTTGTTGACTCTGTAGATTGCTTTAAAGGAGGTGCTGGTTGAAATGGAATGATCAGTGATAACCAGGTGTTCAATTATTGCACTCCTTATTCCACCACCACTGTCTTTTCTCAACCATGCTGGATAGTGTTCTTGAATCCTCTTGGACAGGACGCGCGTCGAACGACCAATGTACCTGGCTTCACAGCAGCAGGTGAACTGATATATGCACATAGAAGTGGTCAGATGAGGGATCTTGTCCTTGAGGCTTCTACAGATTAGTAGACGACTGGAGAACACTATCCCCAGCATTGCTGCAAAGAATGTTCTCCTCAGAGATGATGTGATCCCTCTGTTGAGGATGTCGCTTGCTAAATCTCCCTTGAGACCCAAGTTCATGTAGAGTTTCTTTTTCGGCGCCAGTAAAGTTTCATTCCTCCAAATTCTTGGTTTGATATTTTTGTCAATGAATCTTATTGGATATCCATTTTGGGTGAAGATTTTTCTCAGAATACCTAATTCTGTTTCTAGAACATCTGAACTACAGATACGTCGGATGCGGGTGGCAAGTGATTTAATTAAATTTCGCTTTAACTGAACAGGTACCCAGCTATAGAACCTTGATAGTTGACCATTTCAAGTAGCTTTTCTATGGATCGATCTTCTTAGGCTCCCATCAGTCCTTCTAGTTAGTTTCACATCAAGAAAGGAATTTTTGACTCGTTTTCCATCTCAAGAGTGAATGTCTTCAGCAGTAGACTGAGGTCAGTAAATGATGATTCCAGGTTTTTGTTCTTCGTTCAGCCAGTCAACCTACAATGCTGCTAATGTATCTCAACAATTTACGCATACTTTTTGCTGATCCTAATTTTTCTTTTTGATTTCCTAGTTCTATAATTTTTCTCCTACTACATACATTTCCACTCTATATGACATTGGTCTTAACATGCCCATCTTTCTATTTTAGCTAAGCTCTACTCAATCCTGTCAATCAGTTTACTTATTTCACAATTAAAACAAAAAATGGAAAGCGGATAAAACATAATTGGAAAAATTACTCAGGGATTCGTTTACTCCAAAGTCATGTCTTACAAGCTAACGTCAACTCTAAGTTTTTCTGAGGTAGTGATCATTAAAAATATCTGCAGGAAATCTCTATTTGTTGAAATTGACTACATAGTGAATTGGAAGCTCCTAACGGTAGAAGATATTCAATCATTTGAATAAGAATCGATCAAACCGAAGTGAGTACTTTAGTTCTCAATGGTTTACTCACACTTTCTCATTTCAAACCCTCATCCCGTCTATTAATAAAGCGAAGCATTTGTAACGGAATTCACTCCGTGTATAATTTTGCCTCTACCTGTCAATTTTTCTGCTTACTGGTATATAGTTAAGCACCACATTTTTATAAATATTCTGACCACAAATATTAAAAATGTTTTGGGACTGTGTTGAGCATCGGGTAACATTGTATCCTTGTAAATTTAAAATAATCCCTCTAAGTATAGAAAATTAAAACCATATTTCTCTGAACGTTTTGCTGTGTAAGTCACAACTTCTTTAGCAGAATTACTCGTATTTTATTAAGTACCAAAGTACATAGTCAAATAGCAGATATTTGTCGTTACAGTAAAAGCCATTTTTTAGGCGGATAATATTTTCGCACTAGCCAGTCACTCACGTGATACCTTTTACAGCCTTGAACTGACTTTTCAATTTTCTTTCCTCAACACTGTATGAATCTCTTATGACTAATCACCAGCACCGTCTCACATTTCAGAATACCTGGTAATCGCATTCAGCCAATCAGGTTTGCTAGTTAGTCCCTGTGACAAATGTAAATAAGGTAATAAGAAGGCAAATATCGTGAGATCATATCATTTCGTGTGTTTCTCTGAGATCGCTTTAGATCTAGCATTATCTTGTTATGTTGAAACCTGTCGTCACCATGAATAAATCTGTCTATCAAAATGAAACCGATGAAATCCTCAAAAATCAATCTAAATTTCTAATAGATAATACTACTTTGATTAGAAATGTGTCTAGTGCTTTGTTTGGCACAGACTGAATTCTGTCAGTCAGGTTTGCAATGTGGCCACCATTCTGGGTGGCTCGCCGTCACACTGTACTCTGTATTGTTAACATTAGATGGTTGGAAGTATTGGGCAGGAAGCCTTTGACCTAGGGCCAGTACAGTCCTATAGGGGGCCAGTCATCTGCTTGAATAGCTCAGAGGTAGCGTCTCTCCCTGCTGCACTGGGTGACATGGGTTCAAGTTTCATAAACGATATGAGTTCCTTCGAGGTTGCAGACACGTCTTGATGTCGAGTGCCATCTAGCACGAACCTAAGTCCAAGGTATCCTGTCATCCATCTTATAAATATTGCTGGGATGGTTTACGTGAGCCTAGTTCACAGCCCGAGAGTAATTGTTGGATTCCTTTCTCATCTGACAAACTAGTGCGTTGTATAAGGAGAGCTTTAAGTATATCAAATTGGTTTTCCGTCGGGGGATTTTCGATGAAGTCGCTGATTTCTGTCAATACTGACGGAGGGAGTTCTGCCAGCACTACACATATTGGCTATCTGGGACTTAATGCCCCGTGCTTCTGCCAACGGCTCAATTACTGCAAACCAAATCCTGGGTTCTGCGAAACCGTATTGCGGTAAACGGAAATCAGTGATGGTATTTATTGTGGCGTTTGTCGCGTTACTAGTTGTCTGCTCGGTTGAGGTACCGGACTGAGGTGACAACACTATAGATATGACAATGTTGGTGCAAAATACGATACAAATATAAGACCACACACAAAATCACAATGAATATAAAAATGGCAAAAATAAAATATGAATATGTCAAAATAATCCGTGTCCTAAACGGGCTCACCAATTATTGTGGTGGACCTTAGAGTCTGTTACCTTAGTATCCCAAATTCAAATAGAAAACAAAATACCAAATCAGTTAAGTTACTGGAAGAATATATTAAAGTTTTGTTACTTGGGTATTTACAAGGTCCAAAGTCCATAATTAACGTAATAGACTCCTGAGGTATTGCACGAAGACTGCTCCAATGTTGATGTTGCCAGGGGTCTACCAAAGTGCGTAGGAAGAAACTACGGTGCTCCTGCGAAAATTTGAGATAGAAATCAGGTGGTTAGAATTGATCGATGGCAGTTGAGATGGTGGAGAAGACGGAGAGTCGAAGGCAGAACCATATTTTCATTCAAAACACGAGTTAAAGTCCAAAGTACAGAGGTTATGATTAAAACAAAGTAATGTACAATATGTTCATTTCTTACATAGTAGTAAAAATTGGATAAGTTCATTTTTGAGGACTCCACAAATCATGTGTTGCTTGTAGAAAAACAGATTAATCGTTAGTTTCAGATTTTACTGATGAATTGTTTTATAAGTGAAACATTTGATAAACAACTCGTCCTATATGATCGCATGTTCTTAAGTTGTATGACCTTCCTATGACCCATCTTAGATACCTCGAATTCTTCATGAAATTATAAAATAGCCAAACGAGTTACGAAGGTTCTCATGCACGTAAGAGATTCTTCATCAAATCATTCTATAAAAAGTTCATTCAGTGTTGTTAACATACTAGATACTATGAAAATTAGGAAAAGGTTATGTTTGAAATCAACAAAGAATCTTTGTTCATCAGTGTTCCACTTCACGAGGCTGTTCATTTCATTTGTGATTATATCAAAAAAATTGGAATATAATTACTCATACCTGTCACTTACATTATACATATTATCTTGACATGTACAGAAAATATCAGGTTAGTTTTCCAAGAAAAAGACAAAAATAACTAATTGATATTGCAATGGGAGCCCTCTCAAGCCTCTGTCAGCATATGTACTGTGTCTAAAGTGGAGAAAAAAGCGAAGGTAGCCAAGGAAACCTCGTGGCTTATAAAGCTGTTGTGGACGATACGTTTATTACTCGTGACAGCTTCGAATTGATCAAAAAATCCCATTACTGTGTTTAATAATATTCATCCAAGTATTTGAGTGACCTCAGACTTCAAACTGAATAACAAACTGGCTTTTTTGGATATCCCAATGACTAAGAGGGACGGTGGAACAAGAAGCGACCCATATTTCGTAAGCAGACATAGAGCAGACAATATCTTCATTTCAGCAGTATTCTTTCCTATCCAGTATAAATGTTTCCTAGTAAAATGCCTGTTTTTACGAAACCATAAAGTTTCCACGAGCCGCACACTGATTAATGGATGAGCCATAGCGAATACATTCAATTTTATTGGCAAATAGATATCCTGGAAACTTCATCGTATGTCACGGTAAGGAGAGACTAGTGAAGAGTGATCAAGCCTTGCAGCTGACAGCTCAAAGACTTTGGTCAGCTATCAAGTTCACATTCTACGTTGCATCTCTTTCCCTTACATCTCGGATATTTCTGATCCCTGTACCTACGGTTAAAGGATAAATCTCTGTAGACTCTGCTTGACACTGTAACTATTTATTTTATCACCTAATACATAATCTGATATTTTACGTAAAAACAGAACGTAAATTAAAGTGAATCTGTCTTAAGATGACCTGTTGGTAAATATTTGTAACAACTGGGTAAAGAGCAACTAGTCATCACATATTTAGATTAATTATGCTTGTATTTCAGTAGTATAAACACAATGATAAGTTTTTTTTATCTTGGTACAACTGTTCTCTTATTTATTCACACATAATGTGAAATCATATACATAGTCCATTTTTCATCCGTTCATTTTTGTGTATCCAAAATTATACCGCAGGTTGTTGACAGTTGTGCTGAATCATCCCTGTTACGTGTATTCGACTGTTATTCGTCTTTCTTTCCATTTGTGCATATTGCATTTCAGAAGAAAAATGTTGCCTAAATCAATGTTGTGAATTTTATCCCATGTATGTTCAGATATAGACGACTTTTTTCTAAATCCCTGTATGCTTGTGTCGCTGCGAGATGACCTTTAGTTAAACGTTTATGTGTTTCATTCACTCTTATTTTGAGTGATCTAGACGTTTGACCCATATATTTAGTCGGAAGTTGAACACAAAAATTAGAGAAGAATGATGACATTATCATATGCCGTCCAAACAAAGATGGAGGTGTTGTAGTGATTAATCGTTAACATTAATAACGATAAAATCTCAGTAATTCTTTCTCACCAAATGAAATTCACTAAACCCGATGGTGAGATAGACAAGACACATCTAAACGAAAACCAACTGACAGATGTTTTAAAGAACATTGGAAATTAATCCTTAATCTCGTCAGATCTATATGAGCGCATCCGACCAGTGGGCGCCATAACACAACGTTTGTATGGGCTACCGAAAATTCACAAGACAAGATTACCTCTCTGTCCATTTCTCGATGTAACAGGTTCTCCTTATCAGGGAAATACTCAATGGATAGTGGAATTACTGGAACCAGTTAGATGACAAGTGTTTAAATTTTCCATTGGTTATACATTTAAATTTATTGAGAGTATTAAAGACTTTAATGTCTCAGAGGAAGTCATTTTCTCATTAGTTCTGACATCGCTATTTACCAATGTACCTCACATTATATGAAGCAAGTACTCTTTGAAGTTGTTCAGTTGTGTCCTTTTGATACAGAATGGCTATCACTGACACCCAAGGCTTTTCAATCTTCTTTCCCCTCTAACTCTTTCTATTGATAATATTGTTTGTAAACATTTTCGGATTATCATTTTCAACGAAAACTTGCCTTACATTGGATATCTCATTCTCCATATCATCGTTATCGCTTCTAATATTTCTGGCTCTATTATGAGATTTAAACTTATTGAGACTCTCATGCTTATTGGATGTTCAGATAGATATCACTTAATTAATTATTTATTTATTCAAATGTGTCAGTTTCATGTACTTTAGTCTTCCATCAGTTTGTCTGAGGACAGAAAATTGAGCAGGTTAAGAGTGCTAGTCATCCAATTTTATACAATTTGAAATGGTCTTCATATTCTATCAGCATGTATCGACTACATATCTATAGCATAATTTAGGTTGACAAATAAAACCATTCAGTGCTTACGTAATCTATTGTACGTTATCTCCTAGTCACTGCAATATTTCCTATCGATTTGAAGCAAGCAAGCGCCTTCAATACTAATATACATCATCGGGTATAGTAATAACAAAAAATTATTTCCCTATGGTAACAGGTGATAAAAAGGCGAAACAAACACCTACCTTTCAGTTATAACATTATGCAGATTGCAAGATATTAAAGCATAAATTGACTTGACTGAATGTAATAAGTTTCTATTATATTAACGGGTAAGAAGGAGCTTTTATTTGTAGGAGTTATGATTATCGTCACTAATATCATCCTATCCAAACTGCTTTGATGTGATTTTGTTCTCTAAGCTGACTGGTCATTCGTTTATCCTCCTCAGGGAGAGAGCGTTGCAATATGTTTTAGCTCTTTTAAAGAGTGTTTGTACCGAGTTCCTTTTGTGTGCTGTTGGGTTACTGCTGTTGTTGATGGTGTTGAATAATTGTTCTGTGTGTGCTAGTTTCCTGTATGCTGTGTTTCTATGTACTGTATGTTTGTTCTCTCGTCTAAGGTGAGCTTTACGTCTCAGTGGAAACAATGTCACACATTCATTGACATACAAGCACATCCAGTTGACGAGTTTCAAATAGGACGAAACACACAACTTGCATTCCACCGTCAACTACCATCAGCCAATTAATGATAATAATAATAACCATCTGTGAAATATTATCACCTTTTTTCTGCAAACGATCGCTGCCAGAAGTGTGATAGAACTGTCATATTATATATATGAATAACATAACTTTTAGATTAACTGCTTAAAATGTATTACTAGATGATAAACTAAGTGGTATATTACTTCAAATAGAATTTCGTATAATACACCTGCTTTAAATAACTTCAATTTGCTGTGTGTACTTCATTGTGGGCATTTTTTCCGTTTTTTTTTTAAATTAAAAATCTGCAGCTTTGCTATCTCCATTTATTCACAGTTTAGGTTGTTAAGTGTGCGCTGCCGGAATGGGACAAATAGTTTGACGAAGAACCTGTTTCCAGTGGTTTCCCTCACTTAGCTGTACAGTCGCAGTTATAACTAACTTTTTCTTCTTGGATGCTCATTCAACTGGTCAAGCATAGCAAAAATGATGACAGTCTCATCATTCGTGAAAATGATTCGGACAAGAATGCCATAATATCTCATTTCAGTGAAGTCCATTCAGCTATCAGATTCACATGCGAAGAAGACTTTCAAAGCAAAATTACCCTTTTAGATGTCCTGATGACAAGAAGAACAGATGGTAGTATAGAAACGAATTCACATAAGAAAAATACATGGAAATGACAATATACAGATTCTGATAACTTTGTTCCTATCCAGTATAAAAGAAACTTGTTAAATATCCTCAACTACAGGATCAGCGATATTTGTTCAAAAGTTGTAATCGACGATGAAATTAAGGTTGTATATGAGACTATGATAAAAAAAAACGGGCTTATAAAATTCATCAAGAAATTCATGGCCAACATATCAGAGGAAATTCTTCTGTATCTGCTAACAAGAAGCCTGTATATATACCACTGCAATTCAGAGGTGATGTACTATGCGAAACAATAACCAGTAAGTTGAGAGGATCGATTCAGGGGACATTTAATGCCGGTAAGCTACAACTTCACTGTCCACACGACCGGTTGTAATTCCTCAACTGAAAAATGAAGTGCATATACTGGCCGCCTATTGTGTCGATCTATCAAATAACTGCTGCTAAGCTCATTACATTGATCATTGTTGTAGGAACCTAGTTTCGCTCTCCGGTGCACCTACCAGTGTGGTTAAATAAAGGTGAAATGGAAACCATCAACAGCTAGGTATTACACTAACTAGTCCAAACAAGTCAATAGCCAGTGTCGAAGAATGTTTATCTGTCATCTATCAAATATTCAATAAATTATCAAAAGCATCTGGGTAACTGAATACTCCGAACAGCAGAGGATATTGCGATTAGCTTAAAACAACCAGAGTTCTGTGCGCACAACAAATATGTTCAGGTACTATTGCTACCGTAGCCTGCTGCGGAATCTATACATTCATAAAATCTCTACTATTTTCCCTAATTTATCTAACATTCAGTTTAATATTACACTTTTGTGCATATTATCACTGACGGATGCTTTCGGAATGTTACCTACCGACATTAGTGTTTCAACGTTATTTGAAACATTAAATACTGCTGATAGCAATAATTCCTTAATTGTTATGGAAGTATAACTAACTGTAGAACCTGATGCAGAAGAAGTCGAAAAGAATATTCTTTGTTCATTAACTAATCCTTTAAAATTTGTATTGGTCATCTTCAAAGAAATAAAAATAATTCCTCTTGTGATAACATTCATTTCAGGAAGGTATTTCGGAATAGATGAAACTGATCAAAATACGACTAAGGCTGTGAACATTAGTCAGTGTGCACTATAAGTTACATAACAGAAGACGAATGTCAAGGAACTTAACCCTAAGTTCCTATTGTTACGAAGACGCTCCGAACCGATAATTACTACGAATGATTCTCGACATGTACTCCAAAACACCAGTGGTTGTAAGAAGGAAGCTGCATTATTTGACAATTAAAATCGAGGTTAGTACATAGTCTGTAAACAAATGTTTTATACAAAATATGAAGTACTTTTATTGATTTTCTTTCGTCTTCTTCGAACCTGTAAACAATTCAACCATTCGCGCCTTCGAGTTGCCCACCAATGGCGACCAAGGTCAATGAACCAACGTTCAACGTTCACTTCCATTGACAATGAATGTTTCGAGAGGAGTGAAAAGACAGGTAACAAAGTATATGTCATGTAACAGGTGTAGACATTAAACAGAAGGGTAGTCAAGAAAACGATGTAAATGGTTGTAGTAGCAAATGTTAAAAGACGAATATGTGTTTTAGTGAAGTGGAGAACGTTTTATACAGTGCTTTTTTTCACTTCACGAGTGACTTTGAATGAACTCACCTTAAACTGAGTGACCACTCAAGACAATGTGCTCAGTTTTAGCAATCTGAATTAACTCAATTTGGCTATGCAGGATGGTGCTTCTTCCCTTTTTCAAATAAAATACATAATAAACAACCTGTATATTTTGTTTCAATACAGCAGGTAAATTGATAGAAACAAATGCATTTTTACTGCTAAGTGAATGAAACTGTCGAAAAACGTGTATCCATTGAACGATTTATTACTTTTCCCAATGAAATAAGTGAATGAAACAATAAGAATGTAGAAAACACTAAACAGTCACATTCACATTTTGTTTCAACGAATGGTTGGTTTCATCATAGATTTTACTATGAACTGTGACCATTTACATGAAAACAATGTGTGTCTGTAGTTTAATGGCGAAATACTCTCCAACCACTCACGTGATGCAGTTCTGATTCCCCCACTGCCCCCTCAGAAACACTTCAAAGAGACATCTAGTTTACTAATCACTGGTAAACGTGGCAAAAGAGGGAATGTTGGGCGTGGGGCAGGCAACCTCACCACTACTGAAAGTTCACAGCTTACAGCCTGAAACTCTGTGTTTCACTCAGAGAGCAAGGAGTGAAGAAAGTGTAAACTCTATGCATTCTTTTCAACCTATTTATAGTCTCTTTAGGAGTGAGATTCCACAAATAAATGTGTAGTGGAGCTCAGAAACGTCGGTATCCCTAGGGGAGTTTTGATTAAGTTAATCAAGTTTCACAATGATTCTCGGATCTATACGCTTAAATGGGGTTTCATAGAAGAAGGTGGTGCTGTTTAAATACGGTGAATCTGATTAACGGGTCTGCATAATATTGTAATTATATATGTATATTTATACGTGCAAAGAATTCTTCTTCAGATAAACATAAGTAGAAAACCACACATATTCACTATTTTATTGGTACTAAAATGACACTCGCAGTGGTACATTAAAAAGTAATAGCAATCAGATGACACTGTATACACTAGTGAAAGTATATTTATCTCATAAAATGATCATATGAATAAAAATGACACTTCGATTCATTCAGTCTAACTTTCATTGCTTTGTCAAACCATAGATAAAACTTCGTGTTATTGTCACCTAATTTGACAAAATCGTAGCTGAAATGAAAGTTTGAACAAGCTTAATAGTGGGAGGAAATTTTGTTGAGGCTTATTTTTGTGAGGAATTGCTTGTTCTAAATCTATTTTTTATGTAGGTTAACTTTATATCAGGTAGTTGAAATGAGAAACAAATAGATTGCCTAGTGAGTCATCAGGAATGAGCACGGGGATGCATATACATCTTCTGAAATATCTTACTCTAAACCTGTAGAATTTTATTTAGATTCATTGAAAACAGTTAACAGCTTGTTTTACTGAGAGATAGAGTGGGCTGTCAGATAAATGAGTATCATGTAAACTAGAAAGAGAGAGAATGAAATCGGCATTTTATTTGTAAAGTGCACGGTCACAACGTAAAAGTGCATCGGATGTTTCTCGACAAACTTTAATATTTCAGAATAAGATTTATAATGTACTTCACATTTTTAGAGAATAATTCCTGACACCGGAATATGCAGAATAGCCCTCTGAACTTAATAATGAATAGACATGCTGACTACACAGTGAATATTTTCTCTGGTGCAGCACAAATACGGAATATCAAAGCGTCTAGAAGATTGAATTCTGAAGTGTAGAACTGATGACACTCCAAAAAAGTAGCTTTTCCATAAAACGATTTACTGGTTCCACTGTAAAGCCTGGAGCATGACGTCACCCACTTGTCTCCATAAAGGATGTCCAGCCAATTTCACTTTCCTTTGGCAAACCTGTTACGTGACAGACTATCGCTTGGTTTGTTCCTAGAGTGCCTATTTGCTTATCCTTACTGGTTGGCCATCTGGTATTCAGGATAGAGCTACCAGTAGTAGCTGTTGATAAAAGTCTGCAGTGGTCTGTCTCTGAATCATACGGAGGAACTGTTTGACTTGACATTATTATTGGGAACTCAGATCTTCTTCTTTATAAGGAGTGTAGAAGATTTCCAAAATGAATTTAGATTACTGAAGGACAGCCTTGGATTTTCGATCCTGGCTGATGAGATAAGTGGGAATGGTCACTTCACATTTCCCCCGATGACAATGACTGGTGCCTGTTGATTTCAGTCGATGGGTATATTCATTATCTCTGCCTTCTCTAAATTCACTTTAATTCCTGTCTGTGCTGCATGCATCTTCTGACTGACAACTTGTTGGTTTTCGTCCGTAGTTCCTCGACTGTGTGAAACTAGACATAAATCACTCACGAATTAATGTTCTTCCAGTTTCTTCTTGTCTGTCCAACATAACCCTGTCTTCTCACTCCCCACAGTATGTTGTATGATGCAGTCCAATACAGTCAGTGTCGTCATCGGTGGTGATGCTGGACAGTCTTACTTTACTCCTCTATTGGCTTCAAAGGCTTCGGTGAGTTCTATGTTGTGAATCGCTTCGCAGGTGGCTTGAAATGAAGTATTCAAATTAACTTCTCGGTTGGACGGTTATCTTATGGGAATATATTTCATAGCTTCACTGCTTGTTAACTAAGAATTGGCAAGATTCTGTTATTTTTTCCTATCAAATAGTGACATCCCAACTTTAGTATGATATTTCTAACAGATAGTATTATGAAAACCTAACATAAGTAGCCGTCGATAATACCTAGACCCAAATCCATAGTGACATTTCAGTGGAGTGTGTCATTCAAAATAAAGACCCGAGTCACATTTCTATTTCCTGAAAGAATACCTGTTTCATTTTGATTCCTGTAAATCTCTTTGAATGGCAGGATAATTGTATTTTGGGTTAGCTATCTGACAGAAATATGAGAGTTTTTAAAACTTCTGTACACTACTGCAATTTACATTGACTTTTTAATTGTTTCCTGTGTCTTGAGTGTTAGCCATTTTTTCGTAGCTTATACACGTTAAAATGGTATATTTAATTAACCTACTCGCTTTCGAGTACTTTTCTCTTTATTGGGTCACTCTATGCTGGTGAGATTTCCGCCGTCCCAATCGAAGACAACAGGAATAAATAGGTGGAAACAATCCATACTAATCGGATTTTTCTATTCCTTAACGTTCCCAGGGGAACATAGGACTTCAAGCTAGAGCTCTGAAGTTTCAGTAGCAGTGGTATTTAGTTTTACGGAATGGGGTTGCTAGCCTTATGTCCAGCCTCCTCTCCTTACCAGTCTTACTACTGGCATAGGGAGGTAAATGAGTGCGTCGGTGGCCGAGAATCAAATCCCGAATCACCTGCGTGGTTTGCGAGCATTCTCCTACTGTGACATCGACGCTTCACTAATCAATACTACTTACCAACTAGATCAAACTTATCGTTTGGCCTTCAGATATATCCTAGATTATGCTCTCAGAGAGAAATCCTTCTACATCTACCACTAGTTTTCCTGGTCTAAAAGAATTGGGACAAAGTTTGGATCATTTTGATCTTAATAACTTGGAATGCTAGTTGCTTCAAGTACGTAATTTATTGAAAATACATTATTCGGTGAAAATTTCGACATAATTAAAATTAATTCCAGATGTGAAATCTCCGAGTGTTCATTTAAAAGAATAAGGTGAAAAGGACCATAGAAAAGACAGCCAAGGTAATACTGATGCATTAATTTTTTTACTTCTTCATTCATTTTTGTTATGAGTAGAACATGGAGTTTCAGTTGAGACGGTGTTATTTTTCAACGATGGGAAACTGTAGCATCATACCCAAACTTCCTTTTTCTCCTACCTTACTACTGGCCAATCGAGGTATATGAATCAAATCTGAACTTACCACGTGGCTCCCAATCATTCTACCACTAAGGCACCGAAGCACAACTAATGTACTTATTACTAACAAAACATTTGCAAAGAATATCTTGCCGGAAAGTCATCAAAAGAACCAAAAACGTAGACGTTAGTATGCTTGGTATTCTGATGTGAACTTAATTGATGGATGAAAACTATTAAACCTAACCAAAAACGCCAGCCTGCTTAAACTTCAGAATATCTAGACCCTTTATCAAATCGTACTTCCAATTACTCCTTTTGTTTTGTTTATTTTGATCAATCGAAGATGTCCTCAAATCGCACAAGTTTCCCTCAGATATCTGTAAAAACCCTTCAACTTATCTCCTATGAACTTGAGTGGAAGTATTACATTAGATGGCGAGGAGTAATCTCATCATAATTGTGAATCCGTGATCCACAGACCTTTTACACTGATGATATAATTTTGGTTCCCATTGACTACTAACTACTTATTATTGCAAGCTAAGTAATAAACGCCTTCCGCCCATAATGTGTACCCTATTTATCCAGAAGATGCTTTGTCATTCTTCCTATTAGTTCTTAATCAGAACAACTGTCATATTTATTCATATTTCATCTAGTCATGTGAGCACCTAGTGGTGTATATGTAACCTTTCCCTAAACGAACTTCAAGTCAGTAATAAAAGTTTCTTTAAATGTTTGCTTACTTATTTCTCAAAGTAGTATGTTGGGAAACACTAAAAGTTTAGGTTCTAAGTGTACTTCCATCTGTAAATAATTGCTTAAAAACTTGGTGTCATCGGTACGGTGCTGATGTTAAGAAAAATTATGTTTTACGTGACCAACAGTTACTGATTTCGGTCCAAATATTTACATAGCATGGCTTCACATGGCTCAATCAGGAGATGTCTAATCCGTAAATGATAATATAAAGCTTCCCCTTGCACTTGACACTAAGAAACGCCATCTTTCCTCTACCACCCTTTAGAACCACGAATAAACAGAACATAGAAGATCCGGGTGATTATGCACAGCTCGACGAATCCAATTATACTTCTAGAGGCAGATTATTTTTGAGAAGGAAACTGAAAATCCCGTAATGCTTCGGGAAAGGTGCTTGATGTGAAGATGGATGTTTAATATTTTTGGTTTGCTAGGATTTGACTGCTTACAGGTTTGACGTCAGTTGACATCAGTTAGAGAAACACTTGAAAGCCTGTTTCTTTCTGCTTTGGGACTCTTATTCATCACAATGAATTCATGATGCCACAAGGAATCGAACACAGGAGTTTCACTTTATGAGGCCAGCCCTTTGGGACACGATTCGAATATCCATCAATTCTATCGTCAGCCAATATGATCAGTGCCGTTTTGTCCCCACATCCGACTCGCTGGATCCTACTGCGCATTTTGTGATATTATAAGCTCTACCACACAACAAGTATGGCCAACACCCTGGCAGATGAGAAATTTGCTCCAGGAAACTGAATTCTAAATTACTAATACGGCGTGATGATGAAGTACTCGGCGTTACAGTGACTAAATGATCTATGAGCCCCCTTGTAACCGAAAGGTCCTGGCTTCGAATACAAGTGAGCGTATACTGCTAAAGAGTCTCAGACTAAGAGGCAACAGATGTCTTGTACTCCCTGGTTTTCTAATGGTTCTCTAACTGATATCAGCTGGTGATCTAACCTGATTGATACTGCGCCTATTTCAACTTGGAGTAAAATAGACTAATAGATACTTTTTAGTCTATTACCATTTGAAGAAAAGCTGTAAAATGAAATGAGCTCCTTTTATCCTATGAATCTGCTTGTCTTTACTTTATTCAAATGGTTTCTCTCGTAAATTACTTCCTATATTCTTCACATTGCATCAATGGATAGAAATAAATCTTTCTAGATTATTCAATTCCTTTTCGATAAAAATTCACCAGTGTTCTAAGATAAATCTGATCAAGTATGAAACTTGGTAGTCTTTAATAACTATTCCAGACTTGTAAGGATTTCATCAGTCTGAAAGTCACATGAATTTAGGCTAGTGATGAGTACTTTTCTCCTTATCCAAATAACTTATTAAGCTGCATCTATGCATATCTCCAGTTTTCTTCATCCGTTAACCAGTGACGACACAGTGGACAAAACAAAGAATTAAAGGTGGTTAACAGTAGCATGTTTACATCATGTACATCTGAAGTTATAAGGGAAAAAAAAGATGAAATCACTTTGACTGTTTATTCATAAAAAGCCTATATATCAGTAAGAAATCTAATCTAAGAAAATCTAGTTTTGATTTCTTAACTTTCAAAAAAACCCTCTTACGACATTTCTAACTTCATATCTCGACTAAATCTCCAATCAGTCTGATCCATTGAAAACAAGGGAGCACTGGGAAACTGCTCCATCCGTGTTTGGGGCTTTGTGGCAGTATATGCCAGTGACGACACCACTAGGGGACAAACCCAAAAACGAGGCGAGTCCCGCTGACTATTTAGTCTGCAGTGCACCCTGAATGTTGTTTGAACTTTTGTTTTAACGCATTCATGTAATAAGGCGTCACATCATCTTGGTTTTTCCGGCGTGACTGCTCGCACGTGGCTCGCCCCCTCGTTGTGCTATCATTAAGCGCACTCTTTGAGCTTTCTACCACAGACAGTTAACAGATAAGTTGTGCAACATTCTTATTTATTAAAGTTGGCATTTAATCTGTGGTAAAAATATAATTGTTATCAGGACGCACTACTTAGAGTTCGTTAGTCGGTACTTACACGTTTGGTAGTGTAGAGTAGTGGTTAGGGTATTAAGAGGACAAGTCTTTAGTAAGTGTGGTTTATTAAGGTCTATTTCAAGTACAACCAGTCACTCACAAGTCACTGAAACCAAATCAAGTGGCACAGGAATTCTAATTCCGATCAATTAGCAATTTAAAGTGTCCCTCAGATTAGATAAATATTTTACTGTGGTATCCTTATTATTATTACTATTATTATTATTATTATTATTGTAAATCTGCACTATTTTAAAATTTCCTCTGAGAACTGTACTGACAATTGAATAAAATGAATATCTGAAAGCATGCTGATTTGTAAAACAGCTGAGAGAGTCTTTAGGCATTCTCATTGTGTTGAATTATTCTTCCATATAAGAGTAATATGTAACATAAAATCTGGATGACGGCAGACTATCTGTAACGGAATGTAACTGCTACTTCCTTCCCTATCTATCCTTTGGTCTGACTTCATTCGTGTTTAAGCTCATACTACTTATTACTGGAAAGTAGTATGAAGTTACTACGTCATTATTCTTCAGCTGTGGCTATTTATCTCATTCAATGAATTAACATTATATTTAGTCTACAGTAAATGGTATCTGCTATACGCTTTTTCCTTATGTTCAACTTTGTGCTGAAATTGTTTAATCCTACCCGTCTATTCTTCTTCATTTGCACATTCAAGCGTTCAAAACTGGTCTAGTGGATAACGCTTTGGCGTTTGAAACTATGGGTACTGGTTTCGAGTCTCGGTGGGAACATCATCACTCACTGAGAAATTCAGGTACATCCAGTTAGCTGACGAGTCCCAAATAGAACGAAATGCGCTTTATCCTGGATTCCACTGCTAGTCACCATCCACCAATTAAATACTAACTAAATACCCAGACATCGTCGAAGCATCTGAACAAGCATCTGACATGTCAACCTGAGACCAAGCACTTCGGTCCAATCAATCGACGGGAAAATCTCAAATTGAATAAAATCTTCTGAATATTGTCCTGTTTGTATGTGGGTATTAACCTTCTCCAAATAATCTATTTTGTTGAATAACACTTCTGAATTGCCTTTATCTGATTTAATCGTTATTAAATCCTTGTTATTCTTAAGGTTTCTTATGACTCCCATTCCTGGCTTTGTCAAGTTAGGCTTTCCTCTTTCTATCGCTTTTATGTCAATGTATACTGTTCTTGTACTTGATCTGCAGTAGTTTCACCTATCCTATTGAGTGTTATTTCTACTTTAAGCATGAAATCCTCAGGTTTGAGCTTGTATACTGTTACGCACTGGAATTTAATCCCTCTATTAATTAAACTATTTCTTCAGGGCTTAACACATGATGAGATATCGACAACTCACTTTGATTTATCGGTAGTCGGGGTCCTTATATTGCTGGTCACAATGTCTTCAGAGAAAGATATCCACCCCAATAATTTGTTGAGCTTTGTATTTGAGTATTTTTTTATTTTCTGAAAACTGGTGATTTGACACTGTTTAAAGACTGTAACATAATTTCATAATACTCTTTTGCTTCAATCACTGGGCCACCTCAGTTTTCCTCTAACACATTGCATCGCATTTTCTCTAATTCTTATTGTTTCAATCATTCAGTTATTGTTGTTGAGTCATCAAATGTTCTCACGTGCATCTTTTTAAATCAACCTCCAAACTACCGATGCAAATTTCTTGGAAAGGAAGGAAAAATATCATAAAGGATTAGTCTGTGCTTCAGATCGGACAACAGTACGTCACATGATTGCTATTTTACTTGAAAATCCTGAGTGAAGAGAAAATGTAATGTAGCAAATTACTCTTAGGCTTCTATACAATGCGCTACCATTTTGTCTGGAATATAGCTATCAATATCATCATCATTATAATCGCTTCTTGTATTATTACTAACCGTGGATTACCTTTGACACAGTGCTGATATTTTCCTCTTATTAAAGCACAATTCCAGCGCTTTTATGAACACTCACGTTTGTATATTCTCTTTATTATTTTTTATAAGTAATATAGCCCCGTGCTATAGACAAATCCTATGTTTTAAAGTTTTACGCGAAAGTCCGACTGCAAAACATCTCTCTGGATATTTTAGAAGGAATCTACAATCTTATGAATTCAAAAATAATGCACTGATATTCACTTGACGTTCAAGTTTCAAAGATAACTGAACCAGAACAACAAGTAATGCTGTCAAAACAAATACAGAAATTCGTGTCACTTATTACTCAACAAATTAGTCATTACACGCTTATATTTACCTACAATAATGAACTATTGCATTAATCCCAACCATGAAAATGAGACCAACCTTATGCGGATGACACTAGGCTACTCGAGTGAAAATATAAATCATGCTGAATAACTAGGCCTTAATGATTATTATTATTCCCTTAGGTTACGAGTAGAACATAGGGCTACAATAGGACATCTGCATTTCACTCCGCTGCCTCCAGTCCTTCTTAGCTGGTTCCACGATTGTCATTAAGTTATCATGGCCTCCTCCTACGACCACCTCTATCTCACCCTAGGACCTACATCTAACTCGTCGTTTCTCATTCGGGTTCTGTCCGAGTAATGGCCTAACACATGGTGTCGCTCAAAATTCTTCTCAATGTGTATCTGAGCTATCTCCATTTTCTTCGCCACTTGTGTTTAGCAAAAGGTTATTGTTTGGTTCGTCACACTGCAGAGTTCCTTGTTGCTAGTCCTTTCCGGCTGACCATCCTCACTATGGAGAGAAGTCTTATCTGGCTTTGAATAATAAAACATCTTCTTAAGAATAAACGACGGAGTATACTAATCTCTTAACTAAACTGGCAACAATATCATGAAATGAGAAATTCTTTTCAGTCCCCATATTCGAAACATTTCGATGTTGAATAGAACTAAAAAAGAAACCTTGTACTCTTTCCCATAGCATCAAAAAAGTTAACATTGATGTAAATTAGTTTGTGAGGATTTCCATTCACCTGAAAGCCAAGTTTATAAAATGTTTTCTCAAATGAGGATGACCTAGTCTACAGGACATCCACGATTGTTGAGTATAGTTTCTAACACCTGAGATCAAGCTGTAGATTTTATCAGCCAGTAACTTCCATAATTAAATCTGTTACTTGAAGTTGTTAACCCTACTGTTCGGAATCTATGCTCATTTCTAAACGTGAAGGCTTTCTCAGTTAACGCTTTATGCGTTCGATTTTTTTTTTGTTATCTGTTGGATGATGGCTGAGTATCGTGTGTAGCCTGTTTTGATAACGATTCGTTATCCGGATTTACCTGTGCCACAATTAGGGATTTTACTTCCAATCTTGCACGATTTTATCAATCTCTCCGTGGGTCAAAGCGTTATCTATGAATTCGGCGAAGAACAGCCATCACACGTTATCCAACGACTTATGTATGAGATTTCCTTATAGGTTGCAGACACGCCTTGCTGACGAATGCCAACTAGCTTGAAACCTAGGTGTAGCCAAGGCTTCCTGCTGACTGCCTCCAACCATCTATTGGCTTTTGTATGTATACATATATGGGTGAAATCATCTGAAGAGGAAGTGAAAGCTTATGGATATTTATGAAGCCAGTTGAAAGTGGTTGCAAAGAACCGAGTGAAATGGTGATGTCCATCTGGAGCCAAACGTTCCAATCGGAACCCAAGGAACGAATTATATGTATATATATATATATCGATAGACCAGTTAAAGACCACTTTTGTTTCAGACAAGATATTTGTTTCTCACTGATGAATGCTTCATATTCAGACGATAACTAAGGGGCAGTTGCTTTCTTTGACATGAATTTAATAAGGGGTCAAAAGTTTGATTAGCAGTTCATTGAGATGACTTTCTGATTGTAACCTAGGGATCGTTAACCAGAATCTCACCAGCGTCCATATTCCTCCACCACCACACTTATGCCATCAAATCTGTGTGTCAGCCATCAATAAAGATATTCTTAAAATCCTTTTCCTGATCGATGAAATCACAAATTCAACTCATTTATAACCAAATTTTAAAAAATTTATTATCTATAATCACAACCCTGAAAAGCCAAACCAGACATATTTCTATTCAACTATTTTATACTTGATCATGCAGAATTGTAATTCAACTTCAAGCTTAACTTGAAAGTATACATTTTTGCGACCTAGTATACACGCGCAAACAATAAAGGATGTCAGTGAAGTAACTAGATGTGTCGTCTACTTCATACCGTCTGAAATCACCAGCAATGGGTTTCATTTATGAGTTACTTAATCTTTCAGTCTTCTTATCTACAACAAAAGAACAATTGTACTAAGTCATCAAACATGTGGTCTGTACGCGTATGACTGAACTTGTAAAAAGGAAAATGTCTATTTCGATGTGGTCATTTCTTATCATGCTGAAATTAGATACATAAACGTGAAGTTAGTAAAAAGTATTACTCATTGCGTTAGTCATAAAACATGACAGAGTTTAGGACTGAAAATCATATCAAATAACAAAGTCAAATCAGTTCACTTCACAAAGAAGAAACTATTTAAAACATTTTTGCACAACGAACCATCAGTCGAAGTTTCTCCGGTTCGAAAAAGGACAAAAGGAGTGGAATGAACTAAAGTTTCAGTGAAGAATAGTTATAAGGGCTGAGAATGACAGAGTGAAGGCTAAAAAGACGTCAAAGATTTTGAAGATAGTGAACCAATTCACTTGTGTGGCTGTGATCGATTATTGTCAATGGTATTACAAGTTTTAAATTATTGTATTCACACATCTCCAACAATACAATCAAAAAATAAACAGTTGTTTTATTGCCTTAATCTTTCGGTTTATTCTTGTCACACCTAAAGTTACTCATTTAAAGAATTATTACGCAAAATTACAGGAAACAGTTTCCAACCAATTCGTTTGTTCAATACCCAGAACTAATCTACCTTCCTTAAAGACTTCGTATGACCATAATACTAATTACCCCTAGACTCCAAAACATAACAGTTCAGTGATGACATTTACTGTCAACATCTCACCACAAAATGCATTACAATAAATTATGAAAACTTATCAGTGCCCATTCTAACTAACAAAAAGTCGTTTCCTTTAGCCCATTCAATTGATTTGCCTCTGTTGAGAAACTGCATTCAATGTTGTGTGTTTGCAGCGAAAACAATTTTACTTATTTGAGGAGATTTAGTTAATAGAAACAGTTATTTTAAAATGTTGACTGATATGTGTAAAACAATCTCAGCTGTACAAACACATCCATCTTCACACACTTTTATAGGTTAAACAACCTATTAGATCATAAAATAGGTGAATAAAACCTGTAGTCTAATATGACAGTAGTCATTTTTGACTTTTCCCGATGGCGTGATGTTAAAGGATAACCAACATTTCATCACTTACCAGTGTACGCTTTATCTTATTCATGCTAATTAAAATAGCTTCATTTCAATGAACCCAGATCAAAGAAGCAGAATGCTAATTGAAACTTCAATAAAAACTTGAATTCCAATAGTTGATGTTTGAATTGTCTACACATTCCTCAAGTGGTTTAGACAGCAGACTAGAATGCTGATCAGGTTTCAGATTTACTTCAAGCACTGGAAATTTCATTGTGTTGTTATGCCAGTAGATACTACGTCGCAAGTAGAAACAAGCAGTAATTTCCGGGGCTACCTACTAACTGCTTCCAAGCACTTTACGTCAATTTGAAGTACAGTATGGTGGCGAGTTACCACGCTTTGTGACTACCTTGCATATTTGATTGATGGAATTATTTCAGAAGAAACACAGAAACACGACACTGATAAATCAGTTTATACATATATAATAACAATAATTTACTTTATTCCAAAAATAGTACTTGTGATACAGAATGGAATTTTCAGCATTAATCACTATATTGCATCTAATTTCCTCAAATTATAAATAAAATTGATCACACAGAAAATTTTAAACATTTACAATAGAGGTAATGTCAAAAACATGCAGCATATAAAATGGAAATAATAATATTAATGATAACAGCCAGGGTAATAATAATAATAACAAAAGTGAAAATTTCCGTGGGCTTGTGTCACACAGTATTGCCGATGCGGTATAGAAATCCTAACATGTTTAAAAATATTCAATATAATGTTCTCTTTACATGACGAAAAAACGTTAGTTAATTCTTGCCTGACACTATTTTCATCACATAAAATACGTGTCAAGTATGGTATCTTAGAATTCTTATACTTAGACGTGCGAGCATACAGTTTTCTCAAGTTACTTCCTGTTCTACCTAAGGAGATGCAAGGTGAGAGCTGAGGGTAAAGCGGATGCTCCAAGTCAGACAAAATCCCTCTAACAAATTTATTGCACGAAGTCAAGTGCCTATCGACAACGACGTTAACTATGTGGTCCACTGGGACACCACTCACCCTACTGACAGTCTTCAGTATTCTAAGAATTGTGACATAGTCCTTTTTAAGCAAACCAGGAAAGAATAAGGGTGAACAATAAAGAAGAATAGGTAGGATGCAAGAGTTGACAAACTGTAAGATGAGGGGTTGAGTTATACCCGAGTGTCTTAACTTCCCTAATGTAAAATGTCAGGCGGAATATTTTACTGGAGATTGCTAAGACATGGGAAGACCAGGAGAGATCAGAAGAGAGAATGAGTCCAAGATACTTAATTTCTGATTTGATTCCTATATCATTGTCGTCAATTTTACAACTGTCATGAGAATCGATGACTTCTTTTAACTGTCGTTTACATCTTAAGCTGAAATTAACAGTTTGACACTTAGAAGGATTCAGTTTAAGACCGTTAGACTCAGACCATTTGCTGACTGCCGATAGAAAGCTATTTATTTTGGTACAATCTAGCTGGGAGTTAACAGCCATTGAAACCGTTAAATCATCAGCGTACTTCACAAAATTCATTTCATCAGAGTGAGGCAAGTCATGCAAGAAGAAAGAAAAAAGAAAAGGAGAAAGGACAGCGCCTTGAGGGACACCAGCTTCAGTAGGCAATGAAGTGGAAGACTTCCCTTTATATACGGTGTACTGCTTTCTTTCTGAAAAATAGGAATGTAACCAGTTAACAGCCCAACATTCTTATCCAATTGGTGGATGGTGGCTAGCAGTGGAATCCAGGATGCGCATTTCGTCCTATCTGAGACTCGTCATCTGGATGTACCTGCATTTCTCAGTGAGTGATAATATTCCCACTGAGGCTCGAACCTAGTGCCCATAGTTTCAAAAGTCAAAGCATTATCCACTAGACCACTTGGGCCCAGACATCGTCGAAGCATCTGCACAAGAAGCCAACTTGTCAACCTGAGACCGAGCACTTCGGTCCAATCAATCGACGGGAAAATCAAAAATTCAGTTCAATAAGCCCAACATTCTGATTGACTTGCAGCAAGCTTATTTAATACGATGTCCCTAGGGACCGAGTCAAAAGCAGATATATAGTTTAGGAAAGCACAACGAACAAATTTAGCCCCCTTGTCTAGACTGGAAGCAATGTTATGATATAAGACGGCAGCTGCATCTAAAGTGCTTCTACTGTGCTTCTAGGCAAATTGTTTATGGTCATTAAAGGATTTAAGCGAAGGTACAAGACTAAGTAAAAGTAATTTTTCCATAGTTTTCAAAAAAGGAGAGGTAATAGCAATGGGTCTAAATTTACACATGCTTCAGTAGATAATTTAGGTATATGTACAACTTTAATGTCCTTCCAAACGACAGGCACTATATTACTGGAAAAAGATTTGTTAAATAGATCAATGAGAGTGTAACACAGAATATCAGAACATTTTTTAAATAAAATACTGGGTACATAATCGGGACCTAAGCTCTGGGAAGGTTTCAGAGACTCGAGGCACTTTTGGACATCATTCGTGTTAAAACCTGGAAAGGGGCTATTATTAGCACAAGTGTTGCTGGGAAGCATGGCATTTGAGGGAGAGTAAATAAAAGATTTGTTAAGAGTACATACATCAAAAGAATATGGAATATTGTTTATCTGCTTACCACCAGTGATTTCCTTAAATAGTTTCCACATATTAGAAGGATTTTTGCAGGATATGAATTTCTGGTTATATATTACATTCAACCTCTGCATTTCAGACTTAATTAAGAAGTTAGTTCTTTTTACACCACTTTTATCTTTCATCTTATACAGTTTTTCCTTCTCTCTACGAAGCTTTTTAAGTTGAGGCGAGGAGAAACGGTCAAATTTGACGAATAGTGTTTCTTTTGGACAGCAGATTTCAAAACAGAATTTCAGATAGGATGTAATATTAGAGATATTGTCATTAAGTGAATCATCATTAAACAGATCCCATCTTGTGTCACTTAGCATGTTTCCAAGATATATATTACAATTCTACAGGAAGTAAATCGTTAGCACAAACAGCTCATTATTAACGTTTTTGACTGAGTGAAGTGGGTTTGAATCCCTGAAAAAGACGTCTTTTCTTTCAAAGCTTCAGGAAAGTTGTGCGGATAAGTGCCGAATAGCAAGATTAGGTTCAGGCTTTTCTTTCAATTAACTCCAAGTAAATAACACTAAAGTGAACTCTTCTAAGATTTAAGTTTTCTTCTGAACTTCATTCATTTCCTAAATTAACTATTTTTTTGTTTACTCATCTGTTTTTCATGTTTTTCATTCAAGTTAACAGGATGATAAACCAGAAGAATAAACAATTTTTAACTTTACGAATTGCATAGACGACTCATGATGGTATTATCTTTACATATAAACGCGTAAACTTATGCTTCTGTTGGAACCAAGGTATAAACTTAATATTTTCAAATGAAAACTAATTAGAATAATTTGCAAGTCTCATCATGATAAAGTTAGTAGTGGTAAAGTAATCCCAGCTCCACTATGGAATGTTCACACTGAAATACTTAAAGCTTTACCAATGGTAGGCGACCGTCAAACTCCTATTTCAGTCAAAAGCTGTTACATTTCTTAATTTTTTAATTTAATTTTTAATTTAAATTTATATTTTGAATAAACGGGTGAGTTTACAAGACATGCATGCCATTTTTACAGGCATGATCAGTTATATTATAAATTACAATCCTGAAGTATCATAAATTAATACTTTTTCAAAAGTTTAAATTGTTCACTTATTGTACAAGTAATCAGAACAGGTTCTTGTAAATGTTAAATTGTAAACCATTTTCTAAGGTTACCATCAAAGTTGAGCGACAACCCAAACTTCGTTCCGTTTCCTGCTGAAAGTTATGGCCAACCAGTGAACAGCGTATATCTGGGTGAGTGCTATGCCGCCAAGTGATTCAAAGCTATTTCAGGAACAGAAGAAAATTCTGCGCAGCTGCAAAATGGTATAAAACGCAATTATGGAGATAATACATCATTGAAAGTATATTTACAAGATAAATACAAGAAGAACAAGGTATATAGTACTTGAAATGATAGTATGCATTTGTAATGTTTCAAGCTAACCATATTGGTCCAAGCATGGAAATTATGATGTTTTCGATGAAGATATAGCTTTGTTCAAACATTGGTATTGTTGTGTTTTTAATCAAAGCAACCAAACTTTGGGCAAGCAACAAATATGAACAAAGACCAAGTTTTAGCTTTAATAATGGCCTAGGTAGTTAAGATAAAGTAGGGTATAATATTGCTTAAATAAAAGAATCATCATGAGGTAGGTAAGTGATATTTAAGTGAGAGGTGAATTCAAAGATCTGGAAAATTAGAAGCCGTAGGACAAACTGACCTGTAAGATGTTTCACGAATTTCTGTAGGGCCCAATGGGTAGCATCTTGACAAGAAGCTGAGCAGGCTTGTAAATGGTAGGAGCAAAAGCAATTTTTTAACCAATAAATGCACAACATACGACTGTGAACTACAAAATAAAGAATTATTAAGGCATCCTTTAATGGGTAAAGTTTTTGGTTCAGCAAAAATATCTTTTCGGCGATTTCATTCTCAAAAGCTGTACAATAGCATTTATATAGATTATTTTACATGGATACAATTACTTTTTGTTTAATTTCACATAGTAACGAAGGTGATAATAATTTTCAACTTGATATGAAAGTTTGAAGGTACGAATATAGATTACAAGGGGCTTAGAGACAAGATTTCATAGGATTAGAAAATAGTTACAACGTATGCAAAAAATTAATATTTGATAACTGGAGAAATAATTTTAAAGGCGAATCAAAGGTGATAATTATTTTCGATTTGATATGAATTACAAGAGGCTTAGAAACGCAGGGATAGAACGATTTACAGGTGTGAACAAAAATGAGCATGGAAACAAATTGAAATCAAAATTTTCTTCAACTTGAAATGTAAGTTAGGAGGAGGTGTGAATATAGACAGATTACAAGAGGCATAGAAACAAAAAAGCATTACACAGGATTAGAATATAACTGTAAAATGGGTTATTCTAAATGGATTACAAGTGTGATCAGGAGGAGCATGGAAACAAAATTAAAATAACTAGTTTTATAACTGAAAATTTCAGGCTCAAATTATTATTTCAAATTTGAAAATTATTATCACCTTCGTTACTATGTGAAATTAAACAAATAGTAATTGTATCCATGTAAAATAATCTATATAAATGCGATTGTACAGCTTTTGAGAATGAAATCGCCAAAAAGACGGATATCAGTTTGCTGAACTTCGTGTTCTCTTCTTTCTAATGTCCATATGGGTATTTTCCACGAACTTAAAGTTTTCGGTGTTTGAAACGATGGGTTCTAAGGTTCTAGTCTCAGTGAGATTCAGATGATGAGTTCCAAATGGGAGGAAATGTGTATCGTGACTTCCAATGCTAGTGACCATCCAACAAATAAGAATTTTTTTCTCTTAGAAACTTAGAAAACAAGCTGTTTTGAGAATTGGCAATCTTCAGTTCCCGTCTACAGTATGCTTAATTTCTTCTTCAAAATATTTTCCATGTGGAGGGAGGGGAATTCAGGAATTTTACGAAAGCCTTTGATTTCTGTCTGGTAAAATAAACAATCTGAAGAAATTCATTGAAGTTACCATTGTTAAGGGAAAAAAGCAGAATATGTACATGGTAAGTTGTTGATTGGCTTCGAAAACGTTTACACGTGGTTTTCGTCTGAACACTACTTCATAGTTAATTTCGTAGTGACACAGTTTTTTGACGCCTGTTGTGCACATAACCCTATGCATCAAACCTCAGAGAAGACGAATATTACTGTCTTACTGCAAATCATTCTGACGACTAAAGTAGTGTCTTTTTAATTCTAAGGTTAGATAGTTTAAGCATAAGGCTTAAACTGTAATAAATACCCAAAACCCTAAACTTAACTTTCATGCTAAATCGAATAGGTACCGTTTTTAAAATCATAGTAAAGAGGATTTCAAATTCTAACTATATCTTCACCTAACTGGTGACTGTTCATATGGGACAAACAAGAAATTAAACGTCTCCTCAAATCAAAGGGCTTAATTTATCAAAATTAAATTGGCTGGATGCCCGTAAACTACATATATTCGACATCTCAAAGAAAAGCACGTCCACGAGAAAACTGCGATTTCATATTCCTTCTGAGATTTAAAACTGTTCCATTCAACACTAAAGTTGGAAGCACTACCAGAATGAAACAGAAAATTCTTCTGGGCCCCCTCCCCACCACACCAATAAACAGTGACTAAAAAAAAAAATAATAATACTTTGATAAAGCTATTAGCATTAAATAGCGAAACGTCAGTAAAAACAATATCGTTTTGTTTTTCATTCATTATTATAGTGAATAACCAAGCTTTAAAACAGATAATATTGTGTGTTTTATTCAAGGCTCTGACACCTGAAATAGCTTACCCAGCTCAAGCTGAAGCAATTCACGCGTTTCCATTCATTCTGACAAAATTAATGATAACCGTTTAGATTATTGGTTAATTAAAACATCTGTTACAATGTTTGAAAATTTTGCCACTTAAATGTTTTCTTAAAATGTCAATCATAAGAGCAAGAGAAAAACTTACTTTCTAAGTCTCATTGAAAATAATTTGTCTTTGGCTGATAAGAGATACCTATGAAAGCCTACTGAAACCATCTTACTACTGACTGACACCATTCTGCGTCAGTATGAGTAAAATCTATTTCTTTACATTAGTTTCAGTAGACTGAAGGCGTATTCAAGACAAGTACTATTTGAGCGGGAACAACTGATTTCAGTCACTTTCTCCCTTCAGGCTCTTCAGTTATAAATCCATAACGCAGACAGTAATATGGAGGATACACAGGAGTATGATTGAACACAAAGATGAAATGTTAGGTTATTAATTTTGATTATGTTTTCAATATAAACTAAAAATGTACAGTCAATAAAGGATATAAGTGGCATATCAGCAAACATTTGATTCACGACAGGCATCAGATATCCACTGCCTAATCGTCTCATTCAACTGTATAAGACTTTGTTTAGAGTAATGAAGCCTCCACTCACTTCTTCTACTTACAGCCTATTGTATAATCAGGACGTTTATGAAACTATAAGTTTGGATTAACAGGAAAAAAGAAGTCAAATCCCGGGTGAGGAAAGTTAGTCAGATGTTCATTATCTGATGTCGGCGTCAAAATCTACATCAGTTAACGCAGAAAATAAGATCTGAATTTCTCACATTAATAATATTTAAGTCAGTGCTTCTACAACAGTATGATACATAAATTTAGCTTGCAAGTCACCTTAAACATTTCGGGCAGCCTGTTGAAGACTATCATACACACCTACCTCCTTTGTTTGATATTGAAGATTAGATCACAGATCAGAAAGTGAAAGCAATAAGGAATTGTGACAAGCAATAATAATAACGATTTTATTCTAAATAGTAATTTTTATACAATTTCAAATTCTCACCATATAATACCATATTATATCTGATTTTCCCTTCACATTAAACAGTAAAGGGGAAACAATTAACATGGTATATACATTGGCGATAATGTCAGTACAGAATATGAATGCAAAAATGAAATATATGCAATAAAGAAAGAATAGTAAGGGCCGTATACTTACTGTTTCGTAGTAAGTTAGCAGTTCCATACCCTAACACTTTTCTCATTACATAGAGTTTTTGTCAAATAAGGTATCGTAGAGTTTTTATACTTAGTCGTCCGAGCATAAGATCTTTTATGATCGCTACTGGTCTTACCTAATGAAATGCAAGCAGAGAATTATGTAAAAAGAGGATGCTAATTTTTGGCGGCACTTCCTTGCATGCGTTCAAGTGTCTGTCCACAACAGTGTTAATGAGTTGGTTAAACAACATCTTACTGGGCCAAATGACAGCTTTTAGTGCCTTTTCAACATAACAAAGTCTTTCTTAAGTAGCCCAAAAAAAGTTTAAATGAAACAATACAGAAGAAAAGGTAGAGTACAAAATTAAAATTGTAAGAGTAGAGACTGGCCGATACCCAGATTCTCTTAACTTACTCAGGCAGAATGTTAGATTAACTGTGCGGAACTAAATACAGACAGACTACACACCCGCTAAAAATACTTAGGCAAAACCACAAGCCAGGTGCTCGATAAAGAAACCTAATAAGTTATGTGTCCGAATGTGACATGAAGGATATCATGCGAAGCGCAAGTGAAGGCCTGTCAGCATTCATGAAGCCAGCTGAAAGGGACAGCAGAGAACTAAGTGTAATGGAGACATGCTACTGTAGGTTTATGCATCACTCGTAACTAAAGGAATGAATAATTATAATAATCAGCATAAAGGTACTGAATGCAGTTTTTCCCTCAACAATATAAGCAATACTGTCAAAACCAAGCTGAATGTTAAATACCTTGGATCATGTCTTCCCTTTCATCTTTTCTGGTCTTCCTACATTATGTTAATTTTTAAAAACGTATTCTGTCTAACTTTCTCTGTAAGGAAGTTAAGATAATCGGGTACTATACATCTCTGGTGCGTCAGTGGTACAGCAGTAGAATGCTCACCAACTAAGCATGTGGTCCGGAGTCCGATCTCCGGCCACCAAAGCACTCCTGTACTTCGCCATGTCAGTAATACGACTGGTAATAAGGTAAGGCTGGGCATGAGGCTAGCAACCCCATTCCGCAAAAATAAACACCACTCCTACTGAAACTTCAAGCCTGAAGCCCTATGTTCCAGCACTGGGAACGTAAAGAATAAAAAAAATGCGTTCTCTACTTTTATAACTCTACCTATTCTTCTTTATTGTTCAATCTAATTTTTCTCAGGCTATTTAACAAACATTTTGTTACACTGTGAAGGGGACTAAAAAGACTGTTGGTTGGACGAATGGGGTGTCGTTAATACTGTTGTGGACAGACACTTAGACTCACGCAAGAAATTGGAAAATATCATCTTGTAGGACGCTGAACTAGATGCAGTTATAAGAGACTTTATACTCGGACGACTAAGTATAAAGCCTCTACGATACCTTATTTGGCAAACACACATTTTATGTGATGAGAAAAGTGTTAAGGAATGGAACCTACTAACTTAATTCGAAACAGTAAGTATACGGTCCTTTCTACTCTTTCTGTCACTACCACGCTGCTGTCAGTATTTCTATTAATTTTCGACTTTAATATTCTAGACGCTGACGGTATTGACGTTCACAGATAATATGAAGTATGCTAACGCAAGATCTAATATCCACAACTTCTATATTATTCGTTCCGCGTAGACCAAAGGCAAAGCAAAACATTAGAAATGACCGTCTAAATTACGAGTTATATTCCGGGACCATATCGTAGTGCAAAATGATTGTTTAACTAGCTAGGGATCGTGCATGAACGAACAAACGTAACACAACAGCGTTCCAAATGGCGTGGATGCTTGACCAGAAGCCTTCAGCTAAACAAGTTGACTTAAACAGTGAGGGTCAGCATCCAATGCTCAGTGATAAGTGCTGTGGCCAATAATTCTTGGGGGTATTCCCTACAGCTAAAATATTCTCACTGACATTATTACAAATGTAAATACCTTGGTAACATTACTTCATTCCCTCTGTACTATGTAAATGTGAAGCGAAAATTACATGCAGTATTGTAGTGCGTGGTGAAAATTCCACATTTTATCAAACATAATGTTAGCAATAAAGCCGTTATTACTAATACTATTAAAAAATGGATAATATACATTCAATTGAAAATAGGATTAATCAAGCATGTGAACTCACCTTGATCTTGCAGTTATGATGTTTAGACTAACCTGATGTAGAGAGCAACTCCATGACATTATGTTACTTCAGTAATTCTGAAGTTTAATTGAGTAGGCCATAAAAGTGCTCTCCTCATCAGTAAGAATAACAATAATAATAGTAATAGCAGTAATAATAGCGGCACTAATAATAATAATAAATGCTTCAAATAAAGTCTCTGTCTTCTCTTTTCTCAGGTATTCTCTAGTTAGTCTCATCCCATCATTGCATAATGAATATTCTCAAGTTTGAAAGGAGTATATCAATTTTTATACTATTCATCATATTATTCTGTCAGTTGAAATGGTTAAGCTGTGACACCAGTTTACAAAAGTATTCCAGAATAACTTCACCACACATGAACATATATTTATATATGTATATAATAGAATAAATTTAAACGTATATATATGTATGTGCAAATACGAATGCTACCCCTTGGTTTAGCAAATATTCACTCAATGCCATCTATGCTATGACATACACAGGCACACACACACAAGTACATATCAAATATAGATGCACAAAAAACATGAAATCAGACCAGTTTCATAATGTGTCGAAAATATTCGGTCATTGGCACAAAATATACGATAGATATCAAAGGTTTATTTCAATTACAGTGTTTCTATAAACGAATATTTGCATGTGATTTTCTGTATTTCTCATGTGAGTCTGTATATTTATGTGTGTGTGAGAGAGTTTGGGTGTGAGTGTGGGTGTGCATGAGCGTATGCATCTATTGTGTGCTTTGTGAAGTGAAGTCAATTAGGTTATTACATGTTATGAATAATGCATATAGGTATATGTGATATAGAGCACAAAGAGCATTCGGCCATCGAACATTGTACATTGAACAAACTGAATAATTATTTTACATAAAAACAGAAAATAGTTCAAAAACTGAACAATGCACACACACACTCACATGCACAAATTATTCATCATATTTGTTACACTATTCTACTTAGCATATAATATAAATTTTTATTTTGGTTTAATATGTAAATTAGATGCATTGTGCAAAACATTTATGTCATATGTGAGTGTATTTCAGCGTGTGCGTGTGAATGCACTCATGAGTGACTGGGTACACAAACATATCTATGTGTGTGTGTGTGTGCGTGCATCGAGGAATGTAGTGTTAATCAGAATTATTTTCGGTACTCAGACCATGTATGTAGCTATTCATTTATGGTATACAGTGAGACCGAGAGAGGGAAAACAAAACTCAATTCAATCTTCTAAAGTTACTTCACAACATATCTGTAACTCTAAAAAGAAAATAGAAACATTATACTTAATAAACCACTTTCATTATGCACACATATAGAGAGATAAACAAAATTCTTTGAGATGTGAAACATACACGGTAACCTGATTATGTGTTTTAATCATGTTATATAGCTAACACACACACACACCAGGGTAGGTGAATGATGAATGCATACAATTACGCGGAACGCTTAGTACAGCTTAAACATGAAGAAAATATTACATGGAATAAATTTGCATTTATTCACCTTATTTTGTCATAACATAGAATTACAATGAAAATACGAATAAATTACGTTAGCAACCAAATACTAATCAATTTCCATATGAATAGTTAGTTGAAAGTTAACTCAGTTTGTAAATATCTTTCTTTGTTTATTTATTTATTTATTTATTTATTTAGTTAGTTAGTTAGTTAGTTAGTTAGTTAGTTAGTTAGTTAGTTAGTTAGTTAGTTAGTTAGTTAGTTAGTTAGTTAGTTAGTTAGTTAGTTAGTTAGTTAGTTAGTTAGTTAGTTAGTTAGTTAGTTAGTTAGTTAGTTAGTTAGTTAGTTAGTTAGTTAGTTAGTTAGTTAGTTAGTTAGTTAGTTAGTTAGTTAGTTAGTTAGTTAGTTAGTTAGTTAGTTAGTTAGTTAGTTAGTTAGTTAGTTAGTTAGTTAGTTAGTTAGTTAGTTAGTTAGTTAGTTAGTTAGTTAGTTAGTTAGTTAGTTAGTTAGTTAGTTAGTTAGTTAGTTAGTTAGTTAGTTAGTTAGTTAGTTAGTTAGTTAGTTAGTTAGTTAGTTAGTTAGTTAGTTAGTTAGTTAGTTAGTTAGTTAGTTAGTTAGTTAGTTAGTTAGTTAGTTAGTTAGTTAGTTAGTTAGTTAGTTAGTTAGTTAGTTAGTTAGTTAGTTAGTTAGTTAGTTAGTTAGTTAGTTAGTTAGTTAGTTAGTTAGTTAGTTAGTTAGTTAGTTAGTTAGTTAGTTAGTTAGTTAGTTAGTTAGTTACTTGGTCGCTGAGGTTTTTCGATGGCAGAAGTAACAATAATCGAAACAGTTGAATCCAATTCTGAGCCAGTGAATGAACAATGTACATTGACACAGAAAATTTAGAAGACAGTTGAGCGTCAATTTATGAATAGCTAAGTGAAAATATCTCACCGCAATTATTTTAAAAAGATAAACATCACCAGATTCATTTCAATAATCATCAGATTTCTAACTTCTTCACCCACTGACATAGGCTTTTCTTTCTGCCCTGCCGGTATAACTGTTCCTTCAGTTACACGTGAATTAATCTACACAGTTATAGGTAATATATTAGAGGTGATTAGAGGTGTGCTAACTACCAGGATTTTTGTATTAGAAAGACTAGTTTTGCTACAGGATACACCCAGGTTAATATTGTACTGAAACGCTTATTTATTATCCTCACAATATCATCAACTCTAAAGTCAGGTTGAATTAAATTGTTCTTTCTCTGACTGTAATTATATTTGGTTTCTTACATTCTTTCTCGCCATATTTGTTGATGAAACTTTATGAGCAGCCATTATTTTCCGGTGATTTTCCAAGTAACATGAGTTCATTGTCTAATTCTTCTGCCAAACGCATACGTTTCGCACTACATAACAGTAAGTACACAAGAGTTCTTTTACACCTGACTGGTCAGGAGCTCTTAAAATTCCGAGAGAGACCAATGTGTGTGTTTTTATTATCGGCCCATCTTCCAAGTATCCCATCTTTTCTTCTCTCCAAGTCAATATGCAGGAAGCCGAACCTCCTGTCGTCTTCATGTCCCATTATGAAAGTAATAATTTCATTTACAATGTTAAATAACTCGAGCAGATGTGAAGCTAGAAGAATATGCTCTGCAGAGAAATTGGAGGAAGTATTTATGATTCTCGAAAAAGTGTTGAAAAACAGCGGTCACCCTAAGATATTCATTTACAAATATGGAAGACTCAAACATCAAACAAATCACACTGGGGAAAAAGCCTGTCTTCATTCAGCTCGACTTTAAAGGTGAGTTTATTGCAACAATATTAACTAGCCAGAGCCTATCCTGCAGTTAAGTTGGTTGACGTCTATCGGATAAAATGCTCGCTGATGAATTCAAAAGTCAACAGAGACCCTTCTCATGTCAACTCCAACTGTGTATACAAATTCACGTGTATCTAAGGAAGCAGTTATATTGGGAGAACAGAAAGAAGGGAGCACCTCTGGTTTTCTGAACATGTGCCGAAAAGCCTTTGTCTCAAGGGAACAAACTCTTTTAATAGCGCTATTACCAGACATCTCGATACGGGTCATGAGGTGGAAATCGCGAAATCCTTCAAAATTATCACTAGACATAAAAACTCAATTCTTCTCAAGTTTGCCGAAGCAATCTTTATCAAACCCCTGAAATTCGATTTACATGTTCATAAAGAAGCAGTTACCTGTCTTTCGTTACCTTATTGAATGGATGTCTTTACTCTCTCTTTCACTTGATTACGAAGTCTTTGGCTTTAAACTCACCCGCGTTGATATAGTGTGGTTTCACTTGTCTCTTGTTTCCACGATTTGAGTTGAACTCAGCACTTTGTTACCCAATTTATTATGCACTCAGCATCTTACACATTTCTGGTCTTTATTGCGTAACTCCTTTATCATTATATGCATACATTTATTTTGTTTAAACATAGACTGTCTGTGTAAAAACTATATAATCTTAATTTTCTGAGCACCGTTCACTAATTGAGGAACTTTCTGTCAACTGATATTATACAAAATTTGCAAGTATGTTAAAACTTTTCTCTACATAAACTTAATAATCATTATAATAGAGGTTTTTTGTATTTCCCAATGAATGAAAAAACAAAACGAGATTGTTTTTACTGACGTTTCGCTATTTAATGCTAATAGCTTTCTCAAAGTATTATTAAACTGGAATTTACAAAATCTCAGCATATATATAACAAAGAGTTAGGGGGTGAGAAAAATATAGACTTAGTTCAACTTAAAAGGACATATTGAAAGTCAAAATAACAATGAAGATCGTTCAAACCAAATATCAAAGGTAATAGTATATCTGTTATTATATCAAAATAAAGTTTACTAACTTGATCATCGTTCGTTACTCTGGGGTTATTTTTGGTTGTCATGTTGGGGAATAGGTAAAGGTAACCAAACTAAGTGTAGAATGTGAAATACTTGATTATCGTTCGTCAGTATGAGGTCATTTTGGTTGTCATGTTGGGGAGTAGGTAAAGGTAACTAAACTAAGTGTAGGTTGTGAAATACTTGATCATCATTCATCAGTCTGGGTCGTTTTTTTGTTGTCAAGTTAGCGAACTGGTAAAGATAGTAAAACCAAGTGTAGATTGTTGGATTTTGTCAGTGTGTAGAATTATGAAAGTAGTGTGTGTTTACATAGTGAACTTGCTCACCACATTTGCGTTGATTTTGCTACTTCATGGGGGAGGGTGTTGTAGCCAGGTTAGATTCTGTTTCAGTCCATCGTTCCTATTCAGGCAATTTGGATTCCACTTGATATGAAGTGCTTCTGATATTAGACGTTCTTTGTGGTTTCTGAAGTTTTTCTGGATTATTTCAATATTATCAAAATCAATTTTGTGGCCTGATTCTATAGCATGTAGACCTATGGCTGATGATTTTTGAAGTTTTTCCAGTTCAACTGGATTTCTTGGTGGTCGAAGAGAAGCTCTACGGTGTTCATTTCTTCTGATTTTGATTTCTCGAGATGTTTGTCCGATGTAGATCGCATCACATTCCGAGCATTTTATTTTGTAGACACAATTAGATAGAGAATCTTTCGGGATTTGGTCTTTTATATGGACAAGGTTGTTTTGAAGTGTGTCCGATGTTTTGAAGAAAACTCTAATGTCGAGTTGATTAAGTACTCTTCTGATATCGTCTGATGTTTCTGCTCTATATGGAATGACGACTGTTGAAGTCCATGTTTTAGGAATGCATTTTCGGCCATACAAAAAATAACCCCAGAGTAACGAACGATGATCAAGTTAGTAAACTTTATTTTGATATAATAACAGATATACTATTACCTTTGATATTTGGTTTGAACGATCTTCATTGTTATTTTGACTTTCAATATGTCCTTTTAAGTTGAACTAAGTCTATATTTTTCTCACCCCCTAACTCTTTGTTATATATATGCTGAGATTTTGTAAATTCCGGTTTAATAATACTTTGAGAAAGCTATTAGCATTAAATAGCGAAACGTCAGTAAAAACAATCTCGTTTTGTTTTTTCATTCATTGGGAAATACAAAAAACCTCTATTATAATGAATATCATATACCCAATGCCCAAATTTTTTCAAACCGTTAAAAGTGAACTTGGTTTGGATATATATAATCTAATTAAAAACCGGATTACTCTATCGAAGCATAAATGTAACTTTTATAATCATCGTATTTTCAATTTACGCTGTCTGCAAAGTGGAATTATTCCCAAATCACTACTTGTTAAACCTCCTGAATATTCACACAAATCCATACTTGCTGCAAATCATACCTCCAAAGTATTTTTACGAGAACGTATACATATATGCAACATCAAACTTGAATCTTATCGAATGAGAATCAAAAATATAGATGACTGCTTAACATTACTTGTTACAAATCATATCTATGAATCCTTTCAAAAATTGTTCAATGAACGAGAATCTCATTTTCATAATGTCACTAAAAGAAGACATATACAAAAATTCTCGAAACTCAAAGAAAAGAAACAACCAAAGAAAACCTCAACAAATGATATGGGGAATATTAGAGCCATACATAACATGTCAGACAAGATACTAACCGAAAATGAAATCTCATTACTACAGAAAGGTTTGAATTTCAATATAACTAGAAAGCCATTATCGGTCCAGGAAATAGCACCTATGATTGAACCTGCTCTACAACAACTCACCAATGAAGAATCACAATCTGCTCGTCAAAAGATATCACACATATTAATGACACAACGAAACATAACATCTAATCTCACCAAACAAGAATATGAAGCCTTAAGAAATTTGAAGAAAGACAAAAGCATCGTCATAACGAAAGCCGACAAGGGGAACGTCACTGTGATAATGAACAGAACGGATTATGAAAAGAAAGCGATTGAACACCTATCTGAAGGACCATACTTACTCATTGAAGAGAAGAAGAAATCCGCCGAATTCAACAAAATGAAACTAAATACAAACAGACTACTTCAAGAAATGAAACCCAAAATTGGAAATTCGCTCTGGTTTACACTAAAACCAAAATCTTATATACCTTCAAGATTCTACGGTCAACCAAAGATACATAAACCCACAGTTCCACTAAGACCAGTGATAGATTTCACCAACTCACCAACATACAACCTTTCTAAATACTTACTCTCGATACTACAACCACTACAAAAGGACACTCAAAATATTGTAAAAAATTCATATGATTTCAAATCCCAAATAGAACACCGAGAAATTGATAAAGAAGACATTATGGTAAGCTATGATATTAACTCACTATATACTAGCATCCCTATTACCGAAAGTCTTGACATCATTTCCAGTCTACTAGAATCAGATACAACGCTATCACAAAGATGTCCACTGGACACCAGTGAAATAATTAAGAGCCTAAAATTCTGTCTGGAAAGTAATTATTTTACATTCAAAGGGAGTTTATATAGACAGACAAATGGTGTTGCTATGGGTTCACCAGTCTCCCCAATAGTCGCCGATCTTTACATGAATAAATTCGAAAATAATATCTTTTCAAGCATACTCACTCCTAAAATATGGTTAAGATATGTGGATGATACTTTTGTAGTACTAAAACGGGATCTACACAATTCATTCCTGGAGAAAATAAACTGTGTATCTCCCAAAATCCAGTTCACTTCGGAGGCAGAATCAGACATCGGTGAACTTCCATTTCTAGACTGCCTAGTTAAGAGAAAGGAAAACGGACATTTTAGTATATCCATATTCAGGAAGAAAACCCACTCCAACAAATATTTAGACTTCAAATCATCACACCCCATCAGCGCAAAGATTTCAGTTGTTTCAAGTCTTCTTAGACGAGCACACTCCCTGATAACAGATGAGCAAGAAAAAGAAGAAGAAATTTCAAACATCACTAAAACTCTCAAGCAAAACAACTACCCAACGAACTTCATCAACAAAATCAACACAAACATTAAGTATGGCCGAAAATGCATTCCGAAAACATGGACTTCAACAGTCGTCATTCCATATAGAGCAGAGACATCAGACGATATCAGAAGAGTACTTAATCAACTCGACATTAGAGTTTTCTTCAAAACATCGGACACACTTCAAAACAACCTTGTCCATATAAAAGACCAAATCCCGAAAGATTCTCTATCTAATTGTGTCTACAAAATAAAATGCTCGGAATGTGATGCGATCTACATCGGACAAACATCTCGAGAAATCAAAATCAGAAGAAATGAACACCGTAGAGCTTCTCTTCGACCACCAAGAAATCCAGTTGAACTGGAAAAACTTCAAAAATCATCAGCCATAGGTCTACATGCTATAGAATCAGGCCACAAAATTGATTTTGACAATATTGAAATAATCCAGAAAAACTTCAGAAACCACAAAGAACGTCTAATATCAGAAGCACTTCATATCAAGTGGAATCCAAATTGCCTGAATAGGAATGATGGACTGAAACAGAATCTAACCTGGCTACAACACCCTCCCCCATGAAGTAGCAAAATCAACGCAAATGTGGTGAGCAAGTTCACTATGTAAACACACACTACTTTCATAATTCTACACACTGACAAAATCCAACAATCTACACTTGGTTTTACTATCTTTACCAGTTCGCTAACTTGACAACAAAAAACGACCCAGACTGATGAATGATGATCAAGTATTTCACAGCCTACACTTAGTTTAGTTACCTTTACCTACTCCCCAACATGACAACCAAAATGACCTCATACTGACGAACGATAATCAAGTATTTCACATTCTACACTTAGTTTGGTTACCTTTACCTATTCTCGAACTTGACAACCAAAAATGACCCCAGAGTAACGAACGATGATCAAGTTAGTAAACTTTATTTTGATATAATAACAGATATACTATTACCTTTGATATTTGGTTTGAACGATCTTCATTGTTATTTTGACTTTCAATATGTCCTTTTAAGTTGAACTAAGTCTATATTTTTCTCACCCCCTAACTCTTTGTTATATATATGCTGAGATTTTGTAAATTCCGGTTTAATAATACTTTGAGAAAGCTATTAGCATTAAATAGCGAAACGTCAGTAAAAACAATCTCGTTTTGTTTTTTCATTCATTGGGAAATACAAAAAACCTCTATTATAATGAATATCATATACCCAATGCCCAAATTTTTTCAAACCGTTAAAAGTGAACTTGGTTTGGATATATATAATAAACTTGAAAATTTATTTAGGCCGTAAGCAGCCGATGAGAAGCCAACTAAATAAATGATAGTGCCCATATTATCCTGAAAAAACTGATGTTCTTGCTTTATACAAATTCTTGAAGGGAAATAAATGTTTGAAGTTTATGAAACATGGTGCAAAACACTGCATACAATTATGGTTTCTTCAACGTATCTGTAGTAGGTTATTGTTTCTTTTATTGCACACTTAAGCTTTTTATGCTCACAACTAGCCATAAATATATCTGCGAATAGGATATTCAATGGACTGCCAATTTCCACTCCATCAGTTCGGTGATAGATTTTGTCGTTCAACTGAAAATGTATATTCTTGGTACACAATAACAAAAGTTGCATAAATTAAAGTTTTAGTAAAGGGAGTCCAAAGTATGCTGCGATAACGAACCTCTTATCTTGATGAGCACAAATCAGAGTTGACTGATAGAATCTAGTTGGCATCAGTCAACGATATCTCCTCATCCAACCCATTACCAGACAATGTACAAATGTACAGAATGTGAAACATAAACACCGACCTATTTAATTATCAATATCATTACTCTCTTAGGTTCCGACTGGAACATCAGGCTTCAGCAGAACACCTTCACCTTGTTCTGCTCTTTACCATCCTCTTTAGCTGGTCTCATGATCACTCATAGGCTCTCAACTCCTCATACGATCTCATACATTTCACCTTAAGAATCACACCCAACTCATCGTTTTGTATTCGGATCCCACTCGAGTGTTGTCCTGGTGCGCGATGTAACTCTATGATCTCCTCACCGTGGGTCTAACCCATCTCCACCTTCTTCAGTATATTTCTTCGGCAATAGGTTTTTTGTTGGTTTGTTCTCAGAGTTTCTTGTCGCTAATTCTTACTGGTCATTTGATCTTCAGTATGCAGGCAGTGAATGCAGCTGTTGATAAAACTCTGCAGCCAACTGGAGATACATTTCATGATCTCTAGATTGTCAAAATGTATAAATTAGCACAGATCGATCATTCAAAGCCTTCACCAAACTTTTATAAAGTCACTAATACTATGCTAAAAGTGTAATTACTACATTCAGACGTGTTTGTTCTCTTATCAGGAATACTGTTCACTGAAGTTCATCCTTGCTTACATTGTAATTAAGTGACCATTACATGAAGTTCAATGATTAGAGGTCAGACAAAAAACGCTCAAGGTCACTTTTATTGTTAACTGAGACACCTAATAAAAAAAATAATGAGCAATTATGATTGTGCAATAAGCCGTAACCCCTGTTTTTCAGTAGCTTAGCGTTTCATGGATTGTACATTGGTGGAAAAGTGATTATAATTACTGAATATTGGCGATTTTACATTCCTTGATATTATAATTATTCCGACTGGAACATAGGGTTCCAAAAGAACATCTCCACTACATGTTGTTCTTTGCAGTCCTCTTTAGCTGGCTATACGATTATCCATAATCTTTCACATTCTCTTTACATGATCTCTCCTATGTTACCCTCTGACTCACGCCCAACTCGTCGTTTCCAATTCGCATCCCACTCGAGGGATGACCTGGAGCGCTATGTTACTCATTTCCATCTAATTAGGAATATTTGTTCATATACAGGTTCTTGGCTGGTTCGTTTTACTGCAGATTGCCTTATTGCCAATCCCTTCTAACCAGCCATCAAATCTTCATTACAGAACCAGCTAAGGGAACTGTTGACAAAAGTCTGAAGCAGCCTTCTGGGAATGCTACTGATGACATGCTAGTTCTCTGAATCATAGAGAGGAACTGAATGACTTGATATTAGAAGTAAAAGTCAGAATCTTGCACCTTATGCTGATTGCAGTAGATTTCCACACTGGTTTCAGGTCCTCATCGGCTTTGATGACCTCATTCGTGCGAACGCCCGTAGTTGAGACGATGCTTCCCAAAGGGATAGAAGAAGTGACTTCCTTCAAATTTCTCTCTTTAATCGTGACCACTGCTTATTGTTGTTGTTGGCTAGGCATCTTTATCACCTCTGTCTTATCTATGTTAACTTGAAATTCTGACTTCTCTGCCTACCACTTCTGTCAGCTTATTGTTTGTCACCTGTAGATCTTCCAGTTTGTGTGACATTAAACATAAATCATACGTGAGGTCTAAATCTTCTGGAGTCTTTTTTATCAACCCGATTTATTCCTTGACGTACTTACTGGTAATAATGCAAAGAAGCAAATTAAATATGGGCTCTTCTCACTGTTATAAGCATGCGCCTAAAAGTAGAACGCTATGGTAAGTTTAAGAGTAGAAGGAAAGAAGATCATATCTTTAACAAAACTAATTATGAATGTTTTCAGATTTTTGAGTATTTAATTGATTTCATCATCTAGAAGGATATTAAACAGCAGTTTGGTCTTTGTTTAGGCCACCTCAACATTTCAAATCCGTGATTCTACTGGAGGCTCAGACTCACAACCCTCAGTTTACGAAGCGGATTCATTACTATTCAACCCCTATGAGAAGTTCATATCTAACAGTCTATTGTTTACAATGTCTATTGGTCATTGATACACTGCCCCCACTTCTCTGTGAATGACTTTCACGACATGCTGATTGACTGTTAGACAGCAGTCGTTATTAGTTTTTATAGAAACACTGAAACCTTGAAGCCAATCTCTAACATTCAAGTATTGTGTTTGGTAGGGAATTTGTCTGATTGGTTGGAGAATTTCATCATGAGCTGAAATAAGTTAGAAAACCAATGGAAAACCTGGGAGTACTGGACTCCTCATCAGAATGCACTCACTCGTCAATACTTGAAAATTTATTTGATGCTCACCAGCGACTGGCCCTATTCAGGCAGTTAACTAAGGTTCCAGTGAGAACCCGTTACCAGTAGGGCACAGCAGGTTGAAGGTGAGGCAGTAGCTCATCGAAGAAAACATTGCAAAGCGGTTGCGCTATGTCGTGAATCGGCAGAAGTTAGAATTCATGGGCTGATCACTGGATCAGGTCCCAGTGGCTTAATGGTCTGCAAGCTCGCCTTGTAACCAGGAAGTTTTGGGCTCGAACCCCCGTCGGTGCGTACTGATGAACACTCCCAAACTAGGACGAAGCAGCTATCCAGTAATCCCAGGTTCTCTAATGGTTCTCTAATTGATATCAGCTCATGATAAAATCCTCCAATCAAGCACTAATAAATAATATTAGATAATAAATTGTCTGAAACCATTGAACGTTGCATCACGAAAAAGAAGGTCGGAAATAGAAGTTTATTTAATTAACTGACACTCCGAAATATCACCCATAATGAAGTTGTGGATATATAACAGTGAAACGTTTGGGACCACAAAGAAACAACTGCTCAGTGCCCTTTATTTTACAATGGTTTTCTACTTGAAGCCTCCTGATGACAAATCCTCTCTTCAGTATTAAGCTGTATGCAAATAGATGACATATTTATTTGCTAGTATGGAATTTAGTACAATTCGGAGGCGAAAACATCGATCCAAATACATTACACAAATTCCAGTACCCTTAAGTTGAAAATCTTATCTAGACTAGGTCTGAAAATACGTTTGCTAAACCAAATGACAAAAATACGCTTCTGATTACTTGTTCAATACCCCCAAAAGTTAACATCCTGCGACTGACCTAATCTTTGTGTACGTACAAGTTCATCTGCTACTGTGGAAGTAGATATATCGGTTATTCGATGTGAGCTTTGTCTAAGAGAGTACCAAACTCTATACCAAAGAGTTACGAAGAGGTAAAACAAGGGGAATGCAAAAAGCCCAATGACTGAACATCAAAACAATACTGTTCATCTTATTTCTACAGCCTATACCTTTTAAAGTTATTTGCAATTATAATAATAATAGTAATAATTTACTTTATTCCAAAAAAAGTACTTGTGATACAGAATGGAATTTTCAGCATTAATCACTATATTGCATCTAATTTCCTCAAATTATAAATAAAAATCAACCACACAGAAAATTTTCCACATTTACAATAGAGGTAGTGTCATAAACATGTAGCATATAAAATGGAAATAACAATAATAATGATAACAGCTAGGGTAATAATAATAAGAATACAAGTGAAAATTGCCGTTGGCTTGTGTCACACAGTATTGGCAATGTGGTATAGAAATCCTAACATGTTTAAAAATATTGAATGTAATGTTCTCTTTACATAACATGGTGAGGGGAAAAACAAAGATTACAGCCGTCATGGAGATAAGTTGGTGTTTGCAATTATGAGAGTAAAACAGAGAAGTAACAGGACTATAAATATAATAGAAATAATATAAGTAAAACTTGAAGGTATATAAGGATGGATGGAGGAAATTGTTTATTTACTAGATGAAAAAAGGTTAGTTAATTCTTGCCTGACACTATTTTCATCACATAAAATACGTGTCAAGTATGGTTTCTTGGAATTCTTATACTTAGACGTGCGAGCATACAGTTATCTCAAGTTACTTCCTGTTCTACTTAAGGAGATGCAAGGTGAAAGCTGAGCGTGAAGTGGATGCTCCAAGTCAGACAAAATCCCTCTAGCAAATTTATTGCACGAAGTCAAGTGCCTATCGACAACAACGTTAACTATGTGGTCCACTGGGACACCACTCACCCTACTGACAGTCTTCAGTATTCTACGAATTGTGACATAGTCCTTGTGAAAATAATAATACATTCAATCATAATATAAATCATTTGAAAATATGTTGCCGTATGAATAAAGGTTTAATTTGGTAAATTTTACTGAATATTCAATATTTCAATTAATTAACTCTGTACACGTTTAAACAAAAAAGACTGAACAATTTTTATTTGTTTAAAATCTGTAACTTTTTCTGCATCACATTTTAATGATCATTTTTATATGCATATATGAATATATATATATATATATATATATACGTGTTCAGTGCACAGTTGAATTCAGTGCAAAATTGAACAAATAATTTTCATATTGAACTACAAATTATGATAAAATGAACTTTGATTAATGTATCCTTCGTTCGTTCATTCATTCAATGTTTACTTTTGTTCACGTATTTCATTTATTTTAAGACTTTATGAGAGAAAATATACATCGAGTTATAATCAATGCATAGATTTCAGTCTGTATATTTCTTAATTAATATTGGGTATCGATATATATATATATATATATATATATATATATATATATTCAAAACAAACTGTAACTGTACATCGGTTAAGTTTTGTTTTAATGTGAATAATAATTTAATCTGTGAAATCTTTGACCATTAATTGAAGCATACACGACACTCAGGTTTGTTTCATTTAACTTTATCTGAGATACAGTAAGCTGAATTGATGATGTGGTCCACAGCTTGTGTGGGTGTAAATAAGACAGTTGCATAATCTTTGGATTTACCACTGACTGGATATCGGTTTGTACCACTGGTGGAATATATGCTTCCTAAAATTTGTAGACACGTTTTCCTGTGATAAGTCTAATGAAGCCTTTTGTTGACTATCTCTCTCCCCCTGAGTATCTCTCATATATTAAAAATTTGTTAGTGTACAATATGAGTAACGGCACTAAGACTCTTTAACGCTTGAGACAATTATTTATAGTAGCCTGATTGTTGAACATTTTCATAAATGTTACTGTATTGCTTCAAAACGCGCCTAATTGAAGTAATAAACTTTATTATTAGATCTCACTTTGATTTGTCTTCATTGATATGATAGAGTTTATTATTTCATAGCATATTATTGCACACCTTATGTTTTAAAGTCTAATTGAAGCTCTTTAAGATCCGAATATATCAAAGTAAGCATTTATAAAAACAGAAGTTATTTTTAATTATCAATAGTCAATGGGTTTGAGTCGTAACTTGAAAGCCCTAGGTTAATCTCTTAGTACTGGGATCATGAGTGAGAACTTCTGAGAAGGCCTACACTAGAAATAAACAGTTGTCCAGTACGCCTTGGTATTGAATGAATCTCTAACTGATGTCTATTCATGATCTTACGTGAAGTATGATACAAATGAATGGTGGCTATTCAATAGATTAATTCACCGATTCCTTTGGAGATAAAAATGCACCGACTACAGATTTTGATTTGCTTCATGTGGAAATAAAGCGATTAATGAGAGAATAAAGGAGCTACCAAACATGCAGTACTGATTCATATGACTTCTATGCATTTAACTAGGAATTGTGTTTAATAGCAACGCTGTTTCAAGCACATTTACTTCAGATAAGTACCTTCTGACTTCACAGTCATTGATTTGTTTAATTGTATACTTGGTCCTATATGCCCGTAGGACATCATATTCTTTTCTAATGTAAAATGAATTGGGTATGAAAATGATAAAAGGGTTTTTGGTTCAGGTGTACGCGCCTTCAATGTCTTTTTAGACAACATCTTCAGTGCTGACTTCATTAGTGTTCTTACTAAACACCTTTCCAATAGCGATTTACTGTGAGTGTGTATAAAGTATTCAGTTACTTTTGAATTGTGTTTGAGCAAAACGACAGTCCGGTGTTTCGATTACTTCAATCTGGCTAGCAATTACTACTTTTACCAATCAGTAGTATAGACTGTTGTTCACTGGTTTTCTCATCAAATTAGAGATAACTGGACAGATTACAGTAAAAAATATTTATGTAATTAGCTAAAATATCTCTTATAATAAAACTGTAAGGATTCCGATTATCGTGTTATTATAATGTTATCGTGGGAATCGCAATGAATGCTGAATTTTCTCATGATAGATATATTTCATATCCTTAAACATTGACAATGTCGATGAATTTAATATGTGGCAGTTCTCTTTTAGACTAGTCCAGACTCAAACATGTATACTGAAGTCTGATGGCAACTAGTGTAGCACTTTAGTCTTGGTTATGCAGGTTGAAATCTCACGCTGTGGACTTCTAAGGATCACTCCTATAATGCGTATCACCAGGACTTCAAACAAACTTGATCGTGGTTAATGAACCAACATGATGATCAGTGAGACCTAGTCCCGAGAGTGAAGTAGGTATGTGGCTGTCCGTCTAACAGGCCCCTTATGGCTTCAGTAAGTGCAAACTCAGCCGCCTCCCGGTTTGATCGTCCGGTAGGACTCCCACTCGGTATGACGGAACTGGCCTGTGATGAGAGGCTAACCATTGCCACTTTTCAAGCGCCGGTGGTTTAGTGGTCAAGAGTTCGATTCCCGGGTGGCTCATTCCTAGACCTCTCTTAACCGGCAGTAAGCCCTGCAAGGGGTAGGGATTGGACGTGAAGCTAGCAACCTTACCTCATAAAGAGCAACACCGCTGCTACTGATATTTCACAGCTCACCTTTAGAGGCCTATGTATCACTTGGAGCGCAAAGGAAGAAAATAATAAACTATGCTATGTGATTCAGTGTAATTTGATACCACCCGTCAGAGTTTATCGATCAGTTGGAAGTCTTAGGACTGAACTTTATGTTACTCACATACGGAACCCAAATCTCATTTAGTCTCCTTCTAACAATCAACAGTTAGTTTATCAGTTTTCCGAAAAGATTCTATGCTAAATCTTTCGGGTTATAACGAAATGAACTCAGTGATCAAAAAATGGAATCCTATTTATGTAGCAAAATATTCGACGGAAAACGTTGTTAGATTAAACGGTGAACTTCAGGTTTGGGTATTTTCTGAACTGTAGTATATATTTTCCTGAGGTTAACTTTGAAGTTTAGTTAGTCGCTGCTAGCATGCAAAACTTCACATAGGTATTACCTTGTGGCAATAAAACTCTGTATTTAAAGGATGGAGAAGGCAACTGTAAGATAATCATCTTCATGGCTAATTGTGGAACACGTTGGTCCCATACACAGCTATTCTCACCTATTATTATTATACCCTTAGGTTTCCATTGGAACATAGGACTTCAAGAGGATATCTCCATTTTGTCCTGTTTTCTGCAGTCCTCCATATCTGGATGCACGATCAACCATAAGCTCTCATCTCCTGCTCATATAGTCTCTTCCAATTTCATCTTTGTACTTTCGCCCAATTCGTCATTTCCCATTAGGGTTCCGCTCAATTGACAGCATGTCACGTGATATCACTTAGTGGTCTCCTTAGCGGGTTTCGTTCCATCTCCATTTCCTTCAGCATATTTGTTGGTGTATGGGTTCTTAGCTGGTTCGTTGACAGAGTTCCGTGTTGCTGATCCTTTATCGCTATCCATCCGATCTTCACTGTCCAACCGGCGAAGGCAGCTGTTGATAAAAGTCTGCAGTAGCTTGTTCAAAATGCTTTTAGTCGGGCGCGAGAATTTCACACCGATGTTGTGTTATGTACTCGTCGAGTACTTAATAGTCCTAACGCGGAAAGAGGGAAATCAGAAGACCACCAGGTTTACGATGATACTTGTACTTTCCGGACAAGGAAAATAAATCTCACACGAGAGTGTGAGTGAAATGGTACGTAGTGTACGAAACGTGGGAACAAGTATCCAGTACAAAAGTTTATATGAAAATGACTAATACACATGAACCAATAAATAGACAGTCTTAATATGATTGGTTGTAATGTCGTGTGACAACAAGGAAGGTTATTTGTTTTTTAGTTAGTGGACAGACAAAAGCATATTGTCAGTTATAATGAAATACCGACCCATATACACATAGCAAAATATGATAGACTGTCAAAAACGAAACACGCATCATCTGGATACATATCATGTTGAAAATCCAAATATTGTTCCCTATCCTGAGTTACTGCAGTAGATTTCCTCACTGATTTCAGAACAGTGAAGGTAAGTCTTGCATTTTCTACGCTTACTGGCTTTCACATATTTATTCGTGCCATCTGTAGTCGAAGCCTTGCTTCCTAGATAAGTAAAAGAGGTGACGTTGTTCAAGCTTTCCCCGTTGATAGTGTTTGGCTCTGGCTGTAGCTGCTGTTGGCCGGTGGGTGCTTCTGTCGCCTCTATCTTCTTTATATTCCCTAGAATTCCTGTCATAGCTGCTTCTTCTACCAACCTACTGGCTTTCACATGTGAGTCTTCGAGTCAACGTGATATTAGACATAAACTCTCCACTGAGTCCAAATCTTTTCAATTCTTCTTGTCAACCCAACGTGTCTATGTTTTCAATTAAGCAGCATCTTAATTCTGGAGAAAAGTTTATTCGGAGTGATTCACAGTTAAACTTCCTCAGTATAATGTCCCAATCACTTGATAGACTATGCAGATAGTCACTGTTCAAATAGGGTAACCGGCGTCAGTTGTAAAATATCCTAAATAAACACTCTACATTGAAATTCCTAATAAACAAGGAGATTCTCAACCTTTCCAAGGTGCCTCTGTTGCCAGTTGATCTTCTTATGGTGTAATCACGGTAAAATCTAACCCCGAAAAGAAGGAATTTAAGAAATCCAAAAGTTGAATTGAGCACCCTTAACTGCTCAAAAATGATGACTAAAGCAATTCCTAAGAAGTTCACTTTGAAATTAGTCACAATAAAAATGTGTATTCCCCTTTAAGAGTACTAAGCATATTCTTTCAAGCTAATCTGAAACTTGCAGTCAGAACTGGTACACAAACCTCAGTATTTCTGACTACTCTTGCAATTCCATGTTTGATGGCAACCTTTTATAAAATATGTGACATATAGAACATAAATAGTGGTGAAATGTGCGTCGGTGGCACAGGGGTAGAATGCTGAGAAGCCATGCAGGTGGTCCGGGGTTCGGTTCCCGGCCACAGACTCACTCCTTTACATCGCTATGCCTGTAAGAGGACAGACAAAGAGGGAAGGTTGGGCATGAGGCTATTACACCCATTCCGCAAAAATAAACACCGATGCCAATGAAACTTCAAGCCTCTAGCTTGAAGTCCTATGTTCCACTGAGAACGTAAAGAAAGAAATGGAAAGGAAAAGAAAGTGGCGAAATCATCATCCTAATTTAAATCAAATTAATTATCAAATGCTGATTTGCAGAGATCTAATCTTTTACAGGTTTCAACGTGAGCTGACATCAGTTACAGAACCATTGGGAAACCAACAGGGAGCACTAGACAACTGTTTCGTCCTAGTTTGGTACACAGACTACACAACTCTATGCCTATGGGTAAGATATAAGTTCTATATCATATCAATATGCATTCATGCATAATTCAGAAATAGAAATGAATGAAACTGGTAACTTAGTGGTGTCTACTATTCTGAAGGTAGTTAACAGAATTTGTTGTCGTCAGTAGTCAGGATGCTAAAAGGTAAATTTACAGTTCCATATTTTTCATCTCAATTACCAAAACATATATCTGCACATGTAAAGTGTATAAACCTACTGAAATCTGATATAATCGTCAACTCACTGGAAAAAAATTTAGAGTAAAAAAAATTACTCCTTTTTTGCAAACCATGTAATTTTTTACAATATAGGTTGAATTGTATGTACATATTTCTCCATTGTGAAGCCATTCAAACTGAGTTTTAATTTCTGTTTGCGCGACAAGTCAAAGATTTATTAGATATCTGTATCTACTCGTTCTGCAGTTTAACTTGTTAATCTGAGATCACCTTAAATAGAAGAAGTAAGTTGTTCATGACTAAATTCACATTGAAATGAAGTAGGTTCATAGCTATTGTAAGTGTTTATTCTTCGTGTTTTCATCCCATCTGAGCTGGAAAGTGGAATAAGCTCTGAAAGGTGCAACTGGCTGGATAATAAAAAAGCTTTGCAATTTAATCATCCCGATGAGAGAATACGAAAATACCATGAAACTGGTATTTATTTTTATTTGATAAACTGTCATTCTGTCTATAGGCAATTCAGTTCATACTGAAAAAAACATATTTAATACTAATGTGTATGATTCTGGGATATAAAGTCCCTAAACGACTGTTTTCACCATTGAGTTCCATTTTTAATCCTTTTTAATAGATATCCACCAATATTCATTAGCTAAAATATCAAACCAAGAATTTGGAGGAATGAAAGTTCACTTGCGCCAAAAAAGAAACTCTGCATGAACTTGAATTTCAAGGGAGATCTATCAAGCGACATCCTCAACAGAGGGATCACATCATCTCTGAGGAGAACATTCTTTGCAGCAACGCTAAGGATAGTGTTATCCAGTCGACCACTGATCTGCAGAAGCCTTGAGGACAAGATCCCTCATCTAGTCACTTCTATGTGTATATATCCACTCACCTGCTACTGTGGAGCCGGATACGTCGCTCGTTCGACGCGCATACTGTACAAAAGGATTCAAGAACAGTGTCCAGCGTGATTGAGAAAAGGCAATAGTGATGCAATAATTGAACACCTGGTTAACACTGATCATTCCATTTCAACAAATGCCTCCTTCAAAGTAATCTACTGAGTCAAGAATAACCTACTAAAGGCAATACGGTTTCGTCTTCTTTGTATCACTGAAGATCTGGTCATTCACACAGAGAAACCGGAGTTGTGTATACAAAAGAGAATTACTCAACCACTTCTATTATCATGGTAACAACTCTGGTGATTTTTGATGACTTAATTTTGTTTGTTTGCCTGTTTCTTTAACTGTTTATAATTCTTATACTCATTTAGAACTCTTACGTAATTTCGTATTCTCTACTTTTTTCTATGTGTATCCTGAGTACAACTCAATCATCAAACTATTCATATTATTACGTGACTCCTTTTTAACAGCTTTAGAATATTCGCAAGTGGATATTTGAAAGTGAATTTGATGTAATTTCAACTGAGAGTAGATGTTCTCAGGTAGTCCGTTTTCGACATTCCAGAGACGAAAGATGTTTGTATAAAAGGTTGTTATGCATCCATTACACCCCAAATGGGTGTGCGTGTAAATTTGTGAGTGCGTGTGTGGGTGCGTGGGTGTATTCTTTGTTTTTGCATTACACTGTATGACTGTCATAACCTGACACAAGAGTATAGTTTATTTTTATAAGCATATTACATATACATGAATAAATTTATTTAGCATTCCAGGCAATATTTCTAGATGCTTATACACCATTGAGAGAGAAATGTTCTACACCTTAGAGATAAACTCAATGACCATTCACATATTTAGAATTTTTTCTTGCTTTATGTAAATTAGATTGTGCAATCTTTCATCGGATTCCTTTTTTCTGTCACAAACTCACCCTCTCTCTCTCTCTCTCACTCGTTCGCTAGCTCACTTGCTCTGTTTTTCTGTCTCCCAGAATATATTTCCATACATTTATGGAATTTATTCCAACTTACGAAATCGGCACAATGAAATTGTGTAATAAAATTAATGATAACCAAGATACTACTGAATTATATAAGTAGTAAACAATAAATGAGAGTTAAGCTAACTTATAATAAGAGTAGAAATTAGGCACTGTAGGAGAATATAATTCCATATAAAACAAGTTTATCTGACATAAGGCACAGTGACATGCTATTGACAAATGGATGATACTTCAAACTACAAATAAACAAATGGATTGGAAATCAGGTCTCCAATATCCCCTATAGTAGTAGCTATATTAATGGATACCTGGTTATATAAAGCTCTTCAAAACGTTTCATCCTGCTCCTAGGTTATGGAGTGGAGATATGTGGATAACACATCCACCATGTTGAAATCTGAACACTTCCTCAAGTTCATTACACATATAAACTCAAAACTAGACAGAATCCAATTCTCAAGTACTGGTTTGTAGGGATTTTGTTTGATCATAATTAGCTGACAGCGGTTAGAGAACCATTGGGAACCTAGGAGTACTGAATTGCAGTTTCGTCCTAGTTTGAGATTCTTCACCATTACGCACCCACAGCCAGGGTTCGAACCCAGGACCTTCTGGTTACAAGGCGAGCTCGTAGACCATTAAGTCACTGTGACCCTATCCAGTGGCCAGCCCATGAATTCTAACTTCTGCCAATTCATGACAGCATGACCACTCAGCAATATCTTCTTCTATGAGTAATTGTCCTCACCTTCGTTTTCTGTACCCTCCTAAGTTAGAAAATGAATAAGGTAAGTTGGCTGTGGTAGACTATAAAATCAAATAATAGCAAGATGGTAGGTTGCCCATATATAAGCATCTATAGAACACCGATACATTCTAATACGCATTTTGACTTTAATTCATCCCAGCTGGAATCGGTAAAGGTAGCTTCAGTTAAGCATTTACATAATAGGACCAGGACCCTAACTAAAAGAGTTAGATAATGAAATAAACATAAATAAAGAAAGTATTATCAGTCAATAACTACCCACATGAAAAATAAGAGTAATAATGTAAATAACTGAAATAGTGTAAGTAATAAGGAATTCACAGCCTCGATGGTACTGCCAGTATAAAGAAGAAATTTCTGAAGCCATCCATAGGATTTTGCATGAGGCTGGGATTAGTGTGACATTTAAACCAACCAACTCTCTCAAAGATAAACTTTGTTGGCTCAAGGACCTGACTGATCTAATTAAGAAAAATAATATAATTCACTAAATATCATGTAATAACTGTCAAACTATTTGATCGGGGTCAATTAGATGATAGGAGTATAAGAACTGAGCTAGAACTAGAATGACTGAACTACAGCGATTGCACTACATTCATTCACCCCGCTCCAAGTCTGCCACCCACATGCTTTCATCTCCTCTTCACATGACCTCCTCCAAGTCACCCTCTCACTGACGACCAACTCGCCGCTTCCCTTTCGGGTCCCACTCGAGCGATGGCTTGTCTATTGATGTCACTTGCTGGTCTCCTCAGAGTATGGCCAATCCACCTCCATTTCCATTTCTTCCTGCCTATTTGTTTCACAATCGATTCCCGGTGGGTGGGTTCGATGAATGCCAGAGATCCCTGTTGCTGATCTTTTCTGGCCGGCTATCTGATCTTGAGTATTGAGCGAAGACAACTGTTAATGAAGGTCTGAAGTTTGTTTGAGATGCTCTTTATGACGCGCTGGCCAAGTCTCTGATCCGTATGGTAGCACTGACTTCACACTGGAGTTGAAAATCCGGATCTTATTTTTGATGCTGAGTGCTGTTGACCTCCACACAGATGTGAGAGTAATGAAAGCCTGTCCTGTTTTTCCGATTCTGGCCTTGATATCCTCGTCAGTTCCGCTTGTGGTTGAAACGATGCTTCCCAGGTAGCTGGTAAAGGAGGCTGTTTCTTTCAGGTTCCTCCCATTTATGCTGATTATTGTCTGTTGTTGCTGTTGGCTATGAACCTTCATCACCTCTGTTTTATCTATGTTCACCTGAAGTCCTATCTTTGATGCTTCTTCTGCCAACTTGTTGCTTTTCACTTGCGTATCTTCCAGTTTGTGGGAAATCAGACATATATCATCGGCGAAGTCCAGATCCTCCAAGTTGTTTTTTGTGTGAGTCCATTTTATGCCTGTTTCCTCAATGCCCGTTGTCTTTCGCATTATCCAATCTACTGCAATCACTGTGCTATAGCAAAATAAACTTTCCAACCATGGAACTAACTTCTTACAGCTTATAAATGCCCACTATGATTAATAATTTGGTCATAGTTACCATTTTAATCCAAGTTGCCTAGCTGTATAGGATGTTCTTCTTCTGAGGACTGCAATAAACTTGATGATATTGCTTCACTCAGCTGTAGGACTCTGTCCTCGGACCACAACTACCATCGCTAGAGTGCATAATACACTAAATTAAACGTTTACTGGGGTATGTTAAAATATCTCTGAGATAAAATGACTTCTTCGTTAAAGAGTACAGTGTTAATTTACATTAAAACAAATATTTATATCCCGTTCCATTGATTTATTTCTCTGCCTACTTAAACAAAATAAAACGGAACCTTTGGGTGTACAATTGGAACCTTTTGGTGCTGAAAACTAGACATATTTCTAGACGTGTGTGAAGCAATCAAGATCAGTAACTGCAGCATTGCCTTTATCGATGATATGATAGCCAGTCCACGGACAGTAGTTATTTTCTGTGACAGATACGCATTATCAGGAAATACTAACAAGATCAAGACGGTCGAGAAAACAAATTAATTCTAACAATTTAGCAAGATTTCGAATTTTGAAGGAATTTACTTATATGATTGAAATTATTCGTAAAAATCACCTCAACACAGAAGACCATGAAAATTCTTCTTTCCTGATTTTAGAATTTAACAGCTGTTATTCCCTGAGGTTCCGAGTGGAACATAGGGCTTTAACAGTACACCTCCATTTCATCCTGCATTCTGCTCATACGGTATCATCTCCTGCTCACTTGGTCTCCTCCATGTCTCACTCAGACCCATGCCCATCTAATCGCTTCTCATTTGGGTCCCACTGTGGTAAGAGCAGGCTGCTAGCCAAATTGGTGGACATTAATTTACGTCGATATTTATGTCCCAAATATTGGTCGTGAGAAAATATGAACAGTTAACATATAGATGATCTGACATTCAAGAAACAATCACAAAGAGATGCAAGGTTCCCTTTCTGTGAGAAACAACCAACCAGAAGACTAAGTTTGTTTGCCTGAATAAGCTATAATAATATACATGAAAATATATAAATACGGGTTGATTTCCTTAATAAACGATCTGTTACCTGGCCCTTGTCTTCTGTTGTTACACCCCTCGAGAGCCTATCTGGCGTGTAATATCACTCACCGGTCTTCTCATTATATGTCCGATCTATCTCCACTCACATTTTTCATTGTAGCTTGATTCCACACAGTATTTTTGATACAAGTATGGAACTTTCGGTGGCCCAAATTAAGCAGGCCGACCACTGATGCCAAGTGTGCGTCGGCCGGGGGTCGAACCCCGAACAATGTACTTGGTCGACGATCATCCTGACTGCTTTGCCACTGACACATACAATCGCTAAATGATGGGTTCCTAACGTCTTCACCACCAGAATTCATTATTACTAATAGTTTCCTACCAGCCATCTAATCTTCAATATGGAGCCAGAGGAGGCAGCTGTTGATGAAAGTTTGAAACCTGTTCGAAACAATTTTGGTGACTTGTGTGGTAATTGTCTGCACTGCATAGAAGCACTAATTTCACATTAATGTTATAAATCCGAATCTTCCTCTTTATGCTGAATTAGTGAATTAGACTTCCACATTGACTTCGGACCTTGGTTGACTCTGGCATCCTCATGCATTTATTCAACATAATTGAGTTAGCAGTCCTGGGTCTAAGCCCTGTTGTTTTACTACTTCTTTTAATCTGAAATATCATCACACCATCGTCTACTTTCTCTGATGTGTTACGGTTTTCATCCTAGATTATATCGACGGGCAACAATTTATTGTCGAGAAAAAATTAACAATAATTCAAATGAATTCACTTGTGAAGATTATTGATTTTGAAGCTATTTCGATCATATTTTCGTATCATCTAGGAAGCCTTCGAATAGCTGAAGTGTCACTAAACAGTAAAAATATGCGAATTTGTATTTACCAGTAAATCTTAAAACTTTTTGATGGGATTGTGTTCTTTGAAATAAGCGATTTCATTTCAGAGCCTTCATTACCCTCATAGACATCTTTATTAACAACAGAATTGCATCAAAAACAATCTACCTGAGCTAAAAATCTTCTCCGCTATATTTTTCATAATATTCCCTGAGAGGCGATCAGCTGTTTTGACAAACAGCATAATTCAAAGAGAGGTGAGACTAGCATTTATCTAGTTTCCTGAGGCTTCCTGAACAACGTGGTGTATAAAATGCTATTGCACCAATAGCAAGAAATCAGTTATTATTAGTGGCTCCTAGTCTTCGTACATTTATTGTTTTATTCCTTTACTTCAACCTTTTACTTTCCGAGTGGAACATAGGGCTTAAGACTTTGAGGTTCGAGGTCTCACTAGCAGTGATTTTATTTTTTTATGCAACTAGACTGGAAGCTCCATGCCTTATCTTCCCTTATACTGATCTTACTACTTGTTTAGCTAGGTTTACAAGTGCGTCGGCCGAGATTTGAGCCCCAAATCACTAATTTGGTTTCCGAGCATTACACTTCTGTACCACCGAGGTTTTTGAACATATTTCGCAAGATTTTCAAGTGTTTATCTCCTGGGCTGTGGTTGATTTTAAGTGAGATCACGAACTTAAATCAGTTAGCGAATCACTGAAAACTAGGTAATACTGAACAGTAGTTTTGTTGTAGTTTGGAACCTTTCAGCAGTGCGTATACACACCATTTTCTCATCTAACTTGAGATGGATCATATCCTTACAAAATCAACACAACTGAGGAATAATCTAATGCTCAGTAACAACCGACTACTGAATGAAGTGTCTAGGGTTCTGGTTATTGGTTGTGTCCTGTTGGGTCCATCCGGTCACGAGTGAGGACAGATACTTTTCAATGACAATGGCTGGAGGTAGCGCTCAAATCACGAATTGGCAGAATTTAGAATTCAAGTGTCATTGAGATGGGTCCCAGTGACCGAATGATTTACGAGCTAGCTCGCCTTGTAACCGTGAAGTCCCGGGTTTAAATATCGATGAGTGCATACTGCTGAATAAGAGTCTCAAAGTCGGACAAAACAGCACAGTCCAGTATTCCCTGATTTCTAGTGGTTCTCTAACTCATATCAATCTGTGATCTGATCTGAAACGAATCAAACCCTTACAAACAAACTCTTGAAAATACTTATACATTCACTATAAATAAAGTTTCATTTCTGCTTTGTTAATTACCTTAGTTTCATTTTCATTGTTTGTGCTTATTAAGAAAATATTTTGTCGACAGTCGGTGTAGTAGTTGAAATGTTAGACATTGAGTGTCATATTACACCAAAATGTTTACATATATATGTATCTTTCTTAGTATCTTTATTTCTAAAATACACAATGACTGACTAATAAACTTCTACTGTAATGTAGAGGCCAGCAGTGGCCTTCAATGATTCATTAGTTCATATAACTGTACTATGTAGTCAGAACAAGTCTTAAGAAGTGTGTCATAAAACAAAATGTGTACTACTACAATAGAAACAATTTGTTTTTGTAGCAGTCTAAGCGTATATGTACACACATGTGCATACAAATACAAACATTACTGTCCATGAAAATGTTTTTGCATTTATAGCTAAATGCATCAATTATTCTGAATGAACAGACTGACTACCTGTAAACGCCATGTTGTCATGTTAGCTTATTGTATGTAACAAAGTGAAGATATTCTGCCGTTGAAATTTCACTCGTAAAATAAATATTTGCAAAGAATTAGTTGTGTCGAGTGAAAGAGTGAGGGTACAGTGTAAATTGCTTAGATAACATGGTGACCTGGTATAACTGTGATATATTCTTTAGTGTATCTGCATTGCCTAATGGGTGACGGTGTTCCCACTGACACTTGAATCCAGTAACTATAGTTTTAAACGCCAAATAATTATTCACTAGACCACTTGTGCTACAACGATCATCTCGTATGCAATGCTAATCAGTTATTATTGGTTTTTAATTCAATTGGATATTGAACAAAGATTACTCTTTTCGATAACTTCATCATCAGGCTCTACAGTTATATGTACATTATAGTGAATGAATGAATGAATGAATGTTATGAACAACATTAATGTTTAAATAAAATCGAATCAATAATAATAATATCAATAGATTACAGTTCAATAGCATCAACATAAAATAAGCTGAATGTCAGAAAAACTAGGGAAGATAATATTACAAATTCATGAATTTATAGTCTCTACTGAAGGCCTGCCACGGCAGTAGTAGGAGCTGGACTTGCTTCTTTTGAACATAGAGTACTGGTTGTTTGAGGCGAATTGCAATAGCCTCCGCTGTTTGGAGAATGCGGTGCTTCGATGATTTTGGAAACTTATTAAGCACCCGATAGATGAAAGAGAAGGATTCCTCCACGCTCGCTCTGTGACCGATTTGCACCAGATGGTTCAATATCGATCTGTTAATGGTTTTCACTACACCTTTACTTAGCCATAGTGGGAGATGTTCTCGAGCACGAAAAATCAAGTTCCTAGAGCAACGGCCAATATAACTTGCTCCACCACAAGCGCAGTTGAATTGGTAGATACAATTTGAAGTGGCTAGCTAGTCTAGGTACTTTATCTTCCAGTTGACGAATCACCATCGGTTGTGTAGAGAATAAGACGAGTAGTTCGTCAGTATTAAAGTTCATTGAACTGATTTTCTTAATTTCCTCGTAGTTATCTCACTTAGTATATAGCCCTTGAATTGTGGTCGTATATAAAGGGGCTTCCTGTTTACGGATAGTGAGTAGTCCTTTTCCACTTTCTCTGTCATGCGTTTCTTGATAAAAAATCCCATCAGCTGATGTGACCTCGACTAGATCACTAGCTCACTAAGCCCGGATAAAGAGGGAGGGTTGGGGCGTGGTGCTAGCAACTCCACCCCGTAAAACAAACAGAAACTTCAGCGCACAAATATATTAAAAATTCTAAAAATATAAACAACAACCTTATTTTTCGCTGGAATCGGGGAAGTGAAATTACGCAGACTGGTGAAAGCCTTCGGAAAGCCAGTCAGCCGATGTACCTTCTTTCGATGAAAGCGAAAATAAGGATGGGTACCTGGAATGTTCGTACAATGTACGAAGCTGGAAAGGCTACCCAGGTAGCCGCAGAAATGAGAAGATATAGAATAGAAGTTTTGGGAATCTGCGAGAGCAGATGGAACGGATGTGGAAGGTGCCAACTACAAAATGGAGAAACAATAATCTATTCCGGTCACCCAGAGGGAGTGGCCATCATGATGTCACCAACAGCAGCCAAAGCTGATGTGACCACGCTTGACAATTTTGAACGAAATAAAAAATATAAAAACATATTAAAAATAGGATAGAAAAAAAACACACAATATATATAAATGGATACATATCAGAAATATTACCAGGAAAAAACATTATCGTCTTCTGTAAACATTCACATTGTTTGGCTAGGGGTCAGTAATAGTGAAATCCACGACACGTGCTGTGTCCTCTTCGGGACTCTTCAAATGTACGTGTCTACATTCCTGCAAGTGGTGGAGTCCTCCCTGAGATTCGAAACTGGTACACGCTGTTTCAAATGCCAAAACGCTATGCATTAGGCTACTCACTGAATAACAAGAGAACTTCTTATGCAACAGATACTAGTGATTATTTACTGATATAATTTCGATTTTCCGTTAGCTAGTTTTACTTCAATGACATGTTTGATCGAACCTCAGAAATTAAAATCAATCAAATACACCTGAAAGCTAATCTACTGTTCACTACTGAAAGACTACAGGATGAAGGTACTTGAAGTTCTAGTGAGAAGTCGTGACCAGCCAGATTCAAAATTTTAAGTGTGAAGATGAATACTCTCCGATGACACTATATACCACGAATCGGTAACACTGAAAGACTGATGGGCCACTGGACCCTACCCTAGTGTCTGAAGGTGTCAAACAGTTCATCCTGTAACCTGAATTTCATAGGTTCAGTCTCTAGTTGTGTGATGAGTGCATGTTGCCGAAAAGTCCCAGACAGGGACAAAACACCTCTCTAACACTCCCTGGGTCTCCAGGTGAAGTCACTTTGTGACCAAACTTGAAGTTCAAGAGAGCTGACCAACTGTTTCATTCTAACTTGTAACTGCTTACTCATTTCATTTTATATGAAACCCATAGAATTTTCAATCAGTAAGTGCCCTAGTTTCATAATCATTAGGCTAACATTGATCTGGTTTCAATGATTTTCTATTTGATATCAGTTTGTGATAAAACTTAAATTTTATGTGTTTATTGTTTATGAGTTGTGCGTCGGTGGTATAGCGGTTAGGATGCTCGCCTACCATGCACATGGTCCGGGGTTCGATCTCCGGCCAACGCAGTCCTTCACCTCGCTAAGCCAGAAACAATGCTGGTAAAGAGGAAAGGTTGGGCATGAGGCTAGCAACCCCATCCTGTAAACCAAACACTGCTAAAGAAACTTCAAGCCGCTAGCTTGAAGCCCTATGTTCCAATGGGGAACGTGAAGGAAAGAAATTGTTTATGAGTTAGTTTATTTATTTAGTAATCTGGTAAATCTTTAACTAATCAAAGTTTACTTATATTTGGCCTTAATCTTTATTTTAAACCAACAACTTTATGAAAAGTTGAGACACAATGATAGAGGCTAATAGTAGAATACAGGAGCCTCGTTTCGTCCTTTTTTGCACACATCAACTGGACGTTAGTGATAGTATCTTGACCGATATTTTGAGCCCACCAGTCGTCGTTTAAAATGTCAATAAGATCAATCAATGAAATATTCAGAAGAAAGATGAATACAGAGTAATTAAACTGTGTCTGTGATTTAGTGGTAGAATGCTCACCAGCCTTACAACAGGCCTGGTTTCGGTTCTTGAACGATGAACGCATAAACCTCGATTATCCCGTATTAAACATGGAAAAGAGAGAATTCTGAGCGTGAGGGTGGCAAGTGAACAGCATAAAAATAACACCAACTTTACTGAAACTTCAATGCTTGAAGCCGTATGATCCAAAACAATTCAAAGAATTAATGGTTCCAAAATAATCCACTTTTGTGGAGAGATCATAATGATAGCACTTTTTCCAGAATCGTCATCGTTATCGTCTTTAGTAGCTCATAAGAAGTTACTAAGCATTCAGTAGTCCAATATCATAAACTGTCGTAATCAGTTTTAAACATATAACTTCCTGGAGTGGATTCTGCAGTGGTGTATTTGATTTTATCAGTGGTAGTTAGCAGTAGAACCAATCAAACCTGTAGAATCCCTAAAGTTGCTCAACAATTACTTGACTCGAAAAAGATTTCCTAGAGTTCTACTGAGGAGTAGAAACGCTTGGGATTCACCAAATCCGTCATGTAGCAGAATATTTATTCTCCAACGGCACTTAATGATCCATTTTGATTCAACAGAAGTTAAAATCTATGGGTCAGTGGACTTCAACCCCAGAAGGATGAATGTTAAAATGCTCGACTGGTAATCTGTTAGTCATAGGTTAGATTTCTGGAGAAATCATGGGTCCAGAATTAGCATCAAACAGTTCCATAAACTTAGTATCGACTTACTGAATAAATCAACCTTGAATCATTTATATTCACCTATTTCTCCTACATAACCTTAATGGTTAGCAAACTAAATTGTTCAACTTGTACACATGATAATCAGCAGTGAACTCCAGGATGCTTGTTTCAGTGTACTGAGAAGTTGATGGCTGATAATTACAGAAAAACCCTGTCAGTGATTACTGTTCTCAGTGCTATTCGAACCCAGAAACTATTGTTTCAAACGCTAAACTATAATCAAATGGACCAATGAGACATGAAAGTGATATTTTATGCGGTAGACATCAAGTTATCAGCCACTAAAGGCTTTGAATTTCTCATTATTTATTTTTAACTGCTTGAAATAGTTGGTCTCTACTGGTGTAACAAAAGAAGACAGAGGCCAAGCAACAGATCGTTTATTAAGGAAATCAACCCGTATTTACATATTTTCATGTACATTATTACAGCTTTTTCAAGCAAACAAACACAGTCTTCTGGTTGGTTGTTTCTCACAGAAAGTTAACCTTGCATCTCTTTGTGACTGTTTCTTGAATGTCAGATCATCTATATGTTAACTGTATCTGCCTACGCAAAGTTGGCTGTGATTGGTTGTTGAATCGGTCTTGTTCATATTTTCTCACGACCAATATTTGGGACATAAACATTGACGTAAATTAATGTCTACCGATTTGGCTAGCAGCCTGCTTGGTTCTAGGGGGCTTTCATCGTTTGTGTTGCTGTCTGGAATCTTGGCACCCTCTGATGTTCACCTATTTCTCTTTGTTTATCATTGCGATTGTGCATTCGTAACCCACTTTGGAAACTGTTTGCCTGACCCTGCCGCACACTCGTCGGTATTTCGCCTCACTCTTTCATATGCTGTTTTTCCACGACCTCCCAGCAGCGTCCTTAGTAGCAGCCTCATCGCTGACAGATCTTGAACGCCACTTAACCATGCAGGAGCCTCGAAGTCCTGCCCGAAGATCCATATATCTCCATCAAAAACTGCAGGGCATAGGCTTTCCATTCATCGGTAGGCAGCGATACCAAGTGTAACACTGGTAAATCACCTCTTAGAAACTCCGTTCCAATGATGTCGTTGTAACTCAGTGTAATTTGGTGATAGATTTACTGACTTCATTTACATGAATGAATCAGCCTTATCTCTTATATTTTTCTTATAGTTTGACTTTATGTATTCGAAAAATTCTTTCTTCACTTAGCCATATAGTTTCATCTAATCTTACTATTGACACACAAATCCAAATATGCTTCGTAAAGGCCAATAGCAAATTACTTGGAAGAAATTCATATATTGACAAGATAGCCAAAAATGTGTTGCAATTAAACGTAGAATTTCAGGTTTCACATTGAGATTGTGGTACTTAAAAATCGTTCGACGAGATCATCGAGAAAAACATTCTCTTCAGCGATTTCACTTTCAACAGCTGTACAATCGTATTTAATTCAATTCTTGTTTGATTCCACATAATTACGACGGCGAATAAAAGGTGACAATTATTTTCAACTAGATACGGTTTACCAGAGGCTTAGAAACAAAATTACTTAGGATTAGAACGGATTACAAGTGTGTAAAAATGAGCATGGAAACAAAAGTTGAAATAATAATTTTCAACTTGAGATGGAAGTTAGTGGGGTGCGAATATAGATTACAAGAGCCTTGGAAACAAAAATTGCACAGGATTAGGATGTAATTGTAAAATAGTTATTTTAAACGAACTATAAATCTGAGCAGGAAAAGCATGGAAACAGACTTAAAATAACTACCTGTATAACTGAAAAATGGGGTAAAGCAAATGAAGACAGAGGGAGTAAGAATCACACACAGCGAACAAAAAGAAGATCAAAAAAAGAGAATGAAAGAAAGTGACGGAAGCTTAGGGAACATACCGAACTAGATCCATGGTAGTCGTAGAGGTTGGAATAATTTCCTTTGAACACACAGCTCCGGCTTTTTGATGCACACTGAGAGGGCTTCTGCAGTACACAGAAGTCGGAAACATACTGCCTTTGGTAGGTTTCTGTTGACTTTGTAAATCACTTTGAAAGTATCAGTTAAGATGTTGTGGGAGGTGTTGTTCAGATGTTCAATAATGGCACTTCTGATTGAACCGGTGCCTCCTCTTTGTAGCCACGCTGGGTAATGTTCTCTAACACGTTTTGAAAGGACACGCACACAATGACCTATGTACCTAGCTCCGCACAAGCAGGTGAACTGGTATATGCATATTGAATTAGTCATGTGCGGGAGTTTGTCCTTAGCGTTGTTTCGAAGTATTGGACGGCTACAGAATATCACTCTTAGTGTTGCTGAAGGGAAGGTCTTCTTTAAAGACCTGGATATTCTCCTCTTCAGAATATCAGCTGCCAAATCTCCCCTGAAATTCAGATTTAGATACAGCGTTTTCTTTGGCGCTGAATTGCATCCTTCTCTTTTTGGTTTAGGTCCACTAGTGCAGCTTAATGTCAAGGAAATGTTACCTCTGTTGTCTAATTCCATGTGTATTTATATATTCACCTGCTTTTCCGCAGCTAGGTACATATCCCACCGCTTTCGAGAGCACCTACCATTTTGGCTGAGCAAAGTAGAACGTAGAGGTACTAATTCATCCATATGGCAATATACTGTAGATACTGACCACGCAGCATCTGACACATCGTTTAATATAGTCTAAAAACTTTCGACAAAATTTGCTGAAAGGGACACGAGTGCATTTGCTTTGTATAGCAGAAGCTTTGGCAATACATAACATAAAGCCAGAACTCTGTGTATGAAAAAATTTTGTACGATCTCTTTCGTTGCCCCATAATCTTGATTCCACTATGTAATTCACATATAAACACTGTTATCCCTCTTTACTCCGTGTTCCATTTTTGTTTTCTTTAATTTCATTTTATCTTAACATATTCTGGCATTTTATCTAGTCTACTACTTTGACAACATTTCATTCATCTTATGTCTCCACCATTTTATACTCATATATCCACATTTCCGAATGTACTTTATGTTCCGATCATCTATTTCACGCATGTTTATTGAACTGTAGGTTAACCTATATATATTTAGATAAAGCAATAAGAAGACGTAATTTGTCTGAATCGTGTAATGTATTTGTGTTTGTGTAATTCGGATTGGTGGTGTTTTCAGTGGATGTGTTTCAAGGGGTAGAGTTGCGTGACGGAGTGACCGAGTGGTTAAGCCGATGGACTGCTATTCCATTAGGGTTTCCCCGCGTGGGTTCAAATCCCATATATATTTATTTAATTGTTCATCCATACAACTGATCAATGGTGACTCAAAATCCGATACACCAATATTATGGCACTTTAGTATTTCCACTCACTGTCAAACTTTAACACACACACACACACGAGAAAACTGATTGTTATTATCTGTTGTAATTCATGTGTATATACGATTGTACAGCTATGAAAATGAAATTGTCAAAAATAGAATTTTCTTCGCTGAATTCTTTGTTTTTAAATCCAAATGCAAAAATTTATCAAAGACACTTTTTTCTTAGATTACGCATAATTTATTTTAGTTGCTTAATTTCTTTTTGTTCTTGGTTTTTCTCCGACATGAATTCCTAATTAGTCATATTCTTGTTTAAAATAGCCATCACCATGGTTACAGGTTGGAAAAATGAATTCTATAACAATGCTTAACACCAAAGGTTAGAGATAGAGAAATTATAAGCTATCTATCTGATCATTTGACGACATCAGTCTGTTATCAGACTTGGAAACACTATGAGTGTATAATGACTGAAATTTGATACACTGCTCACCTAGTTAGGTATATTGCAAAAAAATTAGAAAAAGACAAAAGTTTAGTATTTCACTCAATAATTACATTTTTCAGATTTAATTCATTTGTACAAATTCTGATTAATTTCAGTGTATATTTCATCCAGAAATGAACTGTCTCGTGCGGTATCTTTGAGAACCGAGGAGCAATGGATATCTGTTTCGTCTTAGTTCGTGACTCATCAGTAGTGCACACCCAGGATCCAAACAAAGAACGAAGGCGTGGCCTTCAGACTTACAAGGCTAGCCCACTGGTCATCCGAACATTTACTGAGCTGTGAGCTCGAGATTCTATCAGTTCACGATGTAACGCTGACATCAGTCGATGTCGGCTGGTGATAAAGTTTACTATGAAAGTAATCAAAATCCCACAAATGAAAAAATCTCAGTCCCAACCTAAAGTTCATCAGTAGATACCGGATGGATTTCGTATTGTCATGATCAGTGTGGTTTATATATTTGAGTATGAAACGGATGTTCATAGATGGCAGTGGCTGACAGCTGCACTATGTAGCGAACTGACAAAAGCTAAAGCTCACAGGTTGTTGAATTCCAACTCATCCAGTGGTCGAATAGTTAACAGGTTAGTTTCATAGCCTGAAAGTCCTGGCCTCGATCTCTGGTAGATTCATGTGTGCACACTGTTGTAAACTCTCAAAATAGGACAAAATAACTGTATTCTGTTTGGTAATGTTCCATAATTACCTTTTTAACCAATCGTATTATTTGAAGCCTAACACTCAGACGAAAATATTTTGCTCTTTATTCAGACTACTTATAAGTAGTTAGATTTAAAAATAGGAATAATGTAACTGAAGAAACACATATCCTTGATTTCAATCGATAAAAAGAAAAAATATTCATATTTATATTTGGACTATGGATTTCGTAGGGATGTGGATTAATCTTCTCAGTTTAGATTTCATCAAGAACCAACATCAGTTAGAGAACAACAGAGAACTATGAGGCATTGGGATTCTTTATCAGAGCACACCCACAAATCCTTCAGGGATCAAGCCCATGAGATTTCGATAAGATTCTGCTCATGTTCTATGGTTGTATATCCAAATTAGAAAAATGCTAAGTTCATGTGTTCCACTTATATAAAGACTATCTGTATTCAAGTGTAGAGGTTGGACTAGTTCTTTTAACACTTAGCTTCAGTTTCTCGATGCGTATGATGAGGAAGTCAGAAACATACTGCCTGTGGTAGACTTTTATTCACTGTGTATACTACTCTGGCAGGTGAGTTATTTGAGATGCTGTAACATGCGCTGACCAGGTTTTCTGTAATAGTGATTCTGAGTAGACCATGATAAATGTAGAGACTGAACTAGTTTTTAAAGATATAACTGCCGAAAAGACATCTTTGCTGAGCTTCTTGTTGTTTTTTCTTTAATGTCCTGATAAGTGTGCTTTCTCTGGCTTGAATAATATTCCCTAGTATGAATTTATTCCTATATTTTCAATAAAGATTTCATAATAAAGTCATATCAGTTAGAGAACCAGTGAAAATAATTAAAAATATTTTGAACTTATGTTACTCTTAGCTCCTGTCAGTTGCTTCATGTTGTTATCGAAATAACTGTAGCCAGTTAAGAATAATCCCCGAAATAATAAAAGGTGAGCCCATATTATCCTCACACGTTTGTCATTCTTGCTTTCCTCAAAATCAGCAGAGGCTTTTAACACCTATTTCTCCCTAACAAGCAACTTTCATACCCGTGAAAACAGAAAGGGTTACATCTAAGACATTCATCGTATAAGCTGAGAACGCGTACAACTGCTAACTAGCCTCAAATTAGGGATGAAACAGTTGCCCAACTGTCTCTAGTTTCCTACGGTTCGCTAAATGTAGTCAATTCGTGATTGAAACTGAAAACTGTTTACTTCATTGCAGTTTTCAAGAGTTCATTGTTATTTGTTTCTATTTTCTGTCAGTACACAGTACAAACATTTCTGGTGAATACGAATTCAGTATGTAGCGGTAGATAATTCCCAAAATTATTGGCCACAGAAGTCATCAGTGAACACTGGATGCTGACCTTCACTGTTTAAGTCAACTTGTTTAGCTTAAGGCTTCCGGTCAAGCATCCACGCCATTTGGCACGCCGTCGTGTTACGCTCGCTCGTTTGTGCGTGATCCCTAGCTATTTAGGCAGTCATCCCCTCACTACAATTTGATCCCGAAATATACTTCGTAATTTGGACGATCGCTTTGGTATTTTGCTTTGTCTTTGGTCTACGCGGAACGAGTACTTATAGAAGTTGTGGGTATTAGATTTTGCGTTAGTATACGTCGTGCTACCCGCGAACATCAAAACAGTCAGTCTCTGAGAATACTTCTGGAGGTCAAGATATCACTACGCACTGGGTCAAGTCGTTAAAAGAGGAGCTAACTAGAAGGGGAAATTAGTTACTTTGGCTACACTTATCGTGTATTGGCTCATAATGCCAGCGAAACACTCAAATTGAAGTATGTGGACAGAGGTTCAGGTGTATAAGTCAATCCACCCCCACACTTTCACTGCTTAGACAACTAATCTTACTTTACTCACAGTGTGTATGAAGTAAAAGAATTCAACCTATACATTTAGAAATAAGAAACAGCTTTGTTATGCTGTAGCATTAGCTGCTTCTCTATATGTTTGCAGTGATGCAGTTTAGAAAGAATTGGATAATTTGATCGAACAAGGCATACTTACACCATCTAAGTGGTAGAATCGGCTTGACCTTTATTGTGACGCCAGTGAAGGTAGATGAAAAACAACAAGAATTTGTGATGACTGCTGTCCCATGCTAAGTAGTCAACTAATACAGTAAAACTGTAATATACAAAAAACTAACGACACCCTCTACAACCCACGTAATCTAAACTGAATACATATGAATACACCACTGGACACCAACCAGTAAGCTAAACATTTCCTACCCGCCGTTCGGAAACCCCCTTAGTGATACTGACAGCGTGTTAGCTAAAGAATAGCAGTCGGTACCAGGCTCGACCTTGAACAACCAATCAGAGTAAAGGGATGTTAAAAGCGGCATATTCGTTAATAAATTGTTTGAATACAAGGGAAGCATGATTCCTTTAACAGGCAACTTTACTCTCACATGTAATAAGAATGTTTCTCAATTTTTCATTGCACGACTCGCCAAGAAATAAAATCAGCAATTATACATGTATTCGTCCAGGTGACTATAAATCATTCTGTTTTAGGGACTATTAAAATTCTTTATTCTTTGCTTCAATCTTTCTTAGAAACCTACAATGGTACTGATATGGATACCTGAGATATAATGCGCTAAATCCGTAGAATGATCAACGTTTCTTCCCTCTGATGGTTTGTTCAAGGTCAGGGATATTACAGGTTGTCATTTTTTAACATAACTGCACAACCACTACCTGATGGCGACATTGTTCGGGCACCGTAAATCCAAACATAAGGGATTGAAATAATCAACTCAAGCAAAGATTCCCTAGATTCTTTAAGTACACAGATGAGGTTTCAATTGATTTTGAAGTACTCTTTTGCTTAAACGACAGGACTAGTATTCATCCTATATTAAGGTCTGCTCGTCAACCTTTGATAAGATGAAGTCATCAGTGCAGTCAGTATGGTGGTGGCCTAAAATTTCTGCTAATAAGGTGACAAAATGTTGTAATTATTTGTAGTAGTAGTATTAGTATTTCGCAATGGCCAAATTAAAGGAATTGAACCAGAAACACAGAAAGGGATGAATTTAGGAATTTGTATTTGGCGGAATTATCATTCAATTCATGTATGAAATGTATTAACAAACCACAATAAGTATTTAAACAATACAAAGATAGAAATTGTCAATCAGCACACAAAATCAAAGAGCTGTTCTCGCTCCTGACATACAATGGGTTAGGATAAACGCTCTTCCGTCTTTAAATTTACCTCGCTTCTGATTTGTCCGTTTTTCATTGGCTAGAACAGTTGTGGTCAGTTGGATTTTTGATTCCCTGTAGGTAGATAACATCATGTGTGGCTCTGTGAAGTTTTGATGTGCGTGGTTTCCAAAAAGCTGTGATGAATATAAATGTAACACTTAACTATTCGTATAGTGTTTATACGTAACAGGTGTGTAGAGTACTTAACAATATGATTCTACACTTTTTTGTTAGATGTTAAAATTAGAGACATTGTACATGACCTTCGTTTAAAACGATTCATGTTGGAATATCGATAACTTTCGAGTACAATCTGAAATACAGTGTACTGTTGGCCATTTTGTCTTCTCACTACTCGATAACGTCCACTTGCTTCACTCATAACCATGTTGTATACTTTGGCTTCTTGCAGGAACTTCTTATCCTCATCCGAAGACTATTCTACAGCCGGTACACAGCTTCTACCAGTAGACAAGACTGCAGCAGTGAATGCTTGTGGATTATATCAATAATTTGTAGCCGTGGACTTTAACTGTATATCCAAGTAACAGTTTAATTAATGCAATTCATTACTATGTTTTTTATAATATAATGTTACACTATCATCTCAATAACTTGGATTTGTATTCACATACTTGTTCTGTTACTGAGCTCGCTAGTAATTCCCCTACAGGTGAACTAATAGCAGAATGTACCACTAAGCTACTTTTCGATAGAAAGCCAATAATAATTGTAGGCACCCAATAGGACAAATGTGTGGACAAAAAGGGAACATTTTTGGGAAAACGAGGAAGAAAAGGGTCTATTTTCTTTCAAAAGGGAAAAATGTCCTATATGGGAAGTAATCCGAAAGGGGACAATGCGGGGAAAACATGGAAAATTTTACTGTACACGGGAGGTTACTGATAAATTGTAAGTAGTTCAATTTTTCTGTAAAAATAACGTTACCATCAATTCAATTGATGCGTTTTTCTTCATGTAATTACATAGACAGTTTCCTGTTGAATATTTTCACAATATCTTAAAAGCAGAACACACTGGTTGAAAGTCCCTACAACAAGATTGATCTGCAGTTGAATTTCTACGGATTTTCCATCTCGAAGTCTTCTAACTAGCATCTATGGCCCCTGTTAGGTAGAATTACGGCACCGTTCCTAAGTATATACTGTGGTGCTAGCAAACCTAGCAGTTATAAAGAGTTATGCGGTGACTTAATATCTGAGATAAAGTCAAGGCATACATATTACCAGATTGAATAGGCATTTCAAAGTTTGTTTAGGAGCTGTCATATGTGATGCAACGGTCAGACCTAACGTGAAATTCATAGTAGGCCATAATGCTAGTGCAGTTTGCGACAAATGCACGGTTAACGGAAGGAAACTTGATGGCAGAATTACATTTGAAAATGGGATTTTTCCAATTTGGACTGATGACAGCTTCTGTTAAAGAATGCAGTCAAGTCACCACTGCGGACAGTGTGCTTTTGAGGATTTAAACATTGATAAGGTTAAGTGCTTCCCTATTGACCCAGTGCACCTAGTTTATTTAGGTGGAGTGAGGAAGCTTATAAGTCTCTGGCAAGACTTAGTCAAGAAAAGGAGATGCACATAAACCAGCCCATGCTTGAAACCAATGACGGGAAGATATTAGCTTGTGGTAGAATGACACCCAGGGACTTCGCGAGAACAATTTTAACTATGAAAATTATCAAAATGGACGTAATCACTGCTAAATTCAGCCGCTTGTCTTATTCATCGTATAATTTCTCCAATACGTCATGAACGATTTCATCCGTCACAGATGAAAAAGTAAGCTTCAGCTCCTCAGAACGGATAGCTAACTTATGTCTGTGCACTTATTCTCTATCAAAAGCCCGAATATCGTAGAATAGTTTCTATGACATTAATCGTTGCCAGTAGTCAATTTACAACCTGAAAATCAAAAATTACTCAGAAATATCAAACATCTAAGGCTGCAAAACAAAAACAAAACTCATTCCTATGCATAATTTCCTTAAGTGTATGCCTATCTTCGTAAAAATTCATCTGGGATATCAAGACACTTTCACGCATCAATATGAACATAATACAAAATATACCTCTCTTTTTGACTACAGGAGCCTAAAAATAATTAAACATATCCCATTTTTACTGAAATAGACGCTTATAACGCCTCTATGGGCATGTACACGACAAACCGAACTATGCGTGAAAATACACTGTGATAGCCCTTATCCTCACCCAGCTTATACGGATAAGAAATTCAAAACAGGCAACAAACTATTGGGCACAAACAAGCATTTTTATATTTTATTAACACGAATGCGAAAAGTGGTACAACTCGTTTCCTTCCCGACACACGCAACAAATTAAGCGGAGGTAGAGACTAAACACGGACCAGATCATTGCAGAATACCAGTTACCATAGGTGAAATTAACTGCTGAAAATGTTCACATATACCGTTAATTAATCATAGGACTAACAGTGCAAAAAAGGCGTATAGTGGAAGGATATTAATGTAACGACAAAGGCAAGAGTCAGGCAACAGATCGTTTATTAAGGAAATCAACACGTATCATTATTGCTCCCTTGGGTTCCTAGTGGAACATAGGGCTTCAACTGAACGTCTCCACTTGCTTCTGTCTTCTTCTGTACTTTTCGCTTGCATCCATGTTAGTCCATACTCTTTCAACTCCTCTTCACACGATCTCCTCCATGTCACCCTTGCACGGACGACCCACTCGCCGCTTCCCTTTCGGGTTCCACTCGAGGGCTTGACGCGCGATGTCACCCAGCGGTCTCCTCAGCGAGTGTCCGATCCATCTCCACTTTCTCCTGCATATTTGTTGGGCGATTGGTTCTTGCTTTGTTTGTTCCCATATTTCCTTGTTGGCGATTCTTTCCGGCTAACTGATCTTCAGTATGGGGCGAAGACAGTTGTTAGTAAAGGCCTGCAACAGGCTGTTGGAAATATTCTTTGTGACCCGCCCGCCAAGTTTCTGATCCGTATAGAAGAACTGACTTTACATTTGTATTGAAAATTCGAATGAATTTTGTTGTTGATGCTGAGTTGAGTGACGAAGATTCCCAGATTGATTTCAGGTTGATAAATGTGTTTCTCGCCTTTCCGATTCTCGCTCGATTTGACATCCTCGTTCGTTCCGACTGCCTGTAGTTGAGACAATGCTCCCTAGATAAGTGAATGAAGTAACCTCTTTCAAATCCCTCCCGTTGATGGTGATTGACGCTGGATGTTGTTGCTGTTGTTGTTGTTGTTGGTTGGTTATTTTCATAACCTCCGTCTTGTCTATGTTCACATGGAGTCCTGTCTTCACTACCTGCTTCTTCGACCAGTTTGTCGGTTTTCGCTTGTAAGTCTTCGATTTTGTGTGACATCAAACATAAGTCATCCGCGAAATCCAGGTCTTCTAGGTTCTTCACGTCGGTCCAGGATATTCCTGTCTTCTCGTTTCCCACAGTCTGACGCATAATCCAGTCCACCACAATTAGGAATATCATTGGTGATAGTAAGCACCCTTGTCTGACTCCTGTGTTTACTCCAAACGCCTCGCTGAGTTTTCCGTTGTGGATCACTTGACATGTGCCGTTGTCGTACAGCTGTTGAATAAGGTTGATGAATATTTGGGGTACGCCGTAGTACTCGAGTAATTTCCAAATTACTTCACGATCAACGCTGTCGAAGGCCTTCTCAAAGTCTATAAAGTTGAGGTAGAGGTTTGATTGCCATTCCATGCTTTGTTCTGTGATGATGATGCGTAGAGTTGCAATTTGGTCAGTACATGATTTGCCTTTCCTGAATCCAGCTTGTTCTGGTCGGAGTTCTGTCTCCAGTGCGTCCTTTAATCTCTCCAGGATGATGCGACTCAGGATTTTACTTGGCGTCGATAGGAGCATGATTCCTCGCCAGTTCTTGCAGAGTCCTAAGTCTCCCTTCTTTGGTAGTTTCACGAGGTAACCTTTCCTCCAGTCAGTAGGCACCTTTCCCTCCTTCCAGACCTTTTGCAATAATGGAGTCAGCATGTCTGCTGTAGTCTCTGGGTCCGCTTTCAGTGCTTCAGGGGATATTCCATCTGGTCCAGCTGCTTTTCCAGCTTTCAGAAGCTTTCAGCTCTCGTTGGAGGATTGGTGTCAACTTGCAGTTGTGTGCGCGCTGTTGTTGGTATTTCTGGACGGGTTGCAGGTGATGGTCGGTTCAAGAGTCCTTTGAAGTGATCCGCCCATTGTTTAATCTGTTTTTCTTCCTTGGTAATTGGGTTCCCTTGGCTGTCTTTTATAGGTTTCGCTTGTGCCGATCTCTTCCCGGATAGAGATTTGGTTATCTGATATAGTGTCCTCAGGTCCCTTTTGCCTGCTGCCTTCTCAGCTTCAGTGGCCAGGTTGTCGTAGAATCGTCTTTTGTCCTTCCTAGCACTCTTCTTCACTTCTTTGTCCAGTGCTTTGTAAGTTGAGCTCAGCGTCTCCTTCTCCTGTCCGTCCTTGCATTGAATCATTTTCTCTTTCACCATTCTCCTCTCTTCTATTAATTTCCAAGTGTCCGTTGAGAGCCATTCCTTGTCTTGTCTCTTCTTTCTTCCTAGAACCGTTGAACACGTTTCGTTGAGAATCGCCTTCAGAGACTTCCAATGTTCTTCCACGCATGATTCTTCAGTGATGTCGCGTAGTGTTTCCTGCTTTGCTCTGACAGTTGCAGTGAAAGTGTCTTTTGTGGTTGTGTCCTTCAGTAATTGAGTGTTGAACTTGCATTGTGGCCTATCCCCAGCTATCCTCGAGGCTTTTAGTTTCACCTTGAAAGTCCCTTCTACTAGATAGTGGTCTGAACCCACATCTGCTCCTCTCCTTGACCTTGTGTCCAGTAGGCTCCGTCTCCACTTTCTTGAAATTGAGATGAAGTCTATTTGGTTCTTGGTGTTTCCATCTGGTGAAATCCATGTCGTCTTGTGTATATCCTTGTGTTTGAACACACTACCACCAATCACCAAATCATTGAAGGCGCAGAAGTCTGAGAAGAGTTCACCATTGTCGTTCATTTCACCGAGGGCCTCACGACCCATGGTGAGTTCTCTTCCTGTGTTGTCTCCTCCCAGCTTCGCATTCATGTCGCCCATCAGGATTTTGATATCGCCATTTGGGACGTTGTCCATTATTGCTTGTAGTTGTCTGTAGAACGCCTCCTTCTTCTCTTGTTCTGAGACGTTTGTAGGCGCATAGCATTGAATGACTGTAACTTTCCTTCCTTTTGAGTTGAACCTGGCTGTCATTATCCTGGAGGAGATTGGTTCCCACTGCATGAGAGCTTTGGTTGCTGTTGGTGACATCATGATGGCCACTCCCTCGGTGTGCTCGTGGTTGTCCTCTGGGCGGCCGGAAAAGATTACTGTCTCTCCAGTAGGTAGTTGGCACCTTCCAGTTCCGTTCCATCTGCCTTCGCAGATTCCCAACACTTCTATTCTGCACCTTCTCATTTCAGCGGCTATCTGGGCAGCCTTTCCAGTTTCGTACATTGTACGAACATTCCAGGTACCCATCCTTACTTTTGCTTTCATCGAAAGGAGGCACATCGGCTGACTGGCTTCCCGAAGGCTTTCACCAGCCTGCGTCATTTCACTTCCCCGATTCCAGCGAAAAATAAGGCTTTCTATAGTTTGATTTGTAAGGGTTAGTTATGTTTCACGAGTTGATCACGGATTGATATCAGTTAGAGAGCCATTGAAAACCAGGGAGTAATGGACAGCTCCTGTTTCATCCTAGTTTGCGAATCATTGGCAGTACGGACCCACTGGGATTCGAACCCAGGACCTTCCTGTTACAAGGCAAGCTCGTATACCATTCGGCCACTGGGACCCAATTCAATGGTTCATGGATTCTAACTTCCACCAATTCGTGATTTAGCGCGATCCCAACCATTGTCGTTGGTGGGACATCCATCCACACACGTGACATCTAATCGGACATCACTGGTCACGACTTCTCACTAGAACTCAGGAAACTCCAACCAATAGTAAGTCACGGAGGTCCTGGGTTCGAATCCCAGTGGGTGCGTGCTGCCAATGATTCCCAAACTAGGATGAAACAGGAGCTGTCCAGTACTCCCTGGTTTTCCATGGTTCTCTAACTGATATCAATCCGTGATCAACTCGTAAAACATAACTAATCCTTACAAACCAAAACTATAGAAAGGTGATTTTATGAATCGAATGATAATAATGGTAATAATAATAGTGTGGTAAATGTTTTGAACTTAGTTAATAACGATGATTATAAACCTTATTATGGATATTTTGTTATCATTATAATCATCGTTATTAACTAAGTTCAAAACATTTACCACATTATTATTATTACTATTTTCATCACCATTAATATCATTCGATCCACAAAATCACCGTCATTGGTTGAAAATTTTACTGACCGGCTTATCTCACTGTACCCATCTTTGGAGCTGACTGGCGTTAACCCGTTTCTGTTTGTCACCTCTTCGGATGGTATATACTTGAACCCGTCTTTTTGTGATTGTGTATAGTCCTTCCCACGTTGGAAGGAGTTTCCGTGAACCTGGCTCTCATCCAACTATATATCCTCTGTCTCTATACTTCACTTGGTCCCCGATCGCAAAGGCAATGCACTGAGTCTTTCCTTTCAGCTGAGACTTCGCGACATCACTCCGCTGCTTCTGCATTACATTCTTGACTACTTCTTTCCGCTCTGTTTTTATTGCACTGTTTTCCCTTTGTAAAAGAGAAAGCTACTATACATGCATCCAGAATGCCGAACGCAGCTAAAAACACATACAACCATAGTGAGAAAAAATGTGAGGTACGTTTCAAAAACTGCTTTATGGCCAGCAGTTTACAGTCTATTGGCCACACAAACTCCTACTGGGAGGCCCATGACTGTGCTAGAACACGTTCTTTACTGTCTCTCAGACAATGCCTCTGCTCTCATCTTTTAATACTATGAAATAGTCGGTTGGTCGGTTATTATGTTGGAGTTGCTAACACAGTCTTCGTGCTTATTTTGCCTACTATGTAGAATTCGCAACTTATATAATCCATAGTAGGGCTTTTGAAAGGACCAAAGCAGAAACTTACTACTAGAGAACGAGTGTGGACACATTATAAAACATGCACACAAGTATCTGCGGAATGCGGTCAGACCGAATCACGTCTACACAGACCCAACACATTTACAGGCCTGCTTACATACATTCTATGGTCAACAGCCAGAATGAAAATAAGAGGTGGGATGAATGACTTTTACTTCACAGTGACACTCAAATATTGTGTATATGGGCGTACTGTCTCTGATCCTGTGGATGTTATATGTACTGCTTCTTTACAATCTGTTTATGGATACTCACCTACCTCCATCAATGCTATTTTTTGGACCAGGATTTGGCGTCTTCGCAAAATAAAAAGCCTTAACTAGTTGTTTATGGTTTCTGATGCATGTAACGTTTAATCTTATCAAAATATGGCAACGTTATATCGAAACTGAAAGATATGAATTTGGATTGTGTATTACTGACAAATTACAGCTTAAAAAGTTCGTAAAACGTAGGCTGTAGTTGGTCGCTGAATGAATAAGAAGACGTTCAAAAAACAACGTCTAGTTACACAGCAGAAACCAACTAGAAAAGCAAACATTCGGTAAAACATTTCGGTAAACGTTTCATATGAGTACATGAATTACTTTCAGAAAGTTTTAGTCAACATTAAATGGTTGTCTAATTTGGCAGTTTGCAGAATCCTGTTTGAAGAGTTGGCACGCTTCCCTCCAGGAATAAACTTTGAAGTTGGTTCCTGACGTCCGACCTTGTTGATAAGTTGTTCTGTGATGAAGTTAGGAAATTACCAGACGCTGAAAACCTCCAGATTCCATCGACAAAACCGTGAGAACTGCCTTAGTGAAATCTCTGAGATGATGAATTAGATTTCCACCGACATATACTTTAACATCCTTAAACTTAACTCACAATTTACTAGTAGTGAGAAGTCCTGCCATTGGGCGTAATTAGAATCACTGGGCACTGTGAGGAAAAAAGCACATGAAGTGGAAGGGTGTTCCGGCTTTTCTTTAGACTAGGCGTACAACACAAAATATAAGGTAAAACACTCAGACAGGTCACCAAACCATCTGTGAAGAAACGCAGCTTTATCATCATAGATGGCTACAGAAGCTAGAGATTTTGTTACTAGTGTTCTGAAATCCCTCTCAGCTTTCCTTCACCCTGAAGCAGCTTAATAGGTCATGTAAGACTGATAAAGCAGTTATTAAACCGAAGTAACTACGAAAACTGCCAAAATCATCCACCAAATTTATGGAATATCGTTCAAGTCAGTTAAGCTGAAAGATTTGGTCGACATCTCTAACAATATAATGGAGGTCTAGTTTGACGTCTCTGTGCTTTCCGCATCAGAAATAGGTAGTTCGCCTCCCACTAGCTACTCTGCAATAGAAACCCTGGTAATGTCCACGCTGTGGCCCACAATTTCATCGTCGGCGACGCGAATCGCATAATTCATGTCCCAGCTGCTCACGTTCACGTAAAACCCTCGTCCATCTAAAAATGTTTGAAATAGTGAGTTAAACCCAGGGAGTTTGTTACCATCGTGGAGTATGACGTGTGCTACTGAAGAGACTTATCAGTGGTATATAGACAGACTTTCATCAGCACAGAATAACGGAATAGCGGAGAGATAAACTTGACGTCAGAGAGAGCAAGTGAGCCAGTATCGCTACAAAACGTTGTGGACGAAGATCGAGACACACAACATCAGTTGTAGATGTAGAACTGCAGATCAAAGAAGTTCGTCAACTCAAATGAACCTCAGCCATTTCATTGTCAACAATCAATTTTTTATTTGTGAGGACTGGAACCCATGGTGGTCAATATAACTTCCAAGGGACAACAGCTCAGCAGCTTCGTTGTTGTGTAATTATCTACTTGTACACTCTTCACATCCGTAAACTTTTCAGCAATAGTAAGTGTTATGTTCTTCCTCTGCTAGTCTGGGCGGCGTTAAGAGCAGCCTGGCCTCTAGGTTGGGTGGGCCAAGTTAAAGAGTCAGCAGGTAGTGCGGCCAGCAGAAATGATAATCATAGATCAATCGTGAAGATTGTACCTAGTCGAAACCAAGTGAAAGCGAGTTAAAAGTCGTTCATCCAGCCTGACTCATTTGTTTCCTAGAGAAAAACTGGGAAGATATCTGAAAACATTGGATTTCATGTGTGGTACACATAATTTCCCTATATGTGTATATCGAATTGCAAAAAGGCCCTTTGTCTTCTCGGGGCACAAGAGGATCAGATCAACCCATGAATTCAGTTCGGCTTCATATGTCTACCCTCAGCGATCGGCCTGTTCATCTCTAAAAATAGATATAAAAAACACCTAACACTTAATTTTATTTTCAGGCAATAAGGACGCGGCAGTTGCACTGCGCTGTGATTGTGTATGCCCATATTCTCCCTATACTGTAGATATATAGGCGCATCCATTAACAGCCGTAAGTATTGCATTCTCTCGTAGCCAGTTAGGACATTTTAAGGGCGGACTTACCACCAGGTTAGGTAGGCCGGGAAGGTTAGCAGGAAATGTGACCAAAGCGCAGGTCTAGCAGGGCAGCTGGCCACAAGACAAACATGAAATTTATTTCCATTTGACGATAACTGGAAACTAGATTACAGTCGTTCAAGTGGTGTAACTAAATGGCTTTCTAGACTTTTAGCTGATGTATTTAAATACCATTGCAGCCCACTAATCGAATATCGGTTTTGTCTTGCCGAATACTAGTGTTATACAACCATCGGTTATCCTTATGTAAACGACTACCACGTATAAGAGACTATTTATTTGCCACTTTTATCTTATGCATATATGTATATGTATATATATATATACATATGTTAATATCACACCCCGGTGTTTATAGTAATCTTCTTGGTAATGGGTTGTGGCTACCAAACGCAGAATACGCATATCCAGTGCTTCCGTAATGAAATTCTTGGGATATCAGACTTAACTTAATGTTGTAAAGACAATGGAGGAAAGTTTGCAGCAGTTGAAAATTTCCATGTGGAAATCTCCTCGTCTCCCCATTACATGACTCTTGACAAATGACAAGAGAAATTACAACAGATTCAATTTTAGGAGAGAAGCGACAGAAACCCAGGAGGACGTAAAAGTACATTTTTGAATAATTGTGTTATAGCTCTTAATCTGGAAGCATCTCTTGCATTGCAGGAGAATGCATCACACGTAGTTGTAGAAGCAATACTGCAATAAAAAAGTAAGACAAAGTCCTCCAACCTGCCCTTTCCTCAAAGAAACCCGAGCCTAATAAAATTTCGTACAGCACTTTTTGCTTAGTACAATTAGATACGTGCCTAGAAGCTAAACGACTCAGTTATTTGTAGCAGCCTGCTGCTGAACCACGTTTAAGGACAACAAGCCTCCGTGGTGTGATATCTTACTTTGTTGAACGAACCTTTTCCCAAAGATTCTGGTTATTTTGAATACATCTCCCGGTTCATGGCGATTATTCACTTCATTAGAAGTGACGCACCTTGGAAGAAAGTAAAATAGCGTCCTAGCCTGATAGGGTGTGTATCAGTAGAAATAGAACCCAAAACACCTGGATTATGTGCGAGAGGGCTAAAGGTTCACTTGGGTAATTTTTAATTGACCTCAGTTTCTTTAGCATTGCGCTTATTCTTGTACCACAGAACGTGTGTAGAGGACTAATACTAGGGTTCATTAATATTACAAATATGAGAATAATAATCCAAGTCAATGAAATGTTAAATAACAATATATTACCAAAAATGCAGTGATGAGTTATATCAACAAAAAGGATTACTTGGATATAAAGTTTAAGTCCTCTGCTACAAATTATTTATATAATCCACGGGAACGTTAATTGTTTGGGTTGCGTCTGCTGTAGCTGTTGTGTTCCGGTTGTAGAATCGTCTTCGGTTGAGGGTGGTAGACTCCTACAATAAATCCGAAGTATACAACACGGTATGAGTTGAGCAAGTAAGCAGAAATAACCAGAGAGAAGGCGAAGTCCCCAACAGCAAAGTGTATTTTCAATTGTACACGGAAGTTATATATATTAACAAGAAGCGTTTTAAACAAAACTCATGTACAGTATCTCCAATTTCTACAGAGGACCAAAAAGTGTACAATCATATTGTTACGTACCCCACACGTGCATTACGTAGTTTTCGGGGAAATTACCTAAAGCCGACGATTTCAGTATAAATTAAGAAAGGATTCACTTTCTGATAGATTTCTAAAGGTAATATTATACTTGTACTAGACAAAAATTCAATTATATATCTGAAGCTGGTGTTGAACGTACTTCGAACATGTGTCAGTGTCAAAATTTAAATTAGCAAGGTCATTTGTTCTCTTGCTGCGCAACAATACCAAATATTTGCAGTAAGTGCCTATGTTTTAACTGTGAATTTCTCATGCCCCTAAACATATACATGTCTTCTTTGTGATGTTTTTGCAATCAAAAATTTGTTTTTTGAAAAAATAGGCTTTAGATTAATATGCTTTCATGGAAAGCCAATAAAGTTATTATTCATTAAGGTATAACTAAACTTAAATATCATCCTTAACACTGGGGGCGATAAATGCTAGATTTTTGTCAACCCGTCTTATCCTTACAAAATTTAAGTGATTGACAATCTGCACAATTTTACTGATATGTATAAATTCACTAGTAGAGGATTAACATTGGCTCCAAGCCTTCTCTCCTCAACCAATAAATCTGAAATCTGGAAATTTTTTTTATAATTCCACTGAGGTAATGGGTTCACTGTAGCAACTTTGGAAGAACTTTGAGAATTGGAATATGCTTACCTGAAGTTCTCGCAGTTTTGCCCGAACCTTATTAGACAGTTTGGGATCATTTTGGGGCTTCAAGGAAATGCAGTGTACCTTCCCAAGTTTTTTATTCGGGAATTTTCGCGTTAGCTAGTCCATGTGTAAAGTACATTTGTGAGAAGTACTTATAACCTGGTACGCCAATTTAAAACCTTATAATCACACATTAAGTCTCTATTTTCTTTAAACGTCACATATCTACGCATAACACTCCACAAGGTACATATTTTAAGCAAGCAAGGCAGTAGCAAACGACTGTATTCAGAAAACAAAAAACGTATGTACAAAAGTCCGGCACTCCCAACGGTTCAGTGAGATTTAATTTAGGGGGAGTTGATCAACTCCGTGTTCTCGATATGATTAAACTTCTCACTCTCTTCAGTTTATAAGTCTACCACAATCCACAAACAATGGAAGAGACGGTTCTTCTAGTACCACATCTCGTCTTCTTTGTAAAGCTAGGCGTCAACTTGTTAGTCAGTTTTAGTGCACATGCCCTGGCTGTAAAGTTGGATACAGTGGAATACTTCCCAGTATACATACCGTCTCATAAGTAGCTGTATATTACACTGCTGCTAAATACGATATATGTGGATGCTGAGACAACTCAGTCTTTAAGGCATGCAAATCTTGAAATGTAAATGTAAAATGTCTCTTTAAAACTGGTGTGTCAATAGAAAGTGGAGAAATTCCATATCATTTCGTTTATTCCACATAACAAAACGAAATAGTTTCATTTTTATTTTCCATGGGATTTCATTCACAGTGTGTGAATGCATATCTTCGTAAGAAGACGAGTCCTCTCTTTAATTAATTACTGTACAACTCTTCTAATCAGCGAACTAATACAAAATGTTATACTACCATAATATCTAACCTCCTCTTACATATCAGAAAGTGGAATAGTTAACTGCATTGATCACTTAAACGGGAAAATTCCACTGACTTTCATAAGTTAGAAAAACTAAAAATATCTCTGCACAAATTAAGATACTCTGCAGTCGTGCATTTTGCTTCATTAGACTGTGAAACCCATTGAGGACTGAAGACTTAAAATTTCAAATATCCGGTCGCCATTACCTTCGTTGCATTGCTTGCAGATTACAAAACCATCGCACTAGTATAGTATAGTATATTTGAGACCTGCAGTCTCATGTAATATAGGTGAACCAGTTAACTGTTATATACTGTCTGTCTGTTTTCGACATAGAACTTTGCACCGATGCGCGGCAGTTCAAATCACCACACTCCATGTAGCACACAAAGCAACAGAAGAAAGTAGGAGAAATGCATAATAGAGACAGTAAACAGAGGTGTGAGACAAAGGAATAGTAGTGACGAAGAACAAAACAGTTTCATTGGAAATCATAAGTCACAAGGAGTGGATGCATCTGCGCTAGCCATTGTCAACGATTTTGAGCCATGTCACCAATTGTTTCCAACCATTGGTTTTTACCGTCCCGAGGACCCCAACCAGGAAGTCTACATCTTCCTACGTGGCTTAAACTAACTGATGTGGATTATATACTCTTTCGATACGGGTGAGGTATGCTCAAAATACAGTCACGTTTCTTTAGCCAATATGTATGACAGTATTAAGCTACGATTTAGTTAAGGATGGTCAAACATTACATCAACTATGGAGAGTGCTTTCATTCTGAGATAAAAAATGAGCATGATTTACTGACCTGAGATCTGTTCAGAAACGAATGTCGATAATTCACGACTAAATGATATGATTATTTATTTATTTATTTAAACGCATAAAAAACTTGGTACAATATGGCACCAAGAAGGATGCGCCACACAATAACAATAAAATAACATAGATCGAAAGAAAAAAAGAAGGAAAAGAAAAAATATATAAGTAGAGAACGGATAGCTGCTACCTTGCCGTGGTGGTCGGGCTTGAATACCGCAGTGACCCAACAAGCTAAACTGACCGGGACTCTGTCCCTGCATGTCCTACCATGTCAGGAAGGTTTTCTGGATAGCGGTTAAACTAAAAACAGTTACCATGGGGTACATGGGCTCCAGTATCCATGGGAATGCAGCTCCTGACGCAGCTCCGCTGCCTTGCGGATTAGACTCCAAGTCAAAGGCTCGGGGGTGGTCCCATAATAAAACCACCTACTTCGGTCTGGGCGCCCGGGCAGTATCTCAGCCCTCGCACAATGAATGAAATAAAGCAACAAACTCTCATTGAAACTCATCGCGTGCTATTAACAATGATTTCAAATGATATGATTTGTAATCTATAATATAGGCTTAGAGGCTCTTGTTAATTTCTTTTCTTTATTTACTCATCCTCTTATTTAGTTTATATGCTGGTTTACCGCTTCTGATTTCCATATATTAGTTTGCTTTTCAGTCACTATATTACCCTCCTACTTTATATATAAGTGTAAAGTATAATAAATTGCACTCATACATACTAGTAGTGATAAGTGTTATATCAATGATTTCAATTAGTCTTAAGAAATTTCCACCAGACTTGCGAAATTTTACTGAAAATATATGGCACATCAGTAAGGTGTTTGTCTGTCTGTCTAGATTCAACATAGAACTTGGCACCGAAGTGCAGAAGTTCGAGTCGCCACGTTCCAAATAGCACACAAAAGTAGACAAGAAGATGAGTGAAGAGAATCAATAGAGTTTGACAAGTATACGAGTGAAACAGAATGGGTAATGGTAGAAAGGAATATGAAAGATTACAGAGACTGAATACATCTGCGCTGGCTATTGACAACGATTTTGAGCCATGTCACCTATTGTCCATTAGCCCACTGAAACATTCACTGGCAGTGCTCATACCCCAAACTTTAAGCTTATAAATAATATGTCCCTTGACTTTACCGTTAAAATAACTATTTTTTAAAGTCACCTTTCAAGATTATTTTATTTGGTAAAACAAATACTTAGTACATTATGGTAACTACCAGATGCACCACACAAAATTTTATCGTTTGTGCAAAATCTGCAATACTGCCCGGACACCCAGACTAAAGCCGGTGCTTGTCATAAGAAACCACCCCTAGGCTTTAGTCTGACGCACAAAGCAGTGGAGCTGCACTCCCTTGGTTGCCTGTGACCAAAACAAGGCCAAAACACGTTATTCGGTCCGTTTGGATTCTAAAGCCCATGTACACCACATGTTCAGAATCAGGGTTTTCCAGGTGCCATAGATATCCATCAGTCCAGTTATAAACGTCTTTTGATCTCCAACAAGTGAAGGCAATAAACAGAATTTTACAAGCAAAGGTTATGATCTCATGGCCGCCTGAAAGCATTTTGGGGGGAAGACTGAAGTCTATCTATCCTCTGCCGTGTCATTTTGTTTATAGGAGCGGAGAAAAAGATAGAAGTTCAACACATGACCATCCTATCTAAATTTTTACTTTTTAAGTACGTTTTGATACAATTAGGGTCTGAGTAAAAGTGGGTTGAACAACCTATTTCTGTTTTATTAAATCCCTAGTAAACTATGATGAAAGGAGTACCACTCTTGCTGTTAATTTTTCTCACAGTTATATCATTGGAATGGTATTCTGATTTTTTTCTTCATTACTTTGCATTCCAAAAGGGAATTTAGGGTTCGAGCTTGGGCTTTAAAATTCCTGTAGATGGGGTTAGTAGCCCCACGCACAACCTTCCATCTTTTCTGAACTCACTGCTGGCTAAGCTAGGTTTAGGAGTGCACGGGCAGTTAGCCGAAAATGGACCATGTGCATGATTAGCGAGCATTTTACCATGGGATCACCGATACATTTTGAAATGATTTCATTATTTTAATCAGTTACCATTCATTTCTCTGTTTTATTGTAGATCTTTTAAAACTATCATCCACTTATAACAATGTTTAAAGCAGTAACAATGAAGTATCTAAGCTTATTCATTCTTGTATTTCAAAATCTACTATATATCTTGTGCATGCGTCATGCAAGATCACGAACAACAGAAGTTTTTATCCCATCATCTATGGTTACAATGAGTGAATGTGTAAAATTTATCACATGTCTTCTTGTTCTGAGTATTGCTGGAGATTTGAAAAGAACATATAAACTCATGAAGCGTAACCCATTAGATGTCTTAATGAATTTTATACCTGCTATAATATATGTAATACAGAATCGTTTCTTGATAGCAGCTTTAAGTAATTTGGATGCTGTTACATTTCAGGTAAGTAGAATATTTCTTAGTAATATATCTATTAGTTTAGGTGGCTTATCAATTAAAACTTTTCACAACAGCACTATTCAGTATGCTTATTCTTCGAAAGCCAGTTAGTACTATGCAATGGTTCGCTTTAGTTTTATTGTTTATTGGTGTTGCAGCAGTAGAATCACCTGGTGACAGCAAAACATCTACTCTACAACCAGCAGCGCATAATCCTCCTTTAGGATTATTCTGTGTGGTATGTGCTTCAATACTTTCTGGTTTAGGATGCGTATTTTTTGAAATGGTAAGTTATTTAAATGAATTTTAATAGTTCAATGCTATGAATATCTCTTAAATATTTGTGGCTATTCGACATATTGTGTTTAACGACTAGTTTTGTTATAGGTTTGATCACAAGAGTCCTGGACAGTTGTTTCATCCTAGTTTGGGACACCCTAGCAGTACGCACCCATCGGAGTTCGGACCCGGGACCCTCAGGTTACAAGACGAGTTGGTAGACCATTAAGCCATTGTAACACTGAATACCTCAACATCACACCATATTATTCAGTTAGAATTCAGTTTCCTTAAACACATTTTACATGTACTGGGCTACGAACCATACTTATTGTGCACGAGGGCCTATGTTGCCACTGAGGGACTTAAGTGGAAATAGGTGAGACGGGGTTCAAACCCACAGGATATCGGTTGAAAGCCAAATAATTTCAGTTATTCGTTATTCCCTATAATTAAAACGACCGTCATACTGTCAAGTATGAATGTAAAAAGCCACAATTAGCAAATAAAAGATCGGATTAAAATTTCCAAACATCCAACTGAATGGTATGGATATTCCTGACACTGATGTCCTAACAGATAGGTGGTACACTGATGTTGTGTTCAGGCTTGCATATCACAGTAACCTAAACAGCTACACTGACTGTAGCTAATGTTTTTGCAGGTCCTATCATGCTAGAAAGGTCGTTTGAACACCGGTGAAAATAAAAGCAACAATTTTACTCCTTATACGAATAAAATCAAAATGCATAATCTCAAAGATTGAAGTAAGTAGAATGTTAGTTAATTCAAGAAATAATAATGCCAGGCTATAATATAGATCTTTTAGTTCATTTCCTATATTCCTTTCTCCATGCAACTCCCGTGCTAAATAGGGTATGGTTGAGTATTTCTTATATTTAAGCACTTTAAGCAAAAATTGTAATAAAATTGCTTCTGGTCTTTCTTGAAGTGATAGATACAGTGTGGCAGTTACGAATAAAGACGATATTCTGTATTCGACAAGATAGCGTTAGCCAACTGCTTGCACCGTTAGTCAGTTAGCCAAGTCAAACACTCATCATTAATCTTACTTACAGCCTTCAAAGACCTACATAATATGTCAGTCACTCTTCAGAAACCAAAGAAAAGAATTATTATTACTTAAGGTTCTAAATGGAACATAGGGCTTCAATAGTACCTCTGCATTTCATCCTGTTCTTTGCACTCGTCTTTAGCTGGCTCCACGGTCGTTCATAAGCTCTTATTCCCTTCTCATACGATCTCCTGCAAATCACCCTCAGAATTACTCCCAATTCGTTGCTTCCCATTGGGGTTCCCATCTGGAAGGCGGTTTCAATCAACGGTCTCCTCAACGTGTGTCCTGTCCACCTCCATTTTCTTCGGCATATTTTTGGGTGATAGTTTCTCGGTTGGCTTGTTACCAGAGTTCCATGTCGCTAAACCTTTCAGACCAGTCATCTAATCTTCAATATGGGACCAGTGAAGGCACCTGTTGATAGAAGTCTACAGTAGCCCGTGCAAAATGCTTGCGGTGACATACCAAGTCTTTGAACCATACAGAAAACCTGACTTGACATTGGTGGTAAAAATCTAAATCTTGTTGTTGATGTCGAGTGCCGTAAATCTCCACACTGATTTCAGAGCCGTGAAGGTCTTACCTATCCTGCCTGGCTTTGACATCTTCATTCGTGTTATCTGCCTTTAGTTGGAACGATGCTGCCTAGATTGAGTAAGAGAAGCGACCTCCTTCAAATTTTTCCTGTTTATAGTGATAGGTAGTGGTTGTTGGTTGAATATCTTCTGAACGTTCACTTGAAGTTTTGTCTTTGCTGTCTACCTCTTCCACCACCTTGTCAGTCTTCGCCTATAGATCTTGCAGTTAGCATGACATTAAATATAAACCATCCTTTGAGTCCAAATCTCCCAGAGTCTTCTTGTCAGTCCAACGTATTCCTGTCATCTCGCTTCCCACATTCTGCCGCATAATCGCGTCTACTACAACTAGAAATATCATTGGTGATGTTGGCCAGCCTTGTTGTATTACTCCTGTCTTCACTTCAACAGTTTAACTGAGTTTTCCGTTGTGAATCACTTGACATGCTATATCACCATATGTCTATTAACTGAGGTTGATAAAGGTGTTTGGGGCACTGCAGTCCCCCTAGTGTTGAAGCAAATTACTTCACAATCAACGCCGTCGATGGCTTTTTCAGAGTCGAGGTAGATATTTGATTGTCGCTCTATGCTTTGTTCGATGATGATGCGCAACGTCGCAATTTGATCTGTTTTTCCTGAATCCACCCTATTCGCTATAGAGTTTTGCATCTGAAGCATCTTTTGGCCTCTCTAGAACTACATGATTTAATAGTTTGTTTGTTGTGGACGTGAGCATGAGTCTGTGTCAGTGCTTGCAAAGAGATTCAGTTGTTCTTCTGTGAAACAATAGGGGGTGGGGGACAATAAAAAAGAATCGGTAGGAATATATATATATATATATATGGCTTAATAAATTGTAAAAGTATAAAGAGGTTGAGTAACTCTCAATTTACTTATTGCTCGAGGTATCTTAAAAATTCAATTTTAAACATCTGTGAATTGATATTTATTCTCTGATATGTATCCATATGATATGTGTTTGTTTGACATGTCTGTTATATTTGCTATGTATATATGGATCGATATTCCATTATAATTAGCTAATCATGTTAAGACTGTCTATTGATTTGTTCATTTTGAATATTCGCTCACACACTTGTGTTCACACACTTGTTCGGACATTCATATATATTGACTGCTCTCACACTCTTGTGTGACATTGATTCTCCTGGTGTTTTGGAAAATAGAAGTATCATCGCAAACCTAGTGGTCTTCTGATTTCCGTCTTTCCTGCGTCAGGACTATTAAATTCTCGACCAGTACATAACATTTTCTTTGTCTTGATGCATAGGCATTAATGGTGTCTCATAGGTCTTATGCATATTTTCGATTGTATACTAGTCAGTAACTAATGTAATGTGTCTAGTCCTATCTTTGATACAGACTGAATTCTATCAGTCAAGCTTGCAATGTGGCCACCATGCTAGGTGGCTCGCCATTACAGTGCACTGTGAAATATTGGTATCGGATGGTTGGAGGCAATCGACAGGAAGCCCTGCTGAGATCTAGGTTTCGTGCTAGTTGGCAGTCATCAGCAAGGCGTATCTGCAACCTTGAAGGAACTCATGTCCTTTCTGAGATTCGAACCCGCGTCACTCAGTGCTGCATTCAGACACATTACCAATAAGCTTTTCGAACTGGCAATTGAACTCCTGTAGGACTGTGTGTAGTTTAGACACATTACACCAGTTACTGACTAGTGTACAATCGAAAATATCCACTACACTCCTACAGGAGGTCAATCGCGAGCCCGAACAGCTCAGTGGTAACGTCTCTGACTGCAGCATTGAGTGACGCCGGTTCGAATCTCAGAAGGGACATGAGTCCCTTCAAGGCTGCAGATACGCCTTGCTGATAAGTGCCAATTAGCACGAAACCTAGATCTCAGCAGGGCTTCCTGCTGATTGCCTCCAACCATCCAATAGGTCTTATGCATGTTTAACTCCAAAATGGATTAATTTTATTATCTCCCTTAATGTCATGATTTGTATCCACTCCAATATAATACATAAACAACTTACATCGTATTACGCTGTTTAATCATTTGACACTGTAATCATATGCATATATATAGTCGTAAAGTTCAGTTCACAGTTATTCCGTTATTTTTTATTGTATAAGAGCTAACTAGTTGTTTTTATACATTGAGTAATTCTCTCTATCACACTCATTTCACCCAGAACCGTTTTTATTTAATAATAAATATAAACAAAAAGCTATTCAGTTTTCTTATGACATCTTGGATGCATATTTCAGTTTTAACTCTAAAAAAATAAAGTCGTTTCTGTAAATTGATTTAAAAAACAGCAAATCGATATGCTAGTGTTATAATTTAGTCACATGGTGTTCTAGGCTATATGAGTGATTTTCATTAGATGAGTTCCTCTGATAGAATCCAAAGGCCTAAGTTGAGCCTGGTGCTGAGTTTTCAACATCGCCTAAAAGTGCAGTATTTCAACTTCCTGCAATTCATATGGCCGATTTCCACTTGGGGTACCTGGTAACCCAGTGGACCATTGCTTGAAACTGGTCACACACGGCCTGCTTAAAGTGGTTGTTGGAGTTGTGTCCGTATTAAGGTCTTATCACCGCAAGATAAGTCGGAATGTACAATATTCTGAGTTGTTCTCTTCTAACCACCCCATCCTTCTCCAGAGCTGAGAAGTAGTATATTTGACTTGCTGATCATCTGAGGGAAACAACTTACTGCTATTACATCCCCACTTGCCCTCAGTACAACTTCGCCTACAGACGTTCATCATAGTTTAAACGACTTACACTACGACGGTAACTGTTTTTAGTCTCACTGCTATTCAACCAACTTTTCTAGCATGATACGACCTGCAAAAACATTAGTTCACTTCAGTGTAGCTGTTTGCGTCAAGGTGGCATTTACTGGTCGAGACTTCATATAGCATGTAATACTAAAGAGAGAGAGAAATCCATATGAACTATAACGTATAGGAGAAAGAATAAGAATTCAATGAATCTAGAAGTTCATAAAGAAGGAGAGTGCATCCACGTGTTTCAGAGAGGTTTTGAGTCATGTCAGCAACTGTCTCCAACCATTGATCCTTTATACATCTTAGGGATCTGAGCCAATTGGTAGTCTACACCTCCTTATACGACTGCAACTAACAGTCGAAGACCGCATTCACTGTTTTGTTGCAACCATCTCTAATTCTTTACATAATTAACCTCTCAGCAGTTAGCATTACTCTTCGAGGTGTATATTTTTAATAGAGACTCATGTACTGCACAGTAGTTCGCTCTGTCCCCTTTTACAAATAGCCATTGAAAGCGGGAGATATGAGAAAACTGGCTTTCTTTACTTACTTTACTTCGGCTATCTCCTACGGGAGGATGAGCCGGCTTCATGAACCATGAAGTTTCATGGGAATTGGGTACGAGTGATGTCCCAGCATCGCTCGGCCTTTTGTTTGAGAGTGCAGCTCTAGCCTTTACACAACCAAGTGTGACCTACAAGGCAGTAGGAGTGGAGTAGGGAGTCCACTATCCATTGGCAGCCGGTGACCGGAGTCCGGTTCATTCGCCTTTTTGAATGGGGCCAGTCATCCAGGGCATCCAATAAGCCCTTTGTCCATACGTCTGCCGGTGAGCTTCATACGCCAGTCATTGGAGGTTTGGAATCAGGGTTTAGCCATCTCTCCTAGACTGTCATCCAATGGACAGTCAACCCGGTGAAGAGCGCCGGACATCCGCTTTTACCCTCTCACTTTGGTGAAAAACACCTCCGCCACGTAAAGGCAGTGAGTAGGACTTCCTCAGGAGAGGCTATGTAAGACACCCGGTGATATGGGAGCATTTCAAGAGGTGTACGGAGGGGTGGCCAACCCGCATGCAAGACACCCACCCCCGACCATCCTGAGGCTTTGGAGGCTACTCTACTTTCCGTGTTAAGTGGTATAATATGGTAATATACAAGTTAAACGTAGAGTGTTAGGTAAGAAAGGTAAGTCAATAGATCAAGCTATGAAGCTACATAAGTTGTTATGGCTAGAATACCTTCTTCGACGAGCATTGTTAACCGGCATTGGATTAAGTTGGAAAAGGGTTAGGCGTAGTGGCGCCAAGATCTGGCATCAGTTCATGAAAACTTTAACATTTGGTTTCAAATGCATAGGATGGTATAAGGCTGCCACTAAACTGTCATACTTTTGTTTTCCTCACATTTGTGTTTATTATAATGCTTTTGAAACTTGTTTCCCCCCCTCTCTTTCGTCCACATTCGTATGCTGCATGATGTGTGGCAACTGTAACCACTGCACTTCTACCCAAAGTTCTATGTTGAAATTCAGTCAGCTTGTAAAGACAGAAGACAAGGGCCAGGCAACAGATCGTTTATTGAGAAAATCAAGAGATATTTATAGATTTTTATGTATATTATTATTAGCGTTATTGTTAGCGGAGAAGCAGTGTCTTCTGATTGGTTGTTTTCTTGCCGAAGGTTATTCTGTACTGTTTGTGACCGTTTCTTAGAAAGTTAAGCCATATATCTGCAAATCGTAATTGCGCATGTCAAGTCTGCTGTGATTGATTGGTGAATTCCTCAAGGTTAAGCTTTGTTATTGTTTTTTCTCATGACTCTCATTCGCGACGTAAACGTTGACGTAAATTGTAGACAGCTCTCACCACAAGCATAGCAGGGAATTTCGTATAGCTGGTTTATTCAGCTTACAATACATAGTAGGCTTAGGAATTATTTTTTGTTATTTCGAGAATATAATTTTGACTTGTATTTTATGCTTAGTTCCTCATCTTATCGTTTTTCGCCCTCCCCCCAACTTTTTTTCCTCCTTTATTATTACTAAAGCTTTTGAAGAATACAAAAAAGTCACTATGGCAGCGTAATATCGAGTTAGCATTTGCCTCGATTATTATCGGTATACCTGTACAACTTCTTACGGATTGGAATGAAATTCAACAGAAAGGATATTTTTATGGCTTTGATTGGTTTGTTTGGATAGTGATCTTTTTACATTCTTTCGGTGGTCTGCTGGTTGCTCTGGTTGTTAAATACGCCAACAATATTCTTAAAGTAAGTCTTTGTAAATAAGTGTGTGAATTTCTTTTGAGTATGAATTTTTAACTCTCAACGTTTAGATGTCAACCTAGATATCATCATCATCAAATTTTGATATGGTGGAAGTATTTTGTTATTGTCGTTGTTGTGCTCTGGTGCTGTTAATGCAAGTGTCTTAGGTTCATTCTACCCCCCCCCTCCGGAACCATTAAGGCATCGGTGGTTCACTGGCAGAATACTCGCCAACCACTCGTATGATCCGGAGCTCAATCCCCGGGCGACGTACTCCTAAAACTGGCTCAATCTGTAGTAAGCTCGGTAGAGGGGTAAGGCTAGACGTGAGGCTAGCAACCCCACTCCCGTGAAAAATAAACATAATTTCTACCTCACACTTGAAGCCCCATTATTCCACTGGGAACGCAAAGGAATAAAATTTAAAAAGAAACTGTGTTCTCTGAGCTCTGGATGGTTCAATTCCAAAACTTTTATTGTCTTTCTGGACAACTGCTTTGATGCTAACTTCAGTGTCATGTGGAAGTATGTGATTATCTTGATTAGGATCTGACTGATTCACTTCCCCTTTGCTCTTAGGCGTAGTCTGATTGGTTAAATCTTGTTGACACAATTTCAAGATGCTTCTTATTTTGTTAAAAATCTCCACTTTTAACACGTGACAAACTAAGACTTTTATATACATGAAGTATCGTAAATCAAATTGAGCAATAATTATATATATATATATATATATATATATATCATTGATTATTGTTCCCTTGGGTTCCTAGTGGAACATAGGGCTTCAACTGAACGTCTCCACTTGCTTCTGTCTTCTGCTGTACTTTTCACCTGCATCCATGTTAGTCCATACTGTTTCAACTCCTCTTTACACAATCTCTTCCATGTCACCCTTGCACGGAAAACCCACTCGCCGCTTCCCTTTCGGCCTGGTTCCACTCGAGCAATGGCCTGACGAGAGCACGATGTCACCCAGCGACCTCCTCAGCGAGTGTCCAATCCACCTCCACTTTCTCCTGCATATTCGGTGTTGTTGGTTTTTTGGTTTTTGTTTTGTTTGCTCCCATAGTTTCTTGTTGGTGATTCTTTCCGGCCCGGCCATCTGATCTTCAGTATAGAGCCAGCGAAGACAGTTGTTGTTGATAAAGATCTGCAATAGCCTGTTAGAAATATTCTTTGTCACCCGCCCGCCAACTTTCTGATCCGCATAGAAGAACTAACTTGACGTTGTTTGTATTTAAAATCCGACTGGATTTTGTTGTTGATGCTGAATGACGAAGATTTCCAGATTGGTTTCAGGTTGATGAATGTGTTTCTCGCCTTCCCGATTCTCGCTCGATTTGACATCCTCGTCCGTTCCTCCTGTAGTTGATATATATATATATATATATATATATATCCCTTAGGTCCTGAATGAAACATAGGGTTTCAGCAGCACATCGCTATTTCATCCTGACCTCTGTAGGTTTCTTTAGCTGGCTCATTAATTGCCTATAAAACTGTGATCTCCTCCATGTCACCGTCAGCCTCGAGCCAACCTCCAACTCGTCGTTTCTTATTCAGTTTCCACTGGAACACTAACCTGCCTCACGATGTCACTCACTGGTCTTCTCAGTGTTTGTCCAATCCATCTCCATTTCCTTCGTTATATTTTATGGGCAACAGGTTATTAACAGCTTCTTTGCACTGTTAGATCTCCTTGTTGCTGACCCTTTTCAGATGGCCATATGATCTTGATTATGGAGCCAGCGAAGGCAACTATTGATAGAAGTTTGAACCCTATGGGAAGTACTTCCGTTGACTCGAGCACAAGTCTGTGTATCACATAGAAACGTTGACTGACTTGACATTAGTGTTGGAAATCTGAATCTTGTTGCTTATTCTGATTGTAGAAGATTTCCACACCGATTTCAGAGTACTAAATGTCTGTCTTGCCTTTCTAATCCCGCATAGTACAAATAGATGTGCCGGCGTGAAACGTTGAATGAAAACTTCATTTATATTTAGATTAAATTAATGTCTCTGAATACATCGATAAGTACCGAAAGTGTTTGTTTCTCAGGAAGCCATTTATCAGACTGTGAGCTCATTTTATCCAAATTACCCAAAATGGAGTAGGTGAAAGGAGATTCGAACAACAGGCATATTAATTGAAAACTGAATGCCTTGGCCAATGCGAGCTATATTCCTGATGTGTCATAAAGTAGCATTGACATAAAAGTAGAACTTTGGCGATATGGTTGAATTTAATTCCATTAGAGAATAAATTTATTTGATAAAAAAACCACACAGTAACGCAATATTATGTATATATATACTGATGACGTTTGGAAAATAATTCATTGTGCATAGTCATAATCAAGGCGCTCACATAACTTTCAAACTTTGTTTATACAATTCCATTGCTTCTTATCCTTTAATTTAATTGGTATTAATATCCCTGATATTGACGTTGTAACATTCCCACTACTACATTTGTTAATTATAGATTCGATGAACAAAGATTCAGTAATCAACCTCTCTCTCTCCCTCCACCTGCCTATACTAGTTCTTAGAACTATAAATGTGTTCCATCCTATTGTGTGGGGTTGTGTGTTAATACTTGCATTGCCATTACTGAGTTTCTGTCTAAACTATTCACCTCAATGGGTTCAGTCACATTCTACACTGGTCTCTGACCTATATAGTTGACCTCACAGTTGTTGCAAAGTATTTTGTAGATTAAATTATTTTGTCTAATCGGTTCAATAGTAGCAGTGTCCTTTAGCCTACACAGCATGCCTCTGACACAATATAGATATGCCAGTGGGGAATTTTCAATTGAATGGCTCATTTACATTTAATTAAAGTGAGTGTTTCAGGGTTAATTGGCAAGCACTTAAAGAGAAAATGATTACCTTATTGATTAGGTGTTGTAGCGAATACTTCTGAAATGGAGATGTGACTCATAGTCTGGATTCCACTTACTTCAGCTGAGGCAACTAGACAAAAGTATTATCAGCTTTCTCATATAAACGCATACAAACAGTGTAGATTATATAGTCCTAACTAACTACCCAATGCTTCTTTGAACATTATTTCATCATCAACAACAACAACGGCTCATGATGAAATCCTGTAACCAATCAACCGAATCCCTACAAACCAACACTTGAATAACAACAAAAATTAATGTCGTAAATTGTTTTATTTATTTAATTTTCCTTTTATTCTCTTCTTTTAGGCATTCGCTTGTTGTGTTTCAATTGTCTTGTCATGTGCAATTTCTGTTATCTTTTTGAAAATGCAATTAACTAGTGGTTTCATTGTTGGCGCGTTAGCAGTCATTATATCATCTGTTCTATATTCAATTTATCCACCAAAAGTAAATGTATAATAAAAAAGAAACTTTGCCTTATTTCCTTTTTTGTTTGTTTTTGTATTATTTCACTTCACCCCAATGCCACCTGCTTGTCTTCCTCTGTGCTATCATCCGACCTTTTCTCAGGTGTTATTTAGCCCAGTCTTTCATCAACTTATGTGTAAACAATCTACTATGTTTTGCTGTATAATATATTGTATTTGCAGTTTAACCGCTAATTAAAATCAGTTACAGAACAATTGAAAACCAAGAAGTATTGAACAGTTGTTTCGTCCTAATCTGAGACTCTTCAGTAAAACGCGCACATGACCCTAGCTTGTAAATCACTCAGCTACTGGAATGGTATCCAATAATCTATGAGTTGTAACTTCTGGCAATCAGTAGTTTGGAATTCATAGGTATGTACTGATGAGGAGTTGCAAAGTAGGGTGAAACAGTCGTTCAGTACTCTCTGGAGTTTCCAATGATTTGCAATCAAACTTGAATTCAATCAAATCCCTACAAACCAATACTTGGAAATGTCTGTTTTGTTTTAAAATGTCTAGCTACTTAGAAGTAATATAAAACTTCTACTTAAATTGCTTACATCTTAATGTGTCTTCTGTGTGTATTTATTTATTTTATATGTGACAGATTGTCCCTTTGTACATGTTTTATTGATTTGTAACTTACTCATACTTTGTGCAATTTGATTTTGCTGCAGAGTTTCATAATTTCGAGTTGATTCTTATAAGCCTAATTTTTGTGTGTACGAATTAGTTCCTGATTTTTGTACTGCTCCATTTCAGATATGTATTTATATATTGTTATATGTAATGTCTTTCTTTATGAATGAACTTATGTTGAACTACTCTTTAAGTATGATAAATTTGATTGTCCCTCCGAGAAATATGACGTTCCAATGAGACCTATAGTTCGATTTGTGGTGTGCATTAGTCCTATAGGACTGATTACTGACTATACCTCAACACGGATAGACTCAAAAGGTTCATGTAGCATTCTCCGAATTATGTCATATCTGTCGTAAACGTGACATCCGGTTGTTATTCGCGCTATGTGTCCACCGCATAAGAATTTGCTCCATTCATTTCTATGTCTGTGAGATATAGCCGTTAAAAGTGAAACATATAAAGTGGGTAACCATCTCCGACCATTGGCATCAAAGGTATAATATGGTGAGTAATACTGAATGGAAAGAAATTCATTAGATGAGGTTGTAAAGATGGATCGATTGATACACATTCCAAGCTATCACCTTTCTCGTCGAGCAGCATTAGCTGACATAAAATCAAGTAGGAAAAAGAGTTGATGGTAGTCAAATCAACAGTTACCAACAATCCCTGAAGTGCATTTATTCCCCTGAAGTCTTTGACTATTAGTCAGAGCCATATAGTGAGGTTTAGGTCGCCTTTCTGTGGTCTCTGACACGCTATCAACCAATGGTTGGAGCCTGTCGGTGATATTGTTCAGTGGCACAGATGTATTACTCTTTGATGATCTCTCAAAGTCATTATATTATTATTAAAGATTTCCAAATTCCCATTTATGCGCATTTAGAAAAAAAAACAGATTGAGCGAAGAAGTAAAAATTCCTTCTCAATTAATTCCTCATCATCGGCTCTACACTAATATATACAGTTTTTTCACTTCAAAATTTTACCAATCAAGTGTTTATTTGAGTTAATCAGTTTTTTAATTATTATTCTTAAAACACAAATTTCGTACATTATGGGCACCATGAGATGCTGCACACAAAATTCCGTAGTTTGTGCATATGCTGGGATACTGCCAATACCGAAGCAGGGGGCCTGTCTTAAGAGGTCACTCTAGAGTCTTCGACTTGAATTCTAATCCTAAAGGCAGTGGAGCTGCGTTCCCTTGGTTGACGATGACAAAAACACATTCATACGCCATTCCATCTTTTTAGATTCTGGAGCCTATGTGCACCGTAGGTTTGAAATCAGAGTTCCTGTGCTCCCCACCTGGGTAGGTAGACTTGCATGTCCACCAGTCCAGACGTTAGCATTCGCCCCTTGAATTTTGTGAGAAACACCCACACCGCTTGAAGATAGCGAATAAGACTTACCTGACAGAGGCTATGAACACGTGGCCGCATAAGAATATTTCGGAAAGAAGACCGAAGTCTATCCACCCTAGCCTTCATTATACGGTTGGAAATCTCACCCCTCCGCCAGCACTCACGCAACTACCAAGATACACAAATTTATCAACAACTTCAAGCGGTTCACTCGCAAGAGTGAGTGCAGGTACAGGCTCCTGACAATCTTGCAACAGTACTTTGCACTTAGACGGCGCAAAATACATACCATACTTACAGACACTGATTGCCAACTGATTAAGTGCGATTTGGGAAGCCTGTATGCTATCGCAAAGTAAGATGATATCGTCTGCATACTCGAGGTTGAAAAGTCTATCTCCAGGTGGCAGATCTACACCACCTTCACACACATCCTTCAGAGCTAACTCCAGAATGTCATTGATGGCAAAGTTAAAGAGAATTGGAGAGATTGGGCAACCCTGTCTAACCCCACTGTTGGTTGGGAACAGTGATGACAATTGGTTGTATGCCCTCACTCTACCTGAGGTGTTTCTGTATAGGGCTTTCAAGATGTTAAAAACTTCTCTGGTACACTTCTCTCTAACAGACAGTTCCAGAGCACAGTTCAGTCCAACGGATCGAAGACAGCCCTAATATCAAGAAACACAACGATCGTTGACCTGCAATACGTGTGGCGGTGTTCCAACAACTGACGAAGGGTGAACACATGATCAATGCATCCACGACCTAAACGAAAGCCAGCCTGCTCTTCGCGCATCAGTCCCATTCGCGTGCTACACGGAGTGTGGCGACTTGAACTTCCGCACATTTGTGCAAAGTTCTATGTCGAAAACAGACAGACAGGGATCAATCCCTCACGTATTTTGCACAGTCTGCGAAGCAAGACAGCAGCCAATATTTTAGACGCGACTGGTAACAGACTGATACCCCTATGATTGTCACACGAATTACGTCGACCCTTTTTAAAGATGGGGACGATAATGGCTTCGTTCCACATTGATGGTACACTCTCTGTCTCCCACACCTTCCTGAACAACCCAGTTAGAGCCATTGTGAGAGTCTCGCCACCATCTTTAAAAAGAGCCGGGGGTAATTTGTCTGGGCCGGGCGCCTTATGGCGTTTCAGAACTTGGAGTTCCTTACGGACCTCCGCTTCGGTGGGTGGGTCGGTACTAACCGACCAAGGAGCACTCGGGCTAATGATAGTAGACACTGAAGCTGGTGGCCAGCTGAACTGCTTCCCGAAGTGCTCTGCCCAGCGTTCCAGGCGTCTTTTCAGGCTGGTAATTGGAGTGCCATCTGCCTCACAGACCGTCTCGCTGACACCTTGTTTCTTGCTGCCGGTGGCTCGTATGAGTTGGAACAGCTTCCGACTGTTGCCAGATGCAGCAGCTGACTCCATCTCACACGCACGTTCTGACCACCAGGCTTCGCGGTCCTTACGTAAACACTGTCTAATCTTGCGCGTGAGCGCCTTTCGCTGATTGTTGTATTCGCTGCCAGCCGGAATGGACCGGCGTTCATCCATGAGTTGCAAGGAACTCGCAGAAACCCAGTGGTTGTTAGCGGAGCATTCTTTCAAGCCGCAAGCGGCTACACTCGCCTTTTGCATGGCACCTTGCACATGAAGCCAATGTTCATCTATACTACTTGGGGGGTTGCTGGCAAGCATTGTTTTTAACTCATTCTGATATTTCAAAGAAGTAGCAGGTGCTACTAGTTTGCTCACATCAACGCTTAGACGACGGCTTTTACGAACCCCACCAAATCGCAAGACGAACTTGGCACACACTAACGCATGATCGGAGTCCAGGCATGTGCTCCAGAAGGAGCGACAGTCTTGTATGCATCCTCGCCACCGGAAACTGACCGCGATATGATCAATCTGAGTCCAAGCTTGCTTCGCAGAGGGAGGACGCCAGGTAGCGCTACGGCGATGGCTGTGCCGGAAGTTGGTGCTAGCTAGAAATAGGTTGTGATCCGCGCAAAGCTGCAGAAGACGGTCCCCATTATCTGACCTGCGACCATGTAGTCCCCACTGACCACCTAGACGATTCTCCTCTGAGCTTAGACGCCCCACCTGTGCATTCAAGTCCCCAGCCAGCACTACGATATCCCTCCGACCCGCCTGTTTCAAGAGATCGCTCAGTTGGTAGTAAAACTCATCCTTCATTGCATCCGGGCTGCAATCCGTCGGTGCATAGGCAGAGACAAGACACCGCCTATCTGGCCTACTACTCTTACTTTCGTATAACCTTCCAGCCTCACAGCACATAAACGACTGTTAATGGGAATCCAGTCGAGCAGTGCAGCTTCGGCTCTAGCGCTCAGTGCGACACCGACACCAGCTACGCCGGATGCCGACGCCACAGGGTCCCCGGATAAGCGCAGGTGGTACATACTACTAGAACTTCCAGATGGAGAGGATAGTCGAAGCACTTCACTGGGATCTTGAATGCGGGTCTCCGAAATGCAGCAGACATCGATAGCGAGGCTTTCCAAAGTTCTTGCCAACCCTGCCTGTTGTCCGATTTGCATCAGCGTCCGAACATTGTAGGTAGCCAGCTTGAACTCACAAACATCTCGAAACGACACAGATAAGCTGGGAATCTAGACAAAGGCGAAAGGCTGTCGAAGGTTAAAAAGTCAAGTTTAACAAAGGCAAAAAACAGGAAACTATGTATAAAAATAAAAGTAAGGTTGGAAGGATACAAGTTACTGGAGGCATCATTATTACTTGGAATCACTGTGTAATACCACGCATTGAGTTTCAGTGAGAGTTTGTTGCTTTATTTCATTCATTGTGCGAGGGCTGAGATACTGCCCGGGCGCCCAGACCGAAGCAGGTGGTTTTATTAAGGGACCACCCCCCGAGCCTTTGACTTGGAGTCTAATCCGCAAGGCAGCGGAGCAGCGTCAGGAGCTGCATTCCCATGGATACTGGAGCCCATGTACCCCATGTTGAGCATTATGTGCCTGCTAGATCAATAATCAGTCTACATCAGCATTGCATTGAAAGATAGGGAATTAAATTGGTTGTGAACGCATTAAAATTTACCAAATACAAAGTTTATTCTCTCCTTCTCTTCACCTGCACTGTAATGAGCGTGGGTTGGGGGGTGGGAGGATGTAAATAAACAGTGTTGAGGCTAGATACATGAAGTGGTACCGCTTGCATAATAACATTATAAGTCATTATTAGATGGGACATTTATTCTTTCTGTTGAAGTAGCCGTCTGCCTAGACTTAGATACTGTTTTTTAGAAGGGGACTTACCTTACTGATAAGTGTGAAAGATGTTTGATAGGTAACCAACTGAAACAGTGCCAATTTCATTTCCTTGACAAGTGTCTTATGTTCTAGTCTAGCTTAAGCAAAGATAGTATTTGGTCAACAAATATGTCTTAAAATATGTTTGTGCTCACTCAATTGTCGAACATATTTTCTAGTAAAACAGCTAACCTAGGTTGATATCAGTACTTCAATCCATCAACCTATAAAATATTGGATTCAAACATTTTCTATAATCCACACTTATTGGGTGAAATCTGATGATACTATTTACAATTCCCCAGGCTAAGGTAGGTGGAATTGGATTCGAAACCAGGATCCATTAGCTGGCAGTTGAATTGTTAAGTCACAGCCCTAAGCTGGTTTTATTGAATTGAAATGCTCAGTCACCATTGTCACATCAACTCCTGGTATGAACGTTTCGACAATGTTGTCAAGTTAACATAATGTCGTTTGATTGATTGTGCCATTGATGGTGAAGTAATTTGGGAACTGCTTCAGCACTACGAATTGCAGTGTCCGAAAACTTTATCAACAGATATATGATGGTGTTACACGCCAAGTGATTCACAACAGAAAACTTAGAGAAGCTCCTCGAGTGAAGACAGGAGTGAGACAAGGCTACCCACTATCAACAATGATATTTCTGATTAAGGTGGAGTGGGATCATTCGGCAGACCATGGTGAGAGACGAGTACCCCGGATGAGCTCGAGGATCTAGATGATTTTTCTAATTTCACACAAAATCAAAGATCTACAAGCGAAAATCAACAAGTTGGCAGGAGAGGCAAGCAGTAAAGACAGGACTTCAAGTGAACACAGAGAAGACAGGGGTTATGAAGATACTTAACAACCAATAACAGCGACAATCACCATCAACAAGAAAAGTTTGAAGGTAGTCACCAGTTTCACTTATCTAGACAGCATCATTTCAAATACAGGGGAACAGCGCGGATGAAGATGTCAAACCAACCAATGTCAGAAAATCAGGAATGACCTTCACTAATCTGAAATCAGTGAGAATCTGCTGCACTTATGATGAAGAACATGATTTGCATTTTCAACACTATTTTCAAGGCAGCCAGTGCTTTGATATGGTTCAGAGGCTTGACTCACCACCAAACGTACTCCCAACTGACTGCAGACTTCCACCAACAGCTGAATACTGAACATATAATGACCAGTCAGAAGGAATCAGCAATGAACTAGTCAAGAACCTATTATGCAATAAATACGCCGAAGAAAAATGGAGATTGATTGAACGTAATGTGAGAGAACCGTTGAGTGATATCAAGCGCCGAACAGGCATTTGATTGGAATCCAAATATGTGACGATGAATTAGGTGCGAGTCCAAGGGTAACATGTGGGAGATCGTGCGGAGAAAATGAAGGCTTATAGGTAGTCATGCAGCCAGCTAAAAGCGGACTACAAAGAACGAAATGAAATGGAGATGTGCTGCTGAAATACTGTCGGAGGCGTCTGACAATACTGCCCAGATGTTAAAGTTGAAGTACGTGGAGAGAGCACTAATTATTCCGCGTTGTTTGCAACTCAAACAACTAAGTGTACTTGCTTCTCTTTGTTTTAGATGAGTTATAGTGTTCCCCAATGAAACTGCCAGCTGTCAACTATCATTTCAAACTCCACCAACGAGAAAACGTTGTCCAAATGGAAATTTCAATAGTAAAAAAATAGTAAAAGAGAAAAGATTGAAATTTATGAATATCTTTTGTTTTACATAATACTATTTGTTGACAAATATGCATGAGAATTATAAAATGAGAAATAAAATACTTAATAAAACTTTAAGTAAGGTGGGGCGTGAAGGAAAGGGGAAATTAATATCTAAGTGGGAATAATAACAATAATAGTAATAAATGCAATACATTATCTACAATTATTTGTGCTATACTTTTATTTTTGATACATAAGTACATGTGTATAAAAAGTATATGATTTTCTCTTCATTGTATTTTATTCAAAAAGTAATTAGAAGGGTGTATCATCTTCCCATGTTGATAATAAGCTTTCTTCTAAAACAGCATTTACTGTATATCGTCTGAAAAAAAATAATAAAACGAACAACAATAAATTTTGTATAGCAAAAATATTCATTCAGATATCTATAAAACACAACATAATCGAGCAAAGAATGTTCTTTTCGATAAATTCCTCTTCTGGCTCTACAATTATATACATGTTTATATACACAATATTCAAGGTTGGTAGTTAATAACAATATTGTACAGCTATTTATGCTACTTATGAGTAGGCAAAGTGTAAACGTTAAATATTTGATAGCATGAAATAATTCCATTGTGAGTTCAGAGATTCAAATCACGATATTTCTGAATTCTGATGAAGAGGCTATGGGACAGTCTGCTTAGAACTTGGGTTACCGGAAACCCCATCATTGTGCTGCACTTTTCTCTCATGTTCATTTTGTCTTAATCTATTACGATATGACTTGTAGCATGTTCTACTGACAAGGCCCATCAGTAGTATGTGAACAGAGGTTCATCGGCACAAAAATATCAAGTAGTGTAGAGGTGGATTTGGCGCCAAAGAGTAGAAAATCATAGTAGGCACGAAAAAGAAGACAAAGTATCGCAATACGAAGGAAGGGCAGAAGTAGCACTACACGGAAGATCTGTGCAAAAGACGGCTTTAATATAAAGTATACATGATTTCCCTATGTGTGTGTATCAAATTACAAATAAACATGCCGTTAGTAAATCCCTTGTCTCCTCTTCCTTCGCAGTATTGTTCACTCTCATGATCATTCGAAAAATCTCTACTCGAATCGAGAAAAAAGTATAACCGCAGTTGGTAACATATTCCGATGCGTGAGTGAAACTCTTTTTGAATTGTCTGTGAACTTCAAAATGTACTCTTCGACATTTTATAGTTGGCTTTCAATCGAACATTTCCATTTCAAAATGGATTAATTTGCACTTCAGGTTAGACTGCATTGTATCACATGTTCTGCTGTCAGCTAATACTTTATTTGATGATACTGGATGAAGAGAAAATATAGTGGAGTGAACCTCGCCTAGCTTACTAGCTCTCTGGTTTTCTATCCAGTCCCAAGCCTGAGTAAAGAGGCAGGGCTGGGCATAGGACTTGCGACCCTACCCCACAAAACCAATCAAACTGCTATCCTGGAGAGAATAAAGGATTCACTGGATACAGAACTCCGCCACCCACAGGAACAAGCTGGACTCAGGAAACGCGAATCATGTGCTGATCAAATTGCAAATCTACGCATCGTCATCACATAACAAAGCATAGAATGGGAGTTAAACATGTACTTCGACTTCATATAGGCCTTCGACAGCTTTAATCAACAAGTCATTTGGAAACTGCTTCAACACTATGACGTGCAGTGCCTAAGTCTTTATCAACCTCATTCAGCAGCCATATTACAATGCTGTATGTCAGGTGATCCACAACGAGAAACTCAGTGAAGCCTTTGGAGTGAATACAGGAATAAAACATGGTTGCTTATTATGACCGATGATATTCTTAATTGTGGTGGACTGGATTATGCGTCAGACTGTTGGGGGTGATGAGTCAGAAGTACGCTGAACTGCCGATAAGAAGACTCTAGAAGATCTGGATTTCTCAAACCAGAAGACTTACAGGTGATAACGAACAAATTATCTGGAAAAGCAGCCAGAGAAGACAAAACTCCAGGTGAATATAGAGAAGACGGAGGTGGTCCGGATACCCACGTACCAACATCAATAACAAATAGCACCATCAAGCGAAGAGATTTAACAGAGGTCACTTCCTTCACTTATCTAGGTAGCATCGTTTCAACCACAGGCGGAACAGATGAAGATGTTAAAGCCAGCTATATTCGGAAAGGCAAGGTACACATTTGTTAATCTGAAACCAGTGTCGGAATCTTCTGCACTCAGCATAAGCAACTTGATTCGGATTCGCAACACAAATGTAAGGTCAGTAAGCCTTCCTATAATGGTCAGAAACATGGCACACGCGTTACGAAAAGCATTTCCGACAGGGCACTATAGACTTTTGTCAACAGCTGCCTTCGCTCTATGCTGAAGATTAAATGACCAGAAGGAATTATCAGCCAGAAACTATGGGAACAAACTGCCCAAGAGCCGATCCCTTAACAGATATGTTGGATAAAATGGAAATGGATCGGGCATACGTTGAGAAGACCATCGAATGACACTGCGTGCCAGGCTATCGCTCGAGTGGAAACCCAGTGAGAAACGACGAGTCTAGCTGGGTCCGAGGATAACGTGAAGAAGATTTTGCAAGGAGAAGATCAGAGCTTATGGGCAATCATGGACCCGGCTGAAAAGGTAAACAGCAAATAGAAAAAAGTGGAGATATTTTGATTGGACACTAGTAATTAGTGTTATTCATGTAGTCTTTCTTTGGTACACACTGAATTCTGTCAGCCAAGTTCGGGATATGGTCACCATTCTAGGTAGCTCACCATCACGGTGCACATTGATTTGATGATACTAGATGGTTTGAGGCAGTTGGCTGGAAGCCTTGGACCTAGGTTTCGAATAGCTCAGTGGTAACGTCTCTGACTGCAGCATTGGGTGACGTGGGTTCGAATCTCAGAAGGGCGCATGAGTTCCTTCAAGGTCTCAGGCACCCCTTGCTGACGAGTGCCAACTAGCACGAAACCTAGGTCTAAGGCTTCCTACCGATTGCCTCCAACCATCTGATATCATCAGAAGTGAAGATATGTTGTTGAAACCCTGTGTTCCACTCGGAACCTTAGAGAATAATGGTAATAATAATAAATTCCGCTGAAAATTCTGTACATTAAATGAACACTAGACAGAATAGAGCTATTATTATTACATAGAGAGACGTTCAGAAAATTATTGTTTTATTTTCTAAACTCTCTGGGATTGCACTTAATTGGTGGACACTAGGTAGTAATTCTTGTCATCCGTGTAGTCTTTTGTTTGGGACAAACTGAATTCTATCAGTAAAGTTTGCAGTGTGGTCACGTAACCAAGTACCTCACCATCACACTACACCATGAGTTGTTGTTGTTATTGCATAGTTGAAGGCAATCTGGAGGAAGCCTAGGACCCAGGCTTCGTGCTTTCTGGCACTCATCAAAAAGCTATATCTACCATCTTGGAGGAATTCATATCATTTGTGAGATTCGAACATGGGCAACCCAGTGCTGCAGGTGGAGATCTTACCTGTTAAGCTATTCGGACTCACGTATCTCCAGATACATCCTGCCGACGAGTACCTACAAGTACAAAACCTGGGTACAAGGCTTCCTGTCGACTGTCTCCAACCATTTAACACAACCTGGATTATCTTATTTAATTTTATAATGATACAACCTGACTCGCTGCTTAAGTTATTTTTTTAAACCATTGGGATTATTTATCTTAGAACACAGTCAACTACTTAATACACCAGCAGTGGATAAAAACCATTACCAGCTGTTTCCAGCCCCTAATGTCCACCTACTGAGAACTACCAACTGAAGAAGGTTTAAGTGACCTGTACCTCATGTTTACGTCCCCGTAGGTAACATTAACATGTCCTCTGATTGGCAGATTCCGGTTTACTGACATCAGGGCCAGTCAGATGATTATGGCCTTTATCTAGTGCCCAATATAGTATAGACCAACCACATCTTCTCCGATTGGTAGTTCTCAGTAGCTTGAAATTTGAGTCGATATTAGCTGGTTATGAGCTTTATTCACTGCCTTTAACTCATAACACAGTAATAACCATCATTTAACATCATCCACGAGTATTTATCCTCTCATTCAACTGACCCACTAGAACTAATTATCTCAAGATTTCTCACTGGAACTTTATGAGTTACATTTAGAATTTAGTCACTAGTGTGACCAATAGGCCAATATTTAGGTGTTTGATAATGTTGGAATTAGATAATTGGATGTAGGATTTCATCATGAGCTGACATCAGTTAGAGAACCACTGGAAAACCAACTGGGAGTACTGGACAGCTGTTTCGTCCCAGTTAGGGACTCTTCACCAGTACACACCCTGAACCTTCTGTTACAAGGCGAGCTAGCTCGTAGACCAATAGGCCACTGGGACCTAATCCAATGGCCCATGAGTTCTGACTTTTGCCAATTCACGATGCTCATGATGAAATCCTCCATCCAATCAAACAAAATCCCTACAAAACGAATACTTGGAAATTAGATAATTGTCCGGGCAGACTTCATCACAAACCAGAATCACTTTGAGAATCATCAAAAACTAAGTAGTACAGTGGAACTTGTACATCGAATGACGAATTACATTCCTAATTACTAGAACAACTTCAGTTATATTCTGGTAATTTTGTTAAACGTCGAAATTCACAAATTGTTCGGTCTTTTCGAAGAAAAACAAGATGATGAATATTCACTTCCGTGTAAAGTCTCACTAAAGTTGATATCGAATGTTTTTATTCCTAGTGGAACATAAGGCTTCAAACTAGAGGCTTGAAGTTTCGGTTTTTGGTGGTACTTATTTTTACGGGATGGGGTTTCTAGCCTCATGCTCAACCTTCCCTCTTTACCAGTCTTATTAATGGCTTAAAGAGGTGAAGGAGTGCGTCGGTGGCCTGGAATCGAATCCCGGACTACATGTGTGGTTCGATATCAAATATAATTCCGAAAATGACTAGAAAAACTCAGAGAGCTACAAAACGTTCCACAATTTGATAATGTAAACATTCACCTTTCTACCTAAAATTTTAAAATAATAATTTTACAGGCTTTTTTAATATTTCAATATTTATTTATTTTGTAACATTATACATATATAAATAAATTCCTAAAATGCCTAACACGTACTTACATAATTACTTACTGATTGGAATTTTTATTGTTGTCTAGCCCTTATGTATTAGCTAATTAATTAATTTAAACATGCATACCTTTGTTCAATGTTCAACAAATCATAATTTTGTTATTCTATATTATTGATAATTTAGCTAAATATTTTAGATTTTTTTTTAATAAAGCCATAAAAATGTTATTATGGTAGATGCCTGGAAGGTTATTCAAAACAAAAGAAATCTGCACCTGCCTACCTACTTGGTTGGATGCAGTCAAGTAAGAGGCTGATAATGTGGAATCTGTTGAACTCTTTTCTTTTGAAGCAAACAAAAACACAAGCAAAGCAACTTTGTTTTCTAATTCTTTCTTGGAGAATTTTGTTTTTTCTGAGCTGATAAATGGTTGATATTAGCCTGTATTTAATAACATCTCAGGGTTTTTGGCATTCCAAGTGAGATGTGAACTCATAAGTGACTACTTCAAATAACACTGCTATTAGTTAAGCTAGAGCTTTGAAGTTTCTGTAGGAGTGGTGATTGTTTTTACAGATTGGGTTGCTAGCCTCATGCCTAACCCTTCCTCTTTAACAGCCTTTTATTTATGGCTTAGAGAGGTAAAAGACTGAGTCGGCTGAGGATCGAACCCCAGACCATGTGCATGGTCGGCGAGAGTCCTAACCACTGTGTCACCGACGCGCTGGTAATGTTAATAAAGGTATTTTTTCTTCATTTCGTTGTGTCCTGAGTATAACATAATGGTTCAAGATTTTACATTTTACAATAGTTGGTGTTGTTTTTTATGGGACAGGGCTGCTAACTTCATGTCCAGCTGTCTCTTTTTTCCAGGCTTACTGTCAACTAGTAAACGAGAAGTTTGGAGTATGTCGCTCAGAATTCGACGTCGCACTTCTCGTGTGTGGCTAGCGAGCATCCTATCAATGAGGGTATAACCTTCAGTAAGGTATGAGTAAACAGGCTTACCGCGCTTTCATTTCAACCAGCTTGAATACGTAGGACGGAGGTGGTTAATTACGACTGGTCATATACGATTTTGTATTATATGTTCAGAGGAATACTGTAATCATATTAGATGTGTTGCCTTTGGTTAGTTTAAAAGTTTTTTTATCGACTTTCTTATACAGTTGGAATATCTATTATAGTATTTGCTGTATCTGTGCATGAAGACATAGTTTGCGATTGCTTTTATCCACATTTTAATGGCGAAAAGAAAGTCATTTTAAAAAATGGGCAAAAGAACAGATTGATATTCAGTGAGATAAATGGATGATTAGAACACTATGATATAAAGGACATTTGATGTTTACAGGATCGATCATGAAATGACACCACTTAAAGAAGCAATGGAAAATATGGGAGTATTGGATAGCTGTTTCGTCCTAGTTCAGGACTTTTCAGTAGTAGACACCCACCAGCGTTCGAATCTAGAAACTTTCGGTTATAACTTCCAGGTTTTCCAACGGTTCTCTAAGTAATGTCAGCTTGTGATCAATCCTGTTTTTTATTTCTGTACGTTCCCAGTGGAAGAAAGGGGTTCCAGATAGAGACCTGAAGTTTCGGTAGAAATGGCTTTATTTTTATGGAGTGGGGTTGCTAGCCTCATACCCAGCTTTCCATCCTTACCAGTCTTATTACTGGCTTAGCGAGGTAAAGTAGTCCGTCTGTGGCCGGGGATCGAACCCCGGACCACATGAGTGGTCTGCAAGCATTCTACCGCTGCGCCACCGACGCATGATCAATCCTGTAAACACTCAAATCCCTGTAAATCAACGCCTGATATATTTGATATATATTTTACTGGATGGAAAATTAGATACCCTGAGTGATTTAAGTAAGCCGACACGTTGAGCCCCGTATGAAAACAGGATTTTCTGGGATGCAATATCCTGACATCTATGCACGTGATTCATACATAAGTATTGATCTGTCAGTCAACTGCAGCTTCATGTTTACTCTTCAATACTAACTATAAATTGAAGCGAACCAATCATCTAGTAGCAGTCAGTTGAGCATAGTAGTGAAGATTGGCTTGCGGTTTATGATAATCTTTGAAGATGCAGAGATGCAGACTCCCGGGTTGGGGCCCTCGGGACTCTAGGAATCAATGGCTGGAGACAATAGGTGACATGGCTCAAAATCGTTGTCAATGGCCAGCGCAGATGTATTCAGTCTCTGTAATCTTTCATATTCCTTTCTACCATTACCCATTCTGTTTCATCCTTATACTTGTCAGACTGTATTGATTCTCTTCACTCATCTTCTTGTCTACCTCTGTGTGCTATTTAGAAAGTGGCAACTCGAACTGGTGCACTTCGGTGCCAAGTTCTATGTTGAATCCAGACAGAGACAGACAGAATCTTCGAAGAATGAATGAAGTCAAAAATGAAGATTTCTTCTAAAAATATACTATGAAAAATTTTACAAAATGTTTCATGTAAACTGAAATTCTCTGTTTAGGAAACTCAGTAGCTATCCCAAAAAAAAGCTCTTCTAGATTCGTCTTGTTTTTCTTCCAACAAGGTACCATGAATAGAAATAGAGCTAGTTATGTGCTTTGCTCATTTTATTTATGCTCATTGTACTACTTGGTTGTCAGACTGATAAAATTTCTCTTCCTTAAAACGCCAACCATCTTAGGTTGGTCTGACTTGAAAATTAGCTCCTATCTAGTGTCCAATGAAATTATCCATCACAGGCCTACAGGAGATCAATAGCCAGTCCGAATAGCTCAGTGGTAACATCTATGCCTTCAACACTGGCTAACACGGATTTGAATCTTACAAGAGAAATGAATTCATTCAAGATTTCAGATTCGCCTTGATGACGACTGCCAACTAGCACGAAAAAAGACAAGGTAAGAATATTTTGGTCTAAGAAGATCTGGACTTCACGGACAGTGAAAGCTAACAAATTCGCAAACGAAACAAGTTGAGTAGGCAGAACTTTAACTCAACATACAGAATACGAAGGTGATGAAGGTAACCAACCACCAACGATAACAACTACTAACCACTATTTAATTGGTGGATGGTGAATATCAGTGGAATCCAGGATAAAGCGCATTTCGTCCTATTTAGAACTTGTCAGCTGGGCGTACCTACATTCCCCAGTGCGCATCCTGGATTCCACTGCTAGTCACCATCCACCAATTAAATTCTAATTACATTCCCAGACATCGTCGAAGCATCTGCACAAGAAGCCGACATGTCGACCTGAGATCAGCACTTCGTCCAATCAATCGACGGGAAACTGGATTCCATGCTAGCACCATCCACCAATTATCTAATTAATCCCAGACATCGTCGAAGCATCTGCACAAGAAGCCGCATGTCACCTGAGAAAGCACTTCAGTCCAATCAATCGACGGGAAAATCTGAAATTCAATTAAACTCACCACTATTAATAGGAGAAATCTAAGCGAAGTCACTTCTTTTACATATCAAGACAGGATCGTTTCAACCACAGGTAGGCGGCATGGATGAGGATGTCAAAACAGTCAGGATAGGAAAGACAAGACAAACATTTATTACTCTGAAATCAGTGTGGAAATCTACTGTACCCAGTAAACACTAATGTGAAGTCAGTATGTACTTTTATGAGGTTCAGAGGCCTGATGTGCAAATCACCAAAAGCGTTTTTAATAGCATTCAGACTTTTGTCAATAACTGCCTTCACTCTTTACTGAAGACGAGATAGCCGTCCAGGTATGATTACCAACAAGGACCTCTAGAGATGAACCAACCAAGGACCTGTTACCCAACAAGTATGCAGAAGCAAAATGGGGATGAACAGGAGATACACTGGGGAGACAGCTGGGTGACGTCGCTCACCAGACTATCACTTGACTGGGATCTGAATGGGAAGGGACGATTTAAGCATGGCTATGAGTGTGACATAGAAGAGGTCATGTGAAGTAGAGATGAGAGCCTATCGTCAGTCAGGGAGCCAACCAAGAAGGACTGCAGAAAACAAGACAAAATAGAGATGTGCTGTTGAAGACAAGTGTTGCCTCCAACTATTTAGCACCCTTGAACCGTGTTGTCCATATGGTCAATTTTTGTGACAGAAAGTCAACAGTATCTATCCTCTGCCCAGTCACTGACTATTGAGCTAAATAAGGTTGATTCAGATTTCTAAGATTACATAATGTTTCTTGAGTTCTGAGCAGAACACAGCACTTCAGATGAGTCTCATATAGGACTGGTCGGGTAGATGTACCTACAATCCTCAGTGAGTGATGGTCTTGCAACTAATACTCAAAACTAGAATCCATCCAATATGATTCACCAGTGATAAATACAAAGGAGGAATCTTATTTAAATCCGAGTCCAAGAACACAAACTAGCTGTCAGAAAATGATAATACATATATTCTTTCATACAAATACATGTAGACAGCTATGGACTCCAATATAGCTGAGGAAATGTAGAAATGAATCTAAACGAAGAATATTCTTTTCAATAATTAATTTCTCTTCTGGTTCTTATAGTTATAAAAATAATATTTGTTGTCGTTACAATAAAGGCCAGTTATGCGGCGGATACATTTTTTCTTAACGTAGAATAACAGATTAGTACCCATGGGGTGTCAAAATAATTAGTCGTATTTGTGTGACAAACATCGTGCTAGGCTGAAATCGATTACAAAATATTGTAAAACGGGAGACAATGGTGGTGATTAATCATAATAGATTTGTAAGTGTGAGGTAGGAAAATTGACAAGTCAGTTCAAGGTTATAAAAGGTGTCAGGTGAGTGGCTAGTACAAAGTGGTCTGTGTTAAACAGGAGATAGTAAGACTGCAACTAGAGGTTCGGTTCATAATGAAATAACAAATATGTGAAATGAAACGGGTGGAGGCATATATTGACAAAAGAGATAATATCACTAATAATAAGTCCGGATAGTATAAATGGAAAATTCGATAGTGTTGAGAGAATGTTTGAATGAAGGGTATAAATTATAACGAATAACAATAATAATTGTAACAATAAGCAAAGCAATAAACCAAGAAGGATAAGGGGAAAAGACACACTTGGCACGAAGAAGGAAAATTAATCCAAATTTGGCCACAACATGAATAGCATCTGGACGTGTTCTTTTTCGATACAAAGCTCCGGTTTCACGGTCGGTCTTATTTCAACAGCTTCAGCTATGTTTATGAGACGTAAGCGTACTACACGTGATAACGACCTCGGAATTTGGTAGATAACCCTGAAAGCTATATAAGCGTTGGTGCAATATCCAGTACCGACGAATTGTGGCAGAATCGAGCCTTTTATGTATGTAATTCCCCCTTGCTGAACCTATCTGGTAAATGTTGTAGAACTCGTAGACGCAACTGTCTAATCTAATCTGTTATGACTTATCACCACCATTGTCTCCCATTTTACTATATTTGTAATCGATATCAATCCAGCGCGTTTGTCACACAAATACGACTATTTATTTTGACACCCCATGAGTACTAATCTGTTATTCTACGTTAAAAATGTATCCGCCGCATAACTGGCCATTATTGTAACGACAATAAGTATTATATTTTATAGCTGTAAGAACCTGAAGAGAAATTATTGAAGAGAATATTCTTCGTTCAGATTGACTTTTAATTCATGATACGCGAATATTGCACACTATTAAATGTAGAAATTTTAAACAGTGGAAACATCAAAGGTTTCAGGGAATTCCTAGAAGTCTGTTACTGTAGCTACTCAGCGACTAACTGACACATTATTATAGACTAGATGTATCAATGAATAACCAATAAGCCATATGATAGGAAAGTCAACAAAATCTAAGTCATTATAAACAATCAATACGAATAAGACTTAACAAATAACCGCAACAAAAGTTGTCATGGTGATACAATTATATCAATCATGGAGAATTCAAAAATAAATTCATTTTGTATTGAAGTTTTTGCTGAAGGGGTGTTGTCTAGGGGGATAATGAAAGCTTCACAATTAAACCATCAGATAACCCGGTGAACACAACCATATGAAAATATAAAATTAACCGTAAATCTATTGGAATTTATTAATCATACTGCAAATACTACTAGCTTTAGAATTAAAGTAGTAATCGTTTGCATTGGAAAATATTCAACTATAAATTTACAGGTAAGGATTAAAGCTGTCACGAGGTATATCGTGTATAGTGTAGCAAACGGCGCAGCAGATATTCCAACTATGTTAAAAAAGGGATGTAACACCTTTGAAATAGCCAAGTATAACACCTTATACGATTGCAGCATTCCTCTTGCCCCATAATATTCTTTTTTTTATTTCCTTCACGTTCCCAGGGGAACATAGGGCTTCAAGCTAGAGGCTTGAAGTTTCTGTAGCAGTGGTGATTATTTTTATAGGATGGGGTTCCCAACCTCGCCTCTTTACCAGTCTTATTAGTGGTTTAGAGAGGCAAACGAGTGAGTCGGCCGGGGATCGAAGCCCGGACCATGTGCATGGTCGGCGAGCGTCCTAACCGCTGTGCCACCGACACCCCGTAATATAAAATCAACTAATTGCCTGAGGAAATTCAAGTAGTTATTGACCGCCTCCATTTTACCCATACAAGTATACTGAAACGAAAGTGTGGCAAGTTTGATTTGCAATTACTTATTGCCTTGCACACACTGCTTACTGGAATTATTTTTAAACTAACTATTAAAAAAATCAATTTATTATAAATACACTTACGCTGTTGCTTCAATCACATTGTGTAGAATATAAGCGGTGGGTTGTTGAAGTGAACTAATATCTATACTTTCTTCTCGAAATGATTTCAATATATCCAATGTTTGCGGTAAATTGAACATATCACATCTTACACCAGTATAACCAGTTCTGCAGCTGTAATAGGATGGATTAAAAAAACAAAACCAATAGGAGAATAATCTATAGAATACCAAAACGTCATAATGTCAGATAAGGGATGAGAGAAGAATAAACAAACTGATACACATTAGGATGGGATTCTGTAGAGAAGCGTTGAAATTCAACGCGTCACACGCCTAAACAGCACTCAAGAGAGATGTGAATGTATGTAGAGTACGTGTATATCTATCAGATACGAATATGGTAGAACAGAGAACATTTAAATGTAGACTTCATTACTACGCGACATCCATTCTGGGATCAATAATATGCCACTCAGTCAGGTACACCCTGAGGGGCCAGGCTACAGACGAGAGAAACAACCATCCAGTGTTTATATCACTTCGGTCTAGCTAGCAAGTACTCCTGGTTAATGTGAGTGACATACGACTAATCATCTCAGTAAATCAGTAGTATGTGGTTTTATACACTGAAAAATTCAATAAACAGTGTTGTGTGCTAATAATTCTGTCTCAACGATGACTGGACAACAGTTTCTCGCTGTTCCGACAGTCATAAGCAGTGCCCACTAGGAATCGAACCATTGACTATCAGGCAACTAGACCAGACTGTTGACCAACCAATAAGAGTTTCGAAAATAATAAATTGTTTGGTAATGTGTAACATACAACCCAACGATTTGAACCCATAAATAGTCGGAAGCTCATGCGCTGACCTAACTTTATCACTTCACTCTGAATGTTCTCTCAAGCTAAGCTCTCTTACTGAAAGCATCTCAAAATATTTTCCCATTTTGATTGTAAAATAATGGAGAGTGTTTACAACTCAGGTCATATTGCTCTGAGTTGAATGGTTTAAATGCGAATCTTCCTCTGTTCTTCTAGACAATATCTTTAGCGATAACATCAAAAATAAATCAACTTGTAGAATTCTTTATGAAAGAAACAAATATGCTTTTCTACGGAAGTATTCACATGTCTGTATGGATTTAAATCGAATTTATCAAACAGTCAAGAATAAGTTACACGCTGAAGCTTTGGGTGAACAAAACGTTCAATATTACTAAGAAAACTTCTGGGACAATCAGTCAAAGTCAAGATCAACAGGAAAGACTGTCATTTCATTCAAAAAGCCTTTTAAGTTTTACTTCATTCTTAAGTAAACTCTGAATATGTTGTGCTGAAAGACTATGAAAGTTTGTAAAATAAGCAAACCATCTCTGAGAACACACCGACACCAAAAGCCATTCTGATTGACCTTTTATTTCGGAAAACATTTGTTATCTACAAAACTCAAGTTTATGCCTATTTTCACTGGCGACTTGCCCTATTCAGGTAGGTAGTTACCTGGGGTTCTAGTGAGAAGTCGTGACCAGTAGGATGCAGCAGGTCAAGAGCGTCAAGACAAATACTCGCCGAAGACATTGGCTAGCGGTCGCGCTATGTTATAAATTGGCAGAAGTTAGAATTCGTGCGTCATTGGATAGGGTCCGAGTGGTTTAGTGGTCTACGAGCTCGCTAGCCTTGTAACCAGAAGTTCCTGGGTTCGACCCCTGGCGGTGGGTGCGTACTGACGAAGAGTCCTAAGCTAGGATAAAACAGCTCTCCAGTATTCTCAGGTTTTCCAATGGTTCTCTAACTGATGTTAGCTCATGATGAAATTCTGTAACCAGTTATATCTATTTATTGATCCAGTGCAGAAAAAGAATACATTAGACTCATTCTCATGGGATACATGTGCACTAAAGATGTTTTTTTATCCCCTTGTGTTTCAGATGGAACATAGGGTATCAGTTTCTCAACATAATCTCCTTAATCAAACGAGATTTACTTCACTAGATAGTGATTAATTCCATTCGTCTAATCCTTCGTTTGGTGCACAATGAATTCTCAGTCAAGATTCCGATGGGACTACCATAATGGGTGGCTCACCACCATCACAGATTCTTAATTCTTGTTAGATGGGTGGAGATAATCGGTTGGAAGCCCTAGACCTAGGTTTCGTCCTTGTTGGTACTCGTCATCAAGGCGTATCTTCGATCCTGAAGGAACACATGTCCATTTATTGGACACTAGTGACTAGTGTGATGTGTCCAGTCCTATTTTTGATGCAGACTGAATTCTATCTGTCACGTTTGCAATATGGTCACCATTCTATATAGCTCACCGCCATGGTGCACATTGATTTGATGATATTAGATGGTTGGAGGCAACCGGCCACAGGAAGCCTTGGCTACCCTTGGGTTTCGCGCTAGTTGGCACTCGTCAGAAAGGCGTATAATATATCATCAAATATTATGTATATACATAAAATATCATCAAATCAATGTGCACCGTGATGGCGTGCTACCTAGAATGGTGGCCACATTGCAAACTTGACTGATGGAACTCTGTATGCATCAAAGAAAAGACTAGACACATCCCACTAGTTACCAGTATCTAATCAAAGTATCCAATACAGTCCTGCAGGATGTCAATCGCGAGTCCGAACAGCTCAGTGGTATTAACTCTGACTTCAGGTGGCACTGGGTGACACGGGTTCAAATCTCAGAAGGTCACATGAGTTCCTCCGAGGCTGCAGATACTCCTTGCTGACTGCGGAGTTCCAACTAGCACGAAACCTAGGTTCAAGGCTTCCTGCCGATCGCCTCCAGCTATCTAACATCATCAAATTAATGGAACTCATGTCAGTTACGAGATTCGAACCTAAGTCATCTAGTGCCACAGTTATAAATACTACCACTAAGCTACTAGGACTGGACACCGGCCTACTGCATGACTGTCATGGCGACTTCTACGGGATATTAGATAGTAAGTAATATGGTAACATCTCCGAATGCAGCAGTTAGTGACATGGGTTAGGATCTCAAAACAGACGTCAGTTCTCTTAAGGTCGTATAAACGCCTTTCTGACAAGTGGTAAGTAAGCACAAGCGTAGGTTTAACGTTTCCTCCAGACTGCCTCCAACCATCTAAAAATATTTCCTTTGTCTTTCAAGTGTTTTTCCCCAGTTAATTCATAATGTGGAGGGAAGGTATATATATATGGTTACTCCACTTCCTAATTAAAAAAAAGTGGAAAGCCACAAATAATTTGAATTCCTTTCTATAATTATAACCATTTGATGTGAACATGAAAGGTCACGAAAACCATAGACAAGCAGCCAAACGGACACAAATTCATACATACGGAGGTTTATCATGATCAGTGCATTTGCCTACATCAAAGTTGTACATACATACACACACATATATGTGTGTGTACTTCCCTACCTGTACACAGTACACTACTGCCCTACAAGTGCACATACATAGAATTTTTTATCTACAGAAGAGGAATATGGACACCTGTTTATTATCAGATATTATCATTATGAATTCCATATGTTTGGGATTTCTCCTCCTCTTTCATCAAGCTTTCCATCTTGCTTTCGATGTAGACTACATTGAAAGAAGAAACCACACTTGAATATTTCGACGATTATATAATCATCAGAACATGACATATAAGCGAACAATATTGTTTCCAATTAGATCTTCTTCAGGCTTTACTATAATTTACATAGATTTATATATATTTATATATTTCAACTGTTCCTGTGGTTCAAGTTTTAGAGGGCGCACGATTAGGCGGGTTCGTCTACGGGTTCGAGAACATTCACCAGCTTGGTTCAGCAGGGGGGTGATTACATGCATGAAAAGCTTGATTCTGGCACAATTGGTCGATACTGGGCATCGCAGCTTTCAGGGATATATACCGAATTCCGAAATCGTTATCACGTACAGTTCGCTTACGTCTCCTACACATAGCTGAAGCTGTTGCAATGAGATCAACTAAACCGGAACTTTGTATCCATAAAGAACACGTCCAGACGCTGTTCCTACCGTGGCCAAAATTGGATTGATGATTCTTTTTCTCACCAAGAGTGCTTCTTCCCCTTAACCCTCTTGGTTTTTATCCTTCGCTTATTATTACAAATATTATTATTACAATTATTATTAATATAATTCGTCATAGTTTATGGCCTTCATTCAAACATTCTCTCAACACTATCGAATTTTCCATTTATACTATCCGGACTTATTATTAGTGATATTATCTCTTTTCTCAATATATGCCTCCACCCGTCTCATTTCACATATTTGTTATTTCATTATGAACCGAACCTCTCATTGCAGTCTTACTATCTCCTGTTTAACACAGACCACTTTGTACTAGCCACTCACCTGACACCTTTTATAACCTTGAACTGACTTGTCAATTTTCCTACCCCACACTCTACAATTCTATTATGATTAATCACCACCATTGTCTTCCGTTTTACAATATTTTGTAATCGATTTCAGCCTAGGACGATGTTTGTCACACAAATACGACTAATTATTTTGACAGCCCATTGGTACTAATCTGTTATTCTACGTTAAGAAAAAATGTATCCGCCGCATAACTGGCCATTATTGTAACGACAACAAATATTATTTTTATAATTATAAGAACCAGAAGAGAAATTAATTATTGAAAAGATTATTCATCGTTTTTATTGTCTTTTAATTCATAAAATGAAAATATTTCCCACTATCAAATGTTATAAAATTTCTAACCAATGACCTTGATTTTGTGGATCGAATGATATTAATGGTGATGAAAATAGTAATAATAATAATGTGGTAAATGTTTTGAACTTAGTTAATAACGATGATTATAAACCTTATTATCGATATTTTGTTATCATTATAATCATCGTTATTAACTAAGTTCAAAACATTTACCACATTATTATTATTACCATTATTATCATTCGATTCATAAAATCACCGTCATTGGTTAAAATTGCTATTTATAAATCTATGTAAATTAGAGTAAAGCCTGAAGAAGATCTAAGTGAAAACAATATCGCTCGCTTATATATATATCTCTTCTTCTAATATTATGATTTCTAAGAAAATATTCCGTCTTACCTTCTACATCAAGAAGTTAAGACATTCCGGAATAACCCAACGCCTACTCCTACAATTCGTTAACTCTTGCATCCTGCCTGTTATTCTCTATTGTTCCCCCCTTAGTTTTTCCAGGCCTACTGAAGAAGGACTATATTCTATTACGTACCGTGTTAAAGGTTGTCAGCAGGGTAAGAAATGTGCCACTTAACCAGCTTGTTAATATCCTCGTCGACAGGCATTTGGACTTATGTGAAAAATGGGCCAAATTTATTTTGTCTAATTCATACCACCCTCTTCATTCACAACTCTCCCCTTGTGTCTCATCAGGGAAAACCAGAAGCCTATATAGGAAACTATATGCTCGCACTGGAAAGTACAAAAACTCAACCATGGCCTACTTAACTCGTGTTTTGTGCATTGAAGGAAGCATTAGGCGTGATACCTGTAACTTATTAAATAGTTGGTAGAACAACTGGATCTCATCTTTCCAACTCATATCATTTATTGGTACAACGTCTTCTTTCATTTCCTTTTCTCTTTTTTGTTTTGTGTTGTTTTTCTTTTTCCTTCTTTTCTCCTTCTTACACACCTCACTTAAAACATTATTTTTTATGTGCTGTTTTGTTTCTCTCTTCCTAACAAACTCTACTTAAAACATTCCTCTTTGTTCTTTCACACTCTGTATATCTGTACCTTTTTGTTAACGCTTACTCCAGTAAATATGCTAGTATCTACTTTTCTAACACCTTCAAACACTCTGTTCACTTTTGACTTTTCTACCGATGGGCTAATATGTTGTTGTCGTCAATATTAACTGAGACTACTCATAATCTATGTAGAATTTCATTTACTGTTAATGTGACAAACTGGATGCAATACTGTAGTGAAATTCTGAGAATCCCATTCTGTAACAAAAGTACTGTCTTCGAATAAAGCAAATTATTATTATCAATAAAAATGGGAATATTTAAAGATATAATCATCAGTTGCAAAAGATGGCAGGAAGAAACATATATTGTTGTGGGATGTTTCAGGCTTTCTTTGCAAAGCCTAACAAAGTCATTCATCAAGACCCTTTTTTTATTACAGCTTGATTCCACATCGTATTTTTTTGTACAGGTATGAAACTTTCGGCACGTGACATCGGTAGCCCGAATTTTGCAGGCCGACCATAGATATCAGGTGTGCGTCGGCAGGGATCGGACCCCGGACCATGTACATGGTCGGAGAGAGTCCTAACCACTGTGCCACCGACGCACATGAATGTGAAACATGTGCACCTACGTGTATGCGTGTGTGTGTGAGATAAAATCTATGCAACTGACTGCCTGATTGACTTACTGACTGATTGCCCTCATAATAATACCAATAGAACAGGTGTTTTAACCTACAAGAATAGAGAAAACCAGAAAAATGGGGACTATAATTTTTAATTCAGGAGACACGTCTCACACGATTCGGGGCTCGTCACTGAATGTGACAGCATCTCATACAGTGATGGTATTCCTCATTGACATCCGAGATCAGGGTAGTCGTCGTTTCGAATGCTAAAGCACCATCCAATAGGCTAACATGACAGCGGAGTCACTCTTAGCATAACGGAGATGGATATCTTCTGTTATTGATTGTCTGAAATCATTTCGAGTTCCTTCCCGATTAACTTCGTCAGCTTAATCTCAAGACATCATTGGAGTGTGTTTACTTCGAGTAGATATGTCAACAGGTAGTGAGCATTTCGTTCTTGTGAAATCAACCAAAGAGGAATATTCAATCACACACACACACACTCACTTATGTGCTGGTCACATACAAATTTACATAGAAGTTAAAAGCGTACGGAAGATCAAAAACTGAGTCTAAATGTTAAATTAGGCGTTAGAATAAAAGTCAGTATATATGACAAGCTGGTCAAATCACTTGACAGTAACAGTCAAGCCTTGTTCTTCTCATATTTATCCAAGGAGATGTTGTTAATCTACATTCTTCATCACTATCGTCACTGCAGAAACAACCCTTATCAACTTAGACACAAGTTTCGTGTACCTTAAAAGTAGGTCTTAGATTTAAAAAGCCTTGTGCACAGACTGGAATCCCAAATGACCAAGAGAAGTCGATTGTTCTCTTGAGTGTGCATCATCTAGATTGACTGATATCTAAGACAGTTGATGTTAGTCATCGATTCTGTAATGATGACTTAATGCAGAAAAGTATTGAAGCTACTGAATACTTCATATCGTAAAAGAATTACAGAATAGCATGAGTATTTTTATTCTCAGACCGCATAGATGTTCTAGTTTTATCATAATGAATAAAAGTGAAGATAGAGGTAACATTTTAACTACTCGTGGGAACAAATTCAGAGAAATGATCACGTACTGACTGCAGTTAGAGAACCATTCAAGACCAGGGGATGTTGAACAGTTAACAGCCGCGGCATATGTATCGTGAATTGGCAGAAGTAAGAACTGATGAACCACTAGATTCTGTTGCAGTGGCTGAATAATCAATAAGGTCGTCCTGTAACTTCAAGGTCCTGGGTTTGGCTCCTTTTAGAGTCATGATTAAGTACTGTTCGAGTTCCAAACCAGAAGGAAATAGTTCTCCAGTACTCCGCGGTTTTACAAATAGTTTTCTAATTTACATCAATCCGTGATCTAATTTTTTAATTGAATTTTAGATTTTCCCGTCGATTGATAGGACTGAAGTGATCGGCCTCAGGTTGACATGTCAACTTCATGTGCATCAACAGGTACATCCGGATGACGAGTCCCAAACAGGACGAAATGTGCATCCTGGATTCCACTGCTAGTCACCACCCACCAATTAACTTCTAATTACATGCCCAGATATCGTCGAAGCATCCGCACAAGAAGCAGACATGTCAACCTGAGGCCAAGCACTTCGGTCTCATCAGTCGACGGGAAAATCTAAAATTCAATTAAATAATTAATATGACCCGTTATACAAGAGGTGGCTCTCGTGCCCCAAGTGGTCTAGTTGATAACGTTTTGGCGTTTGAAACTATGGGCACTGGGTTCGAGCCTCGCAGGGAACATCATCACTCACTGGGGAATGCAGGTACATCCATCTGACGAGTCCCAAATAGGACGAAATGCGCATCCTGGATTCCACTGCTAGTCACCATACACCATGATCCAATTTGATTCAATATTTAGAGATATACCACTTTTCCTACAGACAACTGACATTTTATGCGATTATATTTCAAATAGGAATTTACCATTGCATTTTCTCCACTGTCTTCTCATAATAGACACATGGATGATTGTATAGTATGCCTATGACAGGACAGTGGTAATCACACAACTTATCCATCAGACAACATAACATAACACCAAGTTGTATATCATAAATAACATGTGAAATAAAATAAGGGCTCTTTATCATTTAAAAAAATCATGTTCATAAAGCGCATACATGGTGTGTCAGCAAGACGATCTGCCTGCAGGATGCTCAGGTGAACACGACTGTTTAGATTAATATCATTTCTGTTTATTCCTGAACATGGTGAGTATGACAAACGCGTCTAAGTGTGCATGTGTGTACGTGATTCTTTATTTTAGACATTACTCATTGATTGATTTTAATTGACTCAAGACGCTCGATGTTTATTCACATATCTGCTCGATGTGAATATACTTCAATGATGCCTTGAGATTAATTTGCAAGTATTAGTTTTGTAGAGATTTTGTTTGATTGGATGGAGGATTTCATCATGAGCTGACATCAGTTACAGAATCACTGGAAAACCAACTGGGAGTACTGGACAGCTATTTCGTCCCAGTTAGGGACTCTTCATCAGTACGCACCTACCGAGGTTCAAACCCAGGGCCTTCTGGTTACAAGGCGAGCTAGCTCGTAGACCACTAAACCACTGGGACCCAATCCAATGGTCCTTGAATCCTAACTTCTGTCAATTCACGACATAGCGCGACCACTTTGCAATGTCTTCCTCGATGAGTAACTGTCCTTAACTTCGATCTGCTGTGCCCTACTGGTCTTGAGATTAAGCTGATGAAATTAATCGGAAAGGAACTAGAAATAATTTCAAACAATCAATAACGGAAGATATTCATCCGCTGCGCTAAAGGTGACGCCATTGTCATATTAATAGTGCGAAATATTCCCATATTATGAATTAAAAGTCAATAAAAACGATGAATAATCTTTTCAATAATTAATTTCTCTTCTGGTTCTTATAATTATAAAAATAATATTTGTTGTCGTTACAATAAAGGCCAGTTATGCGGCGGATACATTTTTTCTTAACGTAGAATAACAGATTAGTACCCATGGGGTGTCAAAATAATTAGTCGTATTTGTGTGACAAACATTGTGCTAGGTTGAAATAGATTACAAAATATAGTAAAATGGGAGACAGTGGTGGTGATTAATCATAATAGATTTGTAGAGTGTGGGGTAGGAAAATTGACAAGTCAATTCAAGGCTATAAAAGGTGTCAGGTGAGTGAGCGGCTAGTACAAAGTGGTCTGTGTTAAACAGGAGATAGTAAGACTGCAACTAGAGGTTCGGTTCATAATGAAATAACGAATATGTGAAATGAAACGGGTGGAGGCATATATTGAGAAAACAGATAATATCACTAATAATAAGTCCGGATAGTATAAATGGAAAATTCGACAGTATTGAGAAGATGTTTGAATGAAGGCCATAAATTATGACGAATAATAATAAATAATAATTGTAATAATAATATTTGTAATAATAAGCGAAGGATGAAATCGAAGAGGGTTAAGGGGAAGGAGCACTCTTGGTGAGAAAAAGAATCCTCAATCCAAGTTTGGCCACGGTAGGAACAGCGTCTGGACGTGTTCCTTATGGATACAAAGTTCCGGTTTAGTCGATCTCATTGCAACAGCTTCCGCTATGTGTAGGAGACGTAAGCGAACTGTACGTGATAACGATTTCGGAATTCGGTATATAACCCTGAAAGCTGTGATGCCCAGTATCGACCAATTGTGCCAGAATCAAGCTTTTTTGGTTTTCTCTATTCTTGTAGGTTAAAACACCTGTTCCACTTGCAGTACTATGAAGGCAGGCAATCATTATGTCAGGTAGGTACTCAATTAAATAGATTATACCGCAAACACACACATGCACACATAAGCAAAGACGTAGGTACATATGTTTCTCATCCATTTCTTAATGAATGAATTTGTTAGGCTTTTTAAATAAAGCCAAAACATCCCACAACAATATAAATCTCCTTCTGCCGTCTTTTACAACAGATGATAATATAATCGTCGAAATATTCAAATGTGGTTTCTTCTTTCTATGTGGTCTACATTGAAAGCAAGATGAAAAGCTTGGTGAAAGAAGAGGAGAAATCACAAACATGTGGAATTCGTAATCATAATAATTGATAATAGTAAACAGGTGTCTGTATTTTATTTGTGTATAAAAATTCCACATGCTTGCATACAAAGTACTGTTGTGCACACGCAGTGAACTGAACATTTATCTGACAAGATGGTGAAATACGAGTGTGTGTGTGTGTGCGGTTGTTTACAACGGTGGTATAGATGAGTGAACTGATTATGATAAATCTCCGTGTATATGTGTGTGTGTGGATTTGATTGTACATGTGGCTACTTGTGTTGGCGTTTTTCTATGGCTATTGTGACCTTTGTTGCTCACATCAAACGGTGATAATTATAGAAAGGAATTCAAATTATTTGCAGCTTTCAATTTTTTTTCTCAATTAGCAAGTGAAGAAATTAAATAATTCTACATAATTTATCCTACAGTGTGGATAAATTAAACAGAATAGTTGAACATTGAAAGAAATACCTCACTATATGAAAGGAAACATGTTGAGATACTGCAGTTTTGGACTACATTCATCACTCGTTATTATTTATTTATTGTTCTCTTGGGTTCCCAGTGGAGCATAGGGCTTCAACTGCACGTCTCCATTTGCTTCTGTCTTCTGCTGTACTTTTCACCTGCATCCATGTTAGTCAATACAGTTTCAACTCCTCTTCACACGATCTCCTCCATGTCACACTTACACTGATGTCCCACTCGCCGCTTCCCTTTCGGCCTGGTTCCACTCGAGCAATGGCCTGACGAGAGCGCGATGCCACCCAGCGGCCTCCTCAGCGAGCGAGTGTCTAATCCATCTCCACTTCCTCCTGCATATTTGTTGGTTGGCGATTGGTTCTTGTTTTGTTTGCTCCCATAGTTTCTTGTTGGTGATTCTTTCCGGCCCGGCCGTCTGATCTTCAGTATAGAGCCAGCGAAGACAGTTATTGTTGATAAAGGTCTGCAACAGGCTGTTGGAAATATTCTTTGTGACCCGCCGCCAAGTTTCTGATCCGTATAGAAGAAGTGACTGACTTGACGTTTGTATTGAAAATCCGACCGAATTTTGTTGTTGATGCTGAGTGACGAAGTCTCAAAGATTGGTTTCAGGTTGATGAATGTGTTTCTCGCCTTCCCGATTGTCGCTCTATTTGACATCCTCGTCCGTTCCTCTGGCCTGTAGATGAGACAATGCCCCCTAGATAAGTGAAGTGAATGAAGTAACCTCTTTCGAATCCCTCCCGTTGATGGTGATTGGCGCTGGATGTTGCTGTTGTTGTTGGTTGGTTATTTTCATAACCTCCATCTTGTCTATGTTCACCTGGAGTCCTGTCTTCGCCAGCTGCTTCTTCGACCAGTTTGTCGGTTTTCGCTTGTAAGTCTTCGATTTTGTGTGACATCAAGCATCACTCGTTAATTAAGAGATTTTCAAGTATTGGTTTTGTAGGGATTTATTGATAAAAGAATAAAACTTGTGCACTGTGGTAGAGCGTAATTCCATTATGTTCCATTATGAAGGGATTTAGTTTGATTGCATGGAAGATTTAATCGTGAGCTGACATCATACTGTCTCTTGGCTTCAAGTTCCAGTAGCGGCATTGTTTTTATGACTTGTGGTGTCCAGGGTCACAATCAGTCTTCGCTCTTTTCCTAGCTTTCTATTAGCTTGAAAAACAGGTACGAATGCATCAGTCCAGAATTCCAAAATCCCGAGATCATCAAATACGATCTGTGTGACAAGGTAAATAAATGGCAGTGATCAGTCCCAGGGAAATAGTATGATTTTCTATTCTACTGACTAATGTGAATATTTGGGTATCCCTTTTTGCCTACTGGTATTGGTTTTTCGAGGAAGTAGCCAGAGAAAAATCCGGTGGTGCGTCGGTGGCACAGCAGTAAGGACTCTTGCCGACTATGCACATGGTCCGAGGTTCGATCCTCTGCCGACGCACACCTGATATCTATTGTCGGCCTGCTAAATTTGGGCTACCGATATCACATTCTGAAAATTCCATACCCATACCAAAAAATACAGTGTGGAATCAAGCTGTAATCAAAAACAAAAATAAAATAAATAAATAAGCTATTTTGGCTCTCTGAGCTGAGTCAAACCGGTTACACCATTGAAGAGCTCGACTCTAAATGCGATCCTATCTTGTGTTTAGATCACTTTGATCTAGCTAGCAAGCATTACTGGTTCATGTGACTGGCCTCCAACGGCTGATATGTATCAATCAGAGTCATACATCTGAACTTTCATAGCTTTCATAATTGCTATTTATAATATCATATACTGAGATGTAAATTATTTGGCTTTCCAAAGGGAATTATCATCAGATCCCACCTCAGTCACAAACTGCCAGTTTGATGCACCTGCATCTCTAATTGTTTCTGTCACTTCTTAGATTTTTGAGAGCTTAAATAAGCCACTGTAATCTTAGTGAATCAAGTGAGGACAGAAGTGATCTCACGGTGTTTTCTCACATGCTATAGTAAAAAGCCACAACAGATATTGCATCCGTGTGACAAAAAGCAATAAAACGTCTTTAAAGCAGTGAAACATAATATGTGATATCGTTAAGGCATTCCTGTAAATACACTATGCAAAGACGCCGGAGACTAACTACCTGAGAAATTTCAAACTATGGTCGACTACCTCTACTTTTATGTACCACTGAGGTGAAAGTAAAAGGTAGGCAAATTTCTTTAAGCGAAAACTTATATACTCACTCAGAGAATGATTTCATAAATGACCTTGAGGTGACCAGTCACAGTTCACGTAGATAATAAACCCTTTTTAATGAAGACATTGATTTAAATAGTGAATGCTGTGTTCAGAAAGAAGGGAATAAAGTCCATCCAGAAAAAAAGGCCTAATTTCTAAGGCTAAAAAACGACGCTAGTTGACAGCTGCCAACAACACAAGAATAATAGACATTTAGTAAATAGTCGACTATCTAAGCAACACAGAGAAGCTGTAAGAGAACTTAGAAGCAACGAAAGCTTAATTATTAGCAAGCCGGATAAAAGTAACGCAATAGTTTTACTGGACAAAAGCGATTATGTTGAGAAAATGGAAGGTATTTTGAATGATCAAACTAAATTCCAATCTCATGGTGTTCCCAAAGACCTCAATGTAAGAGCGGAGAAACTAATGACCGACTCCCTCAAAAAACTGAACCAAATAGGAGTATTATCATCAACCACGTATGATTCCATGAAACCAACAGATACCAGCTCCAATACTCCGATATGTCGATGATACATTTATCTTAGCTGATGGGAATGTTAACACAGACGAATTGTTGCTGAAATTCAACAACATCAACCCTTAGCTTACCTTTACTTGTGAAGATGAGCAGGAGAATAAACTACATTTTCTGAATGTCTTGCTAAGTAGGCAAGAAGATGGGTCCCTTGGGAGAAACGTGTATAGAAAAGCACATTCACAGGGCAATGTACACATTTCCTTAGTTACGTGCCCATTAAATATAAAAGAAATGTTGTTAAAGGTCTTACGAGCAGAGCAAGAAAGATATGTACGGATGACCTCTTACAAAAGGAATTTGAATATATTCACGATTCCTTAACGGAGATGGGCTATCCGAGTAGTTTCATAAAGAGAACCTGAGACTCTGACTGCACGTAAGAAACCTCTATTTATTAAGTTGTAATCTAATGGTGACTTATCAGGTGAGATTTTGTTCCAGAGACTCTCCATGAGTATACGTTTCGTGCAGCATACCTATGTTTGTGATTCTCCAGCCGACGAATGATTGGGACGCAAATGGAGGGTAAGCCAGCTAGCATTTATAAATTCAACTGCACCTGCGGTGACAGTTATGTTGGGCGTACTAATATACAGCTTAGCCAACGTGTTAGTGAACATCTCCCATCGTGGTGGCTTGGCAAAGGACAGACAAAAACAATCCGTAGCTCAATTTTGTCACATTTAATTGATAGTGGTCATGTAGTGCAGAAAACAAGAGCCTTGAAAGTAATTTATCGTATCACACCGAATCGTTCCAATAGACTTCGTATTCGTCTACTGCACACAGCTGAGGCGATAGGCATTCGAACTATTAAACTTAAACTGTGCATTCAAAAGAAGTTCGTACAGGCATTATCCCTCCCTTGGCCTATTAAGACATAACCAACTAATGACTTCTATACCACCCCTTGTTTATATTTTCAACCCTTTTCTTATCATTCCCTAATCGTATCTTCATTATAAACGTGTTTCATTTACTTCCCTTACAATCTAACATTACTTAATTGGTTCATTTGTTTTTACTAGCCTTTATCGACTATTTCCACCTGAACATTTGTTTGTTTAATCATACTGCTTTTCATTATTCGTGTTATCACAGATTACCTCACTTTTTCATTCTTCTGATTGATAAGACCATTATTATTACTATTATTATAATCATTACTAATATTATGACTAATTGCACAATTTATATTCACCATTTTATTATCCTATAGACAAAACACCATGATTGGTTTATATTTGAATTTTATTTGTAAACTTATATATCTTGCAGTTAAACCTGATGACATCTAATTGAAAGTACAATATTGTTCGCTGAAATGTGTTGTTCTAAATAGTAGTTACTGGAATGAACTTCAATGCTTTTATAAGGAACAGGGATATACATGTCAAAAGTCAAGCCCCTTGTTTAATGTTCTTTTCATTCTTTTAGGCCTTTTATTCTCACATGAAGTCATTCTTGTTCTTCGCTTACATTTGCCCGTGTAACATCATTGTTTCTTTTTTTTTCATTGTCTAACCACTTTACGGTTAAATTTGTTTACTCCATTTTAGTTCATTTTCAACCCCATGACAGAGAATTCCTTTTGATTTATATGTCTACAAATTAACATTTCTTTCTTCGTGTCTATTGTATCCCATAAGACAGAAGTTATTTTTGATTGGTAGATCCATTTTCCAAGGTCATTTCGAAGCGCAAAATATAAATAAACACAACACAAATGACTCACATCAAGTGATGGATGAATATTACTGAGGCCAAATTTTTAATTGATAAACACAAAACACACCATAATGATGATGATGGTGATGCTGTGCTTGTATGTGATACTATATGAATGAAGTGTGCGCGTACACATTAGCAAACATTATCGATCACATATGATACACAACTAAAATATGCATAACATTTTCGTTTAAAATAGAGGTCATTTCCCAAATACATGAACCACCTCTCTCTTTTTGATGTGTAGAAAGAAATGCTTAATTTAATTTCAGGATAGAAGAAGGGAGTAATTAGCTCGTAAAACACAATGTATCCATATATATTTATGTGTGTTTTTATATGGGCAGTTGTTTAATTCACTCATTCACTCACACACACACACACATAAACACATAGACAGATAAACACAAGCTTACACCTATCAAGTCACTTGACATTGTCAAATTTTCAAGGTTATACGGATATGAATTTAACTACTACTGCTAGAATTATTAGTGTTTTTCATGAACATAAACCAGGACGAGTTATTATATAGGTTGTATACATCTAAATATGCACAAAATCTAAAAATAAAACATTTGAAAACTTGGTAAAGGTCATATATATTCTATGGATAGAATGGCTTATCGAAACTACTACAACGATTAAAATGGAATGTTTATATGCGTGTGTATATACAATTTACTGTACTGTGTAAGAGTTTTATGCCACATATTTATTTATACGTAAATAGAATATGCAAATAAATATTAATATAAATTTTACAGACTAATTTAGGATAAATAGCGCGTCGGTGACACAGATGTAGAATGCTCGCCAGCCACTCACGGGGTCTGGGGTTCGATCCCCGGGTCGATGCACTCCTATACCTCACTTAGCTGGTAATAAGCCCGGAAAATAAAGGAGGTTGACCTTGAGGCTAACCATCCCACCCCGTAAAATCAAAGTCACTGACACCGAAACTTTAAAGCCCTAGTTTGAAGCCTTATGTTTCACTGGTAAAATAAAAGAATTTTTAAAAAAATGAGAATAAATCTTATTGAAATATCCCTTCCCCATAGCTAGATAAGCGTCAGAGATAATAATAATAATGATAATTTGCTTTATTCCAAAACAGTACTTGTGATACAGAATTTCAATACAGTATTGCACCCAGTTTGTACATTAACAGTAAATGAAATTCTACATAGATTATGAGTAGCCTCAGCTAATTTTGACAATTACATATTAGCAAATCGGTAGCAAAGCCAAAAGTGAACAAAGTGTTTGAAGGTGTTAGAAAAGTAGATACTACTGGCATATTTACTGGAGTAAGCGTTAACAAAAAGGTACAGATATACAGAATGTGAAAGAACGAAGAAGAATGTTATAAGTAGAGTTTGTAAGGAAGACAGAAATAAAACAGCACATAACAACAAAAAAAGAGAAGAGGTAAAGAAAGAAAGAAAACGTTGTACCTATAAATGATATGAGTTGGAAAGACGAGATCCAGTTGTTCTACCAACTATTTAATAAGTTACAGGTATCACGCCTAATGCTTCCTTTAATGCACAGAACACAAGTTAAGTAGGCCATAGTTGAGTTTTTGTACTTTCCAGTGCGAGCATATACTTTTCTATATAGGCTTCTGGTCTTGCCTGATGAGATACAAGGAGAGAGTTGTGGATGAAGAGGGTGATGTCAGTTATATAGACTGGATTTAGCCCATTTTTCACATGAGTCCAAATGCCTGTCGACACAAGAAATGTGCCACATAACCAGCTTGTTATGTGGCACATTTCTTACCCTGCTGACAACCTTTTAACATCCTGCGTAATAAGGTATAGTCTTTCTTCAGTAGGCCTGGAAAAACTAAGGGGGAACAATAGAGAATAATGGCTAGAATGTGAGAGGGAACGAATCGTAAAATAGAAGAAATAAACCATGAAGTTTGAATTTTCTAGGAAATTGATTTAATTCTAGTGTAGATTTTGTTGTGAACCAAGAATCATTCAAAACCGCTATGGGATACTGGACAGTTATTTCATCCCATTATGAAACTCCTCCAAGATCTTCGGATTTTGAAGTGAGTACTCCTGAACAGTCTCAGAATGCTATTTTCAAAGACTCTGTAAGTAATGTATTGATTCTTGATTTAGAATGGAGGCCTATTTGAATCAATGGGATACCTAAATTTCCATCTAACACAATGAGTCATACTTTCTCTAGGAACTTATTGTTTTCAGATCGTTCACTGATGCTGTTGAATTGTAAAGTGTACAAATGCATATTAATAATCGATTTTTAAGACATTGGTGAGCATTGCCCTGAGATAAAGGAAATGTGAGTTGAAGACACAGCGGTGAGGACGATCGCCGACCAGGCACATGGTCCGGGGTTCGATCCCCGGCCGACGCACACCTGCTAAATTTGGGCTACCGATATCGCATGCTGAAAATTCCATACTTTTACCAAAATACTGTGTGGAATCAAGCTTTAATAAAACTGAAATCAAAAAAATTACCTATGCTTCAGATGGAATAGTATGGCATCGTATGATGTACTATAGATTTCTATCTTATTTGGAGATTCTAGATAAGAAGAAAACATCACTCTGAGAATTCTGTACATTGTATAAACATTATGTCCAGAATGAACCTATTATGATTATTAAAAAGAAATCTATGCTGAAGTTGGTCGAAATTCCTACAAAATCTACTTTTTTTTAAAGATCAGCTTCCAACTCATTATTGGCTACAGGATAGACGTCCTGAAGTTTCAATAAGAAGTCCTGGTCGATGGGTTCTGGTATTATCATTAGTGAAGCAGATATTCATGAAAAGTGTTGATTAGCGGTACAGCTATATTGAGAATTGATAGAATGCAGAATTCACAGGTCAAATGGTTGAATAGTTAACGGATCACTTTAAACAGTTTCCAGTATTATTTCACTTGTCTCATTCATTATTTGAAATCAATAAATATTTTCCAGTGTTCAGTTATATCGAATCAAACTTCTCACTGTGTTACGTAATGTCATAACTACCTACTGGTCTTATTCATCCTATAATTGTTTGCTCTCTTCCAACATCTATGCATCCTATGAATGGGAAGTCCTCCACTGCTTCATTTACTCCAGCTGGTGTTCCTCAGGAAGCTGTTGTTTCTCCTTTTCTGTTTTTCTTCTTCTTACATGACTTGTTTCATTCTGATGATGAAGCCAATTTTGTTAAGTATGTCGATGATCTGACTGCTTCTATGTCTATCAGTCAGAAGTTAGTTAGTGGTTCTCATTAAGTGGTCTTAAGTTTATTCCCTCTAAATATCAGGTGGTTAAATTCACCTGCAGACTCAAGTGTGACTTACATGAACTGGTTAGTTCGCACGGTTCCACTATCATAGATGCACAGAAATTGAAACCAAATCGAATGTTAAATACCTTGGACTGTACATTTCCTCGGATCACCTGCCCTGGTTTTCCCATATCATGTTAATTTCTAGTAAGATATATCTTTTGACGTTCCACGTAAGGAAGTTAAGACGATCTGGTATCACTCAGTCAGCCTCTACTGTTACTGTTTGTTTATTCCTGTATTCTACCTGCCTGTACTTCTTTACTATTACCCCTCAATATTTCTCGGGCTATTTAAGAAACACTTTTTTTATACTGCGAAGGGCACTAAAAGCCATCAGTAGGGCCAGTGAGCTGTCGCTAAACCAATTCGTTAATACTCCTTTAGACAGATATATGGACTCCTGTAAGAAATTAGCAAACATTATCCTGTCAAACTCTCAGCATCCTCCCCATACACAACTCTCTCTCGCCTTGTGTCTCATCCAGTAGAACTAGAAGCAACTATAGAAGATTGTATGCTCCGATGACTAAGTACAAAAACTCTACAATACCTTAATTAGCACACATTTTATGTAATAGGAAAAGTGTAAGACAGGAAATTACGAACTTACTGTGGAAATCTAAGTAAAAGGCCCTGTTTTTATTTTTCACTGTTATATTGTTTTTTAAATATTTTCACTTAATTTAGTTTAATATTCATATTTTTATTGAACAATATTACCAATGTAAATACCTTGTTCGGAATAAAGCTATTATTATTTTGACAAGTTGATCACGGATTGATATCATATAGCGAACCATTGAAAACCAGAGAGTACTGAACAGCTGTTTCAGTTTGGGAATCATTGTTAGTACACACCCACAGCAACGTTTCGGACCCAGAACCTTCAGGTTACAAGGCAAGCTAGCTCACATACCATTCAGCCATTGGTACCCGATTCAATGACCTCCCCACGAATTCTAACTTCTACCAATTTGTGATTTATTTTATTCTATTTATTTTTGATTACAGCTTGATTCCACACCGTATTTTTGGTACAAGTATGGAATTTTCAGCGTGGATATCGGTAGCCTAAAATTCGCAGGCCGACCATAGATATCAGGTGTGCGTCGGCGTGGGCTCAAACCCCGGACCATGTGCATGATCGGCGAGAGTCCTAACCACTGTGCCACCGACGCGTGACCACCAACCACTGTCATCGGTGGGAAATCCATGTTCACACTTGACTGGATGGACCTCACTGGTCACGACTTCTCACTAGAACTCCAGGAAACTCCATCCTGTAGCAAGTCACCAGGGAGCATCAGAATAAATTTCAATGGTTGGTTTGTAAGGATTAGATTTGTTTTTACGAGTTTGACCACGGATTGGTATTATTTCGAGAACCATTGAAAATCATGGAGTACTGGACAGTCAGCTGTTTCGTCCTAGTTTGGGAATGATCAGCAGTACCCAATCTAGGATAAAACAGCCATCCAGTACTCCTTGGTTTTCAATGGTGCTCTAAATGATAACAATCCGTGGTCAAACTCATAAAAACAAATCTAATTCTTACAAACCAACTATTGGTATTATTATTATTAACATTGTATGTTTGACATTGTTTGTTTTGTCACTTGATATTTAACTATGGTTATATTCGTAAACATTTTAATCGCATTTTAAGTATTCACACCTTTCCTCGCAAGATATAGTTTCTCAAAAATCAGCTAGATAGTAAATTTGTTCAAGAGAATCTCTTCTTTAAATAATGTCTTCCAGAAATATTGTTACATCCTAACCGCTATACAATACATTTGGTGAGTATCTCTTTGTTTGTCTCCCTTGTACATCCTTCAATTAGTCCCATTTTTCATGACCTTACCATGAGATAATAAAATAAAAATTGCATGATAATATAAACTACTTATTCATATGAGTAGTGGGAAATCATTATTATTTTTTGGATGACGTTCCATTATCATAGCAGTTTTGCAATTCCTTCCCATTCATTGTAGGAAGGTTAGTAGAATTTTCGAGATATCAGGGTGAATAAGTATTAAATCATTCTTATAGGGAATATCTTAAGAAATCAGTAGTATCCTCCCCCATACAAAGAAGGAACCTGTGAAACCCTACCTAGAATTCCCAATAAAACAGAAGTAAAACTGGTATCCTTCCTGGCCACAAACTCATATGGAAACTAATTATGTCGGTTAAAGGATCCTGTAGAACCCAATTAACAAAACAGTATGCTTTATCTAATACCTTGTAATTTTAGTGAAGTCAAATATATAAATCAGAATAGAAGGACCGAACCAATTAGATTAGTGGAGCACAGGAACGCATGAAAATCTAAATTAGTTGACACTAATAGGGTAAGAAATCTAGCAGATAGCTCAGTTGCAGCACTACATGTAGGTACAATAGGATGGGATAAGATAACAGCACCAGAATCTGATATAACAGGGTTGATGGAGCTCTGTTTATCGAATCGACTGAGAATATATGCAGTAGGAATGATTCTATACCTGTTCCGAGTATCTGAAAAATTCTACTATTCTTACGATAAATACGAAGAAATAAAGAGAATTATAAAGGTCAAGTTACGAAGTTGTGCAATAACAATTATATTATTTTGAACAGTTAATTATCTTCGAAACTTTATCATCCAGTAAAGTACATATCTTCATTCATTGTGTGGTATATTCGGTAAACAAATCACTTTAGAATGACAGACTACCTCACTAACCACGTTATACGCATTTATGAATATGCGTCTATTGTTAACAAACATGATTACATGACTAATTTGACAGTTAAATACCAAAGTAAATTATGTTGAGTAACAATCAACTCTCCATGACTGTAGTGACTCGACGTTTTCAAAAGACATTAATGTAATCTGATAACACTTATTCCTTAACTGATGTAAATATATATAGAACCCGAAGAAGAAGAAATTATCGAAAACAATAATCTTCTGTGTTATCAGGTAGTTGAAGGTAGTTGGTAGAAAATCCTGCAACGAGATTCTATGCTCGTTAGTACTCGTCAGCTAGATGTATCTACACTCTTGACAGAACCAACCTTACATCCCCCTCCGCAACCTGTTTGTTCGATTCAAATCTGCACCACTAAGTGTTGTAGTCAAAAGCCTTACTACTAAGGTATTTGCAATAACCTATGACCTTTTGCAGGATTGTAGTGGATACGTTGATTAGTCACTAGAGTGTAATCATGGTTATATGTCTAATATTTGGTTGTGGTGTTGACGAATAGAAACTTTATGATATTATCGATACAGTGTTTTTCAGACCGCTGGCACAGTGGTTAGAACGTTCGCCGACTATGGACATGGTCCGGGGTTCGATCCCCGGCCGACGCACTCTTGAACCTCGCTAAGCCAGAAATAACGCTGGCAAAGAGGAGGCCAGCAACTCCATCCTGTAAAAATAAACACTGCTACAGAAACTTCAAGTCACTAGCTTGAGGCCCTATGTTCCAATGGGAACGTGAAGGAAAAAAGAAAAGTTTTCAGACCTCAAGTTTTAAAACATTCCCAGTATTCAAGGCCGAAATCAGTGTCAGCTGGCATAAAAAATAATCGAGTCTTACTAGTTTATTACAACCCAAATAAATATAAGGGAAGAATAATTTACCAACCAGACTGAGTTCTTCATCAAAAATACCAATAAATAATAAGCTCAACCCTGAATAGGCTGTCTAGTATGACACTGAACAGCCAGAGATAAAAAGTCAACAGAAAGATTCGCTGAGGTACCTTCTTGTAAGAATTAAATTAACTTCAGAGTAGATTCCGTCACCAACCGACAGACTATTAACAAAATAGCTGAAGACCAGGGAGCACTGGACATCTATTTCGTCCTAGTTTGAAATCGCTCATCACGTATAAATTGACAGAAATGCAAATCCACAGGTCAATGGATTTTTAATCCTGTGACTGAACAGTCAATGGGATCTCCGGGTAACCTGAAGGATTTGGTTCCATCCCTGATGAGACTGTGGGTGGGCATTACTGAAGAGTCACCCTCTGACATTCAATGATTCTCTTAATAACCTATCAGTTTGGTCACAAAGCCTATCCTGGGGTAATTAGTAACAATAATAATTTGCATTATTCCAAAACAGTACTTGTGATACAGAATTTCAATACAGTATTGCATCCAGTTTGTACATTAACAATAAAAAATTTTTACATAGATTATGAGTAACCTCAGCTAATTTTGACAATTACATATTAGCAAATCGGTAGCAAAGCCAAAAGTGAACAAAGTGTTTGAAGGTGTTAGAAAAGTAGATACTACTGGCATATTTACTGGAGTAAGCGTTAACAAAAAGGTACAGATATACAGAATGTGAAAGAACGAAGAAGAATGTTATAAGTAGAGTTTGTAAGGAAGACAGAAATAAAACAGCACATAACAACAAAAAAAGAGAAGAGGTAAAGAAAGAAAGAAAACGTTGTACCTATAAATGATATGAGTTGGAAAGACGAGATCCAGTTGTTCTACCAACTATTTAATAAGTTACAGGTATCACGCCTAATGCTTCCTTTAATGCACAGAACACAAGTTAAGTAGGCCATAGTTGAGTTTTTGTACTTTCCAGTGCGAGCATATACTTTTCTATATAGGCTTCTGGTCTTGCCTGATGAGATACAAGGAGAGAGTTGTGGATGAAGAGGGTGATGTCAGTTATATAGACTGGATTTAGCCCATTTTTCTCATGAGTCCAAACGCCTGTTGACACAAGAAATGTGCCACATAACCAGCTTGTTATGTGGCACATTTCTTACCCTGCTGACAACGTTTTAACATCCTGTGTAATAAGGTTTAGTCTTTCTTCAGTAGGCCTGGAAAAACTAAGGGGAAACAATAGAGAATAATAGGCACGATGCAAGAGTTAACGAATCCTGGGAGTAAGGGTTGGGTTATTCCAGAATGTGTTAGCTTCTTGATGTAGAAGATGAGACGGAATATTTTCTTAGAAATCATCAAGGTATCAGATGACCCTAAGAATAAACAGGCAGTATTCTAAGATGGATCGGAGACATACTTTGTATAATAAAACCGTAGTTTCACAACAAAAGAAATTGCGAGTTATGCATCCTAGGAGCCTTCGCGTTCTACCTCTAGCATAATCAGTTTGTTCAGAGAACGTTAAATTACTAGGTTATCTGATACCGAGATATACAACTCTATACTATGGCTCTATACTACGACTCTATTATACTACTGAAATATAATAACATTAAAAATTATTAAATAAACGGTTCACTTACTAACATGCAGCTGTTTCCAGTACACTGATATATACGCATTTTATAGCATTATAACAATAAGTTTCATACTGTCCAGTACAATTCTCATATGGTCGTCCATTGAATTTGTTCAATCCAAATGGTATTACCAGAGTTTCTTCCACTGTCAACGAGATAGCTCGAATATTTAGTGACGGTTTCATTGAATGTGAATAGATATCTGTTTGTCTTATGTCTGCTGTGGTAGTAGTAGTAGTAGTGAATGTTGGCAGCGGTGACGACGATTGTGGTGGTGGTGGTGGTGTGTTCTCCGGTAGTTCCTCAGCTTTAACAGCTACCAGATCAGATGTAGGCATGGCATCACTGAAGGCAGTTGGTATATCCGTTGTATAGGCAGCGGATTCGAACAAAGGAAGTGGTAATGTCTCACCCTTTGCGTCTGCTATCGCTCCTTTTTCTTCTTTTTCTACTTCTGATTCGCCCGATGAAGACGATGGTGATAAGGAGATACTGTTTGCCCCATCTGTGACTATTGTACCACTGACTTCATCTCTTTTTAATTCATGATCAGCTGAAATACTGGGAACTTTGTCAGCAATATTCGTTGAAGATTCCATTTCATCAAGTTGACCGACGCCTTCTGGATCACTGTTGACATCATCTTCATGATTCTGTAAGAATGGATTCTCTTCTCCACTCATTTGGGCGAACAAATTTGGTTGTGGAGTAGACACAGGCAATGGTGAAATATTAATACTGCTGTCATTCCTAATAATCGGATTAAACATATCAGTAGTCGTAGCCATCTTAGTAACAGTGGGTACAGTCACTGTTTGACTTTTAGTATGTTTAGATAAAACACCATTAACCAAATCTTGACTAAATCTAGCTACATCAATTTTATGGGTATTATCAAATTTTATTGATTTCTGTCGACTATCATTATTATTCGTCCAACTGGCAAAGTGATTATTGTCAGCCTTATCGATATCACCGTCATCATGAGCATTTTCACTATGTTTTTTCAAGATATTCAACTTGTGTAATTCATTCGGTAGCCTCAAAGCGTCGTCATCATGTTCATCCCCATGATCACTAGGATGTATTAGCAAGGCATCTGGAATTGCTGGATCATCATGTAATATTTCAACTGTTGAATCATTTAAATCAAAGGCCTTAGCTGCTGCCTGAGCCACACCCTCTGCTGGTGACGACTGTGGTGGTGTTAAGGATTTATCTAATGAAGATCTTCGGAATCGTTTCAAGTGTAGCTCATCACCTGCATGATTGCCTTCTAAATGTACTGTATTCCTAAGTAGATGAGCTTTTAACTGAGTTGTAAATAGTTGGATTTTATAAATACATGCATCTGTATAACAGTTATACCTTGATCGGATATCGCGTTCTTCTTTAACTAATTGTAACAAACGTTTTAACCAATCCGAACGTGTACGTATTACATTCATATATTTATTCACTGTACGTTGAACAATCATTTCAATAAATGTAAATGTTGTCCCACTTCTTTCATTATTATTATCGTCATTATTTCTCTCAGTATTTGGAAATCTATGATACATTCCAATCATATTTGATAAGGATTTTAATAAATCATCATCGTTGATATTATTAATATCATTATTGTCAGTATTTACTTTATTCGCATTGTTTAAATGATCTGTTAATATGTCGAGTCCATTATGTTCAATATGTTCAATATCACTAATCCGATTGTTATGGTCATTATTATTATTATTGTTATTGTCCAGTGAGCTTTCAGCTTCTTTTTTCATTCGAATTAACTCTGGATTTAAAACTGACGAATCAATATTTACTGATTGTTTCAATGCATTATTTATCTCATTATTATTATTATTAGTATTGTCACTATGAGATTGAACATTGAATATTGAGCATAAGATTAGCAAAATACAAATTAAATATTCTTCTGAACATGTTGTTTGTGCGCAACATTTAAAATATATCATGTTATATTATAATTATTTTTCAGTTAAAATAGTAAGAATAAAGTTGAAAAATAACTCCACATGTGTACATATATAAGAAATAAAATAAATATTATTTATCCGTTTATATTAATCTTCCTTCTAAATCTAAATTGATGTAAAAACAGAAAGAGGAATGAAGAGAAATGAAGTTTCACAATTTTTCTGACAATCCTTTTCCTTTTTTCTTCTTTTTTACTGGTAAATTAAACTACCATCCATTCATTATTAGTAGATTCTGTTTACAATAGATAAATTCGAAAAGTGATATGCAATTGATTTAAATTTTAAACATTGGCGCGAAAACACTTTTTTGTTTTAACAAACTTATACTGTTTTATATGTAGCAAAATTATGTTTGTTTCACAATTATGCTATGTGATTAATATTATCCTACCATTTATTTCTTTGTTTATGTTGATTCTTTGCGATTTATATGAAAATGTATCCACAGATTACATTAGTAGTCTTTATTACTTCTGTTATTATTATTATTAATATTTATGCCCATGTGTGCAATCCTACATGTCTGTGTACACTACTCCCAAAGTGAACTGTGAATAGCCAATACCTATTGAAACATGAATGTAGGCGATTATGTGATTATGTGCTGTGTATGTCTGTGAATAAAATATACACAAAGAGGAGAAAGAGAGCGAGAGAGATGAACATTTGTTGGCATTTGTGTGTCCGTATTTAGAATAATTTTGTAAAGTGTAAAAAGCCGCCAACCATGTAGGTTTTTTTGATTATGTCTACATTGAAATGCACGCTGAAGTATAATTTCAACAAAGGTAAATGAAATAATAATAATAACAATTGTTTATTGGCGATTGGATAAATGAAGACTAATGTTTACAAGAAAAGCCATCGGTGAGACAGAATTATTAACAAAGAACATTGTCTATTGAATGTTCTAGTGTATAAAACTGCATACTACTGATTACCCGAGATGAGTAGTTGTACACCACTCACATTAACCAGGAGTACTTGCTACGTAGACTGAAGTGATCTAACCACCAGATGGTATTTTCTCTCGTCTGTAGCCGGGCTCATCAGTGGTGTACCTGGTTGAGTGGCATACTACTACTCGTTTCAGTCAATCAGTAGTATATGGTTTCATGAAAATATGACTGATTTCTTCACTACTATTTCTGGTATCAAGTGGATCGGTCATATGCTGTGATCTGAATAATTTAGGTTTCTGAAGGAAACTGTGGTAAAATTTCACTTCGAACTGTGTAAATTACCAATTCAAGGTTTCTCTGTGAATTCAGTCACCAGAAGATTTTATCCTATTTATTAAATGTATGAGTGCAATGGTTCGTCGGTGGTACAGCGGTAGAGTGCTCAAGGTTCGATCCCCCGTCAACTCACTCCTCTTCCTCTAATAAGACTGTTAAAGAGGGAAGGTTAAACATGAAGCTGAAAACCTCATCCTGTAAAAATAAATACCACTGCTACCAAAACTTCAAACCTCTAGTTCAAAGGTTTCCCACTGGGAACGTAAAGGAATTTTAAAAAATGAGCGTAATGAGTAATGGTTTGTTCAAAAGTAGTATATGCGTCTTTTCATCTCAAGGCTAGTGTTATCATTATTATCATGCCTTTAGACTCCAAGTGGAACATAATACTTCAGCAGAATATTTGTATTTCATTTTGTTCTCTGCAGTCCTCGTCAGCTGGCGCGATGATTACCAATAAGCCTTCCATGCCTCTACACACGGTTTCCTCGATGTCAACCTCGGAATCACTCCCAACTCGTCGTTTCCCGTTACGGTCTCAATCAAGCGATGGCCTGGTACACGATTTCACTCATCCGTCTCATCCGTATATGTCCAATCCATCTCCATCTCTTTCCGCATATTTGTTAGGTGGAAGATTGTTGGTTAGTTCGCTTCCAGAAGTCTGTGTCGCTTATCCTTTCTGGCTGACCAGATGTTTGTTCTTCAGCATCGGAAAAAGGCAGCTTTTCTTCAGGTGAAACTAATTCAAATAACTTTTAAGTAAAAATATTTCAGATTTTGAATTTCATACGGATTTAGGTTAATTTCAGTCATTCGACTCAGTCACGAAACAAAGCATTAGTCAGAGAATAATTTGGGATTTTTCAGAAATGCTCACGAATTCTTCCCCTGGTGACTGAATCAAGGAATTTCAGGTTACGAGGCGAGCTCGTTGACTATCTAGCCCCTGCAGTGGAATCAAATGACTTATCAATTCTCATGTGATGAGATATCTCAGACGAGGACGAAATCTATGTTCAGTTTTGTCTGGTTTTTTGAGTGGTTCTATAATTTATGTGTCAGTTCGTAATGAAATCTACCCTGAAATCAATCCAATGTGTAGGAAACCAACATTCACAAGTAATACTCAATGTTGATTACAAACCAAATATAATTAAGAATTGGCGAATAAAAGTAAGTTATATTATTATTATTTCCTTTAATTCCTAGAGGAACATAGGGCGTCAGCCGCATGTCTCCATTGCGTTCTGTTGTTCGCCAACGTTTTCACCTAGCTCCACATCTGCCCACATGTTTTCATCTCCCGTTCACATGACCTTCTCATGTCACCCTCACACTGATGACCAACTCGCTGATTCCCATTCGGGTTCTACGCGAGTGATGGTCTGGTGTAGGATGTCACTTGACGGTTTTCTCAGAGTATAGCCACCAATCCACACCCATTTCTTCCTGCAGATTTGTTTCAAAGTTGGTTCCTGGTGGGTTGGTTCATTCATTGCCAGAGATCCCTGTTGCTGATCTTTTCTGACTAGCCGTCTGATATTAAGTATTGAGAGAAGACAACTGTTGACGAAAGTCTGTATTTTGTGCCCTACGTGACGTGCCAATTCTCTGATCCGTATAGTAAGTAGCACTGACTTCAAATTGGAGTTGAAAATCCGGATCCTGCGTCGATCGCACAGTGGTTAGGACTCTCACCGACCATGCACATGGTCCGAGGTTCGATCCCCTGCCGACACACACCTGATATCTATGGTCGGCCTGCTAAATTTGGGCTACCGATATCACATGCTGAAAATTCCATACTTTTACGAAAAATACGTTGTGTAATCAAGCTATAATCAAAAATTTTAAAAAATTTTCATGCTGAGTGCTGTTGACCTCCACACAGACATGAGAGCCATGAAAGCTTGCCTTGCTTTCCCGATCCTCGCTGCTTTGATATCCTCACCAGTTGTGTCTGCCTGTAATTGAAACGATGCTTCCCAGGTTGGTAGGCAAAGGAGGTTGTTTCTTTCAGAATTCTCCCATTTATGCTGATTGTCGTCTGTTGTTGTTGCTATTGCTGTTGGCCAGGAATCTTCATCACCTCTGTCTTCTCTTTGTTCACCTAAAGAGTTATAAGAATTCTTGAAATATTTTTGAAAGATAATTCAGTAAGCGATTGTTCTGACTGTTTCGGACCAGTCTGTCTTCTATCTTTCCTCACGTGGGCTACGCGGGACAACAGTGACTGGAAATAAGTATTGGTATTTGGTCTTCAGACGAGTCACGTATTGCCTTCTCGTATCAAATCATAGTCGCGTTATTATTATTATTATTATTATTATTATATCCAAATTCACGATGTTATCTAACCCAAATATTTGTAACCTATTGGTTCATTTCAAGATGACAGTGATGCATCTTCCGCTGAAGAAAAATTTATAAACTTACTGAAATCATTGATACTGACTTACACTGTCAGTAACAATACCACTTTAAATACGACTAAGCAGGGAATTAGGATTACACAACTAGATATTAGCAAAGAAAATAGCCTGTAAGTGAAAATAAAACTTATGTTGAAATATGCTTTCGAAGTGTCCTTATTCTTAAAGTAACAACTTAGTTTGATAATTTTAAAAAAGCCAACATAAGCTCCTTGCTATTGTCTTATGAACTCTGTCAACGAATCAAGCAAGAACTTATCGTCCGACAGATATACTGAAGATAGTGGAGATGGATTAGGCGTACACCGAAAAGATGATAAGCCAGTTGAGTGACATCACACAAATGGCAGACCCTCAAACAGAACCTGAATGAGAAACGGCTAGTCGAATGTCATTTTTAAGGTGACATAGATGAGATGGTGTCACGAAGAAACGAGAGCTTATGGACAACCATGAAGCAAGCTAAAACAGATAGCAGAGAACAAAGTGAAACGGAAATGTATTATTTTAGTCACATGTTCCACCTGGGACACAAAGGAATAACAATAATTGTCTTATGTTTTAAATTCACTCCCTTTTGCATCATCAGTGATGCAAGAGATTTTGTCCGCAGCTACTGAAGTCATGAGAATGTTTGAAAGGAGTTGTTAAACATTTTAACACAGTTGGGTAAAAATCACGTTGCTTAATATGCTTATTTCAATATCCAGCCATATTATCGCCCTCTCATCGCTGATTGGCTCATTGACAAATGACTTTGACTATTGGCCTTGCAGGCTATAGTTTTTTTCAGCGTACCTTAGTGTCATATATACACTTTTATCGCAGCTTATTTTCAACTGTTGAGACTACAGTAGATCTTCTAACACTAGTCGGTACATGAATTATCGAAATATGAAACATATACTATCTTGAATGTTTGAGAAATAAGCAAACTTCGTGGGCAATTTATGTTTGATGCCACACAAACTCGAAGATCTACAGGAGAAAACCGACAAATTTGCCCAGAAGAGGCTGACAGCGAAGACAAGACTTCGAGTAAACGTATAAAAGCTTTGATTAAGAAGATACCCAATCAAGAATAACAACAAGTACCAATCACTGACAACAGAAGAAATTTGAAAGCGATCACATCTTTCACTTATTTGGATAGCAACGTTTCAACTACATGAAGCCCGATTGAAGATTTTTTATTACAGCTTGATTCCACACAGTATTTTTGGTACAACTATGGAAATTTCAGCATGTGATATTGGTAACCCAAATTTAGCAGGCGATCATTGATGTCAGGTATGCATCGGCCGGGGATCGAACCCCGAACCATGAATATGGTCGGCGAGCGTCCTAACCACTGACGCACTTGTCAAAATAAGAATCCGAAAGGCAAAAAATACCTTCATTTATCTGAAATCAAAGTGGAAATCTACCTCACTTAACATAAAGAACAAGATTCAGATTTTTAGCCTGAATGGGAAACGAGTAGTTGGGAGCTACTCCTAGAGGGACGTGCAGAAGATTGTGCGTGTGGAGGAATTTAGCTAAGCTTATCAGTTCACTAGAATATTTAGCTAAAATCCATTGAGTTTTTTGAACTAGTTTGGCTGTGTGCGCCGAGTTTATCCTCATACACAGCTAGTGAGCTTGACTTCAAACAAATATAATAGCTATTCCGTGCTTAGGTCCTTTCGATCTGATTGCCTATCGCCAATGACTGACAACTGCTCATATCAATCTGTAATAATCTCACCTTTCTACTTTTTGATTTTTTGTCGATTCAAAACATGAGATGACCATTATCTAATGTCGTTAGCGAATACATTCCAACATTTCCAGGAAACTTCATCCTAAGGTGCTTATCCCCAATCTAACCGACCAATGAAAAAAGTAATCCTCTGAAACAACAATGAAAAACATTTTTAAATTCACTGTCGAAATCCAGAAATCTTTTAAAAACCAACTTAGCCGTTTCACTCAACATTATGTGAACGCAGACAGCCAAAATAATATAAAACCAGTTTCAATTATAAGATAGATTATATTGAAAAAGACACCCTCTTCGTCTTTTTTCAACTGTGAAAACGCGATACACATTCTCTAGGGTTTTATTATACAAAGTAGGTGTCTGGCCTATTTTAGAATACTGCCCGTTTATTCTTAGCGGGCTGCGACAGAATGATAAGCTTAAATTAGAGGGAGTGCAACAGCAATTTATCTCAAAAACTCTTGGTTTACAAAGTGGTCTGGAATACTCTGAGCGTTGCTACAGACTAAGATTAGAACCACTCTGGAAAAGATGTCTTAAGCTAAACCTGCTAAACCTTATCTTTTACTACAAGCTACCTAATCTTCTCTTGCACTCCTCCGAGCCAATAACTAAACCTACCGCTGTCAACAGTTACAATCTTAGAAATCATCACAACCTAGCTGCTATAGAGCATTATCAGACTTACATGAGGTACAACTTCTTCTTAAATAAGTTTTCAGTCATTTGGAATAGACTACCAGCTAATGTGAGTGATGCACACACACTTCCAATGTTCATCTCCTCAGTCAACAGACTGCTCAAAGATAGCAGTGCACTTCTGTGTCTGACTCTTACACCCTCTTTTTCACCCTACATAGATATTTTAAGTTCATTAAACATGTAGTTACAACAAACTACAATTATAAATTTTAATATTATTGGAACTAGATGATAAACATTTATGCACAGGACAGTAATACTAGTTCACACATAATATAAAAGTTAGCATAACGGGACTAGTTAGTTAGTGTACCAAAATAACCATAGTTACTAAACAGAGTATATATGTATATATATTTATTAATCACTCCTTAAAGAGTACTCTTGCTTTCTTTTGCGTTGCTGTTGTTTGTCTTCTTTTTTCCCTCACCATTTTAGCTTCCATATGACTTTTTGAAAGAGAATGAAGTATGTGGATATTTGACCATTAACAATGACAAATGATCTGCAAACATTATTGGTCCCATATCTTACAATTCCTTCGTGAATTACGTAGTACCTTCCCCACGACGCAACCAGGATTACAGTTGTGGAATATACTCTTATACCAATGGAAAAGTATTAATTTATAATACTTCACGATTGTAATATATAACAACTGATCGTGTCTGTAAAAATAGCTTTCTTTTCTTGGAAACACCCATGTATAAGAAAATATATACTATCATTATTATTAGTCTGCATTGAGTACAATTCACTTGTGATGTTACGGTGAAAATGCTGACAAAATTATACAAGTATATCACTTATTTTAAATTATTACCCAATTTGTATATAAATCAAGAATAAGACTCGATGTCGTACACTTCAAAGTTATATGTGGGAATTACTTCAAGCTTTATTTTTTCCCCAAGAGTTTGAAATCCATCCGAAATATACTTGGGATTTTTTTGTTAATGCGAAGACTATATTCCTATATTTCTTGATGTGCTCCATCGAATGACTAGTTATCATATTGTTCCCACAAACCAAAGACAAAAACATCAGCCACCGTGTAATTTAACCATAAACCAAATTCATGAAATTTAAATAATACTTATCCATGCCTGTACAATTGGTGTGTCCTACATAGGTAGGAATAAATATGTTTCTTGACTAAATTAAAATTAAATTATTAAATATGCTTACTAATCGTATATGTAATTTATCATATCGATGATGCCTGTAAACTGGCGTCGCTCATGTACAAAATTGAGAATATATTATTATTATTATATCAATGCACATAGGCAACTATGGATACTAATTTGTCTGGAAAAATGTAAGCAGAATCTTAAGTAGTGGGAACATGAAAAATTCAAGAGAATTCCTAGACGTTCGGTGTCCAAATCAATACACGAGATTTACCAACTAACAAAAAAATAATTAGCATGATCAAACGATCAAATATCAAGTCAATCGGATAATCCTTACCCATACAGATGAATCCCACGACAACAAAGCCTCCTGAGCCAACTAACCACAATCAAAGTTATCACACAGGATGGCTATTTCATTTATGAAGAATTCTGCAAGCTCATTTTATTTTGAAGTTAGCAGTGAATATGAAGGACTGGCTATTAAATCCAGTTCAGTGAACACAAGACAGTCAAAAAACAACTTCACGATTAAGGATACTTAAAACTTAAGGAACTGATCGTTTTTACTTCTCTAATTTAATTAATTCCAGAAAAATATTATTAAAATTATAAAATGTAACATTTACTGGTAATTTCAAACAAAAAATTTTGTTTTAATGATAAATGAGAATCAGTAGACTGATATGATTCAATGAATTTCAAGGTCTTTATTCTGACTGGCTAACTTACAATTGATTTTATTTTCGTAGACATTAAGGTTATTATTGTATGACTCACAGGTTGAAAGATAAAATTCAACTGTAGATTTCTGACAACTTTTATGTAACCAGGAGAAACTTGTGCTTTAAAATATTACTATTTTATTTCTTTTAAAGTGATACGAATTATTTGATAATAAAATGAATAAGCAATGATAAATACACCGATTTGAACGAGTGCCATCAGGATACGAGCAAAAAGCAAGTAGTTTTGATAGAATATGCCATATATAGCAACATAAAATCATGGAAGTGCTGCTTCATATTTTTAACTTTGAAGACTGATTCCTAGATATGACTATGAGACAGAATTTACTGCTACAGAGTAGCGAGAACTCTGAAACCAACCAAACAAATATCTCATAATAAAAAAACTTATTTACGGAATCATCAGCAGTACGCGCCCACTGGGGTTCGAATCCAAGACCTTCCGGTTACAAGGCAAGCTAGCTCGTATACCATTCAGCCACTGGAATCCGATTCAATGGCCAGCCTATGAATTCTAACTTCTACCAATTCGTAATTATGGCGCGACCATCCACCAATGTCGTCGGTGGGAACTCCACGCTCACACTTGACTGGATGGACCTCACTGGTCACGACTTTTCACTAGAACTCCAGGAAACTCCATCCTGTAGCAAGTCACTAGCGGGCATCTGATTAATTTTCAAGAGTTGGTTTGTAAGGATTAGATTTGTTTCTGCGAGCTGAACCACGGATCGATATCAGTTAGAGAACAGCTGTCCAGTACTCCCTGGTTTTCAATGGTTCTCTAGTTGATATCAATAAAAGCGAAATTGTTATGTTATGTTATCAATCCGTGATCAACTCGTCAAAACAAAACTAATCCTTACAAACCAACTACAGCAAACAAAAAACTTCCTTCTTAAACGATTTTTTTAATTCTGTATCAATTATTATATTATTGTTTCCTTTAGTTCCTAGAGGAACATAGTGTTTCAGCCGCACGTCTCCATTGCGTCCGGTTCTCCGCCAACTTTTTCACCTGGATTCACGTCCGCCCACATGTTCTCATCACCTATTCGCATGACCTCCTCTATGTCATCTTCGAACTGACGACTAACTCAAAGCTTTCCATTCGGGTTCAGCACGAATGATGGCCTAGTGTGTGATATCACTTGATAGTTTTCTCAGAGTGTGGCCAATCTACCTCCATTTCTTCCTGCATATTTGCTGCAGAATCAGTTCCTGGTTGGTTCACTTCCAGAGATCCCTATTTCTGATCTATTCTAGTTGGCCATCTGATCTTGAGTATTGAGCAAAGACAGTTGCTGATGAAGCTCTGTAGTTTGTTTGAAGTGCCCATCGTGACACCCCAAGTTTCTGATCCATATAGTAGCAGTGAATTCACATTAGAGTTCATAATCCTCATTTATTTTTCATGCTTAGTGCTGTTGATCTTCACACAAGCTTGAGAGTAATGAAAGCTTGCCTTACTTTCCCGATCTTCACTATGATATCCTTGTCAGTTCCGCCTGTCTGTTGTTGAAACGGTGCTTCCCAGACAGGTAAACGAAATAATTAGTTCCTTCTATGAATTTTGCATAATACAGTAGTAAGAAGATATAATTTATCTGAAACTTTAGTTGTATTTCTGTAATGCATTTGGGACATTTTGATCACACATGAATTTGTCGTACATACTTATAAAAAAGACAGCAGAACATAAAGGATTACGTTTCAAGAGTTAAGAATTTGATTTGTTTCGAGTTTCACCGTGGATTGAATTCAGTTAGGGAACCTTTGAAAATCAGTATGAAGTACTGGACATCTGTTTTGTCCTAGTTTGGCGCTTGTGAGCAGTATGAATCCACCTCCAAAACTGATACCCAGGACATTCCTGTTACAAGGTGAACTCATAGAACATTCATCCACTGGGACCGAACTCAATGGCTAGTCCAGGAATTCCAACTTCTATCAATCCGTGATTTTAACGTGACTACCAGCCGGTTTCATAGGTGAGTGTCTATCGTCACTCCCTACCTGGATGGACCCCATTGATCGTAACATCTCACTAGAAGTCCAGCCAACTTCATCCTGAAGCCAATCACTAGCAAACGTCAGATTAATTTTCAAGAGTCAGTATGCGGGGATATGATTTGTCTCCAATTTGACCAACGATTACAAATTTTATCAATGTAGGTCAAAATGTTTACGGGTCATGATAACAGACAAGAGGTAGGGGAAATGAGGTAAGGAAACAGAGACGGGGTGGAAATATTACTGAGTGGAACAAACCTTGGCATGTAGAAAAAACAGACTGAGCTAAGTATTAAATTCTTTTTCAATTAATTCCTCACCATCGGCTCTACACTAATGTATAGTTTTTACATTAAAATGTTTTACCAATCAAGTGGTTATTTTAACCAATTAGTTTCAGGTATACGGGGGCGGGTGAAACTACGAGGTTAAAGGTCATCAAAACAATTATCTAATAGATATCAGAAACAAGATGTCTAATTCCATATTCGTTTGTTTATTCGATATATCATACAGTGAAACAGTATTATTTACTGATATATCTAATAAACAAACTAATATGGTATTACTTACTACCACAGTGCCCAAGTTTTACACATATATCAACAAGTTTTGAAGGAGGGGTGAAAATTCACTACGGAATTCAAGATAGGTTGATTCTTAGGCATTAGCAACAAGTTGTTACATAATCAAAAGATTTGCAAAATAATGACTAAGAAGAATAGGATGACTCAGAAGAGTTACGTAAAATATAAACAAGTTAATAGAATTAGCTAGAATTGTAAAAATTATAAAAATTAACAAAGTTACAAGCGAAGGGAAAATATCATTTTTAAAAACTTAATACATATTATGCAGTTGGCCATGGCAAAGAAAGGGGTTGTACAAACTACTTTTGAACACATAGATTTGGTTTGTTCAGATGAATTCCGATTGCCTCTGCTGTACCCGTAGAGCATGCGGCGAGAGGTCGGGTGATATATGATAAATAACTTTAAAATCTGTGTTAGAGTCTATTTGATGTCCAGTATCGACGAGATGAGCTAGTGATGAGCTGCGTATAGGTTTATTCGAACCTTCGCGAAACCCAGATGAGAGGTGTTCAGAAATGTAAAACAACCCTATATAAGTATACAGCCAATGATGATGAGGAACTAATTGAAAAGGAATATATTTTTTCGCTTAATCTGTTTTTCTAAATGCGTAAATGGGAATTTGAAAACCTTGGCATGTTCCAAAGTAATAACAAAAGTAATTTCTAAACATATAAAACAGGTATAAGATATTTTATGTCTAAGGCTTTTTTGATGTGGTTGTGTTCTCTGAGCTAGCTGGATAGTTAATTTGCGAAGCTTTCATTGCCCAACTAGGCAACATCTTCAGCGCATCCTTCCATTTGAAGTGAGATTTTGGATTTCTCCACGAGTTTATTAGCCATCTCTCCTGGTGACTTTGGACATGATTGATTGTTTTTGTATGTTTTCACACCTTCTAGGCTACTTGTATTCAAACTGATTGTTTCCATGACTTTAACTTTGACCCTTTGTGTGTGAGATTTCCTTCTTGTCGATTGGTAGATTTGTCTCTGTCAGTGTGTCTATTGATTGACGATTCACTGGAGTACGAGGATTATAAAAATTCCCCAGAATTCTTGGTCTTTCCCCCGTCGAATATTTGAAAGTCGTTCCAGTTGAATTGATGTCTGTGGTTGTGTGTATGCAGTGAAGTGATATGAGGGCGAGAGCGTATGTCATTTCTTTTGACGACTAGTTTGTGTTCGTGGATAGAAAGACTAAGGGGGCGTCCACCTTGGCTAATGTAGTGTTTTTCGCAGTCGTTGCAACTCATTTTGCAGATGATGTTGGTTTTATCTTCTTTCGTTGTTGAGTCTTTTGGTTGACATAGAGCCAGTAGAGTGAAGTGATTTTGTTGATTTGTGTACGAGGTCAATTCCTAAAGGTTTGAAGAGTCTTGCAGTGATTTCTGAGATGCTCTTTATATATTGTAGGGCGATTTTCTTTGTGCTTTCCTTGGGGGCCTATGATTTGATAAGTTGGCTCTGGGGGGCTATTACAAATTCAAGTATATTACTTAAGCTGTTTAATATTATTGTGAATAAAAACACTACTGAAATCCACAATTATGGTCTCTCTCTCTCTCTAGGATGGATTTTGCCATAGACGACGCTGGGGATCTATTTCTGGGGTTAATTGAATCATTTAAAGCAATTAGTTCCCTTTATGAATTTCGACAACACAATAAGAAGACGAAGTTTATCTGAATCAGATGAATTTATTTGTTCATGCAGACATATTAGAATGTGTCCTGCAGTCGTGACACTTGAGAATGGATAGGTCCCTTTCCCATGTGCGTGGAAATTGGTAAACGCAATATGATGGATGTGACACTATTATTGAGATGCTGTAATGATTTGCAGGACAATACAAATCTCAGTTTCTCTAAAAAATTGATTCTAACTGTATAACAGATTCTGCTGAATGCCTCTCTGAGTCTCTGTTTAGTCATAAGACACTCACAGTGGTCACTCATGAACAGTAAAAATACATAAAGATGCTTTGTGAAGCTGATTGGAGTGGTGGAATGACTATCAAAGGATGCTTGTGGTGTAACTCAGTGTATTAGAAGCTGAATTAGCGGCCAAATGGCACCTGATTTTTCTTTATTTTGACGTAAGTTATTGCATTGTAAGATTATGACCACCCACTCATCCACCCACCCACACACACACACACATACACGCAAATCGGATGTTTTTTCTCTGGCTAAAAAGTGTTTATATATACACCTTAGTTAATTGTACTTTATACATTCGTAGATTTTGTTTGTGTGTGGGTTGTGCTGTTGTTGTTGTTGTTTTTATCACGTTATTATATTTACTTGTTTATTTTTGTTTATTTATTTATCTGTTTTTCATTGAATCAGATTAATTTTTGACCTAATCTTTGTATTATGCATAAATAATAATGAAGAAATTCTAAATATAGAAAGAAGTGTAGACAATTCCGTTGTCATGGACAACTGGCATATAAATTAAAGAAGAAAAAAAGATACAGGCAAGTTTACGCTTAAAAACGTCATACATTTTGTTGTGTGAGAGTTCCACACTCATTATTTTTATTATTACTCTCTTAGGTTCTGAGTGGAACATAGAGGTTCAACAGTACATCTCTACTTCATCCTATCCTCTGCACTTATCTTTAGCTGCCTCTGATCTCCTCCATGTTACTTACTCTAGGACTCGAGCCCAACTCATTGTTTTCTGTTCAAGTTCCACTCAATTGATGATTTCGCCTGTGTTGTCACTTAATGGTCTCCTCAGTGTGTGTCTCAAGCACTTCCATTTTCTTTATTATATTTCTTGGACAACAGCTTCTCGGTATCAGATATCCTTCTTGCCTACCCTTCCCGACTGTTCGGCTGTTTGGTCTTCAGTATGGAGCCAACATTGGTAGCTGCCTTTTGTGACACCCACACTAAGTCTCCGAACTATACAGAAGTGCTGACTGATTTGACATGAATGTTGAAAATGCAAATCTTGTTCTTTATGCTTAGGGAATTAGATATTTCTTTTAACGTGAACATTCCACACTTAAGCAAATGCTTTTTGTAGCTCAGTAGGGCATAATTTTCAAACAACAGGACACTTTAAACAATCTACCTAAAAGCTAGACAAAAGTCCAATGTACACTTAGTTAATATACTACAATAATTTTAAAGCTTATCTTTACCTGAAAAAAAATCTTCACCTTTTGATTGGTTACTGTCAAGGTCACACGTTATCGATTCCTGCCTCATTACGAGTTGTGAATATTCATTTAATAGTGGTGTTTAATTTCTTTAACTTTATCTGCGTGTAAAACAACAGTTGAATGTCTCCAAAAAACGGGAAGAAATTTTACTGTAAGAAAAAAAATTATTCAAGATTAACAGATGTTTTAGAATGTAAATGAAATTGGGATTAGTGTTCATATGAATTGAAATTTTCGAATGGCACCAAATTTGACATTTGACATGTACATATCACCAACTTTTGTACGTGTGTGTGTGTGTGTTAAATTTCATTTGATGGCTTTTCTTTTGCAAAAAAAGATATAAGGAGAAACTGTGAAAGCCTACAGCAGACCAGAGTAAATAATTAAATTTAATTTAATCAATAAAATTATGTCACTGATGGTTTGGTTAATATAGTAGAGAATTAAATGTGTAAGTCAGGTGATGATTACATTTTACGCATTTGACGTCACAACACACACACACACATCTTTTCTGCATCCTGTCCAGTGAAGTTAACACACTGAATTGAATATTTCGAAAACTGTTTATAAGAAATTCATGTAGGCGTCTTTTACTTGTGTGGTATACTGTTAGAAATAAAAGTAACTTTGATTTTAGAATAGTTAGTTAGTTAATTAGTTAAAGTCTTTTTATTTGTGTTTTTGTTAAAATGAATACAGGGAATTCTACACACCTAGATTTCATATTTGCAACTGTCTTTTTAGTATGGTGTATAAGACTAAAAGGAAATCGTTTTCTAATGGAATTATTCCATGTGTATACTCGACCTACTGGTGAAAAACCAACAAGTTGGCGGGATAGATAGGCAGGCAGAGAAGAAAGGATCTCAAGTGAACATAGAGAAGAGAGAAGTGATGAAGATACCTAACCACCGTCACAGCCAGTAACAACGAAAGCCAATCACTATCAGATGAGAAACTTGAAGGAGGTCACCACCTTCACTTTTCTTCTTCTCAGCGGTGTCCTTTCAACTACAAGCAGAACGGATGAAGACGTCAAAGCCAGTCAGGATAAGAAAGGTAAAACTAGCATTCATTAATCTGATATAAGTGTGGAAATCTACTGCATCCGGTATATGGGACAATATTCCGATTTTCAACACTAAAGTCAGGGAAGTTAATGCTTCTATAGGGTTCAAAGACTCGGTGTATGACGCCCACCAAAAGCATTTTGAACAGGCTACTAAAGAATTTTATCAATAGCTACTTTCTCTAGCTTCATATTGAAGATCAAATGGCCGGCTAGTTATTATTATTATTGTTGTTTCCTTTAGTTCCCAGAGGAACATATGGCTTCAGCCCCACGTCTCCATTGCGTCCTTCTCTCCTCCAACGTTTTCACCTGGCTCCAAGTCTGTCAACATGTTTTCATCGCCTCTCCGCATGACCTACTCATGTCACTCTCACACTGACGACCTACTCGCCGCTTCCTGTTCGGGTTCCACTCGAGCAGTCGCCTGGTGTGTGATGTCACTTGATAGTTTCTCAGAGTATGGTCACCAATCCACATCCATTTCTTCCTGCATATTTGTTGCAAAGTTGGTTCCTGTTGGGTTTGTTCATTCATTGCAGAGATCCCTGTTGCTGACCTTTTCTGGCCAGCCATCTGATCTTGAGTACTGGACAAAGACAGCTGTTGATGAAGCTCTGTAGTTTGTTCGAAGTGCCCTCCATGACGCGGTGCCATGTCTCTGATCCATAAAGTAGCACCGACTAGTAAGAATAAGCAACAAAGAAATCTGTAGTGCAACTAGCCAACCAAAATCCTATTGCTAAATGAATATGGCGAAGGAAATGGCGGTGGAATGACCACACACTGAGGAGACCGTTGAGTGACGTCTGCGCTAGTCAGTCCATCACTAACATGGGAGATGAATTGGAAATAATCAATTGGGTGTGTGTCCAACGGTGATATGGAGGTGATCTTGTGAGAAGGAGATGAGAGCTTATGGACAATCGTGTAGTAGTCTGTTAAAGAGGTCTACACAGGTCAGGATAAAGTAGAGATATACTGTTGAATTCTTCTGTTCCACTTGGAACCTAAGGGAATTATAATAATAATTAATAAACTTTGATGAGAAGCTTAAAGTTGGATAGAGTAACTCTTTCAATAAATAACATTCCCGACCTTTTGGTGAGAAACATGTCTTAGATGCTAGGGGCGTAAATAAAAGTTTGTAGTATCACGTGTGCAGAACACAGGCGTATTTGTGAAAAATAATAAGACCCTATAACAAAGTATAAAAACCTTAAATTAAAACTTTAATTTACAAAACGTGTTTGTACTTTGGTTAATTTATCTACATTTCTAATGTTTTATATATTGTTTAATTCAATTTAAAAATTTCCCGTCGATTGATTGAACCGAAATGCTCGGTCTCAGGTTGATATGTCAACTTCTTTCGCAGATGCTTCGACGATGTCTGGGCATGTAATTAGAAGTTAAGCCTCAGTGGGAGGGACATCATCACTCACACATCCAGTGACGAGTCTCAAGTTGAACGAAATGCACATTCTGGATTCCACTGTTAGTCACCATCCACCGATTAGCTTTATATATTGCTTTCATTACCATCAAAAATATACCACTTACAAATTCGTATCAGTAGCATGCATCACAATGTGAGTGATAATATATGCGTTGATAAGAAGAGATAGGTGAAGAGGGTTTTCATTCTGAGAAGCAAATAAATAAGCTTCAGACAACGAAGAACAAGGCATGCCTAATATTGTTATTTACAAATATAGTAAAATCAATACGATTTTCTTAAATCATATTTGTATTTCGTCCAACTGAAGGTCAGGTCAAACTTCATCAGCCTTGAGTCTCACAACTCAAGTCTTTAGTACAGCTGAAGTAAAAAAAGCAAACATATGACTGAAGGAGCAGATGCCTGAGAAAAGTTCCCATTCATCTCGCCGGTAGCCTCTCGATCCTTCGTCAGCCCCCTACAAGTGTTGTTTGGTCCCATTTCAGTAGTTATATTATCTTTCTTGATTTGGTTGTGTTCTGTGAGCTGGTTGATTAAGTTGAGAAGCTTTCCTTGTCCTTCTAGACAGCATCTTCAGAGCATGATTCAATATAAAGTAAAATTGTTTGAATTCACCTTGAATGATATAACTGTATCTCCTGACAACCAATGTCATGATTGGTTGTCAATTTACATATCTTTTGATCATATTTATTGACCTGGAATCTGAACCTTCTTCTCATGTGATTTACTTTTTATTGGTTGGTTAATTTTATATGTAATAATATGTTTGATATTCACCCATTCTTCTGGGTACCAGGCTTTTAAAAATCCCCTGGCATTTCTGGTGTATGCATTGTTTAAAATTTCTACATTTTCCCAACCAAGTAGGTGTCCATAATTGTCCGTTTGTATCAATATGGAAGACTGTATGTTGTGGCTTTTCACGGTCAATGTATGTTCTTGGATTCTGATTGGCAGGTAACGCCTACTTTGACCAATGTAGTGTTTATCACAGTTTATGAAATGGTATCGATCTTATCTTCTTTTGTTTTATTAAGATTTTAGTGTTGTCATTTGGGATTTTGTCCCTTACTGTTTGCAGTTTTCTGCAGAAACCTTCCTTCTTCTATTGCTGTACCTTGTAATTAGGCGCATAGCATTGGATAACTGTAACCTTCATAACTTTTGAGTCTTATCTTGCCGTCATGATTCTGAAGAAGATTGGTTCCTACTACACAAAATCTTTTGATACTGTTAGTGACAACATGATGGTCACCCGCTGGATCAGCTTGTGGATAGTGTTTGAGTGACTAGAGCAGATATCAGTTTGAAGTATCTACTTCCATTCCATCTACCCTCACAAATCCCTAGCACTTCTGTACATCATATGTCATTTCTTTGTCATCCTGAGAAACCCTTTCAGCTTTGAACATTGTGAGAAGATTCCATGTCCCCAAGCATGTTTTTGCTTTCATCAAAAGAAGATATATCTGTTGTCTGGCTTCCCGAAAGCTCTTACTAGTTCGTGTCACTCCATCTCTCTGGCTGCAGCGAAGGAAAAGTTTATTTTTCATATTTTTGTTATCCTTTAAAGCTTCTGTAGCTACTGGATTAATTTTCTGGAATACGGTCACTAGCCCCACTACCAGCCTTACCTTTCTTTCCAAACTTCGGACCCCTTATTAAACACTGGGTGAAGTTGAAATAATGTTACGAGAAATAAATCACAAAAGACGTGATATTAAAGATCACTGCAGGTCTTCAATATTTTGAAGACTCAACACATCTGAGCTACTATGAAAGCCTATAAACTACATGACAGATGCTGTTCAACCATTGATCTCTAATATTTTGATAAATCCAAATGGGAAAACAAACGCCTTGTTACACGATAGAGTAGTGTCATATCCTCTTCTGTTGAGAATTCCATTCTGTATCAAAAATAATATTTGAAATAAAGCAGTATTTCTGTTATTCTCAACTTCACTTTACTCCCTTATAGTAGGGAGTTACAGCTAGGAAGTTTTGATAAATGTTTGAGTAGTGTTATTCAGTCAGTAAATATTCATGACTTTGTCAACTGTTTTTCCTTACTTATCTAACACTCTAGTATGCAAATGTAGAACCATTCACTCTGTAATCCCCCTCGTACTTCAGAAGTGCCAAGTAAATAACCATGATGAAAAATCCTACAGTTCTTTTACAATTTATGCATACAACATCCGAGTCTTAAGGAACTAAATTAGAATACATCAAATTGTTCTCTTCATCGAGAACCGAATATCCTTTCAGCGCTAGTGATGCCAAAAGTTGAATTTAGGCCGGCTAATTCTTTATATCTATGTTTATTTTCGTCACTGGTTACTACTTTAAGAAGCGATGCAACCACCTTCTCGGTAAGTAAATGGAAATCGACAGAGTTATTTCCATCAGGAAATTTACAACAAAGTTACTTAATTCTATATTAGTTTGTTTATCAGATGTATCACGCAGTGGGTGAAACAGTATTATTTACTGGATGACGTTTTGAACAAAACTTATTTTTCATAATCATATCAGTTATAATCACACGATTTCGAAAATTGAGTTTCATAGTTTTCTTTGTTCTCTCCTATCTGTCGTCGTTGGGGTAGTAGAATTTTCCAGATGTCTGGGACAGATGTTGATTCATTCCTGTTATACGTATTTGCAGTTGATTCGATAAACATGGCTTCTGTTATCAATCTCTCCCTCGACCCTGCTGTCACATTAGATTTTAAAACTATCATCTTATCCCATCCTATTGTATGGTTGTATGTAACTGCATATAGTGCTATAGCTGAACTATTCTCTAGATTTCTCATCTACCAATCTAGATTTTACTAGGTTTTTATGCTCGGCTAGTCTGACTTACCCTGTTCTACTAGTTTGACCTATGTATGTGACCTGACAATCATTCCAGCAGGGTATTAGATAAACTAAATTGTTTTGTTCTAAAGGCTCCACAGGATTGATCCTTTAACCGACAAAGCTTGTTTCTAATTGAGTTAGTGGGTTTGAATGCCCCTTTTATTCCTGCGTTGTTAAGAATTCTCCACCGTAAGGTTTCCAAGGTTCCTTCTTTGTATGGAATTACTACTGATGATTTAGATTCCTTATTGTTGGTGTTGTCACTATCTTGAGCATGTTTGACATGCATGTCGTCGCTAATAATACCATTATTATTATCACTATCAGTACCATTATTATTTATTTTATTTTTACATTTCCCTAAATACTTTCTGACTAATTTATCAGGGTAATTATTAAGTTTCAAAGCTTCTCTTATATGCCTCACTTCCTGTCTTAGATTTTCCTTGGTACTACTTAGTTTTTGTGCTCTATTATTTAAACATTTCACCAATCCTATTTTCGCTGACATAGGATGGGATGATTGGAAGTCCAAATATCGGTCTGAATGTGTTGGTTTCCTGTAGACACTAGTGTTGAACTTCCCATCTTCTTTCCTTTTTAAGCTACAATCTAACTTTGTAAGCTCCCTTTCTTGACCTTCATAATCCATAAGTGAATTGAATTGCTTCTACCTTCGAGGTGATGTGTTGGAAAAATCTGTTTATGTCCTGAGTTCTAATTACCGTGAATGCGTCATCTACATGCCTTCACCATACTTTTGGGGTGGGGTTGAACGCATCAATCGCTAAGTTTTCCTACCTATCCATGAATGTATCTGCCACCACTGGGGATATTGGTGACCGCATGGCAACTCCCTAAGTTTGTTTGTATGTTTTACCATGGAATTTAAATAATAAATAATACTGTTTCACTGTGTGATACATCTAATAAACAAACTAATATGGAATTACTTACTACCACAGTGCATAAGTTTTACACATATATTAAAGTTACTCAAGTGTATTAGCTAATAGCGTTCTTCTGGAGCAGCCTTGGTAATCTGCAGCTTATGTAACAACTCCTTATAAACGCTTTAAAGAACTCTAGGAGTTCAAGTGGAAATGCATGATCAGCACAACACTCAGAACTCATTTACAAAGAGACGTCATCCCAACTGGATTTCATCTATTTAAAGCTAGGCTTATCAATGAAAGCGATATCATCTAGAAAACCAATGATATTTAGGTAGCACTGCACAAATTCCTTTGCATTCCAAGTGGAACATAGGGCTTCAACCTTGAGTTTTGAAGTCTCAAAAACGATAGTGTTGTTTTTACAGGATGGGGTTGCAAGTCTCAAAATTAAACCTTTCCTCTTTTCCGCGATTACTACCAGCTAGGCGAAGTTAAGGAGTGCGTTTTCGGGGGATGCAACCTTAGACGACATATGTGGTTGGTGAGTACTGTCCCACTGAATCACAGACGCAGGCAATACACATATGTTTCACCATAATTTGTATACGAACTGATGAAGTGTTGTGAAGCAGGACGAAACGACTGTCTAATACCCTCTAGTTTCTAAAATGTCCTCTTACTGATACTGACTCCTAAGATAAACTACCTTGATTGAAATTTCTTTTCGTAAATATTTTTGTGGTAAATGAAACCTTTTAGTAGGTGTTTTAATTTTGTTGGAGGAATGACCCAGTTCAAATTATTAGTTTGATATATACTGTCATAAGAGGAGCTAAATAAGTAGTAGAAAATTAAACTTCGATAAAATGTATTAGCCAATTTGGCAGTGTTCTGGTGCAGTTGCGTTCTCTGAGCTGGATGGTTTATTTGCAAGGCCTTCATTGCCTTACCATACAAAATCCTCAGCTCATACCTCATACTGAATTAGGACATTAAAAGCCTCTCAAATCATAAACTATCCATCTCAGAGAACGAAACTGCACCAAAAACATCCCTCTGAGCTACAAATCTTCATTATATCTAAGTTAGCAATGCATTCATCATACTAGAAGACTCATTATCACTGAGCTCTGCTGATCAATTTGGAATATTTAGAGGCAATCGGTGAAGAAATAAACGACTAAAATTCACTAAACACTTAGATAACCCACTTGTACACAGAGGTATGGTAGTACCACGGTGATTGTAAGTATTTGTACCTCATGAGGTGAATTTCTACACCAAACTGTATACTGCGATGAGTTTCTTGATAGTAAAGTCTATAATTTCATATTTATTGTCATTATCAGAGTGACTCTACCACAGTAATCCTTCATTCAGATCCCGTGCCAGTGTGTGCAATGACATTCCTTTTCTTATAGCTTTTAAGAGAGTTTGGAAGAATTCATAAGCATACCTAATTTCGTATAAATTCATTTACCCAGACAATCTTAATAAACATATAACAGTAATCCTAGGTTTTCCAATGGTTCTCTAACCAATTTCAATTCATGATGAAATACTATAACCAAACAACCAAATCTCCACAAACCAACACTTGAATATCAATGTGATGCTCACTGGCGACTGGCTGTATTCAGGTAGGTAGTTACCTGGGGTTCTACTGAGAAGTCGTGACCAGTAGGGTGCAGAAGGTCGGGTGTGAGGACAAATACTCGCCGGAGACATTAACTAGCGGTTGCACTATGTCTCGAATTGGCAGAAGTTAGAGTTCATGGGCCATTGGATCGGGTCCCAGTGGCTTAATGGTATACGAGCTAGCTCGCCTTGTAACCAGAAGGTCCTGGGTTCCAACTGTAACGGTGTGCGTGCTGATTAAGAGTCACAAACTAGGACGAAACAGTTGTCCAGTACTCCCAGGTTTTCCAATGGTTCTCTAACTAATGTCAGCTCATGATGAAATCCTGTAACCAATCAACCAAATCCCTACAAACGAATACTTGTAAACATATAACAACTTACAAACAAAATCCTACAACCGTTAAGATATCCTACAGTTCCTTTATTTCCGAGTGGAACAATATGGCTTCAACAACATATTGCCATTTCATCTTGTCCTCTGAAGTCCTCCTTTAACTGTCTCCACTACCGCCCATAAGTTTTCATTTTCTTCGCACACGGTCTCCTCCAATTCACCCTGGGGATTACGCCCAGCTGGGCGTTTCCCATAGAGGTTCTACTTGAAGGCCTATCAGGTGTATGATGTCACCTGACGGTCTCCACACCGTGTGTCCAATTCACAGGAATCTTTCCCTATTCAAACAGGATCAGTAATACTGGTCAGTAGTTAAGAATGTTCCACTTGAAGGTTCAGTGTCTCTCACTGAAAAGATCTTTTAGAAACTGGAAATCAGTAAAACTTCCGTTAGTACTACTCTTCATATTACTTCTTTTTCTGCAGGTGAACAAGAGAGAGCAGTCATATCTAAAATATGATTCTCTGGAATCAGAAACTGTTGTAAAATGATAACTAAAATGTTCGTGTTCGTATAGTGAGAGGTTAGGCAAAAGCATTCACTCTTGATATTTCAAGATCTCATTAGTGGTAGATGTAAACATTGAATGTTATATGAATACCATTGATGCGGCCTGCTTAAATCATTGGGCTACCGAAATTACTTTCCTCCAAAATGCTTTATTTCATCTGTATTTATCATTGTTTTAATCGTCCAGTTATATCAAATGACCTATACATGAACTTGTGCGATGATTTAACTTGCTACCAAGTAAACACTGTACAATTCTTCAACGAAATGAAGATATACTTCAGATTATTACTTTACATGCGAATCCTGTATGAAGAAAAAAGTAGCTTGGAACTGAATACTCTGAAAATTTCTGTACCGTATATTCGCATACTGTCTTAAATAAAGCTTTACCATTATTATTATTATTATTCCATCAACTTTAATAGGTGATTTTTCAAAACATTTTGTAAAACTGCAAACTACTTATATGTTTTTAAGTACACATTTGTAATTAGGTTAAAATTCTTACTGAATTCTGCACAAATATTTATTTTGAATAATTTTAATCAACTACAGAACATTTGTAAACTGAGACGAATAACAACTAGGATCTTTCAAACACTCCAAAAACCAAGTCACATGCGGGGCAAATAACAAGCCGATTAGGTCTCGAGGTGATCATATTCTTCAAATTCGTAATGTAAAACGAAAATCATCCTCAGACCCAATTACACACACTATGGATCAGGAGTGGGTTTTTCCTGCCTTGAGAAATTTATCATTGGATTACTTGCTTATTAGTACTTAACTGTTGGTGGATTTGTGTATAAGTCAAACGGTCATTTTCTGGGTCTAGGGTAGGACTTTTAATACACTCAGCCGGAAACGCAAAAGCTTTAATGGAAACGATATTCATTCACTTTCTAACTACCTTGAAGTTTTCCGCCTAATTTCAGGTGGCATTGAGTTTGAAGTCGTCTGTTTCCTTACAGTCCTTCCAAACTAATTGGACAATCATCTTTGGCAAACCAATAGCGAATGTAATCTAGACATTTATGAAAAAGTATTCTTCATTGATTCTACTAGCATTCCGAATGAGTTTGTGATATTCTATCAATGATCTCCTACTGTCAGTTGTTAGCATCCGCAGAATTCCAACTAGTCAGACAGCAGCTCCTTACATGACTCAAAAAAGTTGTTAAATACTTCATGTACTCACGCCATGAAAAGGTTTGATTACATCTGACATCCCCCTAACTTAATCTTACTTCACCTATCACTGTTCATTGTGTAATCCACAAAATACGTCCAAAACATCTTACTCTATGGATATTTGAAACCACATTTCATAAAGTTTGACTTCAAACAGAGTGTGTGTAAATCACACAGGATAATTTCGCCAATTCTTCTTGATTGATTCTAAGTTTTACATGGGATAAGACATTGAAAATGACAGCGTCATTTTTTATATGTACTGAGAGGAACAGTTGGTATTTTCCACTCATTAAGTGTTTCGTGTAGATTGAATATAACTCTAAAAAGTAAGTTTTTACTGCATGCAAATACAGCCCAGTTCATCTAGTTCACTAACCAGTACTGCGTAGAGATAGCAGCTTTATCTTGGAAAAATAATTCCTTTGGTACTAAAGCCCCGAAGGAAATAAAAAGTAGAATTATCCTCCTCTGAAGTCGGAGAGAGCTGATGATGTCGTCGGATAAAAGCCTTGGAAAAACCAGTCAACCCAAACGTCTTCTTTTGAGTGAAGCAAAAGTAAGGATATGGATACCAGCAGTGTTACAAATAACAAGAGAGAAGTATGACTTCTACAGACAATAGCAAGCAGTAATCGAAAAGACACAAACTAGATGGTAACATCAAAATTCTAATGAGTGATATGAATGGTTAACTGGGTGCAAACAATACAGGAACAGAACCCAGGATGTGTCTAGAGGCTATTGAAAAAGTCAATGACAGTGTAGAACTCTTCTAGACTTCTACGCCTTCAATAATTTGGTGACTGGAGACAGCGTGCGAAAGCATAAGAATATATACAGGCCAGAGCCACTTTCACCGGGATGACAGATTTCATCTCGATTTCAAGGAAGTGAAGATAGTCTTCTGTACACAAAATCTAGAACAAGAGATGTGGATTCGAAGCACTACCTAGTAGAAAGACCTCTCAAGGTGAAGTTGACAGCCTTCAGAGAATCTGGGAAGCATCGTCTCAACTATAGCCTGCGGAGATAAGGATGTCAAATCCAACTAAGATCGAATAAACATGTCATGTGTCCATTACTCTGAAATGAGTTTTGGATATTCACAATACTCAGAACAAGCAAGCAGAACTAAATTTTGAATACTAATGTTGAACCGCTGCTTCTTTTTATTTCACCGAAGACTTTCATCCAGACTTTTCTTTGCTCTGTACGAAAACTCACATGGACGGCAAGAAGGTATAAGCAAAAAGGAACCCTGGCAACCAAAAAACTACTTCCAAAAAATATGTTGAAGGAGATGGATAGACTGAAGAGACCCTCAAGTAACGTCACAAGCAGGATCATTGAGTGGAACCCTAACAGAAAGCGACTAACTGGTAGTTCAAAGGTTGAAATAAGTTTTTTAATATAAGTATGGTAGATTAGTTGATTCATTTCACAGAGGAAGAATATTAATTCATATTAGATAAGTTAACTTGATAAAACACACATAATGACACATTACTGATAGGTGGACGGTTGATACTGTATAACTTTGTGCTATATCAATTAAGTTTACCTATTATGGAATAATATTGTATCACAATGCTCAGATTCTACACTTACAAGCATGATACTTATGGTATTCCTGTTCAAAGACTAGTTAATAAACTCAAACGACTACCAAAGAAAGAAGCAAATTATCGTATTTTCAAAATTTTGTACCTAAAAAATGAAGTCATTCGTAAATATCTTGGTATAGGCACTCCTATCGCTACACGCAAAAAAGCGAAAGCAGCAGTGGCATAACTCAGGAGACTTTACTACAGAGAACACCTTCACAGAATTATCAATAAACCAACTGCCATTAGATGACATATTTTTTTAATTCCTTTACGTTCCCAGTGGAACATAAGGCTTCAAGCTAGAGCTTTGAAGTTTCTGTAGCAGTAATGATTGTTTTTACAGGATGGGGTTGCTAGCCTCATGCCCCACAACCTTCCCTTTTGACCAGTCTTGTTACTGGGTTGGCGAGGTAAAGGAGTGAGTCGGAGGGGGTCGAACCCCAACGAGCAATCTACCGCTGTGCCACCAACTCACAAATATGATATTAAATAGCCTAAGTTTAAACTCATAAAAATACTGTAAACAGTAAAGGTTATGAAATCATACTTGATGCATCTAACAAACCAAGATCAGCTGTTTTCAATAAATTCAAAACTACTAAAATTAAAAATTTCAACAAATTCATGAGAGCAAAATATCTAATTAAGTAGAGCAAAGTTACCAGCAAGGCACCGTCAGGCACAGATCAGACAAAGTTAGCGAATAAACTTTCAGTGAGAATATTTAGCTCAGAAGAAATAAAAGTGTTCGTAAAAGCATTCAACTTTTATGTGGTAGTTGTCCCATTAAAGAGCGAATATGTCATTTCTAGTGTAGCAGTATCACTAACTGTAGCAGATAAGAGAAGTACTGGGCAGGTTAGAGCAGAATAATAGTGAAACATGGCAAAACGGTGAGAAATACCTAGCTGTTAATACTGTATCAAATAAATTTATCTGATATGAAATTATATTCTGTAAAAATGCCCAAATTCTACTCTTACACAGAATGTTACATACTGAATAGTTTTGTGAACTCAGACCACTGCTCATAATTATATCTGTGATTTTGGATATGGGATTTTACTCTTTTCCCTCTTAGGGAATAATAAAAAGACAGTTGCATCGAAGAAAATTTTATTTTCGATGAAGTCATCATCTAGGTTGTATATGGGTCAGAAGGTTCCAGAATAATTTCCTGTTAAGGAGCAAATTATTGAAATAACAATTAGGAATTAAAATGCCATAATAAACAGGGGGATGGACGGATAAAACTCAAACAAAATAGCATCATAATTACTGAGTAGGTTGACATATTGTGCAATTAGGAGTTACAAATGTAGAAATAACAACAACAGACAGAATGTTTGGTAAACAAAATCTATTGGGATCGTAATTAATGGGACGAATAGATGTTTATGCAATCGGGGATTAAATATGTAGAAATAATAAAACGCCAAATTTACAGGAAGTTCGGATACGAAAATATGGTAGTGTAAACAGGGATCAAGAAAAACTTAAAAATAACATGAATAAACAGGAAAATTGGATAAGAAAGTCAATGGGATGGTCATTATTAGAAGAATTGCTTGTTTATGATGGCCTTGGCAGGGACAAGGGTTGGACGTATTTCTTTTGGATATAAAGCGTGGGTTTGAGCTTTTGGATGGCTAGTGCCATGGCTATGCTCAAATGTCTTAATTTTACTCCCTTTGATAGGTTTGATCGAATCTTGTATATGATTTTGAAGGATTTTTCGAATGGCGCTGAATGTTCTGAACTGACCAGATATTCTGTCACTGAACTGTAAACACATTTTCGTTCTCCTTTTACTAGCCAGGCTGGATAGTGTTCACGAGCGAGTTTTTCAAGTTGGCGCATGGTACGACCGATGTACTCAGCTCCGCACGAGCAAGTAAACTGGTAGATGTACGTTGCAGTGGCCCAATGTGACAACTTGTCTTTCGCGTTCTGGCGGGACAGTTTCTTGCAGGAAAACGTCAGTCGTAAGCTTGTGGAGAAGTATCTTTTCCTCAGAGATTTGCAGAGGTGTTTACGAAGGATTTCTGCTTTAGTGTCAAGTGTCAGTGAATTGTAGATTAATTAGAAGTATCTTCTTCGGGAAGGATCGGACTTCTTCGGAAGTCTTCTTTGATTTGAGATTCTTGTCTATGAACCTAGCCGGGAAATCATTTTCAAACAGGGTTCGCGGAAGATTACGCAGTTCTTCGTCAATCACTTCCTCTGCTATTTATGTGTTTGTCTTCTGTAGATGACCTATTTACATCAGTTGTTTAAGGTACATTCTGCCAAAAAGAGTGGAATAGCGCCATCCTGTATGGTTACAATCAGACAGTAGGAAATATATATAAGAAGCTAAGTAGCCTAACATCTTCTGGACATTGGTCATTCCATCTCAGATTTGTTCATACAGAGAAAGACAACTGCCTAAAACTCAGCTCCTGCTCACCATGTTTGAATTGATGAAACTTTAGTCATAGATAGAGAGATGTTGACCCGTTGCATACGGAAGAAACTTTTTCAATCCCTGCTCCTTTCATGCAAAGAAATTTTACACAACCCCAAGAGTAAAGTTGTAGTAAATAAACAAAGAGTCATTTTCGTGAACTATGTGTTCTTGTTTCCATGCTTTTCTATAATTCAAAAATAAATACTGAGGTTACGTCAAACTCTTGACATCGAGTACTTAAGATGTGAAATAAAATAAAAAGGTGGTTGCAGTCAGGAAAACTTCCTTTTCGACGAACTTTATCAACTATGCTGTACATATATTAATATGTAGCAAAGGGGTGTACCAGAGAAGATCTTCAAAATCCCAGAAAAATCTTGCTGGAAAATGGTTTCTCACCCAGATCCAAAGACGACAACCTAAAACCAAAAAAAAGCTGCGGAACAGGTTCAGGTTGCTCCCAAAAGGTTCCTGCTTCTGAATCTCTAATTTAAAAGTGACAGAATCTCTCAGTAAAACATACTTTGCTGCCAGCCAAATATTAAATTTATCTTGCAAGCAGCTATTCGCCCAGCACATGAAAGAAAATTTGTCACATTAGGCCAGTTCAGATTGCAACACCAATTCACTTGCGTGTGTGCATCTGAGTACATCGGCCATAACATGCGTCTGCAGGTTAAACGCACACGAGAACACTGTCTAGCTTTGCTTGAGAGGAGAGAACTAACGTGTATCCATAGATCGGTAACAGAACATCTGTTGTGGTCGGGACACTCAACTCCATTTGAAAAATCCTTCAGAGTCCTATACATGATCCTATCAAACCTTTCAAATGCAAGCCAAACCAAGAGATCTGGGCATAGCTGAAGTACTAACCATCCAAAAATTCAGTCCAACTCTATATATTCAGAGGAAGTATGTCCAACCTTTGTCTCAACCATGGTTATCACATTCAATCAGTTTTCTCAATGATTATCTTTTGGTTATGTTTCCTATCCAAATTTCCTATTCATTTTTTCTATTATTGCGTCTTTAATCCCCATTTGCATTCTTGTTATGCGTTGTAATTCAACGCTCGATCTGAAATAGTTCTGCAACTTTCCCATTCCTTAATTAAGTACACACAAATGCACAGCCTAGCTGACGACTTTGTTGAAAAAAAAAATGTGATTCTCTGCAACCATCTTTCAATGTTTACTGAAGATTCACTTAGAATATTACATTACATCAAATGTAAAGAAAAAATAATAGAGGATTTTCGTGTTTACCAATGAATGGAAAACAAAACGATATTGTTTTTACCGAAGTTTCGCCGCTTGATGTTGATAGCTTTATCAAAGTATTATTAGGCCAGAATTTACAAAATCTCAGTTTATACGCAACAATTTAAGCATCGTTCCTCAGCATAGGGTCATTCTTGCGTTGTCAAGTTGGCCAATTGATAAAGACAACAAAACCAGATGTAGATTGTTGGATTTGATGTGCGGGTAAAATGATAAAATCAGCGTGTGTTTACATAATGAAACTGCTTATCACATTCGTGCTGATTTTGTCACTTTCATGGGATAGGAGGGTGTTGTAACCAGGTCAAATTCTGTTTTCCTCCTGAATATGGTGGATATACTAAAATGTCCGTTTTACCTCCTCTTAACTAGCCAGACAGTCTAGAAATGGTAGTTCACTGACGTCTGATTCTGCTTCCGAAGTGAACTGGATTCTGGAAGATAGATTGCTTATTTTCTCCAAGAATGAACTGTGTAGATCCTGTCTTAGCATTACAAGAAAAATAACGGTAAATCACTATTTTCCAGACAATGAAATGATAACTGCAAAATAAGTGAATAAGGTGAATTAGTCGGAACATGAAAATGAAAGTAATCGGGTTGGTATGTTATCACATTGAAAATATAATGCGCATTAAAGAAAAACTGACTGGAAACCCACATGAAATAGTATACTGCTGATTGACTGATACCAGTAGTTGGGTACCACATCGGCACACCAACTAATACTGCTTGCTTATCAACCACATCGAAGTGAACTCAACACCGAAGGACTGTTTCGCTTGCTTCGACCGAGCTCATCAGTGGTGTATCCACACTCATTTAGCTCACAGAGCCGAATTAGTTCAAGCCAAGCGAATTCTGATGTGGTTTTGTTCTCTGAGCTGGATGGTTAGTTTGCGAAGCTTTCATCGCCCTACTGGGTGACATCTTCAGCGCATACTTCAATTTGAAGTGAGCTTTTAGGTTTCTCCACGAGTTTATTAATCATTCCTCCTGGTGACCTTGGACGTGATTGGTTGTTTATGTGTGTTTTCACACCTTCTAGGTTACTTGTGTTGGAACTGATTGTTTCTGTGACTTGAACTTTGACCCTTTGTGTCTGAAGTTTCTTTCTTATTGGTTGATAAATTTTGTCTATCTCGATGTGTCTATTGATTGATGATTCACTGGAATGCCAAGCTTCCAAAAATTCTCTAGCATTCTTGTTATTCCCTTTGTCTAATATTTGAACGTTGTCCCAGTCGAATTGATGTCCTAAAAGCTCACTTCAAATTGAAGTATGCGCTGAAGATGTCACCCAGTAGGGCGATGAAAGCTTCGCAAACTAATCATCTAGCTCAGAGAACAAAACCACATCAAAATTATCCACTTGAGCTACAAATCTTCTCTATCATATCCAAGCGAATTCTGTTTTTTTAATTGGACAGACTGGTAATGCATTATAAAGAGTTATACACCTATACTTTGTTTGTTGATTACTACTTATGTTATCATTCGCATCACAAGTTGTGAATGGAATAATTTCGGCTTCCAGAGAAAACTGTAAATCGCAGATGGTGAATTTAATTTGACTGGATTGTAATCATACTACTGGCCAAAGAAAAACAGTAGTATGTGTCTAAGCGTATAAAAGTAAAAGTGATAGTCTCAGAATAAGAAAGCTGATCGGAAACTATAAACAGAATTACCAGTAGGATTATTATTGTTCCCTTGGATTCCGAGTGGAACATAGGGTTTCAACATCATGTCTCCACTTTTCCTACCCTCTGTGGTCCTCCTCATCTGGTCTGACTATTGCCCATAGTCTCTAATTTCTTCCGCACACAACCTCCTCCATGTCGCCTTCGAACTAACACCCGACTCGTCGTTTCCTATTCGGGTTCTACTGGAGCGATGACCTTGCACTCTATGTCATATAGCTATCTCCTCCATGTCTGTCCAATCCATCTCCATTTTTTTCAGAATATTTGCTGATCAGGAGGTTTCCGGTTGATTCGTTCCCAGAGTTTATTGTTACTGATTCTTTCTGACCCTCTGATATTTAGTATGGAGCCAGGGAAGGAGGCAGGTGTTGATAAAAGTCTGCAATAGCCGGTTAGAAATGCTTTTCGTAACGCGTACAGCTTCTCACCCATATAGAAGAACTGATTCAACACTAGTATCGAATTAACACCAGGAAAGAAGCGAGTAATCATTAATATTGATGCAAATAAGTACACACAAGCAAAACACAAAACAAACTTCAAGAAAAGGCATTTTAATTAGCATCTAAAGTAGTATATTATGGAATTATATATTTATGAACATTACGTCTGATGAGAAAATGATGCAAAAAGTTCCTACTTCGACACAAGACGAAGTAAAACTGGCTTCAAGGAAAAGCGAAATGATAACACTGGGTCCAAGTAAAGTGACAGGATGAAAAGGTTCCCGATAGGAATTCTAAATTTCAGTAGACTTTCTCGTTCCAGCATTTTGATAAATAGGACCACCAAATCAGAACATATCTTCGAATTCCTTCCCATCAAGCTTTATTTTTTCTTGAAGCAGTACTGAAGTTGATGCGTGGGGGTCAGCACATAAAATGCACAATAAACAACATTAACAGAACTAAGGGAACGAACAAAACAGGAACCTACTGCCCAGGAGATATGCCGGAGAAAATGCAGATGAATCGGCCACATGCCGACGAGACTGTCGAGTGTCATTTGGAGGAGATAGTGTGATGAGATCATAGCTCATGGGTAATCATGCAACCAGCTTGCAAGGACTGAAGAGAAGAGAATTAAATGGAGAAGTGCTGCTTGAACCCTATATTCCTCTAGAAACCCGATGGAATGATAATAATACCTGCCACTGTAACAGTGAATGATTAGAATTTTAACCAGCAGTGTTACAGCATCTAACTTTTTCATTCTCTCTCAAATGATCCTGAAGAGAAAAGAATCACTGAAAATTATACAACAGAGATAGCGCATTTCGGTTCATACTAAATCAGTCAATTAGCGGGAAATTTAAATTTAAAAGAAGTGAAAAAATAAAAGCTGGAAGCCATTGCACAAGAGGTGGCTCCCAAGAATACCATCATTCGCTAAAAGGTGCAGGTGTATCACGCTAACAGGTCTTCATCAACAAGAAATACGCATCTTGTATTCCATTGCTAGCCACTATAGACCAAATGACTTCATGTCAACCCTCAGACATCGTCGAAGCATCCGTGCTAGGAGCCGATATGTCAACAGACATCGAATATTTTGGTCCAAACCAACAAGAAATACAAAATTACCTTAAAAAGATAACAGTGTGCTAATTTTCCCTCCTACTCTTCAAACAGAATTAACAGTGACTGAATGCCTATTATATTATTACTCCCCTGGGTTTCGAGCAGAACATCTCTATTTCGTTCTGTTATCTGGAGTCTCATTTACCTGGCTCTACGAGTAAACACAAATTCTCTTCTCCTCCCAACATGATCTCCTCAATGGCGTCCTCAGAATCCCACCCAGTTCATCGTTATCCATTCGAGTTCCAATCAAGCGATACCCTGGTGCTCAATGTCATTCAAGAGTCTCCTGTGCATGTGTCCAATCCACCGCCATTTACTTCTGCTTATTTGCTAGGTTATATGTTCTTAGTTGTGCGTTCGTGGCACAGTGGTAGAGTGCTCGCCGACCACGCAGGTAGTCCGGTGTTCGACCCCCGGCCGATGCACCAGTAGTAAGACTGGTAAAAATGGAAGGTTGTGGGGCATGAGGCCAGCAACCCCATCCTGTAAAAGTAATCACCGCTACCACCAAAACTTCAAAGCTCTAGCTTGAATCCCTATGTTCCACTGGGAACGTAAAGGAATAAAAAAATTCTTAGTTAGTTTGTCCCTAGAGTTGCTTGTTGCTTATCCTTTCAAGCTGGCCAACCATCTGATCTTCAGTAGTGAGTCAGCAAAAGCAGTTATTGATGAAATTCTGTATTAGCCTGTTGCTAATGCTTTCCTTGACGAGCACACCAAGTTTTTGAACAACATAGAATTAATGACTGACTGGCTGACTTGACATTAATATCGAAAATTTGAATCTCCTTGCTTATAACAATAATAACAATAGTTTGATGTATTTATTTTTATCAGAATTCAAGAAACCGATTCAATCAAAAGTAAGAATCAAGGTGAATTATTTTACTTAAGATTAGATAGTGTGAAATATTCCCATATGATGAAATAAAAGTCAATCTGAACGAAGAATATTCTTTTCAATAATTTCTCTGCACGTCTGTGTCTATCCTTCAGTAGCCGTCCAATGTTCATCCAGCAACTCAAAGATGTCTTACCTAACCTTAGCTCTTCTTCATGCATACACCATTTCAACTGTTCCTGTGGTTCAAGTTATATAGGGTGCACGATTAGGCAGGTTCGTCTACGGGTTCGAGAACATTTACCAGCTTGGTTCAGCAGGGGGGAAATTAAGTGCATAAAAAACTCGATCCCGTCACTCTTGGTCGATACTGGACATCGTATCGATCGATGTCAATACAGCTTACAGGGTTATATACCGAAATCCGAAGTCGCTTTCACGTACAGTTCGCTTACGTCCCCTACACATAGCTGAAGCCGTTGCAATGAGATCGACTAAACCGGAACTTTGTATCCAAATAGGACACGTCCAGACGCCGTTCCTACCGTGGCCAAACTTGGATTGAAAATTTTTCTTCTCACCAAGAGTGCTCCTTCCCCTTAACCCTCTTGGTTTTTTACTCTGCTTATTATTACAAATATAATATAATAGAGAATGAATTAACCGAACGTTTGAAGAAACTAAAGGAAGAGCAGATATTTTCTGAAAGTTTATGTGAAGAAATCAGACCAACGGGCACGTATACGCCAAGATTGTATGGCCTACCTAAAGTGCATAAACCAGGGTACCGTTAAGACCAATACTTGATATGCGGAATTCGCCCTACCATGCTCTAGCTAGATGGTTAGTAAATATTCTCAAACCCTTGCATGAGAAGATAGTGAAATATAGCGTCAAAAATGTATTTGAATTCGTAGACAAAATAAAAGATATTAACATCAAGGACAAAACCATGATATCTCTGGACATAACATCATTATTCACAAATGTACCTTTAATAGAAACAGGTAATTACATAGGTGAACAAGCGGACAAGCTGTCGATAAACATCGGCATACATACTGGGATCCTAAAAGAATTGATATTAAGATGTACCATGAATGTAAATTTCAAATTTAACGGCATGCTTTACAGAGAAGTGGATGGGGTGGTGATGGGCTCCCCATTGGGTCCCATTCTGGCTGATTTCTTTCTAAGTAAGCTAGAAAATGGACCTCTGAACAACCTTATCAGTAAGCTCTCATTTCATTGCCGATATATGGATGACATCTTTATTCTTTGTGATAATGGTTCTGATAAGAGTACAATAATTACTGAATTCAATGAAGTACATTCGGCTATGAAATTCACATGCGAAGAGGAATGCCAAGACAGAATTGCCTTCCTGGATGTCCTACTTACAAGAAAACCAGATGGTAGCATAAAAAGAAATCTGCATAGGAAAAGCACTTGGACAGGACAATATACACATTTTCACAGCTTCGTTCCTATCAAGTATAAAAGAAATTTAGTGAAGACCCTCAGCCACAGAGTTAGAGCTATATGTTCAGAAGAAGTAATTGAAGATGAATTAAGCATTGTGTATGATACTTTGATCGAAAATGGCTATCCCGAAAAATTTATCAAGAAACATATGACAAAGGAAACGGAAAAGTAGTACTCACTATCTGTAAAAAAAGCCTCTTTATATACAATAACAATTCATGGGCGATATACCAAGCGAGATAATTGCGAAGAAATTAAGAAAATCAGTTCAAAGAACTTTTGCTGCTGGCGAACTACACGTATTATACGACCGATGGTGATTCCTCGACTGAAAGATGAAGTACCTAGACTAGCCACTTCTAATTGTATCTATCAATTCAACTGCGCTTGTGGAGCCAGTTATACTGGCCGTTGCTCTAGGAACTTGATTTTTCGTGCTCGAGAACATCTCCCAGCATGGTTAAGTAAAGGTGTAGTGAAAACTATTAACAGCTCGATATTGGAACATCTGGTGCAAACAGGCCACAAAGCCAGCGTAGATGAATCCTTCTCTATATTATACCGGGTGCCAAATAAATTACCAAAAACATCAGAGCACCGCAAGCTCCAAACAGCAGAGGCTATTGCGATTCGCCTCAAACAACCAGCACTCTGTGTCCAAAACAAGCAACTCCAGCCCCTACTATTGCCTTGGCCTTCAGTAGAAGCTATGAACTCATGAATTTGTAATATTATCCTTCCTAATTCTTCTGATATTCAGCTTATTTTATGTTGATGCGATTCAGCTGTAATCTATCAATATTATGGATTTGATGTTATTTAAACAGCATTAATGTTGTTCATAACACTAATTCATTCATTCACTATAATGTATGTATAAATGTAGAGCCTGATGATGAATTTATCCAAAAAAGTACTCTTTGTTCAGTATCCATTCTTTTGAAAATTTCAATGGGCATTTTTAATCAGTCAAAATATTATTATTACAATTATTATTTGTTATAATTTATGCCCTTCATGCAAACATTCCCTCAATACTATCGAATTTTTCATTTATACTATCCGGACTTATTATTAGTGGTATTATCTCTTTTCTCAACATATGCCTCCACCTGTTTCATTTCACACACTCCTTATTTCATTATGAACCTCCCATTGCAGTCTTACTATCTCCTGTTTAACACAGACCACTTTGTATTAGCCACCCACTCACCTGACACCTTTTATAACCTTGAACTGACTTGTCAATTTTCTTACCCCACACTCTACAAATCTATTATGACCAATCACCACCATTGTCTCCCGTTTTACAATATTTTGGTAATCGACTTCAGCCTAGCACGATGTTTGTCACACAAATACGACTAATTATTTTGACTCCCTATAACTAATCTGTTATTCTACGTTAAGAAAAAATGTATCCGTCGCATAACTGGCCATTATTGTAACGACAACAAATATTATATTGTATAATGATAAAAACCAGAAGAGAAATTATTGAAAAGAATATTTTACTTAAGGACAAGTTGCACCCTGCTTCTTAATTCTATAATTCAAATCAGGAAAAAAAAATTATTAAAACACAGACCTTTCTATCACAGATACAAGTGGTAGTAGTAGACATGCCTACTTGTTAGAAGTATGTGGAAACACAAAATATCACATGTAAACGCCATGTAGAGGAGAGTGAGAAATTGGTCGGTGTATGCATCGCCAACTACATAAGATGAAACCATCTAACAAACACAAGTTGATACACGCTTTCCTGGTTTTATGAGTACCTCTACCTAACGTCAACTGATATGGATAGATATCTGATGAAATTTTATTTTTCTCAATTACTAAAATGGTACACATCACATTCTTGATACCTAGATTGAAAGTACTTTAGTTAGCTAGTGAGAGATTAAAAAAACGAGAAGAAGAAGAAGAAAGACTGAGAAGGATTTTTATTGAATCACATGATGTATTTAAGAAAAGTACATCATATTCATCTGTTTGAGTATATCAGAAAATTTTTTAGTAATAATAGTAGTTACTATGCATTAAGTGTAATAATAATAGTGGTACTCTAACTGGTGTCAAGTCGTGAACAAAATTTGTAACCAATCAAATCGCTGCAACACCAACACTTGACAGTTAGTCTGATAATCAATGACCACTGGCTCTATACACAAAGTTACCCGCAGTTTTAGAGAGATGACGTAACAAGCGGGGTCCACAAAGCCAGGAGACATGATAGTTAGTCGTCTGTGACATTGGCTAGTGGTTGTACTGTATATCGCGAATCGGCAGAAGCTGGAATTCACAGGCCATTGAACTAAGTCCCAGCGACTGAATGGTCTACTAGCTCATCTTATAACTGGAAGATCCTGGATTCGAACCCGGCGGGTGCGTACCGATGTAAAGTTCGAAATACGAAACAGCTTTCCAGTACTTCCAGGTTTACTAGTGATTCTTTAATTGATGTTAGCTTGCGTTAAAACTTGAAACCAATCAAATCCCCGCAAACCAACACTTGATAATTATATGATTACGATGTCGTCTTTAGATTTCTAACTTTGAGTAAATTAGCAATTCAGGCATTTTCACATTGACAGAAAATAGGATAGTTTGAAAATCCCCACCAATCATAAGCAATTATATATATATATATATATATATATATATATATATATATATATATATATATATATATATATATATATATAAATGTAGTATGTGAAACTACCAAAGAAGGGGGACTCAAGTCTTCTCAAAACTCCGCTTGGAATAAGCCGGATTCATGAAAGGCCAATAATGTCTGGATCAAACTGCAGTCCTACACATCATCATCAAACACAGCATAGAATGGCAGCCAAATCTCACTCTACTTCAATTATATCGACTTTGAAAAGGCTTTCGACAGCATTGATCATGAAGTGATTTGAAAAGTGCTTCAGCACTGAACAGTGCCCCAAACCTTCATCAATCTAATTCTATAGCTGCATGACAGTGGCACATATCAAGTGATTCCCGACAGAAAACTCAGCGGAGGCTTCGAAGTAAATACAGGAGTAAGACAAGGCCGCCTGTTATCATCGATGATATTCTTGATTGTGATGGACTACATCATGCGCTAGACTGTATACAGCGGAAAAAAGGGAATACGTTGAACTGATAACAAGACTCTAGAAGATCTGGAATTCATGGATGATTTATGTTTAATGTCACACAAAGTCGAAGACCTACAATACTCAAGATCAGATGGTCAGAAAAGATCAGCAACAGGGATCTCTGGTAATGAGCGAACCAACCAGGAGCCGATTGTGCAAAAGATAGGCAGGAAGAAATGGGGTAGATTGGCTGACCATATTCTGAGGAAACCATCAAGTGACATCACTAGACAAGCCATTGCTCGAGTGGAACCCGAAAGGGAAGCGGCGAGTTGGTCGTCAGTGCAAGGTCATGTGAATAGAAGATGAAAGCATGTGGGCACACCTGGAGCCAGGTGAAAACGTTGGCAGAGAACCAAACGTAATGGAAACGTGAGGCTGAAGCCCTATGTCCCTCTAGGAATAAAAGGAAATTATATATATATATATATATATATATATTGCTCTTTTCAGGTGGTGATTACTGAGAATTAGCCACTGGACGGTTGCTTAGTCTACATCAAGGATAAAGACTGCACAGACTTCGCGGTCGAAGCAGAATTTGCAGTCAGTATCATGAAGAAAACGTAGACCAAGTTTGGACGAAAAGTTCCACCCGTTACGATGAGGGACACCAAAAAAGCTCAGGTCACCGGTTTTGGATGGAAAGCATTGACCCTTTACCCTGAGTTTAAGCGACAGCTTTGATGGAATTTCACCGTTGCTGACACAGACTCAGTTATCTTGCGTCGGCGGCACAGTGGTTAGGACTCTCGCCGACCATGCACATGGTCCGGGGTTCGAGCCCACGCCGACGCACACCTGATATCTATGGTCGGCCTGCGAAATTTGGGCTACCGATATCCACGCTGAAAATTCCACACTTGTACCAAAAAAACGGTGTGGAATCAAGCTGTAATCAAAAATAAAAATAAATAATTAAATCTTGGATATATATATATATATAGAGAGAGAGAGAGAGTCATTTATAAGTATTCATTTTGAACAAAGCACTCTGAAGGAGATGTTTGAGGATCAATTTAGTATCATATTCATGCCTATGATCATATACAAGAACCCATCACACCTAGTATGCCATGGTTAAAAGCATCACCACTCAGTTTCACAAATGACCACCTGTACGACTAAAGTAGAAACACTGACTGGTCGCTAGGATACTTACATGTTGTTCTTTTGTTCGCCTTTTACTAATCACGCTAGTTAGTGTTTGTAAGCATGTTTTACAAATGGAAGCATACTACAGTCGATTAACTAAGCTGTGCAGCAGCATGTAAACTTTGGTCAGTTAGGTTGCCAACAGCAACAGTAATAATCAGTTTTGTTTAAGTCTATTATATATTATATCGAAATATTTTTTTAACAGAATGATTATTTACTAATAGCATGTGAACAACGAATTAAAAGTGTAACAGACTTGTTATATATATATATATATATACTTTTCAATGTCCAATGTTCAACGTTCATGTAATACGAAACAAACTAGACGAAATTAAACAAAAACAACAGTTATAAACACAACGAAAGGATAAAAATCATAGACGACTTCTAAAATTTGTTACAATCATTGTCTACATAAGCAAATCAATAATTCTCAATTTTCATTCGCACAAAAGTTAATTAACGAAGAGAAAGCATTCAAAGTAACTTTGTAAATATAAGTGTCGATTGGAAATCAGACGAGTAACGAAAGCTCTGGCGATGTAATATGTACATAGCATAAAGTTAGAACTTTTGAGCAAAAATACTAATCTGTACAATTTGTTTCGTTAACTTGGTCTTAGTTTTTTTTTTAATCTTGTGATTCGATAGAACATCTTCGTTATTATTCGTCTTTATTCCATATTGTTTCATTTCGTCTTGTTCCCTTTTCCATATTTATGTTATCACATTCTAACATTTTATTTTCTGATAAATAAAGCAAGAACAACAGTGGCTTGTGCAGAATAAGATGGTACCATCATTTATTTCAATAGCTTCTCATCATCTACATACAGACTAAATATATTATTAAATTTATGTACAGAGTAATTTTAACATCATTGCAAATGTTAAATTACGTCAGTTAACAAGAGACTCCACTTTTTAATAGACAGTTTTCAGAAATTACACTTATAGGATTTATACCCAGAAAGTTCAAATTTAAACAAAAATAAAACCTTGGGCACACTGACAAAAGAGTTACGTAATAAAGACAGGGGGTGAATAAGATGATGAATAACTAATAAATTGAGTAACAATTTCATGCAATCAAGTCAAGTCACAGAAACAAGTTACACCCTATCAGAGGAGAGAGCGGTTAAAGCCAAAGATTATGTAGTCAACTGAAAGATGGGGTACAGACATCCAGTTACCAGGGCAAGGGAAGACTGAAAGTTGCTTCTTTCTGAACACATAAGTCGAGTCCCAGTAGTATGATTGCAATTGCTTCGGCAAACTTGAAGAGAACTGCGCTATTTTTCCTATCAGTAGTTTTAAAGGGTTTCATGGCGTCTACCTCACCACCGTGTCGACAAGACGCCTGGCGGTGAGACTACTAAAAGAGTTTCTTCCTTCGAAGTGTATATTTTTTGGTACATATTGAGATAATGGAAGGTATGCCCTTTTTTCTGTTTTCCCAATGTGACTTCTATCTCAGATACATGTTAATATCTATAAACAGTTAGAGTTAAGGTGAGAAGGCTATCTGTTGACTTTTGACCGTACCGAAGAGCGCGTTGTCCGATAAACGGGAACCAGCTTAGCCGTAGGATAGGTTTTGGTTAGTGAGGTATTCAATCTTCTTTTAACTATTCCTGTGGCGTTATCACCTTTAAAATCGAGTTGAATTAAGATAGGCTTTTTCTTCCCATTGTGATTTGTTTGGCATTTGAACCTCCACATCTTCATTACGTGTCAATAAATTCCTGGAGGGTAGCCGCTATTTTTCAACCTTTTAAATTCCCATAGTGATGTCCTTTTAAATGTTTCAATGTACTTAAATGGATTAGAAATATGAATGAAACAAGAAAAGTTAATAAAAAGTTCACCAGACATAAGTAAACAGTTGGTTTTTAATTACTGAAAGATAGTGATTCATAATCACCTAAGCAAATACTATTGCACTTGAATAATTCGATTGACTGCCAAACTATTATATATATATATATATATATATATATATATATATATATATATATATATATATATATACTCACACGCCAACAAATACAGTTGTTAGTGTTTACTCTAATCTGCGTGTAAATAGGATTATTGTACACCTAAAAAAAATGAAATCATCTCAAAGAGAATTTTCTTCATTGAGATCAATATTATTCTACATTTCAATGGGGATTAATCGTTATGATCACTTTATTGCGAAAAGCGCATTCACAAAGAGAACAGAATCCCCAGCATGTTGTTTTACAAATTAGCAAAAGTTTAGAAGATATGGACTTCGCGGGTTGTTTATGTTTAATGTCACATGGACTCGAAGATTTACAGGTGAAAACCAACAAGTTGGCTGAAAAGGTTGGTAGTGGAAACAGCAGTTCAGGTGAACATAGACAAGACGCAGGTGATGAAAATAACCAACAAACCACAACAATAATCAATCAACATCAACGTGAAAAAATTTGGAAGACTTCTATTCCTACACTTACTTAGAAAGCATCGTTCCAACTACTGGTGATGGACAAGGGTAAGGATGTCAAAACCAGAAACGGAAGGGCAATGCAGACTTCCCTCACTTTGGAATCAGTTTGAAAATCTGCTGCAAAAAGTATAAAGAACAAAATTCAGATTTTCAACAAAAATGTTAAGTCACTTCTTTTATATACGGCAGAAACTTGACACTCGCTTCACGAAAATCGTTTCCAATCGGCTAAGGAAGAATCTGTCAACAGATGTCTTCTCTGACCGCATAGTGAAGATCAAATGGTCAGGAAGAATTGGCAATAAGGAGTTCTGAAAACGAACCAATCAACGGCCTCCTATTCAACAAATATTCCACAGAAATGGATGATGGCTCAGGCACCCGCTGACGAGACCATCAAATGAAATCGCACACCAGATCATCATTCAAGTGGAACTTGAGTGACAAAGGACGAGTTGGAGATAGAAGAAATCTTGCAGCAAGGAGACTGGAGACTATGGGCAGTCATAGGGCCAGGTAAAGAAGACTGATGAGAACAGGAGAAAATGGAGTTGTACCGACCATCTGTAGTTGAAATGATGATGCCTACATAAGTGAAGGAATTGACCACCGTCAAATTTCTTCCATTGATAATGATCAGTTCTTATTATTGTTGGTCAGTGATCTTCATTACCTCTGTCTTCTCTGTGTTCACTTGAACCGATGTCTCCGCTACCAGCCTCTTCTGCAAAATTGTTGGTTTTCGCCTGTAAATTTTCAAGTCCGTGTTGCATTAAACACAAACCACCCACAAAGTCCAGACCTTCTAGAGTCTTATTGTTGATCCAACGTATTTCTATCTTCGGGCTTTCGACAGCTTGATACATAATCCAGTCCACCACAATCAGGAATATCATCGTTGATAGTGAACAGCTTTGTCTTACTCCTGTCTTCACTTCAGTGGCTTTGCTATATTTTCTGTCGTAAACCACTTGACACGTAACGTTGTCATATAGCTATTGAATGAGGTTGATAGCGATTTCGGATACTGCACTACATAGTGTTGAAGTAGTTTCTGAATTACTCCGCGGTCAAAGGCCAACTCCATCATAGGATAATTGCCCTTGGTAGAACTCAGAGTGACATAGTATTGATAAGTGGACGTCATTATGACCACAATTTGTACTGCTACCCATAATGAAATCATTCCACTCACATAATTTTCCAGCTTCGTTTATATAATCGCATTACTTCTTATTCTTCGACTTTATAGATGGTAATATTTCGCATCTCTCTCGTATTAGCGTTGCAACATTCCTATTGCATTTTGTATGTAGACACTCGGTAAACAAATATTCAGTGCTCAATCTCTCCCCCTTCACCTACCTATGTTACTTCTCATAACTGTAGCTTTGTCCTTTCCCTATTGTGTGCCTGCATTAGAATTTTTAAGTTATTCGTGTAAGAAACAATAATATGATGAATCTTATCAGATGCGATTAACGTCTGGCCTGGAATGTTCAGGAGTTAATTTGAAGTGTGGCTTATATATGTATAACTGTAAATATAATGTCATTTCCATAGACGACTTAACAGGATAAGATATCACTATTGATTGGTCTTGTAACGACAGAAGACAAGGGCCAGGCAACAGATCATTTAATGAGATAATCAAGAGATATTTATAGATTTTTATGTACATTATTATTCGTTATTTTAGTAGGGAAGCAACGTCTTCTGACTGGTTGTTTTCCTGCTGAAGGTTAATCTGCACTGCCTTTGACTATTGTATACAAAGTTATCTGTATATCTTCAAATCGTATTTGCACACGCTAAGTTTACTGTGACTGGTTGTTGAGTTCCTCAGGAATAGGCTTTGTTCTTGTTTTTCTCATTACCCCGATTCAGAAGGTAAACATAGAAGTAAGCTGCTGTTTCCAGTTTTGTCTTGCAGACAGCTCTCATCACAATCGATTTACTCCTTTTCCAAGCCAAAGCGGTACACGTTCGCGAGAGCAACAGGATAACTTCTTTTGAGTACCTACTATATAATTAGCTCTGCAAGAAGAGTTTAATTTGTATGGGATTGATTCCCGATGTAATTGTTGTGAGTTTATATTGTTGAATAGTTCTAAATCACATCGCAATAACATTCAAATATTACTTTTCTGTTAATAGTTTTGTATTCGCCGTTGACGCGCGATTAAATGAGCTTTTTGTTTTAATTGATCTCTGGGATGAAATCAATATCATCCATCCAGTACTTAGTGTTTGTCCAGAGTGAATTCTGTCTGTCTAGATTGCAATGTGGTCACCGGGCTAGGTGGCTAGCTATCTCCATGCTCTCTGAATTCATGTTAGGTGGCTAGAGGAAATCGACGGGAAGCCTTCTATCTATATGTATATTATTCATGTATTTTTTAATATCTTATTATAGCTTGACTCCACACACTATTTTTGATACAAGTATAGAATATGCAGTGTGTAATATCGGTAGCCCAAATGTAGCAGGCCAACCATTGATCTGTTGTGCATCGGTTTTATGCGTTTGGAACTCGTCAACTGAGGCGTACATGCAACACCGGAGGAATTGAAGCTGTCCCTTTTGGAATTCCAGCCTGCATCAAAAAGTGCTGCAGTCACGGAAGCAAGTTCGAATCTCATAAGGCACATAAGTTCCTTCAAGAGTGCAGTTATGTCTTGCTGACGAGTACTAACAAGCAAGAAATCTAGGTTAAGGGCTTCCTGCCAATTGTCTTGCAACCACCTAACATAATTGAACTTTAAATGTCCACTTTTTCTTAAATAATAATTTAATAATTTTTCCTTCACATTCCCAGTGGAACATAGGGCTTCAAGCTAGTGGCTTGAAGTTTCTGTGGCAGTGTTTATTTTTACATGATGAGGTTGCTAGCCTCATGCCCAACCTTTCCTCTTTACCAGGATTATTTCTGGCTTAGAGAGGTAAAGGAGTGCGTATGTGGCCGGGGATCGAACCCCGGACCATGTGCATGGTTGGCGAGCGTCCTAACGGCTGTGCCACCGACGCACTTTTCTTAAATAATATTTCTTTATTAAAAAAATCTGAAGTGATGTCACATGTTGAAAAAAATATGTCTACTTACATTCAGTTTACCAGTTGAAATGACCCATCTTCCTAACCTTGAAGCATTTTGTGACTGGCAAATATTGAATATCTGTTATTAATCGATTCTACAACAGGTTAATTATGACTTCTGTATAAACAGTTGAAGGAGAGAGTTAAAATCCTCAAGAAGAAATAGTTATTTACTGAAATACAGAAAGATATTTTATTGATGAAGGATGATACATGCAGAATACAGGTGTAATTTTCAAGTAGCACATTAACATATTATTATTATCAAAATTGTTCCGTGGAACACGTTTCAGCTACAGAAAAAAGAAAATGAAGTTCTAAGCGTTTCACCTGTGTAGTCAAGTTCCTTTATCATTCACTGTGTCAGTTGCTATGCATGCAATAACGTGCGGATGTAGAGCAATCGAATATAAGTTAAACTAAAAGTAACTTCTTTAGAGTTACAGAACTATGTGGGTTTTTATTGAGAAGTGTGCTTGAGTTTAAACATCACACAGAAACATAAGTAGTCAGATACAGTGTATGACTGACGCCACTGCCTCAGTTTTCTACATTAAAATAATTAACAAGGAAATGCACAGATTACAGAAATACATACATATTTTTTTAAAGACTGATTAGGGAACAAAGAATATTTCGTACGATAACTTCTTTACCAGGTTCTACAATTATATGGCCAAAATAATTAAAGAATTATTGTCATTTTGATTGGACACTAGTAACTAGTGTGATGTGTCTAGTCCTTTCTTTGATGCACACTGAATTCTATCTGTCAGGTTTGTAATGTGGCCACTATTCTACATAGCTCTTCATTATAGTGCACATTGATTTGATGATATTAGACGGTTGGAGGCAATCATCAGGAAGCATTAGCTACACCTAGGTTCCGTGCTAACTGTCACTCACCAGTCAGCAGGGAATTTCTGCAACCTTGAAGGAACTCATGTCCCTTCTTAGATTCGAACCCACGTCACCCCGTGCTGCAGTCAGAGACGTTACTAATGAGCCATTCGGGCTCGCTGTTATCATTATTATTATTATTATTATTAACAACATTAATGTTTAATTGAATTTGAGATTTTCCCGTCGATTGATTGAACCGAAGTGCTCAGTCTCAGGTTAAGATGTCGGCTTCTTGTGAAGATGCTTCGACGATGTCAGGGCATTTAATTAGTATTTAATTGGTGGAAGGTGACTGGCAGTGGAATTCAGGATGTACTTCGGTCCAATCGATCGACGGGAGAAATCTAAAATTCAATTAAATTGATATGACCCGTTGCTCATGAGGTGGCTCTTGTGGCCCAAGTGATCTAGTGGATAACGCTTTGGCGTTTGAAACTATGGGCACTGGGCTTGAGCCTCGGTGGGAACATCATCACTCACTGAGAAATGCAGATACATCCAGATGACGAGTCCCATATAGGACGAAATGCGCATCCTGGATTCCATTGCTAGTCACCCTCCACCGATTAAATACTAACATTATTGTTTCATATTACATTGAATCAATATGACTGATAGACTACAGGTTGGAAGCATTTGAAAGTGATAATAAGATTTAATATGACACTAAAGTGCACATTAAATAAATCAAAGTAACACACAGTTTATGAATTTATAGGTTCCACATCAAGCCAGATTCTACATCAGACTATCGGAAAACAGAAAATAGGAATACGTCGAACCGATAAGGAGACCGAAGAAGATCTGGATTCCGCAGATGATTTATGTCTGATATAATACAAACTTGAAGACTTATATACGAAGACTATGAAACTTGCGGGAGAAGAAGCAAAGACAGGACTTCAAATGAGCATAAAGAAGACGGAGGTGTCGAAGATAATCAACCAACAAAAACAAGCACTGATCATTATCAATGGAAGAAATTTGATGGTGGTCAATTTCTTCACTTATTCAGACATCATCATTCCAACTACAGGCGACACGGATGAGGATGTCAAAACCAACCAGGATCGGAAAGGCAAGACAGACATCCATCTTCTGCGATCAGCAGGATAAAGTACGAAATTCAGATTTTAAACGAAAAGTGTTAAATCGATTGTTCTATAGTGGGGCTGAAACTTGATACGTCGCGAAAATCGTTTCAAACCAGTTACTGCAGCAGCTGCCTTCCCTGGCTCCACACTGAATATCGAATAGTAGAGTGGGAAGGATTACCAACAGTAAGGCGACGAGACAATCAAGATCCTGTTGCTCAGCAGATACGTAGAAGAAAATGAGGTGGGTCGGACATACGCTGAGGAGACCAATGAGTGACATCAGGAGTCATGCCATCACTAGAGTGGAATACGAATGAGAAACGACGAGTTGGTTGTTGATCCGAGGGTGACATGGAGGAGACAGTGACAGAATGAGATTAGAGACTATAGGCAATTGTGGAGTCAGCTGAAGAGAACAGAACAAAATGGTGATTTGCTATTGACTCCCTACGTTCAACTTGGAACCCAAGGGAACAATGATAATAATATAGCGGGCCAGGGTAGCAATACTGACTGGGCCTGATTCTTCTGCGCCCTGAGTTTCAGTTAATATATATATATATTCAGGTAGGTAGTTGCCTGATGTTCTAGTGGGAAGTCGTAACCAATAGGGTGCAGTAGGTCGGGTGTGAGGACAAATATTCGCCGAAGACATTGGATAGCGCTTGCACTATATCGTGAATTGGTAAAAGTTAGAATTCATGGGCCATTGGATCGGGTCCCAGCGGCTTAATGGTCTTAGACTTCGCCTTGTAACCAGGAGGTCCTGGGTTCGAACCCCTGTGGTGGGCGCGTACTGCTGAAGAGTCCCGAACCGGGTTGACGAAACAGCTCTCCAGTACTCCCAGGTTTTCCAATGGTTCTCTGACCAATGTCACCTCATGATGAAATCCTGTAACCAATCAACCAAATCCCTACAAGCCAATACTTGAATAACCGAATTGTAATAGGCCTCTGCTGTTCGGAGTGTTCGTTATTTGAATGCCTATAGTAATTTTACTTAATACCTGATAGATGATACAGAAAGAATTCTTTATTACTAACTTTGTGGTCTTTTTGGACGAGGTGATCTAATATAGAACTGTTCTTCAGATGATGTCAGTTTAGTATAAAATCTGGCTTGAATTTAATCATACGCCTAAAAGCCTACAACTGGAAGTAAATTATACCTGTATAGAGAATACGATCACTCTAACCATAAGTGTATTATTAACTATACATATTTTAACTGATAATCAAAACTGATTGGTTATTTCTGCATCTTCTGTTTGTAGCACGGTAAACTATCTGATATAATTCTAATTTGTCTTTCCTGGCCTATTGTGTGATATAATTAATGAATTTATAATTGTATAGTTTGAAAAAGAATTTTTTGAAAACAATTTTTCTGAATTCTCTTATTCATGTCCTGAATAAGTGTATTTAATGGAATTATATAGTGAGGCCTGTGGTACTAACCAACATCTGTAGGCAGTATGTTGTATGTGATGTTTTCTGTAGGTATCTTGAGCAGCAGAGCGATAGATTAGGTTGCGATGGGAAGGATTAATGAAACATACTTATGAAACAATTCAGAAAGTATGAAAGGGAGACAAACAAAAGCAAAACATGAAAAAAACTTTAACAAACTGAAAATTTCGCGTAGTTAGTCACATCTACAGTATGATCACTAAATAATGTGATGTGGAGGGGATCAGTTTCTTCGAGGTTGCAGATACAGATTAGTGTCAAGGGACAGTAAGCTCAAAACTTAGGTCCAGAGCTTCCTCCACCGATTTCTCTCAACCATCTAGCTTGTAAGTATCTTAACAGAATATTATTTCCTATGTTCCACTAGGGATCATGACGTTGTTTGCTTAGTAGTGACTAGCAGTGAAGTCAAAGATACACACTTCGTCTTATTTAAGACCCGTTAGTTAGATGTAGCTGCCTTCCCAGAAAGCAGTGGTGTCCACTCCCTCTTCTAGAATCTATCTGACCTACCACCCGTCCTTCTAAGCACCAAAGCGCCATCCATTAAGCTGATGAGGCCAGTTATCTTCAAAAACCTCTTTGGAACGTCCGCACTAGCAGATGACATGTGATTAAAAGCCAAACGTTTCGGTCAAAGTAGTCAAGTATTTCTCAAGAGTTAGTTTGTAGGAATTTGATTTATCCCAAGTTTCACGAGAGATTGACATCATTTTGGAAATCATTGAAAACCACAGCGTACTGGACAGCTGTTTTGCACTCCTTGTTTGGAACCCACCGCGAAGGGTTCGGACACAGGACCTTCTGGTTACAAGACAGTCTCGTAGACCATTCAGCCGACTCAATGACCCTTGAATTCTAACTTCTACCTATTCATGATTTTAGCACCACTATTAGCCAATTCCATGGTCGTGGTTTCGAATCCTGGTAGTGGGTGTGCCCTAACGAAGAGTCTCAACCTAGGAGGATGAAACAGCTGTCCAATACCCCTCCGCCTGGTTTACAATGATTCTCAAACTGACATGAATCCTTGGTCAAATTAGTCAAACAGTTTTATCAGATATGGATTTATTCCACGCTTACAATAAACGCTACTAGTAGGGTGTGTTCGATTAATTGAATTTCTAAAATTCAATTAATCATACCAAAAAGAGAAACTCCTTACACTTGAAAGAAGAAAAGATAAAGACCGACCAAGCGATTATTCTAGAGGGAAAGAAAAGGTCTTCCCTTAAAAGAAAGAAATTGTTTTAAATTTTTTTGCTTTAATTTTCTTTTCATTACATGAAGTATTTCGCTTTACATTATCCTCTATGTAACAAAAATGGATAACAACCTGGGGAAGCGGAAGAGAAAGCAGTGAAGGCTAGGATGGGGGAAAACAAATACATAAATGGTCTCCTCCTTATACTAGTATACTAATCTAAGTTGAATTGTTTTCGATTTCTTCACTAACTCTTCTTTCAATTAACTGAACTTCTTTAATACTGTTTTCTTTCCTTCACCCAGACCCCCCCCCCTCTTTTTTCTTTGTATTTTCAGTTTTTATATGAATGACCTACCTTAACAAACACAAACAAAATAAAAAATATAAAAACAAGCCACCTACTGTGTTGATTTTTTTTTGTTTTTGATGACCTTTTGATTAACCTGAAGAACAACTTGAATAAAACAAAATAAATGAAGTCAGTGGTCACTTCTAAGGAAAAAAAATTTTTTAATGGAGGTTTCCTGTGTTTGTTTTTGAAAACTGTGTTTATTTCTTTAAAGTCAAGGTAGAGATTCATTAAAAAAACAGTATGCTGTCTCGTCCTAATCTGGTACTCTTCATTAGTGAGTGAGCACCTACGAACCCATTATGAATGGAACTAAGAGTGTTCAATTTATAAGGCAAATGAGTGAGTTGAAATTTAAACCTGAGCTATGAATTCTACATCAAATCGACTCTGAGTAAGGTCACCGCTGCATACTTCCGAACAGTTATGAAGCAGAACAAAACTAGCGTCCAGTACGAACTGATTTCTGTTTGGTTTTCTAAAGGAGTTGGCTTGTGACCAAATCTATTTTATAACCGATGAAATCCTTAAAAAGCAACACCTGAAAATAATCACCGAAAATATCCATTGAGTCATGAAGAAAATAAAAGACAAATTCAGCGATGAAAATTTTCTTTATCAACGAAATCATCTTCAGAGGGTGTACAGTATGTATCAATTTCTACAGCCGACAAATGATCAATGGGTGTGTGAAGGATAAACTGCCGCTTTGGGCCACCCCAATGTGTGTTTATAAATTCACCAGCTCGTGTGGAGTTAGTTATATTGGCCGCCCGCACAAAGCGCACACTCTCTCCAAACGCAACTCTGAACACTATTCAGCATGGTTAGCAAAGGGATAATGTAAGACAATTACTAGCTCAATTCTTGACCATTTGGTGAACTCAAGTCACGTAGCTCCACCAGAGTCGTCTTTCAAGATCATCGACAAATTGAAGCCAAGTGGTACAAAGGGAGTCAGGTTTCGGCTTTTGTGTATGGCGGAGGCGCTGGCGATTCGTCAATACAACCCTGAACTCAGTATACCGAAAAATTTTGTCCAGTCTCTTATTCTACCTTGGTCTTAACCTCTTCACTAGTCGTTCCCTGTAAAAAAAATTTGATTTTTTCTTTTCTTTTTTAATTTTACTTTTAGTTTGCTATTGCTTCAATAATGAATTCACTATTATCACTCTCATATGCCTCTCCTGTACATTTCACACCCTTCTCACGCTTGTTAAACTGACTCTCAAATACTTTTATTCTCACTCAATAGCAATTTTAACCTCATCAAATTTCTGTCTTTGTGCCGTAAAACCACGTCATTTACAACTTTTAATTTTCACTTCTAAAGCTACTTCTGAGTAATTATATCAATTATGTCACCTCCTATTACTCAGTAATAGACCATCTGAAAATAAGTTAATACCATTTAAAGATGACACTGTCAGTAAGAATAAGCGTATTTAACGGAAAAACTAGTAGAATATGAAAAGCATTACTGCGACATGTTCGACTGACAAGAATTTGTTAGTAAAAAATTGGTAACGTCTTCTTCAACACCTCCTGTCTGCCTGTTGGGTTGTCGAACTTTGAACACAGCCACTCAATGACCTTTCTCACGCGAACTGTTGTAGCTAGCTTGACCTCACAATGAGGTTCACAAGACGACCAGATTTGTTCTCTGCCCCTACATACGGACTAGGGCTGCAACAGTCTTGAAATACTTCACAAAAACTCTCACGTCTTTCTCTTTTAAGGACTGCTGCCCTGGTACCTTCATCTCAGGTCGTGACAGCTGCACCAAAGGTAGCGGCTGAAACTCGTAGTGTTTGGCAGTAAAACTGTGTATTTAGTAAAATACAGACACCTTATATTCAAATTTCCATTCGTAAAACTTCTTCGTATTCTGCTTCACTTGTACTGCTTTCTCAGATCTTCATTTATCCTCCTTAAAGCTTTATCCATCATTCTGCTATTCAAGTTTCTTGTAGATATTATCAATTTACTACTTACGAATTATTGTCAGTAACATGTGCCACACTACTACTGAATAGTCAATTATGTGACTTATTAGCAAACAAAAAGACAGGTAACGAAACAGCAAATAAAGTCACGCTAATAAAAGCTGAATAAAGCAAGAATAACAGTTTTTGTAGAATAAAATGGTACCATCATTTATTTCGTTGGCTTCTCATCCGCTGCTTACAGGCCCAAGTTACTATAAATTTATCTACAGAAACCATTTTAACTGTTTCTTTCTGAACGCATAAATCAGGTTTCAGGCTTTTGATGGAAATGGCTTCAGCAAACTTGTGGAGAATTGAACTCCTTTGCCTAATGATAATTTTGAACGACTTTTCGACGTCCACCTCATGACCCGTGGCAAGGAGATGACTGGCGATGGCACTGTTTAAAGCATTTGTTCCCTTTAGACATAGGCTTTTTGGTAAATGTTCTGAAAATCCTAGATATGCGCTTCTTTCTGTTTTTCCAATATAACTGCTCCCGCAGATTCATGTAAATTTGTATATACAGTTGGAGTTGACATGAGAAGGATATCTATCGATTTTTGATTGCAGCAAAGAGAAAGTTGTTCGATAGATGAGAACGAGCTTAGTTGCAGGATAGGCTCTGGCTATTGATGTACCCAATCTTCTGTTGACCATTGCTGCAATGTTTTCACCTTTATAATCAAGTTGAATGTAGATGGGCTTTTTCTCCTCTGTAATTTGTTCGACATATGAGACTTCAGATCTGCCGTACTTGTTAATGAATCTCTAAGGGTAACCATTACTCTTTGCCGGATTACTTATGCTTCTTTTTTATAACGTTATAATCTGCTATTGCTTTGCATGAGATACTTTTGTCTTTCTTATCGATTAGAAAGAAATGCTCAGTCTTTGATCCTATAGTGGCTTTTAGTGAAAGTGGCTAACCCAGCGATTTACTAAATAACACTTTCGTGTTTGAAATGATTGGCGCTGCTTTCCATTCTCAGAATAGGAACTTAGGCACATTCAAAGCCGGCGAATCCACATTGGGAAGAAGTGAGAGAACACGCTCATAAATAGAAACACTTTAGGTACGACCTACGTAAGTACCTCCATAGATCCTGTTAAACTTATTCATGTACATTGATGTGGCCATTATGGGCAATTTATCTTCAAATTATGGTGTGTGAGTACTGGTTTAACTGAGTTTTCTCTCGACTGAGCTATTTAAGTGATATTGTAGAATATTAGAGATAATTTCATCTCTGTAAGTTAACTTGAGATATAGCTTTTCTCTCATTTACGGTATTCACCATTAAGCTATCTTTAGGTATCGACGTGTGAATTTTTTTGAAAGCTATTGACACCTATTTTCTTGTAGTATAACCTACAGTTTAAATACCTCTTCATTAATGCATTCATGTAAACATATACACCCTATTCTACAGTTGAAGTACTTAATTAAATTCCATTTATAATTCTAGATTAATTTGTTTATTGCATATATCACACAGTGAAACAGTATTATTGATTCCGTTACAACGGAAGCCTTATTTATCGAATCAACTGCAAACATGTATAATAGGAATGATTCAACACCTGTCTGCCCAGATATCTGGAAAATTCTACTACCCGTATTTGTTATTTATTCCTTTACGTTCCCAGTGGAACATAGGGCTTCAAGCTAGAGGCTTGAAGTTTCTGTAGCAGTGGTGATTATTTTGATAGGAGGGGTTGCTAGCCTCATGCCCAACCTTCCCTCTTGACCAGCCTTACTACTGGATTAGTTAGGTAAAGGAGTGAGTCAACCGGGGATTGAACCCCAGACCACCTGTGTGGTCGGCGAGCACTCTACTACTGTGCCACTGACGCACACACTAACCTTATGACAAATAGAAAAGAATAAAGAAAACTATACAACGAAAGTTTTGAGGTTTTGTGATTACAATTGATATGATTATGAACAATAAATTTTGTTGGAGGCTCCATCCAGTAAATACTAATACTGTTTCACTGTGTGATATATCTAATAAACAAACTAATATGGAATTACCTACTACTACTACTACAGTGCCCAAGTATTACACATTTAAATAAATTCCACTTGCAATGAAGTTGTTTGAAACTATGGATGTGTAGACCACTCCAATTGTTCTCTGTGAACAGATTTGAGAGATACACATGGCTAACGAAAGAAAGGGACGGAATGTGCATCGTGGATTCTATTATTCCTAATCACTATTAACCAAATATTACAGTATAAACCTTAAGATATCATCGAAGAGTCTGCATTAGAAGTCGCATTATGAACAGAAACCGAGCCATTCGGTCGATTGAAAATACGAGATAACTTAAATAAAGTTATTCCTGATCCTTTGAATCCTGTAAGCTTCCATACTGTGACCACCTTGTTGATTATTTTGAGAGATTTTCATTTTCGATTTGTAATGAATTTTCACATTGTTTTTTTCTCTTTTCTTGATAACTACTATTCTCTTTTATTATAACTGAATTTAAAACTTTCCGGTTGATTGATTGGACCGAAGTGCTCGGTCTCAGGTTGACATATCGGCTTCTTGTGCTGATACTTCGACAGGAGGTGGCTCTCTTGGCTTAAGTGGTCTAGTGGACAATGCTTTGGCGTTTGAAACTATGAACACTGGATTCGAGTCTCGGTGGGGACATCATCACTCACTGAGAAATACAGATACACCCATCTGAGGGGTCCCAAATAGGACGAAATTCGCCTTATCTTGAATTCCACTGCTAGTCACCATCCACCAATTTAATTCTCTTTTATTATTTGGTTAATTTAAAACGGAATGTACTTTATAAGAAAAAAACAAACAAACTGTGACCTTTATGTGTTGTTTTTGCAATTGTTGATGTGTTTACAGGTTTTGTGTGTGCAAAAATATCTTTTATGAATCACCTGAAATAACCTTTTTCACCTTTCAACTACATGTGTACGTCTACTGTTTTGTTAAGTGTTGCTTTTCTTATACACCATACAAACATCTTGTCAATGCTGTTACTTTATATGAATAACATTCTGTATCAGTAAACATTTCTATCTATGACGCATAAGATTACAAGATAACAGATGGCTACTGTTAATCTATTGAAGCAGATGTTACTAACTTGCTTTAGCAGTTGAATTTTAGTTAATAAGTTTCAGATTTGAACCGTTCTGCATCTATACAACTCTGAACGACTGGGTAATAGTATCATCAAGCCTAACCTATCATATGCTGTGATGGTGTTCTTGCGACTTTTGTTGCCAGATCCACCAAGGATGATGGGATAGTACGCGACGTAATGGTTGTATGCAAGGTTTGAAGGAGACTGTGTGCTATATGCATGCGCCTCGCCCCGATAATCTTTAGTGCGTCGGAGGCACATAAGTAGAATGCTTGCCAGACACACAGGTGGTCCTGGATTTGATCCCCAGTCGACTAAGCCAGTAATGAGACTAGTAAAGAGGGAAGGCTGGGCATGAGGGTGGCAACCCCATCCTGTAAAAATAAACACTTCTGCTAAAGCTTCAAGCCTCAGGGCTATAGTAATCTGCTCTAACAACCATTTTAGTGAGGATTTCAGGATTATTAGAGAATTGATCAATGAAATGAATACCTAGAATAGCTCCCTGATAAAAATATGAATTTACCACTGAAGTAAGAAGTACTTTTTTCTTAAGACTGCAGTATCTTGTTGAAATAACAACACAAAGCCTAGTGAATGTAGTAAAAAGAGAATTCATTGCAACAGAAATTCACTGTCTCTTCACGACCACTCCAATGCTACGTTCAGGAATTAAGGGCAAACTACCTAATCTCGTTTTCTCTATCTGTATCTACCAGTTTTTGACGGCTCCTATGGAGCCAATTACATTGAGCATAAAATTAGGCATGTTCATTGTCGGATTTCTGGACATTATCCTGAGTGGTAAGGTAGCGGACAGACAAGGTATATACGCAACTCTGTCTTAGCTCATCTTATAGGTGCTGAACAAAAAATCGACGTAAACAAGACTTTTAAAATTACCGACCGCATTCCGCCTTGAGTGTTTGTCTCTTCTTCTACAGCTGAAGCCATGAGAATCCATTTTAAGAAGCCTAACATTGGCGTTCAAAAGAAGTTCGTTCAATCACTTTTCCTACTTTGACCACCATTGTTTTAACCGTTTTCATTTGTGTGTTATATTTGTGTTATGCGTTCATCGTTGCAGGAGATTGATGTGTTTTTGAACACTGTAGGCGAACTGAATCAAGAACTGTATTCAAAAAACCATTGATGTGAAACTATTAGGAGACACTGGCTTCACGAGGCAAGTATTAATATTTGTACTTCATATCTGGAGTGTAATCTCAGGACCGAAATATATATTTCCGTTTGTTTGAGATCCAAGCATTCATAGATCTGTAACACAGGGCCATGTTTCCATAAAACGTTTGTTACTACAATCAGTGTTCCGCGTGCAGAAGATATTCTCTAAGGTGTGTAATGATAAACATTTATGCCACTCATATTTAGAAAAACAATAGAGGTAAGAATCGTTCACCGATGATGTGTTTCATTACATCCGACCTGATGAAAGCTAGATTGTAAGATAATACTGCACTTCACTTAGTTTTCATTTAACACCAGCAACAGTTACAGAAGCGAAGTGACATTGTCTTTATGAATTGTGAAGATTATATGTGAGTGATTACTGAAACTGTAGTTCCCTATGGTTACTAAATTAAATTGCACAGCTTGAATTCTATCTGACATTCTGTTTAGTATTTCATTGTTATGCTTATTATCAATTACGCATGTTTTCTGAACCTCAATTCTGTTGATCTTAACAACCTGATACTACTTTTTTTTAAACCATCAATGTTGTCAATAATAGTTAATCTTTAAAAATTATTAGCAACAATGAAGTCCACCAATGAACCAACCAAGAACTCATAACCGAACATATGTTCAGAAGGAGACGGAGACGGATCGAATGCATACTGAGAAGACTGCTGAGTAACTTCACACTTCAAACTCTAGAAAGGAATCGAAATGGGAAATAGCGATTTGTGCGTTGATCCAAGGGTGACATGGCGAGATCATGTATGGAGGATGAGGTGACATCTTATGGAAAATCGTTCATCCAACTAAAGTACGAATGAACGAAACAAGATTAAATGGAGGTGTGCTATTCCACTTGAAACCCAAAGAAATAATGGTAATAACAATAAAGTGGCAACCCTGGGTGTATCTCTTGTCTCTATAATCTAATCAGACAATCCCCAATAACTGTTTCTAGAATATTCTGAAAACTGTAAATTCTTTTCGAATAGAAATCAAATCCTGACTATGTACACAACTTACCTTGATGTAAATCTATCATGTGTAGAACAACCTTTAATTTGTTCAGTGTTTAAGGAGCTTGAAATAATCGAAGCTGAAGAATTTAAATTAGGTCATCATCAATTTTTAAAGATTCACTAGTCAGACATACCGATTAGTATCCTAACTTGCGTTTAATTGTACAAAGATTTGAGTAGCGTGAAGTCCAGCTGAAAGCTTAAAGTAGAAAAGTTTCACTTCCTTTGATCAATGTACTCATATTATGCAAAGTAATATTGTTGAAATTGTTGTGGCTGTATCTACGATCCTCCATGTTTATGGGTGGTTCACTAGTAGAATGTTCATCGATCATACAGAGGGTCAGTGTTCATCACATCATGACTAGCACTTTCCTAAATATCACCAGGTTTACTAGCCGCTTTTAAGCCCCAAAAACATGGAAGGCTGGGTGTGTGGTTTGATACTCCACCTCGTAGAAACAACGCCACCACTGCTAAAACTTTGTAGTCCAGATGTTTTACTCGAAAGGATGGAAAAAATTTGCGATGCCATCCTATTGGGGAGTGTTGACGTGTCACCTTATACCTAAGCTTGATTACTTGCTATGAGACACGAACAAACCACAATCTTAAGGATATTTTTATTCCCCCCTTCAACTCCACCAAGGCTTTCGCTCCTTTTCTTTCATATGCAGAGTACACACGATACACAACAAATCCTGTTTCACACTAGAACTTCAGATACAAAAGTAACTATGCACTGAAGAGTAGCAAGCGGTGTATTCCATATACTTGATAACCGCCTCAACTTCCAGGTTCATAACAGAAAAGCCAGTCCCTCTAACATACACGGAGAAAATGACTGGCTTAGTATAGTTTATTTCTCAACTTCACTAGAATTCTCATCGATATGTAGCACTGGCTTAAGTGCAAGTATTCTTGTGCTTCTAATAAGTTCTGTGATTACCGTCAAGACCTAACACTGTTATTATTCGGTGAGATACGTACTACTTAGAAGACCCAAACTACAACGAAATAGATGCCCTGTATTCCCTAGTTTTCTCTAATTTTCTAAACGATGTCACGAGCTGACATCGGTTGGAGAACCACTAGGAAACCAGCAAGTGCTGGATATCTGTTTTATTCTAGCTTGGGACTCCTCATCAGTACGCAGTCGTCAAGGTTCCGACCCATGGCCTTCCACTTAGAAGGTAAGGTAATAGACTATTCAGCTGCTAAAATGCAATTCAATGGCCTGCGAATTCCAACTTCAGCCAATTCACGATGATCATGTTTAGCAAGGATTCGATTGATTTCAATTTTGAGCTCGAGCTGACGTTGGTTAGAGAATCCTTAATTAATTAATTAATTGATTAACCCAGACTTTAAGTTGTACAGAGGGATCTTCCTTAATTTCAGTGTAGATTGTGTCATCAGACTGTGGTAACAATAATAATAATAATGGAAGTTTTCTATAGTTTGGTTTTTGTAAGGGTTAGTTATGTTTTTACGAGTTGATCACGGTTCGTATCAGTTAGAGAACCATTTAAAACCAGGGAGTACTGGACAATTGCTGTTTCATCCTAGTTCGGGAATCATCGCCAGTATGCACCCACTGGGATTCGCGCTAAATCACGAATTGGTAGAAGTTAGAATTCTCGAGCCATTGAATCGAGTCCCAGTGGCTGAATGGTATACGAGCTTGCCTTATAACCGGAAGGTCCTGGGTTCGAATCCCAGTGGGTGCGTACTGGCGATGTTTCCCAAACTAGGATGAAACAGCAGCTGTCCAGTTCTCCCTGGTTTTCAATGATTCTCTAACTGATACCAACCCGTGATCAACTCGTAAAAAAATAATGGAAGTTTTATTCCAAACATTATATTTGATGCAGTGTGGAATTCCCAGCATGATTACCGCCAACTGGCAAAAGTTGGAATTCATAAGCAATTGAATCGCGTCCCAGTAGCTGAATGGTCTGTTAGCTCACCTTGTAATCTAAAGGTCCTAGGTTCAAACCCTCGTAAATGTGTACTGTGAAGAGACCCATACAAGTGAGGAACAGCTGTCCAGTGCTCCTTAGTTTTCAGTGATTCTCTATCTGGTGTCATTTTTTCACCCAACCAATCGAAGATGAGCTGGTTTATCATCCTTAGCTTCATATTATTACTTTTATTTACTCAGTATTTGTCTCCGCTATATTAAACTACAGCAACCAACCCGATCGACCCTATCACTGACTTTAAGCAAATAATCAAAATTAAGAAGTAATACAAGTAAAAAAAAATGTAAAATAGATGACTGTAGATCGTGGCGTTCTGAGATCCGTTTATATTATTGGTTGCTTTCCTTAATCTACCCCCAAATCCCATTTCGCCCAAATGACCATTCATCCTGTGAAGCTTCTCTACCCCAGCCACCCCTCAGCAAATTCATGTTTTAGTAACTCCATTTAGTCCACTATTTGAACAGTAGTCAAACAGTCAGTCTTCCTAGAACTCTTTAAGAACAGAAGAACTCTTTAGAACAGAAGGGATAATTGGATTTGGTCATGTTACCTGTAATTCTAATCGATTACTGATGGTTATTTAAGGTGCTGATTGATATAGTTTAATTACGCCTTTGTCTCTTTGACGTTATTTTTAGATTATGGGGTTTATGGTGGATTGGATTAATTTAATTTCAGTTATAAGATTTCATCGTGAACCAACATCAGTTAGTGAGATCACTGAAAACCGAGGAGCATTGGAAAGCTGTTTCGTACTTGCATGGAACTCTTCAATAACGCGCATCCACGATTACAAGACCAAGCTCGCTGACCATTGAGTCATGTTGGTTGGAATTCAGTGACCCATGAATTCTGATTTTGCTAGCTCGTGACATAGTGCCACCCCACCAATGTTTTCAATGATCTGAAGCTGTAGTGAGAAGTCATGACCAGTGCGGTCCACCACGTCAGGGTGAAGTGGACGCACACCGAAGCCATTAGTTGAAGGCATCATTATATCACCAGTTGACAAAGTTAGAATTTAATCATGAGCTGACATCAGTTAGAGAACCACTGGAAAATCTGGGTGTACTGGACAACTGTTTCGTCCTCGTTTGGGACTCCTCATCAGTACGCACCCACCAGGGTTCGAACCCAGGACCTTCTGGTTACAAGGCGAGCTCGTAGACCATTGAGCCACTGGGTCCCGATCCAATGGTTCTTGACTTCTAACTTCTGCCAATTCACGATATAGCGCGACCACTTCGCAATGTCTCCGGGTTCGAACCCCGGTGGGTGCGTACTGCTGAGGAGTCCCAAACTAGGACGAAACAGCTGTCCAATACTCCCAGGTTTTCCGGTGGTTCTCTAACTGATGTCAGCTCATGATTAAATCCTCCATACAATCAAACCAAATCCCTACAAAACCAACACTTGAAAGTTAGAATTCACGGACCACTGAATTTCAGCCTAAATATCTGTTGGTTCCGGGTTCGACTCCGGGTGGGTTTGTGGGTGAGCACTGATGAAGAGCCAGTTACAAACTAGGACAAAACAGCTGTACAGTACGACACTACTGGCTTTCAGTGATCTCTCCAAATGATTTTTGTTCGCGGCGAAATCTAACAATTAAAATTAAACTAATTATTTTATTGATTTTACTTTTTATGAGTTATTCTTTGGATGGTGTACACAACTTCACTTGGCCAGCCATTTTTATTGCAACTCTTATTTCTAAACTAGGCATGTCTAAAACGTAAGCAGTTTGTTATGAATCACATTTTTATTTGTCAACGTATTAAGCTCTCTAAGCAAATACAACAAAATCAATATGGACTTATTTTTCGGCACTATGATTGGTCGATATATATATATTCATGTGCATAGGTAATGAATCTATTTCAATTAGCTATTTCAATTAGCCTACAGCTATTTTCAGCCTTACATTTTCTCACTAATATTAGCATACTGTTTGTGTCTTGTGTGGTCAACTATGCCTCCTTTAGCATACTATTATTATTATTTCATATCAGATAAGTTCATAAGTATAAAACTTGGGCACAGTGGTAGAGTGTAACTCCATTATGGATAAGACTTTGTTTTGATGGATCACACATTGTTGTACAGTAATATTTACTGATGACGTTTCGGGCACAAATAATTGCTCATAATCATAAAAATGTATTCACACGACTTCATAACGTGCTTGATGTAGTTCACATCTCTTACTTTCCACTTAACTATATTACTTTTGGTGTCCTAATAGATGAGAACTCCGGAGTGACCTTAAGCTGACCAATCATAAAAATAAGTGATTTTACACAAAAAATGACGTTTCTTTTACAGGAAAATGCCTGAAAACACATAGAGCAGAGTATCTTTCTCTGAAATGGCTTAAAAGTACGTCCCAGTTATAATGAGGAGTATCAGTTGCTAAGTTAGACCAGTTCTGTGCTTGTATTCACCGAGGTGATTTAAGGTCAGCTTTTTTTCTGACCCGTTTATCGCTTTTATCCTGTGGCGAAGTTCACCAGGAGTGCTAACATTCCAGTGACCTTGAACGCATGCTAGCAGTTGGCTAACGGCTAAAATATCAACGCTATTCACAAACTAGGCAGCAAATTTCACCCTGATCACGATTTTAAGCACTGTTTCGACAATGTGTTAATAGCTTATTAGGGTTAAGATAAGTATTGAGGTTAGATTTAGGATAAGGGTTACAATTAGCGTTAGGTTTAGAATTACGGTTTGGATAAGGGTTATGATTAGGGTCAGGATTTAGGTTAGGGTTACTATTAGGGATAGATTTATAGTTGATGTTATTTATTTTAATTTCTTTTGTTATCCACATTCTCCTGGTAACTAGTCGTCAATCCTCTTACTGGAAACCATAGTTAATCAGCTGAAGGCTTTGGGGATCGTAAAACAAATTAAAACTTCTTTTTTTAACTGGATTTGAGATTTTCCCGTCGCTTGGTTGGACCGAAGTGTTCGGTCTCAGGTTGACAAGTCGGCTTCTTGTGCAGATGTGTTGACGATGTCTAGGCATGCAATTAGAAGTTGATTGATGGATGGTCACTAGCAGTGGAATCCAGGATGCGCATTTCATCCGACATATCAACCTGAGACCGAGCACTTCGGTCCAATCAATCGACGGGAAAACTTAAAATTCCAATACTCGCCTAATACATTGACTTGGGGTCGTGCTATGTCGTGAATTGGCAGGAGTTGGAATTCATGGGCTGGCCATTAGATCAGGTCCCAGTGGCTTAATGGTCTAAGAGCTCGCTAGCCTTGTAACCAGAAGGTCCTGGATTCGAACCCTGGTGGGTGCGTACTGATGAAGAGTCCCAAACTTGAACGAAACATCTGTCCAGGTTTTCCAGTGGTTCTCTAACCAATGTCAGTTTATGATGAAATCTTGCAACAAATTTTGTGTTTCAACGAGTTGGTTGGTTTATATGTCACCCTAATTCTAGCCTCAGTGAGAATCCGACGTAAGGCTTCTGATATTCCTTCTCTGCGAATGGTAGTACAATTGAAGCTTTAAGTTCCTTATTATTTATATTACTTTCATTATTCATATTTATGCTCTTAGTTTTCTTATGGATTTTCATGCATTTCTGCATAAATTTCTGATGCGTAGTTATTCACTGACTTATTGATAAAACTCCTGATGCGATTATATAAACACTCAGTTAAACCTACATTTACCGATTCTGGATGGGATGAATTAGTCTTAGAATTTACTAGAATGAGTTGGTTTTCTATAATATCCGACTCATCATCTTGTTTTCGTTTTATTTTACAGTCTAGCATGGTCAACTCACATTGCTCATTTGTCTGACTAAAATGCGAATTGGATTTCATCTACTACTGAATGTGAAAAACAAAGGGATATGTGTCATTCACATATCTTCACCAGCCCGATTATCAAGAAAAATATTCACCGATCACTATGAATGACTGTCATACTAGTCTGAGAATCGATAGATAGGGGATTAGATCCCGTCAGATTAGCTGAATTTATCAGACACTTAGCCTTGTAATCTAAAGGTTGTGGATACAGTCCCGGGTAGGTTCATAGTGGCATACTATGAAGAGCTCTAAATAGGGACGAAACAGGTATTTGGAACTGGACGGTTTTTAACGATCCTTTAAGTGAGATCAATTAAGGATGAAAACTGAGATGATCTGCGCTGTTATTTCAGTATATATTACTGCTAAGGATGCATTCTAGTGGTATGTAGTGAGATGTTTGGGGTTAGTCAGATGAACAGGAGAAGAGTAAGCGAATTTCACATTAGGACAAACTTAGGGAAACAAAAACACTATAGATACTAAGAAAGAGAAGTGGAAGAGGGTGAAGAAAACTGGGGCTAGTAGAACAAGTCGAATTTTCTGTGCATGCTGGACACCTTTTTAAGTCAAGCTGTAATATATTATCAGTACTGAGCACAATTCGAATGACTGAATCCTTTATGAGTTCCCATTGTTTGCAGAGTAACAAAGTTTCATTCCACAAATGAACAAATAGATTTGTCAATGAAGAGCAGAAGAAATAATATGACTTGATCAGCAGAGAGAAACTTGCAGTGTTCTCACCAAGCTACATGACTCTCTGTCTCTCGAGGTCCACCATGAATTTATGCTTGGCGGTTGGAAGTAACTGGCACTAATCCACTGATCTCGGTTTCGTGGAAATTGGCACTGATCTTCAGGGTGTATCTGAAGCCAGTAAAAGAATTGATACTGCCTCTACGATTCAAATCTACATCAAATAGTATTGGAGCCAAACAGAGAGAGAGACTGCAGCTGAGCCGTTCGAACTCTGAGCCCGGCTTACTGAGGAGTACTAGTAGACATACAACTTAGGTTATCACCTCCCTGTCACTTGCTTCCCATAATCTTGGAGACAGTCGCATTGTATCATTCATTCATTCAATCAATCATCCATTTGTTATACAACAAAATTTAATGCATACTAATGCTCAAATTCATTTCAACTACTACTTCTATGAGAATTAACAGATCGAACTTGTTAACAGTAATAAGTAACACTGCAAACTAGAAAAGAAAACATAGCACATTTTAAATGTGATAGTAAATGAAAAGTTCTACGTGCCTTATCATATCTTATCATATGTTGTACATGAGCTAGGACAGATTGAAACTCATTACTAAATTTAGTTTGAATGACTACACAATCATGTAATCGAAATCATTATCTAATCACGTCCATGCGTGCGCACACACGCATACACAATAAGCGCCAAAATGAAAATCAATAAAACTGATTTGTACATTTGTGACAAAGGACAGTCAAAATATAGATTTCATCACCAACTCATTTGTCAGTTAGTGAATCGCTTTGAAAATCATTACAGTATTGGAAAACTGTTTCATCCTAGTCTGGAACTATTCATCAGTTTGCATCAACGACTCCACCAGACAGAGAATCCAGAATCTTCAGCTTACAAGACGAGATGATTCACAAACCGTAGGAGGAAACAGCTGTCCAATACTTCTTTAATTGATATCAGTTCATTATCTGATTTGAAGTACATATTCTCATTCAGAGCTTCGAATATTCTACGTTATTTTTAAAAAGAATAAGGCTTTAAAGTATCTGTAAAGTGAAGCTACCTTTAACCATTGTGGGTCCCAATTAATACCAAAGACAACTAACTGTTGGGGCATTAAAAAGACAAGAGTGGTTGTAGTTAGCTTAACGAAAAGTTTGATTGTTTTTTTTCTGCAGGTTCGTTCGCTTAGCTGTGAAATCCCATTTGTATATATAATATTTTTCTTGGTATGCATGTACAATGTAATAATGAAAAGTAGTTCATCAATAACAGCAACAAAACAGAAATATTAATCACGAATTGATTTCCATTAGAGAACCATTGATAACCAGGAAGTATCTGAAATCTGTTTCGTCCTAGTTTAGGACTCTCCAGAAGTACATCCCATTAGCGACCGAATCCTCGATCTTTAGGTTATAAGGAGAATTTGTATAGCACTCAATGACTGGCATGGAATTCAATGGACCATCAATTTTAACTTCTGCCGATTCACAATATAGCGCAACAGCCAATCAATGTCTTCGGTGAATATCTGTCCCGGGTTCCATCTGAAGCCAAAGCATTAGTGCAAAGTACTGAAGAGTCCCAAAATAGGATGAAACAGCTGTCCAGTACTCCATGGTTTTCAATGATTCTCTAACTAGAGTCATTTCTCGATCAAAACTGAAATCAATGAAGTCTATGCAGACCGGCACTTGAAAATAAGAAGTTTATCGACACAAATTAACCGAAATCAAAAAGATCACATGAAAATAGTGAAAATTAGTTGATACATAACAGAAAATTTAAGAGAGTTCATAAGGCTGAATCATTTGATTCATTCCTTCAGCCTTCCAATTGGAATGTGTCACTCCAAGTTTTTTTGAAATTAAAGTGTGTGTGATGCTTTTCTTTATTTTAAGGGGTAGGGTAGCTAGCCTCATGTCCCAAGCATTCACTCTCTTCCTAACTTACTACTGGCTAAACGAGGCTTAAGGTTGTGTCGACAGGGTATCGAAATCCGGATCACATGTGTGGCTAGTGCGCGCCCTACCAATGGACCATTGATGAACAAGTTTGCATCAATAGTTGCACTGAAAAATAAGCTATAATTTAATTTGCGTACAGATTTATTTATTATTTTTAAATTTCATTATAACTTGACTCCACACAGTATTTTTCATAAAAGCAAGGAAATTTTCAGCATGCGGTATCGTAAGTCCAAATTTAGAAGGCCGAAAATTAATGTCGGGCGTGTGTCTGCCGGGGATCGAACCCCGAACCATGTACATGGTCCTAACCGCTGTGCCACAGTTATCAGTAAAAACGAAGAGTTTAAGTCTAATCGTCTCTGATACACCACTGTCTTGTCCTACGTTTCCAAATGGCGAAAATATTCTAATTAATACAGCAGAAAACAAACGCATAACATGTGGCCCTCAAATACAAAGACAGACAAATTCCAGGTGATACTAACATATGAAATAAAATGTTTAATCCTAATCATTTTTACATGTATATACATATAAGGCGTTGGTGGTACAGCTGTAGAATACTCACCAACCACGCATGTGGTCCCGGATTCGATCCCCGGTCGACCAATTCCTTTGCCTCGCTAAGCCAGTAATAAGACTGATAAAGAGGAAAGGTTAGGTATGCGGCTAGAAACCCTATTCCGTAAAAATAAACACTGCTACTGAAGCTTGAAGCCCTATGTTCCACTGGGAATATATATATATATATATATATATATTATATATATATATATATGTTACAGATGATCAATGAAATATATTTATTCCACTCTACATGATCGTTTAATGGAGTGGATTCTTGATGCTAACCGACTATTTCATACAGTTCTAATGATAACCAGAAATCCAAGCCCTTCCATCAGCTTCAGATTTCATAGTGAAAACAGTTGCTGTTACAAGCATTATCGAATTTCTCTAACAGGAAGAATGTAAATGATAACTTGTTGCCTGCCATGAAGACTTTATCGACATAGCGTGTATATAATAATAACTATAACTTTAATTCGAACAGTACTTTCGGTACAAATATGGAATTTTCAGCAATGTAATACAATATTGCATCTAATTTTCTCATTACATGGGCAGTAATTAAAATGGGGCATTTAAATTAACAGTAATTTACATTAATAATATTATTCAATAAGAAGTGAATATAAAATTAAATCATATGAGAATAATAACGACAATGTAACAATGAGATAAAAAAAAGCCGTTTACTTAGAGTTCCTCAGTAAGTTGGTAATATCCTGTCTTACAATTCTCCTATTACATAACATGTGTGCTAATTAAGGTATTGTAGAGTTTTTGTACTTAGTCGCCAAGCATACAGTCTTCTATAGTTGCTCCTAGTTCTACTCGATGAGACGGAATGAGAGAGTTGTGTATGGAGAAGATGCTCAGAGTCTGACAGGATAATATTTGCTAATTTCTTAAAGGAGTTCATGTGTCAACTTGCGATAGTATTATTAGTAACACCCCACACGCCCTACAGACGGCTTTTAGTGCCTTTTACAGTATAACAAAATGTTTCTTAAGTAGCCCGGGGAAATTAAGGGAGAACAGTTAAAAAGTATAGGAAGAATACAAGAATTAACAAACAGTGACAGTGGAAACTGACGGAGTGACACCACATCATCTTAACTTCCTTGAACAGAACATCAAACGAAATATCTTTCTAAAAACTAATATGATGTGGGAAGGCCAGGAAGGGTGATCATAGGAAATGCATAGTGCAAGGTATTTAACATTCGATTTAGTTTCAACTTCATATCATTTCTCTGACTGTATCATTCAGCTGTCTTTATTTCCTCTAGATTTGCCATAAAAGTATTTGCTCTTATGGGACAAAACTGGCCTTCCATTGTTAGTGTATAAGCCTGCTGAGAGAATTTGAATTTAAACTGGAATTGAATGTCACTAGTGCAAATAAATAGATGAATACTTGCACAAAAAGTCCTCACTTTCATGAAGAAATAGAATATGTAAACAAGAATGCTAAATTAGACAACACCAATCACTTCTTGGGAATATCGAAGTGATATATATTTTTTTGGCGAATAGACACACATAAGTCAGAAATCATATCTGTAACCCACTTATGTATTAAAATATTTAAGTAAATTCCATCAAACAGTGGTTTCTGATTCTCATGAATACACTCAGAAATTAAGCCTAAAAAGACTACAAGCTTGATTGTGTTTGGTCAAGGGGAAATCTTTTAAAATAAGAATTCACATAAACAATGAACTTCTTGCTAACACTTCCAGTAAAAAAATATTCTAGTTTTCAAGAGATTTTACCGGGTTCACTTTAAATCATGAAATGAATGAAAAAGGTTTTCAAATGTTGTGTTGTAGGAATTGAAGTGATTCTACGAGATGACATAAGTTTCAAAGCCGTCAAAATTAAGAAAGCCGTGAATACCTTTTTCGCTTTAGTCTTGAACTCTTCTGCTGAGAGACCCCTACGCCTCCGAATCAATCTTGGGTAGAATCTAGGGCCTTCAGATTATAAAGCGAGCCAACTGACCGTCTAATTAGCAGTGTGTTAGGATTTTATATTCTATGAATTTCAAGTTCTGTCAATACATATGTGTTACAGCTCCACTCTTGTCTTCAGTGATTCTCTAAGCCCTGTCAGTTTCTGACGAAATCTACTAAACTTTCCAACCAGTTTTTATCTGGGTATTTTTAAAGGTAATTTCACTAATTTAAATGAGAATCAATTTCTTAAAAAGCCGAGTTTTGAGCATATCTAAATGATGTAAGGTGGCCTGGTTAAAACTTAGGCTACCGAATACCCTTATCAATAAGTGGTATATAATTTCTTTTATTTAATTTGTTTAAATCTAGTAAAACATGACCCTTAACAGTATTATTGACTATGGCGAGTATTTAAAACACTTACAACCTCCTGATTCACAATCCTTAATGGCAGGTTATCCCAATACATGAGATGACCGTTCCTGAGTGGTGTTCTTGGTTGACAAAATGTGCTTCTGAACTTTTTGTAATTGACATTCAACAAACTTTCGTCGTGTATTTCTCGAAGGAAAAGAGGAAAAGATACCGTAATGGCTTTGTTTGTGCTTCAGACCGCATAGAACTGTGTTTCACAATCTTCTGTCAGTTAATTTTGTACTTGAAGTTCCTGGACGAGGAGAAAATATCATGAAATAAACTCTGCGGGAAATCCTGTATAATATCAGAATAAAGCTGTTATTTGCAACTATTAATGTTCTCTGAGCTGGTTGGTTTAGCTGCGGAGCTTTCGTCGTCCTTCTGGACAACATCTTCAGTGCAATATTTAGCATAAAGTGAAATGATTTAAATTTTCTTCATGAGTGATATAATTGCGTCTCCCGGTAACCATCTTTACATATGTACTGACCATTTTCTATTGACTTGGATTTTCAACTTTCTGGTCACATGATTTACTTTTTGTTCATTGGTATATTTGGTATATATTCGCATGTTTGTTAATTGCATATTCGTTTGAGTACGAGGCTTCTAGGATTTCCCTAACTGCATTTTTGATGTTTCCTCTGTCTAAAATGTTGACATTATCCCAATCAAACTGATGTCCATAATTATCTATATGCATTGAATCGAAAGAGAATATATCATGTCTTTTCACAGCTGATTTGTGATCCTGGATTCTGATTTGAAGGGGACTCCTACTTTGGCTGATGTAATGTCTATTACAGTTCATACAATTTATTTTGTAAATGGTATTAATTTTATTACCTTTTCTGATGGATCTTTCGGTTTGCATAATATCTAATTAAGTGATTCGACTGGCTGGTTTTGTGCTATATCCATATCAAACGGTTTTAATATTCTAGCTGCTATTTCAGTGATATTTTTATATATGGTAGGATGAATTTTCTTGTGTTCTTTGGTGATGGTTCCTAGTTGGTGTTCTGATTCGATTTTAAACACTTTTTGATGAAATTTTGCAGAAATCCATTCTTTTTGAAGACCGTAAGTAGGTATTTTCCTTCCATTCTTTTCAACTCTGGAGTGCTACAGTGTGTGTGTGTGTGTGTGTGAACTCTTTCAAACAATGTCTGCACACAGTTTCGTTTGTCAGTAATTGAATTATTGCTAGTATAGTTGAGTATTTGATCTGTGTGCGTTGATTTTCTATATACTTGTGTTTCTAAATTTCCTGTGTTGGTTCTCCTGATTAAGACATCTAAAAATGGGATTTTGTTATCTAATTCCTCTTCTCTTGTGAATTTGATGTCTTCAAATATCCCCATTTAGAAATTTAGAAAACAGAAAGATTGAGCGAAGAAATATTTACTTTTCAATTAGATCCTCATATTTGGCTCTACTCTAATATATATAGCATTTTAATTACAATACACAGCAGTTTGCCAATCAAGTGGCGATAAGTTTGTTAACAATAATTAAACCTATAAAATTATATTTGTCTAAATTATTTATTTTATTTTATTTATTTTGACCACTTTATCTTTAATTTAAGTGTTATTCTTGTAAAATTAATTTATTCCATCCATTTCCACTTTTTAAATCTGTATTGATTTTCTTCGTTAACTATTAACCCATTGACACCGTTTAATTATTGTTAACAAACTTATCGCCACTTGATTGGCAAACTGTTGTATTGTAATTAAAATGCTATATATATTAGAGTAGAGCCAAATATGAGGATCTAATTGAAAAATAAATATTTCTTCGCTCAATCTTTCTGTCTTCAAATATGTTGTTTATTAATTTATGGGTATATTCTAAATCATCTCTCTTAATTATTACAAATGTATCATCAACGTAACGCACCCAGATTTTTGCTTTAATTATAGGTAGAACTATTAATTCTAATCTTTGCATGATGGCTTCAGCTATTAATCCTGATATTGGCGATCCCATTGGTGTTCCAACCAGCTCGGAGAACACTATTAATTGCAAATCATCCACCTGAGCTAAAAATCTTCTCTATTATTTCAAAGTTGTTATTATTACTGATTACATCTGAATTTCAGATTCATAAAGATGGTTTTCTGTAGAACCCTTCTGAGTTTGATAATAAATTCGTTGAAAAGAGTCTCTTGGCTGAATTTTGTGTTCTTAGTGTTAACAAATAGGAATTATTAAATTCCTGAAGATCAATTCCATATTATGAGGTGAACCTAATTGATTTGATTTAACGTCGTCCAGATTTTCCCCACATATACATTGATTCCAACATTTTTGTGTGTAATTTAGTAAAAGTAGGATTCATGGAATTCCTGCCGAAGTTGTTGAACCTTCAACGAGATTCATCTCGTAACCTGAAGGTCTTTGGTTCGATCCCCGTCGGCATGATGGGATGCGTACTGCTGAACAGTTCCAAAATAGGATGAAACAGCTGTTCATTGCTCGCTGGTTTCTAATGATCTCTCAAAATGGTGTTGGTAAGTGATGAAATCTAACAAGTAAAACTATATTAATCCAAATTACGTCTTCTTATTGCTTTGTTTAAATTCATAAAAGGAAGTAATTGTTTTAAATTTTTAAAGAGAAGATTCCCTCCACACACACACTATCAAAAGGTTAAATGAATGTATTAATCTAAGGTGTAAAATTAACGTCGAATGGGACACGTTGAAATTTTATGAATTATGTATTCAAAATCATTCCTTCCCGAGACAATTTTATAAAACTTTGGAATTCAATAAATTACAACCAAATATCTCTAATCTTGTTCATCTTACAAAGTCCCATATCGAAAATTTTAAACATATGCTACAAGGACTATTTGCTTTTCATACCGATGTTTCGCTTATTTTATCCGAATTATCAATAATATGCCACATGAAATTCATTCATTTTTGTAGTGATGTTACTCAGAAAACAAATATACAAAATAGGTTGAAGAGTTCAACTGATGATAGAAACCGCGTAGATCTTTTTCCGATGAATCCCAATAAATATGTGACAAATCTTTCTGATGTTACTCTATCTACTCATCAGAAATTTCGTGTTCCTCGTATTCACTTTACGGATTTAGTCATCCATTCTGAGTTCAAAAACTTGTATGACTAACTCAAACGTCTTGTCGCAACATCTGATGAAGATCGGAATTGGTCTAAAGCCAAAATGGTGGATATAGCTCACCAGTTTTAAAACAAAACAATCCAAAAGAGAAAAGCATTTTCACTTCTCAGAATTTCAAAGACATTTCAAAGAGTTACGGTCAAACCCTGATATAACAATGACGAAACCTGGTAAAGGTTCTGGAGTCATCAACATGAACAAAAGTGACTACAAGTTGCATAATCGAAATTTTATTTGAGAGTTTAAAATGTCACATTGTCAAAGGGAAATATTCTTTCATGATATAATTCATTGATAAGATAAATACAAAATCGATATTTTTACATCAGCATATGGCGCAGGCACAAAAAATTTAGCAAAGTTCATGACCTAATTAATCAATAATTCATGCAGAAAAGTACAAAATATCTTTCCTGATGACTAATCAGATTGTAAATTCAGTCAACAAAACAAAGCAAAATGATAAGCAGGAGGTGTGATTAGAATTTATCCCTGGTGAAATCGTTCGTATACTCAGATGAAGAGCCCTAAATCAGGACGAAACACGTACAGAGTGTTACTTCGTTTTCATTTAGATCCTTATATGATGTCAGTTAGTAACAAAGTCTAGTATAGAAGGGGACACAATAGTTATAGAGCTGCTAGCTACGCTTTAAACACACTCTATACAATCTGCACGCTTCTTCAAGTGAATGCCTCCCTGCGATTATGTAATGATCTAAACACGGTCATACTTCAATGGTATTCCAAATATTATCATCTCAAAACATTTATAATTTAAATGAAGCGAAAATTCCCAGTTAGACTGGCTTCTGTGGAGCTATTTACACTAAACGTACATCATCCTTCATAGTTATGCAAGGAACAGACAAGGTCTATTCACAGCTCTGTTTAAGCTCATCTTGTAGATACTGAACATGTAGTTAATGTTAAAAAGGGTACTAAAGTTAGCTACTGTATTCCAATTCATCTCAGTTTTGCCTCACGACTTCATCACTCACACATATAGGTGAAGTCGTCGGAATCCACGTTAAGAAGCCTAACTTATGCCTTCAGAAGATTGTTCGTTCAGATACTTTCTCCACCTTGGCTATCATCGTATTAACTATTTCTAATTATCGGTGGATGGTGACTAGTAGTAGTGGAATCCAAGATGCGCACTTCGTCCTACTTGGGACTCTTCAAATGGATGTACCTGCATTCCGCAGTGAGTGATTATTTTCCCATCGAAGCTCGAACCAAATACCCTTAGTTTTAAACGCCAAAGTGTTACCCACTAGACCACTTGGGCCACTAGATCCACCTCTCGAGTAACGGGTCATATTAATTATTTAATTCAATCTTGGATTTTCCCGTCGATTAATTTGACCGAAGTGCTCGGTCTCAGGGTTGACATGTCGGCTTCTTGTGCACTCACTGAGTATTGCAGGTGCACCCATCTGACGAGTCCCACATAGTACGAAATGCGCATCCTGGATTCCACTGCTAGTCATCATCCACCAATTAACTTCTAATCACATGCCTAGACATCGTTGAAGCATCTGCACAAGAAGCCAACAGACATGCCAACCTGAAACCGAGCACTTCGGTTCAGTCAACTGAGGGGGAAAATCTATAACTGAATTAAATATTTCTAATCATAGTATATCTGATATTCAGTTTAGCATTACATTAAAAAAAATTCTTATTATCACCTACATATGATTTTAAACTGTAATTCTATTGATATTAACGACTCGATATTAATTGAAAATAAACATCACTGTTGTCAATAACGATTGTTCTCTTAATATTATGTGTGGATATATAATTGTAGAGGTAGTTTAGGAAGTTATCGAAAATGTGAATATTCTTCGCTCAGTTTTCATTTTACTTGTGTATTCTGAATAAAGTAACCTTAACACCCAGACAAAGCTTTAACGGTCATGGATTTTACAATATTCTCTCGTCTACAATTTATGCATTGGGATGATGAATTCTGTAGATTTCGGATCAGTCACCTGCTAATTGGAAACTACTCCGACTTTCTACCAGGTGAGTTACGCTGCCCAACCGCCAAACAGGCGATGGCGTCACTACAACCATTACAGGTAATTTCCATCTCTCATGTGATGAATTAATAGCATACTACTGTCCATTTATCATGACAACAGCTGCCCAAATAAACAGGTCTCCCCCCTCTCAATAGTAAATATGCTTAATTAGGAGAGGTACTGTAGTGAGAGCTGTGCGTCGGTGGCACAGTGGTTAGGTCTCTCGCCGGCCATGCACATGGTCCGAGGTTCGATCCCCTGCCGAAGCACACCTGATATCCATGGTCGGCCTGCAAAATTTGGGCTACCGATACCCATGCTGAAAATTCCATAATTGTACCAAAAATACAGTGTGGAATCAAGCTGTAATAAAAAAAAGACAAAATTGTAGACAACAACTGACGTCTATGTTTACATCCCGAATCAGGGTTATGAGAAAAACAATTACAAAGTTTAACCTTTAGGAGCTCAACAATCAATCACAGCAGACTTAACATGTGAAAATACGATTAGCAGATATATGGCTTAACTTTCTAAGAAACGGTCACAAACAGTATCGAAAAACCTTCAGCAAGGAAAACCAATCAGAAGACGTTGCTTCTATACTAAAATAACGAATAATAATATACATGAAAATCTACAAATATCTGTTGATTTTCTCAATAGACGATGTATTGCCTGTCCCTTGTCTTCTATCGTTACAGTACTGATAGTGGGACTATTCACTTATTATTCAAATGGAATTACTTTGAATCCCTTGTTGCTTTTACTTTAGTTGGGCTTGCCTTATGAGCCAAAAATGTGATGGAATCAACAGCCTAACCACCACTGTATACTAATGGTTGACTGGTATGATCAGTTGGATACCGCTCACACTAATCAGTAGTGCTTGCTAGCCACCCACCCAGTCAGCCAGCCAGAAGTCATCTAAACACCGCGTGTGCCGAACTCATCAGAGGTCCACCCAGTGTGACTCATCTCATAGGGCTTGAATCAGTTCAAACTACCCGAAATTTTGGCTGGTTACTTGGTTGAACTGATAATAAAATAAATCATATTCGAGATTTGTAAGTTGCACACACTTCAAGGAGAAATTTCACCACAGCTCCCTTTACAAACTGGAATTATTCAAATTGTACAGAATGTGTGATCAGCTTGATACCATAAATGGAAGTTAAGAAAGTAATCATGTTCAAATGCATGACGCTGTATACTACTGAATAAACGGTACAAGTAGCTGGATATCATTCACATCAACCAGTAGTGCTCGGGAGATAAAATTTCACCACGAACAATATAAAATGCGAATCATTAATCAGTTCGCAACTTGTGAATTCGATTTAGTCATCACTAACCAAATATCATCAATAGGATGTAAATGCATCGCTATTCAATAAATAATCCATGAGAATTGTTGCTTAAAGCCCAAGAATCCTGAATTCCGTTCCACTTTACATTAATGAAGGCTCTCAGAATAAGTCGAAGTGTCTATGTCGGCGTATGTGTGCGTCTTCTTTACTAGCTGTCTTTCACTTTTATTCTCAAAAACAATGGTTTTGTTTATTTCATCACGAACCAACACCTGTTACAGATCCCTGGAAACCAGAGAGCAATGGAGAGCTGCTTCGTCCTAGTTTGAGATACTTCAACACTGCACATCTACGACCTTATCAAGTGTCGGACCCGGAACCATCAGGATACAAGATCATGTTTGTTAACTACTCAGTTACTTGGGTTAGAGTTCAGTGATCCATGAATACCGATTTCTGTCAATTCATGTTACAGAGCTATTATTCATAGAAATACTGAGCCACACAAACAAATAAATGACTGTTTTTCGTCCTAGTTAAAGTTTCTTTGCTTGTCCTCATCTACAATTCATTGAGGAACTTAAACCCGTAAATATCATGTTTGGAGAAAGCTTAGCCAATGTATCAATCGACATCTGCTTGATGCTGCAATTCTCCTTTAATTCTGATTTTGGTTGGGTATGACTAGTAGTGGATAGGTAGGACTTGCATTTCATTCCATTTGGGGTTCATCATCTAAATGTACCTGCATTCCCAGTGGCTCTTTCGGCTTTTATGGCCTAATGGATAATACTTTAGCGTTTCAAACGGTAAGTAATGTCTTCGAGTCTCAGGAGGAAAAACACCAATCAATGGAGGTGAAGGTACTTCCAGATGACAAGTTCAAAATGGGAAGAAAAGCACATCCTAGATTTCACTACTAGTCATCAACAGTCAAAATAACATCATATCAATCATCAGACATCTTCAAAGCCTTTGCAGCAGGAGCCGACAATTTTGGTCTAATTACGAAACCAGTAAACGGGAAAAGCAACCAGTCATTCATTCTTGATAAAATTCAACTTGAAATTAGTGAAATTAAATTGGCGACGACCGGTTGATTTTTGATATTGTTAATTCTCTAACCCTGGTGGGGGCATATCACTGAGGAACCCAAAGTTAAACAAAACAGTCTTCCAGTACTCCATAGTTCTCTAAATGATTTCAACTAGGGATGCATTCTGATATCAATCGAATCCCTACAAACCAACACTTGAAAATTTGTTTGATGCTCACTAGCGATTGGCTCTATACATGAAGTTACCCAGAGCTCAAGTGGGGATCCACCTACTCTAGTCAGACAAGAGAACAGTTATTTGGTCATGAGAATGGTTATAAATATGCCGAATCGCCAGAAGTTGAAATTTTCAGGTCGTTGGATTGTGTCACAGTGATTGAATGGTCTATGAGCTCACCTTGTAACCTGGACGTTCTGAGTTTGAACTCTGCCAATGAATTCGTACCGTTGAAGTGTCTCAAGCACTAGGACGATACAGCTGTCCAGTACACCCTGCTGGTTTGCCAATAGTTCTCTAACTGATATCAACTCTTGATCAAACCCGTAATTTTTTCTTCTCCGTCTTAGAACTTTATTTAATTAGAATAACCTTTTTTCTCTCTGTCTTTTCTATTTTATTTTTTTTTATATTTTAAATGTCTGAAGTGTCAGGTTAAACTTCGTTTACAGTCGACCGTCAATAGAATCCAAAAATTAGACTAAACTTCAATGCTTTAATGCCTTGCTGTTTTGGTATACATATATGCATATATGCATGCATCATTGTATTTATGCGCATATAAGCGTACATTTTCCGGGTTCAACAGGCTGTATTGATATGACAAGTACTAAATATTCAATAATAATAATAATAAATTCTGATAATTCTGTCTCTCACAGTGTCTCTCTATGCCCCCCTCCCAGTCTTGTTGTCTCTTTCACGCGTACATACACAAAGTCTACATATTCTACAAAGGAATAAAAAGCTAACAGAGGTACCCGGGTGTGTGTATCTGTGTTTGTGCCTGATGCCTATGTGAGGACAAAAAAAGAGAGTGAGTGAGCTGAGTTTAACGGGATAGTTTGGATAGATAGAGAGATAGAAAATAGTTTCAATAAAATTATCATAATAATAACAACATATACACCCTACTTCCATCTAGACTGAACTCATGTTGAAACAGGCTTAGTGCTTCTAAAACTAAAGAGAGACTAAAGGTAATAATAATGATAATAATGATAATAAATAATTAACTCAGTAAATGAATCAGTTAATAAATAAATGAATGATTGAAGGAGCGAAGGTGAGGCAGAAAGAGCGAGAGAGTGTGTGTGTGAGGGAGGGAGAGAGAGAGAAATTTGTACAAAAAAAGCAAATATCATTAGAAAGTAGAACCAGACAAGTGAAACATATTCATTATATTACTTTTTTGGATATCGATAATAATAATAATAACAATAATAATATCAATTAGTTAGTTATCAAGGTTAATGGTTATTTTTAACAAAGAAGAACAACACAATAGAGATATGAACGCGTGAGTATGCATGAGTGTGCCATAGCAACAAGGTAGCTGTGTGTGTGTGTGTGTGAGTTTTCTTCTACGAAGTGAAACTTAGAATGAAAAGTAAAAATTGAATAACTGTGATTACATGTCCGTCTTTGACTTTCTGTGCCTTAGGCTTCTTTAGTTAAAACAAGCTTGGTTGGAGGAGGGGTGGACAAGCAGAGTGATGGATTAAAAATGACTTCATGCTTACTCTTCTGATAAGAAGTGGCACAGTGATGATAAATAATGGGAAGTCCTCCATTGTTTTACTTATTTTAGCTGGTGTTCCTCAAGGAACTCTTCATTCTCCCTTTCTGCCTTCGTTCCTTTTTTATGACTGGCCTCATTGTGATGATGAGGCTAATTTTATTAGGTATGTCGATGATACTCCGGTAGCACACAAGGTTAGGACGCTCGCAGATCATGTACATGGTCTGGGGTTCCATCCGCCGCAGACACACTCTTTCACTTGGTTGAGCCGGTAATAGAAAACAAGCTGGTAAAGAGGGAAGATTGGGCATGAGGCTAGCAACCCCATCCTGTAAAAATAAACACTGGTACAGAAATTTCAAGCCTCTAGCTTGGAGCCCTATGTTCCATTGGGAACGTGAAGGAATAAAAAAAAAATATCAATGATCTGACTATTTCTGTGCTGACTAATTAATGCTCAGTCAGATTATTTAAAAATGAATAGCTTTTTAACAGAAATTAGTTAGTGGTTAGTGTCAAATGGTTTCAAGCTGTATCCCTCTAAATGTCAGGTTGTTAGTTTCACTTTTAGACACAATCACCACTAACATGAACTGGTTCGTTCCCATGATTGTTATGTCATAGGAGCCAATACAGGTGAAACTAAGTTGAATGTAAATTGCCTAGGATTATGTCTTTCCTATAACCTTTCCTGGTCTTCCCATAACATATTAATTTGTAATCTAATCTAATCTTCCACATAAAGAAGTTAGAACAATCTGGTATCACTCAGTCACTAATTTTACAGTTTGTTAATTCTAGTAATCTACTTATTCTTCTTCATTGCTTCCCCTTAGACTTTCTTGGGTTACTTAAGGAAGATTTCATTGTATTGTGAAGGGTACCAAAAGATGTCGATAAGTTGTATAGGATTTCGTCAAACTAACTCGTTAATACTTTTGTGTGCAGACACTTGAACACGTGCAAGAATGTCATCTTGCTACAATCGAAATCCATAAACCTTTTAAAAGACAACTCTGCTGTTGCATCCCATCAGGTAGGACTAGAAACAATCGTAAAAGACTATATATTCCGACGACTAAGTGTAAATACTCTACGATAGCTTATGTGGGACACATTTTATGTGATGAGAAATATGTAAGGCATGAAGCTATTAACTTACTGTGAAACAGTAAGTAAGCTGCCCATTTTACTGTTCCTTTCATTAGAATATCATTGTCTCTGGCACCATTTAACTTTAATTTTATATTCATATTTCTGTTGACATTTTTATTAGTGCAAATGACCTCTTTATTACTTCCCCACCCGCCCCCACTTACGACATCAATGTAAGGAGAAATTTAGATGCGGTATTTTACTACATCCAGAAAAATTCTATTCTATATCAAAAGTACTGTTTGGAATAAAACTATTATTATTACAGAACATATTGCGATACAATTCAAAACAGTTAGCTCTCTTGAATAAGAACAAATAAGTTCAGCGCAAGGATGCTTTACTTCCTCCATTTCTCTTTACGTGACTTGCCGTGCTCTTTTAAAACAAATTTCATTAAATATGGCAAGGGTCTATGAATTTCTGTCCCAGTTGTTTCTGCATTCCATTTCTATTCTGATATGAATGCTTTCCCATCTGAGACAGTAACCCAATGAATGATCTAATTCAAGTGGCTTTAAACTGAATCCATCTAAATGTGTCAAACTGTTAATCATAGTTTCAGTCGTGAACTAGTCTTCTGTGAACTGATTGATTCAGGCACATGTGTCAGGAAGTCGATCAATGCAATATTAACTAACTTTCCAATAATTTCTCTTCAAATCTTTGTTGGTCGTCTCATATCTTCTTGATTTCTTTTCTTTGAAATATCAAATAAGAAGGTTCAAACTTTCTGCCACAACCCAACCTCTTCTCTATTTTTTTATTCTTTCGAGTTCACAGTGGAACTTAGGGATTCAAGCTGCAACTTTGAAATATCAATAGCAGTATTGTTTCCTTACGGGATGGGGTTGATAGCCTCATGCCCAATTTCACATTTTTGCCGGGATAACTGCCAGCTAAGCGAGGCTTAGGAGTGCGTCAACAGGTGATCGAACCCCAGATCATTTCTCTTACAATTCACTAATTCATATATTCTACCCACTCCTCCCATTATCATTCCCACTCATTCTTCCCTCGGCTTCTCAACAAAGACTGTGTCATACCACTTAGATCACTGAAGGCTTTAAACACGGTTACTAGTGTGTCATTTCACTCCACTAACCGACATTGTTGTTGATAGCCACTTTAATTCTTGTAAGCAATCAGCTAACGTCATCTTGTCGGATACTGAGCATCATCTTTATCTCGCCTCTTCCTCCATGAATCTCTCTTCAGGTAAAACTAAAAGAAATTTCATAAGGATTTACACACGTACACCAAACTGTATAAATTACACCACACCATATTTCTCTGGGGTTTTGTATGAAGGGAAGAATATCAGAAAAGAGCTGATAAACCTACTTAATAATCTCCAAATAAGTAGTAAATTTTAACCAACATTGTTGTTACTCATATTATTGTTCTGTTAACTTCAGTTTTTTTATGATTGCTGTTTCATTTAGGGGTAAATTCTGTTAACTGTGCAGTCGCACTTGTGTACAATTATCTGTAATGGTGATGTGCCTCATTGATCAGGCTGTTCAACTTTCAACCATTGGGTCAAATGCTGGAACCCGTTTCCAACTACCTCGAATTGATCAATCAGGTAGCAGTATTAGTAGGCCTGCCAATATATGTGGGGCATATTACGAGCTGCACTGAATTGAAAGTAGCTACTAAGTACCACTAATTCGTTCGTTTTTTCGCTATATGTGTGTGCAAATTCAGTTTGTTAAGCGTTGCAGACTAAATTTAATTTCGTAATATCGTTAACATCATCAAAGTGCTTGAAAATTATAATATTATTCCCTTCAGTTCCTACTGGAACATGGGGCTTCAACAGCCCATTGCCATTTCATCCTGCTCTCAGAAATCCACTTAAGCTGGCTCATCAATCGTCCATAAGTTCTCATCTCCTCTTCACACGATGTCGTCCATTTCATCTTCAGATCCAAGTCCAAATCTTCGCTTAACATTCGTTTCCACTGGTGCGTTATGTAACTCAACGGTCGCTTCAGAGTGTTTCCCACGCATCACCATATCCGTCTGCATATTTGTTGGTTGACGTGTTCTCCTCTGGTTCAAAGCCTACCACGGTCCCTTGTTGCTGACCCCTTCTGACCATCTCACCTTCAGTATGAAGGCAGCGAAGATGGTTGTTGATAAAAGTTTACAGCCTGTCGGAAACACTTTCGATCACTTGCACACCAAGTTTGTGAATCAAATACAATCACTCACTACCTCCACATTAGTGTTGGAAATTCAAGTCTTTTTAAGGATTTATGATGTTGAAAAATTCGAATCTTTTTCCTTTTTCTGAGTGCCTTATATTTCCCAAATGATTTCAGACCGATGTAGGTCTACTTGGCCTTTCCTGTCCTGACTGTTTTGATATCCTAATCTTTACCTCCTCCTCGTTCCTTTGTAGTTGAAACGATGTTATCTATATAAGCGGAAGAATTAATTTCTTTTAAACTTCTCCTGTTGATAGCAATTAGTGCCTGTTGTTGTAGGCAGGTTATCCTCATCACCTCTGACTTCTTGAAATCCTGTCTCCACTCCCGACCTCCTCTGCCTACTTGTTGGCTTTCGCCTGTATATCTTCGAGTTTGTGTGACATTAAACATAAATCGTCCGCAAAGTCCAAATCTCCTTCAGTCTTTTTATCGGTTCAATAGATATTTTTATCTTCTCTCTTTCCACAATATGTTGCATGACCCAGTCCACCACAATTAAGAATATCACCGGTGATAATATGTAGCCTTGTCTTACTTATGTTTTTAATTCTCAAATGCTTCGCTAAATTTTCCATCGTGATTCACTCGACATGATGGAAGATGACGTGAAAATTTATACCTTAGCAGCATTTGACTTTGGTTAACAGGTGGTAGGTTTAATAGCTGAAATTGTAAAATACCGAATAGGCAGTACCATGATCGCTGGTCCAAATCCTAAAGCCATCCACCACTTTCACGTCATCCTTAATCACACATAACATACTTTACACTGAAATTTATTTTGCGTCTACTTGTCTACTGATATTTTCGTTTTATTAGGATTCTATCCCAGAGTTTAATTATTGATTCATAATTTCTTCTATTGTCCAAAAGTTATGGTCATTTAAATGTAGGACATTTAATTCACCCTTTTTATTATTGTTATTGCTAATGACGCTTAAATGGAATTATTGGATGTCTGAAATTTTGCTGTACCATTTTGCTACGCTAACCTATTTCAATGCACAATGTACAGACAGAAATTCAAAAAGCAAGGTCACCTGCTCTCCTAGCCAGTTATATTCTTAAACAGCCTAATGGGTAGATGGCTTTTATTGGTTAATACTATGAATAACCTTGATGCCTCTTATTGCCTTAGCAACGCTGTCGTAAAAAACATATGAACCAGAAGATTTCAAATAGGTGGAAACTATAATACGCGTGTGTACTGCAGTATTTTGTTTAGTCTGTATTTGTGAATATGGGAAATTAGAACCAATTAAATGCAGTGGTGATAAAGATGGCTAAACAACAATAACTATCAGTAATCACTATCAATAGGAGGGATTCGAACGAAGTCACCAATTTCACTTATCTAGACAGCGACATTTCAGCTACAGGCGGCAAGGATGAGGATGTCGAAGCTAGTCAAGATTGGAAAGGCATCATACTAGTGTCAAATCAGTAATTCTATGTGGTTCAGACACTGGTGTCTTGTCGAAAGCATCTCCAACAGGTTAATTCAGGCTTTCATCAACAGTTACCTTCTCTGGCTGCATACTAAAGATCAGATGACAGACTAGAAAGGATGAGCAATAAAGGATTCTCTCAGGGAAGCAACCAACAACATAGTGCCCAATAAACATCCACACAAAGAAATGGAGATTGATAGTACACATGCGTACAAGATCGTTGACTGACATCGCGTGCCAGTCAGGTCTTTCAATGGAACGCGGAATGGAAATGGCGTCTTGGGCGTTGGTCAAAGGTTGATATGGAGGAAATAGTGTCAGGATGAAATGAAGTCTTATGGATGGTCGTGGAGCCTGTAGAATAGGACCACAGAGAACAAGATAAAGTGAGGATGTGCTGTTGATGCCCTATATTCCACTCTGAAGATAATGGAATAATAATAATGGTAATAATAAAGATAATGTTTAATACTGAACTCTTTGAGAAGCATCAATCAAAATCTAGTGAATTGTTACAGAATAGCGAAGTGACTTGGTTTAATGCATGATATCAATCATTATTGTTTAATGGTTGAAATTTGCGTTAATTAGCATTATCTTTGGGTTTACTCATAATACGCACTAATAAGTTTGTCCAAAATGAACTCAGGGACCTATCACTCCGAAAAACAAAGTAATGGAACATTTAATTCACATGGCAAATCATGCAAACGTCTTTGTTCCCTTCAAGATAATGCAAAGAAACAAAGAAATTCATCACTACAGAAGTTAGTCTAGGCTATGAATGTCAGACATCATATATACGCGTCATATTCCGCTGTATTTTCTAGAAAGATTTTACCATGAAGTAATTTTATATTTTATTTTATTATAGCTTGATTCCACACAGTGATATCGGTAGCCCAAATTTAACAGGCCGACCATTGATATCAGTTGTGCGTTGGCCGGAGATCGAACCCTAGAACATGCGCACGGTCGGTGAGCGTTCTAACCAGTGTGCCACCGACGCTAGCACCAGAACCCAGAATGAACATTTCGTCCCACTTGGTGCTCTTCATCTGGATGTAGCTGAAATCATTTAGATATAAGCACTGGTGAGGACACATCCACCATATCTGAGGATAATCACGCAGTAATTCGGTGAATCATGAATAGCAACGGAATCTAGAATGTTAACTTCATCCTGCTTGGGACTCATCAACTGAATACACCTACGATTTCTAATTATTATGATGTTCCTACTGAGGCTTTTACCCAGCGCCCTCAGTTTCAAAAGTCTTTGGTGTCCTTATTTAGAAGCCGAAATGTATATAGAGGCCAGAAATTTCTGTCCAATGCCCATTGCACAAAAAGTGTTTCTCGTGGTTCCAGTGGTCTACTGAATGGTGCTTTATTGATATAAGTATAAAATTTGGGCACAGTGGTAGAGTTTAACTCCATTATAGATAAGATTTTATTTTGATAAATCACACAGAGTTATTCACTAATATTAATTGATGACGTTTCGAGCACAAACTACTGCTGCTAATAATCATATCAAGTCATTCACACAACTTTGGTGCTTTGGCTTTCTGAACGAAGGCTACTGCGTTTATGTCTTGGTGGGAACACTATCACTCACTGGGTAATATGAATACATCCGGCAGATGAGCGTCTAATAGGACGAAATGTGGATCCTGGATTCCACTGCTAGTCATCAACCACCAAATCAACCTATACATGGTATAATTTTAAACGATATATTGTGTTGACGACGTTATCCTTTCAGTAGTATTGTTTCATAGGAATTGTTAAAAAGATGGTTGCAGCGAAGAAAATTTTCTTTTCGAAGAAGTCATTAACTAGGCTATACATTCGTGTATTTATAACAAATGGTGGAAAAGTTCTCGAATGGCGCCATTCGAAAAATCCTTCAAAATAGTGTACAAGATTCGATCAAACCTATCAAAGGGAGTGAAATTAAGACATCTGGGCATAGCCGAGGCACTAGCTATCCAAATGCTCAAACCCACGCTTCGTATCCAAAAGAAATACATCCAACCTTCGTCTTTGCCATCGCCATCATAAACAGGTATTTCTTCTAATAGGGACTATCCCATCACCTTTCTTATCTAAACTTCCTGTTTATTCATGTTATTTTTAGGTTTTTCGTGATCCCTATTTACACTACCATATTTTCGTATCCGAACTTCTTGTCTATTTTGTTATTTTATTATTTCTACATATTTAATCCCTGACTGCATAAACAATTATTCGTCACATTAATTATGATCCCAATAGATTTTGTTTACCAAACATTCTGTCTATTGTTGTTATTTCTACATTTGTAACTCCTAATTGCACAATATGTCAACCTACTCAGTAATTATGATGCTAGTTTGCTTGAGTTTTATCCGTCCATCCCTCTGTTTATTATGGCATTTTAATTCCTAATTGTAATTCTATTAATCTGACCATCAACCGGAAATTATTCTGGAACTTTTCCATCCATTTGATATAAATACACGAATGTACAGCCTAGATGATGACTTCGTCGAAAAGAAAATTTTCTTCTCTGCAACCGTCTTTTTATTAATTCCTATGATCCAATGTGTACACTCTTGTTTCACTATGTTCTGTGCATTCGTCTGTGTGTATAACATGAAGTTATATTATCTGCTCTGCATCTTTTCAACTTTATTTGCGAATCGTAGGTTTGATTATACCACAAATTGTTTACGTGTTAGAAACATTTCAAAATAAGGTTAGATTAGCTTTAGATAAAAAAAAATGCACAGAGTGATTACGTGATACAACAGTGTAAAGAACAGTTTGGTTAGAATCAGCCTACTAAATGTTATTGACATGTGAAAACAGTACCTGACTATAAAATTTGTTTATCAGAGGTTTATAACCTGAATTAATTAACAACGCAATCTAAGTTAAGAGAGAAAAGAAGTTAGTAGAGAGATAGAGAATATTCTTTTCTATAGTCTCTCTTCATGAGGTTATACAGTGACCTATACATTTGTTTAAAGAATAAGTGGTATTGACAACACTAGTGTTTTTTAAATAACATCGAGTTATTAAGGTCAAGAGAACTGTGCTTCAAAAGCGTGTCGAATCGATATTACGCATAAAAATGTAATACTCAAATGCTCAAATATCACATAAAATGAAGAAGAAAGTTAATGAGATGGTTAAGTTAAAGATGGTTAAACTAATGATAACTTGTAAAATGCTTAGGGGAAAGCGGGGAATTCGTCAAACTTTTTAAACAAGTAGCAATGGCCAGTATGAGGAAAGTGACTAATCGAACTGCTTTTCAGCATATAACTTTTAGATTCCATAAGTGGATTCCGATGAATTCAGCTATATTCAGAAGACTTACTCGTAAGGTAAAATTAAGGTTAATTAGAATACGAAATATAACTTTAAATGCCCTGTTAACATTGACTTTATGTTCAGTATGTACAAGGTGGTTGTCCCTTTGTTCAGCATAGCTGAACAATGTTCAGAAATCCAGTGATGAACACGCCTAGCTGTACACCAAATGTAACTAGCTCCACAGGAGTAGTCAAACGGATAGATTCATATATTAGAAGGAGAAATTTCGTAGTTTATCCTTATTTTTCGAACGTAAAATTGTAGTGGTTGTGAATGTTCTCTTCACTGAAATGAATAGGCATTGTGATATTACTTCGCTGATGCTATCATCAACGGAATTGAAGTTTTAATAACAAGAGCTTCTTTGCAGCTATTGACACACAAGCTTATCTTGGCGGGAGATTTATATTTTTATCAATAGACCTCTCTAGATATCCATTTTCACTCAGTAATTCTCAAGTAATCTTGAGAGTTCTTCATTAACATAGTCAACAGAACAGATTACTCTGGCTTTGCTAACCAAATACTTTGTCAAACTGCATTTAAATTTCAGAAGTACAAGACTCAAAAAATGAGTCTGTAGACGAACTGATAAAGGTTTTCTACATATTCTTCTTATTGTGTCGTCCTTTTTCTTAGTCATTAGGTCGTCTAGGAATGCAGTATTAGCATCTAGTTCTTTCTCAATGGTAAAATTTATTTCAAGATTTACAGCATTAAATTTATCAAGGATTTTCTTTGCTTCATTTTTACTTTCCATAATCGACAACGTATCACTCAATAGGATTCCAGCTTCAATTATTACCCCTTTCAAAAGCTCAATCTGTAATTTTGAGAGGAGGAAATATCAGCTAGAAGAAGTCTTATTGATGAGGCCATAAGCATACCTCCAACTCATCTGTAGAATTCATTATTAAATAAGGAATGAACATCGATAATGGGATTTCTGTGTCTTCTGTGAAGAAACTTCTTTTAAGGTGTACAAGGAATGTTCATGATTAATTAAATATATACGCTATAGTCCTACAAGAGGTCATTTTGGGACATGTAAACCTCAATGAGAAAGCCTCTGAGGGCAGCAGATCGGTGAGGAGGTCTCAAATCTCTGAAAAGACATCAATTCCCCCGATGTTTTTGATATGCTTTGCTAATGAGTGCCGATAAGCATCAAATCTGCATTGATATTATCATAGCTTGCCTTCAACCACCTACTTTTCTAAATATTACTCATGTCTGAAAAAGCACTTCACTACAAGCTCACTTATTATGATCTGATAACCAGAATTAATTAAAAACCATTTGTAGACTTAACTAGGAAATCTGATCAACCATCAAGGACTTGAATCCACTGGAATACTGGTCATGGTTAGCACTACGGCAGATCACTCCTATATATATATATATATATATATATATATATATATATATATATATATATATATAATATAATGTGCCTCATAAACAACCTAGTACGCCTAATGGTTGGTAGGCTTTGGCCTTCCTCTTGAAACACTTCGATGTCGCCGCGATTTCATAGCCTCTACGAAGTAAGTAGTGTTTAGTGTCTCCACGCATTCAGGTTATTCCTAACTAAAACGAAGTTGTGAGTTAAAACGTCTGGCACTTACAACCGGACCGGTGGATATACTGGTCTACTTAGGAGATCCTGAAAACCCTGATTCTACACCTTCGGTGTACATGGGATGCAGAATCGCAACGGATTGACTAGCATATTGACCTTTTTCAGGAACTTTCAACCATAGGAACGCAGCTGTTGACACTGCTCAACTTCCTTGTGAACTAGACTTAAATTCAAAGGCTTGGGCGGAGGTTGTCTCCCTAAGACAACCACCTGCTGCGATCTGAGAGCTCGGGTAGTATCCCGAGGTTTTGTCTGACACATTTCTTGGCGCCCAAAATGCACCAAGGTTTTTAATAATAATAAATACATTAAATTTCAAGTATCAGTCAGAAAAAACCTTTGCTTGGCCCGTATTTTATTACACACTGGAATTCATCACTTGTGGAATGTACGGAAATTTGAAGAGAGAGATTCTTCCCTTTCAAGTAAATTAATACATCCATTTAATTGAATTTTAGATTTTCCCGTCGATTGATTGGACCGAAGTGCTCGGTCTCAGGTTGACATGTCGGCTTCTTGTGCAGATGCTTCGACGACGTCTGGGCATGTAATTAGAATTTAATAGGTGGATGGTGACTAGCAGTGGAATCCAAGATACTCATTTTGTCCTATTTTGGACTCATCAGATGGATGTACCTGCATCCCGCAAATAGTGATGACGCTCCCACTGAGGCTCGAACCCATCTGCATCTGCACAAGAAGCCAACATGTCAACCTGAGACCAAGCACTTCTGTCAAATCAATCGACGGGAAAATCGAAAACTGAATCAAATAATTAATATGACCCATTGCACAAGAGGTGGCTCTCGTGGCCCAAGTGATCTATTGGATAACGCTTTGGCATTTGAAACTATGGACACTGGGTTCGAGCCTCAGTGGGAACATCGTCTCTTACTGCGGAATGCAGGTACGTCGAGATGACGAGTCCCAAATAGGACTGAATGTGCATCCTGGATTCCACTGCTAGTCACCATCCACCAGTTAAATACTAATACATACATTATTCACTAATAAACTAGAAAACCTTACCCCAAAACCTGTCTAAAACCAGATTTCAGATTACCTCACAGTTATTAGTTTGATCAGTGATCCCATTACAAAATTTAATGAATGCGTTTTGATCAGCAGTGAAAACCTAGATACTTCAGTTTATATCATGAACTGAATTCATTTAGAGAACCATAGTAAATCAGGTAGGACTGGATAATAGTTTCACCCTAGTTTGGAATTCTTCATTGGTATACATGCATGACCCAACTGGGGATCCAGTCCAATGCCTTCAGGTTATGAGATGAACATATCGATGATTCAGCCTCTAGGACGGAATCTAATGGTCAGTCCATGAATTCTTACTTCTTTCAATTCACGATATACAGTGTGACTGACAGCCAAGGTTAAGAATTCCAGCTGTCATGTAAACAATCATCATATACTTTTGGTCAATTCATTTTCATTCTATCTCTATCAAAATACCTGCCCTTTGTACGAATGCTTCAGTGATACACTAAATTTCAGTGAAATTAGCAAGAGAGAAAATTTAAATTAATACCTACTGGAGAAGAGAAGGTTCTCTTGCCTCAGTAGCTAAGTGGTCAACACTTTCGAGTTTAAAATAATGACGAATGAGTTCAGGTCTTATTGGGGACACCACTGTCACCACACTAGTGACACAGGCAGCCTGCCTAAATCACTTAGCAACCAATTTTTTCCACCTATCAAAAACGAATCGTATTTACTGTATTTCCTATTGTTTTATTCATCCATTTACTCCCATGAATTGCAATCTACACTGACGCATATTTTCAAATAGGTTTTGACCTATTGTCATCAATTCTTTTCAAATGAAATACAGGAAGAACCTAGTGGAGTATTAGTTTATGCCTTGGATGGAATAATATTGCTTCAGATCATATATATTATCGATTATTATATTACTTGAAGGTATAGTAATAGTCACTTTATTGCAAACAGTGGCCATTTTACAAATTGCAATTTTCGGCAGTGTAAATTTTACAACAGTTTATCTCCTTTTAATAATAAATAAATAAGTGCATAAAATAGTTAACTCAAAATCTTCAAAAACTGAAGTTAACAGAACAATAAAATGAGTAACAACAATGTTGGTTAAAATTTACTACTTATTTGGAGATTATTAAGTAGGTTTATCAGCTCTTTTCTGATATTCTTCCCTTCACACAAAACCCCAGAGAAATATGGTGTGGTGTAATTTTTACAGTTTGGTGTACGTGTGTAAATCCTTATGAAATTTCTTTTAGTTTTACCTGAAGAGAGATTCATGGAGGAAGAGGCGAGATAAAGATGATGCTCAGTATCCGACAAGATAACGTTAGCTGATTGTTTGCAAGAATTAAAGTGGCTATCAACAACAATGTCGGTTAGTTGAGTGAAATGACACACCAGTAACCGTGTTTAAAGGTTTCAATATTTTTAGTGGTATAACACAGCCTTTGTCAAGAAGTCGAGGGAAGAATGGGTAGAATACGTGGATTAGTGAATTGTAAGAGAAGTGATCTCGGGTTCAATCACCTGTCGACGCACTCCTTAACCTCGCTTAGTTGAAAACAATCCCGGTAAAGATGTGAGATTGGACATGAGGCTATCAACTCCATCCTGTAGGGAAACAATACTGCTACTGAAACTTCAAAGCTGTAGCTTGAATCCCTATGTTCCACTGGGAACTCGAAGGAATAAAAAATAGAGAAGAGGTTGAGTTGTGGCAGAAATTTCCAACTTTCTTATGTGGCAGCTGAAATGAAAGAAATCAAGAAGATATGAGGCGACTAACAGAGATTTGAAGAGAAATAGATCCCGCGATAGGTAATATTGTATTGATTGATTTCCTCACACATATGAGTGAATCAATCAGTCCACAGAAGATTTAAAAGTCAATTACAATTATAAAATATAATATATTTGTTGTCCTTACAATAAAGGCCAGTTATGCGGCGGATACATTTTTTCTTAACGTAGAATAACAGATTAGTTATGGGGTGTCAAAATAATTAGTCGTATTTGTGTGACAAACATTGTGCTAGGCTGAAATCGATTACCAAAACATTGTAAAACGGGAGACATTGGTGGGGATTAATCATAACAGATTTGTAGAGTGTGGGGTAGGAAAATTGACAAGTCAGATCAAGGTTATAAAAGGTGTCAGGTGAGTGGGTGGCTAATGCAAAGTGGTCTGTGTTAAACAGGAGATAGTAAGACTGCAATGAGAGGTTCATAATGAAATAAGGAGTGTGTGAAATGAAACAGGTGGAGGCATATATTGAGAAAAGAGATAATATCACTAATAATAAGTCGGATAGTATAAATGGAAAATTCGATAGTATTGAGAGAATGTTTGCATGAAGGGCATACATTATGACGAATAATAATAATTCTAATAATAATAATAATAATATTTGTAATAATGATGTTTGTAATGATAAGCAAGGGAAAAGAAATCAAGAATTAGAATCATCCATCCAAGTTTGGCCACGGTAGGAACAGCGTCTTGCTAAACTTGGATTGATGATTCTTCTTCTCACCAAAAGTGCTCCTTCCCCCTAACCCTCTTGGTTTTTTCTTCCTTTGCTTATTATTACAAATATTATTATTATTATTCGTCATAATTTATGCCCTTCATGCAAACATTCCCTCAATAATATGGAGTTTTTCATTTATACTATCCGGACTTATTATTAGTTGTATTATCTCCTTTCTGAATATATGCCTCCACCTGTTTCATTTCACATATTCGTTATCTCACTATGAACCTCTCATTCCAGTCTTACTATGTCCTGTTTAACACAGACCACTTTGCATTAGCCACCCACTCACCTGACACCTTTTATAACCTTGAACTGACTTGTCAATTTTCCTACCTCACACTCTACAAATCTATTATGATTAATCACCACCATTGTCTGCCGTTTTACAATATTTCGGTAATCGATTTCAGCCTTGCTTGATGTTTGTCACACAAATACGACTATTTATTTTGACACCCCATGAGTACTAATCTGTTATTCTACGTTAAGAAAAAATGTTTCCGCCGCATAACTGGCCATTATTGTAAGGACAACAAATATATTATATTTTAAAATTGTAAGAACCTGAATAGGGGAAATTATTGAAAAGAATATTCCTCCTTCAGATTGACTTTTAATTCATAATATGGGAATATTTCACACAGATTTGTTCAGGCTAGAAGCTACAAGTGATCGCCTGACTTTTACATGGATTCAGTTCAGCACAACTTAAAATAAGATCATTCAGTGGGTAACCCTCTCAGGTACGAAACTGTACATACCAGAACAAATCCTTGGTGAGAAACAGCCGTGACATAGGAAGTAATTACCATTCCATTGAAAGAGTCTGAAAATTCTCTACTGTGCTCAAAAACGTTCTTATTAGTATACAGCTATTATTAATATTAATGGTACAAGGAAAGGAGAGAGAGATTACAAATTAGACGGCACGAGCGTCTTATTCTCCAGTAATAGTCAACACCCATCATATAACCACTATATATATATATTTATATTGGGTGTTGTTTGTCTGAGACTTTTTAGTTCATCTGAATTTTCTTCAATTCTTTCCTAGACAGGTTGACCTTATTAAGAAAAATATATTTATGCATTTCCCCAGTGGATTGATTACTGTCTGGATTGTCGACACAGTCAGTCTAATTAACATGAACTTCTTTCTTCCAATGTTTCCTGTATATATTTTCTGTGCCACCCACCAATTCATCCAACTGACATTACCCTTACATCCACCTGTTATTAAAGGGTATTGTAGAAGAAAAGAAAAAGAAATGTGTGTGAGAGACTGTTGGCAATCAGATTAGTTAAGGGGGGAGGGGTGGGCAGGAAAACTAATGCATAAGCACAAGGTGTTCTTTTTCTTTTGTTGGTGGGTTTTGTAGAGAGTGAACATAATGATATTGGAAAGAGATCATTCATTAATTGAGTGATGTATTATCATGATTATTCTCTTAGGTTACGAGTAGAACACAAGGATCCAGTAGCACATCTCCATTTTGCCTAGTTCACTGCAATCCTTTTTAGCTGACTTCACGATTGTCAGTGAGCTCCTCCTATCTCCTCCTGACATTACCTTCCACGTGTTACTCTTAAAGCAGGGCTGTACTGGTCGTTTCGCATTTGGGTTCCACTCGAGCGATGGCCTGGCACGCAACGTTACTCAACGGTCTTCTCGGCAACTATCTAATCCATCTCCATTTTCTTCTGCATATTTCTTAGTGGATAGCTTTTTGGTTGATTTGCCGCCGGAGTTCCTTGTTACTAATCTTTTCTGGATGATCATCTGATCTTCAGTATGTTGATGACGAAGGCAGTTGTTGATAAACTCCAAAACCTGCTCAAAATACTTTTGGTGATACGTTCCCTTCACTTTTAACTTTTGCCTAGCTTACTAGTTCATTAGTCTACTAGCTGGTTCTAAGTCCATAATAAAAGGGAAGGTTCTGTATAAACCTAGCGACTCTATCCTGGAAAATTAAAAGAAACTTCGACGCACAGAATATACATCATAACTGATTAAAGGTCGAAAACTTAATAGTGTTCATTGAAAAAAATTAGAGCCTGTAGTTAAAATTAATAGTCTATTTAATTTTCCATTCATTAAAATGCAGTACATTTACTTCACAGTAAGTTATTTTAATGATCTAATTCAAATCTTAAATCTCAATCTATGTATAGTCACACTCAAATTCCAAAGATATTTTGACCTGCTGCTATAGATTTTTCAAAGGTAAAAGAGAAGAAACGTTGCGAGGATATTAGAGAGTCCTTCAATACTTTAAAGTAAAACATGAACACTAGGTGATTTTGCATCTCATTATCAGGAATGCACATAGCACATGCTACATTACACCTAACATATTTTATTCTAAAGGCAACCAGGTGTATATTGAGGTAATGGATTAAGCTTGGAATAATTACTCTCCCATCGACATATCCTCCTGGTTCAATCTGTTCATCTCTACTTCTGCAGTTCAAAGAAGGGCAACCCGGAGATTTCATGGACTTAAAGGGTGCTGAATTATGTTGACTTTGTGCATTAATATAGCTTATTAATACTTCTTACTTAAATAATTGTGTTATGTTGATTTCAGGAGAGGAGAAGTTAGGAGAAGTCTGACCAAGAAGATACGGTGGCCTACAGTTAGGAGTCAACTAGTTATGTGGACAAAGCTAAGATCTAGTAGCATAGATTATCATACAACAAACATGAATGTTTGAACAAAGCAAAAAAAACAAATTGTTATGGTTAAAATAACGTCATCATACTTCACTGGTTCTTTTTAACTGCCTACATGAAACCATAAACAACTTTATTAACCAACATTCAAATACCATAATAGTTATCAGTTATGAATAAGGGTAATGGATATTAATCACATATGATTAAGTAGCAGCATAATGGAATGGAATAAAAGCCATTATTAGGCCCGTTATTGTGTGTACTAATCCTCCTCTTATTCCTCTACGTTCCCAGTGGAACACAGGGCTTCAAGCTAGAGCTTTGTAGTTTCAGTAGCAGTACTGTTTATTTTTATTTTTAAGGGATGGGGTTGCTAACTTCATGCCCAACCTGCCCTCTTTACCAGTCTTATTACTGGCTTAGCGAGGTATAGGAGTGTATTGGCCGGGGATAGAATCCCGAAACGCCTCTCTGGTTAGCGAGTATTCGACCCCTGGGCCACCGACGTACCCTATGTGTACTAATAATTAAGAAATATTCCAGAATTACGAGTGAATGTTACAAACTGGATAATAATAATAAAGCTTTATTTCAGACAATATGTGAACAGATAGTACTGAAATTTTCAGCGTATTTAGTTAGAAAATATTTCCTCTTCATATAGGATTTACGTGTAAAGTAATAATCTGAAGTATATCATGCAACGTAGTGTTTTTCCATATGAAGACAGAACCAATTCTCTGGGCTTTCTTTCTTCATTTCCATCAAGAATTCCACAGAAGCCAATTAAATATTCGTACGAGTTCATGCCGTGATCATTTGATATAATTACACGATTAAAATAATGACAAATGCAGAAGAGTTTAGGCATTTCGATGGATGGGAATTCCGACAGCCCAGTAATTTAAGCAGGCTGCCGCGGGTACCATGAGGTGTAAAATCAACAGCACACTTATGTAATGGTCAAATAATGTAGCTGGAAAGATCTCAAAAGACAGGGGTCTGGTCAAGAATTTAAACAAAGATAAAATTAGCATAGGAAATCACACTGTCAAAAAGAAACATAATTAAGATGACCAGACTAACAAAAATAAACGCCTTTTGAGTCTAAAAGATGCAAAAATGTTTTGTAGTGCAATCACTCGTCACCTGTTAGACAACAGTCATAAAATCAGTTCAATAACAGCTCCGTGTTGCTAAATATCACTGAAGGGATTTCCAGTGAACAACTAGAACCAAATTTATGCATCCAGAAGAACACCCTTGTTAGTCTCGCCTTACCTCAGTAAATACGCTTTATGTTATTTGGCTGTTTTCCGGTTACAGGGTGACCTCGTAGACCATTCAGCCATTTGGACCCGATTTTAGCTGTCCATGAGTTCCAACTTCTGCCAATTCCCTATATATAGTGCGACCACCAGCCAATGTCATGGGCGACCAACTTTCCTCTTGTCAGATTTGGTGGGTCTCACAGGTCACGATTTCCAATGGTTCTCTAACTGACCTCAGCTCGTGATCAAACCTGTATCGATTCAAATCCCTACAAGCCAACACTTGAAAATATATATTACGTGATCCTATTTTTTTTAAATGAATTTTGTTACTTTAATTATATTTTGTTCTAACAATGTAATTTCTTACACTTATTTGATCTGTGTTTGTATTCTTAACCAGACTTCTTTATTCTGAGCTGTGTTCAATCGTATTATTTGACCATTATATAAGCGTACTGTTGATTTTACACCTCTGATCCGTTTGTAACATTCTAATATATTTGTTATAACTATAAAACTTCGGCACTGTGGTAGAGAATAACTCCACTATGGAAAAGATTTTATTTTTGGTCAATCACACAGTGTTATACAGTAATATTAAGTGATGACGTTTTCAGCACCAACTATCGCTCATAATCATATCAAAGTACTCATATAACTTTCTTGTTTCATTTAGATACATGAGTAAAAATTGATTACATATTTGAGTAAAATCAATATGAGATGATAAAGTACATTCAGAAATGATATTAGTGTTATCAGTCAAATAAAACAAGATGGGAAATAAGACGAGTGTTTGTTTTTATAGTCAAAATAAGTAACTTGTTAGAATGTCATTATGTGAATTGAATAAATTTTAACATTTATTCCTTGTCCTCTGATTTGACTGCTACTAATATCTTCCATATCTCTGGTATTCACATTTATGTTGCATGTGTTAGACGTAGACTCCATGATCCCGGATTCAGTAATCAATCTCTATCTCTGTCCACCTACCTATAATACCTTTTAGAATTTACCCATAATGGAATTACATTCTACTACAGTGCACAAATTTTATTCTTATATCTGCCTCATCCTATCGTGTGGTTGTGTGTTAGTACATGCAGAGCAATTGCCGAGTTTTTTCTAAATTACTTATCTTCTCGGGGTCAACTATTCTTACCTTAGCTAAATTCTTATGTTCTGATAATCTCACTACTCCTGATCTACTAATTTGACCTATATAGTTGACCTCAATCACAGTCATTAGAAGGTATTTTGTAAATTATATTATTTTGTCTAATTGAGTCCACCCGGTCCTTTAGCCTACAGAGTTTGTCCAACCTGAGTGAGTTTGTAGGTTTGAATATCATCCAAATTCTTGCTTTATTGGAAATCCTACGCAGGGTCTCAGATGTCCCTTCCTTATATGGTAAAACAATAGATTTCTTATGTTCTTTCTTATTTATGTTATCATTATTAGTTTCACTACTATTTTTATTTTGCTTTTGACCTTTTCTGATCTTCCTAATGAATTTTATAGGATAGTTAGTTATTTCCCACCAACCAGCTATTCTTCTACCTGTTTCATTTCATCATTTTAGTTTTTTTTCGTTGTACTACTTAGTGCTACTGCTCGGTTTGTTAGACTGACACTTAACTAAGCCTGCCTTCACAGATAGATAACGGATGAGATGAATTACAGTCTAAATATCTATTAGAATGTGTTGACTTTTTATGAACGCTGGTGTGCAGTTCACCTTTTTCTATTCGTTTTATTTTACAATCTAACATGATAGCTTATTCTCCTTGTTCATTTTCCAATTCAAATGTGAATATTATTCCCCTTATTAGTGAGTTTATATGCATCAAGAAGCTAGAGATATGTTCTGTTTTTAACACTGTGTGAAAGTGTCATCCACATATCTCCACCATATTTTTGGAATAGGATTAAATGTATTAAGAGCAATTTTTCCCAACTGTCCATATTTATTAATTGTTAATAAATATATTAATGAGCTTTAATTCCTTTCCATTATGCTGCTAGAAGCCTCGTACCCAATCGAATCAGTGATCAATAAACACATTACTATTACAGATCAAGGTTACCAACTAATAAGAAATAAGTCACATGACAAAAAGTTCAAAATTCAAGTCAATAAAAATGATCAGTATAGATGTAAATTAACAACCAATCACTGCAGAGATTGATTGACATGGGATACAATTATATCATTTATGAAGAAATCAATTAAGTTCACTTCATATTAAAGCTTGCACTGAAGATCTTGTTTTGAAGGTCAACGAAAGACCCACAATAAAATCAACTAGATCAAAGAGTACAAAATCAAAATGCTGCTAGTTAATCACGTGATATTGATATTATCACATTAATGGTCAGTAAATATTATGGTATTTAAGCATTGCTTATGTTTTTACGCAATGTGAGAAGAACCAACGAAATATAATGACGTCATTATATCGAGTACAGTGCGTTCTACATGCTTTGATCAAGTGAAATAGTTGTGTGAAACATGAATGCCATCTCCTACGTCTAACGTCAATATTGCTCACCTTATTATGCCACTTGACACGAGAGATAGAACGCAGGCACCTATGATCAAAGACAGCTAATCTTTTCATGTCTTCCACTCTCAGTGGCCAGGTCTCGCTCACAGCCATAAAGGAGGACGGAGTGGACTGATGAGCAGTACACCTGCCCTTTGGTCGATAGTCGAATATCTCGTCTACGCCAGAGACGCCGTAAACTGGCAAACGCGAAACGAGCCCCTGTATCCATGCTGAGTTTCGTCAGAGTTCAACCCGTTGGCGTTGGCTGATGCAACTCCACAAACAAGTGAAGCGGTCAACGTGTTCTACCACTTCACTTCCTATTTTTAAACTAGGCGTCGCTGTAGTCCAGTCCTGTAGCCCCATCATCTTGCATTTGGCGGGAGCGAATCGCATGCCAAACATTCGTAGATTGCGGCTCAAGGTGTTTAGAAGACTCTGCATTTTTTCAGAGTCCTCGCCTAGTAGGACTATATCGTCTGCATACTCTAAGTCAACGAGATTAGTCCCTGTGAGTCGCTGAAGTCATAGATAATAAATGGTATATATTAGATATATAAACAGCGGTTTGATCAATGAAAAATATACCTTGGCTCCCGTGTTTTGCCTCCCATTGTTACAAGACAACTTCGATCGAGTTGGTTAGCAGTCACAGTACTGGTTGATGTGACTGATCGACAATTACTCATCTCAACTGTTTTTATTTAGGCTCCCCTCCAGAGTCCACTACTCACCGTATATCTCTTATTAATTTCAACAATTTCCTTATATTCATTAAAGTGGGAAATTGTTTACTAATGCCATTCAGATATACTTGAAATGCCTCCAAAATGTAAGTAGAAATTACCGATAATACCCATTGAGTCATAAAGGAAATAACAGACAGATTCAGCGGAGAAAATTTTCTTTTCCTTATCGACGAAATCATCTTCACAGGCTGTACACAGTCGTATTTATACTTACCAAAAATGTATAGTGGTCTATTATTGAGTAATAGGGTATGTGTGTGACACAATTGATATAATTACTCGGAAGTGGCTTTAGAAATAAAAAATTAAAAGTTGTAAATTATGTGGTACTCAACGGAACAAAGATACAAATTTGATAAGGCTATTGAGTGAGAATAAGGGTAGTTGAGTGTCAATTTAACAAGTGTGAAGAGGGTGTGAAAATGTACAAAAGGAGCATATGAGAGAGTGATAATAGTGCATTAATTATTAAAGCAAAAGCAAACTAGAAGTAAAATTAAAAAAGAAAAGAAAAAATCAAAACATTCTTTTACAGGAAACGACTAGTGAAGAAGTTGAGACCAAGGTAGAATAAGAGACTGGACACACTTTTTCTGTATACAGAGTTCAGGGTTGTACTGACGAATTGCCAGCGCCTCCGCCATACACAAAAGCCGAAACCTGACGCCCTTTGTACCATTTGGCTTCACTTCGTCGATGATCTTGAAAAACGACTCTGATGGAACTACGTGGCCTGAGTTCACCAAATGCTCGAGAATTGAGCTAGTAATTGTCTTGCATTGTCCCTTTGCTAACTATGCCGGATAATGTTCAGAGATCCGTTTGGAAAGCGTGCGCTTTGTGCGGCCAATATATATATATATATATATATATATGACGTAATTTACAACTTTTAAGTTTCACTTCTAAAGCCAATTCCGAGTAATTATATTAATTATGTCACCCCTCACCCCGTATTACTCAATGATAGACCACTAAATATATTTTTGTAAGCATAAATACGACTGTGTACAGCCTGTGAAGATGATTTCGTCGATAAGGAAAAGAAAATTTTCTTCTCTGAATTTGTCTATTATTTTAATCTAGGTGATTAACAATTGTCAAGTTTTTAACCGACAGTGCAATGAACCTTTTTCTATTTCGTCATTCGTTTTGAAGAGACTGAAGATAAATCGACTAATCGACAACAGTTAGAAAATCAATGAACTGTTAGGAGAGAACATATTCCTTATGTGAATCTAAATCTATTATAATAAAGGTTTTTGTATTTCCCAATGAATGAAAAACAAAACGATACTGTTTTTACTATTTCATTCATTGGGAAATACAAAAACCTTAATTATAATGAATATTATATACCCAATTTTTTTCAAACAGTTAAAAGTGAACTTGGTTTAGACATATATAATCTAAGTCTATGTTTATTCCTTAGTTAAGTATACATTATTAAAATAAACAGTATTACATGTTGGATAATTTTGGAATAAAGTATATTATTCACAGTTATAGTAAAATTTACTAAACAATTCTCAAGCGTTTAATGGGTGGATGGTGACTAGCAGTGAAATCCAGGATAACGCGCATTTCGTCCTATTTGGAACTCGTCAGCTGGATGTACCTGCATTTCTCAGTGAGTGATTATGCTTCCACCGAGGCTCGAACCCATTGCCCATAGTTTCAAATGTCAAAGCGTTATCCACTAGACCACTTGGGCCACGAGAGCCACCTTCTGTGCAACGGGTCATATTGATTATTTAACTGAATTTTAGATTTTCCCGTCGATTGACTGGACCGAAGTGCTCGGTCTCAGGTTGACATGTCTGTTGGCTTCTTGTGCAGATGCAGTTACATCCAGATGACGAGTCCCAAATAAGACGAAATGCGCATCCTGGATTCTACTGCTTGTCACCATCCACCCATTAAATACTCATTAAATGCCTAGACATCGTCGAAGCATCTTCACAAGAAGCCAACAGACATGTCAACCTGAGACCGAGCACTTCGGTCCAATCAATCGACGGGAGAATCTAAAATTAAATTAAATTCTCAAGCATGTTTTAAGTATTCTTTTTATACTCTTACTCTGTTATATAAGTATTCAATTTAGTCACGTCTTAAATGTTTGCCAGTAAAAGATACTGTTTCCCTTGGCAACATACACTTTAAGATATATATATATATACCAACCAATAAGAAACTCTGTTCTCTACTTATCTTCGAGGCCGACGAAAAGAAGGAATCACTTTGATCAAAGGTTATATGATTGCATAAACAACTATTCAAGTATTATGTAAGCATTCGACAGGGGTTTTTGTTTTTATTTACTCTTTTTTTAGATGACTAATCACCAGATGTGTTAATTCTGAATTTCATAAATAAGCCTAACCTAAAAATGACCTTCAGCCACATATGGTTGGTCTATTGATCGACTATCCGATTAGGTCAGACTTTTATTGAAGAAGAGAAATAATAAACTAAGGTCATTCAAAAGAACACTAACTGTATGAATTTCAAGTGATGCTGTTAAAGCATCATCCCCTCCCCCCTCTCTAAATTCAGCAGTTTTAATGAACAAGTTTTTTTATTCTGTAGTACTAAATTTTCATTGATAGTTTCATATGTAGGAAATACTATGAATATGTCTTCAGCGAAGCAAATTTTCTTCTCGAAGAAGTCATCAAATAGGCTGGGTACACATTCGTGTATTTACAGTAAAGTGGTGAGAAAGTTCTAGAATTATTTCCGGTCAGTGATCAAATTAATAAAATTACAAAGTGTAATTAATAGTAAGTTCGGATAAAAAGAAACAGAGTGGTCAGATAGGAATTAAAAAAGTATGAAAATAGCAGCAATAAACAAGAAGATTGGATAAGAAAGTTAATGGAATGATCACTCTTCAGAAGACGGACTTTTTTTTATGGTCATGATGGAGACAGTGGTTGAATACATAGAGTGAGTGGGCTTGAACTTTAGGATCGCCAGTGCCTTAGTTATGCCCAGATGCCTTAACTTAACTTCCTTTGATAGGTTTGACTCTGAAGGACTTCTCAAATAGAGCTGAATGTCCTGAATTCACCAGATGTTGTGTTACAGAATTATATACACACTTGCGTTCTCCTTTTACTAAATATGCTGAATGGTGTTCCCGAGCTCCTTTCAAAAGTGGATACGTGGTACGGACAATGTACTCAACTGCATCCTAGCACTTGAACTGGTATATTCATATTGAAGTGGTCCAATGCGTTGGTCTGTCAGTTATATATCTAAGCAGCAGGTTTTTAGAGTTATACCAAGAAAGTGCTCTGTACGAAACTTGAATTCGAAGGTGACTTCAAGAGGTTACAAGAACACTATCTTGAATGGTTAAATAAAGGTGGAAATGGGGCTATATGAAGCGCAGTAACTAAACATCTTCCTTAAAAGTTATCTACAAGGCGAAAGATAACTCGCCTAAATCCTTAATTATCCTCCTCCAAGTCATCCTCACACTGACGACCAACTTGCCGCTTCCCTTTCGGGTTGCACTCGAGCAATGGCTTGTCTAGTGATGTCACTTGATGGTTTCCTCAGAGTATGGCCAATCCATCTCCATTTCCTCCTGCCTATTTCTTTCAGAATCGGTTCCTGGTTGGTTCGCACCCAGAAATCCCTCCCTGTTGCTGATCTTTTCTGGCTGGCCATCTGATCTTGAGTATTGAGCGAAGATAGCTGTTAGTGAAGGTCTGAAGTTTGTTTGAGGTGCTCTATATGACTCGCCAAGTCTCTGATCCGTATAGTGAGTAGCACTGACTTCACATTGGAGTTGAAAATCCGGAACTTATTTTTGATGATGAGTGCTGTTGACCTCCACACAGACTTAAGAGTAATGAAAGCTTGTCTTGCTTTTCCGATTCTGGCTTTGATATCGTCGTCAGTTCCGCCTGTAGTTGAAACGATGCTTCCCAGGTAGGTCAGTTGGTGAAGGAGGTTGTTTCTTTCAGGTTCCTCCCATTTATTCTGGCTGATTGCTTTCTGTTGTTGTTGTTGTTAGCCAGGAATCTTCATCACTTCTGTTTTCTCTATGTTCACCTGAAGTCCTATCTTCTCTGGATGCTTCTTCTGCCAACTTGTTGCTTTTCACATGCATACCTTCCAGTTTGTGGGAAATCAGACATATATATGTCATCGGCGAAGTCCAGATCCTCCAAGTCTTTTGTGTCAGTCCATTTTATGCCTGTTTCCTCATTTCCCGTTGTCTGTTGCATTATCCAATCTACTGCAATCAGGAAGATCATTGGTGATAGTAGGGAGCCTTGTCGCACTCCCGTCCTCACTTCGAAGGCTTCCGTAAGTTTCCCGTTGTGGATTGCTTGGCATGCAGCATTGTCGTATAACTGTTGGATGAGATGTATAATTGTCGATGGGACTCCGTAGTAGCGAAGTAGTTGCCAAATGACCTCTCGATCGACTCTGTCGAAGGCCTTTTCAAAGTTAATGAAATTGAGATAGAGAGGTGACTTCCATTCACCTTGATCATAAATTCCTTGAAAAGAGTTTCTTCACTAAATCACTTGTTTTGATTTTCAATATAGATTTGTATCCTTTATTGTTTTATGCGAGTATAGTATTTGTGTGGCCCATTGCATATCAGAAATGCATCGTTTTTACTTGTATTCTGTTAGCACTCACTGTAACTGGTATATTTTTTGGGTAGGGGGCTGGGAGGGCGTCACTGGGGTGGGTATCCCTTAAAATCACTCCTAATTTCAATGTAGTCAAATATTCTATTAATTTGTTTGTTTACTGATAATAGTAAATGCAACTGGAATATTCGTTTTGTATCCCAATTCGATAAGGTTTCGGCGAATGACGACGTTAAGAGACGAGACATTTTTGAGTCGCATGTTTTTTTGGAATATGTTCACAGAAGTGGATGGATATCTACCCTTCTTTCCCTCCAGTGTTCTTGCTCCGATATGTATATGCGAATTTGTTTGGAGTGACTCTTGACAGAGACCTCTTCACTTTAAATTAATAAAGAGGACAACCAGTACAGTGAACAGTAATAAGTTTAGCTATAGGATAAAATGTAACAAATGGCGACTCTTAATATATTGTTTATTCGATCTGGTGTATCGTCTCCTTTGAAGGTTACCTGGATAAATACTTGTGATATTTTCTTACCTCCAACTGTGTCTACAAATTCACATCCATGCGACTCTCCAAACACATTCTAAAGAGTCTAAGACTGAAAGATCTCTAGTTTCTTACCAGCTCCATCGGTTGAAATCTGTTTGATTCACCTCAAGTGTGTCTGGATTTTAATTTTTCAAAAATAGAATTTTCTTTTAGTATTATTATAATATTATTATTATTCCCTTACGTTCAGAGTGGAACATAGGGCTTCAGCAACACATCTCCACTTTCTTCTGTTCTCTGCCGTCCTCTTCATCTGGCTAGCTGCATGATTGACCAAACTCGCTCATCTCTTCCTTACACGATCTCCTCCATTTCACCCAAGGATGATCGACTAGTCGCTTCTTAACGGGGTTCCACTCGATGGCTTGGTGTGTAATGTCATTCGGCGGCCTCCTCAATGTATGCCCAATCCACCTCCATTTTCTCCTCCAAATTTGTTGAGAAATAAGCTCTTCATTGATTCACTGCCTGCCCGAGTTTCTTGTTACTTATTCTTTCTAGACATTTGATCTTCACTGTAGAGCCAGTGAAGGCAGCTGTTGATGAAAGTCGGCAACCTATTGGAAATCCTTTTCTAGACACGCAGTGCAAGTTTCTGACCCGTATAGAAGAACCGACTTCTCATTGGTGTTGAAAATGAGAATCTTGTTCCTTATGCTGGTTGAGTGCAGAAGATTTATAAACTGGTTTCAGGTTGATAGAGGCGTATCTTGCTTTTCCAGTACTGTCTGGCTTTGACACTTTCATCCGTTCCGGTTGCCTACAGTTGAAACGATGCTTCTCAGATAAGTTAAGGAGGCAACCTCTGTTAAAGCTATCCCGCTGATGGTTATTGGTGTTGGTGGTTGTTGCTGTTGATTGGTTATCTTCACCACCTCCACCTTCTCTGTGTTCACCTACAGTCCTGTCTACGCTGCCTACAAGCCTCTTCTACCAGTTTGCTGGTTTTCACCTGTAAGTCTTCGAGTTTGCGTGACATTAGAAATATATCATCTGCGCAATCCAAATCTTCTAGAGTATTCTTATCGGTCGTCCAGCGTATTCCCAACTCCTCGCCCTCAGCAGTCTGACGCATAATCCAGTCGCCACAATTAAGAATATCGTCGGTGATAGTAGGCAATCAGCTTGTCTTACTCTTGTATGCACTTTGAGCGCCTCACTGAAGTTTCCTTTGTGAATCTCTTGACATGTGGCATTGTAATATAGCATCTCTTGAATGAGTTTGACAAAGACTTGGGCAATGCACATTGTAGTGTTAAAATAGTTTCGTGGAAAATACCCATATGGACATTAGAAAGAAGAGAACACGAAGTTCAGCAAACTGATATTCGTCTTTTCGGCGATTTCATTCTCAAAAGCTGTACAATAGCATTTATATAGATTAGTTTACATGGATACATTTACTATTTGTTTAATTTCACATGGTAACGAAGGTGATAATAATTTTCAACTTGATATGATAGTTTGAAGGTACGAATACAGATTACAAGAGGCTTAGAGACTAGATTTCATAGGATTAGAAAATAGTTACAACGTATGCAAAAAATTAATATTTGATAACTGGAGAAATAATTTTAAAGGGGAATCAAAGGTGATAATTATTTTCGACTTGATATGAATTACAAGAGGCTTAGAAACGCAGGGACAGAACGAATTACAGGTGTGAACAAAATGAGCATGGAAACAAATTGAAATCAAAATTTTCAACTTGAAATGTTAGTTAGGAGGTATGAATACAGATTACAAGAGGCACAGAAACAAAAAATTACACAGGATTAGAATATAATTTGGTAAAATGGTTATTCTAAACGGATTACAAAATAGTTTCCAAATTACTACTCGGTCTACGTTGTCGAAGATCTTTTCAAAGTCAATGAAGTTGAGTGTTTTTTTCGATTTTGGTTTTAGACAACTTGTGTACCCCAGATTGGGGTTGAGGTAGAGATTTGACTGCGATTCTATGAATTGATTAAATATCCTCAAACATATTACCAAAAGCCCCTAGGTAGGGAATACTCCAAACCCTAGGAGCCAATCCAATGCATTTAAAACAGTCAGAGTTTTGTATGCAAAAGAAACAAGCCAAATCACTATTGCTACTCTGGCCCGCTGTTGAACCTATAAATTCACAGATCCTGTATGATTTTCCTTAATTTAACTGATGTTCAGATTAGTGTGTGTTATATTCATGCATATTACCACTCACAGATGCGTCTGAACCGTAATCAATGGATAATATTGATTCACTGAGACAACACTCGAAAACATTATGTTGTTAATAGCAGTAATTCTTTAATTAATGCGGTCATATAACTGTAGAACCTGATGAAGAAGTTATTCAGAAGAATATTCTTTGTTCACTAATCAGGCTTCTGATACTTTGTAATAGCCAGAAAAATGGAACAATAGACGAATATTTCACACCATTTAAGAATATTCATTTACGCCTATTTCCATTTGTGAGCCAAGTTAAACTTTGGGCACCAGTAAGTACCGATGTAGTGCGGCCGCACCAATGACCTTGAAACGTTAGTGAGCATGTAAGTGAAAAGCGAATAATATCGTAATCATGAATAAAATATTCCTAATAAAGTATTACATTATTAAATGGGATATTTAGCAAGTTTCAGGTTAGTTTTGGGAAAGTTGAAGTTAGGGTTAGGGCTAAGGACAGGTTAGGATTAAATTAACCTTATGCAGGCGACAGTAGGGTTGATTCAAGTTACATGAGGGCTGATTTGGGCTAAGGGGAGCTAAGGTAAGATTAGAGTAATTGTTACTGTTAGAAAACCTAGGTAATTACATGCATGGAATGTGGTTAAATTGCTTACTCTGTTGATACTTCAGTGCAAAACTGGGAGGTATTTTTGCCACACGTCAGGAGAAGGTATCCTGTGTAATAATTTCATGCTTTTTAATTCATTATTTTCATGAATATACATCTGCATTTTGTGCGCAGAAGTCGTCTTTATCATGTGGTTAGTGCGTTCAACGTCATTTATCTGTTGGTACTTACTGGTGCTTATATTTTAGCATTACTCGTTTATGTTTATCCAGTATTTCATATTTTAAATATATTATCTTCTACCATTTGTTGGCAGCTAACAGGGAAATCTAAGGTGTGATTTCATCCTATTTTGGAGTCGTTAGCTAAATGCACCTAGTGAGTAAAGATGTTCCGATTGTAAGACTTCAAGATGACAGTCATCACTTTAAACGCTAAATAGTTATCCACTATACCACTGGGATACCAAAGCGGGAACTTGTGCAAGGGGTAGCATATTCTAGTCATCCACTATCGTATGTTAAAAACACCACTTATTGTGTAGTTAAGATAAGTCAGTATTAGCATACATCGAAAGGTTTCTTCCAAGTGTATTAAACGCACTTCTTACTTTGCCGAAACACGTTTCGACAATGAATGAAGGATAAACTATCTCTTATTTCCATCCCTTTGTCCATCCAATCTTCAGCAAGCTTCTCGGTGGCTGATTACATAGGACGTTGTAGGTATATTTTCCGGAAATGCTTAACGGAACCCTATCCGGTTTGGTTGATAAAAGGCGAGTATAGGATGATGAAATCTTCCATCGATGAACACCTTCTTAAATCAGATTATTCAGCTCTACATAATTTATCCCTTAAAGTTATCTACAGAGTTGAATTCAGTCACTCTAGAATTTTACATTTTCCCAACTTATGTATAACCTAAGACCTAGCTGCTGTACATGGACAAAGCATTTTATTATACTCGTTTTATACTTTGGCTGTAGTAATGTTCTTTTTATTTCATTCTATTTTACCACTTGAATTCATTCCACTTCACTTCATTTTCACCTTCTTTATTGTTATCATTATCGAACCTTCAATTTCTTGATAACACTTGACCTACTTTTAAAATTGTAATACCAACTGGCTTATTTAATAATGTATTAAAATGTTGTGAATTCATCCACTTCAACTCTATCCACCCCCACCCCCCGGTTAAACATCGTGTTAATTATCTTCATTCGTATCATGTGTGTGTATATAGACTACTGAGTAATTTCTAGTGCCACTTAATGTCTTTTAACGATTGTAGAGTTGCTTGAAAATGAAGTGGTTGAAAAGAAATATTTCATTGCTGAACAAAACATCCGATGTTTCTCGAATTTTAATAGTCGTCTATACTACTGATGCAGTATTGTTGAAAGAAATACTGAAAACTGAGGTCACAGAAGCAGCTCGCTAGTTGTGATGTGCCATATTTTTGAAAGCCTCACTGAAAGGCTTTCCCAATGTGATTGACCTTCCTTAATTTGTATGGTAGGCCTTGATTTTGTGATTAATATTCTCAGTTTGTGAAGCTTATGTGGGCAAAGTCACCACACTGACCTTGAACAGCCAATCAGAAATCAAATACAGAAGATCGAATAATAGTTAAAAAAAAATCCACTGAATCACATTGCAAACATCATATTACACTGCATAGTCGTGGTTCATATGTTGTAAGAATGTCTCAGTCAATACACAAATGATGCTTACAGAAATCGTACCATGCACGCTATACTCATTCATCCAGGTAACTGTAGGCCATGGTACTCTGAGATCCATTGATATTTATGACACTGCCACTTACCCTATTCCAACTCTAACCACAATCCTAACTCCTAATCCTAATTTTAACCCTGATCCTAACCTTAACCCAGACTCTAAAGCTTAATCTAAAAAGTAAATAAGTTGAATATTGTATCTATCCTCTCCAGGTTCAAAAAGCAGGCATGATTTGATTTGGAATGATATTTCATAGCATTTCCTATGTCTGATTGGTTCTTGAAGGTAAACTTTTTTGAAAAACTTTGTCTTTAGCTATGACACTCTAACTTCGCCCCTATGTGTTTTTTTATGTTTAACAATACTCAACGATACTTCAGTTTGGCTGTCACGCAGACCAGGACTGTGTGTCAGTTTTTCAGTGGTATAATACTTGCTAACCACATACGTTGTCCGGGGTTCAGTTCTCAACTGATGCATACCTAAACCACGCTTAGACGGTAGTTAGACTGCTAAAGACAGAAGGCTGGGAAAGAGGCTAGCGATTCCATCCCTTAGAGAGAATATCACTGCTACTGAAAGTTCAAAGCTCAAGAGTCAAACCCTGTGTTGCACACAGAACGCGAAAGGAATGCAAAAATATTCTCTAGCCGCCCACTGCTTCGGAGCGACGGGAAGAACAGACTTCCGCATATGACCACTTCAACGTGCATATGATCATTTCATCTGCTCTTGCGGAGCTAGGTACATAGGTCATTCTATAAGAGACATATCAAAACATGTTAGAGAACATCATCCAGCATGGCTGCAAAGAGGAGGCACTGGTTCAATCAGAAGTGCAATAAGTGAACATCTCGTCAATACCTGCCACAGAATTTCAACTGACTCACCATTAAGAGTCATTTACAAAGTAAACAAAAATCTACCAAAAGCAGTGTGTTCCCGACTTCTTTGTACTGCGGAAGCTCTCGCCATATGTATTGAAAAGTCGGAGCTATGTGTTCCAAAATAACTAGTCTACCCTTTACAACTACCATGGACCTAGTTCTCTATGTTCCCTTATCCTTCAGTTTTTTTCTTTGTTCTGTGTGTGTGTGTGTGTAATTTTCTCTCTTTGTCTTCATTCAGTTCATCCTATTTTTTAAGTTATAAAATCAGTTATTTTAAGTTTGTTTCCGTGCTCCCCCTAATCACACTTGTAATCCGTTTAGAATAACCATTTTACAACTATATTCTAATCCTGTGTAATTTTTTGTTTCTACGCCTCTTGTAATCTGTCTATATTCACACCTCCTAACTTACATTTCAAGCTGAAAATTATTATCACCTACGTTACTATGTGAAATTAAACAAAAAGTAATTGTATCCATGTAAACTAATCTATATAAATGCTATTGTACAGCTTTTGAGAATGAAATCGCCGAAAAGATGGATATCGGTTTGCTGAACTTCTTGTTCTTTTCAATCTAATGTTCTGATGGATATTTTCCACGATTTGAAAAAAATATCAGGACTCGTCGCTGAATCTGTTGTGTAACGATTGAAGATAGCAACTCTACTAGTAATCAAACAAAACATATAGAAGCCTAATGAACAGTGTGTTTTTTACTACATCAAATATACAAAAGAAGGTGGAATCAGAGAATAAGTTTCCACTTTTGGATGTTTTGATCAAATTAACAAGTAGAGTAAAAAATTAAACACTCAAGTATACATAAATTCAACCCATACAGATCAAATTCTCAGTTACAACGGTATCAATCGAACATCTTACAAAATGGACTGCTTTTTTTCTTTCACCTTCCCCAGTAGAACATAAGGGCTTCAAGCTAATGGCTTGAAGCTTCTGTAGCAGTGTTTATTTTTACGGGATGGGATTGCTAGCCTCATGCTGAACCTTTCCTCTTTACCAGGATTATTTCTGGCTTAGCGAGGTAAAGGAGTGCGTATGTGGCCGGGGATCGAACCCCGGACCATGTGCATCGTCGGCAAGCGTCCTAACGGATATGCCACCGACGCACACAAAGTGGAATATACACAAACATAATTCAACAGAGCCATAAAAATTTGCAACACTCCTGCCTTGAGAAGAATAGTGGAGAAGTCTCTTGTAATAGCAGTCTTCCAAAGAAACAGATATTTACTAAACTTCGTCATCGAAAGCTGACTGTCCTCAACCCACCAAACGACTAAATCATAATCAGCATTTAAAAGTATAGGGAAAAATTGTTCTAGCCTATAAAAAGAACATTTCTCAAACCACTGCTGAGAACTTCCCAAACAAACTTCACCCAAAAACCAAACAAATTCTTTGACTCCAGAGTGGCAGTCCAATGATTAACAATAAAGAAAAAAATCCCCATTTAGATATTCAGAAGACTGAATGATTAGGAGGAGAAATATTTACTTTTCAACTAGATCTCCATACATATATACATGGGGTCGCCATTGAGTCCTTTACTTGCAGACTGCTTCTTGACATTTCTAGAGAATAGTATGCTGCGTCCCACTGTCGACAGTTTTCATATATACCAAAGATACATGGATGATACTTTTGTCAAATGTGAGGAAAATGCCAACATCGAAACAATAACTGAGAAGTTCACCAACTGTCATCTGGTTATCCACTTCACGTTGGAACAGAGATGAACTAAGAGTTTCATATTTCGGAGGTTTTACTAAAAAGGAGATCTGATGATTCTCTTCAAAGATCAATCTACAGGAAACCAACATGGAATGGTCAATACATGAATTTTCATATTTGGGTCCCTTTGAGAAGAAATAGAAATTTGATCCACCCACTTCTTATCTTCAAGAACAAGAAGGATATGTACCACCAGTGATACAATCGATGGTGAACTGGAGATACTCACACAAGTCCTTATGAAAAACTGTCATTCTTCAAGATTCATCGAGAAAAACATGAACGTAAAGCAGAAACCCGAAGGAACCCAGACGGTGACGAAGGTACTCCTATTCATGAAGGATGGTACATTAAGAAAGAGTGTATATAGAATACCTACGATGACAGGTCAGTATAAACATTTTTTTGGGTTTTTCACCTCTGAAATATAAAGCGAACTTAGTAAATTGTTCGGTACATAGAGCCAAGATAATCTGCTCAAACAACTCTCTCAATGAGGGAATCGAGATTATCAGAGAATTATTCAGAAAAATATGCTAACCCAGATGAGTTGATTAACAAAAATATGAAATTAGAGCTAAGCGAATTTCCTATGACAACAGCTCCAGAGAAGCACGTGTTCATAAAACTGCAGTTTCTTGGTGATAATATCAGCGAAATAGTAACACAATGCCTGAAGAATGAAGTTAAAAGAGCGTTCATTAAAGCATAGGTACTGTGTTTCTTCACAACCTTTCTATTTTACATTTTGGAGTTAAGGATACACTACCTAATTTCACCTTCTTTGTTTATTTCAGCAATTTACTGCTCCCGAGAAGTACCAGAAGTATATTTAGGCAGATTCATCACCATTTTGGAGAGCATCATCCTGTATGACTAAGCGAAGAACAAACACAACCTCTTCATAGTTCTGTTTTAGCACACCTTGTAGATACTGAACATAAAGTCAATGTTATCCATATTATTCCAAGTTCGTATTCTACATATGACTGAAGTCATCGGAATCCACCTGAAGAAGCCTAGCGTTTGCCTTCAGAAGAAATCTCTGCAGTCACTCTCCTTACCTCGCCCACGTTACATGGATGTTAAAAAACAAAACTAAGGATTCCCCCTCCACCTAAGGTTTATACAAGTTATCATTGTTGAAATTATTTTATTATTCTGACTACTCTTCATCTCTACTCGCATTTTACTCAATCTGTTTGAACACTCGTTTATTTCTTAATTACTCCTCATAATTTTTTTTTAAAATTACTCATTATGTAACTCACTTGTTTAATGTTTACAATTATCTCTACCATTTAATGATTGTATTAATTTTCTTGGTTAGTTACCACATACGTTTGACATGCAGATATTGACTAATTACTATTAACAAACTTATCACTACCACTAGATTGGCAAATTTATCCTGTTGTACTAAAAACGCAATATATATTAGAGTATAGCCCTAGACGAGGATCTAATTAACAATAAGTCCGACAATAATCATCAATCGGGTTTGGGGAGGGGGGAATACTGATTCTGACAGCCTCAAAATGAAGATAAAAGCCGTAGCAGTAATTTGACTGACATCCAGTTGTCAATGAAATTCTGTTCCACTTATATTGCATTCTTAGTGCACACTAGTAACTGACTACAAAATGAAATTGCCAGTGCGTCGGTGGCGCAGTGGTTAGGACTCTCGCCGACCATGCACATGGTCCGGGGTTCGAGCCCACGCCGACGCACACCTGATATCTAAGTTCGGCCTGCGAATTTTGGGCTACCGATATCCACGCTGAAAATTCCACACCTGTACTAAAAAAATACGGTGTGGAATCAAGCTGTAATCAAAAAAAAAAATTATCGTAACATGTCATAACCAATGGAATCCACCAAGTTTGGTTGGAGGATAAATAAATCTACCAATGACATTGGATGCCTTCACAAAAGAACAGAAGTTAAAGCCGATGAGCTGTTAGAATTCATTCCAGAGGTTGGATGGTTGACAAGTCCGCCTCCTAACCTGAAGGTCGTTGGTTCGATCCCCAAGAGTTTGGAGCATGGGTGCATACTGATGAAGAGTCCCAAATAAGAACGAAACAACTGGCTTGAAATCTGACGCTTGTCTATGGTTCTGATAACTGTAGTCGGTTTCAGATTAGATCCATAGTAGATAAGTTCATTTTAAATTTCACACAGTGTTGCAGTATTCATAACTGGATGATGCTTCGAGCAGAAATTTAGTCACACGGTTTCACAATTTTTTTTTCTCTCTCTCCCTCTCTGTGACTTTCTCTTATTGTCAGTTGCCACTTTGCATATCTCCAGTGCAGACGTTGCTTCATTCCGATTGCCCGTGCTCAGTGTTGAATAGATAAATAAAGCTCCAGTAACCCATCTAACTATATCGCCTTTTAACACTCTCACCCTGTCCCATGCAATGGCTGAACTGTCTTCTAAGTTATTTATCTTAGCACGACCAATTATTCCAGGTCTAGCTAAATTTTTATGTCCCTATAATCTGGTTGACTCTTATCTACTAGTTTGACTTATGTAACTAACCTCAATGACAGTCATTACATGGTATTTGGTAAATTATATGACGAAGTTAAAGTATCAATGCTAAAGACAAGGTCTTTCAAAAGTTTACCTTCAAGAACCAATCAGACATAGGAAATGCTATGAAATATCATTCCAAATCAAATCATGCCTGCTTTTTGAACCTGGAGAGGATAGATACAATATTCAACTTATTTACTTTTTAGATTAAGCTTTAGAGTCTGGGTTAAGGTTAGGATCAGGGTTAAAATTAGGATTAGGAGTTAGGATTGTGGTTAGAGTTGGGAATAGGGTAAGTGGCAGTGTCATAAATATCAATGGATCTCAGAGTACCATGGCCTACAGTTACCTGGATGAATGAGTATAGCGTGCATGGTACGATTTCTGTAAGCATCATTTGTGTATTGACTGGGAGACATTCTTACAATATATGAACCACGACTATGCAGTGTAATATGATGTTTGCAATGTGATTAAGTTGATTTTTCAACGATTATGTGAATGTTTGCATCTGAATTCTGATTGGTTGTCCGAGGTCAGTGTGATTTTGGCTTTGATAGTTTGAGTATGCCAGTTATATTATTCAAGTGTTGGTTTGTAGGGATTTGATTGGTTACAGGATTTCATCATGAGCTGACATTAGTTAGAGAAATTTTGGAAAACATGGTAGTACTGCACAGTTGCTTTCTCCTAGTTTAGGAGTCTTTATCAGTACGCACACACTGAGGTTCAAACCTAGGACCTCCTGGTTGCAAGGTGAGTTCGTAAACCATTAAGCCACTGAGACCCGATCCAATGACCAGGCCGTGGATTCCAACTTTTGGCAATCCGTATCATAGCGCGAGCACTAGTCAATGTCTTCAGCGATTGACGCTATCCACCTGGGGTTCTAGTGGGAAGTTGTGACCAGTAGGATGCAGCAGGTCGGGTGTGAGGACAAGTACTTGCCGAAGACATCGTCTAGGGTCGCGCTATGTCGTGATTTGGCAGAAGTTAGAATTCAAGGACTATTGGATCGGGTCCCAGTGGCTTAATAGTCTACGAGCTCGCCTTGTAACCAGAAGGTCTTGTGTTCGACTCCTGGCGGTGGGTGCGTGCTGCTGAAGAGTCCCAAGCTAGGACGAAACAGCCGTTCAGTACTCCCAGGTTTTCCAATGGTTCTCTAACTGATGTCAGCTCATGCTGAAACATTACTTTTCCTGATGGGATCTGTTGAGTCATTAAGCCGACAAATTTTATCTCTGGTGATCACCGATTGATGTGATTTAAAGAACATTTGATTCACTATAGCCCACGACTCCATCAGTACACATCGAGTAATCGAAGAGGCTATTTTTAAATTAGGAAGGAATGGTATCAGATATACCATGAATTCTAACTTCCGTGATGAATTAGGTTGATTGACTGAAATTGATACAATGAATGATCACTGAAGGTGAAGTTGAAAAGGATTAGATAACAACAGTAAGACTCTAACTATCGGGTGACCTTAAGATACAATTTCAATGTTCTTTAGAATGAACCATGAAGCCTACAGACCTACTAAGTTTCAGTTCCACTAAATAGAGTGTATGAAATGAACGCATGATTGAACATAGACAAATACACACAGTAACTTTTTATCTAGTTAGGGATACAAATCTACACCCATCGACTACTCTGTCTCGTCTTCATTCTGCCTTAGCCATTGATTTACACATCTAACATCTATGTAGTCAGATATTATATTTGCATAATAGGCAGAAGCTGGAGTCATAATATTAATAATAGTTATAGTATGACTATATCACCTGTCTGTAACACGATCCTAATGATTAGTAATCTTTATAGAAAGGAGAGTGTGAGAGAGACCAAATGGTGTGTATGCATAAGTGTGTGTGTTTTTTTAAAGCTTTCGTGTGCGTACGTATTTGTATGTTGGTTTATGCTTTCAGATTAGAGAATCATAGAATTCTACCCTGTTATAGTCTGTATTTTGATGCCACCATCACACATACACACCATCTCTCCCATATTTCTGTCTGTCTGCTTTTTATCTACTGAGGTTAGGTTTGGTGAGGTCATATGCATTACTAAGTAGTGATAGACACGCGCTTGCAGCTGCGTTTGTGTGTATGTATGTACTTATACACACACTACGCACAACGTCAAAAAAGAAGCATTGTATGCTAACCGGTTTTTATGTGTATGGATTTAGTCTTTAACCAAGACTACTCTCACCACCCCTCCATTGTCAGCTAGTTAGGTTGGCTGACTGACTGTGTGTCTTTCGGCCAATAAGCACAGGTCACAAGGTGTGTGATTTTCATAGTATACTTTATTTCTGTTTTTTGGCTAACCAATCCTTTCCATGTGGCTTTAGTTCAAGTTGCATGAATGAATAACTAAGTGAGCGGGTGAGCGGATGAGTGAGTGAGTGTGTGTGTGTCTGCGTATATCAAACTATGCATCGGACTGTTGTTGTTCTTTTATTCTGTAAAATAATCGATCAAAACGAAAGGGAGGCAGCACGCTTAATTCATGCTTTAAAGCAATGAAGGCATGCTAAAAATAATTTTAAAACAATGTTGCTTTTATATTCACGATGATGATCCGTTGGAAATTCGCATGAGCTGTTTATCATCATTGTTATTCAAAACGATAAGCATTCTTCTTCGTCTTGTTCTTCTTCTTCATCAACTGACCACTGCACCTTCGTTTATCGACGTCAACTTAGTAAAAATAAAAATATAAAAAGGAAGGAAGGAAAATTTCCACAGTGGATTTTTTAAATTACTTCTTTTCATTTTTTAAACACCATTTGCCTTTATTTCTCAAACGCCTACAAGTGAGATATTATTACACATATATGGGAAAGACCATGAGTACAGAATAAAAAGGTGAGTTTCATTTAAGTAAATAAAATTAATTTCATATAATTTTAATTATATTATTATTATTATTATTATACCTCTGTGACGTTATACTAGCTCAGGTTAACGGTTTTACTGGGTTTTTGTGTCTTGAGCTGCATGGTGATTTAATTGTGGAATTTTCATTGACCATCTAGACAACATCATCAGCGTAAGTTTTAATATGAAAGTGAACTTTGCATTTTTGCATTCGCCATGAATGATGTAACCGTACCTCCTGACAACTTCTGTTCTGATTAGTTGTTTGAATATAAGTGGTAGATCACTGGGCACTGTGATAGAATGTCATTCTACAATAGATCAGTTTATTTGATGATATTAGATAGTTAGAGACAGTCGTCAGGATGCTTTGGGCCTAGGTTTCGTGCTAGTTGGCACTCATCAGCAAGGCATATGTGCAACCCTAAAGAAACTCAAGGCTTCCTGAGGCCGATTGCTTCCAACTATCTAATATCATCAAATCAATGTGCATCATGATGGCTAGCTATCTAGAATGGTGGCCACATTGCAAAACCTGACTGATAGAATACAGTCTGCACCAAAGAAAGGACTAGACACATCACGCTAGTTACTAGTACCCAATCAAGATCAATTTATTTGATGTAACTCACAGTGTGATAAAGTGTTAATAACTAGACTACGTTTTGAGGAGAATTTATTGCTACTCACAATCATATCAATGTATTCACACGACTTCATAATTTGTTTTATGTATTTGACCTTCTCCTCTCCCCCCTCTTGTTGTTTGTCACAATTTTACATATTTTCGGTGTGGGCCTTGAGTCATTTCCATTACACGTGTTTGGTGTCGATTCGATGAAGAAAGATTCAGTGATTTACCTCTCTCTCTCTCTCCGTCTAAGTACTTTTGAATACTTTCATCCTGCCCCACCCTATTTTGTGATTACATGCAAGTTATTTAACTTAGCAGAGTTATTTGTTCTAGGTATAGCTAAATTTGTATGTTCCAATAATCTTCTTGACCCTGATCTACTAGTTGGACTTATGTATTTGACCTTACAGTCATTACATGCTATTTGGTAAATTATATTATTTTTCCTAATTGGATCTATTGAGTCCTTAAGTCAACAAAGTTTATCTCTAAGAGAGTTTATCGGTTTAATTTTCACCCTTGTTCCAGGTTCATTGAGAGTCCTACGTAAGGCCTCCGATGTTCCTTCTTTGTACTGCAGTACTACAAAGGCTTTCAACTCTATAATAATTTCGTCATTTTAAATGCTAATCATAGTTTTTCTATGGTTTTTCATATATGTTTGAATAAATTCTGTTGGGTGGTGGTTATTCATTAGTAATATTTCTTTTATTTGTTTGATTTCATTATTTAAATATTCTCACTTACTCGTTAGGCTCCTAGTTCGATTATGTATGGATTTAACTAAACTTAACTTTATCGATTCTTGGTGGGATAAATTGAAGTCTGAGTACCCATTAGATTATGTCCGTTCCCCTAACCCACAGGGAAATTACAAAGCTGTGTGAATAAATTGATATGATTAGGTGCGATAACTTGTCCTTGAAACGTCATCCAGTGATTAACAATGTATCATTTTATTATATCAGATAAACTTGTCTAATATAGAACTGATTAGTTGTTAATTTCCATCAGTATTGATATATATTTTTAAAAACTTGGAAGTTGACTTTTGTATCGTGTGTCTTATTCTTTATGAGTTGATAAATCTGACCTATAATGTTATGTCTAGGAATCGGTAATTTCTCTGAGGTTCAGGATTCTAGAAATTCTAAGGCATTTTTAAAATGTTTCCACTGTTTAAAATGTCTTCATTTCTCCAGTCACATAGGTGCCTGTAGGTGTCCACACATGCATATGAAAGAATATATGTTGTCTTTTGATGGCTAGTGTACATTCGTAGATCTGAAATCGAAGAGGACGCCAGTTTACTACTTATCATGTGGGTTAACATAAAGTCTCGACCTATTTGGAACTCGCCATCTGGATGTACCTGCACCCTCCCAGTGAGTGATGATGTTTTCATCACTGAAGCTCGAACCCAATGGCCATAGTTTCAAACGCCAAAGAGCTATCGATCAGACCGCTTGGGCACAAGAGTCACCACCTGTGCAACGGGACGAAATAAGCACCATGGATTCCACTGCTGGTTAACATTCACCAGGTGACTTTAAGAAATGGTCTTAGTATTTCTCATTATTACTTAACCACAATGGGTGACTGTTTGTATTACGGGACTAAGCTGTCCACATTACGCTTAATTATCCCCCACATACTTGTAGAGATCAATCTACCAGTTTGTAATAAGGTGTTTTTAAATCTGTGATAATTTTCTTTTTGTATTTTGGAGACATGATTGATTTCAAAGTTATTCTCAGCATAATCAAGAATCATTGAGAATCAAGAAGTATGTAGGGCACAACTATTTCGCCCTGGTTTTGGACTCTTCATCCGATATCACCGAGGGTAAGAATACAATTTCTACAAATCATTGGGCTTCTAGCTTCTGGATGGATCTCATGAAGTTCTGATGAAAAGCTTTGACCTATGTGGTTTCACAAAGTTAGCTAAGGGAATAGTCCATGGTCACTGTCATTGGATGGTGATAAGACATAGCCAATTGACAGAAGTTAAAATTCATGAACCACTGGATTAGATTGTGATGTGTTTGGCATATGTTTATGTTAAAGGTGCTTTCCTTACAAATACTTTCAAACTAGGATGAAACACATAGCTAGTATTGCTTAGTTTCTCAGTGGTTCTCTGAGTGATGTCAGTTTATAAAAAAATCCACCTTGAAGCCTGACTCTTATTAGTTAGTTCTTGATTAATCAATAGACAGGTGAGATGACAGTGTATTCGATCCTAATATGGATTCGAATATATTGATTTCCTGTGGTCACTTGTGTCTAAAACTGTATCTTACATCCTTTCAGTTCTATAATATAACCTAACACAAGTACCTTTCATTAGTATATGCTTCAGTAGGTAAATTGGATTGAATGTAGCATTGAAGTTTTGTGTAAAAGCCCATCTGTGTGATCAAAATGTGAATATGCTATGGGTTATACTATTCGCCTATCATTCACTAAAATTTCTAAAATCATGGTTGTGTATACAAAACTGTATTCTCATAATTATTTATATAAATCTACCACATTTGAGAAAGTTAATCATGATATTATTATTAGTGCTACTATAAAGATAATAATTATCATTATTACTCCCCTAGTTTCTGAGTGAAACAAGGGATTTCAGCAGCACATTTTCATTTAACTCTGTTCTCTGAAATCGTCTTTAGCTACCTTCACAATTGTCCATAAGCTCCCATCTCCTCCATGTCACTCTTCGACGCCCAACTCCATTTCCCATCCGGGTTCCACTCGAGGGCCCGATGTGTGACGTTACTCAGTGTCTGATCCACCTCCATTTCCTCCAGCATATTTGTCAAGCTATGAGTTCTTGGGTAGTCTACTCCCAGATTTCCTCGCTACCAATCCATTTCGGTTGGCCATCTGACTTTCAGTAGGGAGCGAAGGCGGCTGATAATAAAAGTTTGAAGCCCGTTAAAAATGCCTTTCGTGACACGCACTCCAAGTCCTTAAAACCACATTGAACCAATAGATGACTTGACAATAGTGTTTAAAAATCCAAATCTTGTTCTTTATGCTGATTGCAGCAGGTTTCTACAGTAATTTCAGATTAATAAAGGTCTGTGGCGCTTTTCGGATTCTGTCTGACTCTGACATCTTCATCCATACTGCCTGTAGTTGAAACGTGTTTGCCAAAATATATGAAAGTGGTAACCTCTTTCAAATTTCTTCCGTCGATATTGATTAGTGTTTGTTGTTGGTTGATTGATTGGCTATCTTCATCACCTCCGTCTTCCATATGTCCACCTGAAGTCCTGTCTTCGATGCTTCCTCTGACAATTTATTGGTTTTCTCCTAGCATAGTTTTATTGAACGACAATGTAATATTTGGTTTGTGCTAGTGTGTGGTCGTTTGTATCCTTGTTGCATTTGTAGCTTGCTCGATATCGAGGTGGCCGTAGAACCTGTTAACTGGCCACGAGATTTCAAACCTGGGCTAGTGAATGTAGCCACAAGTCACTGTCCTAACCACTAGACAATATCAACCAAGTTCTGCCCAAATGAATTCCATTCTGGTAACTTACACTTGTATATGTGGGTGAGATCGGAAAACAAACTTGATCTTCAAGTTAGAATTCATGAGCCATTGGAACGGGTTCCAGTGGCTTAATGGTATACGAGGTCGCCTTGTAACCAGAAAATCCTGGGTTCGAACCGCGTACTGATGAGGAGTCCCAAACTAGGAGGAAACAGCTGTCTAGTACTCCCAGTTGGTTTTCCAATGGTTCTTTAACCAATGTCACCTCATGATGAAATCCTGTGAACTTTATTTTGTCTGTCAAATCTTCTCTTTCCTCCAACCTCGTTTTACTATCACTAGTGTTGTATTTTATGTCTGACGATGGGTAGGCATGTATAACTCATTTCCCAGCCCATCTATGAGTAAACGGAAATTAATAATTTTCGCGTCTGGCTTACTAGTCTTACCTAGTAGTCTGTTTCTACAGTGTTCTTGTAGTGGTTCTAAGGAAAAAATAACTGAAAAGTTAATAGTGGTAAAATGCACGGAGTCTTTGTAAGTCTACAACCTTAAGTGATAATGTTTTACAATCTTATAACAGCACACAGATCATAGTAACACTCATTACATTCTGCCCTTATTGAATCTATTACATTTTTTTTCCGCTTATTTCCAAAGTGAAGTGATCTGAAAAAGTCAAGCAGGTTTACGGTAGCTATAGTGAGATTTTGTCAGTATGTAACAACAGAAGACAAGGGCTGGCAACAGATCGTTTTATTACGAAAATCAACACGTATTTATATATATTTTATATGCATTAATAAGGCTTATGCAAGCAGAAAAAGGCAGTCTTCTGATTGGTTGTTTCTCGGAAGTTAAGCAGACAAACACAGTCTTATGATTGGTTGTGTTCGATATTTCTCGGAAAGTAGAGCCATCTATCTGCGAATCATATTTGTCCACATTTAGGTTTGCTGTGATTGGTTGTTGAAACAGCCTTGTTCACGGCCAATATTAGTGACCTAGACATTAACGTAGATTAGTGCCAACCAATCGGCTAGCAGCCTGCTCTCACCACAAGTAACCAACCCACCAGAGCTAGTGCAACTTTTCAGATAACTGAAGAGGCGGACACATTCACTCACTTTACTCTGTACAGTCAGATGAGTTATCAGTGTAGACATATCCCTTAGACACTATTGAATCGTCATTTAGAATGCCAAGTGAGTTGGCTCGCTGGCTGGCTGGATTCATCATAGAACTTTGCACTGATGTGCAACAGTTCAAGTCGCCACACTTCACTCAGCACACAAAGCCAGAGAAGAAGAAAGTAAAAAGAAACGCAAAATAAAGGTAGTAAACAAAGATATGAGGCAAGAAGAATAGTAATATCGAAGAACAATGTAGTTTTATTGGATATTATAAGTCACAAGGTGTGGATGCATCTGCACCAGCCACTGACAACGATTTTGAGCTACACCACCACCAACTGTCTCCAACGATTGGTGTTTACCATCCTGAGTACCCCAACTAGTCAGGAAGTCTACATCTTCCCACGTGGCTGGCTTAAACTAACTGTCGTGGATCTCATTGACTGATTAGGCCATGTTCTGGTTTGACCACCACGTGCTAGCTCTTTGCCAACGTGACTCTGTGTCAGCTAACATTGCCCATTGTCGAGGAAGGCGATGACTAGGCATACGTAACACATGTCCTAACCATCTCAGTCGATGTAGCTTCACAGCCTCATCTATTGACTTCCCCTCCTTACCTAGCACCCGACGCCTAACCTCAATATTGTTCAGGCTATTATACCACTTCACACGAGAGATAAAACGCAGGCACCTGTGATCAAAGACACCTATCCTACCTTTTCTGTCTTCCATTCTCAAAAAGGAGGACGGAGCAGATTTCTGAGCAGTACACATGTCATTTCGTCGATAGCCATATATCACGCCTACGCCAGAGAAGGCGTCAAGTGAGTAATAACCACTTCATTATCAGTCTGTACACATATGAGACTTTCTCTTCGTTTTAAGAATTATCACTTGTTTATTAAAAGTAATTATGAATAGACGGGCAGCTAAATGAATTTCATCTTGAAATGATGGAGAAGATTTTCGGTTTAGGTGGATCTATTTTTGATGTTTTCCCATTATTTTCATTCTTCTTGCCTGTTTCCAACTTGATTTCAATTCAAAATATTGATATATCCCTTTTAGCTGACTGTAAACTTCAGGCTACAATGATAGGTCACTAAGGAGCATCCAGTGTCTAGTACTGACTAACTTATGTTAGTCAAGTCTGCAGTGTATTCATCAGACTATAAAACTTGTCATCATAGTGCTTTTAGATGGTTGAAAGCGGTCCACATGAAGTCACAAACAAATTTGCTGCAGCTTCTGTGTAGCTGTTCTCACCGCTCAGATTCAAAATCATGTCACTCACGGAAGCATTCAGAAATGTTACCATTGCGTTTTTTTAGCATAGACTCGACTGGGTAGAGGTAGTAGTTCTTAGATCACTTAAAATTGGTATATTATCTCGTCTTTTCTTTATCTTGTATTCAAAAAAATTCCACTTCTGAATGCTCATTGCATTTTTTTAAAATCTCTTGTTTTCCCAGTGGAATTAAGGGCTCCGAACTTCGAAGTTACAGGAATAGTGGTGTTATTTTTCTTTAGGCAGTGGAACTGCTGGATTCAGTGTAATCCTTCCCTCTTTTTCAGGCTTATTATCGACTAGTAAACTAGAAGAAGTTGACGAATGCTTCAATAGGGAATCGAACTCAGACATCCCATGTAGTTGGCGAACATTCTATTGCTGAACCGCCGATACATGAATTGCCTTATGAGTGGCTTATTTTCTTAAAATAGTATAGAAGTAACATTTTCATCTTACCGTAATTTTATAAATTTTTTACTTCCCCCTTGTTTTCCCCTTAGTTGTTACTTTTTACTTTTGTTAGTAGCCTTAATAGCCTCCTGATTCACCTTACCTTTGCCTCCACTCCTTTGATGCCTTGTCTGGTTGCTAGTGTGATTGTTTAATCCGACATACTACTGCACTGGATTCATTTGTTATTGCCAACTGTCTACTTATCTGCTTCCTTTTTGTCATCTACAGAGCTCATTGATGATATTATTGAATGAAATATTGTATGACGAAGTTCCAGGTCTTTTAGACAGAATCTCTACCCACAGAGTTACAGGTAACGACTTGTGTTGAAGCCAATAAATATGATATCTGGCTTGAGGAATTCCTCTGTATCACCACGATCCTTATGAACAGGATAGCTTCAGAGTAATGTCTCATGAGTTATATGAAATGAAAAGACAATTATTAGATTGAAAACTGATGAAATATGTTGTGATTGTAGTTTAGTTTCAAGTATAGTTTTTCATCAAACTGGTCGATCTCTTTAGTCAAACAGCGCTATTCAACAGATGCTTAAACATTTCACAATGTCTCATATTGATTTTGCCTTCTCCCATAGTATTATCTAATGGAAAAAATTCTGGATTTGCATTTTTTTTGTAAGTAAGAATTTTCGGTTGAATATTTCAGCATTTTAGTGACTTATGGCATTCCAGGTGAGACTCATTTCCATCACTGATTCACTTAATCACTACCCTTACGTCCATTCTCCTCTCTTTTTCCAGGATTACTAATGGCCGTCGGCTATTTAAGAGTGAGTCATCTGGAGTCATCTGTGCGTCGGTGGCACAGTGGTTAGGACTCTCGCCAACCATGCACACGGTCCGAGGTTCGATCCCCTGCCGACGCACACTTGATATCTATGGTCGGCCTGCAAAATTTAGGCTACCGATATCCATGCTGAAAATTCCACGCTTGTACCAAAAATACAGTGTGGAATCAAGCTGTAAACAAAAATAAAATAAATAAATAAAATAAAATAAAACGCGGACCACATGCGTGGTTGGCAGGCGTTCCACCTTTGAACAGTTGGAGCACGTACATCTAAAAGTTAAACATAATATGTTTAACTACCTAATAATGAAGTAGTATTGTGCGTCGGTGGTATAGCGGTTAGGACGCTCGCCGACCATGCACATGGTCCGGGGTTCGATCCCCGGCCGACGCACTCCTTTACTCACTAAGCCAGAAATAATCCGGAAAGGAAAGGTTGGGCATGAGGCTGCAACCCCCTGTAAATAAACATTGCTACAGAAACTTCAAGCCACTAGCTTGAGGCCCTATGTTCCACTGGGACGTGAAGAAAAACACAGAGGTAGAGTGCTCGTCGACCACGCAGGTGGTCCGGTGTTCCTTTCCCGACCGACTCACTCATATACCTCGCTAAGCCAGTAATAAGACTGGGCATGAGGCTAGCAATCCCATCCTGTAAAAATAATCACCACTGCTACTGACACTGCAAAGCTTTAGCTTGAAGTTCTATGTTCCACTGGGAACGTAAAGGAATAAAAAAAATAATGAAGTATCCAACTGAATGAGATCACTAAACTGTAAGGCTTGCCACTGAAATCTCGCCAAGAATCAGTAATTTCAAGTACAGAATAGGAACTATTATTCATTATAACAAAGGTTTCTTGTATTTCCCAATGAATGAAAAACAAAACGATATTGTTTCGGACATATATAGGAACTATTATCTTAAAAAATCGCATACAAATCCACTAGACTTTTAATGACTAGTGACCATTGATGGCTGCTGCTTGGATGTCCTGGAACTGTATTGCGAAGTCGTGACCAGTGGGATTCACCATGTCAAAGTGAATTTGGTGCTCATCGGAGGCACTGCTTGAGGGTACCACTATGTCACGAATTGACAAAGTTAGAATTCAAAGGTCATTGAATTCTAGCTTAACTAATTGAAAGATCAGCGAGCTTCGTCTGGGAACCTGAAGACACTGAGTAAGATCCCTGGTGGGTCGTGGGTAAGCAGTGAGGAAGCGTCTCAAAAACTAAGATAAAATAGATGTGCATTGACGTCTGAACACTGTTGGATCGTGATGATATCTAAGTTGAGATCATGGCTACTAGCATGAATCGTAGTAATACAAGAAAGACGATGAGCTTTAAACGATCCAGAATACTTATTATAAAAGTGCATTACTGTTCCAGTGAACAATACCCACATTCAACTAGACATAGAAAAACAATATGACGTTGGATTTCCGATAAATATGATGTCTTCAATTTTAGTTTTATTCTTTCTGAGTGATATCAGTTAGTTATCTGCGGTCACCAACATACTCATACGATCTTCGATACTTCAACATAGACTAAGATGGCTAGGTCACGTGCTGCGCATGCCTAACCACCGCCTCCCCCGACGGGCATTGCTAGCTGATATAGGTTCAGGTTGGAAAAGAGCCAGTGGTGGCCAAACAAAAACATAGCATCAATCCATGAAATCCTTGACAGTTAAACTGAGTCAGGTAGGAAGATGCAGACTCCCGGGTTGGGGCCCTCGGGACTCTTGGAATCAATGGCTGGAGACAATAGGTGACATGGCTCAAAATCGTTGTCAATGGCCAGCGCAGATGTATTCAGTCTCTGTAATCTTTCATATTCTTTCTACCATTACCCATTCTGTTTCACTCTTATACTTGTCAGACTGTATTGATTCTCTTCACTCATCTTCTTGTCTACCTCTGTGTGCTATTTGGAAGGTGGCAACTCGAACTGCTGCACTTCGGTGACAAGTTCTATGTTGAATCCAGACAGACAGACTTCAACTGATAACGTTTAAAGGTGCACTGAGGGACTTTATCACCTAAATAAACATCATTTGGTGTATATCGAAAAATAGCATTATAAAGACTATAACCCATGTATTTTGGTCCGAACACAGGAGGTCAATCTTTGCGTTCTTCTGTACAGCTTTCCAAGCTTCCACGAGTAATGCATAGTTTAAAATTATATTCCAACAATATCAAAAACATATTCTGATGTGTAAGAATCTATGGCACTAGTTGACGATAATAAATAGTATAGAAAATTCAAAATTACTTCAACACTGTTATACTGTCCAAAGTTTCTCAAGTACAATGTACACTCCATACAACAAAACTAATTGATCAGACACACGAATAAGAATCATTTAGAATATTCAAGAGTTGGTTTGTAGGGATTTGATTTGCTCCAAGTTCCATCACAGATTGATATCAGTTAGAGAACCACTATTGGAAACCAGGGAGTACTTGTCAGCTGTTCCACCCTCCTAGTTTGGGACTCATTGTCAATACGCACTCACTGGGTTTCGAACCCAAGACCTTCCAGTCACAAGGCAAGCTCTTAGACCATTGAGCCACTAGGACCCGACTCAATGACCAGACCTTGAATTCTAACTTCTAACAATTTGTGGTTTTAGCGCGATCACCAATCATTGTTGTCGGCGAGCATTTGTCCTCACTCCTGGCTTGATGGCCCCCACTGGTTATGACTTCTCACTAGAACTCCAGGGGACTCAGATCTGTAGACAGTCATTACAGAGCACCAGGCTGATGGTCGTATTAAAATCACAAATTAGGAGACGTTGGAATTCATGGGATGGTCAGTGAGTCGGGTCCTAGTGGCTGAATGGTCTACGAGCTTGCCTTGTGACTAGAAGGTCTTGGGTTCGAAACCTGGTGGGTGCGTATTGACGATGAGTCCCAAACTAGGCTGACGAAGCATGTGGCTATCCGACAGTGGTTCGCTGAGCGATATCAATCCGTCGTCAAACTTGAAAAACAAACCAATTCTTGAAAAAAGTTTTAATTTAGCCGAATTTGAAGGTTTACATTGAAACGATTGATTTCAGAGTAGTTCTTGTTACCATGCTGATGATTGTTCACATTACAAAACTTAAATCTTAAAATAAGAATTATTATTGACACACACACACACACAAAATGAGGATACTAGATTATAACCCAACACGATGAAGGGAGAGATTGATAACGGAAGCCTGGTTTATCAAATCAACTGAGAATACAACCTAACATTTATTCCGAATATTTAAACAAACGAACGGCAAGAATTAGGAATATTAAAAACCCAGTTTTTTAATTGTAGAATTACACTTAATATGATTATGAAGAATGAATTGTGTTCAGATATGGATTTCGTAGGAATTCGAATAATTTCAGTTTATATTTCGTCGAAAACCGCCAATGGTTATAGAGTCATTAAAAATTAATTAACACTGGTCAACGGATTCATATTTGTTTGTGAATCTTTTTCTGGAATGGAACTAAAGACCTTCAGGCTGAAAAGCAAGGAAGTTCCATTTCAATAACTGCATTGTAATTCACTGGTCCATGCATCCTAATTTGAGTCAGTTGGCGATATCAGTCTATTCTTTTTAAACAGTCGAAATACTTTTGTTGAATTGCTGTTTTTCTGAGTTGGATATAATAATCTGAAATGCTTCTCCTCCCATAGAAAGTACTCATAAAATTATCACATTACTGAACATTTTGATAAAACTATATACTACTGATTGATTAAAATGAGTAGTCGAGTACCTTCAATCACATCAATCAGTAGTGCTTGCTAGACAGCCAGAGAGAAGTGATCCAAACGCCGGACGGCAATTTTCGCTGGTTTGGGGCCAAGCTCATCATCAGTATACTCTGTTTAACTCAGCCCAGAGAGCCGAATCAGTTCATATCATTCAAATTCTGGCTACCTACTTGGACGACCTGGTGATACCATAAATCAAATTCGCGATTTGCAAATTAGTTTGCAATTTTGCAAGTTAACTCACAATTAACACAACTCGAAGTGACTATTTCACCACAGTTTCCCTGAGAGTAGTCAAACTGGCTACACCGCTGAAGGGATCATCCTTTGACCATAGGTGTCTGCGTTCTATCTTGTGTGTTAAGTGGTATAATAGGGTGAGCAGTATTGAACTGGTTAGGCATCGAGTGCTGGGTAAGGAGGAGAAATCAATAGACAAGTCTGTGAAGTTACACCGATTGAGATAGTTAGGATATGTGTGCCTAGTCACTGCCTTCGTCTATGGGAGTGTTAGCTGACACTGGATGGATCAGTTTGGAAAAGAACTAGTGGTGGTCAAAAGAAAATATGGCTTCAACGGTCAATGAAAGTTCACAACAGTTGGTTTAACCGACACACATAGGAAGGTGTAGACTGGTTTCGTGACTGGGATCCTCGGGATGGTAAGAACCATTAGCTGGAGACAATCGGTGATATGGCTCAAAATCGTTGTCAGTGACTGGCGCAGATGCATTTACTCTTTGTAATTTGTAATACTGAGTAAAATTCTGTTGTTCTTCCGTATTACTATTCTCTTTGCCTCATATCTCTGTTTGGCGTTTCTTTTTACTTTCTTCTCTGGCTTTGTGTGCTGAGTGAAGTGTGGCGACTTGAACTGCTGCGCATCAGTGCAAAGTTCTACGTTGAAACCAGTCAGTCAGTGATGAGCTCAGTCGTGGACGAGTGAAACAGCCGTTCTGTGTTTAGCTCACTTCCATCTAGCTGGCTGGCAAGAACTACTCATACAAGCCAATCAGTAGTGAAAATAGTTTGAAGCCTTTACGCTTGGTTCCTTGATTATCACTTATGGTTTTTTTAAGTACTGGTTTTGTAGGGATTTTGCTTGATTGCATGGAGGATTTCATCATTAGCTGACATCAGTTAGAGAACCACTGGAAAACCTGGGAGTACTGGACAGCAGGTTGAAGATGAGGCATTGCGAAATGGTCGTGCTATGTAGTGAATTGGCATAAATAAGAATTCAAGGATCATTGGAGCGGGTTCAAGTGGGTCAACGGTCGACGAGCTCGCGTTGTAACCAGAAGGTCCTGGATTCAAAACCCGGTGATTATGCACGGATGAAGGGTCTTAAACTGAGATGAAACAACTGTCCAGTACTCCCAGGTTTTCCATTAGTTCTCTAACTGATGTCAGTTAATGATGAAATCCTCCATGCAATATCACTTATGGTAGCAAGCAGATCACATGCTGCGACCTGAATAATCTCGGGTTCCATAGAAAACTGTCGTGAAGCAATCACCTTGAACTGTACAGATTGCGAATTTGATCTATAATCATTTCGGAATGAGGACAGGTTATTTCATGAGCTCTTAGAACTGTGACTTATCGTTTTAGCGATCTTATTTTCTTTTCTTAATCCTACTGTTTAGGTCGTGGCATACAAAAGGTACGGTCCACTGTTTTCATACACAGACCATGAATAAAAGCTTGTATGTTACATTGTACACACAAGAAATCATAACGTTGTTTTCGAATTAAAATATAAACGAGAAATTTGTGACGTCAAGTACAGTGAAACTTTCAATCACAATGGTCATATTTAGTGGCTGTCTGTCTGTCTGTCTATCTCTTGTGAATGCTTCATTATAACTGGCTGACTTTGAGGCGAATCCTTCGAGGCTTTAAGAGGAGGTTTTTGACAGGTGCGATCACTCACGTTAGGTGTGAGGGGGTAGGCGATTTAATAAAGAGGTTGGTAATAGAACAAATATTAGAATAAAAATCCATGTTAATGAAATGATAGTGTAACAACATATCTTAAAAAATACAGTTAACGAGTAAATAAATTAATGATTACTTGGTGATACAGGTGAAGTTCGCTGCTAAAAATTATTAATATAATCCACAGGAGTGTTCACTTCTGGAGTCGCGACTACTATTAGAAGCTGTACACTGATTGTAGAATAGTCTTTGGATGAGAATAAGAGGTTCCTACAGAAACCCAAAGGATCTAACACGGTTGGTAGTGAAGTAAATAGACAGTATAGACCAGTGAGAAGACGAAGCGTAGAGCAGTACACTGTATTTTCCATTGTACTCGGAAGTTATGATTCGTTTTAAACAAAAGTTATGTTCAATTTTTCCATTTTTAACATCTAACAAAAAACTGTACAGTCATATCGTTCCAGACTTCAAAAGGGCAAATACTCACCGATAATACTGAATAGTAGTAACACCCATATCATGAAATCACAAAAGTTACAATTTACACAAGAGTTCAAATTGACCACAAGTTTATTTGATACAAAATACTGATGCAGTTTTAATAACTCGATGACGCATCGAATGCAAATTTATTGCTTAGCAATAATTTTAATGGTCACATTTTGATATTAATGTATCGAGTATAGAAGTTAAGATTTTGAGACGATTGGATTCCCACCCGTTGACTGGATGTTAATGTAATCGTTTGGCAATCTGAAGATTCAGGGTTTGACAGCTAGTATAAGTGAGCATACTTTTCTGAAGAGTTCCAAACTAGGACGAAGCAGGTCTCTCTATTACTCTGGAATACTCAGTGGTGTTTTCTTATCTGATGTTAGCCTGTCACAAAATTCACCTTGAGTCTATGTGGTTTAACAATTAGAGATGAAATCATTTAAATTTATGATGAGAAGTTGGGAAATTTTGTATGTAGACAAGATGAAGAAGAAGGGGAATAGAAATCACAGTGGAAATATAAGTAGTAAAATTAGTAATGAAATCTATATTAGTGCATTGAAGAGAAGCAATAGAATGGCTTTATTGGGAAGTCGTAACCAGTAGGGTACAGCAGTTCGAAGCTGAGGACAGTTACTCATTGAAGACATTGTTAAGTGGTTGCACTATGTCGTGAATTGACAGAAGTTAGAATTCATGGGCCATTGGATTGGGTCCCAGCGGCCTAATGTTCTACGAGCTCGCCTTGAGACTAGAAGGTCCTAGGTTCGAACCCTCGGTAGGTGCATACTGTGAGGAATCCCAAACTAGGACGAAACAGCCGTCTAGTACTCTCAGGTTTTCCAGTGGTTCTCTAACCGATGTTAGGTCATGATGAAATCCTGTAACCAATCAAACGAAATCCCTACAAACCAATACTTGGATATACCATGTGTTTGTATAGAACTGGGATTTAGTTATTCGATTATCAGCGTATATGTTATATCAACTGGGAAAGACAGCTCATCAGGGAAGAAGTTTCATCAGACTGTTATAGAAAGTTGATTTTTGAGTAGTTAGTTCCTCTGCAATATCTTCAAGGAATCCAGCATTCAGATAAAAACAGTTTTCACAATAAAAGTTTTTTTGTATTTCTCAATGAATGAAAAACAAAACGATATTGCTGCCTTTACTGATGTTTCGCTATTCAATGCTAATAGCTTTTTTTGATGTGGTTTTGTTCTCTGAGCTGGATGGTTAGTTTGCGAAGCTTTCATCACCTTACTGGGTGACATCTTCAGCGCATACTTCAATTTGAAGTGAGCTTTTAGATTTCTCCACGAGTTTATTAATCATCTCTCCTGGTGACCTTGGACGTGATTGGTTGTTTGTGTGTTTTCACACCTTCTAGGTTACTTGTATTGGAACCGGTTGTTTCTTTGACTTGAATTTTGACCCTTTGTCTGTGAAGTTTCTTTCTTATTGGTTGATAAATTTTGTCTATGTCGATGTGTCTATTGATTGATGATCCACTGGAATGCCAAGCTTCTAAAAATTCTCTAGCATTCTTGTTATTTCCTTTGTCTAATATTTGAATGTTGTCCCAGTCGAATTGATGTATCAAAGAAGTTGTAAAAGGCAGAATTTGAAAAATCTCAGTTTATATATGCCAACTTAATCATCGTTCCTCAGCATAGGCCATTTTTGCGTTGTCAAGTTGGCCAATTGGTAAAGATAACAAAACCAGGTGTAGATTGTTGGATTATATATATATATGCTCCACTCCACCAATGGCTGACTGTTTAAAGCATGTTACTAGACTATTGAAAAACATTTTGATGAATTTGTCCAAATTCTGGTTCATTCATAATCCTATGTACTTGATTGAAATACCAAGGTGTCTCCTAATGTCAGGTGAAAACCACAGGTCGATTTTTATTTAAATCGTGGGATTTGATAGGAATAGGACCCCTAAAATTTAGGGAGCTCTTTAGTCATGTTTTGGGACTCTTCATCAATGCACACCCACGACCGCACTACAAGTTGAATTAGAGATGTTCCGCTTATGAAATAAAGCTCACTAACCATCCAGCACTTTGGTCAGAATTCAGTGATGCCTGAACTTTAACTTCTTTTGATTCGTGATATAGCCCTATCCTCAACCAATGCTTTCCATGTGCACCCATGCAGTCTGACAAGATGAATCTCATTAGCCACGACTTCTCAGTAGAGCTTCAGTACATCCATCCACTGACAGCTATCAATGAGCTGGAGATTTATATCTAGATTATGGGTAACGCTACGTCATGAATTTACAGAAGTTAGAATTCACGAGATGCTTCAGTGGCACAGCGGTTAGGACGCTCGCCGACCGTAAACATGGTTTGGGGTTCGGTTCCCGACCGACTCATTCATATACCTCGCTAAGCCAGTAATAAGACTGGTAAAGAGGGAAGGCTGGGCATGAGGCTAGCAATCCCATCCTGTAAAAATAATCACCACTGCTACAGAAACTTGAAGTCTCCAGCTTGAAGTTCTATGTTCCACTGGGAATGTGAAGGAAGAAAAAAGAATTCACGAGACATTGGATTCCATTCCAATTAGCTGAATGATCAACCTGCTCTCGTAACCTGAAGATCCCAAATCTGATTTTTGTTGGATTCGTGGCTAATTAGCATGAAGTAGCTGTCCAATGCTCCCTGTTTTGTAATAATCTCTTAAAATGATATTGGTTAGTTGATGAAATCTACATTGGAAGTCAATTGTTTGTCGCTTATTCTAAATAGCTAATATTCGACTTATTTTTAACGTCAATACCCTCTTTGTTATACAAGTCATGAGAATAAAAATGTTCATACAAGTTTTGTTTACCTCTGAAAGTGAAACTGGCAGTTTGACATCTGGAAGGATTTAGCGTAAGAATATTTGACATGGATCACTAACTTATTTTTGATAAAATACCATCTAATTGGAAAGTAACAGGTACGGATACAGTCGGAACAGAATGATGCAAGTCATGCATGATAAAAGAAGGGAAGGAAGAAGAACAGCACACTGAATAACACCATCTTTAGTGGGTAACACAGGAATTTTTCTCTACATGCCGCTTTTTTTCACAGTAAACTTATTTAAAAGTCCGGTCACAAGCTGCCATCAATTAGAGAACCACTGTAAAACCAGGAAGTATTGGACAGTAGTCCCATCCTCGTTGTTTGGGACTCTTCAGGTGTACGCATCCACCTGGGCTCCTATGTAGAGCCTCCCGGTTACAAGTTTAGTCTGAAAACCATTCAGCCACTGAGACCCGACCCAATGGCCCATGAATTCCAACATCTGCCAAATCGCGATACACAACGCGATCGCCAGGCAATGTCGGCGCCTTGATGACCATGTGGATCTTACTGGGCACGATTTCTCACTAGACTGCCAGGTAGATTCCTGTATAGAGCCAATCCCTAGTGAGGATCAGATTAAATTTTGAGTGTTAGTTTGCAGGGTTTTATTGGTTACGTGTTTAAAAAAAATGATATCTATGTACAATACACACTTAGTTACCCTACTAACTGTCTTTTCTAAACACCACTCCTCCTACATTGTCCTTCCACATGTGTTCAAACACAATCAATTTAAATTTCCTTTATAAACACTCAGAAAATTGTATTTTTCAATTGTTTCTACTTGTTTCATAAATCGTTTCTGAGATATTATTATTGAAAGTATTCTAAACATACAGAATTGCTGTTGGCTACATGTGTTTGTCCCCCTCTCTGTGTTATCATGGAGAGCAACAAAAATGATGGTGAATTGCCGATAACTCATTATTTTTAGTTAGTCGAAGTGGTTAGCATGACTCATCTGTTAAACTATTTACTTATTTAAGAGTTGAACAGCCCACTGTTATTCTCATTAAAACAAAATTATACATTCAATAGCTATTGAGCATTATATGTATATATATATAAACAATCCATGCACAATAGTAGACAAATTGAATTTCAGTTAACCAATCATAATTGATTCATTCAAATTATGTTCAATAACTATTGAACGTATAATTTTGTTTTAATTCGTGAGAATAACAGAGGGCTTTTCAACTCCCTTCTTTTTAATGAATTAATAAAATCAGATGTAGTGCTACTTGACCTCTAAATAAGGCTTTTTCAATTAGTTGGAGAAAACTATAATCATTCTGTTGTGTAATGATAGTAAATAAATTAATAAAAAAAGTTTTCAGCATAATCCTTTCTCCTGCTAAGATTCCACCAGTGTTTAGTCAAATGACTGTCTGCCCTAAAGAAGTAGGCTAATTGTCTTCTATTTTGAGTACTAAACTGAATATTATATTATTATTAATATTAATATAGACGAAATAATAATAATAAACAATGAAGTGGACAGAAAGTATAGCCAAAGGGATAGAAATTCTTTCTATTATTATTATTACTTTTCCTCGCCAGTGGACTGATTGATTAAAACTATTCAGTACAAAAGATCAGGTTAGGGTAGTTCATACATATATCTGTGGATGTATGCACACAGTATATATATATATATATATATATATATATATATATTGTAGGCAAGTAGGTGTGTCTGCTTGCAGAGTTTAGTTGCATGAAGAGAAGTATCTTTTGTTTACTGTTAAATTTTTTTTCAAAATATAAAAACTGGAGAGTCCGACATCTGTGTCAAGGTCATACTGTGAGATGATAGACGTGTGTCAACCATTAAAGCAACAACAACAACAACAACAATAACAGTAACCAGACGAGAGGTCGGTTAGTTAGAACAAAAATTTAGAAGGTCATTTGGGAAATTTTTGTGGAGAATCTGTGTTCAACGCAGAAGAAAATAATCAGAAAAAGAAGAGAGATGGATAGATAGGAGGAGAGAGATAGGGAGAGATAGACAGACATATTAATTATAGAAATTCTAAAATATTCTCGTAATAGTTGATGTATACGCCTGTCTATCTATCTATCAACATATGGTCTATAATGTAGCTAATTTTAGTAGGTGAAGTAGTTCTGTCTGTATTGTGCTATTATTATGATTAAAAACAAAACCTGGTACATTACGGGCACCAGGGGATGGGAGACACAAAGTCTTATAGTTTGTGGGAGGGTTAGAATACTACCAGGACGCGCAGTTCGAAGCAAACGGTTGTCTTAAGGGGACACCCTCATCTCGAGCCTTTGCCTTTGAGTCTGATCCACAAAGCAGAGGAGCAGAGTTAAGATTCGTCTTTGCGTGGTTGATGGTAACCAAAGCTGATTAATACTCTGTTCGATCCTTTAGGATTCTGGTGCCCGTGTGTACTGTAGGTTTCGGACCAGGGTTTTCCAGCCTACCCTTAGGTAGACCACCATATTCACCAGTCCAATTGTAGATGTCAGACGTTCAAATTCGACGTTTCACTTTTTTGAGGAATACCTCAGCAGCGTGAAGTTAGTCGATAGGGATTACATGGCAGAAGTAGGCTATGCATGCATGGCCATATGAAAGGGCTTCATAAGGAAAGCTGAAGTCTACGGACCCCCGACCATACCAGGTTCTACTTGAATAAGTGATTATCATGCATAGCTTAGGGAGTACAAAACTATCCTTTTGCTGATGTCATACTGCTATCTCAGTTGATTATTTCAAACAGAGCATTGACGAGAATAGTGGACAGTAATTCAACTTTATTTTTATACCATTTTAGCTGACGAACGCTTATCTTACCTCAGTAACCTTTAACAACCATGTGCACATTGACTGTTTAGACGTCAGTCAGCTACTGACCAACAGGTAACAATTCCAACATAGTGGATATTCTGATATTTGTCAATATAAAACAGAGATGATTAATGAAGTGTTTACTGGGTAGATTTATTGTTAACTCATGCTTAGGTATGAGATAGGCCTTTTCACGCCGATCACTAGACTAATGTTAAAATCAAACTTGGACACTACAGTAGACTATTAAATTTTACAGTAATTTATTGAATAGGATGGATGATAGATGATATAATAGAGAAGATTTGTAGCTCAGGTGTATGCTTTTGATGTAGTTGTGTTCTCTGAGCTGGATGGTTTATTTGCGAAGCATTCATTGTCCCACAACAACTTCATTTTGAAATATGCGTTGAAGATACTGTCTAGTGAGACAATGAAAGTTTCGCAAATAAATCGAACAGCTCAGATAACATAATTACATCAAAATAGTCAGTGATACATTGTTAATACTGCTATTAACATAATCTGTTGTCCAGCAGAAAATTACACATTAAAATTCCAATGAGCACATCTCAGATTCGATGCGTTTTCCATTAACTGAGGATTAGATAGCCATTAGATGTCATCGTTTCTCACTTCTTAGGTATGATTCGTTGGTGTACTACCAAGTATATTAATATACATATGGTTGTTGAGTAATGTACACTGAATCATTAGTACTGTATGAATATTTCGATGTCAGCTTAATGTATTATATATTATTGGTATTCCCTTGGGTTCTGAGTGGAATATGTGAAGCTTCAGTAACACACCTTCAATTTATCCTGCTATCTATAGTCTACTCTATATGGCTCCATGGTTGCCCATTACCTTTCATCTCCTCTCCACACGATCTCCTCTATATTACCCTCAGACTCACGTCCAACTCCTCGTTTAACATTCAGGTCTTACTCAACTGGTGGCCTGGTGTGTAATGTCACTCATTGGTCTCCTCAGTGTGTGTCTCATCTATCTCCATTTCCTTCTGTATATTTACTGGGCGATATAAGCTTGATTTACTCGTTTCCAGAGTTTCTTGTTGCTGATCCAATCTGTCCAACCCTCTGATCTTCAATATGGGATCAGAGAAGGCAAATTTTGATAAAAGTCTGCAGTAGCTTGTTGGAAAGGATTTTTGTGAAGCACAAGCCAAGTATCTGAACCATACAGAAGCACTACTTTGATAATAGTGTTGGAAATTACTCGTTAATTTGTGAATCACTTGTTTTTCAGTGCTTCTTGGTGGTTTACAATGATTCTGTGACTGATATCTTTAACCTAAATGGTTGGTGATTGTTATGTACTGCTGAGTGGGTTATTAGAGTTTTCCCCGTCGCCAATTATGTTATGTACTCGTCGAGTAGTTAATGGTCCTGACGCGGAAAGAGGGAAATCAGAAAACCACCAGGTTTACGATGATACTTGTATTTTCCAAACAAGGAAAATAAATGTCACACTAGTGTGTGAGTGAAATGGTACTCAATGTACGAACGTGGGAACAAGTCAGAATAAGTGTCTAATACAAAAGTATGTATGAAAATTGCTAATACACATGATCCAATAGACAGTCATCTTACCATGATTGGTTGTAATGTCATATGATAACAAGGTCATACATGTTTATTTAGTTAGTGCACAGACAAAAGCATATTGTCAGTTATAATGGAATATCGATCCATATACACATAGCAAAATATAATAGACTGTCAAAAAAAACACACATCATGTGGATACATATCAGTGGTCGTAGTGAGAACTCTACACTGTATCAAATTCCTAAAAGTTAGTGTAGTGCTCATTAGTGACTAACCAACCACAGAATGAAGTTACTTTAAGCTCTGCTAGGAAGTCGTGGCCAGTAGGATCCACTACGTTAGATAAAAGGACAAACGCTCTCCGATAATATTAGCTGCCAGTCGCGTTATATATCGCTAAATGACAGAAGTTAGAATTCATGCGATATTAGACTCCGTTTCAACAGCTGAATGATCAGCTAGCTCCCCAAGTAACTTGTAAGTCCTGGGTTCAATCACTGGTGAGGTATACTGATGAAGAGTTCACAACTAGGACGAAACAACTGTCCAATACTTCCTGGATTTCAACAGTGATTCTCTAAGTGTATTTATTTCGTAATTAATCTTCAGAAAAACCAGTCGAATCCTTGGGACTAACTCTTTAGAATTATTTTCTTTTGCTTTCTTTTCTCGTTTAGATTTATATCTGTCTACAAAATCTCTTGAAAATCCTGGAAATCAAACGAACAAACAGGTGAACAGACGAATTATTGAATCATGTCTACAGTATCTGCTTGTCCAACTAAGTTAATCCATGAACCGAATGGAAATTTGACCAAATCAACTATTGAAACCTTTAGTCTTCATCATAATATTCATAATAATAATAATAGTAATAATAATAATAATTCCATATATCCAATGAGTCATATAACTGCAGCGAATTCATCTTCATATACCAATGATACCCCTATAGAACATCAGCGTCGACGTAATACGTCTCTACCTGCACCACATTTATTGTTACAATCGAAATCAGATTATAGTCGAACATCAAGCATGCTGGATACTCACAGTAGTCACAATACTAATAATAGTAATAATAATAATAATAGTACTAATCGTGAGAATACCACTTACTGTCCATCAAACGGTTTAAATTATACAAATAATAACTCAGAGGCTGTGAATTTAAATCATCGTGATCAATCATTGAATCTGAAATCGACATCATTTATCAATACGACTACTGTGAGTATAACTAGTAGTAGTGGGAGTAGTGCTGACACGATAACACATAACTATCATAATGGTACACGAAGTAATTACAATAATTATCCTTCACGAGGTAATCTAATGACATCACAATACGATAATATAACCGATGCAATACCATACAATAATGATTATATGGCTTATTCAAATATGTCAGAAAATGAATTTGGACATTGGAATGGTAATTCGCTGGCGGATGACTTAAAAATCACTCCTAGGACTGGATTTCGTCCTCATGGACTGGATGATGCTCAACAGTTGTCTTCGTGTGGGGATGGTTTTGCTGTGCTTTCTCCTCCAAATGGTAATATGTCAGATTTTCAAGGAATGAATCGTTGTCCACCTTCATGTCCAACACCAAGACATGAAGAACACTCAGGGAATCAACCTAGTGGTAGTACAACACAGCATATAACCACCGGTGGAAGTCATACACAACACCATCCACCATATCAATCGAATGGTTATTGTAATCTTGGCGAGAGAATATATGAAAATACACCGAATAGTCCAACAAATTTAAATTGTGGACAAAATCTTATTCATTCAAGAATTAATTGTGATACAAAGAATGCACCATTGTCGATTAATCGTACTTCACGGAGTGCTTCAACGCCAACTAGACTGTTGGTTGTCTCGACAGCAAGTCCTGTGACTAGTACAATCACCATGACACCGGATTCGTCTACAATTGGATTTGCAGGGAATAAATTTACTTGTTCATCAGATGATGGTGAAGCATCGCCTACACCGACATGCAGTAGTGGATGTCCACAAACTCCAGGAAGAGCAAGGAAACCTGCGCCTACGTTGGCTACTGGAAGAAGAAATTTAAAAGGAGAATTAGTAAGTTTATCTTTTTTTAATAAGTGTATATTACGATATTGTTATTCCTTTATTCCTTTGCGTTTTGAGTGGGAGTAAAGGACTCCAAGCTTGAGTTTTGAAGTCTCAGTTGCACTGATGTTTTTTACAAGGTAGGGTTTCCATTCTCACACCCAACCTTCCCTCTTTATCAGGCTTACTGCCAACTAAGTTTAGGAATGCGTCGGCTAGGGATCGAACTCCGGAGCATCTGCATATTTGACCAGTACTCTACCCCTGAACTATCGACCCATATTTTAATCATTTCAGTCTAATTTCGTACAATATTTTTATGTAACAGTAACAGCTCTGCCCCTAAAAATACCTTTGTACACCATACAGAAATTTCAGAGTGTTTTCCATTGCAAGGTATTTACTTTTTGTGTAGAATCTACAAGTAATATAATAATATTTAATTGAAATTTAGATTCTCCCGTCGATTGATTAGACCGAATTGCTTGGTCTCAGGTTGACATATCGGCTTCTTGTGTAGATACTTTGACAATGCATAAGAGGCGGCTCTCGTGGCCTAAGTGGTCTCGTGGATAACGCTTTGGCGTTTGAAACAATGCCCACTAGGTTTCAGTCTCGGCGGGAAGATCGCCACTCACTGGGGAATGTAGATACATCCAGCGACGAGTCCCAAATAATACGAAATGCACGTTATCCTGGATTCCACTGCTAGTCACCATCTACCAGTTAAATTCTAATATAATAATAATGATCGATAATGCATCATTTGAAACAATATTATTCTATCTGAAACACGCTCCGGTACCCCACAGTGTTCTTCCTCAGTTTCCTCCAAAAAGATTCATTACTGTAGGTTGAAACCTTTTTAAAAATCTACATTAGTATAGATTGTGATTCATAAACATAAATAGTTGATTAAAACAATATGAAATGGAGTAAATACCATGCATTTAGATACATAGAAAATTTAGTTAATCGAGTGATTTAAGCAGACTGTCGGCAATACTTAAAAATTGCTGTAAGCATTAATTTAATCAGTCTTGGGCTTAGACTTTTGTCCAGTGTTCAGAGTGTTCAGTAGTATTCATCCGTGGAATTTAAAAACGTTCTTAATAACAAAACTGCCAATTAAGGAAGTAAATACTGTGCCATTATTAGCTTAGTTGTTGAATGTTGCTTCAGTTAATAATGATCGTTTTCTATTGATTGATAATGTCGGACTGAGTTAACCGACCACATTTCAGTTCCTAGTACACAGACGTTTCGACGATTTCTGAAGGTTAGTGTGATGTTATTTTGGCTGATGGTGACTGACGGTAGAATTCAAGATGCGCGTCTCATTCTTTTTTGGACTCGTCAGTTGGGTTTACTTACATCTAGACTGAGTGATATATTTTGCACTGAGACTCAAACCCTGAATCCATCCTACCAAACACTTTGGTGTTAATCTTTAGACATCTTCGAAACGTCTGTACTAGAGGCCAGCATGTGAACAGAGGTCGAACATTTCTGTCCAGCATAATCAGTCAAGGAGAAATGCAAAATTGCTCTGGAAACAAATATTAACTTTTACCTGTTGCATAAGAGGTATCTCTGATGGCTTCATTGGCCTGGTGGATAACGCTTCATCGTTTCAAACGTAGGTTAGTGGGTCCAAGTCTCAGTAGGAACACTCTCACTCACTGGCAACGCCGATACTTCCAGATGATTAGTGTCGAGTAGGTCAAAACACGCATCCTGGATTACATGCTACCGGTCGTCTTCCAAAAAAATAACGTCACGTTAATGCTCAGACACCGCTTGAGCATATGAACAGAGGCCGGGTATTTCAGTCCGATATAATCAATCAGCGGAAACTCCGAAAACCAAATTAAGCCGAGAAATAATACAGAATTTAAGAATAAAAGAGATAATAGTTGCCCCAACTTTTGGTAATATAATCAGATAAGGATTACCAAGGTAGGTTAATTGTAACAATGAATCGCTATTGTACATACAGGTGGACGGGGGTGGGGTGGTTTTACAGATGGTTATTACCTCAGTGTATTTCTACACGTGCCTCTAATGGATTTTATAGATAATCTTAAAAGCTGTTCCGATATCTTTTGCTGTGATTTATATATCAGTTAAATGTTTCACTACAGAAGAGGTTGGTAGTCTGCCACCTGTGTTCATCTGGCATGCGTTCTCCCAACTTCACATGAAAGATTCAATTACTCCTCTCTATGTATGTGTGACCACACACATATGCGAATCCGTATACATCACATTTTTCAGATAAACTCTGTCTTTCAATAACTCTGTCGAAAAGAAGACAAAACGAGCATTATCTATAAGCTAGACTACATGAACCGTGAAAAACGCTATACTGGATAAAGTGAATGTGTCCACTTCTTCTTCGCATCTATGAAGACACACTAACAGTCGAAAAAGAAGTACAATGTATACAGGCAACTATGGACATCGTTTCTACTGAGAAAATGTCAAAATCTTAACCAAAGGAAACATGAAGATCTCCAGACAATTTCTAGAAGTATGATACAATCAGATACAATGAATAAAGAATAAGTCATACGATCAAATGATCAGGTTTCGAGTTAGAGAGACTCTCAATATCAATAAAGATGAGTACGATTGGGAGAAAACCTATAGTGACAGCTGTTCTTAGTCAGAGTCGTCATTATAGGACAAGGTTATTTCATTTATGGAAAACTTCTGATTTCCACTTCACTGTGAAGATGGTGAAGTAGAATTTCGAATGCTGAAGCCAGAGGAAACTCTGATGAAGGACTGTAGCCATTCCAACGTGCCGATTGCTTGTATAACATGATTAATGGAACCATCCGCTAGCTGCTTCCTTCCAAAGTTCCCCTCAGGATACCTGACATTCTGAGAAATAGTAAAGCGAGCGATCAAAGGCATTGGGGAGAAAACACCCTCACGCTATTCTCCATCTTTAAATGGGTTGGAAGCTTAACTTTCCTGATCGTAATTTTGCCTTAAATGTGAGTGCCGAGTGGACCACTTTTCGTAAGCAGAAGTGTGAGATGAACCAAACTTGTAGTTAAGCTACCTGATGCGACTCTTAGGAAATACCACAAAAGGTGGTGGTTAGTCTAGATAGCAGGACGGTGACCATGGAAGTCGAAGGCCGTTAATTTATGTGTGACAAGTCACCTGCCAAAACAACCAGCCCTGAAAACGAATGTTGCTCCGGCGTTAAACCTATACCTTACTGTTGCTGCATGCTGAGTCTGAGCAGACTGAGGTCAAAATGACTTTGTCTGGGAATTCAGTAGCAGCAGTCAGTAGGTGGGTCACTATATTTAGCGGTAAATCTAAATGAAGCAGTCATAGACACAGATCTTGGTGGTAGCAGCAGATATTTAAGTAAGAACCTTAAAGGCCGAAGTGGAGAAGGGTTCTATACGAGCAGCAGTATGTCACGTGTCAGGTGGTCCTAAGTGGTCTGGTAAGGTGCAACAGAAACGGGTGCCTGACATTGTCTTCTTGAAGGCTTTGTTAGTACTGCTGCTAAACTTTATTATAGCAACTCAACCAGCTTTAGCGAATGGGAGTCGCGTTAATATTCCCTACATTGTCCTTGGAGATTGTTGGATGTTGCACCTTTGATTTAGTGTGCAATGAGCGTGGTAAGGCAACTGAACTCAGAGACATCAGCGCGTGTTCTGTTCTCCTTGTTTGGAATACATTTTCTAGAAGGACAATGAAGGCTTCATAGTTAAGTCATCCAGCTCAGGAAGACTAAAAACATATTCCTTTAAATGTCTGGTAGCGAGAAGGATCCATGGCTTTATACACTGTCATGACTTTAGCGTATTACTTATTATTATTATTTCGAGTTCGATCACGAAATGTCTTCAGCTAGAAACTTGAAATAAATCAAATCCCTGCAAAGCTACACTTGAAAATGAATCTGGTGCTCACTAGTGACGACATGATGAAATTGCTTGAAGTTCCAGTTAGAAGTCGTGGCCAATGGAGTCCAGCAAGTCGACTGTGAGGACAGATACTCACCGATGACGTTGTCTGGTGGTTGCGCTATATGATGCAAACTGAGCTGAAGTTAGAGCTGATGTGCTACTGAATTCCATCCCACGAGCTCAACTCGTAGCCTGAAGGTCCTGTGTTCAATCCCTAGCAGTAGGATAGTCTGTGACTATTACTGTAGAGGTTCAAACAAGTACGAAGCAGCCATCCATTGCTCTCTGGTTTCCAATGGTTCTCTAATTATGGTCAGTGCGCAATCGAACTTGAAACCAACTAATTGCCTACAAACTAGCGTATTTAAAAAAATATTATAATTCATTGCTTACACCGTGAGTGGAACATTGTACCTCAGAGGAATAACTCTATTGCACGCAGACCGCTATTGTCACCTTTATGTGTCTATATGACTGCCCACAAAATTTCATTTCTTACTCATATCACCCTCAGAACTACGTCCAACTCGTCATGTTCCACTTCGGCTCTCCTTCAGAGTCTAATTTTCATTGTATATCTCTTGTTAATTTCAACAAATTCCTTATATTCATTAAAGTGGGAAAGTGTTTACCAATGACATTCAGATATACTAGAAATCTTTCGAAAACGTAAATAGAAGTCCTATTCAAAACTCTGGGAGGGACCCAATAGGATTATTTATAAGAGTTGATTAAACTGTTCAACGCTGATATTTATTCTTACGAGTTGATCATAGATTCATATCAGTTAGAGAACCATTGAAAACCAAGGAGTACTGGAAACCCAGCTGTTTCATCCTTGTTTTTGGGGAATCATCGGCAGTATGCACCCACCGCCAGGGTTTGAACCCAGCACCTTCCAGTTACAAGGCAAGTTCGTATACCATTCAGACACTCGGACGAGATTTAATGACCCGTGAATTCTAATTTCCACCAATCCGTGATATTTAGCAAGACCTCAACCAATGTCATCGGCAGGACATCCATCCTCACACGTGACATCTGGATAGACCTCACTGGTATTTATTCGTTGAGAGTGAGTATATAAGTTATGTGGTGGTCAATTAAGATTTGAATTTTCTCATGTAGTTAGTTCGTCATATGTAATTTTGTACTATTCGTCAGTATCAGATGTTACGTTTGGCCGTTTTATAAACCTGTATACGCAGCTAGAATATTTGTTGTGGGGTTTGCTATAGCATATGCCCTCGAGTGGAACCCGAAAGGGAGGCGGCGAGTTGGTCGTCCAAGGTGACTTGGAGGAGGTCATGCGAGGAGGAGATGAAAGCATGTGGACAAACCTGGAGCAGGGTGAAAAAGTTGTCAGAAAACCGAAGTCAATGGAGGTGCGCAGCTGAAGCCCTATGTTCCTCTAGGAACTAAAGGATACAATAATATGCTAAAACACCTTGAGGTAGTTTTTATCCTATGGTATAAAGTAATACATGATTTATTTGCACCAATGGAGTTCAGTCTGTTTTTTTCTTTCTGTAAGGCGTTTCCGCATTTTAGTTTACACCTTCTGATAGTGTAAAGATGCTTGTTTACAGATTTTCCTATTTCATTTTTGCCTCAATAAACTGATTTTCCCTAACAGAATGTGTGACTAACAACTACCATGTCTTCACAGTTAAATACACACACACACACACACACAGGCATTTTAGGAATGAAAATATCCTTTTCTGATTTAGTACGACTACTATTCACCAAAAGGAAATCCAATAAAGTATTTTCCTTTTTTGTGTCTAGTCCTTATCGTATAGCAAAAGGCGTAAGTCAGGAGAAAAAAATTTTTGTATTTCAGGTCGATACGCTTTAAGGTCAAAATGACGATATTAGCCAATGAAATTTCAGAAAAGGTTATTAAAAAAATCCACTGTGATGAGTCATTTTATATTATTTAGTTGAATTTTGTTGTTGTTGTTGTTCTTCTTCTTCTTCTTGTTGTTATTTTGCCTCATCTACTTTTCCTACTTTGCTGTTTTATTGTAAAAAAAAGTTCTAATGTGGCAGTATAGACAGTTGAAGTATATCTACTGTAAATGGCAATGGGGTGATATATTTGTAAGGTAGTTGAGGGCATAAACAATATTGAATTGGTAAGTGATCAGCTCATAGTGTTAGTAACATTTGAAAGTGAGGATAAACGTTATTGCAAGGTATTTTCTCGTATAGTAACAAGTAAACGACGGAATAGATATTCCAGATGGATAAAAAGTTGATAAAACAGCCAAATGTAACATATGAAATGATGATTACAACATTCCTCTAGGTACGTGATACAAAATCACATTAGACCAACTAACTTTTTTTTATTCCTTCACGTTCCCAGTGGAACATACGGCGTCAAGTGAAAGGCCTGAAGTTTCTGTAGCAGTGTTGTTTATTTTTACAGGTATAATAAGGTGAGCAATATTGAGGTTAGGCGTCGGGTACTAGGTAAGAAGGGGAAGTCAATAGATGAGGCTGTGAAGCTATATCGACTGAGATGGTTAGGACATGTGTTACGTATGCCTAGTCTTCGCCTTCCTCGACAATGGGCAATGTTAGCTGACATAGGGTCAGGCAGGAAAAGAGCTAGCGGCGGTCAAACCAAAACATGGCACCAGTCAATGAAATCCACAGCAGTTAGTTAAAGCCACGTAGGAAGGTGTAAACTTCGTGACCGGTTGGGGTCCTCGGGACGGTAAGACCCAGTGGTTGGAAACTATTTGTGATATGGCTGAAAATCATGCTCAAAGGCTGGCGCAGATGCATCCACTCCTTGTGGCTAATAATACCCAATAAAACTATATTGTTCTTCGATATTTCCATTATCTTTCCCTCATATCTCTGTTTACTGTCTCTATTATGCCTTTCTTCTACCTTCTTCTCTTACTCTGTGTGCTACATGAAGGGAGTGTGGCGACTTGAACTGGCGCACATATGTGCAAAGTTCTATGTCGAAAACAGACAGACAGATATATTTAAAGGATAGGCTTGCTAGTCGCATGCCTAACCTTCCCTCTTTACCAATCTTATTGCTGGCTTAACGAGGTAAGGGAATGCGACGGTCGGGAATCGAACCATGGACCAAATGTGTGGTTGGCGAGCATTCTACCTTTGTGCCACCGAAGCGCAAGACCAACTAACTACGTGAGAAAATTCAAATCATAATTGACCGCCTACATCCCACCCAATGAAGTAGGCTGAAATGATGAAAGCCTGGCAAGTTTGTCTTGCTATAATTTATACACTCACTCTCAACGAATAAATATCAGCGTTGTACAGTCTAACCAACTCTTATAGGTAGCCCTATCAGATTACTCCCAGAGTTTTGAATGAGATTTCTACTTATTTTATTGACGAAATCATCTTTAGAGGCTGTACAGTCGTATTTATACTTACAAAAAATATATAGTGGCTTATTATTGAGTAAAAGGGGGTGGCATAATTGATAGGATTTCTCAGCAGTGGCTTTAGAAGTGAAACTTAAAAGTTGTAAATTACGTCATATATATATTGGCTGCACAAAGCGCACGCTTTCCAAACGCATCTCTGAACACTATCCGGCATGGTTAGCAAAGGGACAATGCAAGACAATTACTAGCTCAATTCTCGAGCATTTGGTGAACTCAGGCCACGTAGCTCTATCAGAGTCGTCTTTCAACATCATCGACAACGTGAAGCCAAATGGTACAAAGGGCGTCAGGTTTCGGCTTTTGTGTATGGTGGAGGCGCTGGCAATTCGTCAGTACAACCCTGAACTGTGTATACAGAAAAAGTGTGTCCAGTCTCTTATTCTACCTTGGTCTCAACCTCTTCACTAGTCGTTCCCTGTAAAAAAATTTTGATTTTTTCTTTTCTTTTTTAATTTTACTTTTAGTTTGCTTTTGCTTCAATAATTAATGCACTATTATCACTCTCATATGCTCCTTTCGTACATTTTCACACCCTCTTCACACTTGTTAAATTGACACTCAACTACCCTTATTCTCACTCAATAGCCTTATCAAATTTGTATGTTTGTGCCGTTGAGTACCACATAATTTACAACTTTTAATTTTTTATTTCTAAAGCCACTTCCGAGTAATTATATCAATTGTGTCACACACATACCCTATTACTCAATAATAGACCACTATACATTTTTGGTAAGTATAAATACGACTGTGTACAGCCTGTGAAGATGATTTCGTCGATAAGGAAAAGAAAATTTTCTCCGCTGAATCTGTCTGTTATTTCCTTCATGACTCAGTGGGTATTATCGGTAATTTCTACTTACATTTTGGAGGCATTTCAAGTATATCTGAATGGCATTAGTAAACAATATCCCACTTTAATGAATATAAGGAAGTTGTTGAAATTAATAAGAGATATACGGTGAGTAGTGGACTCTGGAGGGGAGCATAAATAAAAACAGTTGAGATGAGTAATTGTAGATCAGTCACATCAACCAGTACTGTGACTGCTAACCAGCTCGACCGAAGTGGTCTTGTAACAATGGGAGGCAAAACACGGGAGCCAAGGTATATTTTTCATTGATCAAACCGCTGTTTATATATCTAATATATACCATTTATTACCTATGACTTCAGCGACTCAGGGATTGATTTGCTACCAGGGAATAATCTCTTTGACCTAGAGTATGCAGACGATATAGTCCTACTAGGCGAGGACTCTGAAAAAATGCAGAGTCTTCTAAACACCTTGAGCTGCAATCTAAGAATGTTTGGCATGCGATTCGCTCCCGCCAAATGCAAGATGATGGGGCTACAGGACTGGACTACAGCGACGCCTAGTTTAAAAATAGGAAGTGAAGTGGTAGAGTACGTTGACCGCTTCACTTATTTGGGAAGTACCATCAGCCAGTGTCAACGGGTCGATCTCTGACGAAATCTCAGCACGAATACAGGGGGCTCGTTTCGCATTTGCCAGTTTACGCCGACTCTGGCGTAGACGAGATGTTCGACTATCAACCAAAGGGCGGGTGTACTGCTCATCAGTCCGCTCCGTCCTCCTTTATGGCTATGAGACCTGGCCACTGAGAGTGGAAGACATGAAAAGATCAGCTAGCTGTCTTTGATCATAGGTGCCTGCGTTCTATCTCTCGTGTCAAGTGGCATAATAAGGTGAGCAATATTGAGGTTGGGCGTCGAGTTCCAGGTAAGCAGGGGAAATCAATCGACGAAGTTGTGAAGTTACAAAGACTGAGATGGTTAGGACATGTGTTACGTATACCTAGTCATCGCCTTCCTCGACAATGGGCAATGTTAGCTGACATAGGGTCAGGCAGGAAAAGAGCTAGCGGCGGTCAAACCAAAACATGGCACCAGTCAGTGAAATCTACAACAGTTAGTCTAAGACACGTAGGAAGGTGTAGACTGGCTTCCTGGTTGGGGTCCTCGGGACGGTAAAAATCAATGGTTGGCGACAATTGGTGACATCGCTCAAAGTCGTTCTCAATGGCGCAGATGCATCCACTACTTGTGACTTATGGTTTCCAATGAAACTGTCTTGTTCTTCGTTGTTAATTCGCCTTTGTCTCACACCTCTGATTACTGTCTCTGTTTTGCATTTCTTCTACTTTCTTGTCTTGCTTTGTGTGCTACATGGAGGGAGTGTGGCGACTTGAACTGGCGCACATATGTGCGAAGTTCTATGTCGAAAACAGACAGACAGATCTTATGCCACCATCGCATTGTGCAGTTGTGTGTAACTAAATCTAGTGCTACAGCTCAAGTATTCTTCAGATTTTTTGTCTTATTCGGGTCAACTAATCTGGAAATTGCTAGATTTTTATGCTCCGCAAGTCCGACTAACCCTGTTCCACTACTCTGACCTGATAATCATTGTAGGGTATTAGATAAACTATACTCTTTTGTTGAATTGGCTTGTTTCTAATTGAATGCCACTTTTATTCCTGCATTGTTAAGAATTCTAAGTAAGGTTTCCAAGGTTCCTTCTCTATTGTTATTTTTGTCATCATTCTGTGCATGTTTGACATACATGTCATCATTATTAATAATATTGTCATTATTACTAATTTTATTTTTACATTTTACTACTTACCTCCTGATTCATTTATCAGGGTATTTATTAAGTTTGAAGGCTTCTTTTATATGCCTCACTTCCTTTCATAGAATTTCCTTGGTACTAATTAGTTTTTGTGCTCTGTTATTTAAACATTTCACCAATCCTATTTTCGCTGACATAGGATGGGATGATTAGAAGTCCAAATATCTGTTTGAATGTGTGCGTTTCACTTCCCACCTTCTTTCCTTTTTAAGCTACAATCTAACATTTGAAGTTCCCTTTCTTGACTTTCATAATCCATAGGTGAAGTGAATTGCTTCTACCTTCGAGGTGATGTGTTGGAAAAATCTGTTTATATCCTGAGTTCTAAGTACAGTGAATGTGTCATCTACATACCTCCACTATATTTTTAGGGTGGGAGTGAACGTTTCAATCGCTAAGTTTTATCACTTAGCCATGAATATATATCTGCCATAACCGGGGATATTGATGACTCCATGGCAGCTTCGTCAGTTTGTTTGTATATTTTCCCTTGTAATTTGAAGACTGTGGAAGTCAGGGTAATACTACTACTACTACTACTACTGGTTGATGTGAGTGGCATACAACTACTCATCTCAATCAGTCAGTAGTATGTAACGCCTTACATTTATTCAAGATAAAATCGAAATTAATACTGATATATGCAAAGGAAGGGTGATCAATCCATAGCACCTCTGATCTCATCGAAAGTTACCGTGAAACTCCTTATACGATTCTCAAAACAGGGAATGTTGTTTTTCATTGTAAACTTCATATAATTCTTATCATTTAATATAATAATTTTTTTCATACTCCCTTTATAAATCAGGTTGATCCCGACGAAGCTGATCGTCGAATGAAACGACGTGAACGTAATCGTAAATCAGCCCAAAAATGTCGTGAACGTAAAGTTCAACGTACACAAGAATTACAATCACAAGTTGAGTGTTTACAACTAGAAGCAAGTCGTTTAATGCAAGAGCTGGATAGTTGGAGATCAAGAGCACGTCAATGTGTTGCCTTATTACAACATCATTGTCCTGGTGTTGCTATACCCTATTTATCATGTTTAAATGAAACCGTAATACCGGGGTGTATGAATACATTTAAAGAACCAATGGATAGTTTAACTGAATTAATCACATCAGATAAACAAATGGATTGTGATACTGAACACTACAGTTGGAAAATGAAACCATCTGGGAAAACATATACTAACATAAGCGAAACTGTAGGCAGTGCCTTCATTACAAATAATGAATCGAATCAAATACTTCCTCCAATGAATTTATTACATTCCCATATAACACCGAATCGATCAAAATCACTGTTCACTTTCTCATCAAACAGTAATAATAATAGTAACAATTCTACTAAAGATAATGACAATCAGATATTTACAACACAACACAACACAACAGAATCGAATCAGTTACCAATTCTTAATCAGGATAATCATGATATCTCAGGGTCTTTGTTAATTCCAATGTCAAGAAGTACTTCACAAGTATCTGTTCGAGGTCCAGCCTCTGGTTCATCATCATCTTCATGTTCCACTTATGAATTATCATTCCCTTCATTAGACAATCATCATTCTCATTGTTTGAATGAGACGAGTTCATTTAAAGACTATTCAACACCATCATCATCATCATCGTCATCACAAACTGTTAATCCAATTTCAATGATCACTTCTAGAGATAGATCACGTGTACTGAGCGGACAAGAACTATTAGACAATCAGTCATTAGTGGTTATGTCAAACAAATCAATTTCACTTGTCAACAATAATAACAATAATAATAAACAACAACAAAATCAACAAACATGGAGTATAGACTATCACGAAACATCAGGAAAGAATAATTCTTCAATGGACTGTTGCAGTCCATTATCACCGTTGAACAACAGTACAATGACAAATCAACAATTACAAACCAGTAAAGATTATCCTATGAAAATGGATCCAGAGTGTTATGACCAGTGTAGTAATCCACAAAGATTGAATAAGGCATGAAGAAACCACCTACTAGTGTCACTGACAATGGATGAATCATTTGACAAGAAAATTAAGGGTGTCACCCATTGACAGACTTATTATCCCAACTCCACCCCTCGGTGTTTTGCACGCTAGCTTCACAATTCGCGCACCAATCATTACATAAATAATCTTATCACTAATCACTGGGTATTCACCTTCCTTCTCACTGTCTTCAGGTTTATTATATGTCACTTTACAAAATGCCCGCCTTGGTTTTATTGTTTAAATTCTTCTTCCTTTGAAATTGAACACTGAACTTTTCCTTAGGGATATTCAAATTGATACATACATATAGTTCAGGGAATTTGATAGCCACGTCAATATTTCCATTAGGTTGTTTTTTTTCGTCGAAAGCGCCAATTTATTTATAAATATTTATAATCTCTCTTTCCAAAAAAAACAGTTATTAACAATTACAACTATTTAGGATACTACTAATGACTAAAATGTTGTCAGTAGTACCACGCAGTTAGTCAATTTTTGATAATCTATCTATCTATTTATACGTTAATTATAAAAGTTTCCGGTGATGACGGGCAGGTATTCATACTTACATACTGACACAAACACATCCAACCACACACACACACACACACACACACACTAAGAACATCTTTTTCTACAGCATTTTGATAGTTCTGTTTTTCTACTTAATCATTTTATGTTTAAGTTATTATCGTTATCATTATTTTTAGGCATTTTTCTCTCGAAATTATCCCGATGTTTGGTACAGGCTGAACAATACACTGGAACAAATGAGTGACTGGCACACGAATCATTACACACACACACACCCAAACACATACAGACATGGCGGTGTAATACACATCTCTGACTGAAATGGTGAAGATGCCAATTCGTCACATCTAGGCGGAAGTTCAATGCTGAGAGGGTGATATTGCTACTACCGAAAATATTAGTAGTAATAGCAGCAACAGCAGCATAAAATTAAAGTACCATTGAAACCGGTTGTTCATCACTTAAATCATGTTTATCTCTCGGTTGTTCTGGCTTTTACAATACAAAATTTTTTTTTAATAATAAACTTTTATTTGGAATTTTTCTACGAAAAACGTCAGCATTGTCATTAATGAATAATCATTCTCATTTAATATCTTCTGTCGTTTCTTGCAAAAAAACATTAAGTTCATTTATAATTTTGTTTATACAAAATGGAATATACGTACATATATTTCATTTGTAGTGTGCCTAGAATCGCTCTACTTCACATTATCCATCCTTACTGATTAATTGATCGATTGACAGCAACTACTCAAATGAGTAATTCAGTAGTTTATCAGGTTGTACTAAAAACGTAACCCGCGTGCTTTATTTACCAGTTTTTTTTATTAATTTTTGCGATATTATTATTTAATTTTAGTCTGTTTTTTTACTTTTAATTCATTAATTTGCATAAACTCATACTTGGCGTTTTTTAATTTACTGTTTTCTATCGAAAGTGAGCTGCATTTTTTGTGTTATTTTCATGCCTTATAAATTATCAATATTATTCGTTATTTTCTTGGTTTCTTGCTCATGTGGTTCGCTCAATTTTTTTCTCTTCCGTTGTTTAGTGTAAGTTTTTTTTTAAAATTTATCTCATCATTTATTAGATAAAACAAAGAATAGTGATATTTCACCGCTGACAATATTATAGTGCTGAAGTTTCAGGTTCGTAGACGGCGGGTTGGGAGGTAATCTTTTTTATCTCCCACCATTTATTGTGTTAGTAACTTGCAATGATTCATTGCCCTGCCATTATTGTTATTATTATCATCATTATTATGATCATTTTCACCATTATTAATTGAAGTGTTTTAACTTTTTGTTATTTCCAATCTATCCTTCTTCATCTCATTTAAATTTGGCTTCCAAATTTTGAAGTTTTCATTTAAACAAATCACGGTGAAGACGATATTACCAATAATATTAGTAAAAATTCGAATATTCCTATTACATAATTAATTCATTAATTTATTTAATCATTTTACCAATTAATAATACTAACCATTCAATAAATATTCATTTATTCACTAATCTTTTCGTTTCAAGTTTGTACAAAAAGGATCTAGCTTGATTAAGTTTGAATAGAGAAAAAACAATAATGGTTTGTTCAGTATAAGATATTACTATTACTCATATTGTCAGGTTTTTTCATCAACTAAATACAATCAAAAGAGTTATTTAAGTCTGTCTTCAGAGAAATGTTAATGTACTTGCAAGTGGTGATATGATGTCAATTAACAGAAGACTTCACAGTTAGTAAATAGTGCCTAGAAATCACCCTTATACACAGAAGGAAAAGGAGTTGTATAAAAGAGGCAAGCGTTGGATAAGTAGATGATGAGTAACTTATAATTTGAGTAGTAATATGGTGAGTTCATCTCCAATCACAGGAACAAAAGATAAGCAAAATTATGTTATTTTCAAGTAATGGTTTGTAAGGATTTCGTTTAATTAGTTCGAGGATTTCATTATTAGCTGACATGGGTTAGAGAACTGTTGGATGGCTTGAAAGTACTGGACAGCTATTTCGTCGTACATTGGGACTCTTAATGGTCAACGAGCTCGCCTTGTGACCAGAAGGTCCTGGGTTCGAACACCGGCGGTTGCGTACTGCCAAAGAGTCCCAAACTATGATGAAACGACTGTCCAGTACTCCCAGGTATTCCAGTGGTTCGCTAACCGATGTGAGCTCATAATGAAATCCTTCATCCATAATTACCTTATGGCAAAAGGGTGGAAAAGGTCAGAGACGAAGAGTAATCAAACAAGAAGTAGAGTAAATAAATCGAGTTATCAGAGTAAGGACTAACTGGTTTCAACATAGAACTTTTCACTAATGTGCAACAGTTCAAGTCGCCACACTTCACTCAGCACACAAATCAAGAGAAGAAAGTAAAAGAAACGCAAAATAAAGACGGTAAACAGAGATAAGAGACAAAAGAATAGTAATATCGAAGAACAATATAGTCTCATTGGATATTATGAGTCACAAGGAGTGGGTGTATCTGCTCCAGCCGTTGAGAATTGAGGATTTTGAGCCAGCCATATCACCGATTGTTTCCAGCCACTGATTTTCACAGTCCCGAGAGCCTTAACCAAACAGTTTAAACTTTCCTATGTCGCTTAAACTAACTGTTGTGGATTTCATTGACTGGTGCCATGTTTTGGTTTGACCACCAAGCGCCTCTTTTCAACCTGACCCTATGTCAGCTAACATTGCCCATTTGTCGAAGAAGGCGATGGCCAGGCGTGCATTCGTAACTCATGTCCTAACCATAAAAGCAAGGGAAGATGAATAGATGAGTCTTCCTGAACACATAAATCGTGTTTCAAGTGTTTGATACCAGCACACTTGAGGAGGACTGAACTATTTTGTTTATTGATAATTTTAAAAAATATCAGGATATCTATCCCATGAACTGTATCAACGAGATGTTTCTCAATAGCATTAGTGAAGGGATCTTTCCTCTTGAGACGTAGGCTTCATGTTACATGTTCACAAAAACGAAGGTATACCTTTCTTTCTATTCTTTCGATATAATTGCTATCGCGCATACATATAAATTTGTATACACCATTTGAAATAATATATGACTTAAGTTGAACTCCCCATATTGATATGCAAATAATTAGTCGCTTATCATCTTATTCACCTATTGTCTTTATTATGGAGATACTTTTCAACTGTATCCAAACATTTACCATATTTTTTTTAGTTTTGTTTAAACTTGAATCTTTTGATGTGCAAGTTAATTCGTCGTAATTTCTGAGCACTGTTGATTAATTTTGAAGTCTTCTCTTAGTTGATATCATGTAACATTTACAAGTACGTTAAAACTGATCCGCAAAGTTAACCAGTTTCCTCAAGCTGCATGCAGCTGAGAAGAAATCGATAAAATAAATGATGGTACCATCAGCATAAAGAAGAAGATTCAGATTCTCAACACAGATGCGAAATCAGTTAGTACTTCTATACGGGTCAGAAAATTGGCCAAAGTGTCACGAAAAGTATTTCCAACAAGTTACAGACATTTATCAACAGTTGCCTTCACCTGCTCCATACTGAATATCAAATGACCAGAGAGAATTAGCAACAAGAACCTCTGGGAACGAACCAACCAAGATCCTGTTGCTCAACAAAAATAATGGGGACGGATCAGACACACGCTGAGGAGATCGTTGACTGACATCACACGCCATGTCATCACTCGATTAAAACCCGAATTGGAAAACGACGAGTTGTGCATTAGTTCGAGGGTGGCACGGAGGAGATTGTGAGAGTTGGAGGAGATGAGAGATTATGGGCAATCATGGACCCAGCTGAAGAGGACAGCAGAAAATAGAACAAAGCGGAGATATATTGTCGAAGCATTATATCCCACTGGGAACCCAAAGGAACAATAATACTAGCCTATTCTGCATAGACCGTTGCTTTTGCTTTATCCAAATTGATAAAGAGGAACAAACGCATGAAGTTCTATCAGTTTATCGATAGCCAAAGTCTTCAACGTTTTAAAAGAGTTGAAGGGGAAGAAAACGCGATTGATTTGTATAAATTTTTATAAACAGTGACAGTGGTTGTTGAAATTAGTTGATTGCCAGAAGTCAGCTAAGTGTCCTGCAACAGAACTTATCACAATCTTCTTTTCTCCCTTGATAAAGTTCAGTGGGAATATGCTCTAATGTTGGGATATGTGGCCATTGGTCTAAGTGCTCGACAATCAGTCATCGGACCACTGATTCAAACAGCACTCCGCCTACTGATTTCTTAGAGGCCAAGTAATATCACTAGCCCTTACACAGTAGGTGTGGCTGATTACCAACTGCGTAGGAATGCAAGCGTTCACTCTATTTTCTGTGTAAAAAGTCTTCTAAAGTCCTGGTCAGAGGAGGGAGTTTACCTTTTACACAAGCGAAAAACAACCTGATAGTAGTAACCTTCATTTCGAGTTTTTTCAAAAAGAACTTTTTCTGTTCCTTCAGGTTCCCAGTGGAATATAGGGCTTCAAGCTAGAGCTTTGAAGTTTCGGTACAGATGGTGTTCATTTTTACGGGATGGGATTCCTAGTCTCATGCCTATCCTTCCCTCTTTACCAGTCTTGTTACTGGCTTAGCGAAGTAGAAGAGTATGTCGGCCGGGGGTCGAACCCTGGACCACATGTGTGATTAGCAAGCATTCTACTGCTAGGCCGCTGGCGTGCGCACACACACAAAGAACTTACTACTGATTAACTTAGAAAAATGATACTTGAAGCCTTAGCACTCTTAAGATTGAGATCTATGGAGATAGCTTCCTTTGGAACTATGTTAGTGACAAGCTTGGAATGTTTATCTTGCTTTTTTATAAAGAATGAAACACCTGGGGTGACTGTTCTATGTAAGCATAATTCATTGGAAAAATAGTTCTGTGATAACGGAATATGAACTACGGAAAATGGATAAAAGTTTTTTTTCGGTAGAAATGATAGGAATCCACTTGTAGAATTCAGTTAATTGTTCATTCCAGATATAGTTTACAATGGATAGCTTTTAGGCTACACATGATGACAGACACATCAAAGAAAGAAATGACTAATCCTGTTTTCTTTCTTATTTTAAAGGTAAGTAATAATTACTAAATATCTTCCATACCACCATCTTTATCGATTATGATAAACGTGCTGTCTCCAAACCTCTCTCTCTCATAGTTGTCAAAGTATTAAATAGCCTGACTTTAGCTGAATGTTCTCCAGCTCTCAAATAAAACAGTTTGTCAACATTGGTATCAAATTGTAATACTATATTTCTATGCTAGTAAAACCAACATTAAACGCATTGCTCATCGTATAGAGTGACAATAGTAGTTGGCTACTGGTACGGATGCTTCGGTGATGTCTGGAAATGAACTTGAAGTAGTTTCATAAGTGGTAACTAGTGGTGGGATTTAGTGTTCGCATTAAGTCCTGTTTGGGACTCATCATATGGATGTAACTGCATTCCCCAGTGGGCGATGATACCACTGGGCGAATGGTGGCTTTCATTGTTCTTTCACTGATCTGCTGGCCAACGTCTTAGTGTCTGAAACTACCGGTTCGAGTCTATATGGGAATGCAGGTACTTCTAGCTGACAAATCCTAAAGAGGACGAAGTGTGCATACTGGATTCCAATGTCAGTCAGTACTCACGAAATGACTTCATTTTTACATTACACTGATGAAATGGTTCTGTGCGTCGGTGGCATAGCGGTTGGGACGCTCGTCGACCATGCATATGGTCCGGGGTTCGAACCCCAGCCGACACATTCCTTTACCCCATTAATCCAGAAATAATGCTGGTAAAATGCAAAGGTTGAGCAACCCTATCCTGTAAAATAAACACTGCTACAGAAACTTCAAGCTAGAGGTTTGAAGCCCTATATTCCACTTGGGAACGTGAAGGGAAAAAAATATGAAATGGATTCAAATATAAAATAGCGACATCTGCGAATTGAAAGTACGAATTGTTTCCATTTGTTCCACTCCTAAAGAGTATGATATCACCAAATACTCCTTTCAGTGCTTATACCTTTTAAATTATCTACTTTTCGTATCACTAAATCATCTACCACACAATTTCAGCTATATATATATATATATATATATATATATATATATATATAATTCCTTTGGGTTCCAATTAGAACATTGGGCCTCAACAGCACATCTCCACTTTGTTATGTTCTCTGCTCTCCTGTTCATCTGGTCCCACGACTGCCCTCACGAATCCTATTTAAAGGGGTATGGGATGTTGGAGCAAAGGACTTAATAATATTCGGTGTTCACCATTTATTAGTACTTTAGTTTGGATTTCATATTATGCAAACTGATCCTTATCCATCAAAGTAATCAGAGCTGACAGATTCTTACGTGATCCTATTAAAGTTTGTCAAAATTTGGGGATTTGTAAGAGTGCTAGGCTCTGTATGATCATGATGATGATGATTTATTATCGATCCCTTCAGGTTCCAAGTGGAACATAGGTCTCCAATTCATCCTGTTCTCTGCAGTCCTTTATAGTTCGCTCCGTGATCGTCCATAAGTTGTCATTTCCACTATGTCACCCTTGAACTCCAAACTCACCATATCCTATTCGGGCTCCAACCAAGTGATCTCTCTCCACCATCTCTTCAGATTGTGTCCAGTCTGTCTCCATTTTCTTCATTATATTTGTTAGGCAATAGGTTGTTCGTTAGTCCTCTGCATTGCCAGGGTAACTTGCTGTTGAGCCACGTAGAAGAACTAATTTCACATGAATGTTCAAAATTCGAATCTTCTTCCTTATGCTAATTACAGAAGATTTCCGTACTGGTCTCAGATTAATGAATGTCTGTCTTTCATTTTTTATTCTGGCTGTCTTTGACACTTTCATCTGCACCGCCTGTAGTTGAAACGATACTGCCTGGATAGGTGGAGGAAGGGACCTCCTTCAAATTCCTTCCCTTGATAGGGATTGGTGCTTGTAGCTGTTGGTTGGTTACCTCCATCACCTCTGTCTTCTTAATGTTCACTTGAAGTCCTCTCTCTGTTGATTGTTATGACAGCTTGTCGGTTTCGGCCTGTAGATCTTCAAGTTTTTATTGACATTGGAAATAAATCGTCCACTATGTCCAAATCTTCTTGAGATTTCTAGTCAGCCCAACGTCTACCTGTCTTCTCACCCTCCCCACCGAACCACAATGAGGAATATCATCGGTGATAACAGGCAGTTGGAGGAGTCAGAATATCACAGGGATAAGAAAACGGCAAGATAATTACTATTGTGAAATCTATTTAGGTACCGGAGACAAATGCATGAATATTATTATTATTTCGTCACAGTCAAAATTGTTAATCTCTGGGAATATCACCATCTGTTCAACGAAAATAAAACTTACAATACAGAATAGGAGGGAAAGATAGTCAGTTATTTACGGCGGGGAAAACATTCGTGTGAAATGAATTACCAAGGAAAAGGTCAGTAAAAGAAGATTAGTTTTAGCGTAACTTCTTATATAAGATGCATTAGTATTATTATTGTGAAATTATATTTCTGAAATATCATGGACAATAGATTAAATGTCAGTCAGTGAGAATGTATGCTGAAGTGTGCATGGGTGTGTGTGTATATTAGTATTAGGAAGTGATAAATTGTAGTCTAGACCAGAGTATAAACACTTGGCGGTGAACAGCTCCCATATATATTCATGGTTGGTGACCTTTAGATAAGTAGTTAGAAATAGAAATGCCATTTTAATTGTTCTAAAAATAGGAGTGAAATAAAGAAGAGGTAGAGAGGGTAAAGGTGATGAAGATACCTAACCAGCAACAACAAGCATTAGTCGAAGGAGGATATCTAAAGGGAGTCGTCTCTTTCACTCATGGTTAAAACTATAGTCATCCAAGGGATACAAGTCTTCCTGTGATAATCACAGGGGGGGTTAGCTTGACCAATATGCTATCTAAAGTTCTAGGCTCAATAATAATACGTAGACTAAGTGGTGAATGGGCGGTGCATACATGAGAGAACCAGGCAAGCTTTATACCAGGAAGAGGGTGTATTGATTATATCTTCACCCTTCGACAGATTCTAGAACACAGGCATACTTACCGGCGTCCAATGATCGTTAAATTTCTAGACCTAAAGGCGGAATTCGATTCTGTCAACCGAGAGACACTATGGCGATGCTTGGCTGTAAAGGGAATGGGGAGAAAATACATTGCACTGACCAAGGCACTCTACTCGAACTCATGGAGTTAGCCAGGTGAGGGCTTACGGCATTTTCATCTGAAGTAGTGACAACTAGTGGTGTCCATCAGGGATGCCCACTATCTTCATTTCTATTCAATTTCATCATAGATGTACTAATGGAATTAACCCTAAGTGCTGACTTCAGCGACTCGGAGATTAACTTGTTACCATCAAGGAACAATAGTCTTGTTGACTTGGAATATACATATACGGTCTTTCCTGATAAGTGAGGGAGACGCTGACAAAATCCAGAGTCTTCTGAACACCTTGAGTCGCAATCTTCGAACGTTTGGTATCGATGCGCTCGTGCTGCCAAATGTAAGACGACGCTACAAGAATGACTGGAATACTTTGAAACCTAGTTCAGGAATAGGAAGTGAAGTGGTAGAGCACGTTGACCGCTTCACTTATTTAGGAAGTTGCATCAGCCAAGGTGAGCGGGTAAATCGCTTACTAAATCTAAGCACGATTATGGAAGACTAGTTTCGCATATGCCAGTTTACGCCGTCTCTGGCGTAGACGTGATATCTGGCTATCTGTACTGCTCAGCAGTCTGCTGCGTCCTCCTTTATGGTTGTGACACCTGGCCATTCAGAGTGGAAGACATAAAAAGGCAAGCTAGCTGTCTTTGATCATAGGTGCCTGCGTACCGTCTCTCGTGTGAAGTGGTATAATAGCGTGAACAATATTGAGCTAGTTAGGCATAGGTCGGGTGCTAGGTAAAGAGGGAAATCAATAGACGAGGCTATGAAGCTACATCGACTGAGATGGTTAGGACACGTGTTACGTATGTGTTGTCATCGCCTACTTCTACTGACGGGCAATGTTAGCTGACATAGGATCAATGAGGCTGGGAAAGAGCTAACACATGGTGGTCAAACCAGAACATGGCTTCATCAGTCAATGAAATCCACAACAGTTAATTTAAGCCAGCCAGCCACGTAGGAAGATGTAGACTTCCTTATCGGTTGGAGTCCTCGGGACGGTGGAAACCAGTGGCTGGAGACAACCGATTATATGACTCAAAATCCTCGTTCTCAATGGCTGGTGTAGATGCGTCCACTCATTATGGCTTGTAATATCCAATAAAACTATGTGGTTCTTCGATATTACTATTCTTTTTGCCTCATATCTCTGTTTACTGTCTCTATTTTGCATTTCTTTTTACTTTCTTCCTCTCTGGTTCTGTGTACTACATGGAGTGTGGTGACTTGAACTGTTACACATCGGTGCAAACTTCTATGTTGAAACTAGTCAGTCTGTGGAGTCCTCAAAAATAAACTAATCCAATTTTTACTACTATGTAAGAAATGAACATATTGTACATTACTTTGTTTTAATCATAATCTCCGTACTTTGTACTTTACCTCGGGTTTTGAATGAAAAAATATAGTTCTACCTTCGACTCTCCGTCTTCTCCACCATCTCAACTGCCGTCGATCAATTTTAATCACCTGCTTTCTATCTCAAATTTTTGCAGGAGCACCGTAGTTTCTTCCTACGTACTTTGGTCGACCTCCGGCAACATAAACATTGGAGAATTAGTATTGGGGCAGTCTTCCCGCAGTACCTCTGGAGTCTATTACGTTAATTGTGGATTTTGGACCTTGTAAATACCCAAGTAACAAAACTGTAATATATTCTTCCAGTAACTTAACTGATTTGGTATTTTGTTTTCCATTTGAATTTGGGTTACTAAGCTAACAGAGTAAGAGGTCCACCACAAGTCATCCTAGATCGTGAAAATAACACAGAGGTTGATTATTGGGAAAAAAAGTGTGGAGATCTAAAGCACAAGGAAAAAGATCCGAAGTTCGAACAATAATTTCAAGCCAGTGCTTGGTGTCACTCGAAATCATCTAGAAGAGGCTACTGTGGGTCTTCAACAATTGACATGTTCACTCAACATTTAAGATCAGATGGCTGATTGGAAAGCATAGGCTACAAGAAGGACACAACAGATATGCAGAGTAAAATGGGGATTCATAAAATTGCATACTACTGACTGATTGAGATGAGTAGTTGTATATACCACACGTGAAGCAGTGACTTAAATGGAACCTAAATGGTAAGTGACGAGTCAAGCATTATCCCGAGGTTGATATGGAGGACTGAATGAAACCTAGTAGGTAGCCATGCAGCCAGTTGAAAGTGATACTAGAGAATTTAGTGGAATACAGAAGTTCCGCTCGGAACACAAGGAATCAATAAAACAATAGCTAAGATGACTTGAAATGAATAATCTAAAGATCTGATTAAAACTTCAGTGTAATGATAATCATTCATTGATGATTACAGATTGAGCAATACCTTATTCAAAATTTTCAGTCAATCTGCCTTACTATAATCATACTATGAGAATGCCTAACCCAGGAATTAGTCGCTATTTTGGATTGGTTAACTTGAAATTAATGATAATGTTACGAGTGTGACTAACAGAGTTTGAGTATGAAACGATGATTACGTAACTCACAGTCGCCCAAGAATCCAGTAGTTATTCAAGGAATGGCTTTATTGCATATCTCCGCTAATTGTAGAGTCATAGTCCGTTGCTGTGGTGGTTTGATGGTAAGTTATATTTATCGTATGCTTTTAAAATGAAGTTTAGCTTAACAATTCTTCTTCTGGCGTACATATTATCGGTGGCATCATATTCTTGAATTTTGTTAAATTTGCTGCACTTTTATTGGAAAACGTTGCTTGGTAACGATATTTCCGTAGTGTAATGGACTAGAGGAGGCAGTTATTTCCAAAGTTAAAGGTATATTATTGAATTTTCATGAAATCATGCTGGTACATTCTGGCCTATTTATTGAAACGCCTTAATATCCACAGGATAGAGGGTGGCGCCATTTCGAAAAAGGAATATGTTATGTAATCGCCCTCATTCAAGTGGTTATTTCTCATACACAACCGATTTAACATTTATTTTATTTTCATGGTTATGACTATATGAGGGGTTAGCAGGCTTATTGGTGTTAGTAGAGTGTCCTTTAAAATGCATCGAATCACTCAACTTTCGATTGCTAACGTGCACTACTGGTTGATTTATAATTTTTAGAGCAACTCAACTATATTACTTATTAAGCCCATCAGTAGTTAAAACCGTCAAACACATTAATATCTCACGATGGATTTCTTTTGAACACATAGGTCAAGGCTCAGGCGTTCTATTGAGACAGCCTCAGAAAACTGATGGTGACTTGTACTGTTTTGTCTGTTAATTAATTTGAACGCCCCCAACGCGTCTACTTGATGTCCTGTGTCTTTCAGGTGTTTGGTAATTGACGACTCAACACCATTCGGTTCCTTTAATCGAAGACTGTTTGGCGCATGTTCACAGAATCTGGAATATGGCCTTCTGATCTATTAATGTAACTGGTCCCACAGTCACCCGTGAATTGATGTACATAGTTGGAGGTAGTACATACGGGATGCTTGTCGACTTTTGACTGTTCTAACTAGCAAGATTTTTGTAAATATACTAGTTTTGCTGCCGCATACGTTCTGGTCAGTGCCTCACCCTTTGAAATCAAGCTGAATGAAAGTCCGTTTCTTGTTGACCGTAATTATATCCGGATTTTTACAGTCTTTATCACCGTATTTGTTGATGAGACTTTATGGGTAGTAATCACTATTACAGTTAAAATTATCTTTTATCGGTATCATTATCTCAACCCCTTTCATATTAATTCAATACTTCCAAAATTCTCACTGATATTTAATTGCTTATTGTAGGACATAATTGAACCGTAACCCATTATAACCTTAGTTCTCAGTCTCTTATACTCTTTCCCCCTTATCTACCCGAGAAACATTTGAACTCATCTTTTTTTATACAATTGATTTATTTATCAGTAACACATTTCTCCCAATGTATTTCTGACAAATATTGAATATAATTTTGCCAAGAATTTGTCACTATGTGAAATGTTATCAGAACTTCAAATTGTTGAAATAGTAAACTCATATAGGATAACCTATTTTGTTCAGTCAGATGTAAATCTTATCATAAGGGTATTGAAGCATGAACATTTGTGATCTGTGTCATTCAGTCTATTTGGAAAACCTCTCTAAAGTACAATTGTCTCATGACATTATTTTCAAGTGTTACTTTGCAGGGATTTGAATGGTTACAGGTTTGATCGCAAACTGGTTGTTGTGCTATATTTATTTTTGACTACAGCTTGATTCCACACTGTGTTTTTGGTACAAGTATGGAATTTTCAGGATGTGATATCAGTAGCCCAAATTTTGCAGGCCGATCATAGATATCAAGTGTGCGTCGGCAGGGGACCGAACCCCGGACCATGTGTATTGTCGGCGACAGTCCTAAACACTGTGCCACCGACGCATGAATTGGTAAAACTTGGTACTCGTGGACCGTTGAGTTGGGTCCCAATGGTTGAATAGTCTACGAGCTCGCCTTGTAACCACAGAGTGCTGAGTTCGAACCCCGGTGGGTGTTACTGAAAAGTCACAAACTAGAACGAAACAGATGTCTAGTACTCCCAGCCCGAGATAAGACTATGTTCATAAGAAAAGGTGTTGAGAGAATTGTAAGAATACTATACAGGATATTTGGTTACTTTAAGGAAACATTCGTGCTATGATTGAGTAAGGGATTCATATACGATTTTTCACTCAACTGTTTGCTCTAAAGGTTATTGATGCATTCACGCCTGTAGAATGTGTTATTCACTAACTGTGCCTAGCTGACATTCTTTTAAGTAATTGCTCACAATACATTTGATATATTTAACCAGATAGAATTCAGTTATTTATTATTATTTCCTTTAATTCCTAGAGGAACATAGGGAATCAGCCGCGCGTCTCCATCGCGTTCGGTTCTCTGCTAGAGTTTCACCTGGCTCCAGGTCTGCCCACATGCTTTCATCTCCTCTTCACATGACCTCTTCTAAGTCACCTTTCGACGACCAACTCGCCGCTTCCCTTTCTGGTTCCACTCGAGCGAAGGCTTGTCTAGTGACGTCACTTGATGGGTTCCTCAGAGTATGGCCAATCCACCTCCATTTCTTCCTGCTTATTTGTTGCACAATCGGTTCCTGGTTGGTTTGCTCATTGCTAGAGATCCCTGTTGCTGATCTTTTCTGGCCATCTGATCTTGAGTACTGAGCGAAGACAGCTGCTAAAGAATTCAGTTACTTAGATGAAACTTTCTCATGTACTGTAACCTTAAGGTACACTCATCTTATTAGAACTGATGAAATTACCCAGGCTGAATTAGATGGAGTTCGAAGAATCGAATACTTCTCTACTAGGGTATGAGAAGATATCCTGGATATGCAAATGTCTATACACGGATGGAGTGTCTGATAACCACGATAGGCGTCGATGAGGAGACCTTCACGTGGAACCCGAATGAGAAGCAACGCACTTGCATCCAAGGGTGACACAGAAAAAATGGTGTACGATGAAAGCTTCTAGGTAATCATAGAGCCAGCAGGAAAATGACACCAAATGGATATACTGCTGAGCACCTATGGTCCACTTGGGAAGAATAATAATTAGCATAACTTCTATTATGCATACCTCCGTGGCGTCCTGGGTTAGCATTGAACTGACAGTGGTTCAAGCCCACTTGGGGTTCTGATGGCACACGTTAACTTCAAAGCTGTTGACACATGACACACGAAATCCACTAAACTCACACGCTCCCATCTACACTACTGCACAACTCGCGCGTCTGCAACCAAAAACACACCTTTGGTCCACTGGTGATAGGATGCTCGCCAGCCAAGCAAATGGTCCGTGTCTGATTTCCAATCGAGGCAATCCTAAGTGTCGCTTAACCGCGTGTAAGAATTACAACGCCTCCCGCATGGAAATCACCACTGTTAGTGAAATTTCAAAGCCTGAGATTGAAGTTATATTTTTCACTACATATTTGATAAATGGACCCTTCACCATTAGAAAGAGTATACGGATTATTATGTCAAAGTCACACTATCTGCATAGACAAGTAGTTTAAACCCTTGTAAATCAATTATATGGAGAAGCTACGAAACATTTTCTCAAGTCGTGAATATTTTGCTTCTAAATTACTTTTTCATGAACACTAGACGAAGAATACAGACGTTTGGCAAATTACAAACGGACCGATGGTCTACTTAGGGAAGCTGGAAAACACTGATTCCAAACATATGGAGCACATGGGTTCAAGAATCCGAAACGATCGAGTGGAGTATGGGCCTGTTTTGGTCACTGTCAACCATGGGAAAGCAACTCTAACGTCTTGTGGATCAGAATTGGAGTCAAAGGGTCGGTGGTGACCACCCGCTTCGATCAAGTGTCCCGGCAGTATTCCAGCCCTCACTCAAACTATGAGATATTGTGTGCACCATCTCTTGGTGCCTAAGTTTCTGTCTCAACAAACAGAATAACCATGCGAAATAAACCGTCATATTTAGAAACGACCACATGCGTAAAACAAACAAATCATATTCTTGGACTGTTCATAAGCAGTTTATTTCACAAATACAACCGGTTTCGCATTTTGAACATTAGCAAGTCGACGCCGTGTTGAATGAATTGTTATTGATTTAATTTCTGACAGCGTTAATCTAGAAAAAATAAATAAAATAAAACACGTGAGATTTTATAACCCAATACAAAGGTGAGCAGATTTGATGCTTTAATCAAACAGCCTCGCATGAAAGTGTAACAGCGGTTCAGTGGTAGGATACTCGTCAACCATCCACGTAATCTGGGGTTCGATCTCCAGCCAACGCCCTCTTAAACCACGTTTAGCTGGCGGTAAGACAGGTAAAGAGCAGAAGATCAGGTGTGAGGCTAGCAAACCCACCCCGTGAAAAAATAACATCACTGCTAGTGAAACATCAAAACTCAAAATTGAAGTTATATGCTCCCCTCGAAACACAAAAAGGGAACTAAACTCGCTATCAACACAGAATATATTAGTCTTTTTTAGGCACTTAATGTGCTATATGTACTTATAGCTTAGCGATTTAGTCTAAATTTACGCACTGGATAACTATACGCGTTTACTTAATGAGACCGATTCATGAGTGGCTGACAAATCACTGTAGAACTTAGCATAGAATTGCATCATCACAAACCGAGTTGCTACACTTCGAGGAAACAGGTAATTAAAAAAGGAAAGGAACCTAATTTAAAAAATGCATGCAAGTAAATTTAGTAAAGCTTTACATGAACTGAAAGATTGCAAACAACAGTCAATACATTTACGCGTGCTTAAAACCTAGAGCAGACAACTGACAACATTCTTCGCTAAGCGGTTTATACCCTTAATTAGTAGTCAACGACTGCATGATATTTCTTCATCATTCAAGAAAGAGCATGAGATTTGATTTTGATACTTCGATCGACGATAGAATACTTTCTTATATCTTGGCATGATGAAATGGACGATATACGAAAGAATTCAACAACATAAGGGAAATTTGTAGGCAAACTTATAAAGAAAATTCAAAAAAGCTTTCGCATTACTTCAGATCGGTCTCAGAAACAGAGGAAAAGTGGATATTGATGCATGCACTTTGTCTATTTTGATTTTGAATGAACATCTGATAGAATCTCAAGCCACTGAGTAGTATGAACACTCAAGCAACACCGATGAATTGATGATGATGCACCAATGTGTACTAATTTAGGTAGCGTATATATTATCACACAATATGACGATGTCTGCTTACTCAGAGTTGTCATACTACAGATCTAAACTGATACCATGCATATTTACTCACTAGATCTTTAGAATTTCATCGAAAGTAAACTTAAGGGGTAGATAAGCGAAATTGGGAAACACTGCCCAGACTTTCTGCTGGTTAAGAACGGTGGTGTAATAAAACTTACAATATTGGGTGAAATTAGAACTGAGTGGTTCACGGACTCACGTCAGACAGTAGTGTTTAATGACCGAGTCCCAAGTGATACAAACAACAGGATGTTTTGTTTGCTCAAGACCGAACTAATCAGCAGTGTATGTACTCGAGTGATTTTAGCTTTGGTAGTCAAGTAATCCAAACTATTAGTTTAGACGTTTATGAAACTATGAGGATATTTATATTGTATTCGGGTTGCTCTGAATAAACCCGTTCACTCATGGAAGGAGTAGTGTTTTCGTCCTTAGTCTATGTCAACTGATTCACTGAGAATAAACTGGGTTCATTTGCATGAAGGGTTCAATATGAAACAAATCAGAAGTGAGGAGAGAAAGCTTACCACATCATCTATCTTCAAAATGCTACGCACAGTTTCAGTGGCTAACGTAACAGCACTATAGCTGACCAATAAAGGTTGAATTACATTTTGAGCTAAAATATCAGCAACAGCACCCTAGAAAAAAATGTTTAAATGAGAAAATGGAGAATGGAAAGTGGGATAAATTAAAATACGCCTTTTAGTGGAGTATACTCTGTTTGTGACAAAAAGGGAAAATAACTGCTCATGGTCAGATACACAGTATAGCCTATCAACTTAATGAGGACCTTCAATTATCAAAACTCTCAAAATACCAAAACAGTTACAGACTAATATCGAGTTTCTGTTCAACTATTATACAACTTAACCTTTTTTGTTATAAGTAGGATACAGTGAATTTCACGACGTAAAGGTGAACGTCGAGGATGTTTACATTTATGTTACACCACAATTAGGTACACTTTGTAAAGTCTTCAGATTACAATTTTTATAGGCACTAGGGAAAAAAATCTTGGCAAATGCGAACGTCTGACACTTAGAAATGAGGACACAACTCCACTGACGCTGTTCCAGGGTTGAAATCAGAGGGTCAGGGCGTCCGGGCAGTATCCCAGCCTTCGCAGAAACTATGGGATTTCGTGTGGTATGCCTGTTGGTGTCCATAATGCACCAGGTTTGTTTCAACAGTAATAATTTTAGTAATCTTGGCGTAAGTGGTGATGTATCTAACAACATGGTTATTTATAATCAGAGTAAGAGCGAGTACTCACTGATTTACAGCATCACTTTAAAAAAGCACAAGTTCCTGTTTCAAAAGCTGACACTGTTTTACACTAACCAAAACCGACACGACCAGATCACCTATATTATTTTAAACGATTATAAGTACTTCTATTGACCGACTGAAGGGAGGGGGAAAAAAGTATTTTAATACTAATACCACTCACCGTACGAGCATTGATTCCAGCATTCTTTTCATTTTTTGCATGAAGAGCTCGTAGTTCTGTAACAGTTTGAATAGGATTCAGACCAGCATTTTCTGCTAATGTATAAGGAACCACTTCAAATGCATCAGCAAAAGCCCGTAAACAGTATTGATCAAGTCCGGGTGTGGTGTTAGCGAAAGCGCCTAACTTTTGAGCAATTTCAATTTCTGCAGCACCACCACCTGCAATCAATGCTCTGGAAAATAAAGGTAAATTATAGAAACAAATGAATAATGCATATGTGAGACGAATGAACGATTTCAGTTAACAGAAATTTCTCGAGTTCAATTATTCTGATAACTAACAAATCTTATGAATATAGAAATTTGCACAAAAATGTGAACATTCAGGCTGTCACACTTCGGAAATCATAAATAACAGTAGAGAAGGAATTGTGATGAAGCCACAATCTAAAAGGATGCCGTTTATGGGGGAGAATAACTAGACGAAGGTTAGTGATAATATTTGGAATCTGTATAATAAAAAGAAGTGAATAACATCTTTTACGTAGAACTTTGCAAAGAAATGCAGCAATTCAACTTGCCACGCTCTATATAGCACACAGAAAGAGAAATACTTCAAACTTTAACAAATGGAAATGCACAGGAGAAAGAAATAATCACACAGATTATCATGAGGACTCAATGAATATCTTGTTAGATTACTAAGAGTGAATGCATCTACGCCATTAGGAATGATTTTCCACCATATAGAGGACATCAATCAGACAGTGTACACCTCATTATCTGACTCAAATCAATAATCAAAAACTTCATAGATTGATGTAATATTCTCTTTTGATCAGACGTAATTCCTTCCGAGCAAAATCCGATTCTGTTCGTTAAGGAAGCTAGCTGCTAGACACAAACGATTGAATTTCCCACTGTTTCTAACTGGTCCATCATAAAGAGGGAAGGCAGGATAACTGGCTTGCTGGTTGCACGGCGTTAAATGTCTTACTGCTGCTGCACTCCTATCCATTGGTAGTACAACTTTACTTTTAGGATTTCCCCACTATAGAGTAAGCAACTTGTCTTGTCATAGCAACTGCTACCCAGACGATCACTTTCGCATGGTAAGTATTACAAGAACATTCATTCTAGCCTTTGTAGGTAGTCAGGTAACCAGGATGTGTACATCTGATCACCACAGCAAAAGGGTAGCTATCGGTCAGACAATAAATCCACAAACTGTTACTGAGAATTATATTGAGCGTCGGACACACAATTCATCATGCTCATACATCAAAATGCAAGCTCGAAATCATATAAAAAGTAAACAACCAAGCAAAAAACTCCAAGTGATTATGAGAAGCGTTACCTCTTTTTCACCAGGCATCGAATAACACAAAGTGCATCGTGTAGCGAACGTTCAGCTTCGTCTAACACAAGTTTATTGGAACCACGAAGCAAAATTGACACTGTTCTTCCCTTATTTTCAATACCTGTGATGTGAACACAACGGGCAGTTGCTTCTGATTCTTCAACCAAGCTAGCAGAACCCATATATTCTGGGTTGAAATGATCCAGGCTTGCTATTGGTATACAGTGTAGAGTCTACAACAAGGATTTCAAAAAGGTATATATCAGTCATAAATATATAAGTAAATCTAGTGTTCTTGGTTTTGTGATAATGCTGAGTTAGCCCGAAAGAACACCAGGGAACTATGTGGGAAGGTTGGGCTGACACAGTCACCTGTGTACATTTAGTGTTTGTATCAAGGTAAGGCAAGATTGAACGTGATGCTGCATTCAAGCTTTTCTGTTAAACAGTGCAAAATGTAAGCTTACTGCAAACAAGATATCCAAATTTCCCTCAAGAACCACTAAAAACAGAAAATTTCCAGTTTTTTACGAGGTCGAAAACGAAACCAATACTTCGGAAAGCAGTCAACACCTATATCATGTGATAACCTGAGGAAAAAATAGACCATTTTCTTTCAATCTGGAGCCAACATGGTTTATTGATCTACGCGCACAAATTCCAACCACTGGGGCACGAGTTCTAGCGCCACCTGATTAACTGAGGCTTAGGCAGTTAGGTAGTATCACTAACCTTCACACAATAAGTGTGGTTTATCGCCCACTGCGTGGAGTCGTAAACTAGCCGTTTTGGAGCTACTAACTACCAGAGCTTCGTATAACGCAACCATTACTCAATCGTATCACTGAAATTTTCTCCTGAACTTCATGGATTAGATTCTCACCTGAACTCAAGGCTGATAAGCAGTAATTTTAAGTTAGTGGGAAGAATGTTTTTAGGTAGTTTTATTTTACTTATAAACAATGTTTGCGTTCTGTCTAGTATGAAGTTGCAGTTGGTTGATACAACAAAACAACTGCTGTCTGGTGCCTCTCTGATTTCCAGCAGTGCTTCAGCTGGTACTAATGTATCTGAAATCATGAACATTTTCAATATCCTCATTTGATTCTTCTTTATTCATACACGTTTGTCCAGTGTATTGTCATTCAATACTATTCTGTTTTGAAGTGTGACAACTTGAAGTGACACGCTTCCGTGGACAGTTGTATATTAATATATCTACCTTTTGAGTATGGACTGACTGGATTTCAACTTTACACTGAAGTGTAGTTGTTCAAGTCGTCACATTCTATACAGTGAACAAAGGTAGAGAGAATAAATCCAAATGAACTATAATGAACAGGAGAAAGAACAATTTTACGGAAAATCATGAGGACTTAATGGTTTTGGGAGGATATAAAGAGTGAATGCCACTAATTCATATCACTAATAGTCACAAGCCACTGTTTCTTAACATCCTGATGACCCCACATAATCAGTCTACACCGCGTTATGTGAATGGCTGCAAACAATAGTCAGACTTCATGGAATGACGCCACATTCTGGTTTGACTACTCCTTACTCTTTTCTAACACAATCCTAAATCAGCTAAGATTGCCCGATGAGGAAGACAGTGGATTGGCCAGCACGACACGTAGCTTAGCCATCTCAATTGATGCAGTCTCACAACTTCGCCGACTGACTTATCCTTCTTATCTACCACTACACCCCTAACTTCATTGCTTACCATTATATACCGCTTAATGAACATCCATCCGTGGTTAGAGATAGCTAGCCTCTTGAGGTCTATCCCTTTCAATAGTCACATGTCACAGTCATAGAGGACAGAAAGAACTGCAGAACATTTGAAATATCCTTTGGTGCCTATCTGTATATCTAGTCTACGACGTAATTTGGCAGATGCCACACGACCCTTTACTATGTGTGCTCAGATTTCATCAGGAATGCAACTTCCCAAATAAATAAATGAAGTGGGTCAACACGCTTAACCATAACAATACCTACTCTAGGTCGAAAAGACCAGTCTAGTAACAAGGGAATCTCTAAGTCGTTTAAAATCACATCCATTTCTGACAAGCCTCCTACAACAGAATAAACTGATTTAATTTTACAAATGCAAAATTGCTTTACAGGATACTTTAGAAAGCAACTGATATCAAACATTTTGAAGCTAAGCTCACCTTGCATATGAACTCCACTTCTGTCCGTTCAATATCCTTAACGACCATTATCTTCATTTTATTGAAATAATGCAAGGCTAAATCATTCACAGCATCTCTTAAAATGCTCTTCTGGATGAGGAGGACATTACAACCAGCCTTCTTAACAGCTTTAACAATGTTAAGAATATATTGTCTTTCTTCTTTCATCACCCTATCCATTTGCGTATAATCTGTAATCACAACACTATTATCCATCTAAAAATGACAATTATGTCTTTATGATATGATGGTGGAAAAAACTTACATCAGTTTTAGGAGGAGAGATACAAAACTGAATAATCGCGATTTTAGCTTTCTCCACCCTCTTAACACCGCATGCAGACTCAGCATGCTGGGTAAGTATAAGACCATCAACTAATTTGGTGTCCTCGACTGTCCCACTATAAAAGAATGCAATATATAGTACAAATATATAAAAACCAATAAAAGCAAACGTAATCAGAAAATAAAGCTTTAATGTATGTATGTTACTTCATACCAACTGTGATCAAGATTTAACCGAATAGTTGCAAAATAACTGGGTGCCGAGTGAGAAGTAGACATTTGTAAAATTTTAGTGAAAATGAAATGATTATGTATATTACTGTCTAAGTAATGCTGACCAACCGTGTCATCACTTTACTGAACGTCTAAATGACTATATTGATTCTAGACACCTGACAATACATCCCACCAGCGTCCATATTTCATGTCTGACCTTTAACGCCAACCTGCACATTCATAATTTTAGTCGGCACAATAGGTCACACACACAGTTAATTATGACTATTCAGATGACAACATAATCCATCCTAACTCATATCCTGAGTGCAACTAGTTGGGTTATGTGGAAGTAAAGAAAATTGATCATACCAAGCTGTAAGTATAATACTGATGATTTCGGGTAGCACTGAAGGCAGATTACTACAAGAATGTTTTGTGCATGCAAACAGCTTAAACAGTGAAGAATTAGAAGGAATGAAAAGCGACGCAGCGAAATCAAGATGAAAAACGGCTCACGCGCAGGAAATGACAGTGGAGACAAGGTGCGAATTCGTTGACTAATCACATTTTCAGCTTGTGGAGGTCTCATTCACTGAAAGACAACGAACGCTTTAGAACTATGATTTGTGTACCTCAACACCTGAACTACAGCAGACACCGCTTGGTAAACTGTTAGACTTCATATTTGCCTTTTCACACAGATAATAAGAAGAGGGATAAGGAAACAAAGAAATAACGTAGTCAGATGCTACATATTACTGAAAATCAAAAGAAATAAGGCTGGAACGTACTCAAACAGCTGTTTTCATCCGGGTCTTTTAACGTAGGACTCAGTATCTACATATGTTTACAGTTTGATTTCATATTTTGGTCTGACCACTTCTATTTTATCCAGCAATGCTTTCAGAGCAAAGAGGCAGCTTATTATGAGTGATATATTTGTACCCAGTCACAATATTAACCGTAAGTATCGGCGATGGAGCATGCCATATCCACACCTTTGTTAGCATTTTACTCTGTCACATCTTACTACCAACCTGTTTTTTCTTTATTACTGAAGTACTGCAAGAACTTGCAATAAACCTTTCTAATTTCAGTAAGATGTGCAAGTAAATAAGATAAGCTGGTGCACTGCACAGTAACCTAGCCTTATGTTGACACTGATTCGTATTGAGTGTGATCTGCATTGCGTACCTGAGTCATTTACAGAGTGGTAAGCAAAGGAAACTTGTCGTCTAATTTGCAGTCTAAGATCTCAAGTTATTCACAGAAATCTGTCATATCCATGGTCTGAATATCCATAAATTCAATGTTAAGCTTCAGAGTGTAGGAAAAGTTAAGTATATATACATATACTTTTACATCAAGGGATGAAGATTGACTTTTATTTTCTGGTCCGAACCACACAGTATAAGGTGACACTGGGGAGTACGCACTAATTTACACCTTGGTTGCGATGCAATACACACAGGAGAAAAATTTATAGAAGTCCATACACGCTGGAATTCTAAAATGCAGATCTTGATAATCGTCTTCGGTGAAGGTGCAGTCCACTTCTCGTGGACATGCTTAACTCCCTCTAATTTTTACGAACGTAATTTGGTAATAGAGCAATACAACAAATCAAACTCAGCAGACTTTTTCAAGTTACCATGAAAAATTGATGAGAGCAGACTTACCCAAGCTTTTTCACGATACGAATATCATCCAAAGTTACAGAATCAGGATGAGCTGGATCAATAACACTCAAGACAGACTTGACAGCTATTGGTGCAAGGGAATCTGAATGTTGAGAGACAACTTTGGAGTTCAACGAAGTCGTTGCAACTTTCGTAAGTTCCTCAATATTTCCTAAGTCTACAGGAATGGACATCCCTTCGAGAATGCTACATGCTTTTACTGCAGCTTTCTGAAAAGCATCGGAGATAGATGTTGGATGAATGCCCTTGCTCAGCAGTTTTGAACAGGCATCGAGAAGACTGCCAGCAATAACAACTACAGTGGTAGTCCCATCACCTGCTTCAATATCTTGCGCCTTCGACAATTCAACCAACTAACAAATTAGAGTAAGTAACAGAATTTACCATTCTGGCAGCAGGATGGAGCAACTTCATTTGTTTCAGGATAGTAGCTCCATCATTGGTAATGGTGACATCACCCTTAGCTTCTTGAATCTAAAGTCTAATCAAAATTGGTTGATCTACCTACCATTTTATCCATTCCTTTAGGTCCCAAGCTTGTGCGAATTGCGTCAGCAACAGCTGCAAATCATAACCTATTAGTTATGATAACATACCTTTGGCAGCAACTATGTTGCTTGACCTGATAGCTGCTGGCTTTTCTTTATCCTCATACTGTCCTTCTTTGTTTCTGGAACCACCAGACGTATTGGACGTTTGAGTCATGACTGCGAACGCGTGATAACCTCGACAGATTTGAGGGCGCCAAAATACATAGCGACGTTCAAACTTCAATTGTTTCTATCATCTTTAGTCTTCATGATTAGGAATAATAAGCTGAAGGTAAAGCCTATATAAAATTAAAGGCGATCCGTGAAAATTGGAATTTATTATTAATGAGTTCACCAAATGCTCAGACAATATACTTTGGTAAAGTTTTTACTGTCACACAACTCAGGTTATGGATGGAATTTCCAAATACAAACGATGCGAAAGGATTTAAGAACTCTTTACCGATCTAACTCTGAAAACGGGGCATCCGGAATAAAAATATAAGCCTTATAAGTGTCTGAAAGAAATACTAGATATATCACACCTGATATCTATGGTCGGCCTGTGAAATTTGGGCTGCCGATATCCATGCTGAAAATTCCATACTTGAACCAAAATTACGGTGTGGAATCAGGCTGTAATAAAAAAATATGGTTGTACTCATAGCTTCATTTCTTAGCCCATTGGTACAGAATACACATTACAGTTCACAGATTATCAACAATAGTGCGACGAAGGCCTGTATGAATCCCCTTGGTTTTCTGCAAAGTAAAATATCAAGTCCTGCTATGAACGAATCAACAGAACGTGCTAATACGACCTACTACAGTGGAGAATTCTACTAGTTCTTTCTTCGATGCCAGAAACGGACCTCCGACATGAAGTATTTGACTCTAAGGTGATGATCTCACCAGTGGTATTGTGCTGATCTTTAAACGGCTGTGATAACATGTATCGAATATTGTGGCCGCTAGGTTCGGAGCTCCGAAATGGATGGATCCCTGAGATTAATGTAGCTTGCGCAGAAAAGTCCTCCCATTTAATAATCTAACACAATTAATTGACGGACTTCTGTTCACACGCAGAACCAGAAGGCTACAATATTTATATGTAGATGACATATTCACGTATGCGAACGTCCATTCAAGGCGTCGTTGGTGCCCGAGTAGATATGTTTATTTTCCTTACATTTTATCGTACTAATTCGAGTCTCAAAGGGAACTATTATTTCCCCATAGTTGCAGATGGTCAACAGTAGACCTCCAAGAAACACTGAATCCAAATGTGCAACCTTGAAAGAAACGAGTTGTCACGAAACCGGAAAGTGTTTTCTGCGGAAATTCTCTTAGTCTCATAGGATTGTAGGAAAAGTTAAGTTCGGTAGAAATCGTAAGAGCCAGTGATTTAAGCAGGCCGAAAATAATGCAAAGTTGTCTTCCCTATTTCGGCAGAAAATGAGTTTATTTGTCTGTTTTGCAGTTTCGGTAGCGATGGAATGTTATATTCGGTGGATTTGTTAGCCCAGCCTGACCTTTTCCCTTCTCCAAAATTAGGACCGGTTACTTAACTAGATGATGTTGAGAACATATGAGGCGCATCTTGGTTTTGCATGTCGTCCTTGCCAGTGTGCCATAACCCTGTCTTCTTGAGACTCCATCTTTTGGGGAATCTTACATAATTCACATAGTGTGCTGCTGATGTGACATCTATTTGTCATCTGCCGCATTTCTTATGTGTGCTGTTAGCGCCACTATATGACCTGAAACGATTCGAATTGAGGTGATTTCTTTCCTTGTTTTTCACCACTTTCAACGAAAAGCGATGGCTGCCATTCGCTGGACAGTGAATTCTTGCGGTTAGGCAATAATAATACTGTCACTGGACGGCATCTTAGGGTGCTGTCGTGATCAGTAATTTAGTGGGGAGGTTTTGAATGTTTAAAAGCACTTTACGTAAATGAGGTTGTTCCCCCCGGCTTATGCAACAGTATCAAAATTAGGATTTTGTGAACAATTGTTCTAAAGGAATTATGTGACTCTAGGCAGTGCAAGTTACGCATAAATTTGTCTGCTTCGGTTAAGAATATTCGGGAAGGGAAACGTTGAAACCGTAAGGTGAAATCATGATATAAATAAAGGACAACAGAGTTACAGCAGTGTTTTTCGAAAGTGAAATGACTCCAAACTTATTCATCCGGCAAATCTGTTGACCAGAAAATCTCTTTGTATGTAGGTGTTAAGCCTTACAGTATTAAGTACCACAGCTTTTGCAGTTTGAAGAAGCTTTTAAGTTAATTAGTTTTTCCGATTTACAGATTGTACCGGGCTGAACCATCGGTTAATTTTGGTCGGCTGTTAATGGGGATGACTAACAAAGTACAGTAACGCTTTAAAACGATGGATGCTAGTTTGGAGTCTCAGAGCGAGTATAGTTACTCACTGATATGCAAGGATGTCCATCTGGCCAGCCTCAGGCACAAAGAACTATGCACCCGGTATCACGTTAGCCGCCAAAATCCAAATGACAGCAGGATTTTCCCATACCATTTTTATGAGATTCTCACGTATTCTATAGATGGAGCCTAAATGATTCACAGATCAGGTGTATATCCACAGGGCAGTGCGCCATTTTCACAGCCATGAAAAGACGATAAAAATTTAGGCGTTAAAATGCTTGTACCTGTTAGTCTGCTGCGGTTGGTTTTTAATGCCAGCCATCTATAGAGGCGAAATGATATTGGAGTTATGTGGGCTTGAAACAAGTACACTTAGCGCTGACGAATGTATGATCATAATATTCTTCCAGTTCCATATGTACCATGAAATTCTCCTTGCCTGGATGGCGGCTTTAAGGATTTTTTCAGGAACAGTCATAAGTTGCGTTGCAAGAACTGGAAGTAAAATCAATACTCAGATTTCGCATTGATCAGCATTGTTCTAATATCACTTAGGTAGTTACTCAGTCTACATGCTTTCAAAAAATTAAGTTTGGATAAGCTGAATTTATGAGGCGCATGCAATTCAACAACCACTGTTTTCAGGGTCCTTCCCCACCAAAGCACCTCTCCAAAGTGTTTGAATACTGTTAATCGAGTTTTATGGACGTAGAGCTTCATATTGGAGGAAGATGCGGAATGAGAAGTAGCTCTAAACCCAACCCCAACACGATGTCACAGGTGCATTTTTGGAAATTGTAAGCCTTCACTTGCCAACAGACCTATTGTTCTGTCCGTTGTCGTCAACAAATCACGACGTTAAGCAGAGGACTGGGCCAATCCAGTTAAAGGACTGAACTATTCAAAACAGCGTTTAATATTCACCAATACATTTGACAGTGTGGCTAAGAGTCGGGAAAGGAATGTAGTTTTACTCCTATATCGAAACTGAGTACATGGTTACTTGGCAGTTGTGGTGAACTACGCATCAAAATTCACAAATCATTGCCTCTTGGTGACAGTTAGGGCTTTAAAATAATTTGGACCTAGTATGTCGTCTTCCTTAGGGTAATTAGTTGCATTCTAACCGCTTTATGAATGCTCGAACGAAAGGCATTTAAACACTTTTAGAGGTATAGAAGCAGTGAAGCGTCAACAGATGAATAATTCCAGGCATGAATACATTAATCAATAAGCAGAAGGACTGAAACTCCGATAAGTGTTCTTTCACGTATAACTAAGTGATTTAATCATTTCATACGGAGCATTAAATAATACCACGATGTAGGTTAAATTTATTTTGATACAGTCTTACAGTGTTTAAAGCACGATGTATTGCTCATAACCATATCAATGTGACATGATTACGAGCAATAAATTGTGCTCGAAACATCATCAGTAAATATTACTGCATAACACTGTGAAACTTTATCAAAATAAATTTTACCTGAATGGAACTATACTCTACCACAGTGCACAAACTCGACTCTTATAGCCTTTATTTTTTGTTTGTACCTGACAAACCCAGTTACCTTACAACTTTTAAGCTTTGATGCCATACGGTGAAGAAGAAACTACGAGCTAAATCAGATTGTTTTGAAGCGAGGATAAAGGCTATGGCATTATTAAATTTACTTCGCTTCTCTTATGCTCACTTTTCACCGTCTACAACAACGGCGGTCAGTTGGAGTTTTGGCCCGCAGCAGGCAAATGCTATCGTGTGTGATCTTGTTATGCGTGGTTTGTGGACAACTGCGGCGAATATAAATGTAGCATTGACTATTCTAACGCTGTCTTGCCATTTCATATGCAACTGCATGGTTTGTTTCACCATAGACTCTGTTAAGGTTGGCTGGTGGTTTGGGTGGCTATCAATGACTACTATCCCGTGCGTCCCTAATCATCTCTTGAGTTGTGCATTTGCATGTGATATTTCTCTCGTCGATATTTCTCAACCACCGAGTCTAATACGCTGTGTTTCTTGCAAGTCAGCTGTGACGAGCTGTGATAATAATGACCGTTATTGGTACCCGGGTACCAATTAATGGAGCCCTCTTTTGAAGTTCACTGTGGGTAGTCGGTGCCAATGGAAGTAGCACAAATGCAATCGAAAGTTCTCGTGATATAATGCTGATAAAACGTTTCTACTTATGGGGGGAATGTGAAACTGCATTGTAGTACTTTCAAAAAGTGAAGACCCTATAAATTGCGATAATGTGGGCTTCTCGCACACATTACTTTCATAATCAGGGAAGAAATCGGCAGATGAGAGTTATTCCATTGGAGTTAGCCACTTTTATGGAATTTTAACCCAGCGTGTATGTTTCTTTTCAACATTTCTGTTCCTCAGATCACCAACAAAGAAATGTAAATGTATTCATGCAGTATGATTCTATATCACAGTTAATGACATTATATGTGGTAGTTTTCATGACATTTTTCGCGCCATTAATGTGTTCCAAATCTCAAAAGAATTGTAAATATGATCACTAAATTTACTGAGTATCTAGGTCACATGTGACCACGCTCATTAATTATGGAATGCTTAATTTGAATAAATAAATTGTTATTACTTGGCAACGGTGAATTTAACCTATATTACCTTTTGTAGTGTCGAGTCGTAATGAAATCTCTCAGCTAGTTAAATTCACTGGGAATTTGATGTAGTTGCATTTGAACGAAGACATCCGAAATTCACCAATGACTGTTTTACGACTTATCACCAGACAGGTTTGCATAATCAGCTAAAGGAGCTGATTCTACATAAAACAACAAGGGCAGGGAGTTCGCTTATTCACTTATAACCATGCAGGTGTTCTTAGCTCCAGTTTGTGATACCAGATTATTTTGGATTCGAGTGTACAGTTCTGTTTGCTTGAAATGCGGAAGAATTTAAACTTGATACAATTTGGATGCTGAACATTTTCCGTCGAAAAATGGTGATAGCTCCCAAACGAAAACTTTCATCTCGGACTTTGCCCGGCCCATATACGTTTCATTGAAATAAACTATTTTATCTAATATTCTTGTGTTCTCTTCGATATGTTTGCGTTGGGAGTGAAACACGCCAGACCGGCGCTCACTAGGATATGAACTTGTTGTTATGCATAACTGTAATTCCTCACGAACACTATCGATTAATATGAGAGATGACCTACAAGAACTTGGTCAAGCATAAGCATATGCCTACAGTTACACAATTACGTAGCCATAAGAGAATCTGTCTCAAAGACAAAAAGGTAACCTATGTATTAGAAATATGAGAATAGAACTTGGGCACTGTGGCAGAGTCTGGTTTCATATAGGATTAGGTGTATTCAAAAGTAGTACATTACTATTATTTCACTTAAAGCTTTACGTCAGCCCGTGTGATCACGTTCGTTAAATTATAGTGCAAAATGAAGTCTACATGAAAAGAATACTTGAACATATGGAGTTGTAGCAATCGTAACACCATTTCAGTTACATTGAATTATGCCACCAATTTCCTTCTCAGGTATCACTGATAAGTCAAGCCTCCATCTCATCATGATAAATTTATTTTCCTTCAAATCGAATAAGAAAAGTATATTAAGCAGGATGTGAGGTGTACTTGATGAAGAATAATAGCAAGCAGATGTTTGTACAGAACTGTTTTTAGTAGTAACTTTGGCGGTATTGAATTGCCGTAACCAGGGTGACTGATGTTCTGGGACTTCTGCAAATAAATGAATGAAGTGCATTGTTGGATTTGTCGCAGTTGGAAGGTAATATAGAAGTTAAGCACTTTATATTTGCCCACCTCTTCTGACAAAGATCACTCTCCTTCCTCATTCTGTGGTAATGACAGCACTCTTTTGTGGTTTTCACTGTCACTTATATTGTTCCTCTTGTCAAGTATATTACCAAGCAAGTGACGAATTCATGTTTTGGCGTCATTCTGAGCTTTGAAGGATGGTTCACACATCTAAAAGGTAGTAATATTGGAAAGTGCAGTAACACCGTTTTCTATCTGTTCAAATTATTTTGTTCGACGAAGTTTCTTATCAACAGTTTGCAGTATTCTTACTGATTTGATCGGAAGCTTGGTGTCATGCTCATTTTTATCAACAATAGCATGCAGTAACTGCATGTGCTTAAGCATTTTAACCTGAACAACACAAAGGCTCTCTAGATAATCTGTTTTATATTGAATAGTTAAAAGCATGATTAATAAGTGCAACTTTCATATCCTTCATAGCTACAGATAATTCCTGAAGGGGCTCAGTATTGCATTGGTGATCTGAAGATAGATGATCATCAGGACTGACGTGGTTTACGCAACACGTGTACTAGTAGGTAGGATGCAGCTGCGAGCCACTTTTCGTCAGAAACGCAATGCTAGTTGTAGGCAGTGTTACATTTCAGAAGGACCATCTATAGTATTCTTCTTGTCCCAATGGACACTGATATCAAGATAAGCTGATGTCCCTTGACTGGCTAGGAAGTGACGGTCTTCAACATTCCATGTGACAATGAAAATTCCACTAGTGGAACACCTCAGAGTAAAGAAATCCACCTAAGCAACTCATAAAATGGACGTAATCACCGCGAAATTCAGACTATCGTCTGATTCATCATATGATTTTATTGATGTATCATGAAAGATTTCACTCACCGCAAAAAAGATATTTAACTTGTGTCTGTGGGCTAATTCCCAGTCAAAGGCTTGAATCTCATAGAATAACTGCTATGACATTAACCGTTGCCAGTAGTCAATTTACAAACTGAAATTAACAAATAACTCTTAAATATCAAACCTCTAAGGCCCTAAACAAAAACAAAAGCCGTTCGTATGCATAATTTCCTTAAGTGTGTTCCTTTTTCCGCAAAAATTTATCTGGGATTTCAAGACACTTTAACGAATTAATGCAACATGATACGAGAAAATATCGTTTTTTTTGACTACAGAAGCCTAAAATTAATTAAAGACATCCTGTTTTCACAAACATAGACGCCTATAACGCGGGCATGAACACAATAAACGAAACTATGTGCGAAAATACATCGTGATAGCCCTTATCCTCACCCAGCTTACAAGGACTAGAAATTCAAAGCAGGCAACTAATTACTGAGCACAAACATTTTTAGATTAATAGACACGAATTTGACTAGGGGTACAAATCGTTTCCTCCTCAACACATGGAATAAATAAGGGGAGGCAGAGACTAAAAATGGACCAGATCATCGCAGAATACTGGCTTTCATAGTTGAAATTAACTGTTGAAAATATTTACATGTACTGTCGATTATTCATAGGACTAACATTGCAAAAAATGCGTATACTGGAAGGATATTAATGCTAGTTCCAAAGTTTTCTATTCTCAAACTAGAAATTTGACCCTGAATTCGTTTTAAACAGTAACCACCTGATTGACCAAGCCCCGCGTTTTATAGTATGGTAGAAACGTGTGAATTTTCTGGTGGGGAAATTGTGTAAGCAGAAGCGTTATGGCGCACAAGTTTGCCTCTTTTAAATCTTATTTTCGGTGGCTTTAAAATTTTAACAGGGAAACAGGACCTTCCTGCTATTGTGAAAGTGTAAACTCAGCAGTCGAATATCGAAATTTTGACCCTAGCTAGCATTGACTTCCGTCCTACTGCGGATAACTTCACCACTTTCTTTAACGTATCTGAAGATTTTAGCCCGAAATTTTTGTAGTGCGTCTTAGAGGAAGTGCTAGCTGGGGTGGGTCGTTAAGTTACGTAACACGTACGTGTTTATTCACATTTTGGTTGCTTGTACACATGTGACATATCTAAGATAACTGCAAAGAATAGATACCACACTCAGGATTCAAAGAAATTGGTTTGAAGACTTTGGGTTAGAACCCAAGGGAAATTTTCTGGCTGTACTAGTGTAAATTCTTGGTAGGTGTCACCAGTCAAATTCATGGTCCCTCTAAGGCAGTTCTACATGTGGAATGATTATGACATAAGATTTTGTCCTTACTGTACCCCAAATCTGGTGATTTTTAAATGTGAGGAATAGGTGAATTACTCACTGAAAGCATTTCAGACAGGCTTCAAAATTTCATCAGTATCTACCTGCGCTAGCTCCATAATGAAGATTAGATGGTCAGAAAGGAACAAGGTCTGGCGTTGAACCAACCAAAAACCTGTTGTCCAATAAATATGTCCAAGTTAATGGAAGTTGGTTGGGCGCACTCTGAATATAGTATTGGGTGACGTCGTTCTTCAGGTCATCGCTCTAATGAGAAACGACGAGCTGGACATGGATTCGTGGGTAACAAAGAGAAGATGAGAGCTCATGGGTAATCGTGGTGCCAGTTAAATTAAGCTGCAGCAAACAGGACGAAATGAACATGTGCTAATAAAGACTTTTGTTCCACTGAGAATATCAGGGAATAATAATAACTAATGACTTATAGCTACAGCTGACATGCCTCTAGTTATTATCATTCTTGAAGGCTTGAAAGGCTTCTGTATCCACGTATTTTAGTCTTAATTGTGCGCTTCTGGGCCTTTAAGAGGTAACACTAACCCCAGCTGACATGAATGCACTAGATTCTCTTGATAAATCCCTTATTATTATTATTCGTATAGTGATCGACTGCTCACACTAAGAGCTTATTTAATCGACTGATTACAGCAACACGTTAATAATTCTTCTCATTATTGGCTGGACTGGGTGTTAGATTTTTTTAGGATTGATCAGTTTTCACTTTTAAGTTGTCATTTAAGAAGTCCTGATGTGTCATAGCTGTAAAACGCTTAGATAGGATATACAGACTACGATAACTAGTAAAAAGAACCATTCACATTTCGAATTACTTCAAACCGCACTAAAGAATACAGTGATGGCCTAATATAACTTGAGAGTGGCAATGACAAGCAATGCCATCCCTACTTCTCCGCCCTTGTTCTTCACTTAGGAGCAATTCCAAAGGTTTAGCAAATATGACCAAAACCAAGTGTTGGTACTAGAAAGTGACTGGAAAACACGGTGGGTTGTACTTCACGATGAAATGCCTGCCGATTCATTACACTATGGAATATATCTATCTTGGACTGGTAATGCATCGTTTCTATTGCATATGTTCGTTGTTGATTCGATGAACAAAGATTCTGTGATTAACCTGGGTTCCTGCCTAACTAGATTACTTGTTAATGCTTTTGTAACAACAGAAGACAAGGGCCAGGAAACAGATCATTTATTAAGAAAATCAACACATATTTATAGAATTTCATGTACATTACTATAGATTATTGTTAGGAAGCAAACACAGTCTTCTGACTGGTTGTTTCTCACGGAAAGTTAACCTTGCATTTCTTTGTGGCTGTTTTTTGAATGTCAGATCATCTATACGTTAACTGTATCCGCCTACGCGAAGCCTTTATTCTCATTTTTCTCACGACCAATATTGGGGACATAAACGCTGACGTAAATTACTGTCCACCAATTTTGACTAACAGCCAGCGCTCACCACACTTTTACTGTATACGACTCCATTGTGTGTTTACATGTAAGTTCAAGCAAAACAATGGGTGAGAGCTTTTATCGACTACTTAACCTAGTGGCGACTGTCGTTCTAGACCCAGTTAAATGTCAATGTTTCAATAATCTAACTGAACCCAACTTAGTATTTTTGACTTGTGTAACCGAACTCACAGTTATTACATGGTATTTTGTAAGTTATGTTAGTTTTCAAGTATTGCTTTTCAGGATTTTTATTGGCTTTAAGTTAGATCAATCACTGACGTCAGCTAGATAACCACTAAAAACCCATCAGGTAGATATTTCGTCTCATTTTGAGACTCTTCAGGAGTACGCATTGGAATTTATTGAATCTAATCTACTCCCCCTAGTGATTAACTGCAGGATGAACTTTGGGAGGTTCTGGTGAGAAGTCGTGACCAGTAGGGTCCACGAAGTTGTCTATGAGGAAATAGAATCGCTGAAGAAATTGGCTGGCAGCGGCGCTACATATTTCACATTGACTCAAGTAAGAGTTGATGGGTCGGGTGGCTGTAATATCACAGAGCTTCTTACGTAACTCAAAGGTCGTGAGTTCATTCCCTCGTGGAGTTATGAATGAGTAATGATGAAGAGTTGTTGACGTAGATGGATTTGATGTTAATGGCCCCATGGTCTCCAGTGGTTACCGAAATATATTATTTTCCTTACATGAGCCTATCAAATCCTGTTATAACACAGGGTTACTAATTTGTATTTGTCACCTAACATAACTAGAATGTACCTTCAGACACAACACCATAACCAACTAGTCACTTGAAAATACTCGCCCCTCCGCACCCTCCAATGGTAAGATAGACATAAAAGTCAAATTTAAGTTTGAAAGCCACGACAACATTTTATTGTTCAAAATACATAGTATATGTAGTAATACTAGTAGTAATACTATAGTAATACAAAATACATAGTTTACGAAACCTCAGAAATCGAAGCCAAAAATAAACCAATCAAAACTGCCCAAACAGGTTACCATATCAGCGCATGCAAAAATCATGACCTCACGGATAACTGCTATAGGTTGTCCATCCCTCTTTGAATAGTTTTTCAGCCGGGGGACAACTTGAAGATATTTTGTAAGTCTGGGGACTCTCCGTCTATGGTGGATCCGTAAGCCGAAAAAGTTTGTCTAGGAATGAGTTGTGCTCAAAATGTCGTCCCCTGATTAACAATGTACTATTGTGTGCTTAATATCAAATACACTTAACTGATATGGAATAATGTTCTAACACAGTGTACAAATTCTACTATTCTGTTTCTCAGTCTTCTGTTTTCCTTAATTTTTTTCGTAGAATATCTCCTCCTGGCAGAGAAGTAAAGTAGATAAAGGCGAACACAAGTGAAGCATCATGAATTCAGAAAAGTTTGAGTTATGCCGAGAAAGGTCATCGAAATACACAGCCTAACTAATATTATCCTTATTACAACAACAATAACAACTACTACTACCAGTCAACCAAAAGATTCCAATTCTCAAGTATTCGATGTATGTCCCACCATAATCGATCGATTCCGCTGAAATGTTTTAATGGATCTAGCATCTTTAGATATACTGCATGAAATCTGTACAGTCAACGGTATCCATTCTGAAAATCTCTCCGTAGACACATTTCGTAATCATATCTTATATATATTATTCTCTGGTTTTTCAAAATGGATCTCTTTACAAAGTTTTCCATTCCTTACAGAATTAATAATTATTTCTCAAGAAATCAATCACATAGCTAAGTTAGAAACATGCCCAAATTTGAAAAAATTATGGTTATGTGAGTGTAAAATTGTAAAAATTGAAAATTTGAATTCATGCAAACAACTTACTGAGCTATATTTATATGAAAATTATATTAAAAAGATTGAAAATCTCTCTGGAAATCGATACCTTGAATGTTTATGGCTTAATGATAATCAAATTAGTATTATTGAAGGTTTGAACGATTTAAAAGCGTTAAAACAACTCAACTTATCGGGGAATAATATTACTAGCTTAAACAATAGCCTAAAATGTAATCAAAAGTTAGAAGAGTTATCGCTTTCAGGGAATAAACTATGGAATCCTGATGATATCTCGACTTTAACAAAACTACCTCATCTCACTTCATTGTGTATTAATGAACCAGAATATTTAAAAAATCCACTATGTAATAATCCTAACCTACCAATTATCTTGATTTATCGATTACCTCAATTATGTAAAATCGATCATATTAATATTGATTATGCAGATTTAAAAAGTGCAGTAAAATGTATTATTCAAAGTAAGAAAAGTTATTATATGATGAAATGTGAAAATTATCGAACACGAATTGAAAGAAAAATTTTTTCTATAAAAGAATTTCTACATAATTTACGAAATAAAGTTTATGCCCATATTAAACTAATGGATAAAACGTTAAGATCAATACAGAGTTCACACATGGAACAGATGAAAAGTGTTAGTGTTAGTAGTGGATCTAATGAAATGAATAATCTATCATATGTCACCAGTGAATTTACACGTAGAATTGTTTATTGGGAGAATTTAAATCATGAATACCAGCTGCAGTGTGATGTCCTGTGCAATCGACTTAAACAACACTTAGATATTAGACAGAGTTTATACGAGTTGGAGTTACAAATGTTTGGTTACCTGGAGATTGAAGAAGGCAGTGTAGCAAATGATTGGTTCATTTATTGTAGTGAATTTCTCATCTCAAGATTCTGTTGTCATGATACTCTTGGATCGATTGTGAGTGGAATCAAAGTTCTTCATGTATATAAGATAAGTAATACAATATTTCAGTCGGCTACTAGTCAAAAAGATTGTACAGAAAATGGTGACAGAGGGCCTACATTAGGCGAGCTGTCTGGAGATCGATCCACACTTATTGATTATTTGTTTATGATCCGCCCTGAGAATTCGGAAGATTTGAAGGTGTATCTCGATGTGATGCGTGTTGGTTTTCATGACAGCAATAAATACAAGCTGACAAATAGTATAAATACAGCGGATAGTGCAAATTTACAAAAGTTATGTCATGATATCGGCGAACCAAATTTCAGTCAATATAATTACACGGCTCGTTTACTTGTAGTCAGAAATTCAGTGCTAAAAGTACGTAAAGCCAATGGTACTGGCAATAAAATCAATACCAGTAATAGTAATAATGACGACAGTCCAAGAAATGAAGAATCAGAAATAGATATGAGTAGTTCTATCACTTTTTATAAAACAACTCCAAGCTGTACATGTCCCACTTCAAGAGAGATAACGCCTATTCCCCTTCAAAGCGAATACCTCTGCCCTGAATTCTTAGTCGAAGTGGAGTATATTTTGAAAGGTAATCCTAGAGATTCTTTACTCGGTCAATTGAATAACAATTCTGATTTTGAAGTAAATTCTAGTCAGCAACAAGTGTTCAATGATGAAATGAAAATTGATCAAAACTTGATTATTAAAACAACTCCACCAATGGTGGCAAAGGATTCAAGTCAATCCCTGATGATGACGAGCAGATTAGAGTTAGATGGTTACAATGCCAACGATCATAGTTTAACTATATTTGATATCAAACTTGTCAAAAGTATAAATTTTCAAAAAATTTTCAATCTACGCCTATTGAGTATTACTCACTGTCAATTACAAAAGTTACCTGTAATACAGTGTAACAGTTTATCAACATTGATTATTAGTCATAATAAATTCAACTCTTTACAATCGTTCAATAAAATGCCTAATCTTGCTGAACTTATTGCTGACTACAATCAACTCGTATGCATATTTGATGTTGTTTCAACGCTGAACATGTCTACACCGAAACTGGAAAAGTTGTCACTTCGTGAAAATCCTTGGAAACTTAAAAATTTAGTTCGTGCTTACACACTGACAAAGTTACCTCACATAAAATACTTCAATTGTCAAGCTGTTAGTTCAACAGAGATAGAAACAGCCAATAAATTAATAGATTCATGCACAATAACACCAAAAATGATTAGAAATATGTTCAGCTATACGACAAATGCCGTCAATCTAACAACCGTTGGTGGTACTACTATCAACGTCCTTGGTAGTACCAGTGACAACAGTGAATACTATCAAAATCTAACGATATATCCTGTAGCCTTCTATAATAAACATTTAAACGGTGCAACTGAATGTCTTTCACTCATCAATTTCAATATTATCACATCTCTATGCTTAGAATCCTTAAATATATTTAAAATTCAAAATTTAGACAGTTTGGCCAATTTGAAGTATTTATCCTTAAATCATAATAGTATAACAAAAATTGAAGGTTTAAGCTCATGTTTCAATCTAATTGAATTATCCCTTGAATTCAATTTCATTGAATCCATAGAAAATATTTGTCATTTAAAAAAACTTGAATGTTTACACCTTGGAAATAATATGATCAAGGTGATCAATGATTTTCAACTTGAATGTTTATGTCGATTACGCGTACTCGGACTAAGAAGCAATAATATTGCCAAATTAAATGGTATCGATTGTTGTAAACAATTAAATGAATTATATTTAGGTAATAATAAATTAAAAGATATTAAAAATATATTATATTTAAAAAAGTTACCAAATTTAAGTATATTAGATTTATCAGGAAATTTAATTGTTGAACAAATCAATAATTATCGATTACAAGTGATATATTATTTAAAATCAATAAAATCACTGGATGGTATTGAAGTGAATCCAATGGAAATAGTACAATCGAAAGAATTATTTGATGGAAGACTTTCATGTGAATATTTAATGGAATATTTAGAGAATGATGATTTTTCAAATCTTGTCCGACTGGATTTACCTAAATGTATGCTTAAAGTAATTGATTTTTTAGATCCATATCGATTAATTCATTTGAAAAGTATTAATTTAGAAAAAAATTATTTAACCTCTTTTGGTGGTTTAGTATTTTTAACAAATTTAAAAGTGATTTGTTTAAATGAGAATAATATTGAAGGTTTATTTTCACGAAATATCTGTTCATTGGCTATGAATTCTAATTTTCAATTAACAAATTCAATAGAATCACGTTATGTTAGTTTATATCGATCAACACAAACAATTTATCCCTGTTTAAGAGTTTTACATCTTGCACAGAATGGTATACGTTCATTACAAGAATTTCAATTTCATCGTATGGCATGTTTACAAGCCTTATTTCTACAAGATAATGAACTGGTTACAATCACTGGCCTTGAAGGATTGAATCAACTCAAAGAATTAGTTTTAGATAATAATCGAATTAAATATATCACTGAATTATCATTTCTATACAATTGGACATTACAAGAAATTCATTTGGAGAGTAATTCTTTACGTGAATTAAGCAATTTAAGTAAATTAGAGAATTTAAAACGTCTTTATATTGGTGGAAATAAACTGAATGATTTTAATGATCTTGAAAAATTTGCTCAAAATCAGCGTAATCTATTTGAAATCTCGTTAACTGATAATCCAATCGCTTCACGAAATATTCATCGATTAATTCTAGTTCATTATATCCCAAAGTTACAATTTATTGATGGTATTCAAGTGACAGACGAGGAAAGAGATAAAATCACATGTTTCTATGAGGATAGAGAATTGCCTGATTCATCAACTTGTGGAGTTATTCTCTCTCCAGGCTGGAATAATCATCATGTTGGTAAAGGTAATCAATTAAGCGGTGAAACTGCTCTGCCTGGGATAAATACTCAAAAATCAATAAGATGTGGCGCTAAGGTGAACGATGTCACAAATTTTCCAATTCATTCACTTCCATCGAATGACTCCAGACAGCATCAGACATTGTTTGCTCTTGGAAAGCATATTCCGCCAAATATTGGCAGTCTTAGTGAGTGCCAGACGAATAGGACAAAGCCGAACATTTTAGCTAAGTATAGCATACCTAGTCAAACAGGACAATCTGAAGGGAGTAGTACTAGTGAGAAGTACAGTAAGTCTGTTAAAAGTTTTCAGAATTCAAACAGCCTACCACCTGAAAACAATCGCCATTATCCACGTGTCTATTTAAAACAACAATATCAATGCTCAACACCTGATATCGCAGGTTTATATGTCAACTCCTATTCAAGACCGCATAGTCGTCAAACATACAAGTTGTCCAAGGTTAGCAAGGTGAAATTGTCTAAAGGCAACCATAAAATTGGCAGTACAAGTACCACTACTAATAAACTCGGTGCAATGTCAACAAAACTCCATCGCTGAGAAGCTTTTTGCCTCTTTCGCTTGTTTGACTTTATTACCAGGCTGCTTATTTTTGTTTCACGCACTTTTCAAAACTCGAAGAGCAAAAAAAATCAAATTTCGCACTGTGTCTACACCTTGGCCAACGGGATATTTTGGCTACTACCTTGCTATTGATAAAAAGGGAGAAGAAAGATGAAAGCGACGGGGGGAGGGGAAGAATAGAAACTTGAAGAATGCTTGTTTAGCAGTCCATTTTGTGTATACATATGAAAAACAAACAAATTTAGACAAAATAAAATCCTTTTTCGAAGTTGTTTCTGAACAAAATTCATCAAAGAAAAATCACTATTTTGTTTTTATCAACATTAAATGTTGTTGTTCATGTATACGTGTAAATAAAGTACTTCAGTCCTTTTCCTGACTGCTATACGCTTGAATGTTTATAGATGTCTTGACTATTGGGATAGGTAAGGTAGGTAGATGAGTTGTTTTTTTCGAGTTTAACCATGGATTGATATCAGTTAGAGAACTATTGAATACCAGGGAGTACTGGACAGCTATTTCATCCTAGTTTTTTGGGAATCATTGGGAGTACGCACCCACTGGGGTTCGAACCTAAGACCTTCCGGTTATAAGGCAAGCTCGTATACTATTCAGTTACTGAAACCTGATTCAATAGCCAGCCTATGAATTCTAACTTCTACCAATTGGTGATTTAGCACGACCACCAACCAGATTCGTCGGTGGGACATCCATCCTCATACTTGACTGGATGGACCTCACTGGTCACGACTTCTCAATAGAAATCCAGGAAACTTCGTCCTGTAGCAAGTCACTAGCGAGCATCAGATTAAATTTCAATAGTTGATTTGTGAGGATTAGATTTGTTTTTTCGAGTTTGACCACGGCGTGCTGCCTATGATTCTCAAAAATTAGGATGAAATAGCTGTCCGGTACTCCCTGGTTTTCAGTGGTTCTCTAACTGATATCGATCCGTGGTCAAATTCGAAAAAACAAATTTAATCCTTACAAGCGAACCCTTGAAGATAGATGAGTGCTGAGTCTTGTACAGAACTGCATCATTTGGAGTCGCCAAAGGCTTAAAGGTCATATGGAAGAAATGGAGATAAAACTACAGTGGATAAATATGAGTGTGAGAGGAGAGAGTTAAAACATTTCCTTATTCCATGTCTTTCATACAGGTGAGGATTCTGTTCCTCTAACTGTACTTTATAACCATTTAGCGCATTATAGTTGGTGAGCGGTGACTGGTTGTGTACCAGGCACAGTGTAGTTCGGTGCTTTCTGTAATGTGGCCTACAGGAGTATTTTATAGAAAGTATATTTGAATAACCATTCACAGCCATAATGGGATACATGATATCCGGTTCTCGATGATTGAATATCTGTACTGAGCAGAAGTTCGCTCCATCCATCTTCACAGCTGTTAGACAAGGCCGTTGAAAGTGGAGAATATTAAGAGGTTAGCTTTCTTTAACAATTGAGCTCCCACGATCTATGTCCCGTGTTAGGTGACATAGTACGGTGGGCGATACTGAAGTTAGGAGTAGGCTGTTAGGCGGGGAAGGAAAATCAATCAGTGAGCTTGTGAAGCTGGATTACGTAAGGTGTCTAAGACACCAGTCGTGCATGCTAAGCCATCCCCTTCCCCCTCAGATGTTAGTCGATATAGGTTTCACCTGGAAAAGGGGTCGAGATGTTCAAATCAAAACTTTTTATCAATCCTTAAAGTCTTTGGCTGTTGGCTTAAACCATGTAGACTACCGGGTTGGAGTCCTCGAGACGCCAAGAACCAATGGATTGGGACTGTTGGTGGTATAGCTAAAAATCGCTATCATTGTATCAGATGTATTTATTGATTTGTGATTTCCGAGATCTATTAAATTCTCAATAACCTTTGTGTGATTTCTCTTTCTCCCGCATATGTCCCATTACCATAATTTGCATTTTACCCTACCCTTACCTTTGTTGCATTTCTGTGCAAACTTCTACGTCGAGAAAGCAGTTCAGTTTGTAATAGGAGATTTAACTTATTGATTAATCTTTTCCTGTCTCATTCGACTATATCAGTGTCAATCAACAGTTAATAACCAGTCTGACTCGTTGAGGTGTTTGGATATTGTTGTAAGGTGGTTGGAAACAATAGACAGGAAGCCTTACTTGATGTCTATTTCGTCCTTGTTGGCACTCACCAGCCACCAAGGTGTATCTGCAATCCTGAAGGATCTCATATCCCTCCTGAGATTCGAACACAGATCACCCAGTGCTACTACTGAGCTGTTTGTGCCAACAAGCACAAAACTTAGGTCACAGTCTTCCTGGCGATTGTCTTCAACCATCTAACAACAATTCAGAGTACACCGTGATGGAAAGTCACCCTGAATGGTCGTCACACTGAAAACTTGACTGGTAGAATTCAGTCTGCACCAAACAAAGGGTTAGACTACATAGTGCTCAATCAAGGTACATGGATTACCTGATTAAGTTTGTGCCAGAGAAATAGTTTAATTAGCATAGTCAAACTCTGTTTTTAGATGTTTTAGCCAGGTGAGTAGAAGTTGCTGAGAGTTATCCTAGTTATTCAGCGTTTAAAATGTCGAGAAACATGTTCGAAAGTTTAAGCCATCTGTCCAGGCTTTTAGGCAAACTTCATCAGTTTTTTAGATAATTATATTCAGCTTCCCTGTAAATTTCATCATGGGCCGAAATCAGTTAGATTAATCATTGAAAACCATAAATCATTAAGCACCTGTTTCGTCTTAGTTTGGGATTCATCATCAGTGAGTACTCAGGATTCCTTCATCAAGAGTTGATTCTAGGACATTTGGGTTCGAAGCCAGTCCGTTGATCATCCAGTCAATGGGATGGAGTTCAATAATCTGTGAATTATGACTTCCGTCAGTCCACGCGACGCAGTACCATCATCGAGCAATACCATAGATGGGCACAAGCCGCGCGTCCAACCATAGTGGACATCTCTGGACATGAGCCAACTGCCCTCACTATCGAGTAGACTTAGTAAAAGCGTCAAGTAATCTCGTTTAATGGCTATGCCACGCTTGATGGGGAGTGAATATGAAGACTTGCTAGGCGTACTACTCTTCTGTTATTCTTCTGTCCTTCCTATTGTTGCCAGGGTGGCAAAGAGTTCGGAATAGAAATATGACTTCTTCAGCGCTTTTAGGTTCTCTGGTCTCAATAAAGCTTTCACTGTCCATCTAGGCGATATCTTCAGAGCTAACGTCACAGTGAGGAGATGCAGGGGGGGGGGGCTTCGGAGTTCCCTATAAATGAAATAACTGCCTGTGACTGGTCGCCTCCGGAGATCTAAAAATCATGTTCACATGTACTAGTAGTAGTCATTTCGTCCACCATCATGTATATAACTTGTACCAACTAGTAACTTTGGATCTATATCGACCTGTTTGTGAATCTCAGTTTGATCAAAGCACAAGGCATTCCTAGTTTTCGCCTTGAAAATAGAGGAGAGAATCAACCTCAGTGAAGATCAGAAGAAAAGCCTCTTAATTCACAACTTCACTTTGGAGCTATCGCTGAACATTTAGCCAATTAGGATAATGAAACTTCTATGTAGTTGAATCATCTACGCAGGTCCGTTCTAAAGGAAACATAGTTGTGATAAGGATGCTTTAGTGGTAACGTGTGTGTCAATAAAGTTGAATGAATATTATTCGAAGTTTTGATGAGATAGACATGTCCTAATAGTTGGTTGTGATTCCAAAATTGAAAGACGATGTACCTAAGCTAGTCACTTCTTATTGTATCTATCATTTCGGCTGCTCGTGTGGAGCCAATTATACTTTGGTCGTTGCTCTAGGAACTTCATTATTGACTAGATAAACGTGTATGATATGTATCCATATAATATGTGTGTTTGTTTGACAGTCTGTTATATTTTGCTATGTATATATGGATCGATATTCCATTATAATTAACATTCATGTTAAGACTGTCTATTGATTCGTTCATTTTGAACATTCGCTCATACACTTGTGTAACATTGATTTTTCCTTGTGTTTGAAAAATACAAGTATCATCGTGAACCTGGTGGTTTTCTGATTTCGGCCTTCTTGCGTCAGGACTATTAACTCACTCAGTAGCAGTACACAATAGTGTAGTTAAAACCATCAACAGTTCTATATTCGGTCACTTCTTCCAAATAGACAGCAAAGTAATGAAGAGCAGCTTTCTATCATCTGTCGAACACAGAATGAATTGCTAAAGGCCTCCAGATACGAAATACTCCGAAGAGCTGAGGCCATCGCGATTCCCTTAAAACAACAGAAACTTTGAGTGTGTGTGTGTGTGAAAGAAATCGGTCCAGCCACTATTGCTATCTTGGCCTGTTGGACACTCTTTTTAGTGTTAAAGTGATGCATATTATCACTCACCGATGCTTTCGAACTGTAATCGATCGATATTATTGATTCAGTGTAATTTAAAACACTAACGTTGTTAATAACAATAATTCTTTAATTATTATTATGGTCATGTGACCGTAGAACTTATCAGTTTTAAAAAAAGACTTAGTTGTAAGATCAAACGGGGCTTTGAGTGGATGATTTGACTATCCGTCCATATTCATAATGGCTGTTTTTAGCCTGAAGTTTAGCGAGCGTTTTTAGTTGGCAATTTTTTCATTTCTTTACGTTCCCAGTGGAACATAGGGCTTCAGGCTACAGGATTGAAGTTTCAGTAGCAGTGGTGTTTATTTTTACGGGATGGGGATGCCCTACCTTCCCTCTTCGCCACGCTTATTACTGGCTTAGCGAGGCGAAGGAGTGAGTCGGTGGCCGAGGATCGAACTCCAAACCACATGCATGGTTGGCGAGGATTCTACCGCTGTGCCACCGACGCACTCAGTTGGCAATTAACATGATATAAAGAGAGTCTTAAAGTAGGATCCTAACGAAGCCTAAAGGTAGTCCTCTTTGGTTACAATGTGATTTTGCCTATCTTTTGTTTCTGTGATTTTATTGTCCAACTTATCAGCTACTTATCTTCACTTTATCCACCTCTCATGTATATTACACAACTCCTTTTCCACTGTATCCAATCACTTTGGCCTCTTTTTTTAATCTTGAACCTTCTGTGTACAAGTTATAAAAGAGTGGTTTCCGAGGATTGTTTATTAATTTGTGAGTCTTGTGTTACCTAGTAACATGTCACTTTTCATAGTAGGTTAAGCATTTCCGTGTACATATACTGAATTAATTTCTCTAAACGTTATTTAGACAACGCAATAAGAAGATGTAATTTGTCTGAACCGTGTAGCGTCTTTTGCGCAACACATCTCGAACAATGTAATTACACACGAACTTGTTATAGGAATGAAAATATTTGAAATTAATAAAGAGTTAAGAGGTGAGAAAATAAATTTAGGTCAAGTTAAAAGGACATATTGAAGGTGAAAATAACAATGAAGATGAATGACTAAACTAAATAACAGAGGTAATAGTACATCTATCCTAGCTGGTATCAAAACAAAGTTTACCAAGGAAGGTTTAGTGTGATGATGAATTGTTGCTTTGGACGCATAAAGTTAGTCCAGACTTTCTCATTGCCAACTAGGGCTTCCACAAACTTTAGGATACGCCCCAAACACGTTTTATAGATAGGTTTAAAAGATCTGTTAACGTCAGTTTTATGTCCTGTCTCTACAATATGTTTCTCAATAGAAGAGCTAGGTCTCCTGTTCTCCTCATTAATAGGTTCTGAAGATTCTATTTACTTCTGGAGGCATTTAGGAATATGCTCTGAAGCCCTTACTTGCAGAGATCAAGGAGTCCTCCCTATATATGTGTATGCAGACGTGCATTTAAATTGGCAAATACATTGGGGTGTGACATCATTTTTCGCATGTTCTTAGGGCTTAGATGGATATTTTGGCTTCACATTCTCAAGTATTTGGATCTTAGCTGCATAAAAAGTCTTCCTAACCACAGCGTCCATTTAACTTGACCCAAGTCTATTTTCTCACCCTTTTACATTTCATTAATTACATACATTTGTATACATTTCTATGACAAGTCCATGTGTGATCAGATTGTTCGCCATGAGTTGAGCAAATACACTGCTTTGTCTAAATTCATGAAAGGAACTGACTGTTTTAAAGTCATTGTTATTGTTGTTATTTGTCACCCCCGTCCCTCAGTTGAACTAACACCTAGCGTATTCAATTTATTTGTTTGCTTATTTCTGTATTAGTATTCGTGTTGTTTTTCACACCACTGACTACAACTCATAGCCTACTGTTCGCAACTTATTATGCTTTTTGTCAGTTATAGATGCACATCACACTACTGAAGCACTCAACTTCATTTCGTCTCATATTCTGATCGACAATACATTTTATATTAGGTTTAAATGATGAACAAAACTCAGTCTTATTATTAATTAAATATACCCATTAGAAGTGTCAAAGGAATGATTTGTGAATACGGCATATTCTTTTCGATAACTTCTTTGTCAGGTTCTACAGTTATATACATCCGTAATAATTAAAGAATTACTGTTATCAACAACATTAAAGTTTTAAATAACATTGAATCAATCATTTCGATAGATTACACTTCAGGAGTATCTGAAAGTGACAATATACATAAAAGTGTTATATTAAACCAAATATCATCTGACGAGTCCCTAATAGGACGAAATGTGCATTCTGGATTTCACCATCATCATCACCACCATCCACCAATTAACTGCTAATTACTTGCCGAGACATCGTCGAAGCATCTGCACAAGAAGCCGACACGTCAATCTGGGACCGAGCACTTCGGTCCAATCAATCGACGGGAAAATCTACAGGTGAATTAAATAACGCATATCAGATAAATTAAGAAAAATTATAGAGAATTTATGATTGTACAGGTTCGACAGCAGGCCAAGGTAGCAATAGTGGCTGGACCTGTCTCTTTTGCACACATGGCTCTGGTTGTTTTTTTTAAGCGAATTGCAATGCCGTCTGTTGTTCTGTATTTGGGGGCCCTTGGTAATTTGTTCGGTACCCAGTGGATGATGGCTTGTTTATAAACAGGTAGTGTAATATTGATTGGCTGGTGGTTTCTTATAAAACTTTATTTGAGCCACATTGGTAGGTGTTTTTAAACGTAAAAAACCTGACTATTATTATTATTATTGTTATTATTATTATTCCATCTTGTACTTGTACCACAATATACTTTCTAATATAATTTAAATTTGCGTTTACTGGCACTATTATAATTCTCTAACACCTTTCATTACAGCTGTAATGATAGAAGACAAGAGACTTGGTAATGGAATGTTAATTTGGTATTTTATATTTTTTTTATAGGGAAACTATGAACACCTTATATGAAAATCGTTACTTGTATAGATCTGCCGTGTTGTGCCATTTCTGCCCCTTGGTAGTTTGTTCCTTTGTCTTCTTTTCATGTCCAGAATGTTTTCCCGCAATACTGGTTGGTTCATTCACTCTCTTTGACAAATCTGTCAAATCTGTCACTCCACGTTTTTGATATATTTTTGTGCTGATGAAAGACTCTTTACATACTACTGATAAATCTTGTCAGTAAGTAGTACACGCCACGCAACAAACTTTGTACAATAATTCAATTCCTGACGTGAATTTCAAATATAATGGCAGTGATACTTAAAAAATTGGGGTTTATCGAGAATCTGAAGGATTCAACTTTATCTACTGCATAATAACATGGACAGTAAACGTATTATTAATATATGTACCGATAGCCTACTTCAGTAATCAATCACTCAGAATCTAAACTACACAAATATTGATTATCTATATTATATTATTATTTCCTTGGGTTCCAAGTGGAACATAGAGCTTCAGTAACATATCTCCAATCTCTTCTGTATTCCGCTGTTCCCATAATCTCTCATCTCCCCATCTACCCAGCACACGATATCCCCCATGTCACCCTCGAACTGACGACCCACTCGTCGCTTCCCATTTGAATCCATCTCTACAATGTATACTCGATTCATCTCCATTTTCTTCGAAAATACTGTTGAGAGATCGACTCTTGGATGGTTTGTCCCCAGCCAGATTTTCTAGTTATTAATTCTTTCTGGCTGGCCCTTTGATCTTCAGTAGGGAGCCAGCAAAGTCGGCAGCTGTTAATGAAAGTTTGCAACCTGTTAGCAATCATTTTCGTTACGCGCCAAGTTGATTATCTATGCTTCATGAAATCGATGCGCTAAAATCCCCTAAGATAGTTAAAGTTCAAGACAGCTCCACGTTGCTACGTATCACTGAAGCGACCGCCATTAAACTTTTTAAAACTAAATTTATGCTTTCAGAAGGAAAATGCTGTGAATCTTGCTTTAGCTTGGTAAATATACACTACAGGTTTGATCACGAGCTGACATCTGTTACAGAACCATTGAAACCCACGAGGGAGTACTTGACAACGGTTACTTCCTAGTTCACCACTCACCAGTAGTACGCACTCATTGCCAGGGATCGAACCCAGGAACTTCCTGCTACAAGGCGAGCATTTGAACCATTCAGCCCTTGGGACCCTACCCAATTGCCCACTAATCCCAACTTCTGCTTATTCGCGATATATGATGTGACCACCAGCTAATGCCATGGGTGAATAATTGTCCTCTTGACAGGCTCGGTGGGTTCCTCAGGCTGAAACTTCCAATGGTTCTCTAACTGATGTCAACTTGTGATCAAACCTGTATCTAATCAATTCCGTGCAAACTAACACTTGAAGATAGACTTTACGCTATTTAGTCGTTTTTTTTGTTGTTGTCAATTTTCTTATTTTAATTATATTTTGTTTTAACAGTGTAATTTCTCAGCCTAATATTATCTTTACCTGTATTCTTGACCAGACTCCATTTTGACCTCTATTCCACTAAATTATTTGACCCTTACATAAGTGTATTATTGATTTTATGCTTCTGTTCAATTTGTACCATTCACTACTAATTCTAGAATATTTCTTAATTGTTTCTGTACATACTAACGAGTTTAACAACGACTTTCATCCCCTCCCATTATGATATTTAATCTCATGATATCAATACTTATCACCTTTATTTATGATCAATAACTACTACAGTATCTGGATAATTTATACACTGACTGCTATTAAATTATTCATAGTTGTACTCACACAGTGTGATAAAAACCGCCGAGAGATAATGACGACATCATTTTATCCTGCTCAATGCGTTATTCTTGCTTTGATCATTTATATCACGAGATATGATTGCATGAAGTCTTCGTCATACCTACGTTTTGAGCACACTTTGACCTATTTTTCCATAAATTGTTAACTGTACGCATAGATAATTGAATTTCCCGATGAGAGACGCTTTTCTTCGCCCTCGTAAACAGATTAAAATTGCTCATGAGCAGTTTTTCATTTACTCATGGAATTAAATAACACTTTCTGGTTCTTCCACTGGTTCTGGTTTCTTCTTCTTAGGGTACTATATCGCATTCATTTTCCTTATTGCTATATTTCCTCCGTGTTATGTAAAGTGTGTACAGCTGCCATTTAGGCAGATCAGGTGGAATCCATTGGATTCTCAGCTAATACTATTTTCACTTTTTTACAGACTGATTTCGGTTACAAAACCACTGAAATTCACGAGGGAGCACTGGAAAACTCTTACGTCCTAGTTAGCTGCTCATCAGCGGTATACACTCAGTGCTAGGGTTAGGACCCAGGACCTTCCGGCTGCAAAACGAGCTCATAGACCATTCAGCTACTGGGACCCGACTCAATGACCAGACCATGATTTCCAACTTCTATCAATTCATGATTTTAGTGCTACCATCAGCTAGTGGCATTTGTTGATTGATCTACAAGCTCTCCTTGTAACCACAAGATTGTCGTTTTGAAACCCAAAGGGCGCGTAATGCCAGCGAGTCCTAAACTAGGAGAAATGACTGCCCAGTACTTTCAACAGTTCTCTAATTAATATCACACAGTGGGCAAACTTGAAACAAATAAAGCCTCTACAAACAAACTCTTCAAATTCCTATTCCCTTAATACCATTGTCATCTGATTTTAAACTCATGTCAGAAAATTATGCTTTCTCAATCTAGTAGTATCCCAGATATCAGACACCTAATGGATAACCAACAGGAAATGAAGGAAACATGATAGAACTCACTTATCTTGCCTGTTATCAATGTTGCCTAGCGCTACAAACTGAATGACTAAATTAGTGAATATTCATTTGAAATTGTAAAGGTATCAAGGCAACTTCCTGATTAGTATATCAATCGATAAATAGACTGACACTATTTCGTGACTTACAACTGTGTGACAGTTGGTTGTGATAGTGATTTTTATGTGAATTAGTCAGACTAAAACTGCTCTTTAACTCAGTCAGCTATAATCGATTCTCGATAGTGTCAAACAGCGTTTCAGCATTTAAATGTTACGTTTCTTAACATTCGTAAAGTGTTATAACGCATTTTATGCATAGAATGAGCTAGGTATATATGTTGAAATGTGTATACCTATCTAAAGGTTGTTAGTGAAAGGCATTCAGTTAGGATAACAGTTCAGAAAGAACAATATACATATATATATATATGTATATAAACCATTCGTCTTAGTTTGGGATTCTTGAACAGTACCCATCCACCAACAAGATTCAAACCCGAGACCTTCCGGCTGCAGGGCGAGCTCGTAGACAATTCAGCTACTGTGATCCTACCCATTGGCCTATGAATTCCAGCGTCCACCAATCCGCGATATCCATACACTAGGCGTAACCTCCAACCAGTGTCATAGGCGTATAACTGTTCTTTCACTTGACTTGGTGGACCCCGCTGGTTACGGCTTTATACGAGGACTCAAGGTAACTTCCTGTATAGAGCCAGTGGGTAGTTAACATCAGATCTGAATGGTTACAGGTTTGATCAAAAGCTGGCTGTTGCACCATGTGTATATCATGAATTGCCATGACTTGGAATTCTTGGACGATTGGATCAAGTCCCAGTGCTTGAATAGTTTACAAGCTTGCCTTGTAACCGAAGGTTGTGGATTTGAACCACAGAGGGTGAGCACTCCTCAGGAGCGCCAAGCACTAGGATGAACACACCTTTCCAGTACTCATAGGTTTTACAACACTTCTCTTACTGATGTCAGCTCATGACCAAACTTGTAACCGATGAAATCCCAGTAAACCAACACTTGATAATTCTCATTTTACCTGCCCCCTGTCATTTTGAGAAAAATAAGACGATTAGTTCAGCTAAGAAGCTCTTTTCAGTGAGTTCGTTTTCTTTAGCTGCACAATCGCATTTCTATACAAAAGTGATAAGTTGTCATAATGATATTTGTTAATATTAATCAATACATAACAGGAGCTGAATTAAGATTTTAAATCTACGTAATCAGATAAATAGTTTAACGAATCAATTGCAATCAGGATGCCCACAGAAATGATGGAAAATATGATATTACATAAAATTTCAGGGATTACAAAAGTTATCAAGAGTTGAGAATAAAATCATGAAAATCAATTTAGTAGGAAATCGAACCCGGATCAAGTGCGTTGTTGGCGAGCATTCTAAATAATTGATTAAATAAATTACTTACTTGTAAGTATAGTTTAGTTTAAAGACGTCAAAAATTTCATTAAAAGGCTGAATGCATGACTGAACAGATGATAATTTTTCGAGAATGTTTTGTGTGAATTCATCTTTGGGAATTGTTTGAACGACATATAGGGGCTATACCTGTAAGTTGGCGAAACGCACCAGTCAATATAGGGTGATAAGAGAAGTGAACTTTATACCTCTTGCAGATCATGGAGAGATCGATACTAGAGGTCGTGTCGCTGTGTTGATGGTACCATAAATAGATTAATTGTTGAGGTTATTCATTCATATTCACGTACACCGTAACAGCAGAAAGTGCAGCGCAATGGAAACACCTGTAATGAAAAGGCATGGGTTTTTTTGTAGGGATTGCATTAATTTCAAAGTAGATTTCGTTACCAACCAACAACAGTTAGAGGTCATTAAAAGCCAGATGACACTGGACAGCTGTGAATAATGACTACTAACTAGATGAATATCCTAAAGCTGTTCTGAGAATTTTGGCCAATGGGGTCCTTCATATTAAAATAAAGTGGATGCTCATCGAAGGCACTGGTTGTGGATAGTAATACGTCACAAATCGATCAAAGTTAAGATTCACACGTAACCGACTTCCTACTAGAATGGCTAAATAGTCAAGAGCTTGGTTTCTTAACGTCAAGGTAGCGGATTCCGCCCCTAGTGAGGCCGTGAGTGTATATTGCTGAAAAGTCCCAAGCTAAGACGAAGCCAGTGTTCCCTGGTTTTCAACGATCTCTAACAATGTGTGTGCATTTATTTAAGTAATTAATGAACAGAAACTTATTCACGCTTAGAATATTACCAGTGACTTGTTATGAAAGGGTGTGAGTTTTACATCATTTCGCTCTTAAGCAAAAATTTAGTTCCAAAATAAAGTAACCCAACTTAATCAGTATGTAAGTAAGGAAGTGACTGACCTTTGCAGTAACAAGTAAACAGACAAATACGCTTTTTTCTGTTTGTTTGTATTCAGCATTGTCAAATTATACATTTTTGTAATGATATTTTCAGTTTAAGTAAAAATCGATTAAAAGGGTTTTGAGTTTACTTACTAAGTAGTCAAATTCTATCTAGTTTAGTGTGAATTCACCACACCTTATTTATCCCAGTGAACAGGATATAGATTGTAGAAAACATTGAAACCTAGAATGAGCTGAATAACTAGTATTTGTTTTAAATAAGTAAGTGAAGAAGGAATAAAAAGGAAATAAACTATGCACAGACCAAAAAAAAACAGAGAAGAATAGCTGTCAGCTCTTTACCTCAACTTCGTCGACTTTGAAAAGAGCTTCAACAGCATTGACCGCCAAGTTATTAGGAACTGCTTCAACATTACGAAGTACCTCAGATCTTTACTGACCTAATTAACAGCTGTATGATGATGTCAGATGTAAAGTGATTCACTACAGAAGGCTCAGAGGGGTCTTTCAAGTGAGTACAAGAGTAAAATAAGACTGACTGTTATCACTGATGTTATTCCTCAATGTGATGGACTGGACTACGCGTCAGATTGTAGGCAGCGAGAGGACAGAAATACGCTGGACCGACAACAAGACTCCAGAAGATTTGGATTTCGCAGGAGATTTATTTCTAATGCCAAACAACCTCGATGATCTACAGGCGAAAATCAACAAGAAAGAGCATGCAGAAAAGTCAAGAATTCAAGTGAACACAGAGAAGTCAGAGGTGGTAAGGATGCCAGCCAATAACAACGAGCATCAATCATCATTAAGGACAGTAATTTTAAGAAATTCACTTCTTTTACTTATCTAGAAAGGTCCTCGCTAATCTAAAATCAGTTTGGAGATCTTCTGCAATCAAAATAAAGAATAAGACTCGGATTTTCAACACTAATGTAAAGTTGGTCGGTGATTCTACATGGTTAAGGGAATTAAAACACGCAACCGTGAAAGCATTTCCAACATGTAACTGAGGACTCCCATCAACAACTGCCTTCTTTGGCTGCATACTGAAGATCAGATGACCAAGAAGAACTCGCTACATGGAACTCTGCAGTGCAACGAACCACACACGATTTATATACGTCCAAACCAAGTTCACTTTAAGAATTTGAAAAAATTTGGGCGTTGAGTATATGATATTCATCATAATATAGGTTTTTTGTATTTTCCAGTGAATGGAAAAGAAAACAATATTGTTTTTACTGACGTTTCGCTATTTAATGCTAACAGCTTTACCAAAGTATTATTTAACCAGAATTTACAATATCTGAGCTTATATATAACAACTTAACCATCGTTCCTCAGCATGGGGTCATTTCTGTGTTATCAGATTAGCAAATTGGTAAAGATAATAAAATCAGATGTAGATTGTTAGATTTGATAAGTGTGTGAAGTTGTAAAAGCAGAATGTGTTTACTTAATCAAATTGCTTATCACATTCGTGTTGATTTTGTCACTTCCTGGGGGAGGGAGGTGTTGTAATGACGTCAAATTCTGTTTTAGTCCATCATTTCTATCCAGACAATTTAGATTCCACTTGATATGAAGTGCTTCTGATATCAGACGTTCTTTGTGATTTCTGCGATTTTCCTGGATTATTTCAATAATGTCGAAATGAATTTTGTGGCCTGATTCTATAGTGTGGCGTGTAGACCTATGACTGATGATTTTTCACGCTCTTCTAGTTCAACTGGATTTCTTGGTGTTCGAAGAGATGCTCTAGGGTGTTCATTTCTTCTGATTACCTTGTCTTCTCTGCAGCTGTATTTTTCCGATGTATATCGCATCACGTTCCAAGCATTCTATTTTATAGACACAATTAGAGAATCTTTAGGAACTTGGTCTTTTATATGAACAAGGTTGTTTCGTAGTGTGTCTGATGTTTTGAAGTACTCTTCTGATATTGTCTGACGTCCCCGCTGTATATGGAATGACTGCTGTTGAGGTCCATGTTTTCGGAACACGTTTTCGACTATACTTAATGTACTTACTTACTGTATAATTACTGGATAACACTGTGAGATTTTATCAAAACAAAATTTGCCCATAATGGAATTACACTCTACCACAGTGCACAAGTTTTTTTCTTATATCAACTGTGTTGATTTTGTTGATGTTCTTTGGGTAGTTATTTTACTTGAGAGACTCAGTAATGTTTGATATTTCTTCTTCTTTTTCTTTCTCATCCGTTATCAAAGAGTGTGTTCGTCAGACGAACACACTAACGAACGAACCCATTGCTAAAACGTGTGCCGAAGAAAATGAAGATAAAGAGGGCACACAATGGAGAGACCGTTAAGTGACTTCACGGGTTAGATCATCGTTAGAGTGGAACTCGAGTGGAAAACTATGAGTTGGGTGTCTCCAAGGGTGATATGTATGACATTATGTAAGGAGGTAATGAAAGAGGAACTAGCTAAAAAGGACAGCAGAGAAAAGAAAAGAACCCCTGTTAATCTCCATCAGTTATCCAATGAGTACAAGGATCTTCATTCTTGAATTTTGTGATCTTTTTGTGAATTACAACAGAATATTACTCAGTGATCATGATGGCATATTTACTACTGGTTGACATAAGCATTTGGAAATCACCTTAGTGTTTACTAGCCAGACCAAATGGATCTAAACGCTGGAGATTCGTATTGCTTATTTCAGCGTGTGCTAATTAGTTCATTGGAAACGACTCAATTCAGAAAAGCACGTCACTTCAAACCACTTGAATTCCAGGTAAAACGATGTCAAACAAAACGGCGTTTGAATCACACAGATCTGATTAGTGAGCGCTAGTGTTTAACATGAGTGGTTCCTGATTACTCATACTAATTGGTCATATATGGCGCCATATTTTCTTGAATTATTACCTCAGACTGTATAATTTGCAGATGACGAGTTTTTTAAATTTGAACTCTGCAATCAATAAATCGAACCTCACCCTTGTATTAACCGTGACAGTTAACTGTATAAATTGTGTTTGTTAGATTATTCGAAAGAATCGGAAAAAATGTGCCGAAATTCTATTTCGCTTACAATGTTAGAAGTTTTAATAGCTTGGCAAAATGACTTATAGTCTCAGCCAGATGAAACAGTTAGACTGCTGTGTTATTTTCATTCATTTGCGTTTTGAGTGGATCATAGAGCTTCACTCTTGACGGGTTGGGTTTCCTAGACTCATACAACCAACCTCTTCTCTTTTCCAGACTTATCATGAGCTGTTTAACTAAGCTAGATTTGGGAGTGCTCCTGCCGGAAATTGAACCCTGACGCACAAACTGAAATGTTTATTTCACAGATTATTTCCGGTATAAATGACCATCACCTTGGGTAAACCTTTCGCTTATCACTCTATTCTCTTCACGTGTTTACTTGGAAGTATGATTCAGATTAAGCACTTCACATTACAAGTTAGTTTCAAAACAAACAAAGTTATAATATGGCAAGCCATCTGAGTTTTATCTATGACTAAGCTCAAACTTTGTAATGCCAGTATTTACTGTTAGGGTTAAAATCTCTCCAGGTTAATTGAAATATGAACTAATAATGATGTAATCTACTTCGGGATACAGTTTCGCCCTAGGAACATTTCAAACACAATGCAACCATAAACTCATCATAGAGTGAATTTTTGCACTATAGAGCCGCCTCCATCCTGTGACATTGATGAGCAACGGTCCTCTAATTCTTCCTTGATGTACCCTAGTAGTCAAAACTTTGCATCAGAACTTTGGCAGATTTGTGCCGAAGCTAGTCACAAGTGCTTTTAGTGAACAGACTGATTTCAAATTGGATTCTGTAACACAGTGACATCAGTTGGTGAACTACTGAGAAACACTAGGAAGTGGATAGATCTTCCATCTTGGTCGATAACTCAACAGTAGTGCACATCCACAAACCCGGGAGTGAGCCCAAAGCTATTATGAGACTGTTACTGAGCTAATAGGTGCTGTTCTACCAGATCAGCTATGATACGCAACTGCTAAAGCAAGTCACCATCAGTTCACTGAGGGTAATGCCCAGCTGTCATGCAAATCAGTAAATAAATGAATGCATGAATCATGCACTCGTGACTATATTTATCAATAAACTAAGTACCATCCAGCTGAGTATTCTCATATCGATTCTAATCCCATGTTGATTTAAAAGAAGAAGGGGCAAAGGTCGATGACTGACAATAAGATTAATCAAAGAAGTATAATAACTGAAACAAGTGTGGAGTCCCGATCATTAAATTTGTACAGTTTTCACCAAATATTAAAAATAGACACACCGAACATAACTTTTGTTTAATCGATTTCCTTATCAGATATAAACAGTTTTCGCCTCCGGATAAAAATATAATCGTGCTACCCGTTCCCTGGTCTTTACACTTCTTTTTATTGTCTACTTGTTCCTCTGGTCCTCGTGCTGTATTCTTAAAAACTTACCGGAATGTCTCATCCTCGTTCAAAGACTCTTCTAAAATCGGTGAACAACTACCAGTATACAAAAACCAACAGTGGACCGTATCTATGGATTATATTGTTAATTTGTAGAAGTAGACTATAAATATATCCTGAAGTAACAATCCTCTTTTATAAGTCATTTACCTGTATATCTATAATGAGCTGTCTAAATGTTCTTTATTGACTTGGATTTTATTCGGATATTTCATACACTTATCGAGCTCATTGTTCAGTTCATTAAATAAGCAACAACTTTCAGAGGAATTGTTCTTATGTATCGCTAAACCATCAGCGTATGTGTCGACGAACGGGACTGAAGAGAAAGAAATTCACATGCCTACTCAGCTCTCCTGCTGATCATGCAGCCTCATTTTTATTCAAGCAGTGTGTTGATGGTGGCCCGAACTGAGTAGTGTCCCACGTAGATGGAAAAAGGAATCACAAGTTTAGTTAGAAGTTGCCTAATGGCATACTTACTGGATACGGAACGTAAGACTAAAAGTGATAAAAATTCACTCTTCTTAACCACAAGGTACCACATTTATCCTCTAGGTATGTATGGCTTCGATCGTTAAGCATACCTAAGTCGGCTATCACAGGAATTGTCAACACAATTGATGTGTTCAAAAAATGTCTTTTCTGTCCTTCTTTTTTCCTTCGAGTTCATAGGAACCAATATTAGTTAGAGAGATCATTGAAAACCAAGGAGCACTAGATGACTGTTTCGACATATTTTCGGACTCCTCATAAGTTTGCACTCAAGACCTTTTAGGTTACAAGATTATGCTGGTTGACCATTCAATCACTTCGGCAGGAGTTATATGACCCGTGAAGTTTAACCTCTGTTATTACTTGACGTAGCTTTACTATCAACCACCTCCTTCTATGAGCATCAACTTAATTTTGATATGGTATACCCCAGTGGTTATAACTTCTCAGTAAAGCTTCAGGACACCTATCCATTAGTCATCAATGAATCGGTGATTGGTGTATTTAGATTCTAGGTTTTGTAATGACTTGGATTATGGAAAAAAAAGTGTTTATCTAATATTATGTAGCTTCCCTGTATTAACTCTAATTGTACGCTCATAAAATTTATTTCTGTGCGCATGCTATACACTTACAGAAACTAATTTAACATATGCTTGTGGAATATTTGCCATTATACTATTGAACATTGCTTTTCATTTTATCATATACGTGTATATATTTTTATGTGGTTATATAAGTTTCCTTTTGTTTATCGCTTTTCGAAATTTGATTTCGTTAACAATGTATCTTTTCAAGTTTTCACTTGTACTTTTTAACACAACGTTCATCGTAGAATGTGAAGACGTAGATGTGTACTGTAGCGTCATAATTGGAATTATATAAAGTACATCATTAGCTAGTCTTTTCAACTATATCATTCTCAAGCTGTATAATCGTATATATGCCTAGTAAATTGTCATAGAAACAAAATGAATATTCCCAAAGATATGTCATTAGAATTGTTAATTTTACATAACAGTTACGTAATATACAGGGCATTAGTTGGATAGAAACTCAGATAAAATTAAGTAAGTACATTGAGTGATGCAGTATAACTGACTGTAGGAGTCGGTAGAATGCTCGCCAGCCAAGCACATGGTCTGGAGTTCGATTCTTGGCCGAAGCACTCCTAAACATGGTTTAGGTGATGGTGAGGCCGATAAACTGGAAAGGTTGAGAGTGAGGCTAGCAGTTACATTCCTTTGAAATAAAGCCACTGTCAATGAAACTTCAGTTCTCAAGCTTGAGGTCCCATGTTCCACCCAGAATGGAAAGAAATCAAAGGGTATCATCGACAGTACTGAGTAGGATTCAGCTAAAATTGAACAAGACTTAAGTTAGCAACAGTGTTAATGGGGGTTAGGATTCAATACGAGTGGAGTGGGGGAAGGGAAGAAAAGAGTACAATTAAAAATAAAAATAAAGACAAAAATTCACGTATCCGGTATTAAGAGAGATCAGGTTCATTATAGGTTTAATGACTGAACAAACTTCTTCTGTATACAAAGTTTGGGCATTTAACATGTGAATTACTATCGCATCTTCGGTTTGAAGATGTTTGATTCGTACTCTTTTAGCAAGATTTCAGCGTATTCTGTAGCTGATTATGACTCTGATTTATGGGTTAGCTTGGTGGCCAGAATTGCATTAATCTCAATGTAGATTCCGTCACAAATCAACATCAGACACAGATCATCAAAAACCATCTTTGATGATACTAGATGGCTGGAGGCAATCGGCCATAGGAAGTCTTGTTCGACATAGGTTTCGTGCTAGTTGGCACTCATCAGTCAGCAGGGCGTATCTGCAACCTTGAAGGAACTCATATCCCTTCTGAGATTCAAACCCGCGTCATCCAGTGCCGCCTTCAGTCAGAGACGTTACCAATTAGCTATTCAGGCTCCTGATTGACCTCTTGTAGGACTATATTGGATATTTTTGATTGGACACTAGTAACTAGTATGATGTGTCTAATCCTTCATTTGGTGCAGATTGAATTGTGTCAGTCAGATTTGCAATGTGACCACCATTCTAGGTAGGTGGTCAGCAGTTTGGAACTATGTTTATTTTTATTGTCATCTTTATCTTTGTTATCGTCTGTTCATACTATGCTGTAATTGGGTATTTTAATCTTAGTTTCACAATTTATTATGAAACCAAGTACTTTATTGTATAATTCCTATAAGATATTGGTTATTTTCAACCCTCTATCCTTTCAAATATACACTTTCGACCTATACATTCACAATGATTAACTGTCTAGATTGCAAAAGAAATTTATTGTTATTACTATTATTACTGTAATGATCAATCTGAATACTGCTCATCACTAATTCAAATACCTGAGCTTCAAATTTATTTATATATGCGGTCTACTTTTTATAATTTTATTACATAATTGTAAAGCCCGATGAGAAATTACCCGAAAATACCTATTTGTTTAAATTGTGTTCTCTAATAATAATAATAATTTATGTACGAGGACGTTTAAATGTGTCTTAGTGTGTGTGCCTGCGTGGGCGCGCGTGTATCACTTTAAACAAATTCAATGTACAATTCTTTTATCAACAAAGGTAATAAACTTAGCATATATTTCGATATCATTATAATTCAAATCGCATAAATATACAACAGATAAAGTAAATCAATGAAATATATTTATTCTATTATCAATTTATATTTTTGACCTTTTCTTGTATCCTATGACAACAGTGTATTATTGGTTTTGTAAACAAAGTACACCAATTGGATTAATTAATGTATATGATGATGAAGTCTTTAGGTCTTTGGCTTTTGGTTACGTAACTAAGGTAAGCAAGGCACAATAAAAGGTCATATGATTTATTATTATTAGTTGTCAGAAAACCTCTAAAATCAATGTTTTTGTTCAGATGATAGGCGCTAAGGATAATGGTAGATAAGTTATGAGGTGACAGTCATAAAAATATAGGCATTTATCCACGTGACTGATAATTTTCAATTATTTTATGACACGACGAAGTTTGTATGTGGTTCAGGGTTTTCACTGACACTTAAGATACCGTCTCTGAAGTGAAATCACGTATAAAATGTCATTGAGAACCCAGCTAAAAAACAGGTCCAACTGGGAGCCTGTTTCTGCCTCAAATATGTACATTCTGAACTATGCGGGTTTTGTGACGACTGATAGATAGATTTCAAGGTTTCAACTTCAGGGGTAGATCCATTTAGTGTCAATATACAATAATTTCCCAATCAAGTGGTGATATGTTTCTTAGCAATAACTAGTCAGTGTCAACATGTCAAAGAGGTGATAATTAACGAAGAGTATTAATACATGAGGAATTAGGTAGGTTCATCATCGTATTTCCGAATATCATCTTGTATGATTAGGCAAGGGACAAACAAGATCTATTCGTAGCTCCGTTTTAGCACACTTTGTAGATAATGAGCACAAACCAACGGCAATTTTCACTTGTATTATTATTACCCTAGCTGTTATCATTATTATTGTTATTTCCATTTTATATGCTGCATGTTTTTAACACTACCTCTATTGTAAATGTGGAAAATTTTCTGTGTAATTAATTTTTATTTATAATTTGAGGAAATTAGATGCAATAATGTGATTAATGCTAAAAACTCCATTCTGTATCACAAGTACTATTTTTGGAATAAAGTAAATCATTATTATTATTATTAAAGTTGATGTTAATACAGCATTTAAAGTTACTCATCGCATTCCTACTAATTTTAATATCGCTTTACGAGTTCGTCTCCAATATACAACTGAAGCCAAAGGAATCCACCTGAAGAAGCCAAACTTGTTTGTTCAGAGGAAATTCTTATAGACACTTTACTTACCTTGGCCATCATTACATAAATGTATAAAATTAACTACTTTACCCTTCCCCTAAGGCATTTAAAATTTATAATTGTTCAAATTATTTTATTATTTTTTCTAACTTATTCGTCTTTATTTACAAGTTATCACTGTCGAAATTGCGTCGGTGGCATAGAGGTATAATGCTTGCCGACCACACATGTGGCCCGTGGTTCTATCCCCGGCCCCCTTCACCTCGCTAAACCAGTAATAAGACTGGTAAAGAGGGAAGATTGGACATGAGGCTAGCAACCTCATCCGTAGAAATAAACACCGCTGCTATGGAAACTTCAGGCCTCTAACTTGAAGCCCTGTGTTCCATTGGGAACGTAAAAGAATAAAAAAATGTCAAAATTATCTAATTTTTCTTTAATTACCTATTATATAAGCAAAGCGAACAATTGCTTATTCCTGAATTACTCTTCATCTTCCCAAAACGATGCATGTTGTAACTTGTTGTAAGAATTTCTACCATTTGATTGTCTGCATTAATTCTCCTCATTAATTATCAACCTCTTGACATGTTGATACTGACTAATTATTGTTAAAAAAACATATCGCCAGTTGATTGGTAAAATAGTGTGAATTTGGATGTAGTTGTGTTCTCTGAGCTGGATACTTTATTTGAAAAATTTTCATTGGCCTATCAGACAACATCTTCAGCACATACTTCAGTTTGAAGTGAGTTTTTAGATTTCCCCATGAGTTTATCAGCCATCTTTCCAGGTGGTAACCTTGAACGTTGTGACTGGTTGATTTTGTGTTTTTTCACACCCTCTAGGCTACTTGTATTGGTACTGATTGTTTCATTGACCTTTAGTTTGACCCTTTGTGTGTGAGATTTCCTTCTTATCCATCCGTAAATCTCATCTGTTTCGATGCGTCTATTGACTGACGGTTCAATGGAATACTAGGCTTCTAAAAATTATCTAGCATTCTTGATGTTTCCTCTGTTTAATATTTGAATCTTGTACCAGTCGACTTGATGTCTGTGGTTGTCTGTATGCGGTGATATGAGTGAATGGATATCATATCTTTTGACGGCTAGTTTATGTTCATAGGTACGAAAACGAAGGGGATGTCCATTTTGGCCAATGTAGTGTTTTTCGCAGTCGTTGCAACTTATTTTGTTGATGATGTTGGTTTTATCTTCTTTCGTTGTTGAGTCTTTTGGCCGACATGGAGCCAACCGAGTGAAGTGATTTTCTTGGTTTGTGCGCGAGGTCAATTCCTAAAGGTTTGAGGAGTCTTCCGGTTATTTCTGAAATGTCCTTTATGTATGGTAGGGTGATTTTCTCTGTATTTTCCTTGGGGGCCTTTGATTTAGTCGGTTGGCTTGGGGGTATATGTCTTTTGGTGAAGTTCCATGGACATTTATCCTTTCGAAAGACGTCCATAAGGTATTTTTATTCAATTTTCCTTATGGTAGGAGTGATTCAGTGAGTCCTGGCTCTTTTGAATAGTGTTTTTACAACTCCTTTTGTGAGTTATTATATTGCTGCTGTTGTAATTGAGTATTTGGTCTGTGTGAGTTGATTTTCTAGAAATCTGACTTTTTAAATTTCCTGTGCTTGCTCGCTTGATTAAGACGTCCAAGAATGGGCTTTTGTGTTAGGATTTGTCTCCTTTTGTGAATTTGATTTCGTTGAAGACGCTGTTTATTAAGTTGCGAGTTTTGTCCAACTCGTTTTTTTATTATTATGAATGTGTCATCTATGTAACGTATCCAAATTTTGTGTTTGATATTTGATAGGATTATGCTTTCGAATCTTTGCATCACTGCTTCCGCAGTCAAACCTGATATATTGTATTAAAAATGGTATGTATATTAGAATAGAGCCAGAGATGAAGATCTAATTGATGTGTAAATATTTCTTCGCTCAACCTTTTGCCTTCCAATTGTGTAAATGAGGATTTTTCTATATTGAAATCAGGAAGAACAGATTGAGCAGGATGATATCATTTTACTTTGTTTCGTAAATAGTTATCAGCAGTAGAATCCAGAATGTGCATTTCTTCCTCTTCAAGACCCGTTGACTGAATGTACCTGCACACCACAGCGAGTGATGGAGTCCACGTCAAGATTTGATCCCAGAACTCGGCGTTTGACACATCGAACAGTTAACCTGAAGACCACTTGGGCGACGTCAGAAACCTCTTGTATACAACGAGTGTCAGCTATTAATAGGTGACTGGAGGCAGTTGGAACGATTGTATTGGATACTCTGATTGGACACTAGGTAGGAACTAGTGTGGTGCGTCTAGCCCTTTGTTTGCAGCAGACTGGACACTGTCAGTCAAGTTTGCAATGTGGTCAACAAGCTAGTTAGCTTGCCGTCACGACGTATTTTGTATTGTTGTTATTAGATGGTGGGAGGCAATCGGTAGGAAGCCTCGGACCTAAGTTCCGCGCTTGTTATTTAAGTCGATTTCGTTTTCCCTTTCATTCACAGATTCAACCATTTCAAATCCTCAGCAGGCATAGGAAACACAATCAGAAGCGTAAGTTTTGCAACAAATTCCTTATTACACAGCCAGTGGTGTATGGGAACTGTGAGAAGTGGGGATTTATTGAACACCTGATTCACACTTTACAATAGATCTGGTACATAATGGTATTCTTAATCTGAAGATTCATGAAAGGCAACATAGCTACCTTCCAATATTTGTAAGAAGGTACTTTAAAAATCACAGGTCAGTGATTTCATTTTGACGATAAAATTGGTGCTGACATCATAAACAACTGTGACTTGTGAAATCAGTCAAGTGGAATGTGAGTACTGGAGCTCATTGTATGAAATCTTTTTGAGATGGAAAACGCTAATCTTTGAATTAACTTGTAGCAGCTAGATAACAGATAAGTAATTGTCTCCCACCCAACTTTAACATAAGAACTAGATGTTCTGCCTTGCATTCGACTCGGTGAGAAAGGTATACACCAATAAAGGATGGATTATGACCATCCTTTAGTTTCCCGTGGTTCTGTTAGTCTATACAGTCCAGAATAAGACTAATTTTAGCAGTAGAGTATCTAAGAAACAAGAATGGCATCGATTTTTCACATATATGAAGAAAATTATTCAGAACAATTATTCCCCAAAAACATTGATTTGAACTAATACCAATTTACAGTGACAAATATCTTGCAATCAGTGGATGAGGATAAAAGTAATCTTGAAACGTTCTGAAGCATAGCACAAAAAATGGTAATGGTGGTCTGGGGGTAGCATGCTTAGCAAGCAACTCACATGGTTCAAGTCCGATTCCCATCCGACACGCTTCTAAGCCTCGCCTAGTGAATATTAAGCCAGGGAGAGAAGGAAGATTGGGCGTAATTATAACAAATCCAACTAGTAAAACAAAACAGGAGCTATTGGAACTTCGAAGCCTAAAGCTTCAAATCATATGTTTCACTTGAAATGCAAACGAATGCAAAAAATGACTGATTTAATAATAATAATAATAGTAATAATTTGCTTTATTCCAAAACAGTACTTGTAATACAGAATGGAATTCTCAGCATTTTACTACAGTAATGCATCCAGTTAGTACATTATCAATAAATAAAATTCTACATCAATTAAGGTAATCTCAGTTCATTATGACAACAACATATTGGCATGTCGGCAGCAAAGCCAAAATTGAACAGGGTGTTTGAGGGTGTTAGAAAAGTAGATGGTTGCATATTTACTGGCGTAAGCCGTAACAAAAAGATCGAGATATACAGAGTGTGAGAGAACGAAGAATGTTTTAATAGAGTTTGTAAGGAAGAAAGAAACAAAGCAGCACATAACAGAAAAAAAAGAGAAAGAGAGAAAAGGAAAAGAAAGAAAGAAAAAAACGCTGTACCTATAAATGATATGAATTGGAAAGACGAGATCCAGTTGTTCTACTGACTATTTAATAAGTTATAAGTATCATGCCTAATGCTTCCTTTATCGCACAGAACACGAGCTAAGTAGGGTATGGTTGAGTTTTTGTACTTACTAGTGCGAGCATATAGTTTTCTATATGGGTTTCTGGTCCTGCCTGATGAGATACAAGGGGAGAATTGTAAATGAAGAGGGTGGTGTGAGTTAGATAAAATGGATTTAGTCCATTTTTCACATGAGTCCAAATGCCTGTCAACCAGAATATTAACGAGCTGGTTAAGTAGCATGTTGCTTACCCTGTTGACAACCTTTTACATCCTGCGTAATAAAGTATAGTCTTTCTTCGGTAGGCCTGGAAAAACTAAGGCTGAACAATAGAGAATAATGGGCAGAATGCGGGAGTTAACGAATTGTAGCACTAAGGGTTGGATTATACCAGAATGTCTTAACTTTTTGATGTGGAAACTAAGACGAAATATTTTCTAAGAAATCATCAAGATAGAGACGACCGGGAAAGATCAGCAGATAGAATGACTCCTAGGTATTTAATTTTGGACTTGGTTTCTATTTCAGTCCCATCTATGTTGCACACATCGTGAGTGCTAACCAGTTTGTTTGGGTCAGATTTATGCCTAAAGTTGAAATTGACTGTTTGGCACTTGGAGGGGTTTTAGGTAAGACCGTTTTCCTTGGACTACTGGCTGATTTCTGATGAGAAGCCATTTAGTTTGGAGCAGACACTTTGACATTTGACAGGCAAAGATACAGTCAGGTCATCAGCATATTTGACAAAATTAGTGTCATTTGAGGATGGTAAGTCATGTAGAAAGAAAGAAAAGAGAAGTGGGGAGAGTACAGCACCTTGGAAGACACCAGCTTCAGTGAGCACAGCAGAGGAGGATTTACCTTTGTATACAGTGTACTGCTTTCTGTTTGAGAAGTAGGAATGCAACCAGTTAGCGACCCAGGACTCGGTTTGTGTCATAGAGAGCTTATTTAGCAAGAGACATCTAGGTACAGAGTCGAAAGCAGAAGTGAAGTCGAGAAAGGTGCAGCGGACGTATTTGGCACCTTTATTTAATGATGCGACGATATTGTTGTGTAAGACGGCTGAAGCGTCTAAAGTACTCCTACCCTGTCTATAGGCAAATTGTTTGGGGTCTTCAAAGCTTTTAAGCTTAAGAAGTACTAGTTTTTCCATGAGCTCTAGAAGCGGGGAAGTAATGGCAATGGGTCTGAACTTTACGTTCTTGCTATTCCCAGGCAGAATCCACGAGGTCCTAATGATAATTGATAATTGAGAGTGTCCATTGAATTAGGTGATAGTGGACGGCTGTCGGACTGTATAAAAAATTGTAAGAAAGTGGTATTTGTGAATTACTGCCGATGGACTTCATACGGCCAGGTGAAGTTTATAGCTATGTTTCTCTTGATTCAGTGTGGCAAGCTAATTGATGATGGTCCGTGTCGAAAATTTTAGAGTAATTTCAGATTTATTTTGTCATTTTGGCATACTACCTTAAACAATTTTAAGTAGTGTACTTTTATTAACCTAAATTTCTTCAAAAAGACGCATCATAATGGAATAATTTTTTTTACAAGAGACTAGTGAACAAAGAATATTCTTTCGGATAACTTCTGCATTTGGTTTTGGAGTTGGATGCGTATAATAATGAAAGATTTTTGGTTGGATACTGGTAAGTAACTAGTGTAATGTGTCTAGTCCTTTGTTTTTGGTGCAGAATGAATTCTAGCAGTCAAGTTAACAATGTGGTCGCCGCTCTAGGTCGCTTGCCACCACGGTGCACTTTGAATTATTGATATTAGATGGTGGGAGGCAATCTGCAGGAAGCTTTGTACCCAGTTGCGTGCAAACTGTCGCTCACCAGTAAGGTGTGCCTTTAGTCTTGAAGGAATTCATGTCATTTTTGAGATTCAATCGCCTGTCAATCACTGCTGCAGTCAGAAACGTTATCACTGAGATATTCAGTCATAGTAACCAATACAGTCCTATAGGAGGTAAATTACGAACCCGAATAGATCAGTGGTAACGTCTGTGATTGAAGGCGGCACTGGGTGAGACGGGTTCGAATCTCAGAAGGGGTATGAGTTCTTTCTAGACTGCAGATATGCTTCCCTGACTAGTGAGTGTCAACTAGCACGTAACCTACGTCGAGCAAGGCTTCCGTCCGATTTCCTCCAACCATCTAGTGAGAGAACTATTGTCGTTAATAACAATAATGCCTTATCAATAATGTTGAAACAGTGATATCGTATATTATAGTTCAAAACACCTGTAAGTGACAATATACATAAAATCTTAATACTAAACTGAATATTACATAAATTAAGAAAAAGTAATACAGAATATATGGATTTATAGGTTACATAGTAGATCAACGTAGGAGTAATGGCTGGATGTGTTTCTTTCGCACACAGAGTATCAGCTGTGTTTAAGCCATTTGCAATGGCCTCTGATGTTTGTAGTATTCTTTACCAAGAAGTATTTGACAGTTTATTCGGTATTCGATAGTTAATAGAAAAAGTATCATGAATGCCAGCCTTATGACCTGTTTGGATGAGAGGTAATCTAATATTGAAATATTGATGGTTTTAACTGAATCTTTATTTAGCGATACTGGTAAATATTCTCTAGCATGAAGAATTAAGTTCCGAGAGCGACAGCTTGCTCCACAGTAGTAGTTGAATTGGTACATACATTAACAGGTAGCTAGCTTAGTTACTTTGTCTTTCAGTTTCGAAATCACAGCTTGTCGTATGGAGAATGTGAATTGAAGCATACCGACATGCTTAATCAATTTCTTTTAAATGGGTGGAGATACCAACAGGATAAGGTTAGCTTGACTGATGGGACCTACGGTAAAGAAATTCATAGTAATGTGATAGTAAAGAAACAGATGTACTAATCTATGCAGTAATTTCAACGTCATGTTTCTTTACTTTTCTGATGCCTACTTGTCTTTCACCTTTTGTAGAGCTCTATGACCCTCTGATAACATCATTTTATTTTTCTGCTCATTTTTACTACCTTATGTACAAAGAGGCGGTGTAACAAGTAAGGCCATTACGACATTAGTACTTATTTCCACGTTAGTAATACATAACAGATCAAATCCCTGCAAATAAACACTTGGAAATTAATCTAGCTCTTACTTGTGACTAACTATATGTTGAATTTGTCTGAAGTTCTAGTGAAGACTCACGACTAGCAGAGTTCACCAAGTTAGCTGTGAAAACGAATAATTGCCGATGGTGTTGGATTGATATCACTCTTTGACTGGACACTAGTAACTAGTGTGATGTATCTAGTCCTTTGTTTGGTGCAGACTGAAGTCTATCAGTCAGATTTACAATGTGGCCACCATTCTAGGTAGCTTTTCATCATGGTGCACATTGATTTGATGATATTGGATGTTTGGAGACAATTGAAAGGAAGCCTTGAACCTAGGTTTCATTATTTTTCCACTCACCAGTCATCAAAGGGTATCTGCAATCTTTAAGGGACTCATGCTCTCTTTGAGATTCAGACTCGCGTCACCCAGTGCTGCATTCAGAGACGTTATCATTGTACATATCGCTAATGAGCGGAAGTTATAATTCATGGACGGCTGGATTGCGTTTCAATGGATGATCATTTAAAAAGTTCACCTTGTAACCTCAAAGTCCTAGGTTCGATCCTTGAAGGTATGGTATGGACGTACAGGGTTGAAGTATCATAAACTACAACAAAACAGCTGTCCAGTGGTTCTCTAACTGAAGTGAATTCACGATCAGCTCTGAAGTCATCTAAATCCCTGCAAAGAAACACCTGAATGGAATCTTACGAAGGTCGTTTTTCACTTTTTGAATGCAACAATGCAGTACTAATTATGTGGTGATAGCAGGTGGCTAACCAATTGGTAGACATTAATTTACGTCAATGTCTATGTCGCTAATATTGGTCGTGAGAAAATATGAACAAGACTGATCAAACAACCAATCACAGCAGACTTAACGTGGGCAAATGCGATTCGCAGATATATGGCTTAACTTTCTCAGAAACCAGTCACAGGCAGTACAGAATAACCTTGATGAGGAAACAAACAATCAGAAGACTGTGTTTGTCTGCATGAATAAGCTATAATAATGTACATGAAATATGTATAAATACGTGCTGATTTCCTTAATAAACGATCTGTTGCCTGGTCCTTGTCTTCTGTCGTTACAATTATCATAGCAACAATAAATAATACTATTTCTCTTAGTTTTTTTAGTGTTCTGATGTTTTCCGGTCTGTACGGTATATTGAAAACGCTTTCACTGTCAACCTGGACAACATTTTCATTGCTAATTTCAATAGGAAGTGAACTTTAGGATTTCTCAGACAATGAAATATTTATCTCTCCTGGTGATATTCACTGTGATTGTCTATTCGCACAGAATTCCTTATGATTATGTTCATTTGTTAACCCTATATTTGACCTTTTGGTTGTATGACCTAAACGGTAGTGATTGTCAGGTTTGATCTCTCACCATATGTATATTTAATTGCCAGCTGATTTGAGAACCAGGCATCTAAGACTTTTCCAGCATTATTAGTGTTCACTTCTTGCTAGAAAATTTTCAAAACACCCTAATTGGATTGACTATCAAAGTTGTATACAAGAATTGGTTTGTACCAAATAAATTCACCTATTCTAGTGTGAATTGACATCTACCTGTTATTGATCGAACAGTTTATAGAAATGTTTTGTCTTTTAACCTGATGGACTAATTACAAAGCTGAATGATAAGTTGGTGTCGGTGGTTACAGCTTGACAACTGTATCACTTATCCTCTTCTCGCCTATCAACGGAGAGTAAAAGTTTGTGTAAAATAAATTTATACTTTTTTTTAGTAACTGAACTGATTATCATTCAGAGTTGACAGTTTAAGTCGTATTTCTAGACTACTGACATATAATTCTGTCCTAATTCCAGTTCACTAGTTAGCCTCTGTGTTTCTACTGCTTTATTCACATGACTTCTACTATCAACTGTCTAACTGAAATGTTGGGTTTGAAGAAATCATAATTGATTTCAGGAATTGATAAAAAAAATAAAGAAACGATGAAGACCAAGGAGATTCCATGTTCATTTGTCTGTTAGACATATAATACAATGTGAAGTAGTATTATTTACTAGGAGACTTTTTAAACACAATTTATTGTTCACAATTATTATTATTATTATACTAATTCCTTCACGTTCTCAGTGGAACATACGGCTTCAAGCTAGAGGCTTGAAGTTTCTGTAGCAGTGGTGTTTATTTGTTTTTACGGGATGGGGTTGCTAGCCTCATATCCAACCTTCTCTCTTTACCAGTCTTATTCCTGGCTTAGCGAGGTAAAGGAGTGCATCGGTTGCTGGGGATCAAGCCCCGGACCATGTGCATGGACGGCGAGCGTCCTAACCGCTATGCCACTGACGCACGCATTTATAATCATATTAGTTATAATTACACAACTTCGAAACTTTAGTTCTATAGTTTTCTTTATTCATTTTGATCCGTCGTAGGGGTAATAGAATTTTCCAGATGTTTGAGTGGATAGGTGTTGAATCATTTTAATTGCACGTGTTTTCTATCGATTCAAAAATGTATCTGTTCATTTACCGTGTTTTATATTAGATTTTAAGACTGTCATCTTATCCTATCCTATTGTATGATTGTGTGTGACTGCATGTACTACTATAGCTGGACTATTCTCCAGATCATATTCAGATCAACTAATTTAGACTTTGTCAAATTTTTGTGCTTCGCTAATCTGATTGATTCCGTTATACTATTTTGACCTATGTATTTGATCGCAGCTTGATCACAGATTGGCATCAGCTAGAGAACCATTGAAAACCAGCATTGGAGTACTGGACAGCTGTTTTTTCCTAGTTTGAAACTCATCAGCAGTACGCGTCTACCGGGTTTCGAATCCAATACTTTCCGAATTCAAGGCAAGCTCGTAAACTATTCACTTATATTGAGACAACTCAGTGCCTAATGAATTCTAACTGCTACCAAATTGTGATTTTTAGCGCTAGCCGACAATTAATTCAGAGTATATGATAAATCAAATTATATTTGTTTAGTAGGCTCCACTGGACCGTTTGACTGACATAATTTGTTTCTATGTGAGTTCGTGGGTTCGAATGCCACTTTTATTCCTGCCTTGTTAAGATTCTTACATAATATTTTAGATACTTCATCTTTTCGCATAACAGGCCTACTGATGTTTTCAGTTCCTGATTGTTGGTGTTGTCATCTTTCGGTGTATATTTGTCATTCATATTGTTCCTGTTATTATTATTGCTATTTATTAGTGTTCATGTAATTTCCAATATGCTTCTTGATGAATTAATTTATCAGGGTAATTATTTATTAAGTGGCAAAGTTTCTCCTTAATATCTTATCGTACTGTTTAGTTTTCGTGCCCTTTTACTTCAACACTTTACCAAACGATTTTTTTAGAGTGACATAGGGTAACATGTTTTAACTGAATTTTTAGATTTCCCCGTCGATTGATTGGACCGAAGTGCTCGGTCTCAGGTTGATATGTCTGTTTTAATATGACCTGTTGCACAAGAAGTGGCTCTCGTGGCCCAAGTGGTCTAGTGGATAACGCTTTGGCGTTTGAAACTATGGGAGCCTCGGTGAGAACACCATCACTCACTGAGAAACGCAGGTACATCCTTCTGACGAGTCCCAATTAGGACGAAATGCGCTTTATCCTGAATTCCACTGCTAGTCACCATCCACCAATTAAATAGGGTAAGATGGACAAAAATCCAAATTTCACTTTGATGGTGTGGGTTTTCTGTTAACATTAATGTATGAATTCTCATCTTCGTTCCTTTTTATGCTAGAACCAAGAAGCATCCAGTGAATATTTCTTACAGGTGTAAAAGCCTTCTATAGTGTGAATCTGTTATCATATATCCGAGGATTAAATTAAGGTAATGAGATTACAGAGCAAGCAGGTTACCTTGGTTTTTACAGAAGTTTAATAAATATGGAAAATCCCCAAATGACATCAACTAAGAACATACAAATCAGGAAAGAGATCTCCGTTCGTGTAACTTCTTTTCATGTATAATGCTGCTGATTGCCACTAGCTGAAAATAACCTGTAATCTTCGTTAGCGATTAACATTGTACATTAGCGGACTCAGACAAAATGACAAGCTTAAATTAGAGTGAGTGCAACGGCAGTTTACCTCAAGAACTCTTGGTTTACAAAGTGGTCTGGAATACTATGAACGATGCGACAGACTAAGATTAGAACCACTCTAGAAAAGACGTCTTAAGCTAAACCTTATCTTTTACTACAAGCTAACTAATCTCCTCTTGCATTCCTCCGAGCCAATAACTAAACCTACCGCTGTCAACAGTTACAATCTTAGAAATCATCACAACCTAGCTACTATAGAGCATTGTTAGACTTACGTGTGGTACAACTTCTTCTTAAATAAGTTTTCAGTCATTTGGAATAGACTACCAGCTGATGTGCGTGATGCAAACACACTTCCAGTGTTCGTCTCCTCAGTCACCAGACTGCTGAAAGATGACAATACACTTCTACGTCTGACTCTTATACCCTCTTTTTCACCCTACATAGATATTTTAAGTTCACTAAACATGTAGTTACAACAAACTACAATTATAAATTTTAATATTATTGGAACTAGATGATAAACATTTCTACACAGGACAGTAATATTAGTTCACACATAAAATAAAAGTTAGCATAACGGGACTAGTTAGTTAGTGCACAAAAATAACCATAGTTACTAAACTGAATATATATGTATATATTTATTAATCACTCCTTAAGGACTCCTCTTGCTTTCTTTTGCGTTGCTGTTGTTTGTCTTCTTTTTTCCCTCACCGTTTTAGCTTCCATTTGACTTTTTGAATGAGAATGAAGTATGTGGATATTTGACCATTTACAATAACAAATGATCTGCAAACAATTCCTTCCTGAAATACGTATTACTTTCCCCCACGACGCAACCTGGATTACAGCTGTGGAATATACCCTTATACCAATGGAAAAGTATTGATTTATAATACAAGGTCATGATTGTAACTTATAACATAACTGATCGTATCTGTAAAAATAGCTTTCTTTTCTTGGAAACACCCATGTATGAGAAAATACATACTATCATTAATATTATTCTGCATTGAGTACAATTCACTCGTGAAGTTACGATGAAAATGCTGACAAAACTATACAAGTGTATCACCTATTTTAATTATTACCAAATTTGGGTATAAATCAAGAATAAGATTCGGTTTTGTACACACCTAAGTTATATTGTGGAATTACTTCAAGTTTTATTTTTTCCCAAGTATTTGTAATTCATCCAAAACATACTTGGGTTTTTTTGTTAATGCGAAGACTATATTCCTATATTTCTTGATGTGCTCCATCGAATGACTAGTTATCATATTGTTCCCACAAACCAAAGACAAAAACGTCAGCCACCGTGTAATTTAATCATAAACCAAATTTATGTAATTTAAATAATACTTATCCATGCCTGTACAATTGGTGTGTCCTACACAGGTAGGAAAAAATGTGTATTTTATTAAAACATTATTATTAAGTATGATTGCTAATCGTACATGTAATTTATCATACTGATGATGCCTGCAAACTGGCGTCGCTCATGTACAAAATGAGAATATATTATTATTATTATATAAATGACTCAGTAACTGTACAACTTAGAAGCAAAAGTTGTGGAATTCAATAGCCTAAGGGTCAAAGTTAAGCAATAACTGCCAAATTTCTACTCAATGTCCTTGAGTAACCAATCAGAGTAAAAGAAGATTAACAGTTATCAGTTTGTTAATTAGACTGTTAATTTTAGACTTAGATCTAGGACTAACCATCTTAGTGATGTTTTAGTAGAACTCATGAAAAACGAACACAATTAGAGCTGTTTTGATGAATTCATTTAGTGAACTTCGTTTAAGTCATTAGATTTCGTTACAGACCAACATGAGTTAGAAAGAGCATTGAAAACCAAGTAGCAGAGGATGAATGTTTCATCCTATTTTTGGACTCTTCATCATTGCGTCCCTATGATCTCAATATAGAACAAACCACTGACCTTCAGGCTACGAGACCTAGCTTGTTGAGCATTAAGCCGTTTTGGCCGGAATTCAATGACGTGGTTGTATAATTACAGAAGTGGGATAACTGAACACCTTGTCAACACTGACCATTCTGTTTTGACAAACCCATCCTTCAAAGTAATCTACAAAACACTACGATTTCGTCTCTTCTGCATTGTTAAAGCACTAGACCTTAATATCCTTTTCTAAAGTTACTATAATGCTCTTGTATGTGACATAGAGAGTGGAGCACATGATTTCTATTACCATGGTTAATATCTTCATTATTATAACTGTTGAATATGCATGTTATTGACACGTATATTATCGACCAAGTCATTTAAATATATATATATACTATAGATAGTATAGAATAATATGAGCTTATTAAATGCATACATAAACACATACGGCACATATCTATATATACCCAAGCAGAAAACATGTTAATATATATATGATGAATAATGATACGGTTAATTCAAACAAATGACTCATAATTATGCCCTTGTGAATGAGTGAAAACAAACAACAGAAGACGAGTATTGATCGACTTTCGGTTAGTCTGAAAATGCTAATGATGTACTGTGCTAGATTTTAATTGATCCTCTAGAAAAATGAAAGAACGTAAAAGCAGCACAGGCGAATTATGAATTATCAAAACGCTTAGCTCTAATATTATGCGCCATTGGAAATCGTTCAAACTCTCGACTAACTAATTCATATGAGATGAAAAATAAACTAAATGACATTCGATTAAAGAATGATGAAACAATGGTTAGTTTGGATATAACTAGTCTTTATTCTAATGTACACCAATCAATATGGCCCTTGTAGCCATTAAAACAGAACTAACTGCAGATCCTGAACTTACTCACAGGACGAAGCCTACTGAAGAAAAAATTATTCTAGGAATTCAGTTACGCCTCACATCTACTGTCTTTAAATTCCAAGGCAAAATATATAGACAAACAGAGGGTGGAGCAATGGTGTCACCAATACCCCCTATCGTGGCGGATATATTTATGGACAGCTAGGAAAATATGGCTCTTAATACATTTAATCCTACTCCAAAAACATGGGGGAGATAAATGGATGACACTTTCACACACAGTGTTAAAAACAGAGCATATCTCTCTCTAGCTTCCTAACACATATAAACTCACTAGTAGAGTGAATAAAATTCACATTTGAATCGGAGAATAAACGAGGAGGATTAGCTATGGTGTTAGATTGTCAACTGAAACGAATAGAAAAAGGCAAACTGCACACTAGTGTTTATAATAGAACCAGCGCATTCCACTAATAGATATGTAGACTTTTTTAATTCATCTCATCCACTGTCTGTAAAGGCTGGCTTAGTTAAGTGTCTAACAAACCGAGCAGTAGCACTAAGTAGAACAAGAAAAGACCTAAATGATGGAATAAACAGTTAGAAGAGGTGTTGATGTTAAATAACTATCCTATTAAAATACATTAGGAAGATCAGTAAGGGTCAAAAGCAAAATAAAAATAATTGTGAAACTAATAATGATAACATAAATAAGAGAGAATATAAGTCATCTACTGTTATACCATATAAGGAGGGGACATCTGAGACCCTACGTAGGATTCCTAATAAAGCAGGAATTAGGGTGGTATTCAAACCTACAAACTCACTCAGAGACAAGCTCTATAGGCTAAAAGACCCGGTGGACCTAATTAAACAAAATAATACAATTTACAAAATACCCTGCAATGACTGTGAGGTCAACTACATGGGTCAAACTAGTAGGTAGGGGGTAGTCAGATTATTAGAACAGTAGAATTTAGCTAATTTTAGCTAAGAAGTTAGCTAAGAATGGTTGACCCAGAGAAGATAAGTAATTTCGAAAAAGGGTCGGCAATTGCACTTCATGCATTAACACACAACCGCTTAATAGGGTGGGATAGGGTTAAAATTCTAAGAAGTGATCTAAGTAGGTGGAGAGAGACGTTAGTTACTGAATCCTTATTCATTGAGTCTACACCCAACACATGCAACAGAAGTGACTCATTGCAAATACCTGAGATATGGAAGATATTACCGCCGGTCAAGTCAGAAGAGGATAATAAATAATCTTAAAATTCTATTTCATTTCAAGCACACTACAACATTCTAACAAGTTACTTATTATGACTATAAAAACACCCGTCTTATTTCCCATCTGATTGTAATTGATCAATAACACTCCTGTTATTATTTCTGAATGTACACTATCCTATATTGATTTTTATTCAAATGTCTGGTCAATTCCACACATGTATATAAATGAAGGAAAAAAGTTGTGTGAATAGTGGCTTGATATGATTATGAGTGGCAATAATTTGTGCTCAAAACGTCATCAGTTAATATTACTGTGTAACACTGTGTGACTTATAAAAATAAAATCTTATCTAAAATGGTGCACAGGCGAAAATCAACAAATTGGCAAAAGAAGCAGCAGCAAAGAAACGACTTCAAGAGAATATAGAGAAGACAGAGGTAATGAAGATACCCCCCCTCCGCCACTGGCCAGCAACGACAAGCACCAATCAATATCGACAGAATAAATTTGAAGGAGATCACTTCTTTCGCTTGTCTCGGCAGCATTGCTTTAACTGAAGGTGGACTGGATGAGGATTTGAAGGAAAGCTATGATCAGAAAGGCAAGACAGATCTGCATCACACTGAAATCAGTTTAGAGATTTGCTTCAATAAGCATAAAGTACAGGATTCGAATTTTCAACATCAATGAGTCAGAGACTTGGCGTGTCATCAGAAGCAGTTCAAACAGGTTACGGGGGACGTTTATCAACAGCTGCCTTCGCTGACTCCACACTGATGATCAGATTACCTATCGGCTAGAAACAATTAGCAACAAGGTACTTTGGAAAGGAACCAACCACAAACCTATAGCCCAGCAGTATGCCGAGGAAAGTCGAGATGAATCAGTGACTTTGCGCGTCAAGCAGACTCTTAAATGAGACTAGAATAGGAAACGATGAGGCGGGCTTCGAAAGGTGATGTGAAGGAGATAGTGAGAGAAGGAAATGAGACCTTATAGGCAGTTGTGGAGCCATATAAAGAAGGCTTCAGAGAAGATGATGAAATAAGGATGTTCTGTAGAGGCTGTTTGCCACCTTGGCAACCCAAGGGGATAATAATAATTAGGAAGCAGACGGTTAGTTAATTGAACAATTTAACTGCGGCGTGGAAGGGAATGACGTCTCATCTACGATTCAAGTCACTCAATCAGCTAACCGATGACTGCTCAGCTGTCAGACTATAACAGTGTTATAACTGTAGGGAATTGAATGAAGACGTTTTCACCTTGCTCTGTCTGCGCCTGAACTAATCTGCCTATCTGCTTGTCGTACCTTCCGATTTAGTAAAGCACGCAAATATCAAAAGACAAAGGCTGGACTGTGACTGTGTATTGAAGTGCAACAACGACAAAGAAAGCCATGGTATTTATACATTTTACAACAATATGGACAGCTAACAGCATTTGAAATAATTTATCTTAATAGCCAATAACAAAGTGCGTGAGAGATGATAATATACCATATGTGCGAGATTGACAGTCAATAACAAAATGTGTGGGAATGATAATATACCATATATACAAGATTAGCAGTCAATACCAAAATGTGTGAGAATGATAATATACCATATATACAAGATTAAACAGTCAATACCAAAATATGTGGGATCCTATCACCTCTCCCCGTAAAGAGTGTAGGACTTGCTTTTTGGATCTATTTGAAAAGGTTTCGGAGCTCTTCTTTGTCGAGTTGACCTTTGCGTGGTACTGGATAGAGCGTGATCTGTGTGTCTGACACATAACTGTCCTTTTTCATTCGTACGATAATGCAGCAAGAATTTATCCAAAATTTCTTCTGTTGTTCCCTCCCCCTTCGCTTTTGCATAAGCACGCTTAAAGGTGTCGACGAAACGTTCAGTCTGTCCATTCGATTGGGGATGATACGGGGGGCTACGAATATGCTGGATGCCAAACAGTTTGCAGCAACCAAGTTTGTCCTGGAAGACAGAAGCGTGCTTTTGACGACGGCGTTGCAAGAGAGATTGATCAGATACATCTCCGGGAACAACGTTGTGTGGTGAAGACGAAACATTAGAGCATACTGAATTTAATGGTACATTAAAGATATGGAGCTTGTCTAACCAGTCAAGACCAAGCAAATTCAAATCATGGTAGTTTGTAACGTAACATACACCATTGAAGTGATGCTCACCAAACTGAACCTGGCAATTTATCTCACCCACGAGTTTCAGTATATCTCCAGAGACATTCTTGGCGACATGCTCGGTCGGCAGAATCTGTGGGCAACCAAGTTTGCGCCACGTAGTTCGGGAAATTACGGTGATATCTGATGCCGTATCCAACTGAAGACGAATACGTTTGCCGTTAATATCTAGTGTTATGTACTTACGTTTGCTGGCGAACTCGACTTTGGAAGTAGTGAAAACGGTCTGTACTCGAGGAGATTGTTTCGGCTTGAAACGACTACTTCTGTTCCTCACCGAAGATTTTTCTGCGGTGTACAGTAACCCTCCTTATGTCCAAAACGGTGACAATTACGGCATTTATGCTTCTTGAAAGGACAGAACTTGACAAAATGCCACGAACCACAGTGCCAGCACACTGAAGGAGGTTTAGCTGAATTTTGAGACTGACGTTCTGTGTGCTTAACGGTGATCGGAGGACTTTTCACTGTGTTAATCGAACCAAATTCAGACGACTGTCGTTTGCACTCCACCATAGCAGTATCGTGCTTCAAGTTGATTAAACGTAGGCATTCTGCTGTCACCATTTGTAAAGTCATTTTCGGGTCTTGTTCCACAAGTGACAGAAGTCGAGTTCGTATGTCAGTATCTTCTGGGTTCTTCAACCCACAAATAAAAATCAAACACTTGAACTGATCTGATGTCATTTCGTGTGGTTTGAACCTTTCACATTCCTTGTTCACTTTGCCAGCGTAAGTGACATAATCATCGGAAGGCATTTTTGTCAACTGAAAACATTGATACCGAATATTAAACATGGATGACTGTTCACCAAAGATTTGTGATAAAACGGTGACTGTCTCATCGAATGATAACTCACGTGGGTTCTTAGGCAGAATGAAGTTAACATATCTGTTGTGCTCAACAGTACCAAGTTTTCTTAGTAACAATCGGACTTTGGCAGCATCATCAAACATGTAGCATTCAATACGGAAAACGTCTTCGTAACGATTGAACCATGCATCAAATACGAGACCAGATATTGGGTCGTAGTTGAACTCACTGATGGAATTTGAGATGCTTTCATATTTGTCAGAATGAGATGTTGATGGAACTTGAATGGACAGCTTCTGAGTGAGAGCTTCGATTAATTTTAGTTGAGCTGCTTCATTCTGAACTTGCTGCTGCTGCAAGATAGATTTGAGATCGTCCAGAGAGATAGACATTGTAATTGGGTTGTAATTAACACAGTCAAAAATGTTATATAGCTGCGCTGAACAGAATAAAAACTGTCGTCGTTTGCTTGCTATAACTGCAATGAATTAAGGTAAACCCCGTCGCCAATTTGTTATAACTGTAGGGAATTGAATGAAGACGTTTTCACCTTGCTCTGTCTGCGCCTGAACTAATCTGCCTATCTGCTTGTCGTACCTTCCGATTTAGTAAAGCACGCAAATATCAAAAGACAAAGGCTGGACTGTGACTGTGTATTGAAGTGCAACAACGACAAAGAAAGCCATGGTATTTATACATTTTACAACAATATGGACAGCTAACAGCATTTGAAATAATTTATCTTAATAGCCAATAACAAAGTGCGTGAGAGATGATAATATACCATATGTGCGAGATTGACAGTCAATAACAAAATGTGTGGGAATGATAATATACCATATATACAAGATTAGCAGTCAATACCAAAATGTGTGAGAATGATAATATACCATATATACAAGATTAACAGTAAATACCAAAATGTGTGAGAATGATAACATACCATATATGCAAGATTAAACAGTCAATACCAAAATATGTGGGATCCTATCAAACAGTGATCATGATTTGAAGTAAACCAGTAACATATATCTAGTGTCGCTGAGCACAGGGAACGAATCGATACGTTCTTTTGTAAAGTTGGCTACACCCTCATGAATGATGCACAGTTCAAAATTATATTCTAATAATGTCAAAAATCTACTTTGATGTGACAGAATCTTTGGTACTGGTCAGCAATAGTAACTTATATCAAAACCACTTCAACAATGTCACCCAACAGATTTAGAGTCTAAAAAGTTCTCGGGTGCAACATACTTACTGTAAAACAAAAATAACTTACTAAACATAATTATATACACTACCCGAGAATTAGTAAGAATATTCCTTACAATCTGAGATCAAAACTATGTCTGAAAGAATCAAATAAAACAAAATACGTCTTCCGCAGGTAATTCAAAACCAAGCAACCATCCCATGGCGTAGCCTTGACCTCACTCAAGTGAAAATCGCAGTTGTCAAACAACGCATCACATAATAGCAAAGAGGAGCATTACAATCAGGGATCAATCAACTAAAAACCAGGAAAAATAATAAGGATGAAGTCAAAAGGAGATATGAAAATGTCAGAACGATGACAAACAGATCAGTAGAAAAAGGGTATTAATTTCAAAATTAGATGAAATATCCAATTAAGTATCAATAATATTGTAAATAGATTGTTCACAACAGAGGAGATTTCAGATCAGTTATTCCCTTAAAGTTGGTGCTTGTTGAATTCTACGAATCGAGTGTGCAGCGTGGTTAACAGGCCATGTGAGTAGGTGTTGCGGCGAATTTTGTGAATAAATACTGGATCTTTTCAAAAGAATGGTTACTGAACAAAGAATATTCTTTTCGATAACTTCATCATTATGAAGTTCTACAGTTATGCATACATAAAAAGAATGAATTAGTGTTAACTACATTAATGTTTAAATAACATCGAATCAATAATATCAATAGGTAGATACAGTTCAACAGTATCAACATAACAATAAACTGAATGTCAGAAAAATTAGGAAAGATAATAACACAGACTCGTGTACTTATAATCCCTACTGAAGGCCAAGGCAGTAGTAAGTGTTAGACTTGTTTCTTCTGCATACACAGCACCAGTTGTTTCATTCAAATCGCGACAGCCTCTACTGTTTGGAGTATGTGGTGCGTCGATGTTTTTGGCGATTTATTTGGTACCCAGTAGATGATGGAGAAGGATTCTTCAATGTCGGCTTTATGGCCGGTTTGGACCAGGTGGTCCAATATCGAACTGCTGATGGTTTTTACAAAAGCTTTACTCAGTCACACTGGTGAATGTTTACTAGCAAGATAAATCAGGTTCCTAGAGCAATGGACAATATAACTCACTCAATAAGCGTAGTTTAGTTGATAGATACACTTGGAAGCGCCTAATCTAGATAATTCATGTTTCAGTCGAGGAATCACCGTCGTTCGTGTAGAAAACATGACTTGTAGTTTACTTGCATTAAAAGTTCTCTGAATAGATTTGCTTAGCTTGTTAGTAATTATTTCACTAGGTGCGTCACACTTGAATTGCAGTTGTATATATAAAGGCTTCTTATTTAGGGATGGATAATAATCCTTATCTACTCTCCTGGACACTGTTAATCAGTTAAAATATTCGATCGTTGGAATAAATCTTAGGAAACCTTAGACTAACGCCTTTTACTTACTGCCACCCATCAGCACGGCATACCTCTAACCATTAGTTTTAACATGTAATAACATTTACCTGTCATTATATCATACAGACTCTTCGATTTCAAAACTGTGACGAAGATAAATCAGGCTGCTGAGTGTTTTAGGAAAAAAAGAGAAATTTACTTCAACCAAATATTCCAGTCAGTTGACCTTTTACATCTAACATACTAAATCTAGTCTGAATCAATTCCTAATTAGCAATTATACTATCCTTTCCAAAAGTGATCGGATTTAAACAGGAAATGTATTGCGTAAGCCATACGGATAGAAGTCTGTATTTGGCTAGCGATTCGTAGGGAAATTTAAGATTACAGACCATGAGAACAAACAAACCCACCAGGAATCAGGTGTGAGGCCGTCAGGTAGTAAGGGAAGCTCGCTGACAATTAATTCACTACGTCAGGATTCAATGATCCGTAGATTCCAATATCAGCGTCGGTGGCACAGTGGTTAGGACTCTCGCCGACCATGCACATGGTCCGGGGTTCGAGCCCACGCCGGCGCACACCTGATATCTATGGTCGGCGGGCAAAATTTGGGCTACCGATATCCATGCTGAAAATTCCATACTTGTACCAAAAATACAGTGTGGAATCAAGCTGTAAATCAAAAATAAAAAATAAATAAAAAATAAAAAAAGTTGGTGATATAGTGCCACAGGCAACCAACACTGCTGATAAGCACCCAATTCACCTTGATATGGTGAATCCCATTGGACAAGAATTTTCATAAGAGCTTCAGGAAATCCAAAGATTTGCTACTAGTGAGTTGAAGACTGATAAACAAAATAGTGGCTTTTGTGGGGATATGGATTTATTTCAATGTGAATTCCGTAACTCGAAGGTCCCAGGCTTGACCCTTAAGGAGGTTGTTGATACGCAATGCTGAACAGTCTCAGACTAAGATAAAATAGCTGTCTAGTGCTCCCGGTTAATATCTACACTATTTAATTTGTGGAGATTTGGCTTATTTTCAAGTGTTAGATTTCGTGACAAACTAACACCAGAGGGAGATCACTTAAAACCAGCATAGACCACTGGACATCTGTTTCATCCTAGATTGAGACTGCACACCCACCAGGTTACGAGATCAAGCTTGTCGATCATACATTCACTTGGGTTAGAATTCAGTAACCCTTCAAATTCTAACTTTTTTCACATCCGTGATACAGTGGTAGTCTCAACAGATGTCTAGTACTCCCTAGTTTTCTATGAAATCTAACTGATGTTGCATCTTGAAGAAATCGATGTTAGTTGTTTTCTTTTAAGTACTTGTGCTAGTCTGTTTCTCTCATCAGAAAGGGTGTCTTCTGGAAACTGGTTCCATGAGTTGGTGACTCTGTCAAAAAACCAGTACAGTATGTTCTTGTGTAGGTTGTTCTTTTGAACTCTCCTGCTATGCCTTGTGAGATTTTGATTTGGTGGACTTGGTGGAAAGAAAAAGAGAGGATAGATCAGATCCGTAGTCATTTTTTTGAATACTGTGATTTAGCCTTTTGTTTTTCAAGTGTTGGTAGGCAGGGATTTGTTTTGATGCTGGATTTAATCATGAGCTGAGATCTTTTAGGGAATCATCGGAAAACCTCAGAGTATTATACAGCTGTTCCGTCCTTGCTTAGGACTCTTCAATATCAGCCTGATGCATACTAGTGACTGGCTCTATTCAGGTAGGCTGTTGTCTGGGTTCTATTGGGAAGTCGTGACCAGTGGCATACAGCAAGTCGGATGTGAGGACAGATGCTTACTACAGACGAAATTTTTTTCATGGTCGCCTTATATCGTGAATTCGCAGAAGTTGGAATTCATGGATGGGGTTCCAGTGGTTTAATGGTCTACAAACTCGCCTTGTAACCGGTAGGTCCCGAGTTTGAACTTTGGCGTGTGGGTAGTGATATGGATCTTTTACAGCAATATCAGTTGCTCATTGATGCTGGTAAGCATAAGATGATAGATTCTACGACAAGAATTTATATCTCCGGTATTATCACATATACGCCTTTGCTCAGCTCAGTGTATTCTTGACCCAACACTTCGCGTTCTTATGCTGATATTATCCAGTCCTTCCCGAATATTTTCAAACCCATTCGTGGCGTGCATCTCGCATCACATCACGGTGGCTGGCCCGCGGCCAGTGGACAATCACGTGTAGACTGATTCATATATTAGCCGGATACCATGCCTATGCCGAAAGCAACCACTGGAACCATTTGCCGAGTCTTCATGGTGCGATAGGTTGCCTAGTTTGGATGCCCTTCTATGGTAACAACTGATCGAGGGCAACAATTTGAATTTGTAACCTTTCATAGACAACTTAAAGCCTCTATAATGGCTATAGATAACGTTAAATGGACAGATTCTGTCCCACTGTCCCTCCTCAGCATTCGCTGTATACCCAAGGTGAATATATATATATATATATATATATATACATATTCAAGCTGCTTCATCTCATCCGCCGTGACTTTCTATCCAACTCATGGCAACTCACCAATTAGCTGCACAGTGTTATCGATTTAAAGCTCTATAGTTTTCACTGACTTTCTATGTGTTGTCAGTTTGTGGGGAAGTAGGGGTGTGCACTGTTACAATAATGATTACTGCAACTAGATATCATGACTGGAACTAGAATTTCGGTACTCAGGCGAAATCAAACAACTGATTTTCCACATACCGACGGAACACACTATCTTAACGCAGTACCAGGCTGAAGTGTTTCCGCATCATTATCATTTTTTTCATCCCTTTGTGTTTCTAGTGGGACGTGGAGCTCCAAGGTTTGAACTTTATAGTTCCAGTAGCATTGATGCCACTTTTACGGAGTGGGGTTGCTAGCCTCACCTCGAACTTTCCATGTTTTATGAGCTCACTGCCAGCTCGGTAAGAATAAGGATTGTGTCGGTCTGGGATCGAACTAAACCATTTGCGTGTCTGGGGAGCACTCCAACCTCGAGCTACTGGCGCAGTGAACAGATATGTGCACAATGAATTGACCATACGTAGGATTTAGTCATTCAAAATTCTAGCAGGCAATATATGCTTGCAGGATACTACTCTCAAGGATGGTGTAGATAAGGGTTTTTTCAAGCCCTTGGAAATCTTCATGTTCCAGATATCTGTAACAAGCTTGTCTTGTAATTTCAGGCTCATGCACAATTCATTCCTAATAGCTAATGTATGTATCTCTCTTTGGTTGTGATATTTGTAAAAACAATCGTTCTGGCTGTCTATTACCTATCAAGACTTTTGTTAGAAGCACGAGTATTCTTTGAAATCAGCCGGAAAATAAGGCGTCTGCTTCACCCTAAGCCATTTACTCAACTATGGAAAATCTCTGCTTGGAAGTTATGCGAAGATATTCCGTCATCTTATCTTTTCGTTGCTTCATTTAACATTATGCTTGTTAATATATCAAAGTCAATTTTAATTAGATGGATATTGTATATTTTTGTAGATGGTGAAATCGTCAAATGACTCTAGATAGTGGGAATTTTGATTTAATGAATATTGTAATCGATATTTCCTGTATATCAGATATTTAGTTTGAACTTATTAACCCTGGATTGATTTTTCAATACACCCCTCTATGATCTTCACACGTAGCGGGTAGGTTGGTGATGTTTTTATTTCACAGACGCTTAGTTAAATTGATAAGTACTCTCAAACTAGTAACAAACGTGGTTGTCACGAGTATAGCTTATCAGCCGCTAATTTTGTACAACGGCTGCTTGATTTCGCGGTCTGCTGCATTTTTTTTGATTACAGCCTGAAACCACACAGTATTTTTGGTAGAAGTTTGGAATTTTCAGCATGTGATATCGGTAGCCCAATTTTTGCAGGCCGACCATTGATATCAGGTGTGCGCAGGGGGGGATTGAATCCCGGACTATGTGCATGGTCGGCGGAGTCCTAACCACTGTGCTACCGACACACTTGGTCGAGAACACACATCGAGATAGGTTAGAATGCATTATTATACGTGGGCTTTATAAAGTATAATTCCATTAGTTGTTTGTCTGTCAAACTACGAAATAACTCTAATTGATCCATTTTCCATAAAAGATAATAATTCTTCATATCACCTCGTCATTTAGAAGACAAGTATTCCTTAGGTAAGAAGCTCACTGTCTGTTTTCTATGCCTTTCTGAACGATTTCTATGGAGTGGTTGGTTGCCAGGTGGAAAGTCTGGAGCTTTCGTAGAATCGTTTTTATGTTGCAGCTAGAAGGTATCTAACAATACATTCAGTGTGAAACCGTTAGTCGTTGCTTTAACCTCGTATGATGCTCAACGTCATTTTTATTGTTTCCTTTAGTTCCAGGGGAATATAGGGATTCAGCCGCACATGTCCATTGAGTTCGGTTCTCTGACTCCAAGTCTGCACATATGCTTTCATCTCCTCTTCACACGATCTCGCCATCATAGTTGGTATTATTTGGCTTCCGCATTTCTGATCCGACTACGACCTTATACATGACGTCACGGCACCTGCTAGTAATTACTGTTTCTATCCATTTGTTATAACAATAATGGTTTTATTCCAAACAGTGCTCCAAACATAGCTTCCAAAGATTTAAGGGCGACTGGCAACTTAGCTGCAGATAGCTTAGGTAATAACGCGTTATGTGAGGCCTGCTGCGTTCTCTGCGTCAGTGAGTGAGAAGATGTGGTGCAATCAATATCAAGATTGAGAATATCCGGAAAACGTTGACTTATCTCATCAATAAGCACATGAATTCTCTATACGATTGCATATAATAAGTACGTCATGCTAACTCCGATAACTTACTACTCTCAAACTAATCAGAGACACTTTTTAGACAGGGTAATTGATTCAGATATCAGTAATACTGCCCAGTCAGTTGGCCAGAATAAAGCTGAGTGAAGCAGGGTTTTAATACAGGGCCGACTGAATGATAATCCGAGCACTGAAGCCAATGAGTTATATCTCTAGTGATTACCAACAGACATTCTGCCATGCATGGGATGTTTAAGTTGTGGACACTTCGCGTCGTTCTCCTGATTTCAGGGTTGTGTTAGAAAAGTTCCACTGAAATAAAACAACAAAATGTAGCAAAGTGAAATGGCATATGAGACATAAGTTGCCGTATAAAGACTTAAATGCTTCCCTAAGACATACAATCTGGCTAGTGTTAGCTAAGAGGAGAATGTTAAAACGAAATATAAAGATTAAGGTTGTTTGTGATGTTTGGATTCTTGGAAAAAAGAGTGGTATATATTTACTGAACAGACAGCAGAGTTACATCATTAGTGCCTCCACACTGAAGATCAGATGACCAGCCAGGAAGAATAAGCAACAAAAGCTGTGGTAATGCAACGAACCAACCTAAAAACCACTGCCTCAAAATATGCCGAAGGAAATGAAGATGGACCGGACACATGCTCAGGAGATCGTTATGAGTGACATCAAGCACCAGAAAAATTCCTTGAGTGGGAAACAATGAGCGTGACGTCTAAGGATGACATGGAAAAGATGAGAGGGACTGCAGGGAATAGGATGAAATGGTGATGCGCTATTGAAGCCTTACGTTCTACTCGAAACCTAAAGTAATTATAAAATTATAATAATTGTTGAAATAATGTAAAAAATGGAAAACGGCTGGTGGATGAAACTGTACGTGTTTTTTCAAAGCTGTGAGACAAAAGCGCATCAGATTTCCAACAGAGAAAAATAGATAAAGTTGACATTCTGGATAGATTCACTAGAACAGCGTTTGGGTCAACCAACCCATTTGCCGTTAACTGGTGTAAAACATTAGACTAAACATAAAATTTCAAATAAACGTGGTGATAACGCTTTGGTGTTTGAAACTACGCAGGTACATCCATCTGACGAGTCCTAAATAGGACGAAATGCGCACCCTGGATTCCAGTGCTAGTCTCCTTCCACCAGTTAAACGTGGTGGATGCTTAACTTTTATGTTGCGTAAATAGCACAAAAAGACACATGGAATAAATCTGCCATGTTGGACATCAATTCAAGTCATCTGAATTACGGCATTTTTGTTCTCCCAACCCCCGTTTATCACACTCTCACATACTTACTCTTACTTTATACTAAGATATCAACAGAATCTAAATGTAATTCCGTATGATCGATCAATAATTTCAACTTGTTTCAATTAATTGACAAGTGGGAAAAAGTACACATGATTTCAACTCAAAAACAGAATTTACATTTGGTTAAATACAACTTCCGAATTAAAATTTCATTTTCTACAAAAAAATATTTCCAAAAACTGGGTACAAATAATTTAATTTAGTTTTCGCAGGAATGTAATCATATCCTAACTATTCACTTATTATTTATTATTATTATTTCTTTTAATTCCTAGATGAACATAGGGAATCAGCCGCGGGTCTCCATTGCGTTCGGTTCTCTGCCAACTTTTTCACCACGCTCCAAGTCTGCTCACATGTTTTCATCTCCTCTTCACATGACCTCCTCCAAGTCACGCTTGCACCAACGACCAACTCGCCGCTTCCCTTTCGGGTTCTTCTCGAGTGATGGCTCGTCTAGTGATGTCACTTGATGGTTCCCTCAGAGTATGGCCAGCCAATCCACCCCAATTTCTTCCTGCTTATTTGCTGCACAATCGGTTCTTGCTGAGGTGGTTCGCTCCCAGAGATCTCTGTTGCTGATCTTTTCTCGCCGGCCACCTGATCTTGAGTATTGAGCGAACACAACTGTTAATGAAGGTCTTGATCCGTGTGGTAAGTACCACTGACCTAATATTGGAGTTGGAAATCCGGACGGATCTTATTTGTGATGCTAAGTGCTGTTGACCTCCCCACAGACTTGAGAGTACTGAAAGATTGTCTTGCTTTTCCGATTCTTGCTCTGATATCCTCGTCAGTTCTGCCCACCTAGAGTTGAAACGATGCTTCCCAGGAAGGTAGGTAAATGAGGTAGTTTCTTTCAGGTTACTCCCTTTTATGCAGATTGTTTTCTGTTGTTGTTGCTGTTGATGTTGGTCAGGAATCATCATCACTAGATCTGTTTTCTCTATGTTCACCTGAAGTGAGGTGCTATCTTTGATGCTTCTTCTGCCAGCTTGTTGCTTTTCACTTGCATATCTTCCAGCTTTTGGGAAATCAGACATATATCGTCAGCGAAGTCCAGATCCTCCAAGTTTTTCGTGTGAGTCCATTTTATGCCTGTTTTCTTGCTGCCCGCCACTGTCTGTCGCATCATTCAATCTACTGAAATCAGGAAAATTATTAGAGATAGTAGACAGCCTTGCCTCACTCCCGTCCTCACTTCAAGGGATTCCGTAGGTTTCCCTTTGTGGATTACTTGGCATGCAGCACTGTTGGATGAGATGTATAATTGTTGGCGGCACCCGTAGTAGCGGAGTAGTTGACAAATGACCTCTCGATCGACGCTGTCAAAGACTTTTTAAAAGTCGATAAAGTTGAGATAGAGAGGTGACTGCCATTCCAAGCTTTGTTCAATGATGATGCGTAGTGTGGCGATTTGATCAATACATGACTTGTTTCTCCTGAATCCAGCCTGTTCACGCCGAAGTCTTTCATCCAGGGCTTGTTTGGTTGACTTCAGGATGATGCGGCCTAGTATTTTGCTTGGGATAGACAGGAGCATAATTCCGCGCCAGGGTTGCGCGTTTTTTTATACTAGTTTTAATTAAAACTATATGTGTCAATGTTTCAATGATAGAATAATTGCCAGCCAACCAATCGCGTAACCAATCGCTCGTGGCTGGTCCATTTCCATTTTCTCCTACGTATTTGTTGAGTAATAAGTTCTTGGTTGATCCTTACCCAGAGTTCCTTGTTGCTAATCCTTTCTGGACAGCCATTTGATGTTCGGTACTAAGCGGAGACAGCTGATGATGAAGGCCTGCAGTAGGCTGTTCGAAATGACTTTCATGATGAGCCCGCCAAGTCTCCAAACTTGAAAATTTATGTGTTGTGTTGTACTAGTGTAGAGCTGTTGACGAGATTCTAATCGAAAAATAAATATTTCCTCGTTCATTCTGTAGTAGCCTTCTAAATGTCTATATGGAGATTTTTACCACGTCGAGAGTGACAAGCATAACTAACTATAACCAATTATAGTAAAAAAAGATAATATGAATAGTCTACTACTTTGACTTCGATTACTTCTGTGACATGTGCTGTTTGTGAGTAGATATAAGTAGTATTTGCAGAATATATTCAAAAAATGTGACAATAGTTTGACTACTAGAAGAAGAACACTTGTGAGATGAACGGAAATCCTGAAGAATATGGTTTGCACAGAATATGATAGCATTATTTTATTATTATTCCCTGCAATCTAAGTGGAACATAGGGCTTCAACAACACATCTCCACTGTGTTCTGTTTTCTGCCATCCTCTTTAGCTGGGTCCACGATTGACCAAACTCTCTCATCTCTCCCTCACACGATCTCCTCCATGTCATGCTCACTTTGACGACCCACTCGTCGCTTCTTATTTGAATTCCACTCGAGGGCCTGCCATGTGATGTCATTCAGCGGCCTCCTCGATGTAAGCCCGATCCATCTCCACTTTTTCCTGCATTTTTTTTGAGCGGTAGGCTCTTGCTTCTTGGTTTGCTCCCATAATTTCTTGTCGCTTATTCTTTCTGGTCATTTCATCTTCAGTATGAAGCCAGCGAAGTGGACAGCTGTTGATGAAAGTCTGGAACCTTTTTGTGACACGCAGTGCAATTTTCTGACCCTTATAGAAGAACCGACTTCACATTGGCGTTGAAAGTGAGAATCTTGTTCATTATGCCGAGGTAGAGAGTGGAAGATTTCCAAGCTGGTTGCAGGTTGATGAAGGCGTATCTTGCCTTCTGATTCTGACTTTGAAATCTTCGTCCGTTCCGGCTGCCCATGGTTGAAATGATGTTTTCCAGAAAAGTGAAGGAGGCAACCTCTGTTAAATCTCTCCCACTAGTGGCGATTGGTGCTGGTTGTTGTTGTTGTTATTTCTGTTGATTGGTTATCTTCACCACCTCCGTCTTCTCTATGTTAACTTGGAGTCCTGTTTTCACATCTCTTTGGCTACCTGGATAGCCTTCTTAGCCGGCTTGATACATTGTGCTGACATTCCATGTACCCATTCTTACTCTTGCTTTCATCGAGAGAAGACACATAGGCTCGCTGAGTGGCTTCCTGAAGGCTTGCACCAACCTGCGTCCTTTTGCCTCTCCGATTCTAGAGAAGAATAAGATTGTTGTTATTTGGAGTTTTTGCATTTTTTTTATATATTTTCTGTGTGTTGTGGTTTTTATGGCGGTTTGAGAGATTTAGTGATGTGAGGTTGCTAACCCTACGCCCAACCCTCCATCTTCACCTGGGCTTGGTATAGTCTAGAAAACTAGCGAGCTAGTTACCTAGGCGGGGTTACAGAATATGATAGTACTATCATTTATTTCGTCATCTTCTTATCAGTTGGGTACAGCCTAAAGAATTTATTTACTTTATGTACACCAGAGTTTCAACATACTTGTAAGCGTTGCATAATGGCAGTTGACAGAAGACTCCAAACTTGATAAACAGTGCTCAGAAATTATAAATGTATAGCTTATATACAAAAGGTTGGAGTCTAAACAAAAAATAAACACTCGAATGTAATGCAAAAAGGTTGCGTAATAAGGACTAAATGTAGATAAGATGATGAGTAACTAATCAGTTGAGTAACGATGTAGCGAGTTCAACTCCAGTCACTGAAGCGTCAAACAAGGAAAATTACACTATAGTGAAGGGAAAAGGTTATAGCCAAAGATTGTGTAATCAAATGAAGGAGAGAGAGAGAGTAGAGAGTTCCAGTTACTAGGGCAAGGAAGAACTGACAACCACTTCTTTCTAAACATATATAAAGCTGGTTTCAGGCGTTTGACAGTAATTGCTTCAGAAAACTTGAGAAGGACTGAACTGTCTTGTCTGTTGGAAATTGCTCAGTGATTTGCAGAAGAAAGGCTTCATTCCGATTAATGATATTTTCCTCCTAGATGAAGACGCCGATAAAATGCAGAGTATTCTGAATATTTGGCATGCTATCCTCCACTGTCAAAGTTAGATGATGTTTTAAATCATGTCTGCACTGATTCCTAATTTAAAGGTAAGAAGTGATGTGAAGTTTAATCAGACCCAGTGGACTGATTGCTGACGAGATCTTGCCAAGGATTCAAGAGGCTACTGAGGCATTTGATGACGTCATCTCTGGTGTACACAAAATATCTGGATACCGACCAATAAATGTTTCTAATGCCTAGCAGTTCTCTTTGTCTTTCATAATCGCTGTGAGATGTGGCCATTGAATGACTTCTTTGTTCTGTCAAGTTGTATAATATGTTGACCAATACTGAGGCCAGGCGTAGAGTGTTAGGTAAGGAGAGTAAGTCCGTCGATGGGATTGTGAAAATGGATCGATCAAGATAGCTAGAACACGTGTTGTTCATGCCTAGCCGTCACATTCTTCGATGAGCAATGTAAACTGACATAGGATTAGGTTGAAAAAAGTAAGTGGTAGTCATACCAAAACATGACTTTCATTGTTGGTGTAAGCCAGCCACGTAGGGGGACGTAGACAGCCTGGTTGGGGTTCTCACAGGGCCAATAACCGATAACTGAAGGCTATCTATGATACAGCTCAAAATCGTTCCCAATGGTTCACATGCATTCACTCTTTGTATTCTCTCAGATCTACTAAATTCTCATGTTCCACCACGTTACTATTTTCCCTCGAGCACACTTCTCCTCATTACATTAGCTTTAAACTTCTTTTTCCTTCCTTTCCTCTACGTCTGTTTGCTACACGGAATATGGCCACCTGAAATGGTGCACTGCTGTGCAGAGTCCTATGTTGAAACTCAATCAGTCAATTTGTAAAAAATTATATTTGGAAAATCTCAGCGAAATTGAAATGATTTATTCCAACGTTTTGTTTGGCAATCTGGTCCGAACTTCTTCAGGGAAATTAATCGAAATTAACATAATCGCTGAGATTTTACAAATATAATTTTTTACAAATGTCTACTTCTCACTTGGCGCCCAAATATTTTAGAACTATTCTGTCAAATCTTGACTACAGTTCATTTGATTCAGTCAGTCAATATTTATGTCTACTGTATTAGTAACAGCACTGCACTATTTACAGTCATACTTTAATCAATACTAAGGGTTACACAAGTTAAGTGGTTTAACCATACTGATAATAACACTATCTGAGATAGTCTTCGATTAGCGAACTACAGTTGATGTATTTTGGTGATGATTGAAGGGAAGCTGAAATTCTTGGTTTCATTTGGAATTCAAATCAATATCAGTAAGATATTTCAGCTGCAAGTGTGTTGAATCTCGCCACAATCACCAGCTTTATACTGACCTACAAGTATTACCCACTATAACGTGACATTCATATAAAGCCATTTCAACCTGTCAATGTAAACATGTTTCTAAAGGATAAAAACAATCTGATAACATCCAAATTTATTCTTGTGTTGAATACGTGACTACTTTATGCTAGCAAACAGTTATCATTGATATTGTCACACAAATGCATATTAAAAAAAGTAAATTTTAGGTCAAATTAAAGAATACTTCAAAAATTATTTTATTTTTTCTATAGCGAAGTTTTGAAAATTTAATATTCAAAAATTAAGTAATGCTGAGCATATAATTTTTATGTTTCATGCAATATACTACTTATTTTGGTGAAAAACTGAGAAGCTGGAAAGTGATTCTATAATTTTTGAATCGTTTACATCAGGTGTGAATTATTGATTAATCTTTTTATTGATGATGATGACTAGCAGTGGAATGCATAACGCCCATTTCGTCCTATTTGGAACTTGTCAACCGGATTTACCCGCATTCCCAGTGGGTGATGGTGTCCCCAATATAAATCAAGCCTTGCACTCATCATTTCAGTCGTTTAAGTTCAGATCTCATTGGGAATGTCATGAACCAATGGTAATACTGGTACATCTGATTTACAAATCTCAAACGGGACCCAGTTCACGTCTTAGATTTCACTGCCAGTCACCATCAATCAGAATAGTGTCACGTTAATCTCCAGACATCGTTGAAGAGCTAACAAGTCAGCAGAAACCGATGATCTCGGATCACATAATCAGTCACTGAGAAATGCAAATTAACCTCAGAAAAAATACCGACTAGTTTGTCTGATATAGTCTTGATTTGGTAGAAGGATTTAAACGTGTGTCAGGATATTAATAAAACGAAGCGTAAAAATGGATTAAAACTTCAGTATGATCTGAATTACACAAGACTATTTATCAATTTCAGTCCTATCTCTGAACCCGACATATTTTCTTTAACAAAAACTTACTAAAAGACTTAAAGTGTACGTGATTATGCGTTCACAAAAAGAGGAAAGTTCAGTAAAGCAGGGTGGCATGTACACTCGGTAGATATGAGGAGTTGAGATCAGCTGATGTCAAAGACATTACAGTGATCTAAGCACTGAGGACGAGGTTCGGACAGTTATTAATCGCATAGTTGAGCTATATGTTACTTGGAAAAATCTAGTAGACTCTATCTATTGTCACTGTGATACTCTGAAATCACAAGTCCTGAATAATTCAGATCAAAACATGACGTCAGTCGTTCAAGTGTTGGTTACTAGGGATTCGATTAGTTACAGAATTTCATCATGAGCTGACATTGGTTACAGAACCATTTGAAAACCTGGGGGTACTGGACAGCCAGCTGTTTCGTCTTAGTTTGGGACTCTTCATCAGCACGCACCCACCGGGGTTCGAGCTCGTACACCATTATCCACTGGGACATTATCTAATGGCCAGCCCATGAATTCTAACTTCTGCCTATTCACGACACAGCGTGACCTCTAGCCAGTGTCATCCGTGGCGAGTATTTGTCCTCACACCCGACCTGCTGCACCCTACTGATCATGAATTCGCACTAGAACTCCAGGTAACTACCTACCTCAATAGGGAAGTCGCTAGTGAGCAACTCATTGATATTCAAGTGTTGGTTTGTAGGGATTTGATTGGTTACAGGATTTCATCATGAGCTGACATTGGTTAGAGAACCATTGGACATCAGTCACTTAGTCACAGGGGTTTAACCACTATAGTTTACCTAGTCCTTGATACTGGCGATAAATGAATTCCATCAGTCAAGTTTGTCGTGTCGTCACCAAGCATAGGAGATTTTCTGTTGCAGTTTACTTGGAATTATTACAAGACTTCTGGAGGCTCCCAGTATGAAATCTTAAGCCCAGGTCTTCTTCAAGATTTTTTCCAAACCTTCCCTTTGGTTCTGATTGAAACATAGAGATTAAACAGAAAATCTCCATTTATTCCTCTTCCCTGCAGTTGTCTTTAAGTGGCTAAAAGATTGGCCTTAAGCTGTAATCTCCTGCTCCTCCTCCAGTCTCCTTCATGTCAACCTCGGAGCAACACCAGACTCTTCGTTACCGATTAGTTTCTTCTGAAGGTTTACCTGGCGTATGAAATCATTCAACGGTATCCTTTGTTTCCTTCATCATGTTTGTTGGTAAAAGGTTCTTTTTTGGTTCGTTCACATATTTTCTCGTTACTAATTCTTTCTGGCCAGCCATCTGATCCTCAGTATTCATCAAAGGCAGCTATTGGCAAAAGTATGATGCCTGTTGGAAATGATTATTGTGACGCCTGCTTCAAGTACATGAACCATACAGATACACTGACTGACTTGGCATCAGTGTTGAAAATCAAAAATCTTGTTCTTTATGCTTAGTGCAGTAGACTTCAACACTGATCTCAGAGTGATGAATGCATGTCTTGCTTTTCCGATCCTGACCATCTTTGTCATCCTCATCTATGTCACCGCCTGAAATTGAAATGAAGCTACCCAGCTAAGTAAAGGAAGTGACTTCCTTCAAATTTCTCCCGTTGATTGATAGTGATTGACGTTTGTTGTCACTGTTGTTGGTATTCATGAATTCTCATCATCTCTGTCTTCTCTAAGTTAATTTGAAGTCTTTTCTTCTCATGTTCTGCTCCCGACTTAATGGTTCTCACCTAAGTTTCAGACTCACTGTGTACAGACTGTTTCATTCGACTGATTACTTAAACAATCAGAATGCACAATTTGTTTCTGGATTTTGCGGATGATTTATGTTTGATGTCACACAAAATCGAAGACTTACAAGCGAAAACCGACCGAGAAACTTGTCGAAGAAGCAGCCGGCGAAGATAGGACTCCGGGTGAACGTAGACAAGACGGAGGTTATGAAAACAACCAACCAACAATAACAACAGCAGTAACATCCAGTGCCAATCACCGTCAACAGGAGGGATTTGAAAGAGGTTACTTCATTCACTTTTCTAGGGAGCATTGTCTCAACTAAAGGCAGTCGGAACGGACCAGGATGTCAAATAGAGTGAGAATCGGGAAGGCGAGGAACACACACACATTCGTCAACCTGAAACCAATCTGGAAATCTTCATCACTCAGCCAGCATCAACAACAAAATCCAGTCGAATTTTCAATACAAACAACGTCAAGTCAGTCAGCTCTTCTATACGGATCAGAAATTTGGCAGGCGGGTCACAAAGAATATTTCCAACAGGCTATTGCAGATATTTATCAGCAACTGTCTTCGCTCTATACTGAAGATCAGGTGGCCGAGCCGGAAAGAATCACCAACAAGAAACTATGGGAACAAACAAACAAAACAAGAACCAATCGCCACCCGACAAATATACAGGAGAAAGTGGAGATGGATTGGACACTCGTGGCTGAGGAGGCCGGTTGGTGACATCGCGTGTCAGGCCATTACTCGAGTGGAACCAGGCCGAAAGTGAAGCGGCGAATGGGACGTCGGTGCAAGGGTGACATGGAGGAGATTGTGTGAAGAGGAGTTGAAACAGTACGGACTAACATGGATGCAGGTAAAAAGGACAGCAGAAGACAGAAGCATGTGGAGACGTGCAGTTGAAGCCCTATGTTCCACTACAAACCCAAGGGAACAATAATAATAATTTGTATCTAGAGCGAATCAAATATAAGGATCAATAAATGTCTAAAAAATGAGCAATACTTCCCTAATTTCTCTTCATAAACGATAAAGAGATTGGCCGCATAGATGTATAAGTAGACTAAGAGAATATCAATATATTTGTTCATCAGACGGTAATGTACAGTGAATGCAAACCTGTTTATAAACAGGTATTAAAGTCCTATTTTTTGTCTATATACGTTTTTTCTGGTACTTTGCTGCTTGTCTCTACGTTTCTATTTGCCTTGTATTGGAGGTTGCGTAAACTTACAGTAAGAATGAAGTTAAACAGGACTTGAAGCCACTTACTCGTGTATACCACATCATCCTTCAAGCTGTTGGCTCGTAATGTGACTCAACATCCATAAAATCTCCACTGTCACCATACCAGGACGCTGAATAACATCATGTACGAGCAGTATTCACGCCCAAAATGAAGATGCAACCGGTTTACAAATAGTTTTCAACATCTTAATGAACTTACTCGTACAGAACAACATGCAGCTACAAATATCGGTATTGGCTGACCTCGGTGCATTAAAACATATATGCCTGGCTAAGACCGATATTGGTCTGCATAGAGTACATCCCACTTCTGATGTCACTCTACGATTACACTGCTGAGAGGGTGACGCAAATATACTACTAATCTCAAACTAACGCACAATCTAAGTGTTGGTTTGTAGGGATTTGATTAGTTACAGGATTTCATCATGAGCTGACATCAGTTAGAGAACCACTAGAAAACCTGGGAGTACTGGACGACTGTTTTGTCCTAGTTTGGGACTCTTCAGCAGTACGTACCTACCGTGGTTCGAACCAAGGACCTGGTTACAAGGCTAGTGAGCTCGTAGACCACTAAGTCCATGAATTCTCACTTCTGCCAATTCACGACATAGCACGACCCCTAGCCAACGTCTTTGTCGAGTATTTGTTCTCACACCCAACATGCTGAATCCTAATGGTCACGACTTCTCACTAGAACCCCAGGTAACTACCTTGCGGTCACGCTATATCTTGAATTGGCAGAAGTTAGAAGTCATGGGACATGGGATAGGGTCCCAGTGGCTTAACGATATACGAGCTCTCTAGCCTTCAAAACCCGATGGGTGCGTACTGCTGAAGAGTCCCGAACTAGGACAAAACAGCTGTCTAGTGCTCCCAGGTTTTCCAGTGGTTCTCTAACTGATATCAGCTCATGATGAAATCCTGTAACACACCATCTGACTTTAAATCAAGAATAAGATTCGATGCCGTACACAACAATGTTATTTTGGAGAACTGACTTCAAGTTTTATGTTTCCCGAGTATTTGTGACCCAACCAACACAGATTTGGGGCTCTTTGGTAATGCGAAGACAATATTCCATTGAACGACGAGTTAGCAGAGTGTTCACACAAATTAAAGTCAGAAAGAATAGCAATCATGTCAATTCACAACAAACCAAATCATGTAATTTAAATAACACTAATCCATGCATGTGCAACTGGTGTGTTACTACGCAGACAGGAATAAATACATTATTATCAATCTGCCAGTTTGTGTGACACTGGACATACATGATCTGCTAAGTCCATATCATCTAACAATAACATATTATAATTCAATGAAATCGTTGACTTTTAGCTTAAAACACGTAGGTCAATGTCTAGCTGGAGATCGTAGGGTATTAAGAATCCCCTTTTAATGACAAGTGTAGACGTTGCTGATGTATTCACTGGTTATTCAATCATCAATAAACGTCTTCCTGGCACTAATCTTGTGTAGTGTCTTACACCACCATTTTTGTTTGGACTAAATACACTTTTTATTTTAAGAGGCTAATACTGTGTGACTGAAGAATATCAAACAAAATTAATCATGAAATAAGAAAGTATAAGCCTCTTGACTTTCACAGAGGTCATTTCTGTCAAACGATTAAAACCTGATTTAATGGTGTTCTGCAATATGTCTTACTCTACATTGTTTAACTGACTTTTTCTAATTACACTGTCTTTTATTACATGTAAATTTTGACGACTTTTCAATCTCACACAGGTTGTGGGTTTCAGATATCAACTGATAATATTAATCGGGTAGAAACTAGCATTACAAACCCATACAAACCAAACTGTAGAAAATTAATCGGATACTCGTTAGTGAATTGCTACAGGATGGAGTTTCCTGGAGTTCTTGTGAGAAGTCGTGACCAGGGAGGTCCAATTAGATGTCACGTGTGTGGATGGATGTCCCACCTACGACAATGGTCAGTGTCGTGCTAAATCACGAATCGGTAGAAGTTAGAATTCATGGGCTGGCCATTGAATCAGGTCCCAGTGGCTGAATGGTATGCGAGATAAATTGCCTGTGCTCGAACTCTGGCAGTGGGTGCGTACTGACGACGATTCCCAAACTAGGATGAAACAGCAGCTGTCCAGTACTCCCTGGTTTTCAATGATTCTCTAACTGATATCATTCGGTGATCAACTCGTAAAAACAAAGTTAACCCTTACAAACCAAACTATAGAAAGGAAACTACAATGAAATTAGATAAGTTAGTTAGGTGAAGTAACATAGTCAACAAGATTTACCAAGGAGGTTTCAATGTGATAACGAATTGTTTTTGAACGCATAAAGTTGGTTCAGACTTTCTCATTGGCAACTAAGGCTTACACAAACTTTAGGATACGCCCCAAGTAAGGGTTTCAGAGCATATTCCTAAAAGGCTCTAGAAACAAATGGAATCTTCAGAACCAATTATTGGCGAGAACAGGAGACCTAGTTCCTCTATTGCGAAACATATTATAGAGACAGGACATATAAATTAACACAATTAGTCCCTTTGATAAATTTGAATAAGGCATTAAGAAGAAAAATTTCGCGAGATGATATCATTTCGTAGTTTCTTTACAACCGCTTTACAACTAACATGGTTAACAATGATAAAATAAAGTTCATGAAAATTACTCAGTTAAATAAAAAACAAAAACACATACTAATGACCAATCATATTAGGATAGGTCATGTAGTCCAGGGTAGGCGAAGATTGAAGTCTATTGATTTTTGTACACACAGTTTAGGCCGTATGTGATTAATCCAAAGTGCTTCCATCACCTTCAATAACCTTGAATTAGAGTTATGTGAAATAATTGTGAAACAGTCATTAATATTTATTTTGTGACCAGACATTAATAAGTGTTTTGCAATGGATGATGCTGGATTTCTACTAAGATTAATCGCGTTAGGATTTTCGATATGATTTAGTAGCCATTTTGGAACATGTTCTTTTAGACGACATTGGAACATTCTGTTAGTTCTACCTATATAGGTGTCACCGCAGCTGCAGGTGAACTTGTAGATACAGTTTGAAGTAGAGTTCACGGAATTTCGTCCTTTAATCGTAGGTACAGGGATCGAAAATGTTCGGCAAGTGAGAAAAAGAGATGCGGCGTAGAATGTGCGTTTGATGGCTGACCGAAGTCTTTGAGTTGTCAATTGCATAATCTGGTCGCCCTTGAATGGTAGATTAATAAAGATGGCTTTCTTTGGTACAGAAGCTTTCTTTTCAAGATGTGGTCTATCCTTACCGTGACAATTGATGAAGTTTTCTGGATAACCATTGGCTAGTAAAACTGAATGTATATGTCGAAGTTCATCCATCAATGTGTCACTCGTACATATTTTTCGAGCCCTTGAGAACAAACATTTCACTAGGGAACGTTTATACTGGATAGGAACAAAACTGGTAAAATGAAGATTTTGTCCACTCCACGTCTGTTTACGAAAAATAGAGCGCTGAATCGTTCCATCATTTCTCCTAATCATAGTAATATCCAGAAAACCGAGTTTGTTATTGAATTCTAGTTCGGAGGTCACTCGAATATTTGGATGGATATGATTAAATAGGGTGATAAAGTTTTCAATAGATTTGCTATTATTACTAATAATAAGAGTATCATCTACATAACGTTTGTACAGCATAAATTCTCCAAGAGTACCTTGCATTTGTTTCTCTAATTTCGACATAAATATATCTGCTAACAGGGGCCCCAGAGGGCTACCCATTGCAACATCGTCGATTTGTTTGTATGCTTTTCCTTGGAATGTGAATTGAATATTTTCTGTACACATTAAGATGATGTCTCTGATGTACGTTACAGGAATAGGTAAGTAATGATATCATCTCGCGGAATTTGTCTTCTTAATGCCTTATTCAAATATAAATTAACGTTAACAGATCTTTTAAACCTATCTGTGAGACGTGTTTGGGGCGTATCCTAAAGTTTATGGAAGCCCTAGCTGGCAGTTAGAAAGTTTAAACCACCTATATGCGTTAAAAGCAATAATTCGTCATCACACTAAACCTTTCTAGGTAAATTCTTTTTGGATACCATAGCAGATGTCCTATTACCTCTGCTATTTGGTTTATTGATAATCAACAAGATTTAGCAGAGCTCAAGTGAAATTGAAAGACAGTTAAGTGTCCTTAAGAGTAGAAATCTAATAGTGAGACAAATTGTTGCTATTGTAGGTTTAGTGAATGAAACAAGCACTACTATATACAGAGTTCAGGATGTAGCCTGTGGATTTCCATCTCTCCTGAGGTTTGAAGAGGTCAAATCAGTACTTCTTTGACGAGATTTCCACTTACTATGTAGATGACTTTGTAGTTAGTTTGCCAGTTCGCTTAGTGTTATATATATGTATATGTATACAACAGAAAAAATAGTCTCTATACTTAAAATATCCTGATCTTTAGCTCTGTCAAAAAAGTCAATAGGCTCGTGTCATATATCATCTACAACTGTGTATATCAGTTCAGTTATAACTTCGACAGCAGAATGTCGAAACATGTGTCAACGAGCCTTCATTAATTAATATTATTATGTCCTTTAATTCCTAGAGGAGCATAGGGCTTCAAGTGCGCATATCCATTGCCTTCTGTTTTCTGCCAAGTTTTTCACTCCGCTCCAAGTCTGCCCATATGCTTTCATCTCTTCACATGACCTCCTACAAGTCACCCTTGCACCGATGACCAACTCTCTACTTCCCTTTCGGGTTCTACTCGAGTGATGGCTCGTCGTGTGATGTCACTTGATGGTTTCCTCAGCGTATGGCCAATCTATCTCCAAAACTTCCTGGTTATTTGTTGCACAATTGGTTCCTGGTTAGTCCACTCCCAGAGATCCCTCCCTGTTGCTGATCCTTTCTGGCCAGCCATCTGATCTTGAGTATTGAGCGAAGACAACTGTTGATGAAGGTCAGAAGTTTGTTCGAGATGCTCTTTATGACTCGCCAAGTCTCTGATCCGTATAGTAGCACTGACTTTACATTGGAGTTGAAGATCCGGATCTTATTTTTGACGATGAGTGCTGTTGACCTCCACACAGACTTAAGAGTAATAAAAGCTTGTCTCGCTTTTCCGATTCTGGCTTTGATATCCTCGTCAGTTCCGCCTGTAGTTGAGAGGTCTGAATAGCACAAATTCTTCAAACATCAAACACCAGATACACGCTGGACACTGAGTAGACGCTTTGGGAGCCTAGGTCTTCTTCTGGTTGTTCAGGCTGAAACCTGTACTACATTTGATTAAAATGAGTCTGTTGTGGGACTTCAGTTACTCTGGTAACAATCAAGCTTATGGCTTCATCACTTTGTTTCCTACATACCCACTATTTTAACTTTGACTTTCATATAAAGGCTTGATTTTTGATCCGTCGAATTCTACTCACTGTATTACAGACATCATCATTCCTTCATTCGAATTCGTACACACCGAATTCTAATTTTCTGACGTTATGAGTTCTAGTCACAGTAATTTATCATTTTTTATTACGCAGTTATCACTGATTTTTCATCACCTTGACCATAAAATTATTCTCATTTTTCCAAGAAAATATGGAGGGTTGATTTATGATAAGCCAAATGTACATTAAAATTGTATTATAGTTGGTTTTATTAAATATTATAGGTTGTACGCAGCTGACGAGAACCGACAAAATAAAATGGATCTATGTTGTTCTGCAACAATGTCTGTACTATTCCCTTTCGAATACATACAGATTAAAATGCTTACACTATTGTCTGTTTTTAATTCATTTCCGATTGACTGGGTGGACCGAAATGTTCGGTCTGTGTTGACATGCTGGCTCCTAGGACAGACGTTTCGACAATGTCTGGGAATTAACTCGAAGTGATTTTAGTGGTTGGTGACAGTCAGTTGAATTTATAGCTCACATTTTGTCCTATTTAGGACTCGTCATCCAGATATACCTGCATTTCCTAGTGACTGATAATGCCATCGCACGAGAGGTGGCTTTCGTTGTCCAACTGGTGTGGTTGATTACACTTTGGCATTTGAAACGGTGGTTTCGAGTCTCAGTGGGAATATCACCACTCACTGGACAGCGCAGGTACATCCAGATGGTGAGTCCCGAATAGGGTGAAATGTGCATCCTTGATTCGAGTGCTAGTCACTATTCACTAAATTACTTTATGCTTGCACTGTATTGATGAAAAAGTGTAAAATGTGCAGAAGTGACTCCTGAGGGTTGACAAGTACGAATTGTTCCCATTCATTTCACTCCTAAAAAGTATCTTGTTAGCAAATAATTCTTTGTGTGCTTACATTTTCTCTGACCTTATCTACTTTTCATATGATTAAATCGTCTTTATTTGAAACAATGTCAACTAAATATATACAGAATTTGAAGGAATTCATTCAAAATGAAATCACTGAATAAAAATTATGAAATCAAAATTCATTAGTACACAAAAGTTTCGTTTTTATCTACCTGTTGGTATGATTGTCTTTCATTGCTGTGATTACAATTATCGATCTCTATAGCACTCTCTCTCTCTTTTGTATAACCATCATTTTAAGTATTACTCTGACAATAATTTAGTGCGATTGAAACACCGACCATCCATATGAATGCGCACTCATGTGGGTTACGACAGCACAGATATCATACTGAAAATAAAAGTAAAATAAAGTCAAAACATGATATATATGAAATGATGAATGACTTTATCGATTTTCAAGAATAGAAATATTTACTTTTCTCAAATCGATTCTTTTTTTTGTGATTTTTACAACATTAAACAATTAAATAGCCATTTCATTATTGGCTATCGGATAGATTTTCTGAGAACTTGTGGTCTGTAGTGTAGTGTCGTCAATTGACAGACGTTCGGTATCAAGTCAGTGGCTAAATGGTCAACGGGATCGTCTTGTAACCTGATGGTCACTGGTACGATCCTTGGTGGGGTCGACTGTTTTTCGGAATTTCTTGTCAACAGTTAGAATCAGTGAGAATTTGTTTAAATAATCTGATTAGTTCAGTAGGATAATGCCAAAACGTTTGTCCGTTCATGTTATGATAAAGTTTTCATTCTTCTTCAGTTCTTTCAGTTGATTTCGATGTTCTTTGAACAGCTTATTACGAAAGCCAGTTTTTTATCAATGTAATCGAGATGGGAATTTAGTATAATTGCTTCAAGATGGTCACCTGAGATTGGAACTAGATCATTTGTCTGACTAGTTAGGTTATCAAATTTGACTTCAGTGCTCACTTATTTCCCTTCTGACGTTGTATCACAAAACTTAGGTTTGAATACCAAGATTTGCATTTAAATTGATGATAATGAGAAATCAGAAGAATTCTAGTGAGAAGCCGTGACCATTAAGGTACAGCAGGTTGAAGATGAGGAAGTAACTCATCGAAGAAGACATTGCGAAGTGGTCGCTCTATGTCGTGAATGGGCAGAAGTTAGAATTCAAGGAAAATTGTATCGGATCCCACTGTCTCAATGGTCTACGAGCTCACTAGCCTTGTAACCATAAGGTCCTGAGTTAGAACCCCGGTGGGTGAGTACAGATGAAGAGTCCCAAACTAGGACGAAACAGCCGTCCAGTACTCCCACGTTTTCTAGTGGTTCTCTAACTGATGTCACTTCATGATGAAATCCTCCATGCAATCAAACAAAATCCGAACAAAACCACTACTTGAAAATCAGAAGAATTTAACACGTAATTTTCAGGACACAAAGGAAAAAATTGCTTCCTTGGTAATGAAAAGACTTTAGACTTTGGTTTAGCTTCATAATCACATCCTTTGTATTCTTCTTTGTCACTGTATTGGTATAGTTTGTTCATCGTCAGATAATTCAGAGAGAATGCTGGAATTTCTTCAGGTATTCTGTAACACTTCAGATAATCTAAATTAGATGGCATCATTGCAGTTGACGGTGTATCGTTTCAGTGTGCCTCAGTTGGGGGATATACGATGAAATAACCAACAACCACCATCAACAACAACAGCAGAAACATCCAGCGTCAATCACCATAAATGGGAGGGATTTGAAAGAGGTTACTTCATTCATTCACTTATCTAGGGAGCATTGTCTCAACTACAGCCAGTCGGAACGGACGAGGATGTCAAATCGAGCGAGAATCGGGAAGTCGAGAAACACATTCATCAACCTGAAACCAACCTGGAAATCTTCGTCACACACAAAATTCAGTCGGATTTTCAATACAAACGTCAAGTCAGTCAGTTCTTCTATGAGGATCATAAACTTGGCGGGTGGGTTACAAAGAATATTTCCAACAGCCTTTTGCAGACCAGAACTTTATCAACAACAACTGTCTTCGCTGGCTGTGTACTGGAGATCAAATGACCGGAAAGAATCACCAACAAGAAACTATGGGGACAAACAAACAAAACAAGAACCAGTCGCCGCCCAAGAAATATGCAGGAGAAAGTGGAGATGGATTGGACACTACTAGCTGAGGAGGCCGCTGGGTGACATCTTGCGCGCATCAGGCCATTGCTTGAGTGAAACCCGAAAGGGAAGAGGCGGGTGAGACGTCCAAGGGTGACATGGAGGAGATTGTGTGAAGAGGAGTTGAAACAGTACGGACTAACATGGATGCAGTTGAAAAGCATAGCGGACGACAGAAGCAAGTGGAGACGTGTAGTTCCACTAGGAACCCAAGGGAACAATAATAATATTATCATCCTATTCAGATTCCACCAGAAAGCCTGGTGTGTGTGATATCATTAGGTTTTTGGTTGGTTTTCTGCACTTCCAGAGTACCCTGTTGCTTTTCGTTTTCCGACGATCATCGGATCTCCAGTATAGAGATAGCGATAGACGTTACTGGTGTAAGCCTGAAATTGGCTGTTGGAAATTATTTTTGTAACGCATGTGCCGACTTCCTGAACTATGAAGAAACACTGGTTGAGTACCCTGGATCTTCACACTAATTTCAGAATATTGAACGCCTGTCTTTCTGTAGTGATCTTGACTGTCCACCTATAGCTGGAAGGATACAACTGAGGACAGTAGAATGAGACGAATTTTCCCCCAGACATATCCCAGGTCTAAAGTACTGGTCATTTTATGTTCAAATCATAAAAATTCCTTATAGTTCTGACACGTTTAACGAGGAGTTTCAGTAGATTTCGGCTATTCACACTAAAATATCTTGTATCATCCAATCCTGATGGGATTCTTTCAATTATCTCGAAAAGAGGTTCAAATTTGAATTCAAAACCGTATAAATATAAAGGGTTACTGAACAGTCAGTTGTTATGGAGTTTCATTTCATTTCTCTAAGATTCAGCATAGTGATGATTGATTCGTTGTCCTTTGAAGGTCATTTACGAACTCAAGGTAAAGTTCATCAATAGTGTATAGAGTGGATAAATCTCCTACTATTGGTTGATACTTCACTTGGTCATATATAATTACTTGAAAGGTAATGGTTGACATAGAATAATCAATAATTGAGGTAGACATTGTGTACGTACGTACGTACGCACGCGCAGCTGGATGCTTGAGCGCTATACATAATCATTCTGCTAATAATTAAACACTTTGTTTTATCAGTAGAAAAACAAAACAAATAAATAGCTTTTTTGTGTATATATTTTAGATGCGTAGAAATGAATTTTTTCTGTCTCACACCGTTATTCACTGTTATAAACAAACAGATGACTTAGGGATGACAGATACTAATAGGAAGTTAGATTTGATGAGCTACTGGATTCTGTCCCAGTGACTGAATAGTTAACAAGCCACCTTTGTAACCTGAGTGTCTTGGGTTCGATCCCTAGAGAGGGATCATGGGTAAGTATTGATGAATAGTCGCAATGAGGATAAAATAGCTGTATAGTACTTCCTGAGGGTTTTTAGTGGTAGTTCGCTAACTGAGGTCACTTTGTGATCAAATTTTAAATCAATGAAATTCCTGCAGAGTAACATTTAAAAACTCATGGAAAACTCCGCAGACAGGTCATAACAGAGTCGGTCGAGTGATTAAGACAAGCAATAAAATATAATGGAGTGGTTTTTTAAACGTTCGACTTGTTGCGTGTTTTATTCTGGTGTTTTCTAACTGAATTTAGAAGTTGTTTCTAAACTTAGAACTTGTACTCAGAATCAGACAAGAACAAAAAAAAATTGTAGTAATTCCGTATTCTCAATATAACTGAAATTATGAAACATCAGGTCAGACAGAAGCTATTAGAATAGCTTAGTGGTGACGCCTCTGGCTGCAGCGCTTCATAGCATGATTTCAAATCATTTCTTTCAAGGTTTTAGATAGACCCTGGTGATCCTTGTCAATAAGCATGAAAATAAGGTCCGATTACCTCAAACTGCCTAACAACATTTCAAAATGCACCATAATGGTGAGCCACTTGGCATGGTGACCATATTGCAAACTTGACTAGTGAGACTCAGCGTCCACAATTTTTTCTGGCGGAATACTCACCAACTACCTACAGAGTCTGGGATTTGATTCCTGAACGACGAACTCGTTTAATTTTTTTTCTGATAGTAAGCCTGGAAAACCACAAGCCAAGTTCAACACTCAAAAGCTGAAGGACCAGGCTACAAAGGACATCTTCATTGCAAGCATAAAGGACAAAGCCGAGACACAAATCAACACCAGCGAAAAGTCAGCGTCGAAAAGCACTGGAACAACTTGAAAACGGTGTGGAGCCAAACCTGCATAGAAATTCTAGGCAGAAAAAAGAGACAGGACAAACAGTGGCTCACTACGGACACTTGGAAACTAATAGAAGAGAGAAGGACAGTGAAACAAAAGATTATCCAGTGCACTGACGAGCAACAAAAACAGGAGCTGAATGCAAGCTACAATACACTGAACAAAAGAGTGAAGAAGAGTGCCAGGGAAGACAAAAGAAAATATTATGAAACCATGGCAAACGAAGCAGAACAAGCTGCAGGCAAAGGAGACCTCGCCACACTCTACCAAACAACTAGGCACCTTTCGGGCAAACGTTCGACACAGATTAAGCCAATAAAGGACGACAATGGAAAGTCAATCACCAAAGAGGTGGAACAGAGAAAGCACTGGGCTGAACACTTCAAAAGACTTCTAAATCGTCCGCCACCTACAACGCGCCCAACAATACCAACAACGGAAGCAGAACTACCAGTGAACACTGACCCCCCGACGAAATCAGAAGTCCTGAATGCAATCAAGATGCTTAAAGCTGGGAAAACACCGGGACCAGATGGAATCCCAGCAGAAGCTTTGAAAATAGACCCAGAGACAACAGCGGACTTGATGACACCACTGCTGGAGAAGGTGTGGAAAGAGGGCAAAGTACCCGAGGATTGGAAGAACGGATACTTATTCAAACTTCCAAAGAAAGGAGACTTAAGTCAATGTAAAAACTGGCGTGGAATTATGCTTCTGTCCATTCCAAGCAAGATACTAAGTCGCATCATCCTGGAGAGAATCAAACAAGCCCTAGATGAAAAACTTCGTCCGGAACAGGCCGGATTCAGGAGAAACAAATCATGTATTGATCAAATCGCCACTCTACGGATCATCATTGAACAAAGCTTGGAATGGCAGTCACCTCTCTATCTCAACTTCATCGACTTTGAAAAGGCCTTCGACAGCGTCGATCGAGAGGTCATTTGGAAACTACTTCGCTACTACGGGGTCCCATCGACAATTATACATCTCATCCAACAGTTATACGACAATGCTGCATGCCAAGTAATCCACAACGGGAAACTTACGGAAGCCTTCGAAGTGAGGACGGGAGTGAGGCAAGGCTGTCTACTATCACCAATGATCTTCCTGATTGCAATTGATTGGATAATGCGACAGACAACGGCAACCAACGAGGGAACAGGCATAAAATGGACTGACACAAAAGACTTGGAGGATCTGGATTTCGCCGATGATATATGTCTGATTTCCCATAAACTGGAAGATATGCAAATGAAAAGTAACAAGTTGGCAGAAGAAGCATCAAAGATAGGACTTCACGTGAACATAGATAAAACAGAGGTGATGAAGATTCCTAGCCAACATCAACAACAACACAACAGAAAACAATCAGCATAAATGGGAAGAACCTGAAAGAAACAACCTCCTTCACCTACCTGGGAAGCATCGTCTCAACTACAGGCGGAACTGACGAGGACATCAAAGCCAGAATCGGAAAAGCAAGACAAGCTTTCATTACTCTCAAATCTGTGTGGAGGTCAACAGCATTCAGCATCAAAAATAAGATCCGGATTTTCAACTCCAATGTGAAGTCAGTGCTACTATACGGATCAGAGACTTGGCGAGTCATAAAGAGCATCTCAAACAAACTTCAAACCTTCATTAACAGCTGTCTTCGCTCAATACTCAAGATCAGATGGCCAGAAAAGATCAGCAACAGGGATCTCTGGGAGCGAACCAATCAGGAACCGATTGTGAAACAAATAGGCAGAAAGAAATGGAGATGGATTGGCCATACGCTGAGGAAACCATCAAGTGACATCACTAGACAAGCCATCGCTCGAGTGGAACCCGAAAGGGAGGCGGCGAGTTGGTCGTCCAAGGGTGACTTGGAGGAGGTCATGAGAGGAGGAGATGAAAGCATGTGGACAGACCTGGAGCGGGTTGAAAAAGTCGTCAAAAAACAGAAGGCAATGGAGGTGCGCAGCTGAAGCCCTATGTTCCTCTAGGAACTAAAGGATACAATAATATAATATAATAAAATAAGCCTTGAAAAGAAAGAAGGTAGGGCGTGAGGCTGGTAACCTCATCGCATAAAAACAACATTATGGCTTTTGAAACCTCAAAGCCCTCAAGCAGAACTCACACTACATTCAGCTTATGTATTTCTCAAAAATTTCAGACATAAAGCAACATCGAATGACCTTGGCGGCCTGTTTGAACATTTTGGGCTACCACATTCCATGTACATTTTGCATCTATTTACTCGTATTTTATTGGTGTTTACATATCACATTATGCATTATTATGCATTCTAATCGTATTATCTACTCCCGGGATTTTAAAAAACGTTTTAAACCCAAAAACTTTCATATTTGCAATAAACTCAAGAAAAAGCACCATGGAGGTTGGCAGCGTGCCTTAAAATCTACGCCTATACATCACACCACTGTTGAAGTTATCATAAGTACCAACTGCCGGTCCCTTCCTAACAAAATTCTGGATTTTCAGTCCCTGTTGTCGTCAGGAATCTACCACAATACTGGTATTGTCATATGATGACAATATTGTGTCTCTAAACAATTTTAATGTATTCCGACAAGACCGTGTTTGTCCCAAGAAAAAATGTGGCGGAGGTGTCGCAACTTTTATTCACTCAAAATGGTCCATTTCTAACAAAGTTTGTTTCAAATTCTCGAATGACTACATTGATGGCATCACTGTGAGATGTCGCCCGAAACATCTGTCAAAATACAAATTCATTTATATTTCTAATGTTTATGTCTCTCCTGGCTGTACCATATCGGATTTATTTATGTTTGCTGATGATTTCACCGCTTTTGCTGCAGCTTGCTTCGAAAACTTTTTATCTATAGTAACTGGCGACTTTAATGCATGCGATCACTCCTTTCTTATATCACTTGGTCATGACAAAATTGTTAAATTTTCCACTCGTCTTGGTAAAACACTGGATCTAGTATTTATCAATGATGTTGGTATATATGAAGCTCGCAAACGTGCACCTTTACTTAACTCTGACCACTGCATCATACGTGTACTGCCTAAAATATATTCCAAATCACACAGAGGTATCCTCTCTCACCTCTACAGTAAAGTTCAACGGAGATGCTACTCACAAGACAACCTAGACAGGCTCAGATGGATGTTGGAAGAGACTAACCGGGACCTATTTACAGAACAAACATTAGATGACACAATCACAAACACTACTGATTATCTTAAATTCTGTTTCGAAATATGTTGTCCTAAAGAAACATGTGCGTCGGTGGCACAGTGGTTAGGACTCTCGCCGACCATGCATATGGTCTGGGGTTCGAGCCCACGCCGACGCACACCTGATATCTATGGTCTGCCTGCGAAATTTGGGCTACCGATATCCACGCTGAAAATTCCATACTTGTACCGAAAATACAGTGTGGAATCAAGCTGTAATCAAAAATAAAAAAATAAAAAAAATAAAAAATAAGATCATTCGATTTGATCGCTTCTCTTCTCCATATCTCAAACAGCTACGTAGAGATAAAGAACTGTTTTTCAAAACAAATGATAAGCCTTGTATACAATTGGTGGATGGTGGCTAGCAGTGGAATCCAGGATGCGTATTTCGTCCTGTTTGGGACTCGTCAGCTGGATGTACCTGGATTTCTCAGTGAGTGATGATGTTCCCACCGAGGCTCGAACCCAGTACTCATAGTTTCAAACGCCAAAGCGTTATCCACTAGACCACATGGGTCACGAGAGCCACCTCTTGTGCAACGGGTCATATTAATTATTGAATTGAATCTTTGATTTTCCCGTCGAATCCCCAGACATCGTCGAAGCATCTGCACAAGAAGCCGACATGTCAACCTGAGACCGAGCACTTCGGTCAAATCAATCGACGGGAAAATCAAAGATTCAATTCAATAAATGACAAGCCTGGTGTAAAAAAGTTAAATATTCTGATAAAACTCGAAATGCAAAGACTAAATGTTATATATAATCAAAGATTGTCATGCAAAACCCCTTCTTATTTGTGGAAACTTTTTAAAGAAATTACTAACGGTAAGCGATGTACTTCTGTTCTATCTCTCAATGTCGACACTCTTAATAAATCTTTCATACGCTCTTCTGTTGATATCCTTCCTAATGATACAAATCATACTGACAATAATTTTAGTGGTTTTAATACCCTTGATGTTCTTAAATGTCTCCGGTCTCTTAAGCCTTCTCAAAGCCTTGGTCCTGACGGGATACCTGCCATTGTCCTCAGGAATTGTGCTGATATTTTGTGTTATCTTCTTACTAACATTTTTAATGCTTCTTTTTCCGGTAACGTTCTACCTTTTGCTTGGAAAAACATTAAAACTATCCCCACACCAAAACCATCTTCTGGTACCGATATTAAATTTCGGCCTATTGCAATTACTTCCCCCTTTTTAAAATTGATGGAAAAATTACTTTTACTTCGTCTTGAACCCTCATTGAAACCTTTTAATGATCCTAAACAATTTGCATACAAACATGGTAGAAGTACCTTGGATGCTGCGGTTGTCTTATATCATAATGTTGTTTCTTGTTTAGACAAAAGTGCCAAATATGTTCGTAGTGCTTTCTTAGACTACACATCTGCTTTTGACTCTGTACCTAGGGGCCCTTTATTAAATAAGCCATCGTTGACAGAAACAGGATCCTGGGCTAAGAGTTGGTTGCATTCTTATTTTTCTGATAGAATGCAGTATACTGTATATAACGGCAAATCTTCTTCTACCTCGCTTACAAAATCCGGTGTTCCTCAAGGTGTCGTCCTCTCTCCTTTTCTGTTTTCTTTCTTCCTACATGACCTGCCTCATTCAAACGAAACTAACTTTGTCAAATATGCAGATGATCTGACTGTATCACTGCCTATCACTTCTAAGTTTGACAGCTCCAAACTTAATAGCTTTTTGTTGGACATCAACAAGTGGTCCAAGTCAAATGGTCTTATGTTAAATCCTTCCAAATGTCAGGCACTTGACTTTACTTTCAAGTATCGACGTGACTTACATAAACTAGTTAGTTCGCATGATCCCTGTAGCATAGATGGCACAGAAATTGAAACTAAGTCAAGCATTAAATACCTTGGATTAGTTCTTTCCTCTGACCTTTCATGGTCATCATACATCTTATCTATCTCTAGGTAAATGTTTCGTCTTACCTTCTACATTAAAAAGTAAAGACAATCAGGTATCAACCTGTCTTTAGTTTTGCAATTTTTAAACTCCTGTATTTTACCCATTGTACTCTATTGCTCTCCATTAATCTTTCCTGGGCTTCTCAAAAAAGATTATATCATATTACGAAGAGTATAAAATGCTGTGAGTAGGGCTTGTGGTCTGCCACTGAATGAGCTCGCCAATAGTATAGTCGAGAGGCATATAAATTCCTGTACAAAATGGGCAAAGGCTATACTGTCAGACCCTCTGCACCCCTTTTATTCACACCTGTCCCCTTGTATCTCATCATGTAGGACGAGAGGTCAATATAAAAAGTTATATGCTCGTACCACTAAGTACAGAAATTCTACGATACCCTATTTAGCCCGTACTTTATGTAATGAAGACTCTGTTAGACGTGAAACACATAAGTTACTATGTAATTAGCACAGTAAATCGACCCTTTCATAGTTCCTTTTTCTGCATTTCATGGTGTCACTTTCTGTCGTTTAATTATTACCCTGCTGTTTTATTTTAGTTGGTATTACTATTATTACTACAATTTTATACTTTATGCATATTTTTCACCGTATTGCATACAGTATTTTGCTATGAAGCTGCTGTAACAATCGTTTTATTATTATTATGTAATGTGTATTTATAATTTTTTTTGTCGTTTTTGAGTAAATTAGATGCAATATTGTACTGAATGCTGAAAATTCCTTGCTGTATCATTAGTACTGTTTTTGAAATAAAGCTATTATTGTTATTATTACTGTTGAAAGTACAGTTAGTCACTGTCATACAGATGAGAATAACAAATAGAATTAGAATAATGCATGAAGTCATTATATTGTACTAGTGTACTTGATTTGAAGACAATAAATTGTATGACTGTGTGGACATTTACAAATCAACACGCCTGCCTTACTCCTTATATTTCATACTTGACTATTAAGACTCATTTGACACTAGCAACTTCTGTATGTACATCGAATACCCTACACTGAGTAACTTGTGGATATTATTCAGTGCATAGAGGTCAGTAAAAGTAAATCTTCTGATTTTAGCTACTTTGAATAGTCACGATTTGTGTAGGACATTATTAATTGTTCTGAAAACCTCTTAATCAGTAAAAGCTGAAGAAAATTGAGATGGATCAGACACAATGTGAGAGAAGAGGAAACCGTTGAGTGACATCACGTGCCTAGCTTCCAAGTGGAACCCAAGTGAGAAACAATTCGGGCATGGCCCAAGGGTGACGTGGAAATCATGTGAAGGTGAGATGAAAACATGTAGACAATCGTGAAGTTACCTAAGGAGGACTTCAGAAGGCATGACAAAATGAAGATGTACTGCTGAATCTCTATGTTCCACTCGGGACCCAAAGGAATAATAATAATAGTGGTTGTGAAATCCTGGATCGGGTCCCAGTGGCTAAATAGTCCACGGGCTCGCAAGTCTTGTAACCAGAAGGTCCTGGGTTCGACCCCTGTTGGTGGGTGCGTACCGTGAAGAGTCCCAAACTGGGACGAAACAGCTGTCCAGTACTCCCAGGTTTTCCAGTGGTTCTCTGACTTATGTCAGTTCACGATGAAATCCTCTATAAAATCGTTGTAAGTTAAGGAATGCAAGTTTGAATTCCCTACAGGACATGAGTTAGTATCAAGACAATACTGATGTATTCATTGAGGCAAGAAAATAAAATCTATTGAGTTTTAGAAAAATGATTATGAGCATACATTTTAATTTGTACCATTTTTTCTGAAAATTTGTCTAAGAGAGTAGGAAATGTCAGTGATCTGAAATATGAAAATAAGACATTCAGTCAAAATCAAGTGTTATTCATTAAATTGTAACCTGTCAGTTGAATTGACCAAAAGTTTTCACTTCGCGTGTGGAACTGTCCCGCGATTTCCAGTGTTTTACTAGCTTACTTCAAGATCAGCCAATCCCCCACTTATCAAATGTTGATTTTCAGGAATCCAAGTGGTTACAAGTTTGACTACGAACTGATATAATTCAGAAAAATAGAGGGAAATCAAGGAGTACTGTTTCATTCCATTCTGGGATTCTTCAACAGTATGCACCCATCGGGGCTTGAAATCAGAACCTTCTAGTTAAAAGCTGGGCTTGTAGTTCATTCAATCACTGGGACATGATTCAATAGCCTATGAATCCCGGTTTCCGCCGTTTCAAGATATATGTAACCCAACCGCCAGACAGTGTCAATGGTAGAAGTTGGAATTCGTTAGTCACTGGAACCTCATATAGTGGCTGATTAGTTTACAAGCTGGCTTTGTAACCTGAATTTCCTGAGTTCGAAACACAGTAGGTGTGTGCTGATGAAGAGCCCTTAACTACGACGAAATGGCTGACTAGTATTGGTTGGTTTTCCAATGGTTCTCTAACTGATGCGACCTTGTAACCCCACCTGCAATCCATCGTTTGTTGTCTGAAAAACTGAAGACGTTCCATTGTATATTCTTCCAGGAATCGACAACTGTAAGGGAATCCTTGGAAACCTGAGACCATTGGTGAACTGCTTCCTCCTAGGTAAGACTTCATTTGCAGTACTCACCTGTAACCTGACAAGGGATCGAACCCGGGGTACTGAGGTTTCCAGAGGACTTTGTTGACCATTGAACTAATGAATAGGAATTCAGTGACCCATAAAATTTATCTCCTGTCAGTTCACGATGCAGAGCCGTCTTCCATCGCTGAGCATCGGCTTAACAGTGGGCTTTGCAGTTAACGTTTACGGGTTATTGGATTATCACCCACAAGGCTGATTTGAAAATTACTTACCTGATAACGTGTAAGCCCTGATGTCCATCCCAGATGACTTCATTTGACTGCCCTACTGAAGAGCTTTGTGAGTGGACGGTACCAATATCTAGTACTTTAATAATAATAATAATTTGCTTTATTCCAAAACAGTACTTGTAATACAGAATGGAATTCTCAGCACTTTACTACAGTATTGTATCCAGTTAGTACATTATCAATAAATAAAATTCTAAATAGATTAAGGTAATCTCACTTCATTATGACAACAACATATTGGCATGTCGGCAGTAAAGCCAAAAATTGAACAGGGTGTTTGAAGGTGTTAGAAAAGTAGATGCTTGCAAATTTTCTGGAGTAAGCGGAAGAAAGACACAAAGCAGCACATAACAGAAAAAAAATAGAAAGAGAGAAAAGGAAAAGAAAGAAAGAAAAAAACGTTGTACCTATGAATGATATGATTTGGAAAGACGAGATCCAGTTGTTCTACTGACTATTTAATAAGTTGAAGGTTTCACGCCTAATGCTTTCTTTGTCGCACAGAACACGAGTTAAGTAGAGTATGGTTGAGCTTTTGTACTAACTGGTGTGAGCATATAGTTTTCTATATAGGTTTCTGGTCCTGCCTGATGAGATACAAGGGGAGAATTGTGAATGAAGAGGGTGGTGTGAGTTAGATAGAATGGATTTAGCCCGTTTTTCACATGATTTTCTAACTAATATTCTGGTTAATGATGAAATCTACATTGAAACTAATAAAAATTCTTACATAAATTAAGATATGAACTCAGGAAATTTATTAACACAGAGATTTCTTGTGAGATATGAAACTGAAACAGTTTTTGTTTACCGACTAGGGTGTCACTCACAATACGATTGTTTCTTTGATGAACAGATATTCAGTAGTTGGTTGGTATACTTATTAATTGTTGAATATTTAGAGTTCTCATAGAAGTATAAGTATCCACAATACAATGCGACGAATTTTATTCCCTTTTTTTCTCACACCGGTTCACAAAACTGAATTTTGATTTTCTAGGTGTGAGGTAACAACATACTTAATACTTGTTAGTGTGGTTTTTTTTAAATCAGCTGTGCAGAATATTTTTAACTCTATCTATTATATAACATACCTTCAGAAAACAAGACTTCTATGGACTGAAAGTCAATAAAACACTAAACTTAGTGATATTGTGGTGAGAGCAGGCCGTGAGAAAATATGAGCAAGGCTGATTCAACAACCAAATACAGCAAAGTTAACGTGGCAAAATATGATTCGCAGATAGAGAACTCTATTTGTCGAGGAATCCCAAAACAACCAATCAGAAGCCTGCGTTTGTCTGCCCAACTTCTGATAAACAACCAATCAGATAACTGCGCTTGTCTACTTGCATAAGCTATAATAATGTATGTGAAATATGTATAAATACGTGTTGATTTTCATAATAAAAATATCTGTTGCCTGGCCCTTGTCTTCTGTTGTTACAATATAACTGATAACTTATAGACTGTTATCTGTCACTCACCCTTCGTTATACAGACTATACAGAACAGTCAGACGATAAGACTGTTTGTTCCGGTTAGAAGATAAACCATTTTAGACAAAGGATACATCTTTCAAGATTTGGTGTGATCATGGATCGATGTCAATTAGAGAATCAAAGGCTGAAGGGCCTAGTGATCTGAAGATCCTTAGTTGGATACCCGATAGGGTTGTGGATGAGTTCTTCTGGAGAGTCGCAAACTAGGACGAAATGACTTCGCAGTACCTCTTGGTTTTCAGTGATACATAAATACATCACGAATAACTAATTTGATTAGTTGTATAAGGTTGAATGTCAAAGGATATCCAATCAAATTATGCCAAAATCTTCTACGTCAATAACAAATGGCTTAAATCTTTCTCTTTTGGGTCTTCTCCAATTAGATTAAAATAAGGCCAAATTATGAGTATATAAGTGTATAACAGGGCATTCATTTCAGTGCTTTCGAAATCAATACCTGGCATTCTGTATTATCAATTTTTTCTCAGTATTATAAGCGTATGGACTCAACGTCACCAACAAAGGATTTGTCAATCGAATATAAGTATTCATTTCTATTTTGGAAGACTTAAACCGATGCTTTCAGTAACATATACAACATTCTACGTACTCAAATAGCTACCACTCTTTGTGAAAAGCTGTTTCTTGCTATCTTCAGGTATTTCAGTGTCAATGCACATTGTTCTGTGACTTATTCAACAGGAGTAGTTTTTTCTACATCTCTACTGGGAATGACATTCTCAGGTTTACCACAAAGCCTAAGTTCTATATGTACAATACTCAAATGGCTTTTTAAAGTGAATATATTAGACAAGATATATTTCATTAACTAAATTTGAACTTTCTCATTGACTGATTTGACCGAAGTGCTCTTCGTCAAGTTGACATGTCATCTTCTTGTGCAGATGCTTCAATGATGTTTGATTCTTTAACCTGAAGTAAGTTGGTGGATGGTGGCTAGCAGCAGAATCCAGGGTGCGCATTTCGTCCTACTGGGGGTGGTCGTCAACTGGATGTGCCTGCATTCCTCAGTGAGTTGTAGTGTTCCTTCCGAGACTCAGACCTAGTAAACATAGCTTCGAACGTCAGAGCGTTATCCAGTAGATATGTCAACCTTGGGGAATATGGGTACATCCAGTGACGAGTGTCAACTAGGACGAAATGAGCTTCGTGGATTCTAGTGCTAGTCATCATCCACTAATTTACTTCAAGATATGTTTCTTTTATGCAGTCAAGCCGACTAGTTTCCTCAGTTAAAACAATAAATTACAATGCACAGTACGATGGTCGATAAAATACAAAAGCGAATGGGTCAGGTCACTATTCAGTAGAGCACAGAAAATTTACTTTTAAAAAAGATTGTATGGAGAATAAGACTTTCCTTAAGAGAAGTTTTTTGGAAGCGGGTATTCGGAAAATTTCATGAGTTAATACCCAAGGAAAGAAAGGGATGAAAACAATGCTACAACAATCGAGTAAATATAACTGTTTATTGCATGAAATGCATAAGGATCTAACAACCGACTTTGCTATAACTTATCCAACACGTACAACACTAGTTATGCTGTATATAAACAGAAGGTGGAAAGGTACATATTATAATTCACTTCCAAATGTGCTACCTAATTCCCATGTACGTGCCAGAGTAAGTGCATTGGAAGGGCAGAATGAGGCGAATACAGTTTCTACTCTGAATATATTCCAAGACGACTGAGACTGAAATGTTCTCAGTCCCCTATCAGCACAGCTGCTCCATATCTAATCAATCAAAAACACAAAGTGGCAATTTCGACCACACTTATCAATGCTACTTCACGTTGTTTCGCTGACTGTATTGCTGTCAAGCTACTCAAACCAAATTCATTTATGCCTAAGAAAACCGTGATTAATCTCTGCCTACCCTGGTAACATTCATTCAACGTATTACATAATTTTGTGATTTGTTTCTTGTTATTATTGTGATTAATGTTCGACCCAGGAAATTAAAGTGAATTCATTAGTTTTCAGTCACTTCTAAATGCTTTCTTGCATATATTTACGCAATCTTCTTCTATTATGTTGCTGGTTAATTAGCTTTTTATAGTAAGCTATTTTACAAAACTTTTCGAATCTTCTTCCAGATCTCTTACAAGTAAGTAACTTGTCTTCTTCTCAGTAGCACTGTTTATGCCATCACATTGGACTCTTTGGTATTTCGTAAAATTACTATCTTTATGCATTGTGTGTGCATCGGTGGCACAACGGTTAGGACTCTCGCCGACCGTGCATGTGGTCCGCGGTTCGATCCCCTGCCGGCGCATTTCTTTACCTCGCTAAGCCAGTAGTGAGACTGGTAAAGAGGAAAGGTTGGGCATGAGGCTAGCAATCCTATCCTGTAAAAATTAACACTGCTACAGAAACTTCAAGCCTCTAGCTTGAAGACCTGTGTTCCACTGGAAATATGAAGGAAAAAAAATGCATTGTGTAATCAGAACAAGATGATTTTGAGCGAACAATTGTTTTCGATTAATTCTTATTCAGGCTTTACAGGAGTCAATTCATGTATATTATAATAAAAATAGGTATTAGATGCATGTGAAAATTATATCGGAAACTGTATTGGGGTACATGTATAATATGGCGTGATAGTTCATTATTTACTATCGTCAAATGAACGTTCATAAAATGTACAGTCATTCAGAACATAAGATAAGGTGTGAATTGACAAAAGGTTGACATGCTGATGTATTTATAGTCAAAAGAATATAAGTTTTATTAGGGTGGGTGGGGGTTGAGCTGTATTCAGTGGTGTGCAAGGGAAATGGTCTTCAATTATTGGTTTTGTAGGGATTGTTGTTCGATTGGTTCGAGGAAAATGATTATGAAGATGCGAATCGTCTATTAGACAGACTTAACTCTGTACAGAATCATATTAGTCTAAAATGCGAGGAAGAAAGTCGCAACCAGCTTGGATTTTTAGACATACTTCTGAGTCAAACAGATGATGGCTCAATGAAATGGTCTATCTACAGAAAGCCCACTTGAACAGGGCAATACCTTAATTTTCACAGTTTCTGTCCATTACAGTATAAGAGAGGCTTGGTGAAGTGTCTATTTAACAGGATTCAGCGTATTTGCACAGCTGATGTTATTGACAAAGAAAACGAAATATTGATGTTTACACTTTAAAATTTTTAAACAGGTGTAAAAGTCAACTAGCCTCTAAACCTACAATCCATACCGTCCCTAAGAAAAAGGTTTTCATCAAATTACCATATAACGGGGAAATAAATAGTAGGATTTTGAGACAAAGGTTGAATTCTTAAATAATACTTTGATAAAGCTATTAGCATTAGACAGCGAAACGTCAGTAAAAACAATATCGTTTTGTTTTTCATTAATCGGGAAATACAAAAACCTTTATTACAAAGGTTGAATTCGATCATCCGTAGACCCTACTATGCAGCCCAGCTTGTAATTGTGGATAAAGCTAAAAATATGCTCCACTGCAAACCTCAAAAGTACGCAAGTGATTATTACACATTCCACATAATTTGCCAATTTCCGTGTGTGTATGGACATACATACATAGGGGGAGTAATCGCGCTTTGCACGTGAGGGTGGGAGAGCATATCCTAAAATGGTTAGAGAAACAGATGAATTGTGACAAGCCAATAGATGCAGGTGTCAGACTACCAACTTCGTCTATAGCTAAACATCTAATTGAGATGAACCATAAGATTGAGGTTAACTAAGCCTTTAAGGTCATCTATAAAAACGGCCAAGGGCGTCAACTGAAATACGCTGAGGCTATAGGTATTCATAAACTTAACCCCCCCCTAATGTATTCAAAAACAGTTTGTTATTACTGTTAACCTACCTTGGTAATCCTTATTTGATGGGATTACCAAACGTTTGTGGTAATTATCCTTAATTCTTTTTTGTCACTTTGTTTAATTTAACTTTTCCAATATACATTGACTTGACAAGTAAATGTGTGATCAGTTTGTTCGAAATGTATAGCGCAAATACATCACAATTTTCAGATAATCTCCGTCTTCTAATAACGCTTTCGAAAATGATTACAACAAAATACATACAAACAAATATCAAATAATAAAATAAAGTTCATGAAAATTACTCAGTTAAATAAAATAAAAACAAAAGTACATACTAATGACCAATCATGTTAAGATAGGTAATAATAGTAAATCTATTGAAAACTTCATTACTCTATTTAATCATATTCATTCAAATATTCGAGTGACTTCCGAACTAGAATCGAATAACAAACTCGGTTTCCTGGATATTACTATGATTAGGAGAAATGATGGAACGATTCAGCGCTCTATTTTTCCTAAACAAACATGGACTGGAGAATATCTTCATTTTACCAGTTTTGTTCCTATCCAGTATAAACGTTCCCTAGTGAAATGTTTGTTCTCAAGGGTCCGAAAAATATGCACGAGTGACACACTGATGGATGAGCTTCGACACGTACATTCAGTTTTATTAGCTAATGGTTATCCAATGAGCTTTATCACTTGTCACAGCAAAGAAAAACCACATCTCGAAAAGACAGTTTCTGTACCAAAGAAAGCCATCTTTATTAATCTACCATTCAAGGGCGACTAGATTATGCAGTTGACAACTCAAAGACTTTGATCAGCCATCAAACGCACATTCTACGCCGCATCTCTTTTTCTCACTTGCCGAACATTTTTGATCCCTGTACCTACGATTAAAGGACGAAATTCTGTGAACTCTACTTCAAACTGTATCTACAAGTTCACCTGCAGCTGAGGTGACACCTATATAGGTAGAACTAACGGAATGTTCCAATGTCGTCGAAAAGAACATGTTCCAAAATGGCTACTAAATCATATCGAAAATCCTAACGCGATTAATCTTAATAGAAATCCAGCATCATCCATTGCAAAACACTTATTAATGTCTGGTCACCAAAATAAATATTAATGACTGTTTCACAATTATTTCACATAACTCTAATTCAAGGTTATTGAAGGTGATGGAAGCACTTTGGATTAATCACATACAGCCTAAACTGTGTGTACAAAAATCAATAGACTTCAATCTTCGCCTACCCTGGACTGCATGACCTATCCTAATATGATTGGTCATTAGTATGTGTTTTTGTTTATTTTTATTTAACTGAGTAATTTTCATGAAATATCAAATAGTTTGGTTTGTAAGGATTAGTTATGTTTTACGAGTTGATCACGGATTGATATCAGTTACAGAACCATTGAAAACCAGGGAGTATTGGACAGCTGCTGTTTCATCCTAGTTTGGGAATCATCGGCAGTACGAGCTTGCCTTGTAACCGGAAGGTCCTGGGTTCGAATCCCAGTGGGTGTGTACTCCCGATGATTCCCTAACTAGGATGAAACAACAGCTGTCCAGTACTCCCTGGTTTTCAATGATTCTCTAACTGATATCAATCCTTGGATCAACTGGTAAAATATCAAATAATGGGGAACACTGAATGTAAGTTCAATCAAGGGCTGACAGATATCAAGTGTAATGATAAAATAAAGAGGTTGAATTGTGAACTGTAATCAAACACTAGAGACATAGTAAGCTACGTGTAAATTACAAAATATTGTCACATAATAATGGTAATAGTAAAGTGAACTAGGTGAAAACGAATAAGAAGGCATAATATGAAATGATTATGGCCCTGATTATAGTAGGCCAGAGTAAACAAAGAGGATGAATCTGCTACTTTTGCACACATGGGTCGAGGATTTTCTTAATCTCTATAGCTTCCGATATATCTGAGAGACGTAGTCGTGTGCCTTTAAGCTGACTGTTTGGTATCGTAAACAACTCATCTATTTTGATGTGATGTTCATTATCTACTAGATGAAACAAAATGGAACTGTTTACTGATTTCTCCAAGCCAAAACAGGAACATGTTCACGAGCGCTCAAAGATAAATTCCTCTGAGGTCTATCTATTCAACAATCTCCACATGAGCAGTTGAACATGTATGCATACATTAATGTGGTCATCTTTGGTAATTTATCTTCAATACACTGTATCAGTAGCCACCTGCTTGAGAAACTGATGTGTAGTTCTGTAGCACTGAAAGTTCTTCTACATTCATTTGACAATAATAAATAACGAACTATCACGCCATATTATACATGTACCCCAATACAGTTTCCGATATAATTTTCACATGCCTCTAATGGCTATTTGTAATATAATATTCATGGATTGACTCCTGTAGAGCCTGAAGATGAATTAATCGAAACCACAATTCTTCACTTAAAATCATCTTGTTCTGATTACACTATGGGGATTTTCAATTTATGCATAATTCCTACTTATTGAAACGAAGAAAGTATGTTCCCATTTTCACTAATCCTATTCATACTTTAAGCTGCCTGAAGATGAAGAGAAGCTTTGAAATTCAGTATGTTTTTTTCTACCCTTTTAATTTTTGGGTGAAACATAAGGATTCAAACCTTGAGTTTGAAGTTGCATTTGAGGTGGCGTTGTTTTTTCAGGGTGGGATTACTTGCCTCACACCCAATCTTCCTTCTTTTCCAGGCTTACTTCCGACTAAGGGAGGTTTATCATTGTGTCAAGCAGGAATCATACTCGGACCACGTGCGTGGTTGCCAAGCATTCAGAAATAAAATATGCACTTTTTATATTCCGAATCTTGTTCTTCTTACTTTTACAGAAAACAGCTTTATTGAAAATCCTGACTGTTACATGAAAGTTACCACTCAGTTCTACTTAAGGTTTCTCTGAAGTAAGAGACATTAGAAAAACATAGGCACCAAACAGTCTCATTTCCCCTGGTTTTCTAAATCATTTTCTCATATGGCATTGAATTCTTTTTGGATAGATGTTTTTGCTTCGTGTGAAGTTCTCTGATCATTTTCTTCGTTCTATTTCAGTTTATCTTCAGCCAAGTTCAATTATTATTCGTTTTTCACCTTCCTAAAGGGACAAAGGTTCTACGAGCACCTACCTATTTCACTTTGTTCTCTGTCGTCTCCTTTTAGCTTGCTCCATAAGTGCTTGTAAGCTTCCATCTATTCTTCCCATGATCTTCTTCATGTGAATCTAAAAAGCTCAACTCCTCTTTTCCGATTCAGGTTCCATTCGAGGGCTTACTTGGCGTGTGTTTTCAGTTGAATGTCTCAGTGTAAGCTATCCAATCCATTTCCATTTCGTTTCACGTCTTTGTTGAATAGTAGATTCTTGGTTGATCCGTTGCACCGCCAAAGATCTTTCTTGCCTATCCTTTCTGGCCGGACGACTATCTAACCAACAATATTGAGTCAGTGAAGGGATGTACTGATAAAAGTTTGCAATAGCCTGTTGAAAATACTTTCCGTGACGCATGCACCAATTGACTAAACCATGTAGAAGCATTGACTTAACATCGGTGCTTTTTTTTTCTATTTTGGATCTAGTTCCTTGTATTAAGCGTTGTTGATCTGCGCACTGATATCGTCGAAATAAACTTCTGTCTTGCTTTTCTAACGTTTTCTCGCTTCGGTATAATTAGCCTGACCACCTGTAGTTGAGACGTAGCTTCCCAGATAATTGAGATTAACAGAAATTAGGTTTTCCGGGTATGCCTTTAAAAAGGGATCTGTCTTTGTTCACAGTGTCCTGTACTGTGACATCCCATCTGCTTATACAATGATCCTGAAAGCATGAAATCTAGATTCTAGATTTCATATAAAACTGTTAACTTTAAAATACCAATAAGATTAAGTGGTGTATCCAATAGTGTTAAAGAGATTGTCAAGTATAGTCCTTTTAAATCACTCATTTTTATCCTTCAGGTTCCCAGTGGGACATAGGGCTTCACGCTAGTGGCTTGAATTTTCTGTAGCAGAGTTTAATTTAACAGGATGGGGTTGCTAGCCTCATGCCCAACCTTTCCTCTTTACCAGTCTCACTACTGGCTTAGCGAGGTAAAGGAGTGCGTCGGTATGGGATCGAACCCCGGGCCATATGTGTGGTCAGTGAGCACTCTACCTCTGTGCCACCGACGCAAATCAAATCACTCTATTATTACTTTATTCCTTTGCGTTCTGAGTGAAAACTAGAGCCTCAAGTTTGAGCTCTGAAGCTTCAGCGGCAGTGATAATTACTTTTGCTAGCCTCACACTCCACCTTTCCTGTTTACAGGGCTTATTACCTGCAAAGCATGGTTTAGAAGTGAGTCGGGTGTGAATGAATACGCGGACTGCCTGCGTGATCAGTAAGCATTATATCACTGAACCACTTATGCGCAAACTTGCTTTCTGAGCTAGTTAGACTGCCTGCAGTCCATTTTTTCATTTTATCCTTTGGAAATTTAAGATTATGTACCAAAATATATCTCTTTGAATACAATCTTCTTAGAAGAATGTTTTAAACTTACACGTTGAACATTCACCTCATAATTTAACCAGTATTCAGATTTTCAACTATTTTGATGGGTGCTCTCTTTACTATCCACAATATAGGTCTTAACCTGAAGTAAGATCAATAAACTGAGCATACCTACAGGGTTCAACGAACTATGACTTGTTCTTTTTCATATCCTTTGCTTCCAACGCTAGAATATAATCTACTAAATATAGAATCACTGACTTAACATCAGCGTTTTTTATATTTGGGATCTAGTTCCTTGTATTGAGTGGTGTAGATCTGCTCTCTGATCTCGTCGTGTTGCTGACGAGTGCCAACTAGCACGAAACCTAGGTCGAAGGCTTCCTGCCGATTGCCTCCAACCATCTAATATCATCAAATATATTAAACTATTAAGTCGCTGAAAGCGTGTCCTGTGTACCAAAGCGAGACATCAAACGTAAATTCAATCGTGGTTACATAGTTGAAGGCATTGAGATTTAGTGCTTGCTGGCACTCGTCTTCAAGGCGTTTCTGCAGTCTTGAATAGACTTTTATTCCTTTTGAGATTCTTAATCCAGTCACACAGTGCTTCAATTAGAGACATTTCCCCCTGAGTTGTTCGGCCGCACAACTGACTCCTGTAGGACTGTAATGGATGCTTTGATTGGACTCTCAGTGTAAACTAATGTCGAGCAACTAGTCCTTTGTTCAGTGCAAACTGAACAATGTGGCCACCATGACAGGCGGCTCACCATCATGCTGAACTATGAATAACCTGCAATCGTTGAACAACAGTTCAGAGTACACCAGGATGGCTAGCCACTTAGTATAATGGCTACATTGTAAACTTGAATATTAGAATTCAGTCTGCATTAAATGAAAGATTAGGCGAATGATATTGATTACTACCTGGTGTAAAATCAAAGTACAAATAGTATCAGAAACATTTCTTTCTCAACACAAATTTAGAACATAAAACAAATGTTAATAAAGCAGGATTTAATGAATTCATCAGATTTTAGTGAGACTCTTCAATTGAACATCCCTCATACAGTGATATGTAATAATAAATTGTATAATGAGAAATACATTGAGATATATGTGACTTATAATAAAATTAACCACTATGAATCAGTCATGCAAAATGACGATTGTCAATGTTTTACTGGTCAAATTCAGATAGATGAGGGGGTGGATAGAGTATGTTGGTTTACAATTAGGAGTGTGATAGTTTAAGGTTCAGTTTCATCTTCTATGGTATCCCTGATTGTGATCAACTGCATAAGGTGGAAGGTCGTGGGGCAGTGAGAAGACAGGAGTATGTTCAGCCGACAAAAAGACCCTAGAAGATTTGGACTTCGTAGGACGATTTAGGTCTAGTGTCATACAAACTGGATGGTTGACAGGAGAAGGAGGCAACGAAGACACGAGAACAGGTGAATATAGAGAAGACAGGGGTGATGAAGATACCTAACCAACAACGACAAACACTAATCCCTGTCAAAGGGATTAGTCTAAATGAAATCACTTCTCTCACTTATCGCGGCAGTATCGCTTCAACTACAGAAGGGACGGATGAAGATGTTAAAGCTAGACAGGATCAAACAAGCAAAAGGGGTCGCTATCAACCCGCAGTAAGTGTGAAAATCTACTGCTCTCTAACTTAGGAACAATATTCAGATCTTCAATACCAATGTCAAGCCAGTGGTGTTTCTATATGATTCAGAAACTTATCGCGTCATGAAAAACATGTCCAACATGGTTTCATCAGCAGCCGTCTTAGCTGGCTTTATGCTAAAGACCAGTTGGCCATCCAAAAAGGAAGAGCAACAAGGAAATCTGGTAACCATGAATCTGTTACCAGACAAATATTTCGAAGGAAATGGAGATCGATTCGACACACACTGGATAGACCGATGAGTGACATTAAGTGACAGTCTCTTGAGTGGTACCCGAATGGGTTAATGACGACTTGTTCTCTGGGGATAAATGGGGGAGATCATGTGCGCAGGAGATTTTCATCTCCTGAAGAGGACTGCGGAAAACAGCATGAAATGGAGATGCTATGTTGAATTCCTATGACTGACACGAAACCTAAGAGAATAGTTATAAATAATACACCACTATTATAAACAGTTGATTGTCAGAGAGAGCGCTTGAATATTTCAGGAATTGCAAATTGAATACAAACACAATCAACACTAACTACCTATAATTGAGTCACTTATATTTATCAGAACCAAGCTGTCATTCATACAGTATACTGTCTACTGAGTTAGTTAACATTTGCATCGAATTACGTTCCAGTGGCCGAATGGTCTGTGGCTTGATCTCCTATGCGGTGTGTACTGATGAGGAGTCCCAAAATCAACATGAAACCTGTGTCCAGTAGCCTATACCGGTTTGCAGTGGTTCTCAAATTGAGGTCAATTCGTAATCAATCTGGAAATCAGTCAAATCCCTGGAAACCAGCACTTGAAAATTCTAGTGCTCGCTAGTGACTGACTACAGGATGAAGTTATCTGAAATTCTAATGGGAAGTCATGGCCGGTGGGCTTAGCCAAGTTGGGCTTCGGGAAAGATATGCACTGCTGATATTGACCGCACTCATTCTATACATTCCGAATTGGCATAGGTTTGACTTGATGGAGCATTGGATTCCCTACCAGTGGCTGGATGGTCAACGAGCTCGACTTGTAACATGAACGTCTTGGTTTTAATCCTTGATGGTTTTGTGCTGATTAATCCCAAACTAGATCAAAATTGCTGTGCAATAATCTCTATTGGTTTCCATGGTTCTCGAAATAAAGTCACTTTGAGATCAAACTTTAGAGCAGTTCAATCAATTTGAAACACTAATTTAGTCAAATATTCCTTGTTTCAATAATTCAAAAAAAGATTTTTGAATTTTTATCTGTATTCTTATATTCATTATGAATATCTTGCTAAACTCATCTCGTGTTGTTTTTCTGTTCAATGATTCATAATTTGTTTTAAATTGTTGTTTAAAATAGACTGGTGCGGGGTTTAAATATGCCGCCAACAATTATTCAATTATATATATAGTGAAATGATTTTAAATACAATATGGTATGATATGTATGTATATGTTTGTTTGTCAGTGTGTGTATGACTGCATTCTCAGTTCACATGCATGCATACATACAGACACATACATTATTCTACTTGCTAAATAGCTTTCATTTGAAAGGAATATTCAGTTGTCAAAGTAACTGTCAAATTGTTTTTTTTCTTAATTACAGAAAGATTCTACCATGAAATCAGTCATCATAAAGCACATGTTGTTATGTGGTACTGAAAACTGTTATTTATGAAGATGCAACTACAACACAGAATAAAAATGAATGCCCACGCACACACGCACACACATACACATGACACAGCGTACACGATCATTCATACAACAAATGTCTTCTTTTGGTATTGGATATTCTTTCATTGTTTTTCGTTAGATTTATTTTCATATTATTAGTGTTATAATGACTCTTAACTCTTTTAGTACGTCGTGAAAATTCAAGTAATTTTATAATTGATAGATCGATTATTTTATTTGAATAGTAAAGCAGATTGGTGACGTCATATACTTCATATACTGTAAATGTTAGCCTTGTTTCTTTTAGTGTATAAGGTGCCGTTGAAATACATTGCACACATATATGATTGTCTCCATAGGGGTCGAGATATATCTCACTGCCTAGTAGTCTACCTACCACGGTACCAAAATAAATCTAGACCTGAAATTAATAGATAAAACCGAGTCAACTCAATATTAACTGAATAAATGTCTAACCCACCTGAGGATTTTTGTTTAGGTGTTTTAAGTTTCGTTGTAATGGGTGTGTTTCTCACCAGACTCAAACTACATTTTAATGCCCTTTCGTTGGGCTGTTAACACGAACAGACTCTCAGTACATAGTTCAACTATACTAGCCAGATAAGTTCTAAAATAATTTCCTTAAATACCTCTAAATCTTCATTCTACTGAAATATACTACTCATCACAGGATATTCCTAAATAACTGAGTCATTTTGACTTCTGATTTGTTGTCGATACTTAGAAGTCAGGTGGAGTGCTGAATGATTGCGTAATTAGGCATATTAAGATTAAAGCTGGTATAGCCTGGTTAGTCACCAGCTTAACCAGTACCTTACAGACTTAAGCCTATAGCTTCAAGACAATAGTTCCTGGCATCGAATCCCGTTGAGATTTATTCTACCTTGGCAACTAAGTAGTAGTACCGACCCTCACACAATAAGTGAAACACACAGACAAGTACCTGAAAAATCTATTTAGAGAGACTGTGTAATTTAAGTTTGGTGTTTGTTAGCATATGTCACTAAGATGTATTTGCAATCTTGAAGGGAATCATATCCCTTGTGAGATTCCAACTCAGATGCCCAAGTGCTGCAGAGTTATTCAGGTTCACGATTGACCCACCGTAGGACTGTAAGGGATAGTTTGCTTGGAAACTAGGTGGCAACTAATGTAATACGTCTGATACTTAGTTTAATGTGGACTGAATTCTATCAATCAACAACAGCCTTAGTGTAAATGTGAGTAAAACTGTTCTCTCTAGTAGTCATCAAAAGTCGTTGATTTCATTACAGTAGAATTGATTAATTTATCATCACTTAATGCTAGCTAGAAAAAAGATTAAAGAGAGATACGTAAATGATACGTTTATAATCTGTGATGAAAAATGTGATTTAGATTTGCTCCTCAAAACCTTCAACGCAGCGCATTCATCAGTAAGATTCACCTTAGAACGCGAATCGAACAACTCATTTCCATTCCTCGATGTACTACTCACCAGAAGACACGACTGTACGATCCAAAGGTCGATATACCGTAAGCCAACATGGACTGGACAGTTTATCAGCTTTCAGAGCTTTGTTCCACTGATCCGAAAGAGAAACCTGGTACGTACATTGTGTTCAAGGATAAGAAAAATCTGCTCGGAAGACATAGTAGAGAAAGAATTAAATTTATTACATGAAACTCTACTAGAGAATGGGTATCCACCAAGATTCGTCGACAGAAACATGAAGGAGAAGCCTCCGGTGTCAAACATCACAATAGTTCCTAAGAAGACTCTCTTCCTGAACCTAGCATTCAAAGGTGATATCGCAGCGGAAATTCTCAGGAACCGCCGATCAAAAAGTCTGAAGAAGACATTCCCAACAGCCACTCTACGTATAACATTTTCCTGAAGACAGTTAACCCAGTCTAACGCTAAGGACAAGATACTGCTTTTGGCCACTTCAATTTACTTGCTCGTGTGGAGCAAAGTATATCGGCCGTACGCAACATCAAGTCCACAAACGTATTTTGGAACACTGCCCAGCTTGGTTAGCCAGAGGAGAAAAGAAGAATAGCAGCAGCTTGATCCTCGAACACCTTGTCATCTCCGGACATCGAGCACCCCCACATGAATACTTCCCAGTGGTACATAGAGTCCCTCAATATCGTACAAAGGGACTTCGGATACGTCATTTGTACATAGCTGAAGCATTAGCTATTCGAGATCTGAAACCGGACCTGTGCATACAAAAGTGATACATACATTCTCTGGCCCTACCGTGATCAGAGTAAAGTTCTTACTATAATTTTGTTTCTTTCTTTTAATATGTAAGTTAACTATTATCATTATTGCTATGATTATTATTATTGTTCTAAATACTTTTATTATCATTATTATTCCCATCATCCACATTTTACTACCAATCTATTACTGTTTATTAATAACACTGGTTTTTCATACAAATTTTATATAAAACACTATCGCCTTTCCACTAGTTCCTGTCGATTCTATACGAGCTTATTAATTAGTCATTATCTCACATTTGTTAAGACATACCAACTTCTGTCTTCTTTCTAACTTACAATTAGTCATCCCTTCTTACACCTTACATTATGTAACACAATTTTTCAAGGACAAAGTTTATCAGTATCTGATTGGTCTAAAGATTTCTGTCTTAATTATAATTACGATTGTACAGCTCATGAAAATGAATCGTCGAAAAGATTAAAAGCCAATGACCAATGGACAACCACTTTGTTCTGATTTATTGCAATCTTAGTGATTTCAGCAGGTCATCATGCATTCTTCGTTACTATCCCACCCTTATTCTTTCCTATGCTTATAAAAAAAAAGAATATGCAATATTACTTAGGTCTTTCAAAGTTGTAGATAAGGTTAGCGGGGTGGTCTCGACCAAACTCACTGGCACTATTGTTGATAAACAATTGAATTCATCAGAGTACATGAGTTGGGTCGTCTTGAAGAATACTGAACACACACGTTTCCATTACATCCGTCTCCTTTCATTTCTTCGGGAAAAACTAGAAGGATTAGCATTAAAACAATGGTGGCTCAGGAGAAGAACGGTCGTGAACTATGCATGTGTCTTTAGTTTGATTCCTGGCCAATGCACTCCTAAATATAGCCTAGGCGACAGTAGGTCCGAAAAAGGGTGAAGGTTGGGTGGAAGGTCAGCAGTCTCAGTCCGTAAAAATAACACAAGCCAACATTGAAACCTCAGAGCCCAAAAGTTGAAGGCCTATATTTCAAACAGTAGGCAAAAGAATGAAAAGCCCAATAACAGTTATGCTCGTATTTTAATTGAATTTTAGATCTTCTGGTCGATTGGTTGGACCGAAGTGCTCGGTCTCGGGTTGACATGTTGGCTTCTTGTGCAGATGCTTCGACGATGTCTGGGCATTTAATTAGTATTTAATGGGTGGTTGGTAACTAGCAGTGGGACAAGAGGTAGCTCTTATGGTCCAAGTGGTCTAGTGGATAACGCTTCGGCGTTTGAAACTATGGGTACTGACTCCTAGCCTCGGTGGGAACATCATCACTCACTGAGAAATCCAGGTACATCCAGCTGACGAGTCCCAAATAAAACGAAATGGAAATCCTGGATTCCACTGCTAGTCACCATCCACCATTTAAATACTAGTTGTGCTCGTAAGCCCGAAATTTTAAAAATTCAGCTAGATATTATGAAGCGTAAGTGATATGCGAAGAAAAGAATATCAGAAAAGAACTAAAAAAACTATTTTGTAACTTGTAAGTAAACAGCTACATATTTCTACAAATCACTTATTTATTGAATACACAAATACCTTTTTATAAATTTGAAGAGAGAACGAACACATAGTGAAGCAGAGCAACACTGATCCATTCTGTTATGTCGATTCTCTTCAGCTACTTCATGGAACCTGAAACATGGTTATTTTCATTCCATTACGCTCCCAGTAGAACATAGGGTTTCAGGCTAGAGACTTGAAGTTTTGGTAGCAGTGGTGTTTGTTTTTAGGGAATGGGGTTGCTAGCCTTATGCCAAACCTCCCCTCTTTACCAGTCTTATTACTAGCTTAGCGAGGTCATGGAGTCCGTCAGCGGGAGATCGAACCCCGAACCATATGTGTTGTTGAAACATTGTTAGTTAGTTGTAATACAATCTGAACATTATTTTCCTTTAAGGTTCCTAGTAGAACCTAAACTGTGAATTTTTAGTAGTAGTGGTGTTTTCTCCTTGGGTTGGGTTTGCTATTCTCTTTTCTAATCTCCATACTTTACAAGGATTATAGCCGGATAGGCAAGGTTGATGAGTGAGTCGGCCAGGAATCTAACTCAGACAACTTACGTGGTTAGTGAACATTCTTGTACCGAACCACGGAAGTACACAGTTTTAACATACTTTTTCTTATTACTAGAAGTCAGTCATCCAGTTAAGGAGTTTGTAACACTGACACAAGGAAATAGAACATAAGTTATCCCAAAGTATTCCGAAGATTTGTAGACAGGTGGATGATTTTCTTGTGGTTGCGTTCTCTGAGCTGGGTGATTTAACTGTGGGGTTTTCGTTATCCCTATTTTGGACAGCATCACTGCAAACTTCAATATGCAGTGAATCTTTTTTTTAAGTTATACATAAATGATATAATATTAAAAATGGGAATATTTAAAGATAAATGATATAACTGCATCCCATGACAACCTCTGTTATGATTGGTTATCGTTTTCCATCAGTATTGATCATTTTTACTGACTTGAGGTGTAACTCTTTTGTTGTGTGACTTATCACTTATTAGTTGACACATTTAATCTATATTAATGTGTCTGTTAATCACCAGTTCGTCTGATTATCAGGCTTCTAGGAATTCTCAAGCAATTTCGGTGTTTCCACTATTCAGAATTTCAACATTTTCCTAATAAAACTGGAGTTCATAGTTTTTGTTATGTACTCGTCGCCAAATTATTATTATGTACTGGTCGAGAATTTAACAGTCGTGACGCAAGGAAGACGGAAATCAGAAGACCACTAGGTTTGCGATGATACTTCTATTTTCCAAACACAAGGAGAAGCAATAAGTGGTATCACACCAAAGTAAGTAGTCACAAGATTGTGAGAACGAAATATATATATGACCGTTCAGACAAGTGTGTGAACAAATCAATAGACAGTCTTAACATGAATGGCTAATTATAATGAAGTATCGATCCATATATACATAGCGAAATATAGCAGACATGTCAACAACCACACATAATATGGATATATGTCACCAAGCAACGGACTGTCAACAAACACTCATATTATATATAATATAAGGGGAATATACATTGTTAAAGGAGACAGGTTCATCAAAGTGAAATGGCCACAGACTAAGCGAGCAAACAGAAAGAGAGACCACCATACACACACATATACATATATGGGTACATATCAGTTTTCTACATGCATTGATATTAAATAATAAATATCGTGTCTTTTCACAGCTAGTTTATGTTCTTCAACTCGGAGTTGAAGGCGATGCTAACGATGACAAATATAGCGCTTATCACAATTCATGCAATTCATTTTGTAGATGGTTTGATTTTTTGATTTACAGGTTGATTCCACACTGTGTTTTTGGTACAAGTATGGAATTTTCAGCATGGATATCGGTAGCCCAAATTTTGCAGGCCGACCATAGATATCAGGTGTGCGTCGGTATGGGCTCGAACCCCGGACCATATGCATGGTCGGCGAGAGTCCTAACCCCTGTGCCACCGATGGTGTTGATATTGTCTTCTTTTGCTCTTGGATTGGTTTTTTATTTTGCATATTATTGAATTAAATAGTCGTATTTGTTTGTGTACTACAACTTTTCTGAATATTTTTAGTATTCTAGGTGTTATTTCAGAAAGTTTCTCAATGTACGGTAGGATGAATTTTCTTTTTGTTTCACAGGGTGGTTTCTTTCTGGTTGTTTGATTCGAATTTAGACATTTTTTTGATGAAAGTGTATGAATGGTAAACATTTCTTTTCTGTCTTCTTGACCAATGGAGTTCTACAATGCGTTAGAACTCTTTTAAACAATTTTTGCCTACAATATCTTTTTGTAAGCCACTGGAGTATTGCTGTTATAGTTTAGTATTTGATATGTGTGTGTTGATTTCCTACATACTTGTGTTTCCAGATTTCCTGTGTTTGTTCTCTTGATTATGACGCCTAAGAATAGAATTTTGTTGTCTAATGTTTCTTCTCTTGTGGATTTAATGTCTTCAGATATGTTGTTTATCAATTTTTAAAGTATTTTAAAGCACTTCTTTTAACTTCTACAAATACATCATCAACACAATGTGTATGCGTTTTCAGTTTGAATATGGACAGAGCTATCAATGCTGGTGTTTTCATAACGATTTCAGCACTTAGTCCTCATATGCGTGACTCCATCTGTGTTTCTTTTTTCTGTTCGTATATCTGATTATTGAATTCAAAATATATTAATAAAGCATAATTGTTTGAGTTCCATCCATTTTAAATATCGCGGTTTTGTGTGTTCATCACTACAGATTAGTTGTTGCATAGTTTCTTTTACTAATTTTGACCCTATTGATGTGTACAATACCTTGACATCAAAAATCATCGTGATTTCATTGTCATATACTTGAATGTCTTTAACTTCCTCTGATGATTGGTTTGGTACACCTGTAAAAAAGGTTACATGATTCTGTTAGATATTTTAATTTTCTGCAAAATTTTTTGGACAGAATATATGTTGGGGATCCTGATCGTGAAACGATTAGTCATAAGGGAATGTTGCCTGTATATATATATATATATGTTCACCCTTATGAAAAAATAAACAAAAACAAAAAAAATTGAGAGGATTATAAATATAAGATGTACAACAGCAATAAAGGTTGATGTTGTACGGGTGGAGGAAATGGTTTATTTAGTAGTGCAAAGAAGGTTAGTTAGTTCATGCCTAACACTATTTTCACCACATAAAGTACGTACGTGAAATATGGTATAGTGGAATTTTTATACTTAGACGTGAGTGGGGAAGGTCTTTAGAAATGGCTTCTTGTTTTGTTTGAGGAAACATAGCATGGAAGCTAAGGGTAAAGTGAGTGCTCACAGTCTGACAAAATTCCTTTAGCAAATTTGTAGTGTAAAAATTCCACTATACTATATTTGGCATGTGGTGTAAATAGTGTCAGGCATGAACTAACTAACCTTCTTGCACTACTAAATAAACCATTTTCTCCATCATTGTACCACCAAGCTTTATTCTTATTGTACTTCTTATATTTATAATCCTCTCAACTTTTTGTTTTTATTTATTTTTTTCATAAGTGTGAACATCGTTTAAGCTGTATTATAACTGTTAATTTTGTATTTCCCCCCACTAGACTATATCAACAGAACATTAGATTCAATACTCTGTAGCATGCTACGATTTTCAAACTGAATCGACAATACTGTTTGAAACAAACTCACTGTTATTATTATTATTATTTAATATTCTCAATTCGTACTTTGGATATTTTTGACTTAATATCGTAAACGTGAACAAATTCCTCTGGTTAATTTCTTTTTAATTTTTAATTTTATTTATATTTTAAGTAAATCAGATGCGGTATTGCGACAAATGCTAAGAATTCCATTCTGTATTATAAGTACTGTTTTTGGAATAAAGTAGATTTTATATATATATATATATATATATATATATATATATATATATATATATATATGGTGCATCGGTGGCACAGCGGTCAGGGATTAGGTCCCCGATCGATACACTCCTTCGTCTCGCTAGGTCAATAAGAAGACTGGTAGAGAAAGAAGGTTGGGCATGAGGCTAGCAACCCCGTCCCGTAAAAATAAATATTTCCAAGTATTGGTTTTGTAGGGATTTTGTTTGATTGTATGGAGGATTTCATCATGAGCTGACATCAGTTAGAGAACCACTGTAAAACCTGGGAGTACTGGAGAGCTGTTTCGTCCTAGTTTGGGGCTCTTCATCAGTACGCACCCACCGGGGTTCTAACCCAGGACCTTCTGGTTCTACGAGATCGCCTTGTAACCAGAAGGTCTTGGGTTTGAATCCCGGTGGGTGCGTACTGATGAAGAGTCCCAAACTAGGACGAAACAGCTCTCCAGTACTCCCAGGTTTTACAGTGGTTCTCTAACTGATGTCAGCTCATGATGAAATCCTCCATTCAATAAAAATAAATACTTCAAAGCTCTAGCTTGAAACACTCTTTTGTACTGGTAACGTAAACGAATAAAATTTTAAAATAATAATAATATATATGTATATATACATATGCGAATCCGTAGAGTTTAAATGATAACCATTTATGACCAGTATTCATCGATTAATGCTTTTAGATAACGTAAGAATACTTGAACAAGTTTGGTAATTGATCCATCTTTTGTTTCCTTGATATCATGTTAACAATTGACCTTTATAATCATTTTCATGACAATTTGAAAAGACTGTTTTACTGTACAAGTTTTAATTTGAGGTCACTAATAATACTTCTTTACTAGCCTGTCTTTTTTCTATCAATATCCTCTTCTTAATACATTATTCTATTTTTATTTTCTCTAAAGTATCGGCTGTTTTAAAAAAATGTTTTCTCTTTTTCAGCATAGGGTTTGGTATTCTACGCATGAGTAACTATCTCTCAAGTGAAAAGGACAAAAGTACTGGAATTTATGCATTGACATCTTTCTATACTCTCTCTCACCTCCCCTCTCTCTCTCCACACACACACACACTGTACTCTAGTTTCCTTTCTACATTATTCTCTATTTGTATCCTTTTTCCCTAAATACACACACATACACACAAACACAGGAAATAGAAATGTGTCAATCAAGGATTCAATGGAATAAAAATGTATTATTATTTTGTTCAAATTTCAAAGGTTCTAGTTTGAACATATTCAAAATCACTATAGCAATGTAAGCGGCACAGAAATCAAGGTTTATCTTGTAAGTTGTAGATTTTTAAAAAAAAGTACTCTAAAAGTGGGAATACTACGAAATCAGAATCTGTGAATAAAGATTAATTGAAATGATCTTATATATGAAAGTGAAGAAAAAGTGAAAAGAGAAATGGGAAATGACCTTCAGAAGATAGTGAATAACACTAGTTGTTAATGTCACATTCGTTTCACTATTTAAGGTATTCACTTCAGAAGGCGTTTCCGATTTCACCTTTTTTGGCATACAATATAACATATAGTCAGTTTTAGGAACACTTCTACAGAAATGGGTTCCTTTGATTTAAATCGTGACTAGAAATTCAGAGGTAATTTTTATTCTTGCGTTCATAAAATCATGATCATGAACTATAAAAACGCCCATAAAGGTGGACTACATTGAAGTTACCAAATCCCCGGGTATTTAGCTTCCACAGGGAACTGGTCACACATACAGCCCTTGAGATACGTTAGTGTATGTGGTTATTTGCGACGGAAACTGAGCATTTAGAGCATTACCAAGCAGCTGAACTAATTCTATTTCTAGTATTACTGGGCGGAACCTTAGCACTTTTCTACCTGTGCATCTACGGACTCGTTTCATCAGTGCTGTATAAGTGGATTTCATCCACATTGCGGGACCACAAACTGAAATAAGCTAAGCTTGACCGCATTCCCATCAATAAAATCCACTCAGACCGTAATCAAGCATCTTAGCTACAATATTTTACAACAGAATGAGGGACTCAAGCGAAGAAAGTTCAGTCTTTACGCTAATCTGCCAACGTTGTCTCATTCTGTCGGATATGCAGACAGTCAAAGAGCTATACTCTTATTACATCCGGTCGGATCAAGTGACACCACATCAGGTATTCCTCAGGGCTACAGAAAATCACTCTCACTGCTCACAAGACTTGGCTTGGTCCTAGCAGTTTAAGACCTACCTAAGAAACAGCCACAAGGCAGTATCACACATCTATCACAAAGAACAGGGTCTAGTACCCAGACAAGCACCTTTAAAAGAGCCATAATTAAGTTGTAGTACAGTTGAGTATCGCCAGTCATATATGTTTAATTTTCTATGAGATTGATTTATGGTTCAAAGAGGGTCTGATCGCACCATTTACTTACTGAAGCTTAAAATCTTTGTTCATTCCTACTGGAAAGAATGTTGTCGTGATTTGATAAACATCATGAATAACGTCCAGACACCCAACTGTTACTTGTGACTTGAAGATCTAATGGCAGGGCCTATCTAAATTTAGGCCACTATTCTTAACTGAAGTAATTTGAAAACCTCTGTATTTTCAGCTAAACCAGTCAAGGTACACTACCTAATGAATTCAACCATAAATCAGCAGATTTGACCTCTAGAGATTAAATCACCTTAATATTACGCATAAGAAATGCTGGCTGATATGTACAAACAGCAGGTGTTTCTAACGCATACTAGTCTACATGTCACTGAGTTTTACACTACACGAATTAGTCTTGAATGGACGCTGAATGTGATGAAACTAAAATCGACAATAAAATTTTGTTAAAGTGAATACCATTTCATTAAACAATTACAAACAAACAGTTAATGCTTATTGCAAAAAAATGACATTTTGAACCAAGAAAAGCTGACAATCACATGAATCACATGCAGTAAAAGTAGAAGCAAAAGTAAAAAAAAAACCATGACATATATCAGGAGCAACTTTGCATTTCTTTTTCTAACCCAAAAATAATTAAATTTACCGCCAAATATTTTAATCTATAAATTTAAACAAGCAAATTAGATTAACTGTAAAAAAATAGTTTTTAATCACATGATTCAATAACATGAACATTATTTAAAATAGGCGAAGCAATTTAAAAAATATTACTACTCAGTTTATTATTGTCAATTATTAGGAACTTTTTAAAAATTTGGGAAAACATATATGTGAAATAGGTGTTAGATGAATTTCTTTTGTAATCTTTTCAAAAAATGAGCTGGAATTTTCAGTACGATGCTTCTGAATTCGTATTTTTTTGTTGAATGATTTGCTAAGTTTGAGATTATCATTCATGATTGGCATCTTAGCGGTCCACATCTTTGCTTAGTGAAGCTGGCGTCCCTCATGGTGGGCTGTACTTTCTTTATTTCTTTTTATATGACTTACCGTATTTATGTAAAGCTTATTTCCTAGATATGCTGATTATTTGAGAATTTCTGTCCCAGTTGTTCGGGCATTCAATTTTGTTCTGATATGAATAGTCTCTTATCTGAAATTAACAAAGCGTCTGATATAAATGGTCTTGAACTGTGAACCACTCTGAATGCGAGACTGTTAATTTTAGCAGTTTCAGGCATGAACAAGACTTGTGTGAATTGATTCATTCGCATAATTCTTGTGATATTAACGACACTGTGGTAGGAAATGAATCGAATAATACCTGTCTTGGCATCATTTTCTTTCTAAAAACTCCTTCTTTTCGACTTACTACAAAAGGAAGCTGAGACTTTCTGGAATAATTTAATCTCTTCTCGTACAACTTATTGATTTATGTATTCTACCTATTCTTTCCTTTATTATTCTCCTACCTATCTACTCGCGCGTCGAGCCCTCAAGTGGAACCCGAAAGGGAAGAGGCGGGTGGGTCGTCAATGCAAGGGTGACATGGAGGAGATCGTGTGAAGAGGACTTGAAACAGTATGGACTAACATGAATGTAGGTGAAAAGTACAGCAGAAGACAGAAGTGGCAATTGGAGACGTGGAGTTGAAGCCCTGTGTTCCACTAGGAACCCAAGGGGACAATAATAATATCTGTCTAATCTCTTCTCGGCTTCTCACGAAGGTCTATGTTATATTACACAGAACTGTGAAGGGTGTAGGCAAGTTTAATTGTGTGTTTTTAATCCAAATAACTGACATAGTTTGTGAAAAGTATATATGTAAAATTCTCAGAAAAATTGAAATGATTAATTCTAACGTTTAGTTCGGCAATCCAATCCGAACTTCTTCAGGAAAATTAATCAAAATTAACATAGCAGGGGTTTATATGTAAAAGGATATCTCTTTTAATTTTTAAAAACTTTGTCTAATCATATGAGTCAGGATACACTTTAAACAGAGTGTGCTTTTCATCAGATTACCTTCGACTAAATGTTCATGGTTGTATATAACTGAATATGAAAATATATGTGCATATGCCATATACAATGGTGTGTGTATGTGTATATGGGTAGATAGTTGCAAAACATTTGTTTGCTACTTTATAAGAAGACATGGACAATTGGGAGTTTAGAACAGGTATGATTAATTAGTGATGCATATCCATTTTCTATTTATCAATCAGGATTCACCATGCATCAGCTAGCATGATACCTTCACGTCTGTTCAAACTATTGTGATTCACCCGAGTATGTAGGGCTTCCGCAGTCAGCTTTTCTTTATACTAACCAGAGCCTTTCTGTAGAACCTTAGTCCTATAGAAGCTGATTTTGTGTTCTGTTTCTATCGAATGCAGTGCAAACTCTGACCTATTTTCTAGCTTCGTTAAGTCTTTGGAACCACATTTGGGCATTGTTTGTGCTTTTTCACTCTTACATTCAGCTGTGTGGAAGTTTCTCCTACATATACGGCGTCACAGTCCCTACAATTGATTCGGTTTACACAATTCTGCTGGTTTTCTTATTCTACTTTATCCTTAACCTTCACCAGTGATGAGCGTGAGGTTGGTTGCACGAAAATACACTCTTATATTACGGTCGTTAAGGATTCGCTTTGTCTCATCCGATGTTTCTTTGCGGTAAGGAATTACCGATGTAGTAACCCAATTCTCAGCGACAGGTTTTGATCTATCTTTATCTTCACATTTAAAATATCTTTTTATGAAAGCTTTAGGATAATTTTTTGATTCAAGGGTTGATTGGACCAATTTTAGTTCCTTACTAATCTCTTCCTCCTCAGTAGCTAAACGTTTGGCTGCGTTAATCAGATTCTTGGCCACAGTCACTATGGTGGTAAAGGGGGGTGTGCTGAATAGTAGTCCATGTATCTGTCCGAATTTCTTGACTTTCTGGAAATGTTTATTTTAAATTTACCAACTGGTTTTCTTTTTAGTAAACATTCCAGGAACGCCGAATTCTTCTCATCGGATTCAACTGATATATAGTTGTTGTTAGGCATCGTAATCCTTGCAATTAATTGGCTGAAGTGACATTGTTGGGTACTGGACATCCTCACTCTGTTTCTTCCTGTTAAAGCCAAGAAAAATTTTATGAGAATTTTTGTTTTTACAGCTAAATATGTAAAACTTCAATCACATCTTATTTATCCTGGGTGTTGTGTGGACAGACAAATGTCAGAAACACGTTTATAAACCTACTTTACAATCTGTAAATAAACAGCGAACTACAGGTAAAATTATTAATATTATTACTTATATTACTCTTTTGTTAACTTTCAGTTCTCGAGGTTTTGTTATTTTTATTATTTTATGTAATTTTTCTATTTGTAAAATGAAGTAAATTGTTGTAATATGTATATTTTTTACTTCACGTTCCCCAGTGGAACATAGGGCTTCAAGCTAGTGGCTTGAAGTTTCTGTAGCTGCGTTTATTTTACAGGATGGGGTTGCTAGCCCCATGCCCAACCTTTCCTCTTTACCAGCTTTATTTCTGGCTCAGCGAGGTAAAGGAGTGCGTCACTGGCCGGGATCCAACCCTGGCTCATGTGCATGGTCGGCGAGCGTCCTAACCGCTATACCACCAACGCACATTGTAACATATACAATGGTAAAAATCCCACTCTAAATAATTATTACTGTTTTGAATGAAACGGCTATTACTACTATTTTCTTATCAAGAGAGAGAGAGAATGACAGTGAAGCAGACAGTTGGAGTTCCTGTAGGTAATAACATTGTTATCATAGAGAAATCGATTTTTGCCTTATTACCGGATTGTGTTCAGAATTAACAGAGAGGTGGGTTGATGAGGAAAAGCTACCTAAAACCTAATTTTAATCCCTACCTGGTATGTTTGACTTATTAAAATACTGACTTTGACTCGTAACTCATGCTCCTGAGCCTAAGTGATTGTTACTAAGGGGAAGTTAAACTTTAATAATAGTAATAACAATCTGCTTTATCCCAAAAAACATTACGTATAATGTAATAAGGAATTCTCAGTATTTGTTATAATACTACACCTAGTTTACTCAAAATATAAATAAAGTTAACCACAGGAACTTGGCCATATTTACAGCAGCAATAATTTTCAAAAGTTAGTTTGTAAGGATTAGATTTGTTTTTACGAGTTGATGACGGACTGTTATCAGTTAGAGAACCGTTGAAAAGCAATATTGTAGTACTGGACAGCTGTTTCATCCTAGTTTTCGGAAATCTTCGACAGTATGTACCCACTGACGTTTGAATCCAGGACCTTCCGGTTACAAGGCAAGCTCGTATATCATTCAGTCACTGGGGCCTGATTCAATGGCCAGCCCATGAATTCTAACTTCTACCAATTTGTGATTTAGCGCGACCAAAAAGTGCGAGGGTGGATATCCCACCAATGACATTGGTTGGTGGTGGTGCTAAATCACGAACTGGTAGAAGTTAGAATTCATGGGCTGGCCATTGAATTAGGCCCCAGTGACTGAATGATATACGGCTTTCCCTGTAACCGGAAGGTCTTGGATTCAAACGTCAGTGGATACGTACTGTCAAAGATCTCCGAAAACTAGGATGAAACAGCTGTCCAGTACTCTAATATTGCTTTTCAACGGTTCTCTAACTGATAACAGACCGTCATCAACTCGTAGTAGCAATAATGTCAAAGTGTACAAAGTATAGAATAAAAATGATAATTATAATAATAGTATTAATATTAACAGTGGGTTTGTTGCAAACAATATTATCGAGAAGGTACGGAAGTCTTGGCGTTTTATAGAATATTTAATTTAATGTTCTCTTGATATAGCATTATGAGGGAGAGAAAAAACTAACGGTTATTTCAGAGCTTGAATGGTGTTTAAACTTATGAAAAAATAAACAAAAGATGAGAAGACTATAAATATAAGGAGAATAATAACAGTAAAGTTTGACGATATAAGGATGGAGAAAATTGTGTATTTACCAGTGCCTGACAATATTTCAATCACATAAAACACGACCCAAGTATGGTATCGAGGACGTTTCATACTTAGACGTGAGCACACGAAGTTTTTGAAATAGCTTTTTATTTTACCTGAGGAGATGCAAGGTGAAAGCTGAGGGTTAAGTGGATGCTCAGTCTGATAAAATTCCTTTCTGCAAATTTATTCAATGAAATCAAGTGCCTATCAATGATTACGTCAACGATATGGCCCAATGGGATAGCAGTCGTTCAGCTGACAGTCTTCAGAATTCTAAGAAGCCTGATATAGACACCTAAGAGGTAGAAACGTACTAATGACCTCGAAGTGATCAGTCAACAAGTTAATGAAACAAGATGAATGGCATTACATTGAAGAAAAACTATGTTTATTAAAGTGTTATGGCCTCAGAGAGTATACCCGATGAGTTTTAGTTTAGGTTCGGGAATCTCCCTTACAGATAAAATTTTATTTTGACAAAACTACATAGTGTTATACAGTAATACTAACTGATGACGTTTCGAGCACAATTTATTGCTGCTCATAATCATATCAAGGTTCTCACACAATTTTCTTGCTTCATTTATATAATGGAATTATACTGTACCACAGTGCCCAAGTTTTATCCATATTTCAGTAGGTTAGGTTTCGATTTAGACTAGGAACAGGTTATGGTTGGGTCATCCTATTTAGGGTAATATTAGGGTTGGTGTGAGATAGCTATAAGAGTTAGGTCGAGTTAAAGATAAGCTAAGGTTACTTAAAGGAAAGACTGGGGTTAGGATTTCCAAACTAAATTTGTGTCTTAGAGCTATGGTCACTTCCAAGCTCATGGTTAAATTCGCGCCTCTTCGGTGCTTAAGGTCGAACTCAGCCGTTATTTCAATAATATAGGCACTCGTATGTAAATATGTAGCGGGTTCTCATTCAGTATTTAAATAATATTTAATTTTCTTTAAATAGTTTTTTTTATTATAATTTCATTGCTTTTTACTTCAGTCATTCTGATTCTCCCTTATTGTCTGCTTCCACGTCATTTGTGCACTAACTTTCTTGATGCACAATTTTTTAATTTGGCTCCTACACCTTCTCAGACTTTAGTTCTATTCCTTTTTTGTAGAACACATTGGTATCTAGTATTCTGATGAAGTAAAAAGACTGTTTTACGCATATGCTATGTATATAACAAATGTTGCTGATAAGTAGTTGGAAAGAATAGGTAGAAAAATCGATTTGTTTCAAGTACTTTCAAAAACTAGTAAAACATTCAGAGAATTTAACGTGATGCTTGTCTTGTGAATAATTGATGCATTTCTGGACTGTTATCTCAAAGCCATTAAGTGAAAGTTGATTAATGTTAATTGCTTGAAAGGCAAGAGACAACAGAAGACTGTGGATAAATGAATTACTAACTGATTGGCTCTGATGTCTGCTAATGTAAATCTGCCAATGAGAGAGCATGTAAGTTGCCGAAAAGTGCGTGGGTGTCATGTTGATAATCTGATGTAGACAAATGACACGTTGTCTGATTGGTAGATTCTAGATGATTGCAGGCGGTATACAGGAAACTGTAAGCCTATGTTTCGTGCTTGTTATCACTCACGAGTCAATAAGGCGCATCTACAATCTTTCCCTCTGAGATGCCAACCTACTAGTTAAGAAATGCTGAACCAACCCAAGGATGAGGTGCACGACATTGTTTGCTACCTAGTGACCAACCAAACGGCTGGTAAACTTTTACTTAATTCTTTCGAAGGTGCACTCAGGTGAAAAATAAGCTGTGATTACATTAACGCTAATTTACCAACTGATATCAGGTTGAAAACTCCTGGACATCTAAAAGAAATGGACAGTTATTTCTAAAAACGATCATGTTAGACCATTCGACAGTTTGATTCCTAAAATCCCCGTTAGCTAGCATATTCAGGGGTTACTATGTCGTCACAGAAAGGGAAACGGTTCACGATATAAAACCAGTTACATCGCATACTATTGTGGTGAGAGCAGGCTGCTCTCCGATTGGTTGGCACTAATCTACGTTAAGGTCTAGGTCACTAATATGGGCCGTGAACAAGGCTGAGTCAACAACCAATCACAGCGAAGTTAACGTGGCAAAATATGATTCGCAGATAGAGAACTCTGTTTGTCAAGGAATCCCGAAACAACCAATCAGAAGCCTGCGTTTGTCTACCTAAACAACCAATCAGATGACTGCGCTTGTCTATAATAATGTTGTCTGAAATATGTATAAATACGTGTTGATTTTCATAATAAAACGATCTGTTGCCTGGCCCTTGTCTTCTGTCGTTACATTTGGTGTCGCTGCCTACCGACAAATGAAAAGCCTATACCCTGCAGTTTTTGATGGAGACATATGGATCTTCGGGCAGGACTTCAAGGCTTCTGCGCAGTTGAGTGGCGTTCAAGATCTGTCAGCGATGGAGCTGCTACTTGAGACGCTGCTGGGAGGTCGGGCGAAAGCAGCATATGAAGGTGTGGGCCGAAGTATGGACGAATGTTCGACAGGGTCAGGCAAACAGTTTCCAAAGTGGGAAGGACCATATATGGTCACTTCGAGATGGGGTTACGCAGACACAATCGCAATGGCGAACAATGAGAGGCGCGTGAACGTCAGCGAGCTCCAGAAATGGATACAGCGAGACAAGCCAACGATGACGCCTGCACCAAGTAGATCAAGCCGACTTCAGTCGCACGTATTTGACGGGGGGACGAGTGTGGTGAGAGCAGGCTGCTCTCCGATTGGTTGGCACTAATCTACGTTAAGGTCTAGGTCACTAATATGGGCCGTGAACAAGGCTGAGTCAACAACCAATCACAGCGAAGTTAACGTGGCAAAATATGATTCGCAGATAGAGAACTCTGTTTGTCAAGGAATCCCGAAACAACCAATCAGAAGCCTGCGTTTGTCTACCTAAACAACCAATCAGATGACTGCGCTTGTCTATAATAATGTTGTCTGAAATATGTATAAATACGTGTTGATTTTCATAATAAAACGATCTGTTGCCTGGCCCTTGTCTTCTGTCGTTACACTATCACTCAACAAATGTGGTCATATCTCGCTTGGCGAAATCTCATATATAACAATTTTCCATACTAAGTCGAGCATAAGTAATACATTGGTAGTATGTTTTAGCGTGAAATATAATCACAGTTTAACAGTCTCATAACCTGACAAGGTTTTAGCCTAGAATCGAATTCGTCACTTGCAGACTACGTAGTTTGAGCTAAAAATTTACTAAGGTTTTCCCATGAAATCCCAAAATAGTAAGAACTCTTTGACACTACCAGTGCCAATGTGGGTAGAGGAGAATGATGCTCAGGAAGGCTTCGTGTGGGCGGTTGTTACTTCCCGACTGGCTACACCGTGGAAGTTGATTGATTCTTGGGGTACCTGAAACAGAGAGAGGGTTAGTGTTAGCACAGAGCCCGGGCGACAGCTACTTGAGGCCGGTCACACACGGCCTGTATGAACTGTTTATAGGATTGGTTTCGTTTTAGTAAACTTACCGCCGGTTACGGAGGACCATAGGGTTAATCAGGAAGTACAACTTTTTGGATCGACTTTTTCTAACCCTTTTACTCTGAAGCGGAGAGACAGCATAACTGGCATCCTGGTCATCTGTGGGAAACACCTTACTGCAGTTACATACCTGTTCCACAGCAGTGCGACGTCACCTTCTGACCCCCAGCGCAGTGTAAGAAAAATTCTTACACAATGCCGGTAACTGCTTTTAGTCTAATCGCTATCCTAACAACCTCTCTGGCATGGTAGGACCCACAGGAACATTGGTTCTAGCCAGTGAAGCTTGTTGGGTCATCGCGATGTGCAAGCCCGATGACCACGTCAAGGTAGCAGCTATAGTTCGGGATCAGTGCCAATCAAGAACACAAGAGAAGTGGAATGATGGCTGATTAATATGAATTGCTGCAAGCCACTCGTATCAATCAGGTGTTGACACTGGACAATCAGTTTACTCATTTGGGACCAAACTCATCTACTATGCATGACGTCTGACTCAGCTTAGGTAGTAATTGTTAGTAGGTAGCTCCATTTAAAAATACATTTATTTACTGATTAGAAGAGAGATCCTTCAGTAGAACCCAAATGGGAACAGGCAGGTCGGGTGTGGGCCTGAAGGTGACGTCGAAAAGATTGTATGACGACGAGGTGAGAGCTTATGGGGAGTCATCCAGTCATCTAAAGGAGACCTCAGAAGACAGGATAAGATGTAAATGCGCTATTGAAACCTTAATGTACCAGGAACTCAAGGGGAAAATATACAAACACAAGTGTCACAGGCGTCCTTTTTGATGGAACAGCTGATAATGAGTAGTGTAAATTTAAAGAATAGCAGCCACTAATATCCTCGACTTTAAACAAGCAGCCAGAGTAAAGGAGCATCAAACGTGTTAAATTTATCGATAAATTATAATTAGAAGTGAATCTGTGGATGGTGACTAGTAGTGGAATCCAGGATGAGAATTTCGTCCTATTTAGGACTCGTGGTCACCTGGATGTACCTGCATTCCACAGTGAGTGATGATGTTCCCACCCAAGCTGTCGTGGCGCAAGTGGCGTAGTGGATAACGCCTTGGCGTTTGAAACTATGTTTACTGGTTCGGGTTTCAGTAGGAGCACTACAACTCAGTGGGGAATGCAGGGACATCCAGTTGACGAGCCCTCAGTAGAACGAAATGCGCATCCTGGATTCTACTGCTAGTCACCTTCCATCAACTTACTTCACGTTAACGAATTAGATATCATTGAAGCATCTGCACTAGAAGCCTACATGTCATCCTGATACCGAGCACTTCGGTCCAATCAATTGACGGGAAAGTCTAAAACTGAATTAAATTATCGATAAATTGCATTTAAAACTATATGAAACAGAATTTTATGTAGGATAGTTTTCTCTAATATGTTTTAAAAACTATTTCAAAGTCTCTCACTACGTGATCTGCGGAGAAGTTAAACAACCGTCCTCCTAATACAACTACTAAATTTGTAAGCTAGGTCATATTGCTTGACTGACATTGTACCGCTACACAAGCGCATTTCAGTATCTCACGATAAATCTATATCTAAAAAGTAGTCATTAACTAGTAGTACCAAAGAAAATCTAAGACAGGAAGTGATACACATAAAAGAAGCCTTGAAACTTAATAATTACCTGGATAAATTAGTCAGGAAATATGTAAAGAAATGTAAAAATAAAATAAATGATGATAGTAGCGATAGTGATAATAATAATAATGTTAACAGTAATAATAATAGTGATAATAATAATAATAATAACAATATTAATGACGACACCAACAATAAGGAATCTAAATCATCAGTAGCAATTCTATACAAGGAAGAAACCTCGGAAACCTTACGCAGAATTCATAACAAGGTAGGAATAAAAGTGGCTCGCGTTCAAACCCACAAAGCCACTTAGAAACAAGCTTTGTCGATTAAAGGATCAATCCTGTGGAGCCTTTAAAACAAAACAATTTACTTTATCTAATACTCTGCAATGATTGTCAGGTCAAATACATAGGTCAAACTAGTGGAACAGGGGCAGTCAGTCAGACTAGCCGAGCATAAAAACCTAACAAAATCTAGATTGGTTGACCCAAATAAGATGAGAAATCTAGAGAATAGGTCAGCCATAACATTACATGCAGTCACACACAACCATACAATAGGATGGGATAGGATGACAGTTTTAAAATCTAATGTTATGTCAGGGTGGAGGGACAGATTGATAACAGAAGCTTTGTTTATCGAATCAACTGCAAATACATGTATTAGGAATGATTCAACACCTGTCCGGATATTTGGAAATTCTACTACCCATACGACAAATACAAGAAGACAAAGAAAACTATAAAACTGTAGTTTCGAAGTCGTGTGATTATAAATGATGAAACGATTATGAACAGTAAATTGTGTTCGAAATGTCATCCAGTAAATAATACTGTTTCACTGTGTGATACACCTAATAAACAAACTAATATGGAATTACATTAGCAACAAACTGACAATAGTATGGATGAACGGCAGTCATGATTTTGCGTCATTTACACTGTGATTAGACTCTTCAGAGTGAAGATTCTTACCAGCTTCTATTCAATAATATTCGCTAACCAGCGGAATGAAGTGTCAATTAAGATGAAGTTTGTCAAAATCGCACACAGTTCAATTTCAGACGCAAAAGTAATATAAATGAATTGATACGTTCCCATGATTCTTGTATCAAAGAAGGAACTAAAGCTGAAATTAAGTTGAATGTTAGATACCTTAGACTATGTCTTTCTTCTGGTCTTTCATGGTTTCCTTATATCACATTACTTTCAAGAAAGATATTTTGTCTAATTCCATTACGAGTAAAATTTATTATGATAAAGTTTCATACTGTTATACAGTAATATTTACTGATGACCAAGTTTCGAACACAGTCTATTGCCGCTCATAATCATATCAAGGTACTCACACAACTTTCTAACTTCATTTATATAATTCCATTATTTTTCATCACTTAACTTGATTGGTATTAGTATTCTCCATATTTCCGATATGAGTGATGAATCATTCCTATTGCATGTGTTTGGTGTAGACTCCATGAACGAGGATTCAGTAATCAACCTCTCTCTCTTCTTAGAATTTTAACCCTTTCCCACCGTATCGTGTGGTTGTGTGTTAATACATGCAGTACAACTGCTGAGCATTTTTATAAATTACTTATCTTCTCGAGGTCAACCATTCTTACCTTAGCGAAATTCTTATGTTCCGACAATCTGACTACTCCCGACTTACTAGTTTGACCTATGTGGTTGGCCTAACTCACAGTCATTGCAAGGTATTTTGTAAATTATATTATTTTGTTTAATTGGGTCCACTGGGACTCACTCAGGGACAAGCTCTGTACGCCAAAGGACCCAGTTGACCCAATTGGACAAAATAATATAGTTTACTAAATACTTTGCAATGACTTTGGGTGTGGTCAACTACATGCAGAAAATCCCGCAGTGTATCTGAAGTACTGTTTGAAATTAAGCCATTATGACTATTATTATCACTAAAAATTCACAATGTCCTTCTGTGTTACCCTTTCTTATACTCCGTTCCGGAATTTTCTAGGAAATGTTTGTTCGAAACGTTGTACCCGGCGTCTTTTTAACTGAATACTACCCAATATTTCCAATTCTTTTACCGAATAATATACTTATCACATTTTGCCTAATTCATTTATACTTTGTCAATAACAATCAATTAACTGTATGTAGGACACAAGATATATTTTTTGTAAAGTTATGCTTGATCACGTGACCTTTCCACTCACATTAATGACAAAAGGAAAAAATCAATAGATTCCGTTTATTGGATGAGATTTATTTCAAAAATAACCACACCCATAAGGGGTAATAAAAAGAAATTATTAATAATAACAATTGTAGTACGTACGTGAGAGAACATCACTCAAACGTTTTTTTCATGTGTGTATTTGAGATATAAATATGCATACGGACGAATGGAAAGTGTAACGTAGGATCATGAGGTTAATTGATTTACTCCTTACAAGGTCGTATAATAGATTGTGATACATTTATAGTAGGTGAGAGGTAATCATGTGGTGTGATTTAGAATCGTCTTGCTCAGAGAGTGACTATTTAGTCATTAAGATTTGATAGTGATATTCCCATATTATGAATTAAAAGTCAATCTGAACGAAGAATATTCTTTTCAATAATTTCTCCCATTCAGGTTCTTACAATTATAAAATATAATATTTGTTGTCGTTACAATAAAGGCCATTTATGCAGTGGATACATTTTTCTCAACGTAGAATAACAGATTAGTTATGGGGTGTCAAAATAACTAGTCGTATTTGTGTGACAAACATTGTGCTAGGCTGAAATCGATTACAAAATATTGTAAAATGAGAGACAATGATGGTGATTAGTCATAATAGAATTGTAGAGTGTGGGTTAGGAAAATTGACAAGTAAGTCAGTTCGAGGTTATAAAAGGTGTCAGGTGAGTGAGTGGCTAGTACAAAGTGGTCTGTGTTAAACAGGAGATAGTAAGACTGCAATGAGAGGTCCATAATGAAATAACGAATATGTGAAATGAAACAGGTGAAGGCATAAATTGAGGAAAGAGATAATATCACTGTAATAAGTCCGGATAGTATAAATGAAAAATTCGGTAGTATTGAGGGAATGTTTGCATAAAGGGCATAAATTATGACGAATAATAATAATTGTAATAATAAGCAAAGTAAAAAAAACCACACACTCTACAAATCTACTATGATTAATCACCACCACTGCCTCCCGTTTTACAATATTTTGGTAATCGAATTCAGCCTAGCACAATGTTTGTCACACAAATACGACTAATTATTTTGACACCCCATAACTAATCTGTTATTCTACGTTGAGAAAAATGTATCCACTGCATAAATGGCCTTTATTGTAACGACAACAAATATTATATTTTATAATTGTAAGAACCTGAATAGGAGAAATTATTGAAAAGAATATTCTTCGTTCAGATTGACTTTTAATTTAGTCATTAGTTGACTTATTTTGTTGATGATAGCTAGTAGTGGAATACAGAATGCACATCTCATCCTACTTGAGGGTCGTCATCTGGATGTACATATATCCCAGTCAGTGATGGTTTTCTTAATGAAACTGTAACCTGAGATCCATTGTTTCAAACAGCCATTCAATATAACAGTCATATGAAGAACTATGGCTCTTATTGTTCTAGGCGCTGGGCTTAAGATCACTGGGTCACAAATCTGAATCCCACTCTAGCTACCGAGGTTCGAGCAGCCAGTTGGTATTAATAGCCGTTACAGAATGTATGTGTCTCATTGCCAACTATACTTGGAATTGCAAGCGGTTGTTGAATAAGACACTTCAGAGATCTGTGATGAAGGATGACATATCAGGAAGGAAAGGTTTTTGAAAGTTGTCATGAGTTATTTAACTTCAGCAGAGAAAAGTGGCTCTAAAGGCATTTATAACGCAACTATAGAGATTGATAAGATAGTAGGGCAAATGTATTATTAGTTCGCTTTTTATTTTTATTGCTGTGTTTTGAAGTTACTATAGTGGTTAGATTAACTTTCCTCTTTGGGATTGCTAGTCGTACTCTCAACCTTATTTCTTTTTCCAGGCTTAGGGCCACCTTGTAAACTTGTACGGAACACCATTTCTATGCGGTTCAAAGATGTGACAGATGTGCTGCGAATAGCATTTCCAGAAGGCTACAGATTTTCATCAACAACTAACTGCCTTCTCTCTATACAGAGGTGAAGATGGCCTACCAGGAAGGAAGAACAACAGGAAACTCTGACAGAGAACAAATAAAACCCAACAAATACTCTGAAGAAGATGAAGATACATCGTTCACATGCTGAGAAGTCCGTCGAGTGACTTCGCGTGCCAGATAGACCCTGGAGTGGAGACTGCGTGGTAAACGAAGAGTTAGGTAGGGATCAGACAGAGGGTGATATGGAGGCGATCGTGTGAAGAGGGAATGAAAGCAGACGATAAAACAGCTAAAAAATATTTCAGAGAACACAATGAAATGGAGGCACGTTCATGAAGCCCAGTGTTCCACTTGAACACTTAATAACATATATTCATAAGTAATTACCCTTCGGCTGTTGACATGACAGGGAATAAATCTAATCAATCTAACCTTTCCTTCGTGTATTACAGGTTTCAGAATCCCTTAGTCGTTTAATTTCCAATATTTAGACATGCAAGTGTAACTTGGAGCTTACCACATTAGCACCCCAGTCCCAACTGTGGTCGCAATACTAGACTAGTGTCAACAATTACCATAAACGTACTGTTATATTTCACATTACCGACTGTGATATTTATTTAGAAATTTAGACATAGGGAAGATATCCTTATGTTCCTTTATTGACAGACTTATTCCTGTCGATGTATTGATTTCTTAGGGATCATTTTTCATACACCAGACAGTAATAAAATACTAAAACTACATGAATAAATTCTTAACCTGAAACTCCTTTTTTTAATATCTAGGCAATGGATTTGTGTAGGGATTTGGATTAGTTTTAATAGTTAGATTTTCATCACGAAGCCGCTTCAGTTAAATAGATAATTGAAAACTAGGGAGCACTGGACACCTACCTGTTTCCTCCTACTTTGGGACTCTATATCTGTGTGCACCGACGGCTGAATCAGCGACAGAACCTGCAATCTACAGGTTTCAAAACCAAACACCCTGGTCATTCAGTGATCTGGGCCAGAAATGAATGGTCCTTGCAAATATGTGATGTAGCCCTATTCTCAGTCAGTGCCTTTGATGAGCGTGGATGATGAACCGATGTTTATAATGCATTTATTATCCTCTTGAATTCCTAATGAAACATAAGGCTTCAGCAGAACATTTACATTTCAGGATTTCATCATAAGCTGAAATTGGTTAGAGAACCATTAGAAAACCAACAGGGAGTACTGGACAGCTGTTTCATCAGTCTGGTTTGGGATTCTTCATCAGTACGCACCCAGCGGGGTTCAAACTTTGGACCTTCTGGTTACAAGGCGATCTCGTATACAATTAAGCCGCCGGGTGCGTACTGATGAAGAGTACTAAACTGGAACGAAACAGCTGTCTAGTATTCCTGCTGGTTTTCCAATGGTTCTCTAACCAATGTCAGCTCATGATGAAATCCTGTAACCAATCAAATCCCTAAAAACCAACACTTGAATTTTCATTTCAGCCTATTTTCTCCAGTTACGTTTAGCTGGTTCCGCGATTGCCTATAAGGTCTTATCTCCTCCTCATACAATCTCCTCCATGTCACCCTCTGTCTAATCCACGTTCACCTATTCGCTTCGCACTCAGTCTCCACTGGAGAGTCTGTCTGTTGCGCGAAGTCACTCAACCGTTTCCTCAGCATGTGCACGACCTATCTCCATCTTCTTCAGGATATTCATCCCTTTCTATTTGGTTTCCACTTGATGGCTAGGTGTGTGATATCACTTATAGGCCTTCTCAGCATATGTCAACCCCATCTCCATTTCTTCCTGTATGTCTAATCACATATTTTAGCATTCTGTACTTTATACACTATTTTCAGCACCCATTTATCGTAGTTATTTATTCCCTCGGAAAGTCTATTTCGTACATCGGATTATGAATCAGACGAATTCCCTGTCAGAGGAATTTGTTTCATCACCTTCTCTGGACTAAGTCAAATCAAGAGTTGATATGAATTGTATAACGAATCAAAAAGCATAAATATTGACCCACGGGGCCTCGATCCTTAAAAATATGAATTTCAAATATTTGCCGACTGTTTACCTTTGATGGCATCTCATTTCACTGGGACTTGTCTGAAATTTCAATCGTTATAAAGGAATGAATCAAAATGTTATACTTCATTTTTAAAAGGTTATAGCGGAGAAAATGTTGAAGTGAAAAAGTAAGGCATTCAAAATGTAAGTATCATAAAGTTTTCTAGTTCATGTCATCATCATCAACTTATATAAATTTCAAAGTAGAAAAAGAGGGGATGGGTTGGAGAAGACAGAAAACAGAAAACAAAATAAACACTGACAGATCACAGGGTTACATAACACCTTCAGAGAATTATACTTTACAAGAATGCGATTAACTCAGTGAGCTGAAGACATTAATATGGATGGTTACACAATCAGTGTCATCAAAATCAAAATACATTTTACCAGGGTGTCGAGAGATTCATCCCACTTACTTCTTGTATGCATAAGTCTAGGATCTAGAACATTTGATTTCAATCGCTTTAGCAAAGTTAAGCTCTTACACCAGTCAGCCACTGGGATCGGATCCAATGTCATATGAGTTTCAAATTCTACTGATTTGTGGTTTTACCGAGACAACCAGCTAACTTTCCTTATGCCTGAGCCTGTGGTTTCCACTAATCAGGACTTTTCACTAAGACTCCTGTTATGAGTGCGTTAGTGGCACAGTGGTTAGGACTCTCCCGACCATGAACATGGTCCGGAGTTCATCTCCTGACGACGCACACCTGATATCTATGGTCGGCGGGCAAAATTTGGGCTACCGATATCACATAATGAAAATTCCATACTTGTACCAAAAATACGGTGTGGAATCAATCTGAAATCAAAAAAATACTTTTATCCTTTAGCCAGTCACCAGCCAGCATCACATTAATTTTCAAAAGTTAGTTTGCAAGGATTTTATTTGTCTAAAGTCTGATTACGTATTGATGTCAGTTGGGGAACCATTGAAAACCGGAGAGTCCTGAACAGCTATTTCATCTCATTTCGAAACTACTTATCAATACGCTTCCACCGGGGTTCGAACCCAAGACCCTCCAGTTTTCGTACTATTATCAATTCGTGATCATACCTGAAACATATCAAATCCCTACAAACCAACTTTTGAAATCGAAGTTAGGCTTTAGAAACCAATAGGGTGCCAACTCACCAACTACCTTGAGTGGAACAGTCACGTTCCTTATGTGAGTTCAAGCTATTAATCCACTCGATTCAAGTCAGGCGACTGCTTTAACCTATTAGTGTGTGAAAGTTAGTGCGGACAAATTATTTCAGTATTGTTTGGATATGAGATTGATTGGAAATTATAAGATTTAATCTTGTGGAGGAATTATGAATATAGAATGTTTCAACTGAGCTATTTATGCGCCTGCTTTCCGTTCTAATGTTTGTCAGAGTCGATCTAGTGTGTCGTATAGTAAGCTTGCAAACATATTACTTTGTAAGGACACTTTTTGCCACTGCGGAACCGAAGGATACTTTTCACAGCATGTGAAAGCAGGGTATCCTGTTGTTTTCATAGATATATCTATTTTCTACCTAAAATACACCATTTTCACTCAGTTTTTACATTCCGCGTTGTGTATTTCGGGAGTTCATAGTGGCAAATTTAAACAATAGCATCCCAAAGGATGCTAACGAGCAAGTGACCTTGAGCCAATCAACCACAAAAATAAGTGATTTATGCACAAACAATGACGTTTACTTACAACAAAATGCACGAAAACACATTAACCAGGTATCTTTCTCTGACATGACTTAAAAATAGCTCGCACTTATAATGAAGAGTGTCAGTATTTAAGTTAGACCAGTCTCTATGCATGTATTGACCAAGGTGACTTAAAGTCAGCCTTTTGTGTGACCCATTTATCGCTCTTATCGTGTTTTGCAGTCTTTCTTAGAAGCCCTCATTCGAATTACTATGGTTCGCAGTAAGAGGATCGACGACCACTTACTACGAAAATGTGGGTTACAAAACAAATTGAAATAAATTATACCAACTCCAAATCTATTCCTAATCGTAACCCCCACCTTAACCCTAATCCTATTAACAACCCTCATCGTAACCATAATTTTAACCGAAATCTTAACACTAACGAGTTACAAGCACATTGTGCAAACAATACTTTAAAGTGATCTGGGCAAAATTGGCTGCTCAGTTGGTGAATAGCTGTATAACAGTGTTGTCAGCTGACGACTAGCATGAGTTCAAGATCATCGGAGCCTTCATACTTCTGGGACGCTGATGTTTAACGTCACCTTCATAATTTGAACTTAGCCACATTTGGAAATTTCGTATCTAATGAAGTTTTAGTCAATCTCACTGCGTAAACAGCTCCTCAAATTTGGTCTTTCATGCTTTATCGAAACTTATCAAAGGAATCACACGTGTAATTGTCTATAATTTTTTGTTAATTCTAATTAGACATTCCAACATATTGTCTACAGACGAAAATCAACAAGTCACTATAAAAGGCTGGCAACAAAGATAGATAGCACTTCAAGGGAACATACAGAAGACAGAGGTGGTGAAGATACCCAATGACCACGACAGCCAACGACAACAAGCAATCACAGTCGACGGTAGAAATTTGAAGAAAGTCACATCCTGCACTTGTCTAGGCAGCATAGTTTCAACCGCAGTTAGCACAGATGAACATGTCAAAATCACTCAGGATCAAAAAGGCATGACACACCTTCATGGATCTTATATCAATGTGGAAATCTGTTGCATAAAGAACGCATAAAGAATGAGATTCGAATTTTCAACACTAAAGTCAAGTCTGTCAGCACTTCTATTATTTCTAAGAGACTAAGTGTGTCAGTAAAATCATTTCCAACAGGCTTCGGACCTTTATCAACAGTTCTCTTCAGATGACCAGCCGACCAAGAACCTATTATCAAAAGGAAATGGATATGGACTGGAAACAGGCTGTGGAGATCTTTGAGTCGCATCGTGCATCAGACCCTCCAGTGTAACTCGAATGGAGAACGACAAGTTGGGCGTTGGTCCGAGGGTAATATGGAGGAGATCGTGTGAGGATGAGATGAGAGCTTATTGCCACTCGTGGATCCAGCTTAAACAGACTTCAGGAAACAAGATGAAATAGAGAAATGCTATTAAAGCTCTATATTCCAATCAGAAGCTAAGGGAATAATAAAAAAATGATATTAATTAATCCAACCTCTGTTTCCAGCATCTTGAAAATACTGAAAGGCAAGAAGAAGAAGAAGCAGCATATTAATTTCACAAAATTTAATATGAAGTTATTGAATACCCCTAAGCTAATTGAACATAAACTTATACAATGACTTTTCTACTGGTGAATTCAAGGTCGCTTTAAAGTCAGTTAGTCAGCTAGTCAAGGCTAACAATTAATGTTATCTAATCAATATTTTTTTTAAATATACATTTAGATATTTAAGAATAAACATAAACTAATCTTTGTTAACTCTAGTTATTGTCTATGATTGTGTTTAAGCAGTATTCATGTTTGCCTTTGTTTTTTTTAAATTTCACTGTCACCATTATTAAAGCAACAGTCAGTGATCAATAACCGTAAGATTGTAATTAAGAAATTTCTCTCTCTCTCTCTAATCGCAGAGCACAGAGTAAACAAGTGATCACAAAATATTTTGATCAATATTCAGTCCTCTCTTTTAACTCTTTATTTGCTTACTTTACCAGCCAGATTTTTAATTTATGGGACACAAACAACGGTAACGGTGATCAGTCTTATTGATCATGGAGATTGTAGCCAGCCCCACTTTTTATCGATTGGTGTCTTTTTTGAAAAGAGAAGATTATAAGACGCAGTTTAGATTTTTTAACTTTTTCATGATGACCTAAGGTTTAACCAGCTTTTCTCTTTAGTTATGCATAGAAATTGAAACTTGATGGCTTATCTACGGAAGTCAGTTGTGTGATAACATATCCTCAGTATTATTTTATTAGATTCTAAACGGAATATAGGACTTCAGCGGAACATCGTCATTTCATCCTGTTCTCTGCGATCCGCCTTAGTTGATTCCAAGACTGCTCATGGGCTCTCGTCTCCTCCACACATGGTCTTCTGCGTGTTACTCTTGGGTCCAAGTCCAACTCGCTGGAACTCACTTGGCTTCCACTCGATGGCATTGGCTGGGGAGTGACGTCATTCAACGGTCTCCTCAAGGTGTATTCGTTCCATCTCAATTTTTTTCTGCATATTTGTTAGGCAATGTGTTCTTGACTGATTCGTCAGCACAGACAGAGTTCTTAGTTTGTAATCCTTTGTGACAAGCCATCTAATCTCCAGTATCTAGGGAAAGAAAGCTGTTGAGGAGACTCTGCAGCAGATTGTTAAAAATTCTTTTGGTGACATGCCAAGAACTAACTTGAATCTTGTTCTTTATGTTTAGTGTAGTAGACTTCCACACTGACTTCAGACTAATGAAGGTCTGTCTTGACTTCTGAATCCTGCCTTCGACATTTCCATCTGTACCGCCTGTAGTTGAAAAAAAAGGACGAGATAGGTAAGAGGGTAGACTTCTTTTAGATGTCTGTCACCGTACTGATTAGTGTGGATGTGCCCCTCAACTCCCGATCCAAGAACATAAACTAGCTGTGAAAAGACACAATATGTATTCTTTCATACCGATGCATATAAACAATTGTGAACACCAATCTGACTGGAGAAAATGTAGAAATTATAAACAGTGTAAACACAAAAGTTGCTAGAGAACTTTTAGAAACCTGGTACTCAGAGGAATCACCGATGAACAGACATATGATTGTGGATCAAATCTATAATCTAATAGAGATAAGCCACATTACAAAAAGAGTCGAATTTCAAGTCAGTAAAAATTATCACTACTGATGGAAATCAACAATCAGTAACAACAGAAATTGTCAGAGGATATAATTATTTCATCATTCATGGAAATTTAAAATAAGCTCACTCCATACTGGAGGTTTAGGTAAAGGTGTTGTCTATAATAACAATGAAAGCTTCAAAATCAAACCGTCCAGTTCAGAGAACGCAACCAAATGTAAATCATTTGCCTTAGCTATCGATCTACTCTATTATTGTCATTCTTTCAAACACATATTATTTTATTTTTATTCTATTCCTTTACGTTCCGAGACGAACATAGGGTTTCAAGGTAGAGCTTTTAATTTTCACTGGTATTGGTTTCATTTTTACTGGACGAGATCGCTAGCCTCACGCCCAGCTTTGCCTCTTGGCAAGTCTTACTACTGGCTTAGCGATGTTTAGGGTTTTGTTGTCCAGGGATAGAACCCCGGACTGCGTGGGCACAGCGTGCTACCGCTGAACCACTGACGCCTAAACACTATATAAGAAAATATTAAATATATCTAAAAGCAAATAATAATCAGAAAAAAAGAATAAGAAATGGAAGGAGGATACGTAGGTTATGTATGGTGACTTAACTGATGTCGATTAGCAGTGGAATACGAAACAAATATTCATGACTTCATATTACTTTTAAAAAGACAGGAAAGAGTGAACTGCTCTCTCTATATATAGGGAACTGATTCGACCCTTGGGGTTTAGTCAAATAGGGTTTACTGCCATCAGCAATCTGGTCCGTCTTCCAACCGAAATGCTGTCATGTGGCCACTCGTCCATAGCTTCTACCGAGAAAGTCTTATTTACTGTCTTCGCACAGCAGACACAAACGTAAAAGGGAGAATTTTAACGTCTGAGGATTACAACTGGACTGGTGGACATCCACTTTCACTTAAAGGAGCTGAAAATTCCTGATTCTAAAGCTATGGTGTACATCGGCTCCAGAATCTCAAGGGATAGAATATCGTACGAACCTGTTTTGGTCATCGGGATCCTTGGGAAACCAGGAACTGGCTTGTGAGTCAAACTTCGAGTTGAAGGTTCGGTCTGAGTGTCAGAGAAGTGTTCCAGACCTCGCTCAGACTATGCGATTTTGTGTGGCTCATGTGTACCAAGTTTGCATTTCCAGAAGAATAGTTACTTCTGGTGTTCAGATGATTTCAGTTTAGCTAGCAAGCACTACTGCTTGTTAACACGAGTATTTTCCAACTATTCATACCAGTCAGTCAATTGACAGTATATATCTCCATGTGATTAAGTCATCTTTTACTTATAGCAGACTCCTTTACATTGCCAATTAAAATTCTAAGCGACTTAATGACTTGTAAGAAAACATTGAATGTCGGTAAGCTGAAGATTATATTTTCCACATGACCAGTTGTTATTCCATAACTGAAAGACGAAAGACCTACGCTTGTCACCTCCAGTTGTATCCATCAATCTATCAACTGCTTCTGTGGGGCCAGTAGATACTGGTCATTGCTCTAGGAACTTCATGTTTCATGCTCGGGAACACCTACTAATGTGGTTAAATAAAAGCGTTGTTAAAGCCATCAACAGTTTGATTATAGATCACCTCTTCTAAACAGGCTACAAAAGTGGCATTGAAGAGACTTCTTCTATCATCTATTAGGTAGTGAATAAATTACCAAAGATTTCTAGATACCAAACGCTAAGAGCAGTGGAGGCCATAGGAATTCGCCTAAATTAACTGAAGCTCTGAGTGTAGAAGAAATAGTTTGAGCTATCCTGGTCTACTGTGGTATCTACAAACTCACAAAATGTGTGTTACTTGTCTTAATTTATCTGATATTTAGTTTAATGTTATAACAATGCATATTATCTCTCTTTTACTGATGCTTTTGAAGTGTGATTTATCGAAACACTAACGTTGTCAATAACAATAATTATGTCTTTATTACGGTCATATAAACGTAGAACCTAATGAAGAGGGAGTTATGAAGAAGAATAGTCTTTGTTCATTAATCCATCTTCCAACAAATTTTAATGGATGTCTCTAATGAGTTGAAATTGGTATTATAACAGCAGAAGGCAAGACGCGGAAGCGAAGGTATATTTTCCACTGATCAAACCGCTATTTATATCTATACAGTATTTATATTCTTTAACCAATAACTGAGCGTGTGATTTTCGTCTACATTAAACGACATGAAATAGAATGTTAAAACAAATAAAGTGTTCTGGATTGTAACTAGCAGTGGATTCCAGAGTGCACAATTCGTCTAACTTGGGACTCGTTATCTGGATGTACTCCCTGAGGAATATAGGCATATTCAGATGACGAGTCCCAAGTAGGATGAAATGCGCATCCTGGATTCTACTGCTAGTTACCATCCACCAATTAACTTCTAGTTACATGCTCAGACATTGTCGAAGCAGCTGCACAAGAAGCCGACATGTCAACATGATGCACGATGATGCTGACCACTTCAGACTAATCAATCGATGGGAAATCTAAAGTGGAATTAAATATAGTATTCTGTTGCTTATGCAGTATTGAACTGTGGGAATATATCTGAGAATAATATTGATTTAGAACACATTGTCTATACCACACCACCACAGTATTGCTAGTAATACATACATTTTCAAGGTTTTACTGTTATCAATTTTGTCTTTTTTTCGGAGAACCTAATTGTAGAGTAATTAATCACACTATGGATGCTCTGTGAATTCTATACTAATAAAGTGATTATTTAAACATTATGTAGATAAGTGGTGAATTGCTAAAAAAAGGAAATTGAATCGATAAATATGATTCTCTCACTGTTAACACGAAAAGAATTTGTTAATGTTACATTTGGTGTACAATTAGTCATGTTTACAATCAGTTTTGTTATTTTTCAAATTCATCCTGCGTGGTGATTAAACAAAGGACAAAAACAAGTCTCATTCATAGCTCTGTTTTAGCGCACCTAGTAGATAGACACTGAGCATAAAGTTGATATTCATATGGCCATAGTGTTTCGAAGGCAAATTCTGATTACGTTTTATGCGTCTGTATTCCACGGATAGCTGAAGTGGTTAGGATCAACCTGAAGAAGCCAAACTTATGCATATTAGAAGACATTTGCACAACCAACATTCCTTACCTTGGTTACAGGATTTCATCATGAGCTGACATTGGTTAAAGAACCATTGGAAAACCTGGGAGTACTGGACAGCTGTTTCATCCTGGTTTGAGACTCCTCATCAGTATGCACCCAGCCATTGTGGTTCGAACCCAGGTCCTTCTGGTTACAAGGCGAGCTCATACACCATTAAGCCACTGAGACGGGTGTGAGGACAAATACTCGCCGAAGACACTGACTAGCAGTTGCGTTATATCGTGTACTGGCAGAAGTTAGAATTCATGGGCCATTGGATTGGGTTCCAGTGGCTTAATGGTCTACGAGCTAGCTCGCCTTGTAACCAGAAGGTCCTTAGTTAGAACGGTGGTGGGTGCATACTGATGAAGAGTCCCAAACTTGAACGAAACAGCTGTCCAGTACTCCCTGATGGTTTTCCAATGGTTCTCTAACCAATGTCAGCTCATGATGAAATCCTGTAACCAATCAACCAAATCCGTACAAACCAATACTTGAATTGCTTACCTTGGACATCATCACATGAATGTGAAAGTCTGATAATTTGATCCTACCTTTTCTCTTAACTATTAAATTATTATTTTTAAACTGTTGGTTTCTAGGGATTTGATTCGTTTGATCACGCACAGTGGTTAGGACTCTCGCCGACCATGAATATGGTCCGGGGCTCGAACCCCTGCCGACGCACACCTGATATCTGTGGTCGGCCTGCAAAATTTGGCTTACCGATATCACACGCTGAAAATTCCATACCTGTACCGAAAAAATACAGTGTGGAATCAAGCTGTAATCAAAAATAAAAAAATCATTTAGCTCCACCAAGTCAGGTGGGACAACAATTATTCGCTGACGACATTGACTGCTAGGGACGCTATACAAACCGCTGACTGACGGTTGCTGGAATTCAGATCTCAGTGGTGAATAATCTACAAACTTGCCTTGTAGCCTAAAGGTCCTGGTTTTGAACCCTGGTGGGTGCATGTTGGTGAAGATTCTCAAACTTGGATTAAACTGCTGTCCAGTACTGTCTGGTTTTCCAATGGTTTTCCAACTGATGCCAGCTCGTGATCAAACTTGTGTTAATTTCTGGTCCTTTGACTGTTCCTTTAATCTTTTTATGTATGTTACCCCTTACTTTTTCTTTTGATCTGGAATCCATTGATTTTATGTTATTACTAATCATTCCCTATGGTTCTGAGTGGAGCACAGAATTTCAGTAGGATATCTTCACGGTGGACTATAAGCTGTCATATCCTCACACGATCTCCTCCATATCACTTCGGAACCTGAACTAAACTCTTCGGTTTCCATAGGGGATTCACTCGAATTCCTGGCACGACAGTATAGCGATCTTCCGAATGTGTGTCCTAAGCATCTACATTTTCTTCGCTAATTCGATGTTATTTAAAACAATATCAGTGTTGTCAATATCAATTAGTTTTTAAGTGTTATCTATATGCACAACTGTAGAACCAGATGAGAAAATGATCGGAAATGTGAATATTATCTGCTTAGTCTTTCTTTTGTCTTCTCAATATCATTTTAATAATCATAGATGCAGATATTGTAGACAGAACTGAGTAAATATTCCTTCTCATAATGCAAACCAGCATTTAGAATAGGAGAGAAATTATATTCTATAGCTTATGACTGGGATGGAAACGTTTTTGTTGTGTTTTCAGGAATTAAAACCTCATCCACGACGTTCCATCATTAAACCTGACAGCACAACCAGCATTAATTCATTGGGGGAAACTTTTATTACTTACAAGATAGACAAACACTTACGTAGCGTGGTTTTTTAATCATTAATCCATGAATGATCTCCATTCAAGCATTAATGAAAACAACGAAACAAATAGTTCAGGGAAGAGGCTTTTTTCGGTGAATTTATTCACTAGGATATACAGTTGCACTTGTGAAAGAGGGTAGTAGCAGAAGTGATCAGTTGTTATAGTCATAATGTGGCGAGTGCTACTGATATGATTTATCAATAGTATATAAAGAGACATTCATCGGCATAAAAGCATCAAATAACAGGGAGATGGATTTGATATCAGAGAAGGCAGATGATACAACGTTGTGGGGATAAAAGGGAGAATCGAAAGGAACACAAAGGAACATAATAACAAAGAAGGCCAGAAGTAGCACAACACGGAAGATCTGTGTAAACTGTGGGTTGAAGATAAGGTATACATAATTTGGCTATATAAAGATACTAGTTATCAAATAAACATTATTTTATCAATTCTTTCGTCTTTTACCGTTTCAATACTTGCTAAAATTATTGCATGCATGAGATGAGTTAAATAAGTGTATAAGAGTTACGCAATAAGACGAATAATTCAATGAGTGAGTTGTCATCAGTATTTACTTTGAAAAGAAGGAAAATGTGATATCAGGTAAGGCATCGAAAGAAATGCAAAAGTTATAAAGAATTAAAAAGCGAACAAACAAAATCAAGTTGGTTGAATAATTGTCGTTTGTATTCACAGCTCCGATTTTTCTTTCTGAATGACTATAGCTTCAGCAGTACAAAGGAGACGGGAGTATTGACTTCGGCAGATAGTTATTCACTGTGTAGATTACTTTGAAGGATGAATTTGTTAAGGTGGAATAACCAGTTTCCACATAGTATTCAGTTATCACACCTCTTAATGAGCTACCGTCACTTTTCTGCAACCAAGTGAGATAGTGTTATCGAACAATCGTTATTATCATCTACACAGTGACAGGTAGACTGATAAATGTCCATAAAGGTGATTAGATATGGGATTTTGAACTTCAAGCTTCTGCAAATCCGTGGATGACTGAGGAACACCACTCTAAGCGTTATTGTAGAGAATGTCCTTCAGAGGGATGATAAAATTCCTGCCTTAAGGACATCACAGATTAAGTCTTTCTTGAAATCCAGGTTCGTGTAAAGTTTCTTTTATAGTGCAAATAATGTTTTTCTTTCGCTGAACTGCTGTTTTTATTTTATTGTCAGTGAATCTCGCTTCTAATTAATAAAAAAACAGGTTTATTTTCTGTCACACTTAAGCCTTTGATTTCAGGTTTTGGTAAAGCATATTTTTGTGTTGTCGAAGTTTTCCAGTTATTTACCGCTGACAGTTAATGGGAGTATGGATTTGTTTATTTACTAATTTGCCGACTGCAAAAATCTATCAATCTTTTATTTGTTTGTCTGTTGATTATGACGGCTTTTCTTTTACGAAAACACTGTGGCGCATAACTTAACTTTCTTTCTCCTGCTTTTGAAGAAATCAAAGAAGTCTGTTGATTAGGGTCTTATTCGAATTCACAAAGCAAGAAGATTCACAAACGCATCATAATACACACTATCCTGAAGGGCTTCCAAAGGAAAGTGCAAATCAACCAGTAGTTGACCATCTGGTGAATTCAGATGACTCAGATTCCTCTATGTTCGAATTTGTGAGGATTCCACTGGTTTGGAGTTCGATCACGAGCTGTTATCGGTTATAGAACCAGTGAAAGCCAGGTAGTACTCTTTAGTAGTACTCACCTATGATAAGATCTACAAATCACAACGTGGGTTTCAAGCTAGGATGAAGGAGATATCCAGCACTCTAAGCTTTTTAGTGGTTCTTTAAGTGATTTTAACTCGTCATCTGCGAACATATACTTAAAAATTACTGTAATGCTCACTAGTGACTAACAGCTGGATGGAATTCCAGGAGTTCGGGTGAGAAGTCATATCCGATAGCATCCACCAATTTAGATGTGAGAACAGATCCTAGAATGACTTCGTATATCGGGAATTGCAGAAGCTAGAATCCCTAGGCTATTGAATTTTCTTCCAGTCGCTAAATGATCAGAGAGCTCACCTTATAACCTGAAGGTCCTGCGTTCGACTCCAAGTAGTATTATGGGTGCGTACGACTGAGGAAACCCAACTCAGATAAACAACTAACTGTCTAGTGCTCCCTAGCTCTTTCGAATACATATACAGAGCAAAACTGAAGGATGCAAGAGCATTAGGTTTCTAGGCTTGTATATGGTAGAGGCGCTATCAATTCTTTAACCAAACTCTGTGTGGGGAAAATGTTTGTCCAGTCTTTTCTTTGTACCATGTTAATTAACTCCTTTCTACTCGTTTGCTTTTATATTTGTCACTACTACCAATCTAACATATCCCCTTGCTATATTTTACTAGATGTGTTTAGTCTTTCTTCACCTTCCTTTTTGTCAAGTGGAAATTTCTCATTTAAAAAATCAAGTTTCAGCTTGTTAAATTTTAAACCTGACTTCCACTGTGTTGTTGACTATTATGTGATTTTTTCTGAAAATGTGGTTTTTGTTATATTTCTCTGGCAAAGTGAACTTAAATAGATAGTGATTAGAAGTTGAATCCAGGATGCGTGTTTCGTTGTTCCATTCGTATCTAGCCAGTGGGATCTAATCGCACTCTTATGAACGATAGTGTTTCCACTGTGACTCGATATTGACTCATTGCACTCCTTGTAGCACACAAAGGTAGAAAAAAATAGAAAAACGGATTCAAAGGAACTCCAGTAATCGGAAAAATCGTGAAGGCTTAATGGATCTGAGAGATCGAAAAGAGTGAATACATCTACGCCACTGACAGCGATTTCTAGCCATGTCTCCAGACTTTGGTTTTTAGCATCCCGACGACCTCAAACAGGCTACCTACACCTCCATCCCTATATGGATCAGAACAACTTTCAAACTATTCATGGACCGATGAAAGGCTTTGGTTTGACTATCCATAGCTTTTTTCAAACCTTACATTGCCGGTCGAGGAGGACGACGGCTAGACTTGCGCAACACCTACTTAACAATCAATGTTCAATCTCAGTATTGCTCAACACATTATGTTACTTAACAGAGGAGAGTGAATGCAAATATCTGTGGTCAACGACAGATAGTCTTTTCATATCTTCCACTTTCAGTGGCAGTATTTCACATTCATAAAGGGAGACAGAGAGGACTACTGTTCTCTACATACATCTACTCTATATTTGACCTAAGCTGGTAAATGCCAAACAGGCCTTATGTATCCGTGCCGAGATTTCATCAGGAATTAGTCCCTTGGGACTGGTACAACTTCCTAAATAAATGAAGCGGTCAGCACGCTCTATAGTCATCTTTTCAGTTATTAATAGGCTGATAAGTCATGAAATCCACCCCTTATGTCTTTCTTACTTACATTTCTGGCTTTTACCGGCAAATTAACACAAATGATCGATGTTTACAGACGTATCGTCTAAGGAGCCGGAGCTTACTGGCAAAAAGAAACTGGTCACTTCGATTCTTTTAATGCAAGCAAAGTGAAATTTCCAACTGTAAGTGAATAAATACCTTTCAGTTTCTTCATCATAACTTCTCAGTGCTCTATAGTTGGTTTGTGTTTCAATTTGACTGTGAAAGACAAACTGATCAGTTGATAGTTTTTGGAATGTCCTTGGTGTATGGCATAGTAATGCGTTTGTTGGGTAGAGATAACTATATCTTTTAAATCGTTGAAAACACCCATCAGTAAATTAGGGAAAATGGAACAAGAAGCTTAGTAAAGATGTCTTTTCAGAGATTTAATCCTCAAAAGCTTTGCGATCACTTTATGTCCAGTTTGGAAAACGGAATCTTAAAATTAATAGCAGACAAATTACTTCTGTTCAAAAGATATGCTACCGATGCTTTTATAATCTGTCATGATGATTCCGATTTAAATTGTATTTTACAGGAATTTAATGGATTGTCGTCCTTCAGTTTAAATTCGCAATGGAATTAGAAAATAAATCAAAGATCCCATTTTTCTGTGTAGAATTGACAAGAAGAGATGGTGGGACTCTGAAAATATTTCTATTTACAGAAAATTACTATGGAATGGTCAAATAAAAAGAAATTTTATAATTAGATACGCTGGAATAGTAAAAGAGCTGTCACATTTCACTTGCTGACCATATTAAAAGAATCTGCAGAATTCACCATTTAGAGGGAGAACATAATGGAAACCCGTACGTTTTGTGAGGAAGAATGTGAAGCCAAGATCAAAAAGAGAAGAATGCAATTCATTGCCAAAGAAGGCACTGCATATGAAGATTCAGAGACAGTTATCCTAAAGGGGAGAATCTCTGGTTCCCTAATGAAGACATTTCTTTCAGCAGCACTAAAAGGGATATGCTCTAACTCCCCACAGCTTCTAAGTAATGTGAAGGACAAACTCCACAATATTATCACTCCGATGTGAATATATTAATTCACCTGCTCCTGTGGCATTAGGTACGCAGATCATTTTGTCCGTGACCTTTCAAAATGTGTTGTAGAAAACTACCCAGCATGACTGAAAAATGGTGGCACTGATTCAGTTAGGAGCACTACAACTGACACATCTTGTCAGCATCTGTCACAACATCTCAACTGGCTCATCACTCAAAGTCAGCTACTTAGTAAATAAAAATGTACTAAAGGCAGTGCATTTCCAACTTATTTGTACTATAAAAGCCCTCTCCATATGCGTTGAGAAACCGAAGTTGCATCCCCAAAAGAAAATAGTTCAACTTTCATATTTACTGTGGATGTAGTTCTGTTGCTCAAAACGTCATCAGTTAACATTACTGTTTAACACTGTGTGATTTATCAAGATAAAATCTTTTCCATAATGGAGTCATACTCTACCACAGTGCCCAAGTTTTATACCTATATCAAAAGAAAGTTCAGTTAAGAGTCTCTTTTCCTCGAATTCATTCACTTAGCTGTACAATCGCATTTAAATATAATTATTTTGTGTGCCTGTGTGCATCAGGATTATCAAACAAAAATAAAAATTAGTTAGGGTTACTGTGAATGCATTATAATAAAGGGTTTTTTGTATTTCCCAATGAATAAAGAACAAAACAATATTGTTTTTCCTGACGTTTCACTATTTAATGCTAATAGTTTTATCAAAGTAGTGATATTAAACCAGAATTTACAAAATCCTAGCTTATATATAACAACTGAATCATCGTTCTACAGCGTGGGAGCATATTCGCGTTGTCACGTTGGCCAATTGGTAAAGACGACATAACCAATTACAGATTTTTGGGTTTGATAAGTGTATAAAATTTTAAAAGTAGCGTTTGTTGACATAATTAAATTTGTTTATCACATTTGTGTTGATTTTGTCATTTCTTGGGGATGGAGTGTTGTAATCATGTCAAATTCTGTTTTAATCCATCATTCCCATTCAAATAATTTAGATTCCATTTGGTATGAAAAGCTTCTGATATTAGACGTTCTTTGTGATTCCTGAAAATTTTCTGGATTATTTCAAATATTGTTAAAATCAATTTTGTGGCTTTTTAAATTTTCATGCCATCAAAATGTTTTTTTTTAAATGGGATGGAGATTTGTAAGTATTGATAAGGGTTGTGTAATATGATACGTTTTCAAAAAATAAATTGTGTAATAGGTAGAAAGAGTAAATAAAGGGGTGGTTAATAAGATGTCACTAAGATGTCATACAAAAATGCCAAAAAACAAACAAGCATCATTAACAAAGTCGTAGAGCTTGGAATTATACCCAAGTTAGAAGGAGGTGGTGGAGAAGTTTCTTCTTGGCCAAAAGGTCGCCTTAGAACGCCACATTCATGTATAGCATCTTGTTTAGCAGAGAGATAGGTTGCTCCTTAGTGATTTTCAGTTTTATGTGTTTGCCTATAAAACTTGGTGTATAGTCATTCTCAAGTAGTGTCTTCCTCAGAAGAGTGATCTCCTCTTTTGCTGATTCTTTTTCTTCATCTTCAGTTGTAAAAACTATGATTTTGATTGATTCCTGTGTACATCCCGTTCACATCTGTCTTCGCTATAAACCATTTCACAGATTACGCAATTATTTTCTAATCCTATGTTATCTTGTTTCTATACCCCTTGTGATCCATATTCACATCTTCAAACATTCATGTCAAGTTAAAAATTATCGTCACCTTTAGTCTCCTTCTTCGTTATAATGAATTAAATGATGGGTGTAACTATGTAAGCTTATGTATATAACTACTATTGTAAAGCTTTCGAGAACGAAGTTGCCTAAAAGATGAAATCTTTCCTGGGCTTCATGTTCTTCACTCTCTAATAACTGTGTCTTTTAAGGATAAATTTATGACTTTGAGCAGATTTTTTAGAAGAAATATATTTCCGCGAAGAAAATTTTCTCTATCGACGAAATCATCTTCAGAGGCTGTACAGACGTATTTATACTTACAAAAAATATATAGTGATCTGTTGTTGAGTAATAGGGGGTATTATAATTGATGTAATAACTCAGAAGTGGCTTTAGAAGTGAAAATTAAGTGAAGAAGTGATAATCAAACAAAATCCCTACAAAACCAATATCTGAAAATTCATCTGATGCTCACTAGCGACTGGCCCTATTCAGGCAGTTAACCTGGGGTTCTTGTGAGAAGCGGTGACCAGTAGGCTTCAGCAGGTCGAAGATGAGGCAGTAACTCATCAAAGAAGACATTTGAAAGGGTTGCGCTATGTCGTGAATTGGCAGAAGTCAGAGTTCAAGAACCATTGGGTCAGGTCCCAGCGGCTCAATGGTATACGAGCTCGCCTTGTAACCAGAAGGTCCTGGGTTCCAACCCCAGTGGGCGCGTACTGTTGAAGAGTCCCAGACTAGGACGAAAAAAATTTCCAGTACTCTCAGGTTTTCCAATGGTTCTCTAACTGATTTCAGCTCATGATTAAATCCTCCATGCAATCAAACAAAATCCCGACGAAATCGATACCTTCAAAATTAAAAGTTGTAAATTACGTGGTACTCAACGGCACAAAGATAGGAATTTGATGAGGTTAAAATTGCTATTGAGCGAGAATAAAGGTATTTGAGAGTCAGTTTAACAAGTGTGAAGAGGGTGTGAAATGTACAGTAGAAGCATATGAGAGTGATAATAGTGAATTGATTAAATTTGACTTTTAATTTAAAAGTGAAATTAAAAATTGAAAAAGAAAAGAAAAAATCAAAAAAAATTTTTTCAGGGAGCTACTAGTGAAGAGGTTGAGACCAAGGTAGAATAAGAGACTGGACACACTTTTTCTGCATACAGAGTTCGGGGTTGTATTGACGAATTGCCAGCGCCTCCGCCATACACAAAAGCCACAAACAGTTATATGCCGATTAAATTCTAACTCTGAAATGTCATTTTTACTATCGATTGTGTTGAAGGACTGTGGATGTTATAGCTAAAACCTGACTGACTTTTATCCATTTAAAGGGTCATTACCTTTAACTTTATCTTTTTCCCCTTAACTTTGGCTCTGTGAATCATTCTGAAAATTTGTCATATTTTCTAGGTCAACTCAGGCCCAGAAAAAGGACGCAGTTTGACATGTAGCTAACAGGCCACCTTCTCCCCCATTGTAAGAAACACCTCTATCTCTGCAAAAACACCCGGTTTACGAAAACAATCAGATTGTTCTTCTCTGGAATTCAGAAAACTGTTCGATTCATCGGCGCATGACCCCTGTTGGTGAAAACCTTCAGGAAGTGATAATTTGAGCATCCGATGTTGACAGAAAGAAGATCATTTCTATTGAATTTTCAATTTTCCCGTCTATTGATTGGACCAAAGTGGTCGGTCTCAGGTTGACATGTCGGCTTCTTGTGCAGATGCTGCACAAGCCTCGGTGGGAAGATCATCACTTACTGAGAAATGCAGGTACATCCAGATGACGAGTCCCAAATAGGACGAAACGCGCATCCTGGATTCCACTGCTAGTCACCATCCAGCAATTAAATAATAAAGAAGATCACATAGTGAAGAAATGCATGCCCATATAGGGAGTCATGTAATCAGCTAGAAGGGATGGTAGGCGACCTAGAGCAATAGAGGTGTACTGCCGACGCCCTATGCTTCACTCAAAAGGCAAATAATGACTAGTAGTAGTAATAGGTATTTGTTAGTGTGTTGAAACAAAAATTCGAAGTTTGATTTTCAAAATGGTAAAAATCAATTCCAAACACTGGAATCACTGCTCATCCTGATGAACTCCTACGTGATGACCTATGTATTGTAGCAAAGGTAACCATCCCACCTTTTATACCACATGATTTTCATATTAAAAATTACTGTTTTGGCATTATTCTTAGTGCTACTCAGGAATATTATTCGTTAGTGCGTGACAACTTTATGTCGAAACGAATTATATTTGACTTCGACTAGGTAGCTTGCATGCAAAACCTTCTTGATATCGTTAATTACGTGTTGATCGAACCATCTGTCTGTGAATATTGTAATTTGTCTCGACAACTGGATTAACTCCGCTTCAAAAATATGTTAGTCGCATATGGTTAGATATGACCTCTTCATATCTTCCATTTTCAGTAGCCAGGTCTCACAACCACAAAGGAGGACACAGTGAACTGCTACTCTGTACGCATGTCCTTTGATCGACAACCAGATAACACGTCTACGCCAGTGATGACGTAAGTTGGGCCAATTTCCAGTTTCGATAAATGGTCAGTTTCAAATGTTCTAACTATTTTGGAGATTATCAAACAAATTTACGGGAATGGATTGCAGTGGAGCAAACGTATTTATTCCTATTTTTATCTTCAATACTTTTGTGACTGTCAGGAGGAATACAGAAAAGACTTTCCGCTTAGTTTTCTCGACACAATCCAATGAATCAAAGTATTCCGGCAGAGCGAATAATATAGATCTTGTGCAAAAAAGGTATTCGTTTACCTTTCTTAAGACTTTTTAAGTATTATGCACTTAGAAAAAACACCAACATTCCTTTACTAGAGCTTAGTTCCCTTGTCAAACATTCCTTTACAGTTAATATTGTTATATTATTGTTCTCTTGGGTTCCTAGTGGAACATAGGGCTTCAACTGCACGTCTACACTACCTTCTGTCTTCTGCCATACTTTTCATCTGCATCCATGTTAGTCCATACTGTTTCAACTCCTCTTCACACGATCTCCTCCATGTCACCCTTGCACTGACGTCCCACTCACCGCTTCCCTTTCGGCCTGGTTCCACTCGAGCAATGGCCTGACACGCGATGTCACCAACCGGCCTCCATCTCCACTTTCTCCTGAATATTTGTTGGGCGATTGGTTCTTGTTTTGTTTGTTAGTTCCCATAGTTTCTTGTTCTTGGTGATTCTTTCCGGCCCGGCCATCTGATCTTCAGTATAGAGCGGAGACAGTTGTTGTTGATAAAGGTCTGAGTTAGCCTGTTGGAAATATTCTTTATAACCCGTCAAGTTTCTGATCCGTATAGAAGAACTGACTTGACGTTTGTATTGAAAATCTCCTTTACACTTAGTGGATACGATTTAGAACTAACTCGTAATCAGATTTATTTATACTGTAAGAAATTGTGTTCTATAATTGACTAACTGATTGGCTTCAGCAACAGACTTTTCACAGATGTCCAGCAGTTCCAGTTGCCACTCCCTATGTAGCACTTATAGTGAGAGAATACAGTGAAGAGACATTCAAAATAGAGATAAACACAACAGAAGTGTAAGGCAAAAAGAATAGTAATATGGAAAATCAATCGAATTTTAGTGAACATGACAAGTCACAAATAGCGAATGCGTCTAAGCCATTGAGAACAGTTTTGAGCCTTATCATCAATTATCTCTAGCCATAGTGGTTCTTACTGTTCTGAGGGCCTCAAACAGGAAGCTAGTCTACACTTCCCTACATGGTCAATAATTTCACCACTCTCTGTTTCATTTGTCATTTCACTCATTTGACCTTAGTCCTATGGATTCACTTGTTACTGCTGGAACTCATCCACGAAATAGTATAATGTCGTGTTATATATGTCAAACTTGTTGAAAATTTTCAGAAGCCTCTAAGAACTTTATCTCCTAAGCACTAAGTTGAACCTGAGACACTCAACAGTGAAGTGAGAAGTTTTACTGTTGAGCTGCTACTGTTTCTTGCCTGAAGAAATCAAAAAAATGTACACGAATCATTTGTCAGATGGTAACTGATGTCATTTTCATGATTTAAAATCATGGTCAAAATCAAATATGAGATGTCATCACCACAATGAACACTCTCCATTTAGTGTTTGATGGCATCATTCTGAACAGAAGAGTTTACTCTCAGTTTAATTTCGTTCAAACATGTAAGAAAAGAAAAAAAACTTTCTGCAACTTTTGCGGACTCCCTGTAATCTAATACTCCTTCTTGATTCATGGTTCCCTCATTCTTTGGTTCCATTTCCATTTGAGGTCACATTTCAGCCACCAAAACTGACTCGTTATGGTCTGAGTACAGGAAACCTATCTCTGTGTCCTGCTGTATGTCTGACAAAACTAGTCTGAGACACGCATAAACGCTAAACATTCCAAAGACAAGAAATAGACGATTATTCTTCAAAAGAAAGAAGAAAACACGAAGTTCAGCAAAGATATCTTTTCAGTGATTTCATTTTCAAAAGCTGTACAATCGCATTTAAATACATAATTTTACATGGATACAATTCTTGTTTGATTCCACATAATTACGACGGCGAATAAAATGTGATAATTATTTTCAACTAGATATGGTTTAGTGTGCGTCGGTGGTACAGCGGTTAGGACGCTCGTCGACCATGAACGTGGTCCGGGGTTCGATCGCCGGCCGGCGCACCCCCTATACCTCGCTAAGCCAGTAGTGAGACGGGTAAAGAGGAAAGGTTAGGCATGAGGCTAGCCACCCCATCCTGTAAAAATAAACATTGCTACAAAAACTTCAAGCCACTAGTTTGAAGCCCTAAGGCTTAGAAACAAAATTACACAGGATTAGAACGGATAACAAGTGTCTAAAAATGAGCATGGAAACAAAATTGAAATAATAATTTTCAACTGGAGATGGAAGTTAGTTTGTGGTTCTATTAAACAGTAATAACATCAAAACTCAAAACTACCTCAAAAACTGCAGTTAGGTGGCCATACAGTTCAGTCTAGGTACAAAACGAGTAATTAGAACCAAGCAGAGTATTCCTAAAATAGTGGGATCAAAAACTCTATCCACAAGAATCACATGCCAACACTTTCCGCAAACAGTTCAAGGTCAGGAATGACTTTCATTCAATCAAACAAAATCATGTCGAACAACACATTATCACTGTACACATAACCTTAAAGGGAAGCGTATTAAAGATTAAGAAAGAGCAATGACAGATAACTTGTGATATGCAAATGTCAGAATAATGATAAATAGTCCAAGAGAAAAATGGACGATAGTTACAGAGTTACAGGATTTCACCATGAGCTGACATTGGTTAGAGAACCATTGGAAAACCTGGGAGTGCTGTGCAGCTGTTTCGTCCTAGTTTGGGACTCTTCATAAGTAAGCGCGCAACGCCAGGATTTGGACCCAGGACCTTCTGGTTACAAGGCTAGAGAGCTCGTAGACCATTAAGCCACTGGGACTCTATCCAATGGCCGTCCCATGAATTCTAACTTCTGCCAATTCACGACATAGCGGGACCCCTAGCCAATGTCTTCGGCGAGTATTTGTCCTCACACCCGACCTGCTGCAACCTACTAGTCACGACTGCTCTCGCTACAAACCAACATTTGAATTACAGGGTTAGTTGAAACATCCAAATAAGTAAAATATATTGTGATCAAATAGTTCAGGAAGGATTCTCCAAACAAATTGGTACACAAGTATCTATTTACTCATCACTTTTTCATTCTTATAGGCTTCAAGTTTGAACTTTGGCGTTTCACTAACGGTCACAGGCGAGATTTAAAAGGTATGTCGGCCGAGAATCGTGCAGAACCTCTAGTATTTGTGATAAGCATCCTAACATTGGATCGCTAACACTTAAATTAAATGTTTGTTGCAGCAGCCAGCATATATACTTGAAAACGAGGGAGTATTGATTCTGAGACCAGTGCCACTGTAACAACAGAAGACAAGGGCTGGCAACAGATCGTTTTATTACGAAAATCAACACGTATTTATATATATTTTATATGCATTAATAAGGCTTATGCAAGCAGAAAAAGGCAGTCTTCTGATTGGTTGTTTCTCGGAAGTTAAGCAGACAAACACAGTCTTATGATTGGTTGTGTTCGATATTTCTCGGAAAGTAGAGCCATCTATCTGCGAATCATATTTGTCCACATTTAGGTTTGCTGTGATTGGTTGTTGAAACAGCCTTGTTCACGGTCAATATTAGTGACCTAGACATTAACGTAGATTAGTGCCAACCAATCGGCTAGCAGCCTGCTCTCACCACACTCGTCCCCCCGTCAAATAGCTTTGTGCGCAGACGTTCCGACCTTCTGGGTGCTACATCCTCTAGTTGAGGATTGTTACTGACCGGCTTGTCCCACTGTACCCATCTTTGTAGCTGACTGGCGTTAACTCGTTTCTGTTTATCACCTCTTCGGATGGTATATACTTGACCCCGTCTTTTTGTGATTGTGTATGGTCCTTCCCACTTTGGAAGGAGTTTCCGTGAACCTAGCCCGCCTCCAACTGTATATCTCCTGTCTCTACACTTCACTTGGTCCCCGACTGCAAAAGTAATGCACTGCGTCCTTTCTTTCATCTGAGACTTCGTGACATCACTGCGCTGCTTCCGTATTACATTCTTGACTGCCTCTTTCCTCTCTGCTTTTAATTTCGTCGTACTCCACTTTTGGTGCATGGGCCAGGTCTCATTGTGTACCGGTAATCGTGGTTTTCTACCATACATCAGTTGGAAGGGTGACTTCTTCGTTGTTTCCTGAGTGGTAGCCCGATGTGTTAGTAAAATCAGTGGAAGCTCCGTTTCCCAGTTCCCGCCCTTCGAAGCCAGCCACTCTTTCAGTGTACGGTTGTTTCTCTCCGTTAGGCCATTCGTTTGTGGATGGTATGGGGTCGTTCTGATCCTCTTGATGCCCAGCTGTTGCAAACGGGAAGTAAACTCTTCACTCTCGAAACAGGGACCTTGGTCTGTCAGTATTGTCTTCGGTACGCCGTGGTCTGCAACAATGTGTCTAACTACTGCATCTGTCACGGTTCTTGCACGTTGGTCTGGGATTGCTACGGCGTCTACCCATCGTGTCGCGTGTTCCGTCATCACCAAGAGGTACTGATTACCATTGGATGTCTGAGGAAATGGACCCATGACATCTACGGACCACAAGTCACCTATCGCGGTAACTGGAATCGACTGAAGTGGTGGTCGTATATACCGGTCACCTTTCATCAGCTGGCACCGTGGACATCCAAGTACGTATCTTGCTACGTCTTCTCTCATACCTGGCCAGTACATACTTTGTCTTAGGAGGTCGGTCGTTCTGGCCACGCCTGTATGCGCTAGCTGGTGACATTCTTCTATCATGTCGTGGCGCGACGATTGAGGTATGACAGCCAGCCAGCTTCCGTCGTTCTCTCGCCAGGTCAGAGTCCCGTAGGCATTCACTCTGAGTCGATCCCTCTGTCTGAGTAGTGTGGTTAGCTCCTTACTCGCCGTAGTTTGATCCACTTCTATTCCGTTGGTGATCACCTGTATTACTGTATTCAGCGTATCGTCCAACCTCTGCCTACGTGCAAGTCTTAGTGGGTCTTGTTCTACTGCATGCACTCCGTAAGCGACCTCGGGCAACTCAGACTCATCTTCTGGTCTCGATAACAAATCTGCCAAGACATTTTCACTTCCAGGAACGTGTGAGATCGTAAAATCGTATTCCTGAAGACGCAACATCCACCGTGACAACTTCCCCCGTGGGTCTCTCGCTGTCTTCAAAAATTGTAGCGGCTTATGATCAGTTTCGATGTGGAACCGCCGGCCGAGTAAATAAGGTCTCCATTTGTCGACTGCCCATACCATTGCTAAACATTCTTTCTCTATCGTTGAATACTTTCTCTCTGTGAGGGTCAACACCCTACTGGCATACTCAACGATTCCCTCGTCCTGTCTTAGGACCGCACCTATAGCGTAGTCACTGGCATCTGTGCACACTGTGAACTGTCTTCCTGGCACAGGTAGTTTTAGCGTCATTTGTTGGTGGTCGAGCAGCTGTTTAATTCTGTCGAATGTCCTCTGCGATTCTTCCGACCAAACAAACTTTGGCTCACCTAGTAGCCTGTATAGAGGGGCTGCTATCTCATTGAAGTTCTTCACGAAGCGACTATAAAACGCTGCTCTACCCAAGAATTGTCTCAGTTTTCTCTTTGAATTCGGGGCTGGAATCGTTTTAATCGTCAAAATTTTCTCCGGCAGTGGTTTAATCTCACCATTTCCCACTTTATGTCCCAACAGAGTAACATTCTTTTTGGCTATCTGAGACTTGGTTTTGTTGACGCGTAGTCCAAACTCTTCGATGCGTCGCAGCACGGCTTCTACATGGTTGACGTGATCGTTTTCGTTCTGACTGTATATGACGAGATCATCACCATAAACCTCCACGTTTTTCAAGTTCTTAAGTAATAGCTTCATCAGTCGCCTGAACGTAAACGGTGCACCTGCTAGTCCAAACGGCATGCGTTTAAATCGATATTGCGTCTGACCCACGATGAAAGCCGTCTTATCTCTGTCACTTTGTTTTATCGGTATCTGCCAGTATCCTGAGCGAAGATCGAGAACCGAAAACACATTCGCACCTTGTAGGCGATCTAAGGTTTCTACCACTGTTGGCATGGCACACGGTCTTAACTCTGTCATACTGTTTAACTGTCGAAAATCAACACAGAATCTATATTTCCCATTCGCTTTTTTTACTAACAGCACTGGAGAGTTGTATGGGCTATCAGCTTCCTCAATAATATCATCTTTTAACATCTCTTGCACTTGTCGCTCCACTTCGCCTTCCAGATGACATGGAACTCTTCGCGTTAAAAATGACCTTACTTTAGGATCACTTAACGGAATTTCATGATTCACCTTATCGCAATAACCGTATGGGTCGCCATCTCCAGTGAACAGATGATCGTATTTATTAATTAACTCTGTCACATTGTGTACCGTCGACAGCTTAATCGCTGCTATCTCGCTGGTCTCATACATGTTGATATGCCCGTATTTCGTGATCACCACGTTCGCTTGCGTGTCGATTATGGCACCAATCTCACGCAGAAAATCCGCTCCTAATATCGTTCGCTGTAGTTCGGGTACAACAATGAAAGGAAACGTCACCTCGCAGCCACCAACAACGACCGTACAGTTCGATCTACCCGTGATACGCAACACATACCCGCCTACTGTTTGTACTGTCAATGAACACGGATTAACACTCTTACATAAATTCTTATCTATTAACGACACGGCCGCTCCTGTATCTATCAAACATACTACTTCTCGATCATTCACTCGCAACTTCGAATACAGAGCGCCTTTCTCAATAGCCCCCACTAAACCTAGGTTCATACGAAAGAAAGAACAAGCATTATACCGTCTGAAATTTTTTCTTTTTCGCCTTTCTGGGCAGTATCTTCTCCAGTGTCCCGGCTTACCGCATTCAAAACACCGGTCTTTTCTATCAGCCAACTTTAACGCCGCCACTTCCCGCTGCAATGCTTCAATTTTTGCTCATATTCGTTTGGTTTTGGTTGGTCTATAGCGGCTACCGTTGTGCTCAGCAGCTGTCTGGTCACCTTCGCCAGCTCACTAATATCCATCGGCTGCGTTGCGTTAACCAGTTTTAATCGCTGAGAAATGTGGTCGGGGACACTCTCGATGAATTGGGAAGACAGTAACTGCGCTTCTGATTCTTCATCTAAAGTGGGAAGCGCGCGTCGAAGTAGATTAGTCAGTTTCACCGCCAACACTAGCGGGTCTCCATCAGGTCCAAGCTTCATTGACCGGAACTGCTGCATTGCTAGCTGTCTGTCTGTTTCGCTGTCAAACTCGGACACTAGTCGTTCAACCAATTTCTTCCAAGACGCTGTGCCATTTGACCTGTCTACGCTGTCATATGCAGCCTTCGCTCGGCCTCTCAACAGCGTCCCCAGGACAACTGCCTTCGCCGCCTGCTCCTTGACACCCACCAGCTCAGCAACGGCTTCGAAGTCACGTAAGAAGCTCCGTATGTCACCTTCTTCAAACGCAGCTGGCCACGGGATCTTCATCTTCTTGGAGGCAGCGACACCAAATGTAACAACAGAAGACAAGGGCTGGCAACAGATCGTTTTATTACGAAAATCAACACGTATTTATATATATTTTATATGCATTAATAAGGCTTATGCAAGCAGAAAAAGGCAGTCTTCTGATTGGTTGTTTCTCGGAAGTTAAGCAGACAAACACAGTCTTATGATTGGTTGTGTTCGATATTTCTCGGAAAGTAGAGCCATCTATCTGCGAATCATATTTGTCCACATTTAGGTTTGCTGTGATTGGTTGTTGAAACAGCCTTGTTCACGGTCAATATTAGTGACCTAGACATTAACGTAGATTAGTGCCAACCAATCGGCTAGCAGCCTGCTCTCACCACACCACTTCATGACGAGAGCTACATTGAAATCGTGGGATACTCCTCTCCCTTCTAATCGAACTTCTGAGCAATTTGTCTTTCATAAAACCCTTGAGTGGTTCTCGTATGGTAAACGACAAGTTGGGCACCAAAGGATGATATGCAGGAGGTCATGTGATGAGGAGATAAGAGCCTATGGGCAATCGTAGAGCCAGCTAAAGAAGGTAGCAGAGAACAGGACGAAATCAAGAGTGCTGTTGAAGCCCTATATTCCACTCGGAACTAAAGGGAATAATAAATATACAGTGAATTGAGTGTATGCCAGTAGCCCATTCCTTAGTCACAGCAATATCATTCACCACTCCTAACTAACAAAAGGACCCGTGTAATTTTAAATCTTGTCCAAAAAATAGAATGTAGATTTGTCCAACGTCATGTCACATGTAATGAGGAAACGGAATTGCCGGAATCGCTAGAAAAACTACCTGCTAAATCTTGGTGTAGATTGATTTTGAAAACTTGGTGAAACGCTTTTTAAAAAATAAATACAAATAAAAAACAAAGTAATTTTAACAGTAAATTTAATGTATGAAAGGTCACTTTACTCTAGAATAAAAGATAAACAATCGAATGTTGAAGACAAGAATTTTTTTATTTTACCACTGCATTCATCAGTAGACAAATGAGACAATCGTAAATTAGTATTAGAATCTCTTTGTTTGATAATAGTAATAATAGTGATAACTAGAATAATAACTGCTTTATTCCAAAACAGTACTTATGATGCAGTGGAGAGTTCGCAGCAGTTGGTACAATATCGCATCTAATTTACGCCACAACAGTAAACAAAAAATAATAACACGTAGTGTTCGTAACCAGAATTGATAATAGTAGCTTTTCGGTATTTACGGTAACAATGAAGTCAAAACATTGTAAAAATAGTGTCAAATAATGATAATAATATTAATAGATAAAATTACAAATTAACTGAAATAATTTCTGAACAAGGCAAGAATTACAGTTTTCGCAGAATAAAGTGGTACCATCTTTTATCTCTTTGCCTTCTCGTCAACTGCTCTATACTATAGAGCGAGAAGAATATGCTCTATAGAGAAATTAAAGGAAGAATTTGAATTTCTTGAAAAGATGTTGAAGAGCAGTGGGTAACCTTAAAGGTTCATCAACAAGTATGGAAGATCTGAAGTCTCAAATGTAAAACAAATCACAGTGGGTAAAAAGCCAATCTACGTTCAGCTTGATTACAAAGATGAAAACATTGCAGCAATGGTCAACAGAAGTCTGAGTACATCACTAGCCAAAGCCTATCCTGCAGCTAAGCTCGTGCCCGTCTACCCAACAACTTGCTCTTTGGTGCAATCAAAAATCGATAGATATCCTTCTCATGTTAACCTCAACTGTATATACAAATTTACATGTATCTGCGGGAGCAGGTACATTGGGAGGACAAAAAGAAGGGCATATCTACGATCTTCTGAACATGTATCAAAAAGCTTACGTCCAAAGGGAAAAAATGCTTTAAACAGTGCCATTGCCAGGCATCTCCTTGACATGGGTCATGAGGTAGACGTCGCAAGATCGTCCAGAATTATCAATAGGCAAAAGAGCTCAATTCTCCTCAAGTTTGCTGAAGCCATCTCCATCAAGCGCGTGAAATCTGATTTATTGGTTCAGAAAGAAGCAGTTATCAGTCTTTCTTTGACATGGTAACTTGAAATTTCCATCTCTCTGTCATCTGAATGCGTAATGCTGAAAAGTTTCCATTGTATATATGTTTAATAATATCTTTGGCCTGTAAGCAGCTGACGAGAAGGCAGTGAAATAAAAGATGGTACCACTTTATTCTGCAAAAACTGTAGTTCTTGCTTTGTTCAAATTCATTAAGGGGAATAAATGTTTGAAATATTTTCACCATAGATTAGAAACAGGGGAGAATAAAAGAGCCCATTATTTTGCTAATAGCACAATAAGTCGTAGGTTTCAAGCTTAACATTATCTCTATCATATGGGACACGATCCAAATATGCTATTGTTGAGTTTTTGTACCTATTTGTGACAGCATATAATCTTTTATAATGACTTCCAGTCCTACCTGATGGGATTCAAGGATAGAGTTGTGAGTAAAAAGGGTGTTAAGATTAAGACTATACGAGTTCAACCTGTTTCTTGCATGAGTTCAGGTGTATGCCGACTACAGTAGTAACGAGGTGACTTAGTAGTGGCCCACTACTTGGCCTGCTAACGACCTTGAATACCCTTGACAATATGACGTAGTTCTTTTTGAGTGAACACTAGTTAGTAAGTAGTGTAAGGTGTCTTGTCCCTTGTTTGATGCAGACTGAATTCTATCAGTCATGTTGGCAATGTGGCTACCCTTCTAAGTGGCTCATTATCACGGTGGTAACATCTCTAACTGCAGCGCTGGGTGAAACAGTTTTTAGTCTCAGAAGGGACATGAGTTTCTTCAAGGTTGCAGATACGTCTTGCTAAGTGGTGAGTGCCAACTAGCACGAAACCTAGGTCGTAGGCTTTCTGCCGATTACTTTGAATCATTTATTGGATATGATAGAGAAGATTTTTAGCTCAGGTGGATGATTTTGATGTGGTTGTGTTCTCTCTCATCACCCTACTGGGTGATGAAAGCTTCGCAAATTAACCATCCAGCTCAGAGAACACAACCACATCAAAATCATCTATTGACATAGTCCTTTTTGAGTAGCTCACGAAAGACTGTGAGGGAGTAGTAAAGTACAATAGGTACGATGTAATAGTTAACAAACTGTAAAAGTAGAGATTGGTTGATTCCTGATTGTATTAACTTCCTAATATATTGGGTTGGACGGAACATTTTCCTAGACAGTGACAGGAAATGAGATGACCAAGAACAGTCACAGGAGAGAACTATTCCAGAGTATTTTATGCCTGACTTCGTTTCTATTTCAGCACCCTGTATGCTGCAAGAATCATGTGAACAGAGCAATTCGTGCAGATGACGTTTATGCCTGAAGGGGAAGTCAACTGCTTAACATCTGGAGGGATTTTAGGTAAGACCGTTTAGCTAGGAACACTGGTAGATATCTGACAAAAAGATATCACGTTTGGAACATTCAGAGTGGAACGTAACTGGCAACCAGACAATCAGATCATAAGCGTATTTAACAAAACTGATTTCATCCGAAAGAGGTAAGTTACGTAGGAAGAAAGAAGAAAGAAAAGAAGTGGACAGAACCATGAGTGACTCAAGCTTCATTAAGCATGGAAGAAGATTTGAGTTAATATATAGCATAACGCGTTAGGTCAGAGAAATAAGAATGCAACCAGTTAACAGCCCAGGTATGGGTTTGTCTTAGGGGAAGCTTATTTAACAGAAGGCATCTAAGTACAGAGTCAAAAGCAGATGCGTAGTCAAGGAAGGTACGATGGACATATTTGGCCCCTTTGTCAATCGCGGAAACAACATTATGATGTAGGACAGCAGCAGCACGTAAAGTACTTCTATTCTCTTTATAAGCAAACCGTTTAGGGTCGTTAAATCTTCTCAAGGAGGGTTCAAGGTTGAATAAAAGTAATTTCTCTATTAATTTCAAAAAGGAGAGGTAATTGCATTAGGTCTAAATTTAACATTAATACCAGGACATGACTTGAATACCTGGATAATTTTAATATCTTTCTATGTTGCAGGTACAACATAAATGGAAAAGGAAGCACTGAAAATACTTATTAGAGGATAACATAGAACATCAGCACATCTTCTGAGGACAACAACAGGTACACCAATAGGATTAAGGCTTTGGACCTCCATTCTACACATACAAGTCTACCCAGACATGTCATCCCCTAGTACAGAAGCTTCTACGATGCCATGAGATAAAACTGTGGTATATGAGACGACAAAGTGCATGGTTCTAGTTTCAGTTGAAATACCATCACTCACTAGTATACAAGTACATCCAGCTGATGAGTCATGGATGAGATGAAACGTGTCTCAATTTTAGATCTCTGATAAGATCCACCAATAAATTTTAAAAGTCAATTAGAAGACTTGGAGTCAAGCGTTAAAAATATTTAGACAAGACTGACTCTCAGACGCTCAGAAATTATTCTTGGGGTATTTCAATAAATTTAAATCAATCCATTTCTAATAGCCGTCTGAAGAAATAACCAGCATTCAGATTACATATTTAGTGGTTTGATTATTGTAGTAAGTAAAAAAAAAACATTTTTATACAGACTTTTACAGTTATTAATTAAAAGTAATAAAAAATAATATCTAAACAGGTAGCTTATGAATGTAAAGGTCAACATATTTTTAAAGTCTTAATATAATAATTTTTAAAACAACAGGATATAAGTGGAGCAACTATTCACATTAGATAACAAGAATTCAACGCTAAATGATACACTACGATAAAAAGTGAATGAAGTTGATAATTCAACAACACTCTGTATCAGTTGCTGACTAACTGACCGACTTGTTGAGTTTCAACATAGAACTTTGCACCACTTCAAGTCGCCATACTTCATGTAGCACACAGAGGTAGACAGTAGAGGAAAACATTGATTCAGAAGAATTAAAATGTGTAGATATGTGAAGAAGAAAATACATGACAGTTTGTTGGATATGGAAGGTAAAAAAGTTGTGAATGCATCTGCGCCAGCTATTGAGAACAATTTTGAGCCATATCACCGTAGTATCCAGCCATTGGTACTGAGAATCTCGAGGACGCCAACCAAGTAGTCTACACTCCCCTGGGTAGTTCAAACTAACTGCGAAAGATTTCATAGACTGATGTCATGTTTCGGTTTGGCCACCATTGGCTCTTTTCATCCAAAAACATCGCTCCTCAAGGAAGGCGACGGTTAGACATGCGCAATGCAGGTCCTAGCCATCTCAATCGATGTAGCTCCACAACCTCACTGATTGAATTTCCCTCCTTATCTAACACTCGACGCCCAAGCTAAACATTATTCACCCTAACTCGAAGCATAGATCGCAGGCACCATTGATCAAAGACAACTAGCCTTTTCACGTCTTCCACTTTTAATTGCCATGTCTTACAGACATAACAGAGGACAGAGCGAATCAACACACACTACACACGTCCTTTGATTGATAGTCAGATATCATGTCTACGACGCAGATATGTCAGTTGTGTAGCCTGAATTGCTAGTTTAATTTTCACTGTTGACTGTTGATTTAAATCTAGGTCAAGGTTAACAATGAAAGCATGAATGACCCTGAATCAGCCAGTCAGCTTGCCTGTAGATAATAATACAGTTTTATAATGAAAAAATCTGGCGTAGCTTTATTATAAAAATTTTGTTCAGAATTAATAGAGTAGAGGTTTAATTCTGACAAAAGGAATAAAATCTATTCTTTACTCTATACCTCCTAACTTTAACCTTGAGTATTAACTCTAGTTAACTACAGGCGTAACTGACGAGGATATCAAAGCCAGAATCGGAAAAGCAAGACAAGTTTTCATTACTATTAAGTCTGTGTGGAGGTCAACAGCACTCACCATCAAAAATAAGATCCGGATTTTCAAATCCAATGTGAAGGCAGTGCTACTCACTATACGGATCGGAGACTTGTCGCGTCATAAAGAGCATCTCAAACAAACTTCAGACCTTCATTAACAGTTGTCTTCCCTCAATAGTCAAGATCAGATGGCCAGGAAAGATCAGCAAAAGGGATCTCTGGCAATGAGCGAACCAACCAGGAACCGATTGTGAAACAAATAGGCAGGAAGAAATGGAGATAGATTGGCCATACGCTGAGGAAACCATCAAGTGACATCACTAGACAAGCCATTGCTCGAGTGGAACCCGAAAGGGAAGCAGTGAGTTGGTCGTCAGTGTGAGGATGACTTGGAGGAGGTCATGTGAGGAGGAGATGAAAGCATGTGGGCAGATTTGGAGCGGGGTGAAAAAGTTGGCAGAAAACAGAAGGCAATGGATATGCGCAGCTGAAGCCCTATGTTCCTCTAGGAATTAGAGGATATAATAATAAATTAACTCTAGTTACTGGCCACAAATTATACACATTTGAATAAATACCGAAACTATTATGAGAAGCTGGAGGCTGTTCTTACAGCATTTTGAAGGATGTTAGACTGATCAATATTTTTAAACTTCTTCAAAACAATTTTTCTTCATGAATATACTGTTTTCACACCTGGTTAGCTCTGGTAGGTTGCTTCAAGGTCACGAGTGAGATTACGATATGACATAAGCTAGAGAACCATTGGGAACTGGGAAATACGGGATAGCTGATTCATTCTAGTTTAGGTCTCCTTATAAGTGTGCATCCCTGATCCCACCAAGGTTGGAACGTAGGACCTTCAGGTTACGAGACCAGGTGGGTCGACTATTCAGTCACTTGACTGGAATTTAACAACTCATGAATTCTAACTTTATCAACTCGTGATACAGCGCTACTATATCTGGTGTTTTTGATAAGCAACCACTTTACCTTGACATGGTAGACCGTACACTGGTCACCGCTTCTTGGTACAGCTTCAAATGATCCGTTCAACAGCCATCAATCAGTTGGAGAGTGATATTTAGATTATTGGATTTATGGGGATCTGAATTAATTTAATTTCAATTGTTAGATTTCATCAAAAACCAATATCGGTTACATGAAGTTTCTGAGTTCGACCTCTGCTAGGGTCTTGAGTACGCACCGCTGAAATATTCAGGAATAGGACGATGTTCAGCGGTTCCTGGTTTCCAATGATCTCTCTAACTGATGTTGGTTCTTGACGGAATTCAACAAATATAATTAGATATAACATTAAACTGAATAACGGATAGATCAAGGAAATTAACAGGGAATTTATGGATTGATAGGTTCTGAAGCTGGTCATGATAGCAATATTGACAGAACCTGTTTCTTCTACACACTGTATTCCGGCTGTTTTAAGTGAGCTGAAGTGTCATTTGCTGTTTGGAGTATTCGATATCGAGAGGCTTTCGGTGAATCTATAGGATGCCCAATAGGCTCAGCGGCAGAACCCTCACCAACCACGCGTGTGGTCTGGCTTTCGATTCCCGGCCAATGTACTCCAAATCCTCGCTAAGCCTATAGTAAGGCAGGTAAAAAAGGGACAGTTTTTTCTGTGAGGCTAGAAACCGCATCCTGTAAAAATAGAACCACTAGTACCAAAACATCAAAGCTTAAGCATGAAGCCCTATATTCCAAGCGGAACGTAATATGATAGAAGAAAAATTCCTCAGTGTATAACTGGTAACGGTTTTAACTACACCTTTATTTAGTCCCACTGGTAGGTGTTCTTGAGCACGAAGAATAAAGTTCCTAGATCAATGGCTAATATTTAACTGGCTCCACACAGAAGTTGAATTTATAGATACAAGGGGGAGGGGTATGTGGCTAATCCGTTTAGTTACTTCGTCTTTTGATTGAGAAATCACATGACACAGACAGATTACACTGATTTACCGCTTTATATGAACCAATTAAATCATTATTATCATGCTTATTTATACTTTCACAAGGTTCGTTAATCGGTCGACAATAAATAAATACAATCAATCATTTATTAAGCAATAATTATAAATGATTGAAAAATCAATAATACATTTTCAAACTCTAGTCAATCAGTAACTATAGTTTAAATAAATATGTGGAATATCTCACTAGAAATAACAAGTGTGCATAGCACATGCTTCTACTGTTTCATCATGCATATATATGAAAATATTCTTTTACTACTATGTATGTAACATGTATATATATTGACCATATCACATGTGAGTTGAACTCAGTCACATGCATACATAATCAACCAGAGGATTAGATCAGTTAGTTAATCTATCTTAACAACAATAAAAAAACTGTGGAAGTATCGAATATTTATTATTGTCATTATTATTTTCACCCTGGTTTCTGAGCGGAATATAGGGCTTCAGATGGACAACACTGCTTCACTCACTTCTCTGAAGTCTTCTTTCTCAGATGGCTCCATGATTGCCAGTAGGCGTTTATTTCCTCGTCACATAATTTTTCCCGAATCAGCCTAGAACCCATGCCTGACTCATCGTTTCCCATTTAGGTTACATTCTAGTGGTGGCCTGGTACGCAGTGTCACTCAATGATCTTCTTAGGATATGCTCAATCCATTGACGTTTTTTCTGCTTATTTGTTGGGTTTGATAACCACCAGGCCAGCTATCTGACCTTTAGTTTCGAGTCAGCGAATGTGGGTGTTGATAGAAGTCTGTACTATCGCGTTAGAAATGCTTCTGGTGACGTGTGTGTGTGTGTGCAAAATAAGTCTCTGAAGCATAAAGCAGCACCGACTGACTTCACATTAGTGTTGAAATTCAGGCCTTCCTCCTTGTGCTGTATAAGTACTGTAGGTTATCGCACTGATTTCACAGTGAAAAACTAAACTTAGAATCAGTGGCGACTGGCCCTATTCAGGTAGGTAGTTACCTAGGCTTCTAGTGGGAAGTCGTGACCAGTAGGGTGTAGCAGGACGGGTGTAAGGACAAATACTCGCCGAAGACATTGGCTAGCGGTTGCGCTATATCCTGAATTGGCAGGAGTTGGAACTCATGGGCCATTGGATCAGGTCTCAGTGGCTTAATGGTCTACGAGCTATCTCGCCTTCTAATCAGAAGGTCCTGGGTTCGACCCCTGGCTGTGGTGCGTACTGATGAAGAGTCCCAAAACTAGGACGAAACAGCTGTCCAGTACTCCCGCGTTTCCAATGATTCTCTAACCAATGTCAGCTCATGATGAAATCCTATAACTAAACTTAGGTTTATTAATTATGGATGAGGTTTTGCACTGAAAACTTGAAATAATCACATGAAAGTCCAGTTTCAACCCAGTGGTTGAATCATCATTGGGATGGTTTTGTAATCAGTGATTTATTGCTCAGAGGGGATGGGGAATTAACACATTCAGGGTGATTTGTCGTATCCCACTGAATCTTTCCAATGGACTCCATATTATTCTACCATCCATTTCTGAAACTATAGGCATACGAACTATTAGGCTTTACTAATTAAGACCGAACCAAATGACAGTAAGTATCACTACTAGCCTTTATTGATAATTTCTAATCCCTTTCTTATCATTCTTTAATCTTATAACATCTTCATTAAAACATAGTTTATTTACTTCCCTTATAATCTAGAATTACTTAATCAGACAGTTTGTTTTTCTTAGCCTTTATCGATTACCATGTCTGCCTGAACATTTGTGTTGTTTAATCATGCTGGTTTTCATTATTCTTGTTATTAATAGAATTACTATTACTATTTATTATGACTAACTGTACAATTTATATGCACAGTCTTATCATCCTATGGACAAATCACCATGATTGGTTTATATTTAACATTTGTTTTTGTAAAGTTATGCATATTAGAGTTCATTTTGCCTCAAACTTGCTGAAGTAATCGCTATCAAACGCCTGAAACCTGATTTATATGTTCAAAAAGAAGCAGTCATCAGTCTTTCTTCGTTTGGGTAACTGGATGCCTCTATATCATTTGGTTACGTGGTCTCTGGCTTTAACCTGCCCCCCCCCGATTCTATTATAGTGTAACTTTGTCTCTTGATATGAGTTGAACTCACCATACTGTTACTTAGCGTATTGGCTTCTCATCATCGTATCTACCTCTCAACTTTATTAGGCAACTCCTTTGTCATTGTATCCAAACATTTAATTTTTGTTTAAATTTGAACCTCCTGTGTATAGGCCATATAAGCGTAGACTGTGAGTACTGTTTATTACATTTGGAGTCTCCTGTCGACTGATACTATGTAACATTCTCGCGTATTTTAAAATTATTCTGCAGGCTGTGTGCAGCTGATAAGAAGCTTACAAAATAAGTGATAGTACGATCATATTCTGTTTAAGCCACTGTTCTTGCTTTATTCAAATTCATAAAAGTGAATGAGTGTATGTAATTAGGTATTCTTTAGTGGAGCTCACCTTTGATACCATCATCCAACCGTATAATGAAGGTTAGGGTGGCATACATCATCTTGAGCCACCTCTGGCGCCCTCGAGACGTCAGCCTGGCTGTCAAAGGTCGGGTATACAATGCTTCGGTGCGGGCTGCCCTGCTCTACGCCTGTGAAACCTGGCCTCTCCAAGCTGAGGATGTGCGGCGACTCTGTGTGTTCGATCATCGTTGTCTCCGCAGGAATGCTTGCGTTCGATGGCATCATCGCGTGAGTAATTTTGAGGTTCAGAGGCGTGTGTTTGAACAGAGTGGAAATCACCATTCAATGAGTGTCGTCATCTGGAAACGCCGGCTCCGGTGCCTTGGATATGTGCTGCGAATGTCATCCCAGAGGCTTTTGTACAGGTCTCTTTTCGCTAGCCCTGGGACGGGATGGAAAAGGTGGAGAGGTGGTCAGTCCATGACGTGGCGTCGTGGGATGAAGGATGTTTATGCTAGATTAGCATCGGTTGGTGCGTCACTACTCCCTGGTTGGGGTCCGAGAGATAGCTCGAAACGTTATCGGATATGGCCAGGAATCATAATCAATGGCGAACGTGTTGCAATTTCCTTCTTTCTTCCCTTCCCGATGATAGTTAACGCATAATTTTTGAACCTGTTAAGTATGACTGTTTTCCTTCCAGATGAAGTTCTTTATCCATTCTCTACTTATACTTATTATTACTTTGATCTATGTTGTTATATTATTATTGTGTGGCGAATCTTTCTTGGTGCCATATTGTACCAAGTTTTTTCTACGTTTAAATAATAAATAAATAAAATGATACCATCAGGGATCGATCCTAGGGGGCCATAACGTTACAAAGCCAGTCCGTTGACCTTTGAGTCATCTATAAACACTTCTCTTCAAGTTTTATATGTAAGCTCAAGGAAATTGAAGCATTTTTCTCCTGAATTTAACTTCTGACTGTAAATTTCAATGTTAAAAATATATATCATACAAAGACATTCAGGTCCCAAGTGATATGCTTTAGAACCAACTGCTCTGCGTATAAATTAATTACAGGACTGTGACCAATTAAGTTATATATTGTCTTAAAGGGCGAAAGTGTGATTCACCGGATTAAGCGAACAATTTTCAACCAATGGGCCCCAAGTTTGAATCCCACCTCACACTTTGAGTTTTGGTAAAAAGAAAGTATTTCATCCCGATATCTGCTGATCAAAAAAATATCAGAGTTGTCAACATGCTAAAACTAACACGATATTCCTGTGCACTGTGCGAACACACAATCAACAATAGTTTGAGGAGATAGTCTCACTCTGTAGAACCTTCAATAGTGGTAATCCATCAATTTATTTATTTTTTATTTTTATTACAGCTTGATTCCACACCGTATTTTTGGTACAAGTACTGAATTTTCAGCATTTGATATAGGTAGCTCAAATTTTGCAGGCCGACCATTGATATCAGGTGTGCGTCGACAGGGTTTCGAACACCGGACCATGTGTATTGTCGGCGAGAGTCCTAACCACTGAGCCACCGACGGACTATTCTATTACTCTCTTCTAATGCATTTCCATTAATTTTCAAAACAGTATATTCGAATTACTGTTTTCAGTTCTAGGATGATAGTACATCATTTATGAGAAGTGACTTTAAGCCTATCTCTCTGAATAATAGTGGGGACAATATTGGGGCGAGAATTTTCAAAATAAATAGTATAATCTATTGTTTTAATAATCATATGTGAGAAGAGCTTATATATATATATATATATATATATATATATATATATATACGTAACTATAGGAGAGGAGTTTACTATGTGTTCACTCAGTAGGTTACCATAGTGATGTACGTGTAAACAGTCACAATCCTCCAACCACTATCTTCCCTATAAAATCATAGTATAAATACGATTGCGTTAAAGACTGTATTGATCAGTTTCTATTTAAAGATACACATTTAAACATCAGAGAACAAGGTATTCTCGAAACACATATTAATGCTAAAAATTATTTATACCTGATGAATACGCTTTTGTAATGTAGAACGGATTAGTAACACTTTTGGAAGTACTATTTGAAAATGAGCGATACAGAGTTAAGCATAACTTTCTGAGCTGACATTTACTATTATTATTCCCTTGCCCTCCGAATGGAGGGTAGGGTTTCAGCATCACATCTCAGTTTCATTCTGTACAAAGCAACTCTTAGTCGATTAGCTGTCATCTCCTTGTCATGCGATCTTCTCTATTTCACCCTAAGACCAGGATCCAACTAATCGTTTTCTATTAGGATCCCACTCCAGCAATGACCTAGCGTGCGATGTCACTCAACGATCTCCTCAGTATGTTTGATCCATCTCTATTTCCTTCACCATATTTTTTGGTGACATCTTCTTGGTGGGCTCGTTCCCAATGTTCTCTGTTGCTTATCCTTTCTGACTAGGCATCTGATCTTCAGTACGAGTAAAGGTAGCAAATGAGAAATCAGCTTGCAAAACAGACGGGAAAATGAATGCACTAAAAACAGTCCACTATTAAGATTTATCTGTGTAAGAAGTTACCTTTGCGTACAAATTGAATGCTGACTTGTCCATCTGACGGGTTTGAATTTATTGGCTGAAGTCTCTTACATCGTTCGTTCCATTCTCCGATACACTTCTCATTAAAGCCATGAACAATGTCATCATATGAGTAATTACTATTGGTTAGATTATCCTTAGGTATACAATTCAAACTGTGTGAAACACCCATCAAGACATTAGAGAGGAAAGAACAAGAAGTTCAGCAAAGATATCTTTCCAATGATTTCATTCATCTTTACTGAACTTCTCGTACAGTTCAAAATAACAAAGAAGTACTATGGAGAAATTTTAGTTGTTTATTTATTCATCTATTATTCCCTTGCTTCACCCTGTGGAGGGTGTTCCTCACAAAAATGAAAAGGTGAATGTGAATGCCTGGTACTTACAACCGGACTGGTGGACATGTTGGCCTACTTGGGGAAGCAGAAAACCTCTGATTTCAAACCTGTAGTGTACTTGGACTTCAGAATTTGAACTGATCGACTGTCGTATGAACCTGTTTTGGTCACTGAAGTCGATAAGAACGCGGCTTGCTGCCTTGTAGATCAGACTTCAAGTCAAATCCTCGGGAGAGGGTTCGCTAAGACAACCACTGCCGTTGATTTGGGCATCTGGAAAGTATCACTAGTCCTCATACAAAGTATGAGATTTTGTGTGGCACATCTGTTGGTGCTCATAATATACCACGTTTGCTTGAAAATAATTTTTTTAATTTTACAGCTTGATTCCACACTGTATTTTCGGTACAAGTATGGGATTTTCAGCATGGATATCGGTAGCCCAAATTTTGCAGGCCGACCATAGATATCAGGTGTGCGCCGGCGTGGGCTCGAACCCCGGACCATGTGCATGGTCGGCGAGAGTCCTAACCACTGTGCCACTGACGCACACATGAACATAATTACATGGCGGCTTGCGAAAATTTAGTGACGTCGAAGACAGGGTGATCTATCTATTCTATGGCTTAGAAGTTTATTGAACATGAATGTGACACTTGAAGTGATGGATGCTGAGTTTTTTTATTTGATTCCTTCACGTTCCAAGCGGATCACAGAGCTTCAAAGTTTCGGAAATAGTAGTGTGGTGAGGGCCGGCTGCTAGCCAAAATAGGTAGATAGTAATTTACGTCAATGTGTACGTCCCCAATATTGGTCATGAGAAAATATGAACAAAGACTGATTCAACAGCCAACCACAGCAGACTTTGCGTAGGCGGATAAGGTTAGCATATAGATGATCTGACATTCAAGAAGCAGCCACAAAGGGATGAAAGATTAACTTTCAGCGAGAAACCACCAATGAGAAGACTGTGTTTTTCTGCTTACAATAATCTATAATAATGTACATGGAAATCTATAAATTTGTGTTGATTTCTTAAATAAACGATCTGTCACCTGGCCTTTGTCTTCTGTTGTTACAATAGTTCTGTTTTTACGGGTTGGGGTCGCTAGCCTCACGCTCAACCTTCCCTCTTTCCTGGCCTTACTATCGGCTTAGAGAGGTTTAGGAGTGCATTGACCGGAGATCGATCCTCAGATCACATGCGTGGTTAGCGAGCACTATATCTCTGAAAAACTGACTCACAATTCCTGCTGAATACAAGTGGTTAGTAGAAAGTTTAACAAATGACTCAAGAAAGAGAAGCATAAAAGCATGTTTCGAGTCTCTGGCCTGAGACAAACCTAGTCCATCACTGATAAGCTTGGTCCCTAAATAGCATGATGGGCATCTAGTGTTCAGACGCCTACGATTTTGAAAAAAGTAAGCAAGAATGACTCATGCTAGTGGCATACAACAGTGTGCATCGATCAATTGTATATTACCAAGGTTAAAGACGGTCATAGTGTTACTTATTTCATCCTACCACGTTGAATACATTTTATTTTGCACTTTCTAAAATTTAATCATATTTAGTTGTTTCAGGTTAGATATCAGTTAGAAAACCAGTGAAAACCATTGAATACTGGATAGCTGTTTCATACTAGTTTGAGACTCATCCGCAGTACACACCCACTGGATTTCGATTCTTGCAAATCAATTCTTGAATATTTACTTGTGACAGACGACTATCAGTTTCATTCATGAATTTCAGACCACCATTTTTCTGACCTCCAGTCAACTACGCCATTGAATACTTACGTGAGATGTATTTTCAGTTTTACACTTCTAATGAATTTGTCATTTTTTTCTAATCTCTAGGATATTCTCATGCTTTTTTTCTGTATATTAACAGTATTCGCTTGAATTGTGAGTGGAACATAGTATCTCAGCGGCACATCTCCATCTCACCCGATTCTCTGAAGTCATTTTTTAGCTGATTGCTCTAGGATTACATATACGCTTTCTTTGCCTGCCTACACGATCTCCACTATATTTTTTTGATTTACAGCTTGATTCCACACTGTATTTTCGGTACAAGTATGGAATTTTCAGCATGGATATCGGTAGCCCAAATTTTGCAGGCCGACCATTGATATCAGGTGTGCGTCGGTGCGGGCTCGAACCCCGGACCATGTGCATGGTCGGCGAGAGTCCTAACCACTGTGCCACCGACGCACACCCTCGGACGCCTCACATCTTCTACCCCTTTTCATTCCCTCATTTAATTACGTTATTTTAATGGCTTCTGTCCCTATGCTAAAGAAGTAAAGTACGCGAATAGTTTCTGGCATATTGGCATTCAAATGTCCGTCGGTGGCACAGTGGCTAGGACTCTCGCCGACAATACACATGGTCCGGGGTTCGATCCTCTGTCGACGCACACCTAATGTCAATTGTCGGCCTGCAAAATTTGGGCTGCCGATATCACATGCTGAAAATTCCATACTTGTACCGAAAATACGGTGTGGCACCAAGCTGTAATCAAAATAAAAGAATAATCTGACAAAATAAAACAATGATATCATATTATCCTCCTCAATTTGTTGTTCTTGTTATATGTCAATTGATCAATCCTATTATCTTTTCACTGAGTTTATGGCATCGTTTTAAGGAGTAGCTAGTTATGTTGTATGATATATACAACCGTTACAATGGCTAAGCCAAACTTTCGGCACTTGAATGCAACGCACCAATCACTTGAAAAAGGCTTTACGTATAATCATAGAAATAGTGTGTCGCTGGCTCAACAGTAGGATGCTGGCCGATCATGTTTGTGGTCTGGTGTCTGATCCCCGGCTGCCGAGCACCTTTACCTCCCATAGCCGGCTGTAAGCCCGACAAAGGGGGAAGGTTTGGCATGGGGCTAGCAAACCCACTCCATGAAAAACGCTACGGCTACTGAAACTTCGAAGATCATGCTTTAAGCCCTATATTCCAATCGGAACTCAAAGGAATTAAAACATTTGTGAAAATGGCGAATAAAATGGTGTAAAACTGTTACACAGGATACTCTTCTTTGACGTGGGACAAAAGTGCCTCCTAGTTTTCCACTGCAGTGTCAATAGTGTCAATCCTAACTCTAACCTTAATTTATTTTTAACCTAATCCTAACTGGAAACTATCTCTAAACTGGTCCAATTCTAACTCGAAACAATCCTAATATCTCCCTTTATTAAGTTAACCTGAGCCTAACATATCCTTAGCCTAAAGCTTAACTAAATCTTTCCCACAACTTACCTTAAATTTACCATATGTCCTATTTCATGCCATAACATTTCATCAGGCATATTTTATTCATGATAATAATAATGTGATTTACCTGGTTTCACTAACTTGCTCATTGAACGTTCCAAAGTCCTTGCTGCAGTCTCACTTCTTCGGTGCTTAAAGTCTAGCCTTGCCGCTACATTTTCAATCTATTAATAATTCTTTTCAAATTCTTTGAGTGATTAATTAATTATTCACTTTTTTAAAACACAGACTTGGTACACTAGAAGCACCAAGAGATGCGTTACACAAAAATAATAAAACAAAAATGCATAAAGAAAATAGGTATAGAATAAATGAGGGATTCCATCCAGAAAGAAGGCAAGTAAGGATTCTTGTCGAGACCAATTAACATTTATCAATTCATTTTATTTTCAGAAAGGGATGAAAGAAGGAAATCGAAGCAATTTGATACGATTCTTGGCCATATCTGATGATGTTTCGAGTCATCGAATCGAGCTATCTCCTAGACCTCAACCAGGGAGTTGTGATATACCAAATGATGCTAATCTAATACAATTATCTTTCATCGAAAGCACTATGGGTGGGCTAACCACCTCTCCGTTTTTCTATCCGGTCTTAGAGCTAGTGAACAATGACCGGTACGGAAGCTCCTAAGATGATATTCGTAGCAAATGTCCAATCCACCAAATCTGATGTTTCAAGAGGACTACACTCAATGACCTCTGCCATGTCAGAACACACACCTAGGCTTCAGAACTACTCAAACGATGATGCCAAGCATTTCTACAGAGGCAGCGATGATCGAGGATGCAGGGTTACCGCACATCCTCGGCTCAAGAAGGCCAAATATGACAGACGGAGAGCAAGACTACGCTCACTGAAGCATTGTATGCCCTACCTTTGACAGTCAGGTTAACTTCGCGACAGCGCCAGAGGTGGCGCAAGTAGGTGTCTGCCAACCTAGGTCTCACTATGCGGTCAGAGATTTTGTCTGTCACACCTTCACCGGCGCTCACACAGCTATCTACACACACAAGATTGTCGAAAACTTCAGGCGGCTCACCTTCAAGGATGAGTGCAGGTACAGGTCCCTGCCAATCTTGCAACAACACCTTGCATTTAGACGTCACAGAGCACACATCAATCTTATACACACTGGTCGTCAACTGATCAGCTGCGATTTGGGCAGTCTGCATACTATCGCACGATAAGACGATATCACCTGCATATTCGAGGTTGGAAAGTTTCTCTTCAGGAAGCAGATCTGTATCCCTGATGGCTTGCTTCAATCACTGGTCTACCTACATTTTTTGTCCATCCAAATGAATCGTATTTACTCCATTTCATTTTGCTTTAATCATTCAATGACGTCTTTAAATCGAATTTATACTAACACCCATTTTCGAATAGGTTACAACCTATTGTTATGAATTTTCTAAATGAAGAAATCTTGAAGGTCAGAAAGTTACTGACTTCCAGTAAAGCGACAGGACCACATGAAATCCCTCTAGAATCACTTAAAATGGACTCAGTGACCATAGCAGATATCCTCAGGCCATTACCTAAAGATGTTGTAAGTGTCTGCCTATTGGAAGAAAGACGACCTTGTCCATTCGCCAAAGCAAAGCAACTTAGGTCTTTGCAAAACTAGAATGGAATCATTCTGCTATCTACTCCAGGCAAAATATTAAGCCTCATCATCTTGGAAAAACTTAAAGATGTCCTAGATGGGACACTTTACCTGGAACAGGTTGGATTCAGGAAAATTATACAATGAGTGAACCAAATGGCAGTTATCTCTGTCGTTCATGTCCATCGACTTTGAAAAGGTCTTTGACAGAGTCAATCATGAAGAGTAATTCATCAACTACCTTAACACTTACTGGATGCAGTACCGCAAAGATTTATAAACCTAATTCAACAGCTATGTGGAGATGATAACTCGTACTAGAAAGCTTAAAAAGACGTTTGAAAAAAGATAGAAGTAAGATAAGACTACCTACTATCATCAAGGATCTTCGAGATTGTAGTCAACTCGATCTTGTAGCAGATTTTAGAGAGTTAGAAGACAAGAAATATGATGGATCTACCAAAAGACCCTTAATGATCTGGATTTTTGTGGATGATCTATGTCTAGTAGCGCTTAGACTCGAAGATACGCAGGAGAAAGTTAACAATTCGGCAAAAGAGGTTCACTGATTAGACACGATTCAATATATTTTTATAAACATTATTGTAATGACTGCCCGAAAAGTAGAATACCGAACCACGAAAACAGTCATCATTCAAAAAATCTTAGTCAACTAATCGGTTAATACTCTAACTACCGTCATAATTAATCTTTAATTATGAAAAGAAAAGAAAAATAGGTCATAAGCGGCATTATAAAGAGAAATGTGACACATAATGCACACACCAATACCTATTTTTTGAAAGTACCGCCAAAAAAATACCGAACAAATAAACAAACAAAAGCAAAACAGTATTCTTTTTTAAATATGTATTCTTTATATTATAAACTTACATATTCATCATGACATTGAAATTGTTTTCTCATTACTACGATTACAGTTAGAATGATAGTAATATTATTAATAATAATTATTATTATCACTAAAAATTAGTACATTATACATTATTTCAAACTAATAGCATCGTTTTCATTGTCACTCTATATTCTTGAATGAATATAATAACACAAGCCATTTTACACAGAGCAAAACGAAACTGTGAAGAGGAGGAGAAGGCGAAGATCAGGAGACGATAAAAAGGGAACAATGGGAAACAATAGCAAAATACAAAAGAAAGTAAGAAACGTTTCCATTTCATTTCCATCAGTGTCGAAATACATGTATATGAAGAGCGGGAAATATTGTCTGTTTGTATATGTATGTTCACAGCCCTCAGGAATGACGGATCTCTCTTACACTAGTAAAATTCATCGACGAATAGCGGGAAGAGAGAGAAAAACAGAATAAAACTAAAAACAGCAACATAGAAACTAAACATTACATTCATATTTTCCTTTCAAGATTTGATAGGAATGAAAGCATCACAATCAATCCAAGGAAACCATCAAGTTCCCCGATCCAGTATACACTGGAAGTAAAAAGCACTAAGGGAATGGCACTACATGTGAATTATTTATTCATTTGATCTCAGTTATGTGGAGCGGACGTTTCATGTATTAGCCAATTTGAACCAGAAATCTATTGTGTGGGTGAGAGCGAGAGAGAGAGAGGGGGGGCAGACAGTTGATGACACTATTGAAATTTGCCCATACTTCAATAGGTAGAGTATAATCATCTTTTATTTGTTACGCACATACTCAGAAGAACCAAGACAAAGCAAGTGTGTTTATGAGTGTTTGCATGTGTGTGTGCGAGAGTGTGTGTCAAAGTGATCAAATGCATCTTGTTAACTTTGAAGGAAGAGGATAAGTAGGCATAGTTAAGAAGAATTCAGGTATGATGAAGACAGTGAAGGAGAGCAACTATTTATGATGTCATGCAATATCAATTACATAGATAAAAAATGTCATTTTGTATACTCTTTTTTATATCATAGAACAGATAGTGATGAATTAAAAATATAAAAGCTTGAAGATAACATGGTTGATTGTAGTGTCAGTAGTATCAACAAGGTGGTGTCTATGGTATATATAGAGAGACAGTGAAGACCAGTGAAGATGAAACATGCACACACACACTAGAGTTGTACTCAACAGTTGCGTTTGTCATACGCGTTAAAAATAAAAACAGATGTGTCATGTCAATACAAATAGAAATGACAAAAAAAAACTTTCTCGGTCAACAACTCGTCTTTAGAAAGATGAGAATTGAACTATACCTGAGAACATACAACAACGACTTTTATTTTACTGAATGAAATAAAAGTGAAAAAAGGTCTCGAACAAGGAGACACATAAAGCATACATATATAGGTGTATATTATAGGAAAATAGAGTTGTTTTAGAGGAAAGGGATTAATAAAAAATAGATTACTTAGTAATAATAATAATAGTAATAATCAACTACTCAAGAATGATTTTACTAGTCTCTTGAGTTTCATGATAAACCAACTTCCCCTTAATATCACCTGTAAAAAGGGTTTGTGTAGTTACACTATTCTTGGCCTTGCTTTGTGACATCAATGAATATTCTGTGGATAATAGACATTTACATGGACAACCTGGTTTATGCATAAGTATTTTAGAATTAGAGTCACAATTAGTATCATTATTACTTATAGTACTTTCAACATAGCTTAAAGGTCTTGTCACCATCGGTGGTTCCAGTTGTATACCTGACATAATACTCGGTATTTCTGATAGAGTATTCAAATCTGACAATGATTCACTACTCACTGATGAACTACGATCTAGATCACTTGGATTATGTGGTGAAGCCATAGGATGTCCAGTTCTAGTATGTTGTTGTTGTTGGGGTGGTGGTGGTGTTGCTTGTTGATGCCGATCATTATGATTATTAGTGATGCTGTCGCCGGTTACAACTGCGTTAGGGCTTATTTGGCTATTGGTATGTTTTTCTTGACTAGTAAACTGTTCAATCTCCCAGACATCAACCATACGAACATTAGCAAATTGATTGATAATTAGATCATATTCAGAGGATAAATCATCTTCATCAAATAAAGCTTTTATTGAACAATCTCTTTTTGTAGAGTTATTCAACTTTTTCTTATGATCTATAAGTTCATCAGAATTATCTAATCCTGAGTCAGGATCATCATTTGATTGTAGTTGACGATTGTGTTGCTGTTGTTGTTGTTGCTCTGAGGATGATCCTGGTGGAAATGATGGTTGTACTATACCATTGTCAGAATGATTGATTTTAGATAGTTGATTGATGATCTGATCAGTTTCTTTCCAAACACATGTAGCTCGCCATTTTGCACGAGAGTCTTTGGGCGCTAGAACAGCATTGAAGTAGACAATCTCTTTAACCTTGACAAAAACAAAAAACAGGTAGAAAGTAAGAGCAAACCATTTTTATTTTATTTTTTATTATAGCTTGACTCAACATAATATTTTTGATACAAGTATGGAATTTTCAGCATGTGATATCGATAGCTCATATTTAGCAGGCCAACCATTGATATCAGGTGTGCATGGGCCGGGGATCGAACCCTGGACCATGTGCACTAGTTATTGGAATCAAGAAGAATGATGAGTACTCTTTTCCTCAAAAAACTAAATCACCTGTGTTGACGTTAATTTCAAAGAAACACCTAAGACGTGGAAGTGACTGGGTGGTGATTACTTTCCAGCTGTCTACAGACCCATGGAAGTTGACTCCTCTTTGAATTATCTAAAACAAAAGAAGCCTTAGTGCTGTGAGATTTTCGACCCTAGGGGAGAACCGCTTTAGAGTGGTCACATACGACCTGTTTGAGTTAGATTTTTCAGTTGTGTCTCTATGAAGACTTAAGTCAGGCTGCACAATTTCTCGGTTCGACCTTCTTTACCTTCCCTCACTGCCTGTACAGGACTGACAAACAGCATAGTGACTTGCTGTCCATCTAAGAGGGACACCTTATTGATTTTATACCCCTATTCACCAACAGTACAATTTAATCGTTTGATCTTAAATGTAGAGTCAACGACTTACATTATTATGGCAACCACGTTTACTTACGCTAATAAAAACAATGTACAGGCATACATTATTTATTCCTTGTCACTTTAATTAACAAAACTTCATGACTTTGTTGGTTAATTTGCCTTTCTTACCTGGCATTCTATGATTAGTCTCAAAATTACCTACATGATTATTTCATTTTAAAAAAAAGGAACAGAAGACATTTATGGTTAAAAATCTATATCACTTTCATGTCTTCTACTTTTACCAGCCAATCATGGATTTCTGTGACAGCTAACGTTAAAATATCTCTCAGAAATGTCTATGTATTACTGAACATTGAACAATTTGTTTTAGTGATTCAATAGTTAAAAACGAGCATATTTTACAAGGCTAGATCTTGACAAATGGAATGGTAAAGACGACATATAGTATATAGACAGTGGAAATCTTCAAGAGTTGGTTTGTAGGAATTTGATTTGTTTCGAATTTGACCATGTATTGATATCAGTTAGAAAACCGTTGAAATTCAGGAGTACTGGACAGAGAATTGATAGAAGTTAGAATTGGCGGGTCAATGAATTCCGGCCCAATCGGCTGCATAGTCGAACAGATTGTCCTCGTGGCGTGAACGTTTCAGGTTCGATCCTAGATGGGGCTTGTGGATATATTTCTGAAGAGTCCTAAACTAGGACGAGATAGATATCTTGTCCTATACTCTGACCTCAATAAGTTGTTTAAGTTTAGGAGGGATTTATTTTCCTAAAGATCACTTATTGTAACATTTGACACTGTGTGAAAAAACACCAGGTTTCAGACTAAATAATCTTGACCATTTAACACTAAGTATATTACACTGATATCTCCAATCTTTCATGACTGAATAATCCTTACTACGGTTATTGAATATAAATGTTATTTAGAGAATAATACCCAAAATTTATAGGTTAAAGCTAGGGACTTATTAGTTGTGCTGACATACCATCTATGTGTAAACACTGAATAATTACAATGCTCAATAACAGTTTTATTTTCACATCATTTCTCTCAACCAAAATGGTAGAATAATTGAAATAAAGCGTATCAGGTGACGATTTTACAAAATCTGACTCCATGAATTATTTATGATGCGCATCACCAATCTCATTTTCATATATTCGCTTAGAATCAGATTTAAAGTGAAAAGACTGGGGAGAGACCATATCAAGGTGTAGTACTATTTTTTCTGTTGTTTTCCAAGTGTCACCATGCAGAGATTTGATTGCTAACTGATTGATTGCTACAGAACCAAAGAAAATTAGCCGGAAGTACTGGACAGCTATTTCTTCTAAGCTTGCGGGTTCTTATCATGAGACACCACTGGGGATAGGACCTAAGACGTGCAGGTTACGAGGCAAGTTCAAAGATGATTTAGTCAGCGGGACGGAAGCTGATGGTTACGGAATTTTAACTCCTACCATCTCACGGTAAATGGCACCACCATCAGCCAATGTCACCGGTAACTATCCGTCCACCAGACCCGGTCATGACTTCTCCCTAGAACTGAGAGCACTTACTCCATCCTATAGTCAGTCACTGGTGAGCACTAGATTAATTCTAAAGTTTTATTTTTCAGATCTAGAATTCAGTCCCCTCTATTAATGTCTGGTCACAAAATCATTACTAATGACTGTTTCACAATTATTTCACATAACTCTAATTCAAGATTATTAAAGGTGATGGAAGCACTTTGGATTAATCACATACAGCCTAAACTGTGTGTACAAAAATCAATAGACTTCAATCTTCGCCTACCCTGGACTACATGACCTATCTAAATATGATTGGTCATTAGTATGTACTTTTGTTTTTATTTAACTGAGTAATTTTCATGAATTTTATTTTATCATTGTTAACCATGTTAATTGGAAAGCGGTTGTAAAGAAACTACGGAATGACATCATCTCGCGAAATTTGTCTTCTTAATGCCTTATTCAATGAGATGCACGCTAGCGACTTGCCGTATTCAGGTAAGTAGTTACCTGGGTTCTAGTCGTGAGAAGTCGTGACCAGTAGGGTGCACTAGGTTGAGTGTGAAGACGAATACTAGCCGAAGACATTGGCTGGGGCCGCGCTATACCGTGAATTGGCAGAAGTTCGAATTCGTGGGCCATTGGATCAGGTCCCAGTGGCTTAATGGTATACGAGCTTGCCTTGTACCCAGAAGGTTCTTGGTTCGAATCCCAGTGGGTGCGTACTGATGAAGAGTCCCAAACTAGGACGAAACAGCTGTTCAGTACTTCCAGGTTTTCCAATGGTTCTCTAACTAATGTCGGCTGATGATGAAATCCTGTAACCAATCAAATTCCGTACAAACCGACACTTAAAGTAAACTATCATTCCAATGAATAAAATTTGAACACTATGGTAGAAAAGTTTAGTTGTAGCACTAAATGCAGTTACACACAGACCACACATTTGGACGGGACAACATGACAGTCTTAGCAGGGTTGGGGAGAGATTGATACTTAAAGCCTTTCAAATGGAGTCGATTGAGAATGGGTATAATAGGGATGATTCAACAAATGTATCAAATATCTGGAATATTCTCTTGTCTTCAAAACGAATAGGAAAGAAGAACCACAAAGCCGAGTTTTGAAGTATATAGGGTGTGACCATCCTGACAGTTGAACTATTATAAAACTAATGATTACTGTGTTCTGTGAGTACAATCAGGGTTACTCTGGAAGTAAAAAAGCTCAAATCGATACACAATACATTTTGCAGTGAGTTTTATGCCGTACTTGTACATATTGGTAGAAGGTTGTTGTTAGAACAAATTTCTCGTGTAACAGGCTATGAATGAGCCGCAATTATTGTGTGGGTGATTATGATACTACCCACTTGTTCAAATAAAAGGAAGTGCAATGGAATTCAAACCCAAGACCAATTGCCTGAAAATCGAATATCTAGGCCAATGAACCGACCATATACAGATATATATACATATATATGTTCATTAGTATGATATTATTATTGGTATTTATTCACTACGTTATGAGTAGAACATAGGGCTTCAGAGACACATCTCCAATCCCCTCAATTCTCCATTATTACTTTCAACCGGCTTCATGATTGCCAACGAGTCCTCATTTCTTCTTCATATGATCTTCTCCATATCACCCTCGGAATCTCAACCCGTCGTTTCCCGTTCAGGTTCTAACTTGAGGATCTGCTTAGCGTGTGACTTCAATTGAATGTCCCTCAGATTAAATGCAATTCATCTCTATTTGCTTCTGAATATTTGATAGACAGCAGGTTCTTGGCATTTGGTTATTATAGAGCTGAGAATAACTTCCAATCATTAGTTCGTAAACAATCTAACTTTGAGTGTAGGATTCCAGACTATGATTTGATGCTAACAAAGATGGCGAACGATATTTAACTGACAAGATTGATACGTGTTTACGGACAAAATCATCATTATTTATTATTATTATTCCCTTGCGTTCCGAGTGGAACATAGGGCTTCAACAACACATCTCCAATGTGTTCTGTTTTCTGCCGTCCTCTTCAGCTGAGTCCATGATTGACCAAACTCTCTCATCTCTTCCTCACATGATCTGCTGCATGTCAACCTATGACGAGCCACTCGCCGCTTCCCATTTGGCCTGGAGTGCGATGTCATTCTGTGACCTCCTCAATGTATGCCCGATCCATCTCCACTTTTTTCCTACATATTTGTTGAGCAATCAGCTCTTAGTTGGTTTGTTTACATGGTTTCTTGTTGCTTATTCTTTCTGGCCATCGTCATTTAAACTGTATTAGGACTTGAAGAGAAAGATTAACTTCAGTCTTAGCCTTGATTTGCCTTTGCTTTCCGAGTGGAACATGTGACCTTAAGCTTGAACCCTGAAGTTTCAGTAACTGTGATTTTATCTTTTTAAGGGCTACTTGCCTCACAACTAACCTTCCCTTCTTGCCGGACTTACTACCAACTACGTGGTGTTTACAAGTGCGTCTGCCAGGAAATGAATCTAGACCACCGATGCACCAAGCAGCACAATGAGAAAATCTAACTGACATACTGTCCAACATTCTCGTGAGAATCTTATGGTTTTTCCCTTTGTTATAGTGTTTGCATTAGTATAAAACCAATTGCTAAGTGACGATTTAATAAAAAAGTACTAGGCATTTATTCCAACACTCATAGACTAATTCTCACGTGACAGTATTAAGGAACACTTGCACACGTAAGTAATTATTCTAAGTACCGTATCAAAATTATGAATTGTGATTGTTCATCAATTCAGTCTCCCATGCCTTCCTGTTACCTTCCACTCACAAAGAAAAAGGTTTAATAGGAACGTCTGCTGTGTTAGGTGGGGAATTGATTCAATGAAGTATCATTTGTCAGAAAGGATTATTCAAACAACATGCATAAATACCATCAGTGGAATTACTAATTCACCCCACATGCATTCTATTGCTACTAAGATATCCCTTAGTAAGTGAAGTGTGTATAAGTGAGTCATTTTCCTTCCGATTGATATTCAAAGTATTGTAATAGTATAATTGATGATGATCATGAGTAAACAATTAAGTTCAGTTTAGCTATTACGTCGCATAAAATTACATAATAATTGTGAAGAGAAGATAAAAGAAAAACCAACTGAAGAATATTACAAAGAAGCAAGGTATTTACACAAATTCTATGCAAAACACCATTTGTCTTTCCCTAATACTTCTGACAGTGGAAGAAACAAGCAAGCTAAGGGATGACTGTCATTGATTGTACTTTTGAGTTATAGGCGATAAAGTTTAGAGATGTTAAGTCTTAAACTCTATTTGACGCTGCTTATCATTATTATTATCCCCTTGGGTTCTGACTGGAGCATATGGCTTCAACAGTACGTGATTCCTGTGCTATATCTTCTCATTTCTTCTGCAATTCGAGCGGCCTTCCTAGACAGTTTGGAGCATTGTGCGAACATTCCATATTGGCCGACTGGATTCTCATAAGCTTCGGACGGCTCGTGTCGTTTCGTCTCTCCTATTCCAGAGGAGAATAAGTCTATTTTTATATTGCTTTCGTTGTATTTTGAAGTTCCTTTAGTGACTGGGTTGATTTTCCGGGGATAGGGTGGCTAGCTCCAAGCCAAAACTAGGCGGGGTTTCGACTTCACTTAGAAAAACACTATATGTCAATAGATGGTAAGCTTAAACAGCTGTCTTTCACTCTACAGAATGGTTTTATAGACTGGTCATCATTTAACTTCTAATCAATACCGTGACAGTCATAAAATGAACTGCAATATGGGAAAATAATGTCACTAAAAAACTGCGGACTAGAATTCATTCAGACGCACATAAAGGTCCAGGGTAAAGAGAGGAACAGTAATATAAATAATGACCATAATATGAATGATAAGAAATTCAATCTCTTTATGGTTGTATCACATAACGAAGGGAGATAGAAAGCCCTCTGTAATATTCATATTAAGATTGGAATTAGGAGGTGGCATTTAAATCTGCAAAATCACTCAGGGACAAGTTTTGTTGACTTACGGATCCAGCCGCTCTAATATAATATAATAATATAATATAATTTACCAAACACACTTCACTCACTGTGAGACTGAACACAAAATTCAAAGTAGAAGATCGGGTTTAGTTAGATTATTAGAACATGAGGCATGAACTACGTCGAATAACCTATAAAAAAATCTCAGCCATTGCTGTGCATGAAATTACATGCAATCACACAGTTGGATGAGAGATAGAAAAAGGTTGATCACTGAATGTTTTGTTCGTCAATTTCACTACCACCACATGCAGTAGGAATGACGCAACACTAATCCCGCGTGTGTAGAAAATTGCATTAAAACAAGAGGAAGTAAAAGTGTATAAAGGAAGCTAGGAAGTCATGAACACATTCACATAATAATTAGCAATAAATCGTGCTTTAAATCTCATTGAATTAATACTACTGTAACATTATATTTCATTATATGCGTCGGTGGCAAAGTGGTTAGGACTCTTGCCAACCGTACAAATGGTCCGGAGTTCGATCCTCTACCGACGCACACCTAATATAAATGGTTGGCCTGCAAAATTTGGGTTACTGATATCACATGCTGAAAATTCCATACTTGTACCAAAAATACGGTATGGAATCAAGCTATAATCAAAAATTAAAAAATTATCCAATAAACTATATTCAACCACAATGTACAATAATCCTAAATGATCGTTACTTATATTTAGTATTATAAACATAAATTGATCGAAGACAATTCATTTTTAAGCTCTGATTCCAAAGATTTGTTCTCAATAACCTCATTATAGCTTATACACCAGTTATTTACTTGGAATTAAGCATTTAGGATATTTTATTTTGACAGTCGAATCTTACACCAAACATGCTATCATTGTTGTATACGTATTTCTTTTGGATTGCATTACAACAATATTTAAATCGAAAGGCTATAATTCTAAGAGGAAACTAATTGATTATTACTATTAGGTTTATTGATTAATAAGAGACGTTTGTGTAGTGGATATATACCAACTGATATGACTAATATGGATATATATAAGTTTAGAACCTAAATAGAAAGTTATCAGGAAGAATCTTCCTAATGAAGATTTGCATATACATCAACATCGTGTAAATACAGCGCATAGAAATTAGATTGATACTACAGTTGAGTCAAAGGCACAACAATCAACCCTTAGATTTGCGAGTAGAACTTCCATACGCCTTAACCCTATAAGTACACACACACAACCGACTACATGCATGAATATTCTAACTAATTCGAACAGTTTGTGTATGAGATTAGTGCAAGATAAGACCAGTGACAGTCTTCTGACAGTATTCCGGAATATGAAGACGTGGAAGCAAAAATAGTGGCTGATTTCTGATACAATTCTAATAAGGACTGGAAGAAAAATTTTGTGAAAACCAGAGCTTCCAATTATCGAAAGTCACTTCTACCAAAATACAGCAAAACAAATACTGAGAAAAATCTCCAGACTATAAAGAGCAGGAAGTTAAAATACAAATGTCTGAATTGCATATATTTAAGGCACGAAATAACACAAAGAGGCTGGTTTAGGCTATTTAAAAATGATAACTGTTGTTTTCCAAACAAATACTTGAGATCAATAAGGATAATAATGAAAAGCTAATCTTTCGCACACCTGTTTTTATTTTAAATGACTGACATAAACATCAAAGTTTGTTTAAAAGTTTGTCAGTTCAAGTTAGCAGACTTAAAAATGTTGCAAATTTTAATAGTCGAAAAGAAATGTTAAATATACTGGTGCTTATAATGAAAAATAACAGCTAATAAAATGATTTATATATGAGCCAATTCAGAGCATCAAATCATATGCTTTAAGACAGCGCATTGGTAACAACTCAGCTGAAACAGCAACTAATTCCGAAAAACTCATCAACAACCTACAATAAAAGTTATGATATTTAGTGGGAATGGATTGACCGGGTTCAACACTGGGCTGGTAGACTATAAAATCTCGCACAGTTTACTAGCTGACAGTAAGGCTAGGATAAGGAGAAGGTTAGGCATAAGGTCAGCAAGCTTACCTAGCAAAACAACACCAAAAGCTCCTTCAACTTCAAACTTGAAGATGTTTTCTATTTAGAAAGCGTAGAGACAAAGAAGTGGGTTGACAAGGAGTTAAGAAGTAAGCATTCAATAGAAAGACGTTTGCTGTATTTCCAGTAAATTCGCCATTTATATTGTACCCGCAAAACATGGTACTACACGATCTGACTTTGTAAACATGATCTTTTCCATGCACTAAGCTAAAATTAACGTGTAACTTGTGGAATTTGTTCAGAAGTGTGATGGGTACTTGAAGTTTCGCTTATGCAGCTAGGATAATATTTTGGCTTTGAAAATCGAACAATTAGAATGTTCGGTAGAGTGAATTATAGTGATTATTCAGCGTATTTTTTCAGTACCAATATATTTATCGAGCTATATCAAGCTCTGGGAGATTATATGTTTAGATGTATTGATACAAGGCTAATATTTCCATTAACTGGTAAATTTTATTTCAGCTCCGCATAATATTTTACCAGTTTCTAGTGGCAAAAGAATTAATAGCAATAATTGATGTTCAAAGATATCAAGAAAATAATAAGATAGGAGTGGAAACTAGATACTTACCTTGAAGTGTTTAGTAAGATCCATGACATTTTTGAATAATGACCTGTCGAAAAACACATGCTCGTGGAACCCAAGATCGATAATTCCCCAAAGTCTATTCACACAGAAAATGCAACCTTTTTGAGATATTATTAGACCACATGAGGAATCATTCACATGTCTAGAAGCAATGAATAGATTGAGTTTGTTAGTATAATGTAATTCAATGACGCCTGTAGTTTCATCAACACTGAATATTCTGCTATATTTTCTCAAAAACTCCAGCAGCTCAATTTGAGTCCAACCAATACAATTTCGGACTGAGTTGGGTGCACGTGCAAGTTCTGCTAGCAGTCTCGATATCACAACTTCATCCTTGAAACTATGCTTTATGACATACATCAGCCAGAAAATAGCTTTACAGTCATCTAAACACACTACAATGTTATCATTATTTTGTGATTTTGCTGACAGATCTTCATGACTGGTTGGTGGGGGAATCAAAGAACCATTAGATACACAATGATACGGCACTGTTCGATATATATCTTCAGGTATGTGTGATGACAGGGGCCGCTGTATTTTTCTTCTGTGACTGGGTGGTGGACCCGCAGAACAGATTGTCTTGAATTTATCCCGTAGTCCAACAAGATCGCCTTGAATATCAAATATCAAAGGATGCCTCATAAGAAACTCGACAAATTCAGACTGAGGACCTACGCTGATTCTAATGTGAGGAGATGCTTGTGATAAATGACCAGCTAAATTCTTAATGGGTACCCATCTCTCAGGTTTCCTCAGCAAGTGTTCTTGAAAATACCTAACAGCAGAAGCTTCTGACTCTATTGTGTATTTACTCCGGTTATTTCTTACACTCTTGGAATAATTATTGCCACGATTAATAAATTGGTTTGAGGACGGCTTTTCTTCGCTCATTGGATTGCTTATATCAGTGAGACAGACCACATTATTAACAACGTTAAATACTAAGGGGTTAGACGATAGAAATCTTTCGAAAGTGTGAATGCTTTTCCCGATGCCATATTTAAAATCAGAAACTTGATGAAATTTGTTGCACATATGCGCCCACAAGTCTGAAACATTTTGGTTTCCCCCAAACTGAATTAAGAATTCAAGAGCAGCCAAAATATAGGCCTCTGACATGGCTCGGCAACGACTTTGAAATATAGAAATCCAACAGGCGAGAACGTGAAAAGTATTGAAAAAATTGACAACCTTCTCTACTTCATTTATTGATAAATATAAACAAACAAATCTTACATTCATCCTTTTCAGGATATAACTCTTATGACTTGTTATTCTATATATATATTATATTTATATTTACTATATATATATTTTATATATATTTTTTCTATATATATATATATATATATTTTCTATGAAATAATCTCCTGTTTAGTGAATTTACTTGATATATCACTACTAGTTCTCTTGATAGTCAGTTCTTCATCCTATTTTTTTGGTGAGAAAGTTTGTCCTCTTAGGTGATGTAGTTAGTTCTTGTCCTTTCTTCGCTTCTGAACAAAATTATTCAGGTTTATCAAGAATTAGAACGAGGAACTGACCAGGCGCATAGTCATTTTTAAGTTTTCACCTATCTTATTATCCTCGGTTGAGGCTTTCCAAGTGAATTAGGAACGGCGTAATAAAAGCATCCCTTTGCACTATTATGAGACCAGTTTTGTTCTTGGCCTTAGAGGCAGTCAGAAGATAGCCTGTCCTCTAGTTAAATACTGGCTGCATGACGACCGAATTTGAAGGCTAAACCTAAATGTTTCTAAACACTAAAATGCCAGGGGTGATTAACTAAAACCTCAAGTCAGGGAGACATGAATGTACCTCCAGCGAGAAGCTGGGGTCTACCTCACTAAAACTGATGAATAGTTCCCAATCAGCGGACAGAAACACGGGTGTTGTTCAACTCTTTCCACTTAGAATTTATGAATTATGGCACACAAATGTTGGCTAACATGATCACTGCTCCATCGGATGATACATTCAACCAAAGGCTTGACAACTATGCAGACTCTGTCAGTTTGAACACATCTATTGGGAAGGCTTTCTAAATCAAAGGCATTGTTTAGGCGTCAAGTGTTTCCTCCTAATGATCTCCCTCAGGGTTACTTTTTTCGAAATTTTACTATTCGTATTGTACAGAAACTTCAGGTATGGCCACAGTGACATTCTTAACCACTATTTCGACAGTTGTAAACATAGCATTTCGAAGCTTTTGCAGCCACTAGATAGAAAAAAGTGGTTTCTAATCCATACGTTTTTAGCAGTTACTGTTGCACTGACCTACATAGACAGTGATTTTGTTCGAAAAACAGAGGGCTATTCGAAAAACTGTGTATGCATTTGAAATGGCTTCGCCGAGTTTCCTGACACTAGACTGTCTCTAAATATAGATAATGATGACGCTTCTAGCACTAAGACCATATCATATTGCCATTCCTTGAGAAAGGCTGTGGTAAGGTAATTCGTCAACCTCGCCAGATTAGTACCTTGCTAGTTTTCTAGCCAGTCCCAAGCCCGGATAAAGAAAGAGGGTTGTGGTGTGATGCTAGCAACTCCACCCCCGTAATACAACAAAATCGCTACGGAAACTTCAAAGAATAAATATATTAAAAATTCTAAAAACATAAACAATAGCCTTACTTTTCGCTGGAATCGGGGAAGTGAAATGACGCAGGCTGGCGAAAGCCTTCGAGAAACCAGTCAGCCGATGTGCCTTCTTTCGATGAAAGCAAAAGTAAGGATGGGTACCTGGAATGTTCGTACAATGTACGAAACTGGAAAGGCTGCCCAGATAGCCACTGAAATGAGAAGGTACAGAATAGAATTGTTGGGAATCTGTCAAAGCAGATGGAACGGAACTGGAAGGTGCCAACTACCAACTGGAGAGACAATAATCTATTCCGGTCACCCAGGGGACAACCACGAGCACACCGAGGAAGTGGCCATCATGATGTCACCAACAGCAACCAAAGCTCTCATGCAGTGGGAACCGACCTCCTCCAGGATAATGACAGTCAGGTTCAACTCAAAAGGAAGGAAAGTTACAGTCATTCAATGATATGCGCCTACAAACAGTAATGAAAAACGTCCCAAATGGCGATATCCAAATCCTGATGGGCGATATGAATACGAAGCTAGGAGGAGACAATACAGGAAGGGAACTCACCATGGGTCGCGAGGCCCTCGGCGAAATGAACGACAATGGTGAACTCTTCTCAGACTTCTGCGCCTTTACTAATTTGGCGATTGGTGGCAGCGTGTTCAAACACAAGGATATACACAGGGCGACATGGATTTCAACAGACAGAAACACCGGAAACCAGATAGAGTTCATTTCAATCTCAAGAAAGTGGAGACGGAGCCTACTGGACACAAGGTCGAGGAGAGGAGTAGATGTGAGTTCAGACCACTATCTAGTACAAGGGACTTTCAAGGTGAAACTAAAAGCCTCGAGGATAGCTGGGATGGGCCAGAATGCATGTTCAACACTCAATTACTGAAGGACACAACCACAAAAGACACTTTCACTGCAGCTGTCAGAGCAAAGCAGGAAACACTACGCGACATCACTGAAGAATCATGCGTAGAAGAACATTGGAAGTCTCTGAAGGCGATTCTCAACGAAACGTGTTCAACGGTTCCAGGAAGAAAGAAGAGACAAGACAAGGAATTGATCTCATTGGACACTTGGAAGCCAATAGCGGAGAGGAGAACCATGAAAGAGAAAATGATTCAACGCAAAGAGACGCTGAGCTCAACTTACACAGCACTAGACAAAGAAGTGAAGAAGAGTGCTAGGCAGGACAAAAGATGGTTCTACGACAACCTCGCCACTGAAGCTGAGGAGGCAGCAGGCAAAAGGGACCTGAAGACACCATATCAGATAACCAAATCTCCATCCGGGAAGAGATCGGCACAAGCGAAACCTATAAAAGACATCCAAGAGAACCCAATTACCAAGGAAGAAAAACAGATTAAACAATGGGCTGATCACTTCAAAGGACTCTTGAACCGACCATCACCTGCAACCCGTCCAGAAATACCAACAACAGCGCGCACACAACTGCAAGTTGACACCAGTCCTTCAACGAGAGCTGAAGTCTTGAACGCAATCAAGCTTCTGAAAGTTGGAAAAGCAGCCGGACAGACGGAATACCCCCTGAAGCACTGAAAGCGGACCCAGAGACAACATCAGATATGCTGACTCCAATATTGCAAAAGGTTTGGAAGGAGGGAAAGGTGCCTACTGACTGGAGGATAGGTTACCTCGTGAAACTACCAAAGAACGGCGACTTAGGACTCTGCAAGAACTGGCGAGGAATCATGCTCCTATCGACGCCGGGTAAAATCCTGAGTCGCATCATCCTGGAGAGATTAAAGGACGCACTGGATACAGAATTTCGACCAGAAGGAGATGAACTCAGGAAAGGCAAATCATGTACTGACAAAATTGCAACTCTACGCATCATCATCGAACAAAGCATGGAATGGCAATCAAACCTGAACCTCAACTTTATAGACTTTGAGAAGGCCTTCGTCAGTGTTGGCCGCGAAGTAATTTGGAAATTACTGGAGTACTACGGCGTTCCCCAAATATTCATCAACCTTATTCAACAGCTGTACGACAACGGGACATGTGAAGTGATCCACAACGGAAAATTCAGCGAGGCGTTTGGAGTAAACGCAGGAGTCAGACAAGGGTGCTTATTATCACCAATGATATTTCTAATTGTGGTGGACTGGATTATGCGTCAGACAGTGGGAAATGAGAAGATAGCGATATCCTGGACCGACGAGTGAAGAACCTAGAAGGCCTGGATTTCGCGTGTGGATGATTTATGTTTGATGTCACACAAAATCGAAGACTTGCAAGCGAAAATCGACAAACTGGTTGAAGAAGCAGCAAAGACAGGACTCCAAGTGAACACAGACAAGACGAAGGTTATGAAAATAACCAACCAACAACAACAGCAGCAGCAACATCCAGCGTCAATCACCATCAACGGGGGGATTTGAAAGAGGTTACTTCATTCACTCACTTATCTAGCGAGCATTGTCTCAACTACAGCCAGTCGGAACGGACCAGGATGTCAAATCGAGTGAGAATCGGGAAGGCGAGAAACACATTCATCAACCTAAAATCAATCTGGAAATCTTCGTCACACATCATCAACAACAAAATTCTGTCGGATTTTCATTACAAGCCACGTCAAGTCAGTTCTTCTATACGGATCAGAAACTTGGCTGGCGGGTCACAAATAAGATTTCCAACAGCCTGTTTCAGACCTTCATCAACAACTGTCTTCGCTTTATACTGGAGGTTGGATGGCCAGGCCGGAACGAATCACGAACAGACGTGCAGCTGAAGCCCTATGTTCCACTAGGAACCCAAGGGACAATAATAATAATCAGCTGCGAAACCAGCACTATATTCTCAAGGTGGCTACCCACAGAAAACCATTAGTATAAAAGTTTTCACCATTATATTTTGCACTCTTTGGAATCAACTCCCATCTGAAACTAGATCCTGCGAAAACCCTGAAGGGTTCAAACCCGCTTAGAAATGCATATTATTATGTTCATTCTACCTCGTCGAAAATGCCACAACTTTAAGTAGAATGTGGTATGTATCCATATATATATGTGCGTGTATGGTGGTCTCTCTTTCTGTTGCTCTCTAAGTCTGTGACCATCTCACTTTGATGAACCTGTCTCCTTTAACAATGTATATTCCCCTTATATTATATATAATATGTGTGTTTGTTGACATGTCTGCTATATTTTGCTATGTATATATGGATCGATACTCCATTATAATTAGCCAATTATGTTAAGACTGTCTATTGATTGTTCACACACTTGTTCGGACATTCATATATATTTTTGCTCGCACACTCTTGTGTGATTTGATTCTCCCTGTGTTTGGAAAATAGAAGTATCGTCGCAAACCTATTGGTCTTCTGATTTCCGTCTTTCTTGCGTCAGGACTATTAAATTCTCGACCAGTACATAATAATAATTTGGCGACGAGTACATAATAATTTGGCGAAGAGTACATAATAGAATGGTAGACGAAAGTCCATCCAGTCTTCATTGTAGTCAGTTACATCTAACTTATAAAATCAAAACAAGTGATTCAGCGAAGAGACTCTTTTCAACGAATTTATCATCAAGCTGTACAGTCGTATATATATGGTTTATCAGAAGTTATATCCGGTGAGGGAATTGAATCTTAGGTGTGAATGCAAAAAATAATAATAATAATCATATGAAGTTCAATTAAAACTAAAATGTTTGTGATTATAATCGTAGTTAAATGTCAAGTGGCAAAGCAGATTAATGTCATATATAGAATAATTCATAGGAGGGATAGAACTTGAAAAAGGATGTGCAATTATAGGATTAGTAGGCAAATCGAATAAAACAAAAACGTTACGTAATATTGTGTGAAATTTAATAGCATAGAATTTATCGTTGTAAAAAAGAATTGATTTAGAATGACAAGTGGAACAAGTGAAATAATACCGGGGACAGTTCAAAGTGAGAATAGTAATAATAACAATTGACTTAATAAGGAAGAGTATACAAATTGAATAGACAAAATGAAAAATGAAAAATTGGTAGAGCTAAAATATGATTGGGGATTATCATATTTTAGCATAGAGGGATTAAGACCATGAAAGTTGGAGGGGTTGAACGAACTTTTTCTGTACACAGAGATCTGGCTTTTCTGTTTCGATAGCCAAAGCTTCAGCAATACAGATGAGTCGGGTACGTAGGGATTTAGGTAAATTGCTCTTTGCCTTGTAGATGACTTTAAAGGCGGAGGCTATAGAGATAGGGTGATCATTTTCGACCAGATGTTCTATGATCGCGCTTCTTATTGCTCCACTTCCACCTTTTCGTAGCCATGCAGGATAATGTTCTTGCACCCTCTTGGACAAAACTCGAGTCGAACGACCGATATACCTAGCTCCACAAGAGCAGGTGAATTGATAAACGCACATAGAGTTGGTCAACATTGGGATCTTGTCCTTCAGGTTATTGAACAATAATGGTCGGCTAGTAAAAGCTATTCTCAGGGAGGCAGCAGGGAATGTTCTTTTCAGGGACTGTGATATCCTTCGTTTCATGATATCGGAAGCTAAGTCCCCTTTGAATTCTAAGCTCATGTAAAGTATTTTCTTGGGAGCGGTTGATAAGTCACGTTTTGTAGGCTTTGAATGTATATTCTTATCTATAAAACGTGGTGGAAATCCATTTTCCATTAGGATTTTCCTCAAAGTGTATAACTCATCTTCCACAGTATCAGTGCTACATATGCGCCGAATACGAGTGGCAAGCGACCGGACCAGGTTTCGTTTTCGACCAATAGGTACCCAGCTATAGAAATTTGTCAGTTGACCATTCCATAACAGCCTACGATAAATCGATCTCTTCAGAGTTCCATCGGTCCTTCTTGATAAGTTCACATCGAGGAAATGAATGCTAGACTCGTTCTCCATTTCGAGTGTGAATTTTATCGCAGGATGGCACTCATTAAATACACTTAATATATTATTCAGGTTACAATCAATATTACAAATAATAAAGGTGTCATCTACATACCTTTTATATATTTGAAAGCTTTGGATCATAGGCTTCAGGGAACCATTTTCTAGACTGGACATAAAAACGTCTGCAAGGAGAGGACCCAAGGGAGAACCCATCGCAATACCATCCTTCTGCCTGTAGATTGTTTCATTGAAAGTAAACTGTACATTCAATGTACATCTCAAAAGTAGTTCTTTAAGATCTGTAGTAGGTATCCCTATGTTCAATTTGTTGTCTTCAATATATTTGCATATAAAACATATGGTCTCTGTCAGTGGAACGTTCGTAAATAAGGATTCTACATCCAAAGACAACATTTGTTTATTCGACGCATTTATATCCTGTATACATTCAACAAATTGGAAGGTGTCCCGAAGGGAATGATTAGATAGTTGCCCCCTGACTGGTTCGAGGATTTCAGCTAACCACCCAGCTACTGGATGATAGGGCGATCCAGACATATCCAAGATAGGGCGAAGTGGAACTCCAGCTTTGTGTATTTTCGGTAGACCATACAGTCTTGGTATTAGAGATCCTGTTGGTCTGATCTTTTCGTATAATTCTTCACGAATGAGATGATTGTTCTTCATTCTCTTTAAAGTATCGGTAAGTTGTTTCTCAATTAATTCCGTCTTGTTTTTCTCGTTCGGTTTCGAGAATTTACTGCTGTCTGAAAGTAGACATGACATTTTATCGATATAATCTTTTCGATCCATAATAACAACACCTGTACCCTTGTCAGGGCGTGTTAATAGTATATCGCTGTTATGCGTCAAAAGTTTAAGTTCTTCTTTGTGCTGTTTAGTAAGAAGACTTTGCATTTTTGATCTAGCATTAAGGTATTGATTGCAGGAGTCCGTAATGGTAGATTTGAAGCATTGGAAATCCTGGTCTGACGATGGTGTGAGATCATAGGTTTGACTGAGTAAATTCTCAAACTGGACATGAGTATGTAGCTTGTTGATATTGAGATTAACATCGCAAAACTTCGAGCCCATAGACAAGGCTTCCATTTGTAATTTCGATAAAGATATAGAGGAGTGGTTGAACACGTATCTCTCAGAATTCTCAGGAAATTTTCGAAGACGTTCGATAGGTTTTAGGCTATTGGATAGCTTTGAATTAAAAGACATAGTTTGTTTGTTGGTGACCACATTGACATAATCATTAAACGTCTGACGTTCATCAACCGATAAGTCATTGTCAATCACGTCTCATAAACCGTTAATGCCCAGCTCTCGCTACGCTCGGGCCCACGCTGTTCCTTGAAGATTTCAGAAACGCTTAGTTATAACGGACGAAAAAACCAAAACACCGATCTGCCGCTTGATACTTCTTTATTGTTACACCAACATATAAAAAGAATAAGTGAACTAAGTTTTCTGACGATGTTTCACTCTTCTTTCTGAACAGCGACCGATGAGACGATGACTGTCGTATTGATGCCTCCGCGAAAATTGGGGAAGTTGATTTTAAGCAAACAACCAAGAATTGATCGTTCAATCTTCAACTCCATTGACACTCCCCGGCAAAAAAGGGATCCATCCCATTTTTCCTTCACGACCAATGCACGTTGACTTGGATGCCATTGCGAGAGCCTGGGTCACACGGACAGAGCTGAAATGGAAAACAAACAGAAAAGCCAGCACACCACAAGCATACCCACAGCACAATCTCACACATCAATGACGACCTGCGCCTCCAGACAGAGACCTCCTCTTGACATCTTGCAACACAATCGCCATTTGCTAGAATGACTCTTGCAGAATGCAAAGTGACCATGGCAGCACCTCACGATACTCTACGCACATCCTCTTATCTACTCATTACCAATTACCACTGAAATCGCTTGTCACTCATTCTGCCTCAGTTCTAGTAACGGTGACGCATGCGAGCCTCAGTCGTTTGCACTCTTTCTCCCCGGCGTGTCGGACCGCAGCTAACAATTATCTCCGTGTGCATTTCATTCTCTGCAATAGCCTCCCCGGCGTATACGACCCATCTGCTGTCCTTAACATCAATCAATTCATTCATGGATGTAGAAGACTCGAAACAACTTCAGAAATAATCACGACGAAAATTTTAACAAAATTACGCAATAACAACAAGACACGAAAACAACAAGTAAACACAATGAACCCAAAATACACCAATTGCTATGACACACCACACGTATATACAAATAGTACACACAAACTCGCCGATCATGTCTTGGTGGAATTCCTTTGAAGAATCGCAGGACTTACACCAGTACGCCTACAACCCTTCTCACGTTGACGATTGTAAGTTGTGGAATGTCCGGACACAAACAGAATTACCAACAGCTAGATGACAGATGATATCAATTCAGTATATACAATATGAACATATGTACAAGATCATACACCAAGCACATTGGACTGCTCATTGATGCGCTACCCTTTGAAGAATTGTAGGACTTACAGCAGTACGCCTACAACCCTTCTCAGGTTGACGCCCTAGGTTGGAAAATCGTCGCAGAGTTCATTTGCTGACTTCCTTCTATGAGCTAAATCCTCAAATCTGAACGGCAACACGCCCATGTCATTGTATCGTAGAATATAGATGACGAACAAACACACGACATATCTCATCAACCAAGTGTAGAAACAGAGTAATTTACACCAAAGATAATAGCATTCAAGTAGTAACTTGAAACTAGAAATGCCTTTATTCGTGCAAGTCAATTTAACAATTACTCTCTCGTTTACACTTGGCTTATTCTCACTAAACTGAGCAATATCTTTCGTCTTTTCAAACGCACCAATACTATCATAGTCATTGCAGAAGATACTTGAGTTGATGGGCATCTGTTTCATTGTGGATGAAAACACCAACGATGACTGAGTGACACAAGGTGATGAACTTAGCGGTGGATCAGAAGCTGTTCTTTTTCGGCTTTCAGATAGTTGTCCAACTGCAAGATTACCACCACTGCTGTCTTTCACTACTAGTTCGGGTTTAGCACTATCATCTGATGATAGGTGGGCTACACGCTGATCAATTACACTGACTGTCTCACAAGTATGCACACCTTCTGGAACTGCATCTGCGTTCAATTCTACTTCACGTTGTAGTTGTACAGAACCTTTATTTAACTTAGCAGTAGTAGGCATATCCCTCATCTCATAATGATCAACCAAAGACAACTGTGAAGTATCATGATCATTATCACGAATATTCACTTTACCGTCAACTTCATCATTTTCAAACTCTTTAATAACAGAAGTAGACAATTTTGGTTCCTCCTCACAAATCATTAAAGGTTTTATATCTTCACTCTGACTAGTTATACTTTGTAAACTTGTGGAGTCAGAACTCCACTCTGAAGCAGTAACTCTATTCTGTGACACTCTATTCAACAACGGCTTACCAGTTGCAACTACAGACTTCTTCACAACACCGTTATCGTCACACAATTCGGAGTCAGGCCTGGAGTTTACATTTAGCTTATCACTGAACTTGCTCACTGGTTCACAGTTCACTTCTGTATGCACCTCTTGCAAACGTGTGAAACACAACCGTGTTTGTCTTGCATCTTGCAACTTATCTGTTGAGGATGTACTACGAAACCTGTTACACTCACTAGGTCTATATGCATTACTAGACATCATGGAGCCTTCTCGATATCCACCTCTCTGAGGCTTATTCGTCATCAATGATTGCGTTTTTCCACCCACAGACTGCTCTATTCTAGGGGTGAGATCTAATAGACTGGAAAACTTGCTCATAGATTGATTGACACTAGTATTTACCAGTTTCAGGATATCATCAAACTTTGGCTCGATACCCTCATCCTCCATACGGGAGCTTATCTTCACCCACTTCCTTTGCAGTCGAGTAGGTAGACGTCTTGCTATTACTTCTAGTATAAAACTCGAGTTGAGGTCACTCATGCGATTCATCGAAATCATTCCATTCTTGTAAATTAGCAAATTATCTAAAAACTCAGTGAGTGCCTGGGAGTCATCCTGTAATTGACCACCATTACCCTTAACAGCCTCGAATAATTTCCCTGCAATCATCGAAGGTCTTCCAAACCTTTGACGTAATATGCTCATAGCCTCGTAGTAGCCCTCTTTTGGCTTCATAAACTTACAGCACTGTATAGCTCTTGCAGCATCTCCAGTGCAATATCTCATCAAATACATCAATTTCAATTCATCACTTAATAGAAAACCACTCAACATGATCTCAAACTCCTTTACAAATTGTAAATAATCAGCCGGGTTTCCATCAAAACACCGTGGTTCAAATTTAGGGAGTTTGATGTTCCTATTATCCCTGAACGGCGAAACAGTAACATCAACCATGTCATGCTTAACATCAGACACATCGTTACAATTAACAGACAAGTCACCATGACTTACTTTCCTGTTTGCATCCAAGACACTCTGTCCCTTCTTTGACCCAGGCATTGTTGAACTTGACCCAATTCCAAAAGAGTTCCAGATATTGCTTGTTCAAAGAGGACTTGACCGGCACCAGGAAAGATGAACGGTGACTATCCAAACTTTCACCAACTGTTTGAATCCGCCAGATCTGTTTCTATCGTCAGAAACTGTCAATCACGTCTCATAAACCGTTAATGCCCAGCTCTCGCTACGCTCGGGCCCACGCTGTTCTTGAAGATTTCAGAAACGCTTAGTTATAACGGACGAAAAAACCAAAACACCGATCTGCCGCTTGATATTTCTTTATTGTTACACCAACATATAAAAAGAATAAGTGAACTAAGTTTTCTGACGATGTTTCACTCTTCTTTCTGAACAGCGACCGATGAGACGATGACTGTCGTATTGATGCCTCCGCGAAAATTGGGGAAGTTGATTTTAAGCAAACAACCAAGAATTGATCGTTCAATCTTCAACTCCATTGACAGTCATATAGAGCAGAAGATCTTTGTGATATATTCCTTTCTAGCTCAGGGATACGTGAACTGATAGAATCAATGTGATTTAATGCGTGTCTCTTGAGAGATTTTGTATTAGGATATATGTGATTGCGTCGGAGCACTTTCCAATGCATCTATCTTAATCAGCCAACGTTTAGCAATTTACTGAATTTTTCTTCTCAATAATCTTCATTAAGTTGGGTTGGTGCAACTATTTCCAGAAACAATAATATCAGCAATCATACCTCTTAATATTGTTTACTGAATAATACAGTGCTTCCTGTGTTGAAATGACTACATTTGGCTTATAAATCCCTTTTCCCATGCACATTTCTAAAATGAGTAAGGACAATGCCCAGGTCTTACTACGCTGCACCTCTTGCTGTCCTTGGAAGACTTTCAGGAACTATGAGTAATAACCAACGCAAAAAGCCAGAACACCAAATGGTGACTCAAGAACCGTTTATTCTTGCCAACCATTACGTTATTGTACACAAAGTCCAAGAATAAATGTCATAGCAATAAATTACAATAATACTTCTGATAGTTTTTCTCTCTTCCAACAAACAGCGAACGATGAGACGATGACTGATGGATTGATGACTCCCACGAAAAATATTGAGTATTTTCGTGGTTTATTTTTATGACATTTATTCTTAGACTTTGTGTATAATAACCGTATTTTTGGTTACATAATGGCGTAAGAATAAAGGACTCTCGAGTCGCCAATCTGCAATTTGGTTTTATTTCTGAAAGTCTTCCAGGGACAGCGTGATGCCCACTGTAGTAAGAGCTGGACTTTCACAGTTTCTGCGATTTGGCTTACAACGTGAGAGTTCGGATCAATGAATTTCAAGCTATTTTGGGGTGATAAGGACTTGCAGTATTACTGTGAATTTTACTTGAATCATTCGTAGGGTTTTGCTTGTGTTTCTGTACATTAGCACATTGTAAATCTAAATCGGATTTAACAAGGTGAATAGCAATTCCGTATTGTTCGATAATCCAGGGTCACCGTACTTAGCTAGTTGCATATGTGCAAAGTGGTAGATGTCATCGAACGGCTGTTGCCTGATGTCGTTTGAGTAAGCATGACAAACTAGGGTAAATGCTCGCTTCATCAATCCGTTAATTTGTAGTAGCATCATCAGATATAGACTGTTCATCTGATAATGCGCTGAAGAACAATTTTTGTTTTTTCCTAACGTGTGGCTATTAATTTAATCAATATCCAGTGTCTTTGTGATCGACAGCTGCAATATTCGCATGTCTACCTTACGGATATTGAAATACTTACTGTTTTATGCATCCAATCAGAAATAACAAAGTTTAATGATTGTCTCAAAGAGAGTATATATATCCACGCTGCCACGAATTCGTTTAGAGCTATTTGTCCTATAACCACAACACCCTAACTGATTTACTATTCGTGGTCACTTACAAAGTAAGCATAAATCTACCAAACACAGTATGCCTCTAACTTCTGGGTGTCGTAATACATCGGGAGGGAAAAGCTATATTCATAGGGTTATAACAGTTAGGCGCATGATATTAATAATAATATATTCTCAGCTTTTGTACATGAAAGACATCAATTTACAGATATCATCAATATGATAATTAACACATACAAAGAGTGATCATATTTTTAATTGTTCACTTAAACAAGATATACATAACGAAACATTCTGCGGTGCGCCCGAGGTCAGTGCTAGCTTAAAGCCAAAAACGAAGCGACTTAATGAACAGATTATTGAACTTGAGCAGCCGGTCAGATGATTCCGTTGTGTATGTGTGGAATCACGGATTTTGTACCTGAGTAACGCAGCAATCCAGTAGGACAAGAAAGAGGAATACAGTGCTAATAAGGATGGCAAAATTGTGAAGCCCAGTGGATAGTAAAGGGAAAATCAGGAAGACATTTAAGTTAATTCGCCCTTCTTTCAGGTGAAGCATATCTTATTTGTCGTACTGTTGGTACGCTCTTTGTTACCATTATTCCCCCTTTAATATAATAATAATATATTCTCACTTTTTTATATGAGGGACACCAGTTTACAGGTATCATCAATTCGATCAATTGCACATAAGATTAGTAAGCATATTTAGTAAAGATAATATAATAAGGTACATATTTTTTCCCAGCTACGTAGGATACACCAATTGTATAGGCATGCATAAATATTGTTTAAATTACATGATTTACGGTTGCTGTCATTTTGTCTTTAGTTTGTAGAAAATACCTGATAACTAGTGATTCAATAGACCACATAAGAAGATATAGGGATATTGACTTCGCATTAACAAAAAAACCCAAATATTCGCCGGATGGATTATAGATACTTTGGAAAATAGACAAAGCTTGAAGTCAATTTCCTAGTATAACAATAAAATGAATCTTATAATAATATACTGTCTTTTAATGCACATGAAAGCTGACAGGCACCATCAATATGGTAATAATGTAACCATAGGTCTGGATCCTTAACAAAAAGAAAAACGAAAAGGATTGTACAGATCTTAATAAAAACAACACTTTTGCTTCCAACATCTACAAGCATGCTCAGCTTCTTGTCAAGATGCTACCGCATGGGTCCTACAGAAGTTTGTGAGACATCTTAAAGGTCGGCTTGTCTTAATGATACTTAAGGATTGTGATTCATAACATATCTGATCGTGCCTGTAAGAATGGTATGCGTTTCTTGCAAACACCCATTTATAGGACATTTGAAATTAATATTATCTGCTTAGTGCTACGCTTTACAAGGTGAACAATGTATATGATAGTGAAAACTGTGGAAGAGTGCTTTCATGATCGAGGTATGAGAAAGGATAATAGACCTTCATCAGTAAAGGTAGGCAAATATAAAGCGTTTAAATTTTATATTACTTTATTCTAAATGCAGCGAATTCAGAAATACACTTTATTCGCTTATTTGCAGATGTCGGGTAGCGTCATTCAACCTGGTCTCAGCAATTTGACATCGCCAAAATAATTGTGTACAGGCATTTCCTTGTTATTTTTTATGAAATATATTTAACCTCCTGCTCACGATACTTTCCTTATTCTATATGGTCGAAAATAATTTTGTCATCATGATGAGGTGGAGGCTCGATTTATCAATGAGACTTGAGAAATTGATTGGTGGCATGATCGAATACAAGTGAAATATTGCTATGATTGCTTGAGCTACATCTACTCAATTATTGCGATGCAAGTCAACACCCGCATTCTTATGAATTGACATGACGCCTTAATTGAGATAATAGTAACACTCTACTTTTGAATACACTTAATCTGATGAAATTAGACCCTGTCACGATGCCCAAGTTCTACTCTTATATTTCAAATACATAGGTTAGGCTATTTTTGATTCCTCCCTACAGATTCACGTGCGGTTAGGATACTTAATTGCCTAACTTTAGGCAGGTATTTAGGCCTGACTAAAGTATTTGTAATGCACCACTTATACACATCCTTAGTGTTTTTACAGAATTGCACTCATGTATAGTAAGAAGTTCACATCCAGGGAAGTACCGGTCTAGCATGCCGTACTCCCACCAAGAGCATATAAAGGCAAAGACAATGATGTTTATAGGAAAAGTTTATTTTTATTCCAACATAAATTTAGTTTATTTAATGATAATAATAATGTATATTCTCATATAAACATATAAATTTACATGAAAATGCATGCCATTTTTACAGGCACGATCAAGTATGATATAATATCAAATCGTAGATTGTCTACAAGTTAATAATGTTTCAACAGTTAAATATTTGATATATATATAAATACACATTGTCTGAAAGAGGCTGTATAGTTATTGAATTGTACAATTGTCCTCCAGGTTGAGCGGGAAAATCGACTTCGTTTCGTTTTCATCCCGTGGTTGTCGGCATACGATAACCAACCAATATTGAGGTAAGTACAACGTTTACAAGGGATTGAAAGCTGTTTTAGAAAAGTAAAAGTGCTGAGGTGAATCATTAAATTGTAATGAAATAGGTAAGTGCAAGTATCATTAATAAATGCATTAAAAAAAGAAAACTTCCTAGGCTGACAACGTTCATTTGTAATGTATAATGCTACACGTATATCTCGTACTATCATGATGTCCACTTTTGGTTTTAATACATTTATCCTCAGTTGTGCCAGTTGTTTTTGTTTTATACCTTTTTGTGCATTTAATGTACAACCGTACCCTTCAGAGAGTAGGAATATAATAAGTCATAAAGAGCTGTAAAATGTTAGGTTTAATGGGATATAATGAGGATCAAGTAAAGACGTTATTAGAAAATGAATGAGATAAGACATTGTGAAATAGTATTTAAAGATCAGTCAATGGACAGCAAGTTAGTTTATAAGATGCCCCATAAAACTGTGCACATCCCACATGATCGCATCTCAACAATAGGCTAGGCGAATAGTATATATTTAGAGGTAGAAGCATGATCTGTCAAGGCGTTCATTATTATCTTTTTCAAGATAAAGATCTAAGCCCTCATAAAAATCAGAAATATCTCGAGCCTTTAATTTGTATATTGCTGTTCCTGAAGAATGGGGCGATTCACCTTAGTGACCCCCACCATATCTACTGATCAGCTAACGTACTAAGAAAACTTCGTTTTCCTGCAACCACTTCTCCCGTGTAGTCTGCCGCAACTATTTCTCCAAATTTGCCAAGAATTTCAGCAGAGTGGACACGCAAAAGCCTGCTGTTGGTGACGTATTCCTTACATGGTTTCTTGGAACAAATGCTGACATGCTTGGAGATGCGTATGGATCGCGTGACCATGTCTATCATTGAGACTTATGTAGAACATGATAAACCACAAATTGTAAAACAGGAAACGTAAATATAATTACGCCTGTAGTGCTTTCAATCGCATCGATTACCTGTAATGAACTTCTAAAAATGCCTTGTCAATTAGCATCCATTTCTGCTACAGTCAATTAAAATTAATTTGGTAGAAAACGCAGCATTAGGATACACAAATGAGAAACATCGACCGAGAATATACCACACGTATAACTACAGCCCGCAGGATGGTAGACATTGATAGCAGCCGATAAGGCCAAGCAATCTCAACGGAGTGCATGATGAAACAAGTCATGTGGATGCGCAAAAAATTGAAATCCAAGTGAGAGTAGTCAGATGTGATGCTTAGATTTCTCACAGTTGCTTGCAAACCACGCATAACACAACCACATAAAACGGTATACGACACACCTACCTATGACAAATCAAAAATCCAGTTGACTGCTACAATTCCAGCCATTGAAAGACGATGAAACCACAAGCAAGGTAAATATGAAACGCGATAGCATTTTTCCTCACCCTTTTGCACGTGTTTTCATTGATATTCATCGATTGCTTACATATATATAATCCTTATAATTCTGGTTCAAATTTCTAATAAACGTGTTCATTGAAACACGGTTGTTTTAGACAGTGGCTCAAGCTCGGCTATAAAGGCATTACCGTCCTGTAATACAGTATAAACTACTATCTCACAAAATGGCCTGAGTGCAGTTCTTACTCCTCAAACATGTTCTGTCGCAGAACCCTCAGTTAACCAAATCGCCTCGTGAAAGATATCCAAAGGTAGGTATATGATCTTCAGAAAAAACTAGGTCATTTTGATAGCATGACACTGCAAATCTCAATTATCACAGAAAACCGTCCTTATATTAACCAGATTAAGCCTCCACTGGATGCAACTCGGAGCAAGCTTGAGAATTTGGACCAAATAGCCTCTCTTTTAACACGATACACTAAAATGTCTCCAGACAGTCATTGCCCCTGAAGACTAGAAAAAACAAAATCCGTTGCGGCATGTCTAGCGTGCTGTTTGAGTGCAAACGACTTCGTAAAAGTCGATCCCATCTAACCGTTCCGCCATTTTTAGGTTCTCTAATCCTCTTTATGTTAGTAAGTTTACTAAATGCAAACATCAGTTAAGACTAAAAAGCAGTTGTACGTCTGAAATTATAGCTCAGGACAAGACACTGTGTCAAAGCAGATTAATGCACAGTAATAATTTGGTCACTTCCTCTGGGTTAAAATTCCCGAAAGTGGATCGTTTACCGTAACATTTACCTTGTACTGACGGTAGTACTCGGTGAACTATGCAACAACCATGCCTGCCAGTGGAACTAGGAAATGACTCAGATATCAGTATCCCTGTGAGTAAAGTTTCACTGAGAGGTGTCAAAACAGCTAGTACCACTGCAAGTTGTCTTAAGGATTTTTCACCTAAACGTAGTAACCTCACTACGATGAACAAGTTTCGCAGGTTTGAGTCTAATGATGGAAAGGAATACTTTGTACTTAATAATCCCGTTGACAGTAGACGTGTCAAAAAACCCGCACTTGATACGAAGAACCTCCCTCAAAACACATATATGGGTGGTAGTTTTCAGCATACTCCGTCTCATAGAAACTTTTGTTCCGAAAACCACAAGCTCCTGCAACCGAGGCACCCTCACCCACAATATTATTATGGTCACAAAATCAGTAACAAGACACTCACTGGTATGCCGAATAATAGGCTGTTAGATAGACCTTACAATGCTGTGTCATTTGATCCGCCACCTGTCCCCAAATACCACTATCCGTACATCCAGGAACGCGGTCATTTTTAAGGTGTCCTGAATTACTAGCACCTAGGATAACCTCGTTACTCTGTAACCTCGATGTATGGACACCCAGTCTGACCTCCTTTCCACCCGTAGACTCTGATGGTGCTGATACACAAACAGAATTAGGTTACGGTGCTATTTTAAACCAGTCTGTAGTATTCTGCTACCTATTCGCGATGTTCCTAGTAGATGCACGTTCCCTAATTCACAAGACATCTGTCAAGGAACTTATCCCGGAGTTCCTATTGTTACGAAGACCCGCACAGATGAATACTATGTGCTTTCTTCGGTTAACTCCAAAACACCAGTATTGTAAGAAGTATGTTATGTTTGACAAATAAGGCAGAAAACAGTACAAGTCTACAAACAAATCTTTCATGCAAATTTATTATGTACTTTTATTCGTTTTTGATCGTCTTCGTCGAAATTGAACGCGGTCGAACCATCACCTCCTTCGAGTTAATCACCAATCGCTACCAGTTCCAAAAACAAACTTTCAATGTTCACCTTCAATGACAACATCTGAAACACGGATATAAGTATTGATCATCAAGCCTACTATCAATGTAGTTGAAGATTGAACGATCAATTCATGGTTGTTTGCTCAAACCCAACTTCCCTATATTTTCGTGGAGGCATCAATACATCAATCATCGTCTCATCGGTCGCTGTTCAGAAAGATCAAAAACCGTCAGAAACTTTAGTTATTATGCTGCTCATATGTTGGTGTTAGAATAAAGAATTCTCGAGTCGCCAATCCGTGTTTTGGTTTTTGCGTCCGTTATTACTAAGCGTTTCTGAAAGGCTTCGAGGAGCAGCGAGAGGTCCAGCGTAGCAAGAGCTGGGCATTAACGGTTTTTGAGACGTGATTGACACCTACTGTGGTTCTGATGACCGAACCATGGTGCTTATCCCCTATACTTGATGTTCATTTTGGTATGGTAGATAATACCACAAACCCTGAAAATAAAGATCGCAAGCGCGTTGAAGGATATCTCGTGGATGTACATAACTCATTCGTAGTCAGTAAGGTGGAATATGAAATACTGAAAGAGGCACCTAGATCACTCTGGATCGTCTTGGATGGAGATAAGTACAAGATTCTCAGGCTGTGTTTATCGAGCGCCAAGTCCAAACAAAGAAACCGATGCATCGATAACTAAATCGTTTGCACACGCCTCCTCGCTTAGTAGTAATTACAAAATAATTGTAGAAGACATCGATCTTCCAGACGTCAACTGGTCAAGCAGTTCCTGCCGCCAAAGCTTTGACGAATTACTCAGTTGTAACGGATGGAAACAACATGTCCGGACACCTACCCGTGGTGACAACTTGTTGGACCTTGTGTTTTGTCATGACACAATCCCAGTCTCCATCTATGTTGGTAACAATTTTTCTAGTAACGTCCATAGAATGGTAATCTGCTCTCGGCACTTCTCACCACTAAATACAGGAAATAAACAAGCTTCAGGGAGCATGTTATGCTGTAGTTACAAACACACAGCCTGGGGATTAGTCCAAGAACTCATTCGATGCTGTCAATGGGGTGACTGTTTTACCACTGGTCTCACGGGATGTAGTGTCCTCATTTTACAGGATTGTTATCCTTGTCTAGATACTGTTGCTCACTAGAAGGTAATGAAATTAGATAGCCATCAAACTGAATACATTCCAACGGCATTTGGAAACTGATGGTATTGACGTTAGTGAATTGTAAGGAGTATTCTAACGCGAAAGCTAATACTAACAACTTCTATAGTATTCGTTCCACGTAGAACAAAGACAAAGCAAAAAACACGATTTGATCGCTCAACTTACGAGATATATTTAGGGACCAAACCGTGGATCGAGATGATTGCTTAGCTGGCTGGTGATTGTGCGCGACACGATGGAGTACCAAATGGCGTGGATGCTTGACCGGAAGCCTTCAGCTGAACAAATTGACTTAAACAGTGAAGTCAACACCCAATGTTCATTGATAATTGCTGTGGTCAGTAATTTTGGGAATTATTTACCGCCGCAGGCATGGCGCAATTAGTTGAGAAAGTTGATGAACCAGTACTATTCCACTAAAAATATGTCACTCCTTCCTTCAATTCACGAGCCACTAAAATACATCAAGTGCCCACTCTCTCAAAAGAACGCCGATGAAGAGTTAAGTGGAAAGTTTATAACTTCACAACACCTCTTACAAAACAAATCTGGTGGACGAGGAACATCGCCTACTTGCCTCACGACAAAGTGATCCACAAGAAGCCTGACACTACCTGCTAACTATTCAGTGGGTGGTTTGCGAACTTAAGTTTACAAACGCACACCTCTGGTGAAACCGCATTCCTTGCTGGCTCCTCCCTCAGGGGCATAGTGACCAACAATCAGTTGATTAGTCAAGTAGTTGAAAGCTTTAGAACTTCTACTAACACGGGATGGCCTTGCTTCAATACTTTTCAAGAAGAGTGGGTGTGATGTTCCCCTAATAACTCTTAAGTTCTTTCAATATATGTGGACACTGTAACTTACCCTAATGAGTGTAAAACTAGCTTTGTAATTCCACACCTCGAATCTGGTGATAAGGTAAACGTTCGCAATTACACACCCAAAAATATAACCCCAGTTATCTCGCAAGTCATGGAGAAAGTTGTTAGACTGTCGGCTGGACTTACCCGGCATGTTGGTTAAATTTCGCTCGGTAAAGTTTTTTTGTCAATAATTTTGGTATATGTTTTCTGAATCGATAGGAATTCTCATTTCCTGGCTAGTTATGTTTGTGTCCGCGTCATGTAATCTTACTGCGATACACCCCAAGCGTATGGGTTGTAACGATTAGTTCTTCATGCTGAATGAGTTAAAACATCGGTATAATGAAAAAGATGGGGTAGTTGGAGAGTAGTGTCGTCTACACAAATAGTTTACTTCTTGTAGAAGCTGCAGCTTTCGACATAATATCATTCCATGAAGACCACGTCTAAATGTGGCTATTTTCGTGTGAAGAACAGTACTATTTGGCAAAAGAATGCTATCAATACATAGGAATCACCTACAAATACCAACAGAACCCCCTGTGGAAACAGAAGTTATGATGTAGGTTTGTCTTTCACCATATGTGTGTTTGGACAGGGATAATGGTAAGTTGAAAGGTTATCTCTAAGTGGATTTAATATATATTTACACTGATTGGCGCAGTATAATATGGGCTATGTGATTTCAATGTATAAAAGATACCTTTATCAATATTGTGCCATTGTGTGCTTAGCTGCTGCTAGGCTAACAAACGTAGGTGGTTCTCGTGATTGTTGCAAGTGCAGTGCATTTGAGAAGGCAATAACTCGTTTAATTCTCCTCACTGATTCACTTAGTGCAATTATTCAGTGTATAGTAATAATATACACATGCTTTGTCTTGATTACGAGAATTAAATCTAGTTAGCTCTATTATTATTAATCTATAGACGGTATATAGTCTGACACTGTAAACTTAATACTGCAATGTTTTTGATCACCAATAGTGGAGATGGATTTCTTCTGAAATTCCCATTTACCTGAAACAGTACAGATCCAGTATCACGATTGAATGTCTAGGTTGCATTATATTTCATTGTTATCCTCATCAACACAACAGGTCTGCGTATCTTACAGTATTTTAAGTGTTTCTCTATATTGTTAACACTGTGCATAGTTGCTTAGAGTTGAGGCATGTTCAGCTTATATCTGATGACTACAGATTCCTAAATATGAGAATGCAATTTCTGTAGGACTCAGAAAACTATGCTCACTAGACATTGTTGAGATTGTGGATCAATTTCAAAGCTACTCATTTGCGATACCTCATTTAACGTAGACGTATTCAGTATGAAATTGATGAGAGAATGACGTCTCAACATTATGGGTGTTTCAGAGTTTATCTTGAAATTTGCGTGTAATCCTCCAATGCTGGACAACTTATGTGGTGTATTTATGCATACGGCGTCAATATAAAGACCAGCTGTGGACTACAAATACTTTTAATTGTATGAGAAATTTACTTAGTATTAATATAATCGGTGTATAATAGTATATAAAATTATCTTTCATAAATTCGTGTTTTGCTTCATATTTTAGGTATATGGAGGTTGTGGAATGTGAAATCAGTGAAAATGTCAATCTGTCAAACTAACGCTAATACCCTTCTTCAAAATTTTCTTCTGTAAATTAAGAAAATGTTTAATATACTCATCATTTCTACTTCTTTTGAACTTCTTCAGCGCGTCGGTATACTATGAGCTCTTGTAATACATGAATTCGGTTTAATGCATGCTAGCCTAGTTAGTCAAATGGAGATTCACTATAGTATGAGACTTACTTTAATCATTCATAGGATTTCGCGTCTGTTTCTATACAATAGCACATTGTAAAAACTAAGTAGGATTTAGCAATTTGAATAATAATTCCGTAATGTCTGTTACGCTAAAGTCGCCCTATTTAGCCAATTGCAAGTCTGTATACTGCTAAACGTCAAGTATGTAGCACAAGTAAATGTAGGAAATCAGGGTTGATATCTACTTCACTAATCAGTTAATATGCAGTGGCATCCTCAAATAGACTGTCTACTTGGCGACGAGCTAAGAAAATTTTTATTTATTTCTGATATGCTGTTAAATAATGTGATGTTATGTAATATCCATCATTTCTATGATCAACAACTGCAGTGTTTGAATATCTATTTTGTTAGGTATGCCGATGATCTAACTATGTCAGTGTCTGTCAACTCCCAGCTAAACAGGACTAAAATGAACAGCTTTCTCAATAATTTAATAATTCCCATTGTAGCATTAATAACACAACTTTCAGCGAAGAGACTCTTTTCAATGAATTTATTATCAAGCTGTACAATCGTATATATATGGTTTTATAAAGAAACTATATCCGGTGAGGGAATTAGGTCAAAGGTGTAAATACATGAAATAATAATAGTATGAAATAAATTTAAAATATTTGTGATTAGGTTCATAGTTTAAGTCAAGTGGAACAATAATTAATGTCATATATTAATGTCATGGGATCACCACTGGGTCCTTTGTTGGCTGATTGTTTTATGGCAAAGCTGGAAAATTCTCAACTTAGTCAAACCATCGGTCATTTTGACATTTATAAAAGATACATTGACGACACTTTCGTCATCTGCGATAAGAACGTGGTTCTTGATGATGTCTTATTCGCCTTCAACAACTGCCATCCTTCTTTACAATTCAACATAGAAAAGGAATCTGAACTAAGCATTCCGTTTCTTGATGTGTGCCTCAGCAAACGTAATGACGGATCTCTCAAAAGATCGATCCACCGAAAACGTACATGGAACGGACAACTAACTAATTTTTACAGTTGGGTGCCTATTTCCAGGAAAAGGAATTTAATCCATTCACTCTGCTTGAGGATAAGGAAAATTTGTAGTTCTGATTGCGTCAACTCAGAACTTGACTTCCTGAAAGCCACACTCGCAGAAAACGGTTACCCTAACCGATTTATTGGCAGCAACATGAAAGGTAAGCAGTCTAAACTGGTCACCGACTCAGTTCCAAAGAAAACCTTATTCGTGAGCTTGGAATTCAAAGGAGATCAAGCTTCAGATAGGCTCAAAAATCGTCTTTCTAAATCAGTTAGTAAAACGTTCCCTGCAGCTAGAATACATATGACGCTCACGAGCCGCAAATTGTTCTCTACCTCTGTAAAAGATAAGCTTTCTCGTCCAACCGCCTCCATGTGCATCTTCCAGTTCACCTGCTCTTGTAGAGCGAGGTACATTAGCCGTAGTCAGAGAACGCTCTCCACACGGATACGAGAACATATTCCAGCTTGGTTTTACAAGGGAGAAAGGAAATGTGTGCGAAGCTCCATCTTAGAACACCTCATCGACTTCTGTCACTCGGTCAACCCTGACCATGATTTCAAGGTCATATACAGAATTCATGCTAACTTCCCGCGTTTTCTTCGTTACAGACTTCTAAAGACAGCTGAGGACTTGGCAATTCATGACTTTAAGCCAGACCTTTGTGTACAAAAGAAGTATGTACAATCCCTACTGCTGCCTTGGCCGTAGAGGGATAGACATTTATTTATTTTATTTATTTAGTTATTCTATGTACTTTTCCCTTATTACTTCGATTATTATTATTATTATTACGACTCTCATTCTGAATCTTTTCCACTTGACCTACTTGACATTTTAAACCAAAAATTATTCATGTGTATACTTTTTATCTTTATTTTTACAATATTAAATTCTATGTTATCAAATTTCACACCATGTTACGTAACATTTTATATTCGTCTATCAATCCTATAATTATATGCCTCTCCCCAAAATCTATACACCTGATGTATTATCTTATATATGACATTAATTATTGTTCCACTTGACTTAAACTATGAACCTAATCACAAATATTTTAAATTTATTTCATACTATTATTATTTCATGTATTTACACCTTTGACCTAATTCCCTCACCGGATATAGTTTCTTTATAAAACCATATATATACGATTGTACAGCTTGATAATAAATTCATTGAAAAGAGTCTCTTCGCTGAAAATTGTGTTCTTAAAGAACAGCTTTCTATCAGGAATTAGCAAATGGTCTTCGTGTAACGGCCTTAAACTAAATCCTTCCAAATGTCAGGCAGTTGATTTCAGCTTTAGATGTAAAAGAAACTTAAATGGAGCTGTTAATTCCCATTACCGTTGTATAATTGATGCGTGATGTAGAAATCAAGTCCGACGCTGAGTATCTTGGATTAATTCTTTCTTCTGGCCAATCCTGGTCTTCCCATGTCTAAGCGATTTCTAAAATAATATTTCGTCTGAATGTTCACATTAAGTAGTTAAGGCACTCAAGCGTAGCTCATCCACTCCCATTGCATCTTACCTATACTTGGCCTGTTCTTCTTACTTTAATCAAGATACAACCGTGTTTCGGGGAACTCATCACACAGCGTATCAGCCTTAAATGTATACCACATGCAGGTATAATGCTTATGAGCTAGGTATGCTAATCAAAGTAAACGTCTGTACGGTGCATTCATTATTTATAAGACTAACTAGTATGTAAGAGCTACGATTTGACCAGTTATACAGTTATGGGGCATCTTATAAATTAACTTGCTATCCATCGTCAGATCTCTAAATACCACTTCACAATATCTTGTCTCACTTATTTTCTAATAACGTCTTTACTTGATCCTCATTATATTCCATTAAACCTAACATTTTATAGCTCTTTATGAGTTTGATTCGACTTATTCTATTCCTATTCTCTGGAGGGTACGGTTGTGCACCAAATAGACAAAAAGGCATGAAATAAAAACAACTGGCTTGAAAATAATTGTATTAAAGCCAAGAGTGGACATCATGATAGTACAAAACATATTGGTTTTATTATACATTGCAAATGAACGTTGTCGGCCTAAGGATTAATTACTTCCCCATTCTGTTTTCTACATAAATGTGTTTATTAATGATATATTTCACTCACTTAATCTATTACACTTTAATGATTCACCTTAGCACTTTAACTTTTCTAAAAAACAGCATCCAATCCCTTGTAAACGTTGTACTTACCTCAATATTGGTTGGTTATGGTATGCCTACAACCACGGGATGAAAACGAAACGAAGTCAATTTTCCCGCTCAACCTGGAGGACAACTGTACAATTCAATAACTATACGGTTTGGTTCAGACAATGAGTGTAATTATATATATATATATCAAATATTTAACTGTTGAAACATTATTAACTTGTAGACAATTTAAGATTTGACATTATAACATACTTGATCGTGCCTGTAAAAATGGCATGCATTTTCATGTAAATTTATGTTTATATGAAAATAAAATTATTATTATTACAACGTTTAATATGTTTGGACACAATTAACCTGCGCTGCTTACTTCTATGTCGTATTACCTAAATAATAATAATAATTTCATTTTCATATAAACGTAAATTTACATGAAAATGCATGCCATTTTTACAGGCACGATCAAGCTATGTAGTTACCTTAAAGTGGTTCCCGCTGAAGGTAATCACCCTTAGCTACTACCTTACCGAGCAACTTAATGTTATCTTTGAATTTCAAAGTAAAAGCGGGCATCCTGGGAACCTTCTTGGTAAAAGGATCGTCTCCTAGTCGGAAAAAATGAATATATCCTAATCTCCACGAAGGCGTTTAGAAGTATTCATCCTATCACCTCAAATGACTCCCTATTTACAGTCACTTAAAAAGTATGAATAAATTTACCGAAGACGGTATGCTTATGATTTCTAGATATCATAATGTGCCATGAGGGAAAACATATATCCATAGGGTTATAAAATTTACAAGCGCGATATTAATCCGAAACACGACGACTACGATTCTTAATCACAGAAAATCCTACTTTGCTACCTAATCTTCTAATAGTATTAACAGATCTTTCACCAAGAAAAAGAAAACCAACGGTTTCAGGAAAATTTATTTAGTTTTCTTAAAGACCATGGGCATCCGTATTTATAGCTACGGAGAAATCACAAACATCCACAAAATAGGAATTTCATTATTTGAAATGAAACAAGCAATCTGTATTCAGCTAATATTTTCACGCCGAATAATAATCGGCTTCTCAGCTTGTTGTGGACCACCACCCGAATGTTATTCTCGCTAATTAAAGTCTTACCTTTAACTGGGATAGTTCGTACACTCACCAGATCACCATGTTATCCACTTTTGAAGTCGTTCTGCAACACACTGAATGGCTGTTAACAATGGCTTTGCTACAGACGGTCTTAGTTCATGCATTTGGATCTAGTACAATGGGCATTAATAAGGATAGGTAACACTTACCATTCAGGAGTTTCTCATTGCTTTCAAGTTTCTTTCAGTTCCAAAACCACATACAGGCACAACAGATTCATACTTCTCGTGTGACTCAACCTTGTTTGATATAGATTCTCTGACAATAAATCCGATTCTTTAACTGATAATATACACGGATGGTGTACTCAGGTTCTCGAAAAGCTTCAAAGCTTTTTCAACTTCAAACCATGTTCTGAAATCTCCAGGTTTAATATGCTCTTCGTAAACCTTGCCAATATCAAACCTGATCGTATTCTCCTCACCAGATTGACTCGCAGATTGCTGCAAGCCGTAAACATGCATGTGAAAGACATTGTTTTTCCCAGATCTCTACATACCAATTAATCAGTTGAGCAAGAAACAATAACGGCAACCAGCAAATGGACTAAAAACAACTGCTTTTGTCAGCTTAACACGTTCACGTGCATATATTCCTAAACTTCCACGCAGAACTACTTCATTAGTAGCCGAAAAACAACTAAAACATTGCAACCAGGCGTGAAAACAACGTGTGAAACAATTGTAATGGAGTGAGTGCGCTGCCCTGCTGGTAAAAACTTCCAAAACATACGAAATTAGTAATTTTAACAGCAACGGAAACAAAAATAAGGTGAAACGCAACATTTGTGAACAATGAGCATCAAGATAAGTTGTGAATAAATGCAGGATAAACGGGAAAACCGATGTGTAAACGAACGGCTACCCAAAGGCAATCCAACATGGCCGACTAACTAATATGGACGAAAATGATCTTTGAGTGTCTCTCTCCGTCAATGACCTTGAGCATGCTGGATAATTTCAGTCAGACTGTCTACTTAGGGAAGATCATGTTTCCAGGTCTCAAAATGGATTTCTCAAAAATAAGGTTTGCGTTACTTACCACTTCGACTTTTTGAACTGCATCACCAGTAGTCACGAGGCAATGGATAAAGGCACACACGGGGTGTCGTTATGTGTTATCGCGATGTTGTGTTCGGGTTGTTCTACGTTGTTTTCAGGTGTTTTTTCAACTGAAATACATTATAAATACCATTTTTTAACGAAAAAACTTAGAAAAATGGTGGAAAGTAGACACTTTCAGCAGTTTGAGTGAACATGTATCTGTCATTGAATTTCGTTATTTCTTTCCATGTGGAATGTTAAAACTCTGTGTAAATTGTTGATTACGTTAAGGAAAACGAAATCAATTAGGAAATTGATGCATATTTTGCGAAATTCTGAAAGGGTGTTTTGAATCTCTGAGATATGAAAACTTGGTAACACTCAGAAGAGTCTACAGCTATAAAGGAGTGTTAGTTGATTTATTCGCAAGATAACAGTTAATAAACAAATTTTTTTAAATTTTTACTTTGGTTTGGAGTATTTTCGTGTTGCTAATTATTTGTTAATGGATGTCATACTATTGTTGATTTGCAGGTTACAATTGTAATTTACGGAGTGATTCACTTTATTTGGAGGCTTTAATGAAGTGCAATTGAAGAATTTGCGCGTTATCGTTGGAATCTTTGTGATATGATAAAATTATTTATCAAAATAAATATCTTTTTAGTGTTTTAACGGTGTTCTTTAAAGAATTCACTACTACTTCCCTTTTGCTTGTCGAAGGAATAGTGATGTAGCCGGTTTTGGAATGCGTAGTGATTTAATCTGAAAGAGTGATAATTTACGCAACATAAGAATACTAGGATTTTCTTCAATAGGATATACCTATAACGCGTTATTTTCGATGTACGTAGCCGCCCTACATTTGTTATTATGTATACGTAGTAATCGCAAAACAAACCTAAGCTCAACGTACATTTTTTCGCAAGCCCTGATGAAAGATAATCTTTTACGCAGCCGTATTGAGTGTAACTGAAACATTTCATGGGAGGCTTGATGACGCACTGAGGAAATAATAACGGTTTACGATTATCACGCATTTCACACAAGTATTACTACGTTGCCTATCAACTTCGTTAACTATGCAATGTCCTCGGAATGATAATTAAGAGAGATACATGTAGTCAACATAAATGCATATATTTACAAAATAAAAACAGTTAAACAGTACATATTCACATTAAAAAGGGTGGAAAAAAATCACAGTTGTAGATTCTTGATGGGTACATGATTGTCAAATTAAAGTCCACTAATCGTCTTATCCACAATATGTGGATCAGTTTCCCTTAGATGATTGTGACACTGGACCAGTCTTTACAGCTTTCAGCACCACCTGATCCTTCAGAAGAAACTGGTTATGACCTTTCCATGCAAAGATTGAGATTGTATTCCTTTGACCACCTCCGGCCACACTGAGAAATATCTAAGGATATATACATATCAGATGAATTAATCTTACCTCAGGTGAACAATCCCTAATCTTAGCAACAATGAATATGTGAACAAGGGAGGGAACAATAGTAGAATCGGTATGAACAGTCCATATATCCCATAATAAACTTAAAGAATCCTAGAACTTCCGATTTATCTTTCACAGTTTGTTTTCTGCAAAATGCAAATGTTACACAAATGCCTCTCCTCTCTGTCCGTTACAATCAACTGAAAAAGACTAAATCTTCAAACTTTATACTTCTTTGATTAAGTTACCCAATAATATTCTCTTTTTTAGTGGGTCCACATGCATATCACATCTGTAGAATCAATACATGCGTTAACTTGTGTCCTTAAGCTGAAAAAATTTAATGTTTATGCGACTTTTATTACTATCATTTCAAAGCCCGCCTTAGTAACGTGAGCTACGTATTAGCCGCAGCGTTTACGCAAAGTAAAATCTACCAATCACAGTATGCATATGTGACCTTGAGGTGCTCAGCCTCTCCATAAGGTCGTGTGTGCCTTTATCCATTGGCGTAGTCGCGAAGCACGCTAGCTAGTCGTTGTTCTCTACTTCGATATATCTAAGGCATTTGACATGGTATCTCACAGTATTCTCTTTGAGAAACTGTACTCATGCGGAATTCACAACCCATTAGTGAACTGGTTAATAACCAAAGTCGGAACTGTATTGTCTCATCCTAGGCAGAACACAAGTGGGATTGTACGGGTTATTATCCCAGGACCGTTTTTATTTACAGTCTACACTAACAGCATTCGTAACTGATTCACCTCAGGTAAACCATTCCTACTCCTGCTACACTCATGAATTAAGCGATATGGTTAATAAATACATTTTGAGCTAAGTAGTCTCGCAACATGGTGTGCTGAATCTTGTCTAAAGTTCAACACTGACAAATGCGGCTAGATTTGTATCGGCAACAGTAACCTTGACCTAACCCTTGAATTAAATGGGCAAAAACTAGCAAAGCTCCACTCAGTCGCAGATCTCAGTATCAGATACTGTAAGAATTTAGCGTTCTCTGGACAAACTGATTACACTAGATGTAAAACACGCAGGATTCTAGGGCTTTGTTATACAAAGTATGTGTCCTACCTATTTCAGAATACTGTCCGCTTATTCTTAGAGGACTCCAACAGAATGCCAAGCTTGAATTGGAAGGAGTGCAGAGGCAATTTTCTTTGAGAATTCTCAGTCTTGACTACGCTGAGCGTCGTGACAGACTGAAAACAGTACCACTCTGGAAAATACGTCCCAAGCTAAACCTTATTTTCTATTACAAGCTAACCGATTGTGGTGATTGACAATTTCAGGTGACTGCCGCCTTACACTCAATAGTCGTCTACTACAGCAAAGTTGCACTACTCTAGAAACTGAAGACATTCTCTACAAGCTACATGGTTCAAGATTTTATTTTTTATTTACAGCTTGATTCCACACTGTATTTTCGGTACAAGTATGGAATTTTCAGCATGGATATCCGTAGCCCAAATTTTGCAGGCCGACCATAGATATCAGATGTGCGTCGGTGTGGGCTCGAACCCCGGACCATGTGCATGGTCGGCGAGAGTCCTAACCACTGTGCCACCGACGCACAAAAGATGCCTATTTGCAAATTCCTCTTGACGAGGTGTCTAGTGCATTAACAACCATTAATACTCCATTTGGATTGTTCAAGTATAAGTTCTTGCCTTTTGGTTTAAAGGTTTCACCTGCAATATTTCAAAATGTAATAAATCAGATGATAGATGGATTAGATGGTGTTGAGTCATACCAAGACGACATTATAGTTCATGGTCCTAATATCGAATTGCATAATGAACGTCTTTTAAAACTGTTCAGGCGTTTATGTGAGAATAATGTTCTTGTTAATCCATCTAAATGTCATTTCACTTTGTCGTCTGTATCATGCTTGGGATACACAGTAGACTCCGAAGGTTTCAGACCTGATGCTAGTCGTTTGGCACCTCTAATTCAAGCACCGTCACCTAATAATATGTCATCGTTGAGATCATGGATAGGTACTCTTCAGTTTTACTCCAGATTCATTCCCAACTTCACTCAACGGTTATCTCCACTTTTTGAGATTGTCTCCAGTAAACAGTTTAAGTGGGAACAACAACATGAGAATATCTTGCGAAAAACTTTGGAGTTTCTTAATAAACAAGCTTTCTTAAGACCTTTTTTATCGAAAGATAAGTCTGTTCTCACTACAGATGCTTCTCCTATGGGTATAGCTGCAGTACTTGAGCAAAATGGACAACCTGTTATTTGTATTTCAAGACGTCTAAGTAAGAGTGAACAAGGGTACTCACAAACCCAGAAAGAAGCTCTAGCAGTTGTATGGGCAATAAGACGCTTGCACAAGTATCTCTTTGGTACTAAGTTTCACATCATCAAGCTTTGAAATTCATTTACAATCCAGAAAAATCTTTGAATAAATCATCTGCTGCTATGGTTCAAAGATGGAGTTTAGAACTAAGTGCATATGATTACACTATTGAATACAGATCGGCAAAGGATATACCTCATGCAGACTTCTTATCTCGTTATTCATTATTTGAAAATGCTGCTAATGATACTGATTGTTTGTCAGTCCAGCCGTTACCGGTGGATCGAGTTCGACTTATAAATGATACTCGGAAATATTACGGATGCGTTATAAATGCAACAAAAAGAGGTTGGAATGTTCAGTGTAAGCGAAGATTTCCAGACTTTTATAAGCGAAGAGATGAGATTTCAGTCCATCCTGAAGGATTTCTATGTCTGAATGACAGAATTATTATTCCTCCAACATTAAGATCTGCGATTTTGGATGATCTACATTCTGCTCATCTAGGAGCTGATAAGATGAAATCATTAGCACGCCTAACATGCTGGTGGCCGGAAATTGATGCTGACATTAACAAAAGATCAAAGAGCTGTTCTAGCTGTTTACATAAAATGTCCTATGGGAAGTCATCGTGGACACCGTGGCCTGCATCTTGTGAGGTTTGGCAGCGTATTCATGCAGATTACTGTGGTCCATTCTTAAATTCATATTATGCTTTAGTTATTGTGGATTCTTATTCTAGATGGCCAGAAGTCATCATTACAGATAGTCCTAATGCCAAATTCACTCACAGAGCGTTGAGAAAGATTTTTAGTCGAGAAGGAATTCCAGATGTCTTAGTTACTGACAATGGTACTCATTTTACGGAGAAGAACTTCAATGATTGGCTCAAACATATAGGTTGTCGTCATTTGTACACAGCACCACGTCATCCTCAGTCAAACGGGTTGGCAGAAAATTTTGTACGAACATTAAAGAGTGCTATAGCATCAATGAGTCCTCAAAATTTTGATGAGCTAGAGAGATGTGTGGATAACTTCTTACTTCAATATCGCAATGCGGAGCATACAAGTACTCATGAAAGTCCTGCAAAACTATTCAAATCTCGAATTCTCAGAAAGCATCTGATGTCCACGACTTCTGATGTACATTATTACAGAAGGAATGACTATAGACCTTCTATTGGAATCATACTACAAAAAATGGGAAATCGAATGGTGAAGTTATTAGACATCGAAGATCAATCAGTTCATACTAGACACTTGGATCAAGTGAGAATAAATGAAGTAGATAATTCAGAAGTAAGTCCAGATGATACTGATGAAAATAATATCACAGAATCAGCTAGAAGATTGCAACGACTTGCAAGCAAACCGCGACATCATTATAAATACGCAAGGAGACATTCGACGTGTGGCGGTTGCGGTGATTGACATTTTCTATCTCTGTATTGTTTAAATACTTACTTTTGCTTGTTAATATATTTCTTATATGAATTGAATAATAATTCCACCAAATACAAATTCCTGAATTCCGCCCTCTCTGTGTTTCGTTTGGATTCTTGTAATTCGGTCATCTCGAAATACTAATACTACTATTACAAAAAATTACAACACCAATCTTCTCTTCCGCTCCTCCAGGCCAATAAGTAAATTTACCACTGTCATCAATTACAGTCTTAGAAATCATGGCAACCTAGTTGCTATGGAGCATTGTCAGACTTGCATACGGTAAAACTTCCTCGTAAATAAGTCTTCAGTCATTTGGAATAGACTACCAGCTAATTAATCTCCAGCCAAGTGGTTAAGGTTACTAAGAAAGAAACATCGCGTTCCTGATCTAAATTCTATTGATTTCAATATGCTGACGAATCACCAGCCCCTTCCGCTTCAAGATAATACTGGTTTATGACTAAGTCTATCTTCGAATTAGCCAAATCCGCACAACAAACCTTAAAACGTAATGTGAAACATTTATGAAGCGATTTTCAAACTAGGCAGAATGCGATAGGGATAATGACTGAAAGTTGCCACTAATGTTGATTGTAACACTCTAGTTGATGAACATTTTCAGGAAGAAACAGGTAAATGTTATCAAACACCTGAAACCCGATTGGTTTTTTTTCAGAAAGAAGTAATTATTACTGTCTCTTTGCCTTGATAACTGGATGATTTACTGTACACCTTCCTCATTTGATTATTCAATACTTTGTTTTAACTTTTCTCCCTCCGTCATAGTGTAATTTCGCTTTCCTTTTTTCTCTCTGTGATTCCGGTTGAACTCACTACATTCTCGCCCAATTGATAAGCTAGTTAGCATTGTTGGAGGATTTCAACAGGAGCTGACATCATTTGTATCTACCCATTGTCTTTATTAAGCAAATCCCTTGCCATTGCATCCAAGCTTCTGTTTAAACTTCTGTGTATAAGTATCATCCTGAGTAATGTTCATTAGGTTTGCAGTCCCCTGTCAACTGACATCATGTAACATTTCCAAGTATACTAAAATGGTCCTGTATGCACACTCACTGATTTTAAATGTAATATTAACGTCAACCTTATGCTGACTATCTACAAGGTGTGCTAAAATAGAGCTATGAATAGATCTTGTTTGTCCCTTGCTTAACCATGCTAGATGAGAAAAATATGAATATAGCACCTAGGAGAGTCAGTATGGCAACCGTTCCGAAAAAAACACTGTTCATAAAACTGCTGTTCATCTGTGACAACATCAGCGAAATAATAACACAGCGCCTTAGGAATGGAGTTAAAAGAGCTTATTATGCAGCAGAGGTACGTTGTCTCTTCACAACCACCACTATTCTACGTTCGAGAAAAATGGATAAACTGCCTAAATTTGCCTCCTTCTATGTGTATCTACCAGTTTGTCTGCAGCTGCGGAGCCAGCTACATCGGGCGCACATTTAGGCAGGTTCATCATCGTATTTCCGAACATCTTCCAACATAGTTAAGGAAGGGACAAACAAGATCTATTCGTAGCTCTATTTCAGCACACCTTGTAGATAGTCAGCATAAGGTTGTCGTTAATACTGGATTCGAAATTATTTATCGCATTCCTACTTACTAATTTCTCTAGGCGGTAATTAGCCGACTAAATAAACGATGATACCATCTTATTCTGCACAAACCACCCTTAATACTTTATTCAAGTTCACAATACTTTATTTCCATATTAGTTTGTTTATTAGATATATCACACAATGAAACAGTATTATCTACTGGATGACACAGTTTCGAACAAAATTTATTCTTCATAATCATATCAATTGTAATCACTCGACTTTGAAACTTGAGTTTTATAGTTTTCTCCTATTTGTCGTAGGGGTAGTATAATTTGTACAATGTACAAACTATACATGTAACAGAAATGACTCTTCACCTTTCCCTGATATCTGGAAAATTCTACTACCCCTACGACAAATAGGAGAAAACAAAGAAAACTATAAAACTCAAGTTTCAAAGTCGAGTGATTACAATTGATATGATTATGAAGAATAAATTTTGTTCGAAACTGTGTCATCCAGTAAATAATACTGTTTCACTGTGTGATATATCTAATAAACAAACTAATGTGGAATTACTTACTACCACAATGCCCAAGTTTTACACATATATTAATACTTTATTTCCGCTTAAGTTGTACAGTTGAACTACAGACTGACTGAGATAATCATTCACATACTACTTATATCAGCCAGTAGTACTTGCTATCCAGATTGAAGTGATCTAAGCACTGGACAACCAATTCGCTCGTTTGGGGCCAACCTCATCAGTGGTGAACTCAATCTGACTAAGCACAGAGAGCGAAATTAGTTCAAATCATCCAACTTCTTGTTAGCCACTTAGGTAAACTGATCATACTGTGAAGTGAGCTTACAATTTGCAAATCAATAAGCAATTCACACAGTGCAGGATGATTATTTTATCAGTTTCCTTTGTAAACTGAGAAATCAGGTGGTTTGAACTGATCCGGCTCTCCGAGATGAGTCAAACCGGGTACATCACTGATGAGCTCAGCCCTAAACGAGTGAATCGGCTATCTGGTGTTTAGATCACTTCGGTCTGACTACTGGTTGATGTCAGGTATACACCTACTTATCTAGAACAATCAGTAGTATGTAGTCTTATGCATTTACACCTGCTTTCTTGATCACCATCTATGGTATCAAACAGATCACCTATTGTGATCTGAATAATCTCAGTTTTCAGAAGAAACTATGGTGAGATAATCCTCTCGAACTATATAAATTGCCAGTTAATTTGCAAATTGTGAATTTTGACGTAATACCACACTTTCTTGTTATGTTGCTGTTATAGTCATCTAATAGCGTTCCTCATCATCTTTTCACCTTAATTTGCACGCGTGAAGCCTAAAGATTAGGATCGTTATACAGTGATATCTGGCGCTAGGTGGGCTGGCTGTCTACCTAACTACATGAGTCTCATTCAAACGTAAAGATTTCTTCCACTCCTCTATTTCTTAGCAGAACATAAAGTTTTCGACCTTGTGGTTTCAGTAGCGCTTATGAAGTTTCTGCAGGTTATGGGGGTAACTAACCTCACGCTCAACATTCCCTCTTATCCTGGCTTACAATCGGTTAGTAAACTGGGCAATAGTTTAGGAGTGCGTCGGCTAGGAGTTGAAACTCAGAATATGTGAGCGGTTGGTGATCATTCTATCACCGAAGCACCGACACAAAGTACAGTTTTACGTTCTTTTCATTTTCTTGTTTCGCCAAAACAACTAATTAGAGTTATAATTTAGAGGAATATTGATTGATCAAACGTTTTATTGAATATTCGTCTTTTAAGCACACTCATCCTCAAAATAGATGATTTATCTTCCTTTGTACAGTTAATTTCACTAGAAGCATTAAAAAATGCATTTGATGAATAAATTTTTCTTTACACTCTGTTTTTATTGTTAATAAAATTGAGAGAAGAGAATACTTGGTGCTTAAACAAAATTGAAGCAAAAAGATGGAGTAACAGGAAGAAAGAGTAAAGGTGGGAATCGAAAATCTCCTCACTAATTACTTTCTTGTACTTCTGGATGACTTCAATGCTGATTTAAATGTCTGTTTTATATGCTTGAAACAATCATGAAGACATTGTAGTCCATCACGTAAGGCATCGATAGCTGAACCTCCTGAAATGTTTGAAAAAGAATATGATCGTTAGACAGTGACAACATTACAGGTGTTGATTATAATTTCACAAATTGACATACACTAACCAGAAAGAATTAACGACAATGGCCTCTGGGAACGAAATAACCAAGAACCTATCGGTCAACAAACATACCGAAGAGAATGGAGATGGGTCATACACACGCATGCTCAAGGTGTACACTGTAGCCCCAAAACTACATCACACAAGTATTGAAATGTACTTGTCGAGTATCCGCTTCAGTGAAAGAGATTGTGATAAACCTGTTGCTTGATGAAATCTAATTATAATATATCATATCAAAAGGAATTCAGCTAACATAAGTCTTTGGCGGCTGTATCTCTGTTGGATGATATGACGCAGAGACAATAAATACTAAATCAACGTATACTAAATCAAATAAATTGATCTGATATGGCATTATATATTATTACGTAGCGCTCATGGCTTTCTTTTACACTCTAAAGCGGTCCTATATGAAATGAAAAATTTCACTTTTTGGTAATTATTATCAGTATGAACTTACAAATGATCCTAGGCGTTCACGAATATTCGAATGTAAACTACAACAAAACAATATTCTACATTTAACAAGCTGCAGTCTTACAATCAAATAACCTGGGTTTTAAAAAAATTTTTACTCCTTTGAGTTTCCAGTGGAGCAAACCGCTTCAAGACTTAGCTTTGAAGTTTAAGCAGTAGTGGTTTTTTAAGGGGTGGGGCTGCTAAGCCCACGCTCAACCTCCCCCTTTGTTGGTACTATAATCAGCTGAGGAAAGCAGAGGTGTGCGCCGGCCGACGCTCGAACCCCAGGCCATATGCATGGTCGGCCAGCAGTACCGCTGAACCACCGATGCAAAAATTACTACTAACTCATCAAAACACTCTTCGCACGCATCGTTATCAAGAACGTTTAATCCTACCTCTATATAATGGTGAAAGTGGCTGACATATTCACTGCGTTTAAATCTCAACGCATCCTTCAGTTCTCCGCACATAAAAACTCAGCTATCCGATAGGATACAATTCTCTTCTGAGTTAGAAAATGAACAAGGTGAGATACGTAGATTGTAAAATAAAACGAAAATAAGATAGTGGCTTAGATACTAGTGTGGTGAGAGCTGGCTGCTAGCCAAATAGGTAGACAGTAATTTAAGTCAATATTTACGTCCCCCAAAGACAAGAACAAAGACTGATTCAACAACCAACCACAGCGGACTTTGCGTAGGCGGATACAGTTAGTATATGGATGATCTGACATTCAAGAAACGGCCACAAGAGATGAAATATTAACTTTCAGTGAGAAACAACCAATCAGAAGACTGTGTTTTTCTGCTAACAATAACCTATAATAATGTACATGAAAATCTATAAATATGTGTTGATTTTCTTAATAAACGATCTGTTGCCCGGCCCTTGTCTTCTGTTGTTACATCATGACCTATCGGGGAGAAAGTCGTGTGTTTAATCCTATGAACCAACATTAATTAATTGAGTGACAGATGAATTACTACTAACTGATTAAAACATTCTTCACATACATCGTTATCAAGAACGTTTAATCCTATCCCTATGTTATGCTGGAAGTAGGATGGAAGTGGGTGAAGTATTCACCGTGTTTAAATCAGAACACGACCTTCAGTTCTTCGCACATGTAAATTCAGTTATCAGATGGGATCCAATACCCTTATTAGTTAGGAAATGAACAAGGTGAGTACGTAGGTTGTAAAATAAAACGAAAATAAGATAGTGGCTTAGATACTAGCATCTATAGGAAACTGATACATCCTAATAAATGCTTAGACTTTGATTCATACCAACCGGAATCGGTAAAGGTGAATTCAGTCAAATATTTACATAATCAAGCCAGGTCGGAAAATCTTACTAATGAAATCAAACTGTCTGTCTGTCTGTTTTCGACATAGAACTTTGCACAAATGTGCGACAGTTCAAGTCGCCACATTCCGTGTAGCACGCGAAGCAAGAGAAGAAAGTACAAGAAAAGCATAATAGAAACAGTGAGCAGAGGTGTGAGACAAAGGAGTAATAAAGAAATACAAAACAGTTTCATTGAAGATCATAAGTCACAGGGAGTGGATGCATCTGCGCCACTGAGAACGATTTTGAGCCATGTCACCAATTGTTTCCAACCATAGATTTTTACCGTCCCGAGGACCCGAGCCTGGAAGTCTACACCTTTCTACGTGGCTTAGACTAACTGTTGTGGATTTCATTGACTGATGCCAAGTATTACTAGTGAATAACTACCCACCAGATTGTATTCAAAAATGTATGAAGACCCATAGGAAAATAAGAATAGTAATGAAAATGATGAAAATAACATATAGAGTTTAAAGGGCTCGGGGTACTGCCGTAGAAAGAGGCAACATCAGAGACTCTAGGTAAGACTCTTATTAGAAGCTGGAATTAGAGTGGCATATAAATCAACCAATTGACTCTGGCTTAAGGGCCCAATATAATATACGAAATATTATGGAATGACCGTGAGATCAATTACCTCATAGGTCAAACTAATAGAGTGAGGTTAATCAAATTATCGGAATGCAGAAATTTAGCTATATCTAGAATGATTGACCTTGCTAATTGAAGTAACCTATAAAAAGATTCAGCTGTTGCTATTCATTCACTTGTATATATAACCACACAATACGTCCCGGTGAGTGCGTACTGCTGAAAAGTCCCAAACTAGGACGAAACAGCTTTCCAGTACTCCCAAGTTTTCCAATGGTTCTCTAACCAATGTCAGCTCAGGATAAAATCCTGTAACCAATCAATCAAATCCCTACAAACCAATACCTAAAAGTATTACAGTTAAATGGAGAGAGAGAGGGGTGAATTATTGAATCTTTTTTATTGAATCAATACCAAATACAACATGTGGTTGGTCGAAAAAACTCAACACGCCTACACTGGAGATATGAAACAACAGGAATTAAGACTATATAAAGCAAGTTGTCAGGTAGTATGAAACATACTGATATGATTATGAGTAGCAATAAATTGTGCTCAAAAAGTCAACCAGTTATTAATACTATATCACTCTCATTGTGTGTATGTTATATCAAATAGACTTATCCAATACATTCCTCGGTGATACAGCAGTAGAATGCTCTCCAAACACGCCTCATGTGGTCCGGGGTTCGATCCCCGACCGACGCACTCCAGTAATAAGATTTGTAAAGAGGGAAGACTAGGCATGAGGCTAGCAATCCCATCCTGTAAAAATAATCACCACTGCTACAGAAACTTCAAGCCTCTAGCTTGAAGCCCTATGTTCCACTAGGAAAGTATAGAGATAAAATACTTTTTAAAAATGCATAGAATTATATTCTACAACACAGTGCGGAAAATTCTACTCTGACATTAAAAGCATAAATTGACAATGATCAAACTTACTCTTCATTTGGATATCAAAGTTAATCATATCCTCTAGGGGATGAGGTACACAATAACCACAAAAGTTCACTAATTGACTAAAACAAATAAAAAAATCAATAAACACAGAAAAGGCATAATTATAAATCAGAAAAAAATGAGTATGAGAATAAATTTGGGCCTTAGAAATATACAACATACAAAAAATACGCGGTCGCATGGCAAGGGGGAGGCAGAGGTAAGTCATGAATAATTAATTCCCGTTGATTTCATCACTGATTGAAATTTAACTTTGGGCGGCAACTTCTTTGAAGCATCTTATCTTCCCCCTCCCATTCCTTGGCTTTTTGAATGGGATCTAAAGTTTCAAGCTGGCACTTTGAAGTCTCACTAGCGGTGGTATGTTTTTTAACGATGTGAGGTTGTTAGTCACATGCTCAACTTTTCTCTTCTACCCAGCTTATTATCAGTTAAACAAGGTTTAGCAGTGCATCGGCTGGGAGTCGAATCCGGAGCACTCACTATATCTATGGAATTTAAATTAGTTCATTAAAAAGCTAATTATTTTCGGGATAAACATCTTTTCGCCACAGAATTCAACTCACCACTAGGCGAATTACTCTGTTTTATGTGAGAATTCACTGCAGTTTCCATTGGAAACATAATATTTTGAGATCGTGTTATTTTCAAGTATTGGTTTTTGTTTGGTTGCATGGAGGATTTCATCATGAGCTGACATCAGTTGGAGAACCACTAGTGGGAAGCCGTGACCAGTAGGACACAGCAGGTTGAAGATGAGGCAGTAACTCATCGAAGAAGACATTGCGAAATGGTCACGCTATGTCGTGAATTGGCAGAAGTTAGAATTCCAGGGCCATTGGATCGGGCCCCAGCGGATTGATGGTCTACAAGCTTGTCTTGTAATCAAAAGGTCCTGGGTTCGAACTGTAGCGGTGGGTACGTACTGGCGAAGAGTCCCAAACTAGGCTGACAAAACAGCTATTCAGTAATCCCAGGTTTTCCAGTGGTTCTCTAACTGATATCAACTCATGATGAAATTCTCCATGTAATCGTGCCATTTCTCTTGCATTTTGACTGACATATATCGATATGACACACACAACACTTATGGTGATCAATAATAGAATTTATAATGCTTATTAACTCTTCTAGAAATAATCAATTGAATGAGCCTATATTGTTGAACCACTGAATTATGATGGTTAAATTATACTACCTTCAACAATCAGATAGTACGTCGGTGGTTTAGCGGTAGAGTGCTCGTCTACCACGCATGTGATCTGTGGTTCGATCCCTGGCCGACTCACCTGTTTGCCTCGCTAAGCCAGTGATAAGACCGGTGAAGAGGAAAGGTTGGGCATGAGGCTAGCAACCTCATCCCGTGAAAATAAACGCCACTACTACTGAAACTTCAAGCCTCTAGCTTGAAGCCGTATGTTCCACTGGGAACGTAGGGGAATAGAATTTAAAAAAAAAATTAAAATTATGATTAGATAACAGCAATTAAGGTAACAATTGTGAATTAATGAACAGAGTATGGAGACCGTAAAACTGTCAGTCGCTGATACACTTCTGTCAGCACTCATGTTTCTTTTGATCAATACACAGACAACTTATTTACCATTATCCAGAAATTCCATAACCTTTTGATGTGGTTGTGTCCTCTGAGCTGGATAGCTAATTTGCGAAGCTTTCATCGCCCTACTAGGCCTAGTAGGCTTGACTAGCAAAATAAGAATGCAGTAGTAGTTTATGCCTCGGCAGTAGACCATCTGTTGAAGTCACGATGCTCAGCTTCACTGGAAAGATCCTTCAAAATCCTACATAAGATCCAAACAAACCTATCAACGGGGCCTAACTGGAACACCATCATAATATAAAGAATATCTCTGAAATAACTACTAGAATAATTAGGCTGTTTGAAATAGATATGACGCACAAGCCAGTACAATCACTTCATTCGATATTGTGCAAACTAAAATATCCCACAGAAAGAGAAGATAAGATCAACGCCGTTTTCAAAATAAATTGTATAAACTGTAACAGACATTACCCCGGCCAAAGTGGAAGTTCCCTTCGAGTCCGAATCTAAGAACATAAATCAGCTGTGGAAAGACACGATATGTTTCCTTTCACATCAACATATGTAGATAATTACAGAAACGGATTTGTTAGGAATAATGTAGAAATTTTAAATAGAGGAAACACCGAAAATGCTAGGGAATTTGTAGAAGCCTGGTACTCCGATGAATCAGCAATTTTTCTTCCTTCACGTTCCCCAGTGGAACATAGGGCTTCAAGCTAGTGGCTTGAAGTTTCTGTAGCAGTGTTTAATTTTTACAGGATAGGGTTGCTAGCCTCATGCCCAACCTTTCCTCTTTACCAGCATTATTTCTCGCTTAGCGAGGTAAAGGAGTGCGTCGGCCGGGGATCGAACCCCGGACCATGTTTATGGTCGGTGAGCGTCCTAACCGCTATGCCAGCAATTAACAGACATTAATTACTACAGACCAAATTTACCAACTAATAAAGAAAAACCAAATTACATGACAAGAAAGTTCAAATTCCGAATACATAGAAAATAATCAATAGAGATGGAAATTGTTGGTATTAGATGGTTGGAGGCAATCGGCCACAGGAATCCTTAGACCCAGGATTCGTGCTAGTTGACAGTCGTCAATAAGGCGTATCTGCAACCTCTTCCGGGATTCGAACCCGCGTCACCCAGTGCTAGAGTCAGAGACGTGACCACTGAGCTGACGTATATCAGCAACTAATCACGGCAATGGTTGTTAGGAGATAAAATCATATCATCATTCATGGAGAATTCAAATAAGTTCATTTCATACTAAAACCTGCGCTGAAGATGTTGTCTAAATGAACAACGAAAGCTTCGCAATTAAATCAACTATCTCAGAGAACACAAGTAAATCAAAATCTTCTTGTTCGCTATAATTTGACTTTCGACAGGAAATTATCCTAAAACTTTCTCACACACCCCCCCTAACTATACATACACAAATGCACAACCAAGTTGATGAATTCGTCGAAAAGAAAAATTTCTTCACTTGAAAAATTAAACATCACAAAACTGCATTATTATCTCTGCTGATAATATGTAGACTTACTTTCTCAGGACACAATATCTTAACGCTAAACCAAGAGTGTGATCTTCTCCATGGAAAATAAAGGTGGCACGTAATTTATCTCGTGAAACATGAGCCACTTCAAGGCCTACTTCACGTCCATTCAACTGACTACGATTACCCTTTGCACTCGTCTGGAATTTTTAAATAATATAGGAAACATTTTTTCAATAAATTTATTACTTTTTTAAATAGGGGTTATGAACAATTCCCATGTCATGTAATTAAGAATACATAAGTCAATGAATGAAATATTCCCATACTGAGTCCTAAGAAAAAGACGTGAACAGCGAAGAAAATTTTCTTTTCCACGATTCATACACAATCATACTGACTAGTAATTTTTTCACACTGATTACGTCATGACAACTTCTGCCTCTTTTCTAACTTCCAATTGGTCACCCCATCTTGGTTACACCTTACACTAAGTGATACGTTTTTCGAGGACAAACTTTACCAGTATCTCGAATTGAATTTTTGATTTTCCCGTCGATTGTTTGGACCGAAGTGCTCGGTCTTAGGTTGACATGTCGGCTTCTTGTGCAGATGCTTCGACGAAATGCGCATCCTGGATTCCACTGCTAGCCACCATCCACCAATTGTATACTAATTAAATGCCCAGACATCGTCGAAGCATCTGCACAAGAAGCCGACATGTCAACCTGAGACCGAGCACTTCGGTCCAAACAATCGACGGGAAAATCAAAAATTCAATTGAATAATTAATATGACCCGTTGCACAAGAGGTGGCTCTCGTGGCCCAAGTGGTCTAGTGGATAACGCTTTGGCGTTTGAAACTATGGGTACTGGGTTCGAGCTTCGGTGGGAACGTCATCACTCACTGAGAAATGCAGGTACATCCAGCTGACGAGTCCCAAATAGGACGAAATGCGCATCCTGGATTCCACTGCTAGCCACCATCCACCAATTTTACCAGTATCTGATTGATTGAATTTAATTACGACTGTACAGCTTATGAAAACGGATTGTCGAAAAGAAAATTTTCTTAGCTATTTGTCTTTTTTTAATACATGAATCAGTCAACTAAGATGTTTTTTCGTAACTTCACTTCAGAGTTGTAAAACCATTTATATGGGTTTTACATGTACAATGTAAATTGACAACAGAGGTCAAAGATTATTGTTAGTTAAGTGGTATTAGAACAAGACGTGAAAACGAACAATATTGTTTTCAGTTAGATCTTCTTCAGGCTTTACTCTAATTTTATAGATTCAATCATAACAATTTTAACCAATGACGGTGATTTTGTGGAACAAATAATAGTAATAATGTGATAAATGTTTTGAGCGTCATTAATAACGATGGTTATAATCATAACAAAATATTGATAATAAGGTTTATGAAGGTGGCGATAAGAATAACAAAGGTAGTAATATGTGTCCATATGTAGACAATTCAATAAATAAATTAGGTCAAATATTAAAAGTTACGTAATACTAAAGGTGAAGTGGACAGATAATCAGAGTTTAAATAAATATCATAAAAGTACGAAGAAAGTGGAAAATGACAAAGGGTGGGAGGGTTTTGATTAAAATCCACCTAGGCCAAGGGAGAGACAAAGGTAGAACAAACTTCTTTTGTTGTATGCAAAGACTAGGATAGTTCTCTCGAATTAATTCCCATAGTTTCGGCCGTGTGTAAAAGGCGCGTTAGAATTCCGTTCGAAAGGCTCGATCGAATGCGAAAGCTAACTTTGAAGGCACTACTTCTGTCCACTTGGTGACCGCTATAAATCAAATGGGTTAAAATAGAACTTGTTATACATTTTATTTGACCTTTTCCGAACCATGAAGGAGGAAGATGCCCATTAATACATTTGTTAAGCCATCTGGTTGTTCGCCCTATATAGCTCTCTCCACAGGAGCAACTAAATTCGCAGATACACACAGAAGCGGCATAGCTAGGTAAGTTGTCTTTCGCTTGAGCAATCATATTTGGTCGGCTGGAAAATGAAAAACAAAGGGTGGCGGGCAGTATAATTCCGTTTTATTGCTCTCGATAATCTCAGATGTAAGACTTCACTGTCTCGTCTGTCTGTCTGGATTCAACATAGAACTTGTCACCGAAGTGCAGCAGTTCGAGTTGCCACGTTCCAAATAGCACACAGAGGTAGACAAGAAGATGAGTGAAGAGAATCGATAGAGTTTGACAAGTATAAGAGTGAAACAGAATGGGTAATGGTAGAAAGGAATATGAAAGATTACAGAGACTGAATACATCTGTGCCATTGACAACGATTTTGAGCCATGTCACCGATTGTCTCCATCCATTGATTCCTAGAGTCCCGAGGGCCCCAACCCGGGAGTCTGCATCTCCCTACCTGACTCAGTTTAACTGTCAAGGATTTCAAGACTTCACTAGCTACGTCCCCCATTAAATTGAAATTTCATGAACAGTTGTTTCTTTTTAACTGTTATTTTCTTCTTTTCATTATACTTGGTGTCCATGTGTCTCCTTACGAATCTACTAGGATAACCTATTTGGATCAGCTTATTTCGGATGTATCCTAACTCATTTTCTAGGGAGTCATCAGTACAGACCCGTTTTGCTCTATTCGTGAGGTATCTGACCAAATTGATTTTGTATCGGATTGGTACAAAACTGAGGAAATGAGTATGTTGTCCTACAGATGTAGGTTTTCTATAGACATATCTCTTGAGTGAACCATCCACTCTTCTGCTCCACTGGACATCGATGAAGTTTAGTCCGCTATCATGTACTACTTCACAACTGACAATGAGCGATAGATGTACATCCCTAAATTTTATTAAGATTTCATTCTTGTCAGCTTTCTCATCAAGAATAATAAAAGTACCGTCAACGTAACGAAAATAAGAATCCTTTTTACCTATTACTTGTTTCAATGGAAGGAATAAATCTGCCAAAATTGGCCCCAATGGAGAACCCATTGCAATACCGTTGATTTTTCTATAATAAAGGTTGTTGAATGTGAAGTGTACATTCATAGTACATCTTAAAAGCAACTCTTTCAGGCTAATAACTGCAATTCCGATGTTGAACTGTTTTTTTTTAAATATCTGCTGGTATATGAATTCCACAGTCTCCATACGTGGTACAGTAGTGAACAGTGATGCGATATCTAAGGATAGCATTTGCTTCCCATTTACACTGTTATTATCTACGTTAGCAATGAATTCAAAAACGTCTTTAACACTATAATTTACTACCATCTTGTATAACGGTTGGAGGAGTTCACCTAACCGCTTTGCCACTCCATGGTATGTGGAGTTAGACAAATCCAGAACAGGGCGAAGAGGAGGTCCTGGTTTATGTACTGTGGGCAGGCTGATTATCTGTCCACTTCACCTTTAGTATTACGTAACTTTTAAGATTTGACCCAATTTGTTTATTGAATTGTCTACATATACACACATATTACTACCTTCGTTATTCTTATCGTCACCTTCATAAACCTTATTATCATAATTTTGTTATCATTATAATCATCATTATTAATGACGCTCAAAACATTTACCACATTATTATTATTATCAGTATTATTATTTGATCCACAAAATCACAGTCATTGGTTAAAAAATGTTTATACATAAATCTATGTAAATTAGAGTAAAGCCTGAAGAAGATCTAATTGAAAACAATATTGCTCGCTTATATATTTTGTTCTAATATATAATAGCGAATTTTGTGATAATTCGGATTGGAACAAAATAATAACTTAATTCACTGAAGTACATGATGTTATAAAATTCATGTGCGAAGAGTAATCCCAAAATAAAATTAACCTTCAAAGATGTCCTTCTTACATGAAAACCGCATGGTATTACAAGGAGAAATTCGCATAGGAAAAGCACATAGACAGGACAGTATACACATTTTCACAGCTTTGTTCCTCTCCAATACAAATGAATATTAGTAAGGATCGTCAGCCACTGGGTTAGAGCTATATGCTCAAAAGAGACAATTGAAGATAAACTAAGGATTGCATATGATACCCTGATTGAAAATAGCTACCCAGACAAATTCATCAGGAAACATATGAATAAGAAAGTTGAAAAGGACGACGAGCGTGCGTCACTAAAAGCATTTCCAACAGTTTAGTGAAGAGTCTTATTAACAGCTGCCTTCGTTGGCTCGATAATGAAGATTGGTTAGCTGGCTAGAGGAGATAAGCAACAAGGAACTCTGCAGTGCAGTGAACCGATCAAGAACCTACAGTTCAAAAGAGATGCCAAAGAAGATAGAGATGGTTTTGATGTGGCTGTATTCTCTGCGCAAATTAACCATCCAGCTCAGAGAACACAGTCACATCAAAATCATCCACCTAAGCTACAAATCTTCTCTATCATATCTAAAATACAGATGGATCGGATACATATTGAGGAGACCGTTGGATGACATCTAGCGTCAATTCTTTGACTGTTATCCGAATGGAAACCAACGAGTTAGGCATTGGTCTACGGGTGATATGGTGAAGACTGTATGAGGAGGAAATGAAATCTTGTAGGCAATCGTGGGACTAGTTAAAGAGAACTACATAGAATAGAGTGAAATGTAGATGTGCTGATGAGGCCGTATGTTACACTTGGAACCCAAGGGAATAAAAATGAATAATACAATTTTTAATAAGTAATATCTACCTACAGTTTTGCTTTCAAACAACCACTTGCAATTCCATACAGTTGGTAATGAGCCACACCTGTTGTATATGGGTTAGTCATAGCATTTGTCTGCCCACCACTCGGTAGGTGCAACGAGGTTAGAACCCGTGACCTACTGACTGAAAGTGGAGTGCCTAAACCAATGAGCCACAGTTCCAGTGTTTTACTTTCAGTTGTAAGTAATCTATTAAATTCAATTAATAGCTGAATCAAAAAAATAATAAATATTCTTAGCTTATTTAAAAATCAGAGTAAATTGTGTCTTGTTAAGGAGAAAGTGAATGACAAAAGAAACACTTGAACTTACTAAACATTTTTCAGTTGTTTGAGATTCAGAGGCTGTATCACCACTACCAGTGAATGGTTTACACTCTTCTTCAATATGATCCCCGAAACCAGGAGTTTCAATGACAGCTAGATAATGGCAACATTTACTAATCATGACATCGAAAGCACAACGGACTAGTGAAGCTGGTGGACGACAACCAGGTGCTATAGTTTCAACAGTGAAAATACAATGCGATGAATCCATACCAGCGAAAACAACATCATCACGAAACTCGGAATGACGCATATGTTCACGAGAACCATTATCTAAACGGGCGTTTGCAACAAATGCTTGACCTGTAGTTGGATTTATCTAAGGTAACAGAGACAGAGAAATCAATAAACAGAACTAAAATATGGTTACAACAGCAAATTACATACAGAAATAAATGGAGGAGAGAATTCAATCTGCACCAAACGAAAGACTATACGCATGACATTAGTCAGTTATCTAGTGTCCAATTAAAGTATCCATTACAGTCATACAGAAGGTCAACCGCCAACTCGAATAGCTCAGTGATAACATCTCTGAATGTAGCACTGGGTGACCGACATTCGAACCTCACAAGGGATATCAGTCCTTTCAAGATTGCAGATATACCTAGACGCGGACATGAACTTAAGAGAGTTCAGTTTGAAGGAAATCCACGGAAGTTTTTCCCACCATCCCCAACACCTTTCGTACTATTTTTATTTCTTTCACAAACAATATTAACTGACATAAGAGTAGTTTGGGAAAGAACTGGGGTTGATCAGATCAAAACTTGTCATCAATCCATGAAGTGCTTGACTACTGGTCTGAGTCGTCTAGAGAGGTGCAGACTAGACTACCTGGTAAGGGTCCTTGAGATAGAGACTGCTGGTGACATAGCTCAAAATAGTACTCAATAACTTAGATGTATTCACCTCTGGCGATCTCCCATATACACTAAAATCCTTGTTATTTTCCATGCAATTTGTTCTTTATACTATGCATTTCCCATTTATATTATGTTTTCATTGCATTTCTTTTCTCTAGCTTTATGTGTCCTTATGAATTGTGGCAGATTGAACTACTTTGGACTACTGTGCAAAGTTCTACCACTGAAGACTCAGTTCAATTCGCCTGGCTGTTCAAGCGTAGTATTTAGGTGGAGTGGGATTTAAACCCAAGACCGAATAATGCATAATACAGTCAGATGCGATTCCAAGTGACAGAGAAACACAGTCAAATATTGGTATGACAGTTAATATTTACTACATAGGTTGGAGTTCACATCAATCTAGGCCTCATCTTCGGTGAATATTCATATGATGACCAAGTTAGCATTTATAGATGTGAAAACGTCTAGTCTGAATGATAGAGTTGTTAATTTATTAATTATTCGACCCTTCATCACCATATGCGTCTGTTTGCCTTTATAACAGGTGTATGTTAACTGGAGATACCGTCACTGATTTGCCCATTGAAATGCTTTTTGAACTGGTCTTGATATGGAACAACCTCTATTGGCTTTTTGAGTTTAATTTGAAATACTAGATTATTTTGTCGGTCTGCTCGTATAAATAAGGATGAGGAAGGTCTACAGAAGTTCGCACTTAAACTGATCTCAAAAGTTAGAAAAAAGCATATAGAACACTGACTTAAACTTGACGTCAGAGTCCGATAAAAAAAGACTAACCTGAGAAATTTCCATGACTCATCAGCTCTGACCAATAGCTGCTATTTTGACTCTGTGATCTACTTTACAGTATAACAACAAGTGTTTCAGAAGATCTTACCACACCATAAAGGTTGTTTGGATAGCATTAAGACCAGAAGACGTCACCATCACAGTGTAGAGCGTTCACACTATGTTGCGGACGCGGTCGTACTGCTGGTCAATGTAAGATCAATAAGGTGTTCCCCTCAAACGACCAGCAAGCTAGCTATGCTGCCTATCCACTCTGGGGAGAAGGATTATAAAAAGTCGTCTCTGAAAAGTTTGCATCCCGGCTTGCCTTGTGGCGCTCCATAGTCGATGGACAGAAATGCATAATTTACTCTAAACAGTCAGTGTGATAGGTTTTAAGCGGTTGTCTCCGGAGCCCTGTCGCATAACAACACTAATGCTCTCTCTGTTTCAAATAAATCAAGGAGAAACCAGCTTCCGCGGTGTGAGCGGCAGGGAAGATATAACTGCCCACACACCTCTATCCATGTCAGAAGTTAAACGATTAATACATTTACTCTTATTGATTTAAAGTCAAGCATTTACCCTACTGAGATGCATCATATGTCTTGCTCACGATATAACAACTTTTCAAATATAGATAAAAAATAATTAGTGAAACTTACTCCGATGACACCAGGGGCAAAACTCTTTTGTAGTTTGACTGCTAGTTCCCCTTCAATTGGTTGGAGTAGTTTAATAATTGGGTGTAACTTATAGTAGGCTGCTGCGACTGGAGAGAACTTTGCATGATCTCGACCAATGCCTTTTACAGCAACACAACGAGCTTCAATTTCATCACCAAGAGCTATTTTATTGATAAGTATGGTTGAGGAAACTGGTAGGGGGGCATTGTTTTCACTAAAATGTTCTTCTTGGCCAGGTAACGGTATCCACTTAAGATCTGAACTAGAATAATAAATGAAAAGATAAACAGGTTTTGATACTAATTTCCCAGAACAAAGATAACTTCTTCAAGCTGTCAATGAATAGTAATCAGTGTCGAGCTCTACACCTTAATGTTGATAAAAACATATCCATAATGTTTTGAAGTAGGATGAACCTAGCCGCGGCGAATCTTATACAAGAAAATGAGCTGTACCCGTCTATATAAACTTATTTATTTGATATGGCACGTTGTGGCACTGAAAAACTTATCAAATTGTTGATTAGTAGCGGAATAGGTAACCCAGAAAAAACATCAGCTACTTCAATGTATATACTGACCTGTAATCATATCATGAAGTGACATAGAATGACTGACTGACTGGTTTCAATATAGAACTTTGCACAGAAGTGCACCAGTTTAAGCTGTCAAACTCCATGTAGAACAAAATGGAAGACAAAAGAGAAAACAAGAGATTCGAAGGAACAATGATAAGGAAATACGTGACGAAGAATAGTAACATGGGAAAGCATTAGGGTTTAGTGGATTTGGTAAATCACAGAGAGTGAATGCATCTGCACCATTGAGAACGATTTCTAGCCGTTTCACTAAGTCTCCAGCCATTGGTTCTTAGCATCCTGACGACCCCAACCAGACGGTCAACACCTCCTTACGTGACTGGCTCAAACCAACTGTCATAGATTTCATGGAGTGATGTCATTTTTTGGTTTGACCACCGCGAGCTCTTTTACAACCTAGTCCAATATCAGCCAACATTTCCCGTCGAGGAAGGTGATGACTCGGAATGCGTAACACATGTCCTGGACATCCCAATCGATGTAACTTCACAAGCTCTATGATTGATTTTCTATCCTTACTTAGCACGCGAAGCCCAACCTAAATATTACTCATCCTACTATACTACCAAACCTGAGGGATAGAACCCAGACATCTATGATCAAAAACAGCTAGCCTTTTCATGTCTTCCACTTTCAATGTCCATTTCTCACAGCCATAATGTAGGACGAAGAGAACTGCGGTGAGACAGGGTGAGACTTCTGAAATCCAATACAGGCTAGTGGAGATTGAGATTTGTTACAAAAACTCGAAACAACTTTTAGTGCATGCAACAACAACAAAATAACTTAACATTCATGTCAGATATCTGGAAAGTTCTACGGTAAATAAAAATAAGGTTGTGGTACACTACTAAACTCTATTAAAACGGACCCTGACAGCTGTAAGATTACCACAAAATGTGCGCAAATAGACTGTACTGTATCCCAGCATTATATTAAATGAAGTTATTCTCCTATAGAATTATTTTATTTATACACCCAGTCCCTCCTTTTGCCTTTAACAAAGCGACAACGAACATATTTGTACTACAAAAAGAGCTCATTTTCTATTTAACGACTTTTCTTCAGCTGCTAGCAGTTCAAAAAAATGAAAAAACTACTATAAATGTTAATAGACAACCCAAAAAATCATCTCAGTAATTATTACGATATCAAAACCCTTGTCTGGTCTAAGAACAACGATTTTATCACTGTTCAGTAGCGTTCTCAACACTAACCTGTGCTTTCTAGTGAACAAATTGGACTGGATAGCAAGTATCTACTAGATTTTCTGAGCATATCCCCAATAATCTTTATATGCAAAGTAGGAAAGGGTTTGCGAATGCAATCGCTAAGCAACCGATTAACACAGAATACACAGTTTAAATCAGTCAAGCCTTCAGAATAATCAATACATGGAGAAAACTCTGGTTGCTTTCCTTTGCAAAAGTCATCAAATGGATTCAACACAGTCTCTGTGTACAGACAGACAATGTGATTAATCTTACGCTAATCTGGTAGCTAGATATCTATGTCTTGTTTTTGTTTTTGGTCGAATCACAATTTTATTTTTCTGGTGATAACTCACAGGACTGAACTTATTATCAATCTTCTAACTTACTTAATTGTTTGTTTACTGAATAATTTCATTTGCCTTTGGTTCACTCTTACTCTCATCTCTCTATACTTGGCATCATATTATGTACAAATTACTGGTTAACTGAAGGCCACCAGAGAAGTTTTCATACACATGAATCAGTTTTAAATTGCCACAACGGAAAAATAAGGGGTTAGATTTATAAAAGACGCCACGGAAGATAAACATGTATGGGTCAGAGAATAATTTGATGAACAAGGATGGTCTTTCAGACGCTATAAAGGATTATGAATCATCCATCAAGAGTCATCAACTCCTGATTCTCAGCATCCTAAGAATCCAAGTCAAGCAACCTAAAGCAACTACTGCCGCTATACGACGTGAGTCTGCGACTGGTGCTGAAAATCTAGTGTTTTTTGCAGTGGTTAATGATTCATGCGTTAATAAAACACAGCATTAGATTATAAACAATCAATTTCGACTGTCTCATCGACCCTAATTACTGTATCAATCTCACTTACGGACTCTAGGTTTCATACCAGCCGTAGTTTAACACTATTTTAGCACAGACCCTTTCATGTCCTCAAGAATAGCTCGTCTAATAAGCACACACAGAGATTGTTGGAATTATTAGTCAAATGAAACATTTTGGCTGTATTATGAGTTCGACAAGATTTTTCACAACTTATTCCAACCAATGATTCTCATTGTCATTCAGAAAATAAATTTCTGATGTGATAACTACGGAGGTTAGTCCTAATGCGGTGTCCATAAACACCCAAAGCCTAATCGCAGCTAGAGAACAATAAACCCGTCGGAAGCAAGCTGGTTCTAAATGACATTTGATGTATTAAGTGCATAGTCTCTTGATTAGATCCGAATAAACAAGCGCACTCAAAGGTGTGTGGAGGTTGTATCGGACTTGATGAGCACGAAAAGTTATGGCAAATTTCTTCATTGAGTGGAATTCCAAACAGGTACATCTTATTACTGAAAACTCCATACTCGACCAATTGTCATGATGGATGCGAATCTCGCTTCACCTACTCCAACTTAGCACCTGAGTAATATCATCAACCTGCAAGCAACTTACAGCCTAGTACGTTAGTCAATTTCGAGTAACTGAGGTCTAACCGAGATATCATTGTTGGCTTCACGGTATTCTCCACGTTTAGTGGAACTGCTATGAAGTGTTCAGTAGCATAACTGAACCAATAGAAGAAAGAACAAGTCCCAACTGTTATAGATAACTGGTATATATGCTGCTTATAGCAACTTACCCTGTAACCCAACATGTCAGCAACGTTAGAATTAGGATGCAGCAAGGCGAACGGAGAACGGACGAAGATATAAGACCAAGTGACAGATCACAGGTTGTCAATTCGACTCACTTGGGGAAGTATATATCGATTGGCGGAGAAACGTACATCTAATGGTTGCAGAATCTGGGTTGTATAAATCAGAATCGATGGCTATTACAAAGATCCAACCTCTTTATTATAACACGCCACTTCTTTACCCTCTCTTCCATTGCCAGATAACACTACGAATCTTTATCATATTCCTTTATTTCCAGTCTTCTTTTACCTTGACGTACATATCTGTCTGTCTGTCTGTTTTCGACATAGAACTTTGCACAAATGTGCTCCAGTTAAAGTCGCCACACTCCGTGTAGCACGCGAAGCAAGAGAAGAAAGTACAAGAAAAGCATAATGGAGACAGTGAGCAGAGGTGTGAGACAAAGGAAGAGTAATAACGAAGAACAAAACAGTTTCATTGGAGATCATAAGTCACAAGGAGTGGATGCATCTGCGCTAGCCATTGACAACGATTTTGAGCCATGTCACCAATTGTTTCCAACCATATATTTTTACCGTCCCGAGGACCCCAGCCTGGAAGTCTACACCTTCCTACGTGGCTTAGACTAACTGTTGTGGATTTCATTGACTAGTGCCAAGTTTTTGTTTGACCGCCGCTAGCTTTTTTCCAGCCTGACCCTATATCCGCTAACATTGCTCGTCGAGGGAGGCGATGGCTTGGCATACGTAACACATGTCCTAACCATATCAGTTTTTGTAACTTCACAACTTCGATTGATTTCCTCTCCTTACCTAGAACTCGACTGAAGCCTAACCCCAATATTGCTCACCTTATTATGCTACTTCACACAGGAGAAAGAACCCAAGCACCTATGATCAAGGACAGCTAGTCTTTTCATGTCTTCCACTCTCAGTGGCCAGGTCTCACAGCCATAAAGGAGGACGGAGCGGACTGATGAGCAGTACACACGCCCTTTGGTCGATAGTCGAACATCTCGTCTACGCCAGAGTCGGCGTAAACTGGCAGATACGAAACGAGCCCCCTGTATTCGTGCTGAGATTTCGTCAGAGATCAACCCATTGGCACTGGCTGATGGTACTTCCCAAATAAGTGAAGCGGTCAACGTGCTCTACCACTTCACTTCCTATTTTTAAACTAGGCGTCGATGTAGTCCAGTCCTGTAACATCATCTTGCATTTGGCGGGAGCGAATCGCATGCCAAACATTCGTAGATTGCGGCTCAAGGTGTTTAGAAGACTCTGCATTTCGTCAGCGTCTTCGCCTAGAAGGACTATATCGTCTGCATATTCCAAGTCAACGAGATTATTCCCCGGTAGCAAGTCAATCCCTGAGTCGCTGAAGTCACTTAGGGTTAAGTCCATTAACACATCTATGATGAAGTTGAATAGAAAAGGAGATAATGGGCATCCTTGGCGTACATATACGTGACCATATAGTTCGGGACACTGATTTTGTCTTTTCTAGCATGTGTAACATTTCTAAACTGGAAAATAAGGAAAACTAATTCTTACCAGCTGCTTAGCTGGACAGATACTGTTAGGAGTTTGGTGCAGCTGAGCAGTAGTACAGATAGTTTGCAACATATGCAACTGGAATAATACGTTTTTACACTAATTTCTGCACAGTACCGAATTTGTTTCATCTTAACACATTTTTATATTTCACCTATAGCTAACAAAGCGATATCAATCAAAACATCTTATGGATGGACTGATTAGAGTTATCAAAATAGAAAACCCATAGCACATCAACTGTTACAGATTGTAAAAAAAAACCATGAATTTGAATTAAATAGGATAATTTAAACATTTCACCTTAAATTACGTCTTAAACAAAAGGTTTTGGAGAAAGGTCAATAAACGGGTAATAGACGTTCAAGAAACTAACCTGTATACAGATAAATACTGAGGAACAGGCAAAGAACCCTCCTGAGTGTTTTCCTTAGTCTTTTTGCCGTGGGGATCCTTTATGGGTGTCGTGAACGCTACATGTATGTCATAAACAAGATGTTCTTTGGGATCGAATCCACCAATTTCATCCGAACTAGGCGGTTTCTTGCTAGGGAACATAAAGTATTTAGGATCAACGGCAAGTGGAATTAGACCAAATCGATGACACATCACTTCGTCGGGCATTATGCTTGTATTTTGATTTAGGTAAACCCTTTCTATCGCAAGAGATGGAACTTCAGAAACTAGTATTCGACGAACTGCATTGGCAAACGAACAGTCCACGTTAACCATATCAAATTCCATGACGTCAAGGTCTTCACCTTCAGTGATTATGTCCACGCGAAAATCTTTTTTGAATATTTCTGCATTCCAAGGGCCTTCTGATGCTGGACGATGTATTACTCCATGGTCCTTTAATTCATAGCACGTTTTACTATTTGCAAACTCCATGTGGTACAGTTACAATCCGAAATTTCGCGTAGAATAAGGTCATCAATCCAACATTCAATATCCAATATATCATTTTTACGAGCTAGTATAAACCAATTTGATTTCTTTGTGCTCGCTTCTTGATTGTAAGGTATAGGTTCCTGATCTTCGGTAAACTTCTGCGTAGGTCGTCCCTCCACTCGATTGTCGTAGCTTTGGTTGACTCCAAAAGGAGAAGTGCTGGGATTATTTATGTGTGGTTTGTAGTATGAGGTGTGTTAAGACTGTTACTACTGTGAATGGAGTTCATCCTTTCACCAGTTAGTCCTCCGGTATCATCGTCAAAAGAAACGAGATAATAGTAATAGATATAACTAGTGAAGTCATTCAGACCAACAGAGAGAAAAAGAAATAAGAAAACGTAACAACAGTCAGCTGACTAAATTTGAAGAATAATATGAATAATATATATCGGTAATAATGATAATAATAATAATAATAAGTGTAGTCAGAGTTGTCAGGAGAGTAAGATGGGAGAAAATGTACAGAAGTAAAACGAAAAGTTTAATTGTCTACCCTTTCCTCGTTACTATCACACTGTTGTTCTCATCTAGTACCACACATCAACTTTATATTTCAAATCCTGTGTTGCATTGTTTGAAATGAAATACTCTACGTTGTTTTTTTTCTTAAATTTTAATATTTATTTATTTTATTTATTTATAACTAATTTATTTTATTTTTGTTTATTTATCTTTGATTTTTAAAAATCTTATATAATTTATGAGGTAATTAGATGCAATATACTGTAATGCACGCTGAAAATTCCATACCTGTACCACAAATACTGTTTGGAATAAAGCTGTTATTATTATTATTATTGAATGGTGTATGCAATTTTAAGGGGATAGGCCATTTGGATGCAGTCCTTGTGTCGCTCCATGGTTGTCCAGCCTTCGCTTAAAGGCGTCCAAAGACGGTGCAATAGCTACATCTGCCATTAAGGAATTCCAGGGAAGGCAAATTTGCAGTGAAAAGAAGTGGGAGCGCAACCGTGTCCTTACCCTCTGGTGAGCTATCCTTATGGGATTACGACGAGGGAGCTTATAGCTACTCAGTGCCAGAACATCTTTGTTTGGGTGATTCTGGTCATTTGTTACTTTGAAAGAATTAATTAAATCCCCTCTAAGACGACGGTAGCTAAGTGTCAACAGGCCTAATTTCTTCAGCCTTTCATTATATGGTTTCTTTCGGAGACAAACCACCCCGTAGGACAAGGTGATCTGTAAGATGTCTCAGGAATTTCTGTAGGGTCCATGGTGTGGTATTTTTCCAATAAGCTGAGCAGGCTTGTAGATAGCCGGATCAAAAGCATTTTTAACAGCTTAGATCTGCACTATCTTTGTTTCTTTTTTGTTAAAAATCTGGATTCATGTTTAATTTTCGAGCTGTCAAGAATGCATGTTGCTCCTACAAATTGGAGCGATGCACTACTACCAAATCTTATGATCAACATGCGCCACCCTCCCTCATTTTTGATGCTAAGCTCTGAAATTTTCGGAAATAGCTGTATTTGCAGCACTGCATTTCTTTGAGCCCGTTTCAGTCTATTGGCATGAATACATAAAATAGTAGATAGATATATTTGATAACAGAGAAAGCAAATGAAACAGCGTTGTGGGGATACATGGGAAAAGTGAAAGGAACACAAAGAAACACAGCATGAAAGTTAGAAGTAGTAATTTGCGGAAGATCTGTGCAAATGGTGCGTTGAAGATAAGGTGTAAATAATTTTGCTATATAGTGGTACTCAACTCCAAGTCTTCGTCTTCGACCTTCACAGTACTGCCGTCATCAGTAAAGTTGATCTCTTTACATGTTGCTCATCAAGTGTAGTCGAAAAATGTGATAATAATAATAGATATTGGAAGACTAAGAAAGGAAAACCTGCTTACAAACAGCTAGACATTTCGGTTAGATTATTAAAAAGTCAGTGAACGAATATGCAGAGGAGTTGGAAAAGTGAGACAAGAATGGACAGGTGGGGAAGAGGCAGAGGTTGATTGATAGCAATGAATACAGTGCAGTATGTGAACTTCATGATTACCCAGACACCGACTAAAGCTTTCCAACAAAGGCGTAGTAGCCACTGCTGCTGGCAGAGTTTCCAAGACAGTAAATGGAAGCACTGTTGAGTCTGTTATTTGCTGCAGAATTCTTCGTAGGTTGCCGAGATGAATTCCGTAATGACCTGATGACAGTAAACCATTGTTTTGACGATTATAGTCGTTTCGAAATTCGAAAGACGATGACAGTTAAGCGTGGCCCTGTCCACTCAATCTTTCGTTGTTTGGCTGTTTCAAGAGACCTGTAACCCCTCTTGTCGCCAGTCCTTGGACCCTATATCAAAGATTTGCGTTCCTTTAAAGCAACTGAGAGCGGTGATAATATGCATAATAATACATATTTCTTCCTGTTTATGCAGAAAATGAGTGATATAAGACATTGTGAAGTCGTATTTTAAGATCTAACAATGGATAGCAAGTTAATTTATAAGATGCCCCATAAATCTGTTTAGAGCCCACGTGGTCACACCTTAACTATATGCTGAGCGAATTGTATATTTAAAGGCAGAAGCATGATCTGTCCAGGCGTTCACTATTATCTTCTTCAGGATAAAGATCTAAGCTCTCATAAAATTCAGGAAACTCTTCTGCCGTCAACTTGCATATTGCTGTTTCTGCAGAATGGGGCGATTCACCTTGGTGACCACCACCATATCTACTGATCAGCTAGCGCCGCCCTCTCTCCTTTTATGATGTTAGGCTCTAAGACTATATTTATTATGGCTACCGCAAACGTATTGCTTTGTACCAGACATGTTCGTGCCTCATATTCCATCTCCCTAGCTTTCTTAATGAGTGCTTCCAATAAGTCTTCACGTATATCTTTATGAACATATTACATATGTGTGAATGCATCCTAATGAACAGATTACTTTATAAGAAGTTAAAACCTTGAAGGGTAAAAAGAATAAGTTTTGTGAATAGTGAAGCAAGATTAAGCAGGACACTATAGTTAGGGTCCAATGTAGGTAGTATGAACTGAGGGTAAGGTCGTTTGGCAACAACTTAGTGTACTAAATTACCATGATAGTCTTATACACAGTAAACATTTGACGTTGCAAAGTGACCTGTCTACACATATTATAAAAAGACATTAACACTGAACCAACAAAATTTTAGCATTTGGTTAACAATACTGCAGAAGGGTAGTTAGTCTTACAGCGAGCCGTAAAGTAAATCAAACCATATATGATAAAAGTATAATCAATATTATAATTAGTATTATCAAAGAATACATTAGGCTCAATGATTGAGTGTTATAAGGTAAACAAGCGTGGTAAAGCAAGAGAACGTTTGCTGCATAAATATTTTGGTCATTTTAAGTATTTTAATAACAATCTAATTTCAAGAATTGAACATGCATAATTACTAAGTATTATTATGTTAGTATATACGTATGTAAAATATTAAAAGGTGTGGTTGCTACTATAATTATTTCCAGGGTTACTCACACCAAAACAACTTAGTGAAGATTATGGAGAATAGAAATCAGTAAACTAGTTAACGTTCGCTGCGTAAGTATTAGAGTCGAGTTATACGTATGTGACTATAGTGAAGACTGGGCTGGCTTTCAATTTCCGTTCTACCAACAGTTGTGGTCTTTTAGACGAGCTATAGTGGACATGTTAAAGTGTCTTTCTAGGCTTCGCTTGAACCCATCAGGGTTTTCACATCTTATTTCAGGTGGTAGTTGGTTCCAAAGAGTGCAATATTTAATGGTGAAAAAGTTTGCCCAAATGGATTTTCTGTGGGTAGCCACCTTGACAAGGTAGTCGTGGTCTCGCAGCTGATATGATTTAATATTTTCCCACGTCAGGATGAGCTACTGTAACAATGGTTCCTAATGACTTTGAGGAGTAGAAATAAGTTGCACTTCACTCTCCTTAACAACAGAGGCTCTAATTTCAGACGTATACACCTGTCAACATATTCCACTTGTTGGTCAAACCCTATTATGCGTTTCGTGAGGAATCTCTGGACACTTTAGATTTTTTCTGTCTGCAAAGCTGAGGTTATTAAATAGGAGAGCACAATATATTTGGGATGGATACTTGTCCTATATATAGCTAATCTTGCTTCTTGGGTGTAGAAGTTACGCAGTACAAAGCCAGTAAGTCGTTTACAGTCAGATACAACCTTATTTGCATGATCGGAAAAGGATAAATCTGAGTATGTTATCCCGAGATCCGTGACTGTGTTCTGTTTTCAGAAGAGCTAACCGCACATATAGAGGCACATTATCGGTTTCCAGCGCCCAAGGTGGGTTATACCGCACTTGTCTTGGTTGAAAGTCAGTTGCCACTTTTCGCTCCAATCGCCTAGATCGTGTAAGTCTTGTTGGATCTTGCTTTTGACGCTCATATCACCGTACCCGTAATTATATACTATCTTGAGATCATCTGCAAAAAGGTATGGCTTGCCGTACTTGATTGCAGAGACTATGTCATTTATAAATAATAGGAATAGAATAGGGCCAAGAACATGAATTCCAAGGTAGCGATCATAAAATAGTTGCATGTTCGTTTAACATTTCCCCAGAAACTATACACAGAAACGAAGTTAGTCGGACACCTATAAGACCATACACGCGGGTTGATTGGGACTTGTATCAGGACTTGATTAGATACTCTAATTGGGATTCCTACTTTACCAATGACTCCTTAGAGGAAGTCCTTAAAAACTTCTATGACAATATACAGTCGGTTAATGATGTCATAGCGCCTGTGAAACTGATTAAATTCAAAATCCCTCAAGGTGATTTTATTCCAATATCATTAAGAAGAAGTTTGCGGAAGCATTCATTAAGTTACTATAGACATGACGACTTATCGTCGTTAATCGCTATCAAAACAATCCTCATTAGAATCCATGAGTTAAAAAATCTAAGTCTTAGGAATAAAGAAACGCGGGCAATTCAGTCGCCACATAACACTGGAGAAATAGCCAAACTCTTCAAAAGTAGGTTAACTAACTCCAAATCAACATATCCAAAAATAATACACCTAGGTGGCATTACTCACGAAAGTGCTGAGGATATATGTGAGGTGTTTAGCACGCACTTTGCCAAACTGTACACTCTAGAAAATGACCAGGATATAGATTTCCCTCGTAAAACAGAAAAGTGTCTAAGCGATGTAGTCTTAAACGCCCAAGAAATCGATAAAGCTATCACAACTCTTAAGCTTACTAATACTCCCGGCCCAGATGGAATGTCTTCCGTCCTCTTAAAAAATGGTGGAAATGACATGAATCTACTTCTTCTCAAGATATTTTCAACTTCGATAAGGAGTGGAACATATCCAAATAGCTGGAAGAAATCCTACGTTGTACCCATTCACAAAACCGGACCTACAGCGGACATAGATAATTACCGCCCCATCAACATTACTTCCGTAGTTTCACGTGTGATGGAAAAGATTGTAAAGAAGCAAATTGTTCAGTATTTGCTCTCGAATGACTTAATATCCCCTTTCCAATACGGTTTCCTAAATAGAAGATCGTGCATTACGTGCCAGTTAGATTATTTCGACCACATTACTGAATGTGTAGACAAAGGTCGTTCGGCAGCAACATTATTTCTAGATGTTAGGAAAGCTTTTGATAAAGTCCCACATAAAAGACTCATACTGAAACTCCTATCTTATGGAATAAGTGGAAGGCTTCTTGAGTGGATAACTTCCTTTCTTACAGGAAGAGAACAGTTAGTTAAAGTCAACCATCACTTATCAACATCCAAACCGATAACCAGCGGCGTGATACAAGGTAGTGTTCTTGGCCCTACCCTATTCATTGTATTCATAAATGATATTGTCTCTATGATCAAGTATGGCAAGCCATACCTCTTTGCAGATGACCTCAAAGTTGTCTATGATTTTGACTATAATGATATGAATATTGTTAGTAAAATCCAAGAAGACCTAAATAGTCTATGTAATTGGAGTGAAAAGTGGCAGTTAACGTTCAATCCAGCTAAATCTGGGATAACATACTTCGGACGTTGGAAACCTAGCATGTGTCTATACATGTACGGTGACCTTGTCTCAAACACAAACACAGTCACAGATCTCGGGATAACATACTCAGATCTTACCTTTACTGAACATGCAAATAAGGTGGTATCTGATTGTAAACGTCTAACCGGCTTTGTGCTACGCAACTTTTACACTCCAGAAGCCAGATTAGCCATATATAAGATATGCATTCGCCCCAAACTTGAATACTGTGCCCACTTATACAGTAGCTTTAAATCAGCAGACAGAAAAAAGTTGAAAGTGTCCAAAGATTCCTTACGAAACGCATATTAGGCTATGGTCAGCAAATAGAATACCTTGACAGATGTATTCGACTGGACTTAGAGCCCTTATGGTTAAGGAGAGTGAAGTGCAATTTATTTCTCTTATTCAAAGTTATAAGAAAGCACTGTAACAGTAACTCGTCCATAACCTGGGCTAATCCTAAATCGTATGGACTACGCAACCACAACTACCTTCTCAAGGTTAACACCCATAAACTCACCACTAGAGCTAACTTCTTCACCATTAAATATTGCAAACTTTGGAACCAACTACCCTCTGAGATAAGATCCTGTGAAAGGCCTGACAGTTTCAAAAGGAGCCTAGAAAAACATATAAACATGTCCACCCTAGCCCGCCTCAAAGATCTCAACTGCTGGTAGAGTGGAGAGACAATGGCTTTTCAATATTTAACTACGGAAAGTACACTAGTCCCAATACCAATATAATAACACTTAGTAATTATGTAGGTTCAATACTTGAAATTCGATTGTCATTAAAATACTTAAAATGATTAAAATAGCTATGCGGCAAGTGTTCTCTTGCTTTACCATGCTTGTTTCCCTTATAACACTCAGTTATTGAGCCTAATGTATTCTTTGATAATACGAATTATGACACTGACTATGCTCTTATTATACATAGATTGATTTACTTTACGACTACCTGTAGTACTAACTACCCTTCTGTAGTATTGTTAAACAAATGCTGAAATTTTGTTGGTTCTGTTAATATCTTTTTATAATATGTTTAGACAGGTTACTTTGCAATGTCAAATGTTACTATATATAAGACTGTCATGATAATTTAGTACACTAAGTCCTGCCAACCGACCTTACCTTCAGTTCATACTACCTACATTGATCCCTAACTATATTGTTCTGCTGAATCTTGCTTCACTATTCACAAAACCTATTCTTTTTATTCTTTAAGGTTCTAACTTCTTGTAAAGTAATCTGTTCATTAGGACGCATGCATACATATATAATGTTCATAAAGATGTACGCGGAGACCTATTGGAAGCACTCATTAAGAAAGCTAGGGAGATGGAATATGAGGTACGAACATGTCTGGTACCAAGCAATATATTTGCGGTAGCCATAATAATCATAGTCTCAGAGCTTAACATCAAAAAAGGAGGGAGGGTGGCGTTAGCTGATCAGTAGATATGGTGGGGGTCACTAAGGTGAATCGCCCCATTCTGCAGGAACAGCAATATACAAATTAAAGGCTCGAGATATTTCTGATTTTTATGAGGGCTTAGATCTTTATCTTGAAAAAGATAATAATGAACGCCTTGACAGATCATGCTTCTACCTCTAAATATATACTATTCGCCCAGCCTATTGTTGAGATGCGACCATGTGGGATGTGCACAGTTTTATGGGGCATCTTATAAACTAACTTGCTGTCCATTGACTGATCTTTAAATACCACTTCACAATGTCTTATCTCATTCATTTTCCAATAACGTCTTTACTTGATCCTCATTATATCCCATTAAACCTAACATTTTACAGCTCTTTATGACTTATTATATTCCTACTCTCTGAAGGGTACGGTTGTACATTAAATGCACAAAAAGGTATAAAACAAAAACAACTGGCACAACTGAGGATAAATGTATTAAAACCAAAAGTGGACATCATGATAGTACGAGGTATACGTGTAGCATTATACATTGCAAATGAACGTTGTCAGCCTAGGGAGTTTTCTTTATTAATGCATTTATTAATGATACTTGCACTTACCTATTTCATTACAATTTAATGATTCACCTCAGCACTTTTACTTTTCTAAAACAGCTTTCAATCCCTTGTAAACGTTGTACTTACCTCAATATTGGTTGGTTATCGTATGCCGACAACCACGGGATGAAAACGAAACGAAGTCGATTTTCCCGCTCAACCTGGAGGACAATTGTACAATTCAATAACTATACAGCCTAGTTCAGACAATGTGTATTTATATATATATCAAATATTTAACTGTTGAAACATTATTAACTTGTAGACAATCTACGATTTGATATTATATCATACTTGATCGTGCCTGTAAAAATGGCATGCATTTTCATGTAAATTTATATGTTTATATGAGAATATACATTATTATTATTATTATAACGCTACCCTGCATTACACGCTAGTTATCGGCTTTGATGAAGATAGCTGGTGGTTGATTCTGACTAATTGCCCTCTTTCTGTGAGAAAAGAACTTATCCATTTGAGAAGTTTTCCGGTTATTCCGTAGGATTGGAATTTTGTTAGAAGTCTGATATGTGGGACTTTATCGAGGGTCTCACTGACGTCGAGAAATAATGTTGTTACAGAACGCCTATTATTAATGCATCGTGTAATGTAGTCAAAATAAACTAAGCGGCAAGTAATGCACGATGTCAATGTAGTTAAAGATTGAACGATCAATTAATGTTTGTTTGATCAAACCCAACTCCTCCATATTTTTCGCGGGAGTCATCGATAGTGCAGTCGTCGTCTCATCGTTCGCCGTTCAGGGAAGATAAAGAAACTATCAGAAGTATTATCATGATTTATTGTTATAACATTTATTCTTAGACCTTGTGTAATAACCTTATTGTTGGTTATATATTGGCGTAAGTATAAAGGATTCTCGAGTCGCCAATCAGTGTTCTGGTTTTCGCGTTGGTTGATACAAAGTGTTTCCGAAAGTCTTCTAGGGACAGCGTGAGGTCCAGCGTAGTAAGAACTGGACATTGACAGTTTATGAGACTTGGCTGACACACGACCTTCAACTTAATAAACCGTATTGGGATGGGGGTAGTAAGTCATTTGACAGCAAGTACTGAATGATTTGAATCTTTACTATCCTTTCCATTACACGTGAATCTACAGATATGATGTTGATTTGGTGGTAGTTGTTGATATGAGCTATAAGCCCGCATTTATGGATAGGTACAATATAAGACTTCTTCCAGCAGTTAGGGTATGTCCCATCGCTTAATGAAATTGAGTATAACTTGAGTAAGAGTAAACTCATGTCATTTCCACCTTTTTTCAGCAGAACGGAAGATATGCCGTCTGGACCAATAGTGTTACTAAGCTTAAGATTTGCGACAGCTTTATCGATATCATGTGTGGTGAAAAGTATGTCACTTAACACTCGTCTGTTTTACGTGGGAAATCCACGACCTCATCGTTCTCTAAGGTGTATAATCTGGCGAAGTGCTTGCTAAACAGTTCACACATCGCCTCATTATTTTTGTAAGCAATGCCGTCTAAGTATATTATTTTCGGATAGGGTGTTTTGAAGTTCGCCAACCTACTTTCGTAAAGTTTGGCTATTTCTCCTGAGTTATGCGGTGCATGAATGGCCTGCATTCCTTTGTTTCTGAGGCCTATATTTCTCAACTCTTCAATTCTACTGAGAAGGGACGTAATGGCAATTAATGACGATAAGTCATGATATCTGCAGTATTTTATTGAGTACTTTCGTAGACCTCCTCTAAACGATGTCGAAATACAATCGCTTGGGGGGAATCTGAAGCTAAGAATCTTCTCAGGTGCAGTGACGTCATGAATTGAGTTAATATTCTGATAGAAGTTGTTGAGAATTGCATCCAAGGACTCGTTCGAAAAGTACGAGTCACAGTTAGAACATCTAATTAGGTGCTGATACAAGTCCCAGTCAGCATGTGTGTACAATCTCATAGGTATCTGACCAGCTTCATCTCTGCATTTTGTTTCAGGAAAGATGTCAAAAGAACAAACTACTATTCTATGGTCACTACCTGGAAATTCATGTCCCACATGTACGGTAGATGGCGTTATATTGTTCGTGAAAATAAGGTCTAGGATATTTGAGGATCTAGTAGGTGAATTTATGTGCTGTGTCCACCCTCCTGTGACGATAGAATTCATGAGATTATCATACCTTTGGGGTCCTCAGAGTGAAGACCATGATACTTCTGGCATGTTGAAATCGCCTCCGATAATTTTATAACTGAAAGGAAGATTGGCTGTAACATTAAAGATATTGCTAAGCATATTATCATATTCCCTGCTGGATGAAGGGGGCCAGTACACACAACCCACAAGTATAGGTTTACTTCTGACAACTTTCATTTCGACCCAGATCGAGTCATTGAGTTGTGACAGAATTGGGTTACTAAACTGGGTCGCACACATGGATTGTTCACAGTAAATTAGTGTTCCACCCCCACGACCCGTCTGGCTGTCCCCTCGAAAAAGGTTGTATTCATCAATCCTTAGGCTGTCATTGGAGATTTCCCTAGTGCACCAGGCTTCAGTGATCATAAACAATGACGGTCTGCATATAGAAGCTAATGTACCATCGTTAAGTGTTTGCTTAGAACTGATCTCGTATTTACTGGGATAATAGATAGTAATAATAATAATAATATATTTCTTCCTGTTTATGCAGGAACATACCAATTGTACAGGCATGGATAAGTTATTATATAAATTACACAAAATTTGATGTATAGTGAATTTACAGTTTGGTTGTTCTTTCTGACATGAGAGTCAGTCGGAACAGTCTGCTATAAAGTTTGTTTGTGTAGCACATAAAGAGATATAGAAATATTGTCTTCGCATTAACAAAAAACCCAGACATCAGATGAATGTAATAAAAATATCTGGGAAAAATAAAGCTTGAAGTCAATTCTCCTATATAACTTTGTTGTGAACAGCACCCTTGGCTTAAAGTTTATTGATGTATTATGTTGAGATCAGTGATATATTTATTCCATTTTTTCAGTAGTCTTATCGTAGTTTTATAACAGGAAAGAAATTTGATCGTGGATACGAAAACTAGATAAGGTCATGTTGGGTTGTTTTACTGCATCAAGTGGTGTCGAGGTCGATTCCAGAATTCTCCATTTGCTCCATTTGTGTCTGCATGGCGGACTGTATTCGTAAGTTCAGAAAAATGTTGAAAACTGTTTGAAAACCAGTTGCTTCTTCATTTCAGATCATGAATACTCATTTACAGCATGTTCGCCAGCGTCTTCAAATGGTAGAATTGGATCGTTCATGGAATTTGAGTGGTTATGAGATAGATGGTTTGGAATTAATCCTCATTTCAGTTTAGATGCAGGGTTGTTCGACCTCGACCAGAAGATGAATAGGAGTAGCAGAGTACCAAAAATAGAAAGTATGTGAACATTAAAAGGATATTAATGTATATATGTAAATGTTTATGTCAATTGTATAACACATTAGTAAAAAATTACTTTAAATTTTAGTTGTCTTTTCACGTATTTATGCGAAGTCTTAGAGTTTATTTAGTGTCATAATGCGTATTAATGAGTCTGAGCGTTTTAGTGTTCTAATGACTGATGCGTTTTAGAAGTAATTAGTGGGTTCTGGTAGGGGATAGTCTTTGGAATAAAACAGTTTATATAGCAAGCGTTTGAAGGTTACAATAAAGTGACACGTCCTATTTCTAGGGGTAAACTATCCTGTTTGTTCCGTACTAAGTCTTTATGCATCGCTGCTGCTAGTTTATTTATATCTTTTAGATTGCAAAGGGCGTTGAAGTGCGTCTTTTAGGTGCTGTAGTAGATTCATGATTGATTCGTTCTAGAAGTAAATAGTTTATTAATATAATCAGTAGAGTGAAACAGTCTGTATAGAGAGCGTTTGAAGCTTGTGACTGAAGAGCAAGTTCTGACATCGAGGGGCAGGCTATTCCATATTTTAGAATACATGACTGTGAAGAAGGTTTCACGGAGTGTTGACTTGAAAGAATGAGTTGTCACTGTGGAAGTTTGGTTACGCAGATCGTAAGAACCTTCCTGTGCGAATTGTATGTCCCTGTTCCCTGAGAATGATATTTTGTGAAGGACCTTAAAGAAGAATATTAGGTTTATAATAAGTCGTCTTGTCCAAAGTGGGTCAAGTTTTAGGATCATGCACCGTGAGGTGTAGTCTTTCTTACAATCATAGCCAAGTAGTTTTGAGGTAAAATATCGTTGGATACTTTCCATCCTTAGCTTGTCACGTGTGCGAGTGCTGCTTATAATAAATGGACAGTATTCTAGTAGTGGTCTGACACATGTTTTGCACAGAATTAGCTTGGCTTCATTGTCGTGAAAGTTCCTGAGTATGCATCCTAAGAGCATCCTCGATTTTCTAGTCTGTGATGCTACTTGCTCAGAGAATGTCAAGTCACTAGAGTACCTAAGGCCTAGGTCAACGGCACTGGCTACGTGGTTTCAGTGAGCGAACAACATCTTGGTAAAATAATCCGTGAGTATCCTCTATATACATGTTATCAGACTCATTTACCAATATCTTGGGATCGTAGGAAGACTTCAGGTAGATTTTTGAGGTGGTAGTCAGGGATGGGCTTACGTTTGGATATGGTATGCAGTGAGAGACACCTGTGTGATAATCAGATATTAATATTTTAGAGATATTAGTATCCACCTTTGTTGTCGACATTGCTTCAGCGATCTCCCGAGTAATGTGCTCTGCCCTAGCTGTAGACTGTTCGCTATGGACGACCACAAGCCAACCCTGAGAGTTATTTCCAGCTAATGGCAGCCGGAAAATGAGCTCGGAGTCGTTCCAAAAGAGTAATTAAACTTACCTCCGGAAAAATTTGCAAATCTCAGGGTCTCAGTAAACCTCAAGACGACAAATGATTTTATAACGAGCGGCGTCAATACTCCTAAAGGATGGGAAATCTGTGCTCCTAGGGACATTTGCCTCGTGCACCATGCAGAAAAACCCAGAGAACTAGATTAAAATGGCGTCATCATTCTAGGAAGAATCGCGTCATCAATATTTTTCAGGGATTGGAAGCCTGAAGTCTAACGATACTCAGAGCTCTGTCGCTGCAACGCATGGGTATCCATCCGATACAGTATTATGCCTTGAAAATTTTTGTGGTCTGATGAACAGAAAAACTGAGATAAGTAGCCTGATCCAGCAGCGAATATGACATCGAGTAGACCGCAACCTATCGTCAGTGGACAACTCCTTCCTATGAAAAGCAACAATGTTGACGCGGAGATATTGGTGACTAATATTCAGCTATTTCTATGCTTCGTAAGCAAACCTAGGAAACCTGAAGATTTCATTTTCAGAGAATATCAGGGAGATGGAGAAGTGTTGACTTTTACGGAAAGTAAGACGTACACTAATTCAAGTTCTCATACCCATAGCGTATACAGTATTTATCCTGTGTTGACCAAGGTCATATCAAAACACAAAAATGATAGTCCGATATACGGAATATATTTTGGGACCAGAATCGTAATGCTAGGATGATTGCTCAACCAGCCAGGGGTCGTGTACGAACAAACGACAGCAACCGGACGGCGTTCCAAAATGTATGGGTGCTCAGCATCCACCATTGAGTGGTGACTGCTATAGGCTAATGATTTCGAGTAATTATAAACATCGCCGCAAATACTTTGCGGTACTTGCTGAAATACTCCCAATTCGTGACCTTAGTTGAATGTGTGGTGAGACTGAGGCATTAAGATTCCCAGCATACTTCACACACCAAAACGGCATATAATGAGTAGAAAGCGAAAGAAAAGTCCGAATATAATATACTTTTTCTTTGCTCTCAGTTGCTTTGCTGATCGCCTTGTAGTAGAAGTCGCGCAAATCTACACCCGGACTGAAGCTGAGCAACAATTGAAATCGCTTACTCATATATCATTCTTCAAGATTTGGCTAGTAATGATTCAGCATCCTCGATAAAATCCACTGTCAGCATAACAAGACGCTGTACAGCATCCTATATAAGCACTGTCAATCATCTAACACGGCTTACATATAGCTTTCTACGTGTTCATCAACTTGCTCATACTGAACAACTATGCAGTGACAAATGGCGGTCTTGGCTGATGTGGGTGCAGTAAAAGAAATTTGGGTGACAATAATCAATATTGATCTGCATTCAGTAGAATTCACATTTGGTGTTGTTTACGATAAAAAAGCTGACAAAATCATACAAATAAACCATTCATTTTAAATTAACACACAATTTGAACATAAATCAAGAACAAGATACGATTCCACACATAACAAAGCTGTATGGGGGAATTGTCTTCGAACTATATTTTCCCAAATAATTGCAATCCATCCAACACATACTTAGGTTTTTTGGTTAATGTGAGGACAATATTTCTGTATTTCCTAATGTGCTCCATTGAATGACCAGCTAGCAGATTGTACTCACAAACTAATATCAGAAAAGACAGCAACCACTTAATTTCACCATAGATCAAATTCATGTAATCTAAATGATACTTATTCATGCCTGTACAACTAGTGTGTCCTACATAAATAGGAATAAATATAATATATATACATATATCAGTGAATTACATGGACGCAATGAATCTTCCTTGCTCCTTCACAGATGCGACCTAAAAGTTTGAATTGAGCTGAAGAAAGGCGGTGACATTTTAGCAGTGCAAACAGTTCTCAGAATCCTGAAGACTAGTCCAAGCAATGAGTGCTTCAAATCAATCCAGCGAATTGCATTGCCAAGTGCGTCAGGCATGGCAATGACAATGGTCATAACATAGATGAAGTACTTCTCTCTTTAAATACACACTGACCCAAATGTCAAACAAACGGCAACTAAGACACAAGTGAACACTGTCCCTCATTTGCAGTTCATGGACAATGAAAAAGGTTTTTTCATATTCACCACTTCATACGAAAAGCCATACCAATTTAACTTGATGAAAAGACAAAGCAAAATCAGTCTCCCCTATTTTTCATACTCTGAGGGGAAAAGAGAACTGCTCACGATGTGTCACAATTATAAGAATAGACTAAAAGATTGTTTATCCCCTTTCTTCTTTTCCATCAAGTCACAGCATGTCAAAACACATTTTGGGAGAGTTTAAAATCCATGGAAGAAAAATACACAGCTTATACCAGCTACTGTAAGAAAGAAAAGACCCATGAAGCCGGAAGGAATGTTTATTTGGAAAACCGGTTGTAGGTACGAAAATTTGTTATACAACATCTCCAACGCCTTTTTAGCATATCTTTTGGAAACTGGTCATATATCATTACATTCGATAGCCTGGTGAGTTCCGTACGGTGTTTCTAACATTCTTTTCACACTTTTGTTCGTCGATTGCTTTTTCCAGTGTGGGAAACATATAGTTGCCTTTCCGAACTCGTTTACTAATATACTACTCATATCTCATTATCAGTAGCGCTCACCACACTATCCCTCGAATTTTTAGTGTCACAAGAAGTTCTGTGTGATCAACAGATTCACTCATAAACGGACAGTGATATAAAATTCTAGCTATTTGAGAGGAAAGAATTACTGGCAACTAAAATTCTCACACTCTGACGCGAAATTAGGCGGCTTCAAACTGTGTAGCTGGTGTTTCGAGTTACTAATTACCAAAAGAAACCAATTTGTGTTCTGAATAACTCTCTCCATTTTCCTCTGTTGTTCCAAAATCCGCTTTTGGGGAATTAATAATTGAATTGTGTGTTCGCGTCTCCTCATAAATGTCTTTGGGTCCCCAAACTTATACGTAGGTGAGTGATTCAAATTTACTTTGAACATACCTAACTCTCGATGAATAAAGATTTTCCAGAGCACTCATTTTTAAGAGATCCAAGGAATAATGGTGTTAATAGTTACTCAAGAAGAGTGGATTAACTGCAAATGGGACACCAACATATACAACGGCTTCCAAAATCTGACTATTGACAATGACACAATTGAAGAAGATGAATAAAAAGCAGAATCAACGGCAGACTACCTCTATCGAGTCTTTGCACAGGAGTCGTTGCCCCCCATAGGATCAGCTCTGGCTGCATCACAGGAACGTGGGATAGATTCCGTCGACGTCAACAAAGACATCATGCTCAACTGCCCGATGAAAATAGATGCAGGGAAATCAATGGGTCCTGATAATCTTCATATAATGCTTCTCAGGGAGCTATCAGCTCACATAGTCGGCCCATTAACCACGATTTTCGAACTATCTCTTCCTAATGGAGTGTTAACGTGTAGCTGGAAAGACACCATAGTCAACCTCATCCACAAATGAGGAACGAGACAAAAGCATTCAAATTACAGGCCTATTAGTCTTACAAGCATTTCAATCAAGACACTTTAAATGTATACCATTCGCCCAGCCCATTCTTGAGATGCGACCATGTGTTATCTGCACAGATTTATGGGGCATCTTATAAATTAACTTGCTATCCATTTTCAGATCTTTACATACCACTTCACAATGTCTTATCTCATTCATTTTCTAGTAACGTCTATACTTGATCCTCATTATACTCCATTAAACCTAAAATTTTATTGCTCTTTATGACTTATTTTATTCCTATTCTCTGAAGAGTACGGTTGTGCGCTAAATGCACAAAAAGATATAAAATAAAAACAACTGGCACAACTGAGGATAAATGTATTAAAACCAAAAGTGGACATCATGATAGTAAGACATATGTGGGTAGCATTATACATTACAAATGAACGTTGTCAGCCTATGGAGTTTCCTTTATAAATGCATTTCTTAATGATACTTGCACTTACCTATTTCATTACATTTTAATGATCCACCTTAGCACCTTTACGTTTCTAAAACAGCTTTCGATCTCACGTAAACGTTGTACTTACCTCAATATTGGTTGGTTATCGTATGCCGACAACCACGGGATGAAAGCGAAACGAAGTCAATTTTCCCGCTCAACCTGGAGGACAACTGTACAATTCAATAACTATACGGTCTGGTTCAGACAATGAGTGTATATATATATATATATAATAATATATAATATAATATATATATATCAAATATTTAACTGTTGAAACATTATTAACTTATAGACAATCTACGAGTTGAGATTATATCATAGTTGTTCGTGCCTGTAAAAATGGCACGCATCTTCATATAAATTTGTAAATGTATATGAAATATATTATTATTATTAATCATCAAGAAAAGTATCATGACATATCTGGAAAACAACAATTTTTAATCCAGAGCAAGGCACGGCTTCTGAGGAAACCTCTCATGCCTGTCAAATCTCCCCATTGCAAGAGAAAGCTGAGTCAAATCAAGGGACAATAGAAGACTTATTGATTTAGTCTTCATAGACTTCAATAAAGTTCCTCACAAAAGACAACCCACAAAGCTGGAAAGTCTTGGTACCAAGGGCGGCTTAACAAACTGGATTGGGGAACTCCTCATACATAGGAGGCAGAGGGTTAGGATCAACTCAAAACTCTCCTCCTGGACAGAAGTGCGTGGCGGAGTGCCACAAGGCACGGTACTCAGACGTCTCCTATTTATTTTGTATATGAGTGAGTTATCTCTGCTCACTGATTTTCCTACTGTCCTAAAAATTGAGAGAGAGTTGAAGGGAAGTAGCGTTACGCTCACGTTAAGATAATATATATTTCTTCCTGTTTATGCAGGAACATACCAATTGTACAGGCATGGATAAGTTATTATATAAATTACACAAAATTTGATGTATAGTGAATTTACAGTTTGGTTGTTCTTTCTGACATGAGAGTCAGTCGGAACAGTCTGCTATAAAGTTTGTTTGTGTAGCACATAAAGAGATATAGAAATATTGTCTTCGCATTAACAAAGAACCCAGACATCAGATGAACGTAATAAAAATATCTGGGAAAAATAAAGCTTGAAGTCAATTCTCCTATATAACTTTGTTGTGAACAGCACCCTTGGCTTAAAGTTTATTGATGTATTATGTTGAGATCAGTGATATATTTATTCCATTTTTTCAGTAGTCTTATCGTAGTTTCATAACAGGAAAGAAATTTGATCGTGGATACGAAAACTAGATAAGGTCATGTTGGGTTGTTTTACTGCATCAAGTGGTGTCGAGGTCGATTCCAGAATTCTCCATTTGCTCCATTTGTGTCTGCATGGCGGACTGTATTCGTAAAGTCAGAAAAATGTTGAAAACTGTTTGAAAACCAGTTGCTTCTTCATTTCAGATCATGAGTACTCATTTACAGCATGTTCGCCAGCGTCTTCAAATGGTAGAATTGGATCGTTCATGGAATTTGAGTGGTTATGAGATAGATGGTTTGGAATTAATCCTCATTTCAGTTTAGATGCAGGGTTGTTCGACCTCGACCAGAAGATGAATAGGAGCAGCAAAATATCAGAAAGAGAAAGTATGTGAACAAGAGGACCTCGAAAAATCATCAGATTGGTCCAGAGAATGGGTGCTCCCGATCAGTGTAGCAAAATGTGCGGCCCTGCGCAACGGTTAAGCAGGCATCAGCCCCTACGAACTAGAGGGAATAACACTGCCATCAGTTCAGACTCATTTGGATTTAGGTATCATAGATAGTCGCGATTTAAAAACTACAGCACACTGTCACGTGTTGGCTGCACGTAGTTTCAGATCCTTACGGACAATTTTCGGAGCCTCAGCTAGAATCATCAGAGATATGTTGACCCTCTTATACATTGGCCGCGTTGGTGGCACAGCGGTTAAAACTCTCGCGGACCATGCACATATTTCTGGGTTCAACCCCCCGCTAGCGTACGACCGATATCAATGGCCGGCCTGCGAAATTCGGGCCACCGGTATCACATACTGAAAATTCCAGACTTGTATCAAAAACACGGTGTGGAGTCAAGCCATAATCAAATTGATAAAAAAACCATGGTGAGGTCAAGAGTGGAAAACTGCATCCAGCCAGCCAGTCCTTGTCTTATAGTCAACTCATATATTCTAGCAAGGTCCAAAGGAAGACAACACGTATTATTCTCTGCATGGCTAACTTATCAAAGGAGGAAAGACTAGACAATTTAAATCTCTTCTCTCTGTAATACAGTAGGCAGAGTGGAGGTTTAACCACAACGTTTAAAATTTTAAATAATGGCTACGGACCTGATCTATTCCCTCTTTTCCTTCCCAATAAGTCGGGACACCTTAGAGGATATAGCAGGAGAGATGTCAATGGAGTTGAAGATTGAACGATCAATTCTTGGTTGTTTGCTCAAAATCAACTTCCTCGATTTTCGCGGAGGCATCAATACGACAGTCATCGTCTCATCGGTCGCTGTTCAGAAAGAAGAGTGAAACATCGTCAGAATAACCTTAGTTGCTTAGTTCGTTTATTCCTTTTATATGTTGGTGTAACAATAAAGAAATAACAAGCGGCAGATCGGTGTTTTGGTTTTTGCGTCCGTTATAACTAAGCGTTTCTGAAACTCAAAGGAACAGCGTGGGCCCGAGCGTAGCGAGAGCTGGGCATTAACGGTTTATGAGACGTGACTGACAGTTTCTGACGATAGAAACAGATCTGGCGGATTCAAACAGTTGGTGAAAGTTTGGATAGTCGCCGTTCATTTTTCCTGGTGCCGGTCAAGTCCTCTTTGAACAAGCAATATCTGGAACTTTTTGGAATTGGGTCAAGTTCAACAATGCCTGGGTCAAAGAAGGGACAGAGTGTCTTGGATGCAAACAGGAAAGTAAGTCATGGTGACTTGTCTGTTAATTGTAACGATGTGTCTGATGTTAAACATGACATGGTTGATGTTACTGTTTCGCCGTTCAGGGATAATAGGAACATCAAACTCCCTAAATTTGAACCACGGTGTTTTGATGGAAACCCGGCTGATTATTTACAATTTGTAAAGGAGTTTGAGATCATGTTGAGTGGTTTTTTATTAAATGATGAATTGAAATTGATGTATTTGATGAGATATTGCACTGGAGATGCTGCAAGAGCTATACAGTGTTGTAAGTTTATGAAGCCAAAGGAGGGCTACGATGAGGCTATGAGCATATTACGCCAAAGGTTTGGAAGACCCTCGATGATTGCAGGGAAATTATTCGAGGCTGTTAAGGGTAATGGTGGTCAATTACAGGATGACTCCCAGGCACTCACTGAGTTTTTAGATAATTTGCTAATTTACAAGAATGGAATGATTTCGATGAATCGAATGAGTGACCTCAACTCGAGTTTTATACTAGAAGTAATAGCAAGACGTCTACCTACCCGACTGCAAAGGAAGTGGGTGAAGATAAGCTCCCGTATGGAGGATGAGGGTATCGAGCCAAAGTTTGATGATATCCTGAAACTGGTAAATACTAGTGTCAATCAATCTATGAGCAAGTTTTCCAGTCTGTTAGATCTCACCCCTAGAATAGAGCAGTCTGAGGGTAAAACGCACTCATTGATGACGAATAAGCCTCAGAGAGGTGGATATCGAGAAAGCTCCATGATGTCTAGTAATGCATATAGACCTAGTGAGTGTAACAGGTTTCGTAGTACATCCTCAACAGATAAGTTACAAGATGCAAGACAAACACGGTTGTGTTTGACACGTGTGCAAGAGGTGCATACAGAAGTGAACTGTGAACCGGTGAGCAAGTTCAGTGATAAGCTAAATGTAAACTCCAGGTCTGACTCCGAATTGTGTGACGATAACGGTGTTGTGAAGAAGTCTGTAGTTGCAACTGGTAAGCCGTTGTTGAATAGAGTGTCACAGAATAGAGTTACTGCTTCAGAGTGGAGTTCTGACTCCACAAGTTTACAAAGTATATCTAGTCAGAGTGAAGTTATAAAACCTTTAATGATTTTTGAGGAGGAACCAAAATTGTCTACTTCTGTTATTAAAGAGTTTGAAAATGATGAAGTTGACGGTAAAGTGAATATTTGTGGTAATGATCATGATAGTGCAGATTTGTCTTTGGTTGATCATGATGAAATGAGGGATATGCCTACTACTGCTAAGTTAAATAAAGGTTCTGTACAACTACAACGTGAAGTAGAATTGAACGCAGATGCAGTTCCAAAAGGTGTGCATACTTGTGAGACAGTCAGTGTAATTGATCAGCGTGTAGCCCACCTATCATCAGATGATAGTGCTAAACCCGAACTAGTAGTGAAAGACAGCAGTGGTGGTAATCTTGCAGTTGGACAACTATCTGAAAGCCGAAAAAGAACAGCTTCTGATCCACCGCTAAGTTCATCACCTTGTGTCACTCAGTCATCGTTGGTGTTTTCATCCACAATGAAACAGATGCCCATCAACTCAAGTATCTTCTGCAATGACTATGGTAGTATCAGTTCGTTTGAAAGGACGAATATCAATGGTCAGTTTAGTGTGGATAAGCCAAGTGTAAAGGAGAGAGTAATTGTTAAATTGACTTGCACGAATAAAGGCATTTCTAGTTTCAAGTTACTATTTGAATGTTATTATCTTTGGTGTAAATTACTCTGTTTCTATACTTGGTTGATGAGATATGTCGTGTGTTTGTTGGTCATCTATATTCTACGATACAATGACATGAGCGTGTTGCCGTTCAGATTTGAGGATATAGCTCATAGAAGGAAGTTAGCAAATGAACTCTGCGACGATTTTCCAACCTAGGGCGTCAACCTGAGAAGGGTTGTAGGCGTACTGCTGTAAGTCCTACAGTTCTTCAAAGGGTAGCGCATCAATGAGCAGTCCAATGTGCTTGGTGTATGATCTTGTACATATGTTCATATTGTATATACTGAATTGATATCATCTTTTATCTAGCTGTTGGTAATTCTGTTTGTGTCCGGACGACTTCCACTTGGATCATCAACCTGAGAAGGAATGTAGGCGTACTGCTGTAAGTCCTACAGTTCTTCAAGGGTAGTTTGTCGTGTCAGAATCCACAACATTTGATGTGTTGATTGTACATATGTTTGTGTTAAATAGTTGTGTGAGTTCCAATTGATGTAATTGTTGGTTAATCTTGTTTGTGTCTGGACATTCCACAACTTACAATCGTCAACCTGTGAAGGGTTGCAGGCGTACTGGTGTAAGTCCTGCAATTCTTCAAAGGAATTCCACCAAGACATGATCGGCGAGGTTGTTTGTACTATTTGTATATACGTGTGGTGTGTCATAGCAATTGGTGTTTTTGAATTCATTGTGTTTACTTGTTGTTTTCGTGTCTTGTTGTTATTGCGTAATTTTGTTAAAATTTTCGTCGTGATTATTTCTGAAGTTGTTTCGAGTCTTCTACATCCATGAATGAATTGATTGATGTTAAGGACAGCAGATGGGTCGTATACGCCGGGGAGGCTAGGCTATTGCTGAGAATGAAATGCACACGGAGACAATTGTTAGCTGCGGTCCGACACGCCGGGGAGAAAGAGTGTAAACGACTGAGGCTCGCATGCGTCACCGCTATTAGAACTGAGGCAGAATGAGTGACAAGCGATTTCAGTGGTAATTGGTAGTGAGTAGATAAGAGGATGTGCGTAGAGTATCATGAGGTGCTGCCATGGTCACTTTGCATTCTGCAAGAGTCATTCTAGCAAGTGGAGACTGTGTTGCAAGATGTCAAGAGGAGGTCTCTATCTGGAGCCGCAGGTCGTCATTGATGTGTGAGATTGTGCTGTGGGTATGCTTGTGGTGTGTTGGCTTTTCTGTTTGTTTTCCATTTCAGCTCTGTCCGTGTGACCCAGGTTCTCGCAATGGCATCCAAGTCAACGTGCATTAGTCGTGAAGGAAAAAAGGGTTGGATCCCTTTTTTGCCGGGGAGTGTCAATGGAGTTGAAGATTGAACGATCAATTCTTGGTTGTTTGCTCAAAATCAACTTCCTCGATTTTCGCGGAGGCATCAATACGACAGTCATCGTCTCATCGGTCGCTGTTCAGAAAGAAGAGTTAAACATCGTTAGAAGTAACATAACGATTTATTATTGTAATATTTGTTTACAGACCTTAGTTTTCTTAGTTGCTTGGTTCGTTTATTCCTTTTATATGTTGGTGTAACAATACAAAATATCAAACGGCAGATCGGTGTTTTGGTTTTCGCGTCCGTTATAACTAAGCGTTTCTGAATCTTCAAGAACAGCGTGGGCCCGAGCGTAGCGAGAGCTGGGCATTAACGGTTTATGAGACGTTGGTTGACAACTAGTGTCAACGAATCTATGAGCAAGTTCGCCAGTCTATTAGATCTCACCCCTAGAATAGAGCAGTCTGAGATCAAAATGCAATCATTGATGACGAGTAGGCCTCAGAGAGGTGGTTATCGAGAAAGCTCCATGATGTCTAGTAATGCATATAGACCTAGTGAGTGTAACAGGTTTCGTAGTACATCCTCAACAGATAAGTTACAAGATACAAGACAAACACGGTTGTGCTTGACACGTGTGCAAGAGGTGCATACAGAAGTGAACTGTGAACCGGTGAGCAAGTTCAGTGATAAGCTAAATGTAAACTCCAGGTCTGACTCCGAATTGTGTGACGATAACGGTGTTGTGAAGAAGTCTGTAGTTGCAACTGGTAAGCCGTTGTTGAATAGAGTGTCACAGAATAGAGTTACTGCTTCAGAGTGGAGTTCTGACTCCACAAGTTTACAAAGTATATCTAGTCAGAGTGAAGTTATAAAACCTTTAATGATTTTTGAGGAGGAACCAAAATTGTCTACTTCTGTTATTAAAGAGTTTGAAAATGATGAACTTGACGGTAAATTGAATATTTGTGGTAATGATCATGATAGTGCAGATTTGTCTTTGGTTGATCATTATGAGATGAGGGATATGCCTACTACTGCTAAGTTAAATAAAGGTTCTGTACAACTACAACGTGAAGTAGAATTGAACGCAGATGCAGTTCCAAAAGGCGTGCATACTTGTGAGACCGTCAGTGTAATTGATCAGCGTGTAGCTTACCTATCATCAGATGATAGTGCTAAACCCGAACTAGTAGTGAAAGACAGCAGTGCTGGTAATCTTGCAGTTGGACAACTATCTGAAAGCCGAAAAAGAACAGCTTCTGATCCACCGCTAAGTCCATCACCTTGTGTCACTCAGTCGTCATTGGTGTTGTCATCCACAATGAAACAGATGTCCATCAACTCTAGTACCTTCTGCAATGACTATGGTAATATCAGTTCGTTTGAAAGGACGAATATCAATGGTCAGTTTAGTGTGGATAAGCCAAGTGTAAAGGAGAGAGTTATTGTTAAATTGACTTGCACGAATAAAGGCATTTCTAGTTTCAAGTTACTAATTGAATGCTATTATCTTTGGTGTAAATTACTCTGTTTCTATACTTGGTTGATGAGATATGTCGTGTGTTTGTTGGTCATCTATATTCTACGATACAATGACATGGGCGTGTCACCGTTCAGATTTGAGGATATAGCTGATAGAAGGAAGTTAGCAAATGAACTCTGCAACGATTTTCCAACCTAGGGCGTCAACCTGAGAGGGGTTGTAGGCGTACTGGTGTAAGTCCTACAGTTCTTCAAAGGGTAGCGCATCAATGAGCAGTCCAATGTGCTTGGTGTATGATCTTGTACATATGTTCATATTGTATATACTGAATTGATATCATCTGTCATCTAGCTGTTGGTAATTCTGTTTGTGTCCGGACGACTTCCACTTGGATCATCAACCTGAGAAGGAATGTAGGCGTACTGCTGTAAGTCCTACGGTTCTTCAAGGGTAGTTTGTCGTGTCAGAATCCACAACATTTGATGTGTTGATTGTACATATGTTTGTGTTAAATAGTTGTGTGAGTTCCAATTGATGTAATTGTTGGTTAATCTTGTTTGTGTCCGTACATTCCACAAATTACAATCGTCAACCTGTGAAGGGTTGTAGGCGTACTGGTGTAAGCCCTGCAATTCTTCAAAGGAATTCCACCAAGACATGACCGGCGAGGTTGTTTGTACTACTTGTATATACGTGTGGTGTGTCATATCAATTGGTGTTTTTTGGATTCATTGTGTTTACTTGTTGTTTTCGTATCTTGTTGTTATTACATAATTTTGTTAAAATTTTCGTCGTGATTATTTCTGAAGTTGTTTCTAGTCTTCTACATCCATGAATGAATTGATTGATGTTAAGGACAGCAGATGGGTCGTATACGCCGGGGAGGCTATTGCTGAGAATGAGATGCACACGGAGATAATTGTTAGCTGCGGTCCGACACGCCGGGGAGAAAGAGTGTAAACGACTGAGGCTCGCATGCGTCACCGCTATTAGAACTGAGGCAGAATGAGTGACAAGCGATTGCAGTGGTAATTGGTAGTGAGTAGATAGGAGGATGTGCGTAGAGTATCATGAGTTGGTGCTATGGTCACGTTGCATTCTGCAAGAGTCATTCTAGCAAGTGGCGATTGTGTTGCAAGATGTCAAGAGGAGGTCTCTGTCTGGAGGCGCAGGTCGTCATTGATGTGTGAGATTGTGCTGTGGGTATGCTTGTGGTGTGTTGGCTTTTCTGTTTGTTTTCCATTTCAGCTCTGTCCGCGTGACCCAGGTTCTCGCAATGGCATCCAAGTCAACGTGCATTGATCGTGAAGGAAAAAAGGGTTGGATCCCTTTTTTGCCGGGGAGTGTCAATGGAGTTGAAGATTGAACGATCAATTCTTGGTTGTTTGCTCAAAATCAACTTCCTCGATTTTCGCGGAGGCATCAATACGACAGTCATCGTCTCATCGGTCGCTGTTCAGAAAGAAGAGTGAAACATCGTCAGAAACCTTAGTTGCTTAGTTCGTTTATTCCTTTTATATGTTGGTGTAACAATAAAGAAATAACAAGCGGCAGATCGGTGTTTTGGTTTTTGCGTCCGTTATTACTAAGCGTTTCTGAAACTCAAAGGAACAGCGTGGGCCCGAGCGTAGCGAGAGCTGGGCATTAACGGTTTATGAGACGAGATTGACAAGAGTTCAAAAGCCAAGAATAAATCATGCTGGTGTTGAGTACTCGTTCTCATACCGAGTCACCAACTCTTGGAACGGACTTCTCGAAGAAATAATGTCTACAACCCCAACTGATTCATTCAAGAGGAGTTTCGAGAAGCACAGAAATTTACTAGTAGAACATTAATATAGGCTCTGAGCCTTCAATCTCCAACCAATAAATCTTAATCTGATTCTGAAAACCTGGGAAGTCCCCAGGTTGTGACGACATCAGACCATCTGCTCTGAAACAGTGCGCCGAAGCTCTCTGTAGGCCCATGTGCAACTTGTTCCAACAGTCAATGGATTCGGGAAAACTGCCAAAAGATTGTAAAAACGGCATCATTTCTCCGATCTTCAAGGGTGTGGATAGGCAAAATGCCACTAGTTATAGACCAGTAGCTCTTCTCCCAGTGGTATCAAAAGCACTGGAAAGTATTATTGACGATCATATCAGGCAATACCTCGATAAGTCCAATATACTCCACTAAGCCCAACATGGTTTCAGAAAAGGCAGATCCTGCGTTACTAACCTACTATCAGCTTGGGACGATTGGATATCATGCTGGGATCTAAATATTCCAGTCCATGTGGTCTTCTTAGACTTTGAGAAAGCATTTGACACTGTTCACCATGACCATCTCCTACGCAAAATAAGCCAGGCAGGTATAGGTAAGCCATTTCTCTCATGGTTAAAGGACTACCTAGCTGGAAGGCAATATCGCACTGAGGTAAATCGAGTCAGATCATCTTGGCACAGATCGTCATCAGGAGTGTCGCAGGGTTCTATCCTAAAACCACTGATATTTTTGATTTTTATCAATGATCTACCATGCCGTATAAGCTGCCCGACTCCTCTTTACGCCAACGACGCTAATAACGTCTTTACTTGGTCCTCATTATATTCCACTAAACCTAATATTTTATAGCTCTTTATGAATTTGATTCGACTTGTTCTATTCCTACTCTCTGTAGGGTACGGTTGTGCACCAAATAGACAGGAAGGTATGAAATGAAAACAACTGGCTTGAAAGTAATTGTACTAAAGCCAAAAGTGGACATCATGATAGTAAGACATATGTAGGTAGCATTGTACATTGCACATGGACGTTGTCAGCCTAGGGATTAATTAGTTTCGCATAATACTTCCTTTATAAATGCATTTCTTAATGATACTTGCACTTACCTATTTCATTACATTTTAATGATCCACCTTAGCACCTTTACGTTTCTAAAACAGCTTTCGATCTCACGTAAACGTTGTACTTACCTCAATATTGGTTGGTTATCGTATGCCGACAACCACGGGATGAAAGCGAAACGAAGTCAATTTTCCCGCTCAACCTGGAGGACAACTGTACAATTCAATAACTATACGGTCTGGTTCAGACAATGAGTGTATATATATATATATAATAATATATAATATAATATATATATATCAAATATTTAACTGTTGAAACATTATTAACTTATAGACAATCTACGAGTTGAGATTATATCATAGTTGTTCGTGCCTGTAAAAGTGACACACATTTTCATGTAAATTTAAGTTTTTATGAAAATATAGATTATTGTTATTATATGGATGGCGGTAAAGTATCCGGAGGACTCAGATATGCTGCAGGCAGATCTAAACCTTCTGGAAGACTGGGCGGTGGCCAGTGGCATGACTTTCAACCTCGAAAAGTGCAAAGTAGTGAAGTTACGCACCTGTAGACTGCAGAACGCAAGTTACACCCTGTGCAACGAAAGTTTGTCCTGCACAACGTCAGAACGCGACTTAGGTCTAGTTCTAATGGAAAAAATGGACACAAGGGTAAATTACACGGGGGATGTAGCGAGGGCATATGCGGTCATACACTGTCTTGTCGCATTTTAACTGCTAAATTTTGAGTGTAAATCAGGGTAGAAACTGTGCATTCTTTGCGATAGTGTAAGGGGAATTGATAGGAGTACATAATCACGTGACAACGCTGCAACCTACCCCTCCTACTTGAAAACTCAGGCGTTCGCATTGTGATTCTATCTGTACAGATAAAAAATTGACCTTTGAAGGAGAATTCACTAGTGTGTAATTGAAATGATGAATTTCTTTGATCGCTTACAACCTTTGCACTCCGTATCGCGGTACGTTCAACGTTTGCGTTACATTTTTACATGATTCGTTACATAAAATTTATCTTGTTGTAGTACTTGCACAAGTACTATACCACTTCCATACTTGTAACCGCTAACTCTCATTTCTATTAGTTATGGTTAATCAAAGTAAAAAGTGACGAACCCATTCCAGTGTAAAACTGGTGTCTAATTTAACATCCTTGATTGCTACGTCAAGCAACACACCCCCTACAAACGGCTATAGTGTGTCACATAACTCACTTGTATGCCGTAAGCGTCGAGCTGAAACTGAAGATAAAACTGTAGTGACAGCTAGTATTAGCACTATTCCTAAAAATTCAGTACCGTCTGCTCATACAGAACTCCTCCCTTCACCTTATGTGCTTATGGAGTAACTCCAGCCATCAAGCTCTTTTTCAGTACTACCTTCAGAAATAGATTTTCTAAAGTTGTCTATAGGAGAACTTAAGGCTGAGTTAAGGGAAATAAAAAACAGTAAGTCAATAAATGCTGGAAACATCGAAACCAATACCGAGATATCCAAATTATCAGATCAGATCAGCGATATCAGATCGCAGGTCTGTGAACTGACACCTCTAACTATCCTCATGAAAACGGTAAACCTTAACAAGCTTGACACAGAATCGGTAACTGAGGTGAATAACCTCATTAATTTTGTTACCACAGAAGTAACAAAACGACTCGACGCAAAACTGAGTGCTATTGTCTACAACGTTCCGGACAATGAGACACTAAAAAAGGTACAGCGCATCTTACTTAGTGAGGCGAAAATGCCTAACTCCAAGACTCAGTGCTGTAGGCTGAAGAAGAGTCAACATGAGAAGTGTTGTCCTATTCGTTTTCAGTTCGAAACAACGGCAGAGACCAGAAAATTCATCCACTCCCGGCACACCCAATCGCAAGCCAGAAACTACAAACATATAAAGGTCGGGGTGGACAAAACAGTCATAGAAAGGTGCGCGTACAATTATCTCGCTAAGACTAATTGTAAGCAGCCATTATTCCCAACCCTGTGAAAGATACAGTAGACCCCACCGCATCACCCCTCTCAAAACACACAGAAATATCCCATCAGAGTGCAACACCAGCCGAAAGGCCACTAAACTGTAACCAAATAAATAATAAAACCACACCACCCATCACCGCAGAATCCAAAATGCCACTAAATAACCCCAGAAAAAAAGTCAAAACCCCCGAAATTCGACTTTGTCCTCTCCTAGCTATAACTCCATTGCTAAAGATAAGGAAAATATGCCCCTAAATCATACCAACAAAAACAGTGGCAGCTTAAATAAACCCACACTTCCCACGGTCAATAGTACTAGCACCCACAACGTGCTAAATCGCACCATGGCATACACTGATATCCAATGTCACCCCCAACGGCACAAGTCGTAATAGTCAGAACTCGGCTACCAACAACTCAGGGTCTTCAGAGTATGGCACTGAAACAAATTTTGACCGGATATATGGTACAAGTCTGCTGGGAACTAACCCACAATGCAGTACACACGAAACCCACACAAGGACACAACTAGCATCAAACAATAGGTGGAATAATAAGCCATGGTCATCACAAGGATCCAATCATTTTTTATCCCCCGCGTCCCTGTCAGCCTTGAAAAAACAGCTGGTAGGGATGTTAACACTCCTAAACCACTAGTGGTGGCTCCCTCCTTGCATGAAAACAGGAACGGTCTAATGCACCCGTATCCATTGGGCACACTTGACACTTGCACAAATATAGGCCAAATAAAGAATCCTACCCACTTCTGTAACCTAACCAAAAATAAAAATTCCTTAGTCCATAGCAAATCCAGTACTCCAACTCTTAATTCTTCACCGAAAACAGCACACACCAACTCGATAGACATAGGTGAGCATGATGCTGAAACTCCTCTTAACATAGGATCATCATGTCAAGCAGAACTACTGGGTGCTGAACCGTATTCGGGGCTGACTAACGAACTTAAATACTTCAAATGCTACTTCAACTCTCATCTTTACCTAATTCTCATAAGTGCTAGATCTGTTCTAAATAAATTGCCGATGCTCAGAGCATTCACAGCAATATACAAACCCCCTGTAATTGTCATAACTGAATCTTGGTGTCATTCGAACATCCTGGATGAAGAAATAATCTTAGATAACTACACACACTTTCGGCGTGACAGGGAAGGTGTTAAGGGAGGGGGCTGTCTCATGTACTTTCTGAATGCACTTACTGTATCACAGCTAGAAAGTAGTACACTTAACATGCCTGAGACTCTATGGGTTAATGTACACTTAAATAACGTAACAGCATTAATTGGATGCACCTACAGAGCACCTGGCACCTCTCGAGAGCCCTAACCATCTTCTACCATAACACTAACACATGCTTAGATGCTGTCATTCCACTCCAAACACTAAAGGTTTTCCCACACAGAAAGTCATTCATAAAACCAAAGGATCGTATGAAACTGAAGAAACTCTCAACAAGTTACTTCAAACACCATGACTTTGGCACTCTAGGTTTAATACTTAACACCCTTAGCTCCGTCTCACAAGCTCCAGATTTCCGTATGAGAAAGGAAGAACGCATCGCAGTAGCCAGTCCTGCTAGAGTGTATGCACTCACAGAAATCTTAAGGAAGCGAATGAATCGCAAAAACCACAGCATTTCTCTCCTCATAGACAAAGGTAGGCTATGCACTAACTCTGCAGACATATGTGAACTATTCAACAAAACGTTTGCAGGTAACTACCTTAAGCCCTCAGTCCAGCTACTCGATATACACCCTACTAATAATATGGCACAAACTCCATCTCCACTCACACCAAACCAAATCAGCACTATTGAATTCACTTACGCTAATATTAACCAAACTATAAGAACCCTCAAAAGTTCAAAAGGTTTCGGTACCGACGGTATATCATCTTACTTCTATAAATATGGTGGCCCTGACATTCCTCTACTGCTGCTTAAAATATTCACAATGTCCCTAGAAACTCAAACTTACCCTGACATATGGAAGACTACATTCATTATGCCTAAACACAAATCTGGCTCGAAAACTGAAGTCAGTAACTACCGGCCGATCAATATCACACCTATAGCATCTAGAATTATGGAGAGACTAGTCAAAGATAACCTAATCAAACATATGCTTAGCCGCAATATTATAAGTCCGAACCAACATGGATTCCTGAAATCCAGATCATGTTTAACATGTCACCTAGACTTCTTCAATTTTGTAACCAGCAGTCGTGACAGACGGCAACTAGTACTTGTCATCTACTTTGACATTTCTAAGGCATTTGACCGTGTTGACCATTTACTGCTAACAAATAAGCTGAACTCCTTAGGAATACGTGACCCATTATTAGGATGGCTTAAATCATTCCTTAACAATAGGTCCCAAATAGTTAAACTCGGGTCTGCAACCTCCAAACCTAGCCCTATCACTTCTGGTGTAGTACAAGGTAGTGTCATTGGACCCCTCCTATTTACACTATACATCAATGACATATGCGCTTGCTTCACGCACGGGAAACCATTCATCTTTGCAGATGACCTAAAAGTAGCTTATACATTCCAATGTGATGACTTAGGGAACTTCGAGAATGTAGTGCAGAAGGAATTAGATAAAATGACTGCTTGGTCGTCCTTATGGAATCTCCAATTTAATCTGAACAAATGTGGCTGGATCTGCTTCGGAGCACCCTCAATTGACCTGAAATTAACGCTCCAATCTGCTAACCTAACCAAATTCCGAAGTGTCGTTGACCTAGGCCTGAGGTACTCTAGTGACTTGACATTCTCTGAGCAAGTAGCATCACAGACTAGAAAATCGAGGATGCTCTTAGGATGCATACTCAGGAACTTTCACGACAATGAAGCCAAGCTAATTCTGTACAAAACATGTGTCAGACCACTACTAGAATACTGTCCATTTATTATAAGCAGCACTCGCACACGTGACAAGCTAAGGATGGAAAGTATCCAACGATATTTTACCTCAAAACTACTTGGCTATGATTGTAAGAAAGACTACATCTCACGGTGCATGATCCTAAAACTTGACCCACTTTGGACAAGGCGACTTATTATAAACCTAATATTCTTCTTTAAGGTCCTTCACAAAATATCATTCTCAGGTAACAGGGACATACAATTCGCACAGGAAGGTTCTTACGATCTGCGTAACCAAACTTCCACAGTGACAACTCATTCTTTTAAGTCAACACTCCGTGAAAACTTCTTCACAGTCATGTATTCTAAAATATGGAATAGCCTGCCCCTAGATGTCAGAACTTGCTCTTCGGTTACAAGCTTCAAACGCTCTCTATACAGACTGTTTCACTCTACTGATTATATTAATAAACTATTTACTCCTAGAACGAATCAATCACTAATCTACTACAGCACCTAAAAGACGCACTTCAACACCCTTAGCAATCTAAAAGATATAAATAAACTAGCAGCATGGATGCATAAAGACTTAGTACGGAACATACAGGATTAGTTTACCCTTAGAAATAGGACGTGTCACTTTATTGTAACCTTCAAACGCTTGCTATATAAACTGTTTTATTCCAAAGACTATCCCTACCAGAACCCACTAATTACTTCTAAAACGCATCAGTCATTAGAACACTAAAACGCTCAGACTCATTAATACACATTATGACACTAAATAAACTCTAAGACTTCGCATAAATACGTGAAAAGACAACTAAAATTTAAAGTAATTTTTTACTAATGTGTTATACAATTGACATAAACATTTACATATATACATTAATATCCTTTTAATGTTCACATACTTTCTCTTTTTGGTACTCTGCTACTCCTATTCATCTTCTGGTCGAGGTCGAACAACCCTGCATCTAAACTGAAATGAGGATTAATTCCAAACCATCTATCTCATAACCACTCAAATTCCATGAACGATCCAATTCTACCATTTGAAGACGCTGGCGAACATGCTGTAAATGAGTATTCATGATCTGAAATGAAGAAGCAACTGGTTTTCAAACAGTTTTCAACATTTTACTGAACTTACGAATACAGTCCGCCATGCAGACACAAATGGAGCAAATGGAGAATTCTGGAATCGACCTCGACACCATTTGATGCAGTAAAACAACCCAACATGACCTTATCTAGTTTTCGTATCCACGATCAAATTTCTTTCCTGTTATAAAACTACGATAAGACTACTGAAAAAATGGAATAAATATATCACTGATCTCAACATAATACATCAATAAACTTTAAGCCAAGGGTGCTGTTCACAACAAAGTTATGTAAGAGAATTGACTTCAAGCTTTTTTTCCCAGATATCCGTATTACATTTATCTGAAGTTTTTTTTTTTAATGCGAAGACAATATTTCTATATTTCTTTATGTGTTGCACAAACAGACTCTATAGCAGACTGTTCCGATGGACTCTAATGTCAGAGAGAATAAACACATTGTAAATTCATCACACGAAATTATGTGTAATATATATGATAACTTAACCATGCCTGTACAATTGGTATGTTCCTGCATAAACAGGGAGAAATATGTATTATTATGCATATTATCACCGCTCTCAGTTGCTTTAAAGGAACGCAAATCTTTGATATAGGGTCCAAGGACTGGCGACAAGAGGGGTTACAGGTCTCTTGAAACAGCCAAACAACGAAAGATTGAGTGGACAGGGCCACGCTTAACTGTCATCGTCTTTCGAATTTCGAAACGACTATAATCGTCAAAACAATGGTTTACTGTCATCAGGTCATTACGGAATTCATCTCGGCAACCTACGAAGAATTCTGCAGCAAATAACAGACTCAACAGTGCTTCCATTTACTGTCTTGGAAACTCTGCCAGCAGCAGTGGCTACTACGCCTTTGTTGGAAAGCTTTAGTCGGTGTCTGGGTAATCATGAAGTTCACATACTGCACTGTATTCATTGCTATCAATCAACCTCTGCCTCTTCCCCACCTGTCCATTCTTGTCTCACTTTTCCAACTCCTCTGCATATTCGTTCACTGACTTTTTAATAATCTAACCGAAATGTCTAGCTGTTTGTAAGCAGGTTTTCCTTTCTTAGTCTTCCAATATCTATTATTATTATCACATTTTTCGACTACACTTGATGAGCAACATGTAAAGAGATCAACTTTACTGATGACGGCAGTACTGTGAAGGTCGAAGACGAAGACTTGGAGTTGAGTACCACTATATAGCAAAATTATTTACACCTTATCTTCAACGCACCATTTGCACAGATCTTCCGCAAATTACTACTTCTAACTTTCATGCTGTGTTTCTTTGTGTTCCTTTCACTTTTCCCATGTATCCCCACAACGCTGTTTCATTTGCTTTCTCTGTTATCAAATATATCTATCTACTATTTTATGTATTCATGCCAATAGACTGAAACGGGCTCAAAGAAATGCAGTGCTGCAAATACAGCTATTTCCGAAAATTTCAGAGCTTAGCATCAAAAATGAGGAGGGTGGCGCATGTTGATCATAAGATTTGGTAGTAGTGCATCGCTCCAATTTGTAGGAGCAACATGCATTCTTGACAGCTCGAAAATTAAACATGAATCCAGATTTTTAACAAAAAAGAAACAAAGATAGTGCAGATCTAAGCTGTTAAAAATGCTTTTGATCCGGCTATCTACAAGCCTGCTCAGCTTATTGGAAAAATACCACACCATGGACCCTACAGAAATTCGTGAGACATCTTACAGATCAGCTTGTCCCATGGGTTCTAATCTTCCAGATCTTCGAATTCACTCCGCACTTAAATATCACTTACTTACCTCACGATCATGTTTTCATCTGTGTATTTTTATACTCTATTTTATTTTTCCTACATAGGTCTTTGTTGAACCAAGAACTCACTATTTGTTCATATTTACTGCTTGCCTAAAGTCTCATTGCCCTCGTCGGGAAAACACAACAATAACTTCAATGTTTGAACAAAGCTATGTTTTCGTCGAGAACGTCATGCTTGAACTTAACACTGCAAATGTATGCTATCATTTTAAGAAGTCTCCAGCCCCTTCTTGTGTATATCCTGTGAGTGTACTTTCTATGATTTAGTACCTATAATTACGTTTTATGCCTTTTTGCAGTTTGCCAGGACGTTTTACCCTTTCTGAAATAACTTTTAATTGCGTGGCAGCATAGCGCTTACCCAGATATACGCTGTTTTCTGGTTGGCCATAAATGTCACCATGAAACGGAACGAAGTTTGGGTTGTCACTCGACCCTGATGGTGAGGTTATTGAAGGGTTTACAATTTAACATTTATACGAGCCTGTACTGGTTGCTTGTGCAATAAACGAACAATTTAAACTCTTGGAATAGTGCTAATTTATGATACTTCAGGATTGGAATTCATAACATGACTGATCGTGCCTGTAAAAGTGGCATATATTTCTTGTAAACACCAGTTTATGCGAAATACAAATTATTATTGTTAATGAAATACTACTGATTAATGTTATTAGTGGCAAACGCAACAATACGGCCCAAGCACACTGAAGGAAAAAAACCGATTCTCTTGAAGTCAGACAAAGCTGCAGTAGTCTGCTAGTAGGAAAGATTCCACGAAAGCTAACCAAGAATCAGGTAATCTCACTTTATGGCCAAAAAGAAATAAATTTAGTTTACTGAGCTGGTAGATTTAATTACGAAGCTTCCGTAGTCCTACTGCACAACATATTTAGCCCAGGTTTTTGTATAAAACGAGCTCATTTGAATTCTTCCATATCAATGCATGCAGATAATGGTGGACATGAATTCGCTTTGGATAATGTAGAAATTTTAAATAGAGAAAACACCAAAAGTGCCAGGAGATTTATAGAAGCCCAGTATCCCAGTGAGACAGCTATTAACAAACATTGACGCAGACTGAACTTTCCAGATAATAAAATGCAAAACACGTAGCAAGAAAGATCATCATTAGGGATGTGAATCAACAACCAGTCACGAAGATGGTTGCCAGGAGACATAATTTTATCACTAACTGGGAATTCCAATGAGTTCATCTCATACTTGCACCAGTGTTGAAGGTGTTACTGTCCGGAAAAGCTACGAAACGTTTGCAGCCTAATCATCAACCAGCTCAGAATACATGATTGATTCAATATCATCCACCTCAGCAACGAATCTGGATTATTTTGGTCAACACTAACTCTCAATTAAGTTAATTGATATTGTTTAAAGCTTACAAAACATCATATTTCGCACTTTGTGTCGTTTATAGTGATCACACTATTAATATGAATATCTGGCCAGGATATTTAATATTGAAACGGCCATTTGTTTGTATTCAGCACATCTAATTAGGTTTACTATAGCAGTTACTGTGTTTCATTCAATCATGAAGTTGAAGATACTAACGAATGAAGGAGCATTTCATATCCTTCCTATGACTATTATTTTTACCATAAAAATACTGAAGAATAGGCTAATTTAATTTATAGTAGCGACTCCTGCACATGACTTTTGACAATCAATTTGTGTTACAGTGTACAGTTTACAGTTTACAATTTATTTAGGATAGTAGGCTATATGCCTGTGTTAATCCTTTCGATTTATTTCATACAGGAGGTCCAATCTCGCCTTGAATGAATCAACGGATGGCGCTGATACGACATGTTCCGGTAGGGAGTTCCAATGGTTCACAATTCGATGCGAAAAACGGATTTCCAGACGCAGACGATTCGACCGTGGTTTTTGAACCTTGAGGTGATGTCCTCGCAATTGGTTGGTGCTAGAAGGAAGAAATAATTTAGATAAATTAGCTCCAAAATCATTTCTTAGGATACGGTATGCTAGTATTAGGTCACCCCTAAGTCGTCTGTATGACAGTGGAAATAAACCCAGTCGACTTAACCTCTCCTCATATGACAGGGTTGAGAAACCCTTTATTAGCTTAGTTCCTACTCTTTGCACCCTTTCTAATAAGTCTATTTCGTATTTGAAACACGGGCTCGCTGCCTGGATCCCATATTCCAAATGAGGTCTGATATAAGTCGGATATAATATACGAAATATATCAGCGTAAAGCGTCGCAAAAGCCTTGCGTATGGCCCATAACATTCGAAAACCCTTAGTGGCTGCAGTTCTACAGTTTGTTGCTGTTTTCAAGTCATGCTGCACAACCACTCCCAAGTCCTTGTACTCAGTGACCACTGGGAGAGTAATGCCATTCATTGAGTAATTGTGCACGTGACTATGGGATACATGCATAACTACACTCTTGCTTAAGTTAATCTCCAAGGCCCAGTGCTTACACCAATCACTTAACAAGTTTAAATCTTCCTGCAAAGCAAGTTGATCACTGTCATCGTGCAAAGCCCTCCATATCTTGATGTCATCAGCAAACAGTAAGCAGGATGACTTAACTACCGATGGAATCTCATTAACATAAATCAGGAAAAGAAGTGGGCCTAGAATTGTACCCTGAGGAACGCCACTCTTAACCGATTCCCATGTTGATAAAACCCCGTTAACTCGTACTCTTTGTCTTCTGTCCTTTAGAAAGTCTTGAATCCAGTCGGTAACCACTTTATTGATTCCCAGACTACCTAACTTTACTAGAAGACCTGAATGAGAAACCCTGTCAAACGCCTTGCTAAGGTCTATGAATATGGCATCCACCGGTATATTAGCATCAGCTGAGCTTGCCCAACTTTCTCTGGCCAAAAGAAGGTTGGTCAAGCAAGAATGACCTGCTCTAAAACCGTGCTGTTCCACAGCGAAAAGTTTGTTCCCTTCAATGAACTGAATGATAGCATCACGAATTATTCTTTCTAGTAGTTTAACAACAATACTGGTCAAACTAACAGGACGATAGTTCTGAACTAAGTTTCTAGATCCGGTTTTGAAGACCGGACTAATGATGGCATCTTTCCAGTCTCTTGGACATTTAGACTGGTCCAGAGACATATTGAAGATTACCGACAATGGCTCGGCTATGCTTTCAGCCAATGCTGTTAATATACGTGGGTGGAGTTCATCAGGGCCACTGGACTTACCAGGATTGAGCCTTAGAAGCCACTTTAGGACAGTATCCTTTCCAATGTATAAGGGTGCCATTTTCAAGTTACCTTCTGGAAAATTTACAAAGCTGGTATCAATATTATCAGAGAATACTTGACTAAAGTGCTTGGACAAAGCCTCAGCCTTAGTCAAGTTATCCTCAGCCATGTTTGTCTGGTCATCTTCAAGCATAAGAGGTGGGATAGCATCACTCTTACGTGTTCTTCTCTTGATATATGAGAAGAGTCTTTTTGGGCAGCCTGGTGAACTTTTAACTAACTGGGTTTCGTAAGCTATCCTTGACTGGTGGATCAAAGTTTTACACTGGTTTCTGGTTTCACAGTATTTCAGCCGGAACTGCTGTAGCCCAGTAGAAACAAAGAGATTCAGAACCTTTTTCTCCGTCTCAGGAGTGTTATAGCTTGTCTATTTATCCATGGTGGCCGATTTGTTGGCCTTTTAGGAACCCTCCAGGGGATGAGACAGTGGTAACCCTCTCAAGTTATTCTTAAATCTATCCCATTCATTTCAATGGATGAGACAATGTTGACTGACCAGTCGGCAGTTGAAGCACGCTCCTTTATAGCCACTATGTCAGCATGCCAAACACTAGGCCGGGATTTGGGTTGAAAACTGACTAAATTGCCAGCCTTAAGTTAAATCTAACACCCCATGATCACTGTTTGCTAGAGGTGGATGAATAACTAGACCATCCACGTCGTCGTTGTCATGAGTAAGCACTAAGTCCAGCAAGGAAGATCCTTGGGTAGAACCGAATCTTTACTACCTAAGACATGTTGTGTCAGGGCATTTTCCATGGTTGTCAAGAGTAACCGGCTGTCAAACTTATCAGCGGATCCTGGAGATGTGACAGCTACCCAGTCTATATGAGGTGCATTAAAATCACCTAGAATAAGACAGCTACTGTGTTTACTCCATGTTTGAGGTGATCTAAAATGAAGTCATCACACTGACATAGGGACTTCTATACAGAACTCCAATGAGTAGAGTGCCGGTTGCAAAGCTTACTTCACAGCTAATTACCTCACCTGTCCCACTGTCATGAGCTTCAGATTTCACGGAACGAACATGTAGGGAGTTGTTGAGTACAGAGCAACCCCGCCACCTCTACGACCCTTAACTCTGTCGCTGCGCAAGCAACTAAATCCGCATAGCTCAGGTGTGTCATCTAATCCCGAAACCAGCCATGTTTCAGTAATGGCCACAATACCTGGGCTAAGGTCTTCTACTAATACACCTAGCTCGTGAAATTTGTTCCCGATACTACGTATATTAGTGTACACTACCTTCAGGCTTCCTAGCGGTCTGGCTTATCCACACAGGTCTTGGAAGCATACGTTTCCAAGACCTGACTATTTGAAAACCCACCAGTTTAAGGGGGTGTTACAGGGGTAATTTTGAGAATATATTCCCAAATTATAATTTAGGGTGCTTTAGTGTTTTTGGAGGAAAGGCGAGGCAACCCTCAAAACATTTTGCATTTGCTTGCCCCTCAACGTTTCTGAAAACTTTTTATTTGAGGTTTGAACAAATGATTTGGTTGCTCCCCAGCTAGCATTTTTTTCGGGCGCATTGCAGACATTTTGGGGCAAAAACTTCGGGTAGATCTACTTACGTGGGACAGTGTCCCGAAGTCTTCCCCGAAAAGTCTGCAATGCAATATATATATATATATATATATATATATATATATATATATATATAGGGAATGACTGGTCCACTGAAATCATTGAATTTTTGAGGTGGAGTTAGGAACAGAATCAGAAATATGAACAGATCTGTAACTACTATGATGACTGTTTTACGGATTTTATTTCCTCTTCATTCTGGTTAGCTGCTCAAGGCTGTTAGTAAGATTTATTAGGGTAGCTGCTAGGGTGAAGTTTTCGTGGGAGTTAAACTATATCCAATGAGCAATACCGGGTATTCGACACAGATTAACTTCACTGAAAACTATTTCCTTAACATTGTATACATAAAGATTTGGCCAGTTCTGTTGATTGGATGTCTTGTGAAGAAATTATCTCAATTGCTGATGATCGAGCAGTTAAATGTTGGAATTTGTCATCACAGCAGGTAGTGGACCTGTTTAACCTGCCAGGAAATGTGTTTCCTACTGATATGGATTGGCTTCCCAAACAAAAAGGAAAGACCACTCCGAAAGCTACTTCAGCGAATGAAATATTCCTGCTTGGAGGAACAGACGGTAAAAATTCTCTGTGATATTATAAATCAAACAGGCAAATGCCACATTGTTTCAAAAGGGGGAAGAATAGAACGAACATCAGATGCTCATCAGGGTGCTGTTTTATCAGTGAAATGGAATTATGATGGAACATCCTTTGCTACTTGTTAGTAAATCTTCCTAAATAACATTTATCATGTAGCTGGGGAAGATGGCCAAATAAAAATTTGGTCCCGAAGTGGTATGCTGAGATCTACTCTGTGTCAACATGGTATGCATGCTTCAGCAGTTTACAACGTGCACTTTACAACAAATAGGTTTCCCAATTTATTCAATTGCTTGGGGAACTAATTCAAGCGTAATGCTATTTTCCCTCGACAGACAGTTGGTAATACAGTCCTTGCAAGCGAATGCTAAGCCTTTTGCAGTAAGCTAATTAATCACTTACTAATTTTACTTTGAAAAGTGGAAAGCTCATGATGGTGTTATCCTAAAAGTTGGTTGGAATACAATATGTGACCTCTTGATTTCTGGTTCAGAGGATTGCAAATATAAGGTAAGTACCACCGATTTTACATACTTTAGGTGTGGGACAGTTTCGGAAGACTTTTGTATTCAAGTTCACCTTTTGAATATCCGATTACTTCACTTTCACGGTCTCCGGATGGTCAAATGTTTGCGGTAGGAACATATACAACCGTCGTATTATGTGACAAGCTTGGAGTAAGTTACAAGTGTCCGTTATTATTATTATTGTTAATTTATGAAAATAATAAGTTTTTGTGATATATGTTAGAGAAGTGCTAAACTACTTATAATTAAGGGGATTTTAGGTGTGAGTCTGGTAAAATTCGTAGTTTGTATTCGTAGTTTGCAGATAAGCGTCTGTGCAGGTCTGGCTCCATCTTTAGAAAAACATCTGAAAATGTGAAATCTCGAAATTCCCCTCTAATAGTAGATTCCTAAATGTATTTGTTTCCATTGTTATGTCAGAAAGGGTTGGTCAGTTTTATAAATCTAACACTCACAATATTAGTAGCATGATTCTTTAGGTTTTGGTTTCTGAACTTTCAGTAATTATTATTCCCCTCATGGACTTCTTTTTATTGTAGCTTCTGTGCATTTCTTTTCTCCTATCCAATGTGTTCTTATGGAGTGCAATATCTCAAACTAAAGCACATTTGTGCAAGCCTGCACATGGAAAAATTTACTTCAGTTCTCTACGAAGTCGAATTTGTGTATGCTATGTAAATAGTGATTCTAGGCTGCTGAGATATTTTCATTGATTGTGATAAGTATTAAACCCATCCAACTTTTTTCTCCACCCTCAGTTACCGTTATCATTCACGTCAAGTCTTTGTTGAATTACATCATTTTTGAGCAGAACTAGCTCTTCTACTTCGATATCATGTGCAATTGATAATTTCTTTTGTGTGTGTATATGATCGTGGGTAAAGATTTGAGAAACTTATTAAGGAGATTAGTGGATACTATTACAATTATTATGTAACGAAGGGATATTGTTAACCTGCCGAGGCATGTGATCTTTAATTAGTGGGTCTCTATTTAAGACCCTGCTGAGTCTGCTTCAACTTGTGCAACTGACACTTTAAAAATGTCATTTCGGATGACAGAGTTCTGACCAATTTTTCTGATGATTTGTCGGAATTCATATTTGCCTAAGTCCAAATTTTTATATTTTAAAACTCAGAACTTTCGTCTTCCAGTCATTTTCTTCAGGAAGAACTATCCATTTTTCTTTCTCGGGAATCAGCATTTGTGTTCTTTAAAATACTGTTTTTGTTTTGACCGTATTTTCGTTTCTTTTTGCTTATTCCACATTCTAACTGTAAAACTTATGTATTACATCGCAGTTTTGCCTATAGACGCTGAATATTTACAGCAGTTTGCAGACTGATTGAGTGCTAAATTGTGCATCCCTGAAAATAATAATTTTCTTTTCATAAGCTGGCTATATATATATGTATATATATATAGACCATGGGGTGTTGTATGCGTCTTAAAATAAAATGTTAAAGTATAATTCTAAAATTTTGTGAATTCTAGACCATTGGAATTTTTGAATTTTGTTAAGTGTAGAGGAGAAATTTTCAGTCCGTTTCAATTTTGACACCTGATCTGCCTGACACTCATTTAACAAGAGGTCGGGAAAAATATCTGTGAATTGTACCGCATTTAGTTGGGCACACGTGTGTTCTGTTAAGAGCAGTAATGATCATGTTTGCCAAAGATGTTCATTCTAAATATTTCCGTCAAACTTTAAACTTATTATTTCAGTAAAAGATGGCCAACTTTGCAGCATCCAACTTTTAAAAGACTCCGAAATATTGTCAGGAAACTGATTTAAGGATAGAATTTGGGGAATGTAGTAGAGTATAATTTCATAAGAGGATAATTTTTTTCCGATAAAAAGCACAGAAATACAAGGTTATTTATTTATATGCTTAATACAGTATCACCCTTTATTTTATCAAGTGAAATTATCCTTTGATGGAAACCCAACTTTTTTTCAAGGAGTATCAAGTGGTGAGTAAAATTTAAAGAGAGCTAAACCTATGAAATAACACTAATCTTCTAAATCAACCAATGCGTACTCACCTACTGATACCTTTATTGACTTTTTCTGCAGGGTAACACGAAATAATGATAATTACCCATCGTAAGTAAGTGATGGGATTTGAAATCATTCTTGATAGGTTGAATGTCTTTACCCAGTTATGCGCAATTATGACAATTCATGCTTTCTATCATTCCAACAGTTTACTTCGATTTACTACCCTTTTCTGAAATTTTCCGGAATAAATACAATTCTTTATTTCCTTCACATAATTTGGTGCATGCAACTTCATTTATGATTTATGCAAAAAACCTTTAGACAAGAGGAGTTTATAAAGAAAATATTCAGTTGAGAATCAGCTAGAGATCATTTTGTATCTAAAATGAATTATTTATTATTATTTATTGTTTCTTTCACGTTCCCAGTGTAACATAGGGCTTCAAGCTGGAGGCTTGAAGTTTCTGTAGCAGTCTTAATTTTTACAGGATGGGGTTGATAGCCTCATGCCCAATCTTCCTTATTTACCAATCTTATTACTGGGTAAGTGAAGTATATGAGTGCCTCGGCCGGGGCTCGAACCCCAGACCATGTGCATGGTCGGCGAGCATGCTAACCTCTGTGCCACCGACGCACTTCTAAAATGAATTCGGCATCCTTAATTATAAATCAATTAATGAAGAAGAAGGAAAAGGTGTCTTGGAAATAAAATGTCTCTTCTCTATCATTACATGACAAACTACTAAATTCACTGACGTATTAAAAATATTGTTAATTTCAAAACAAAGCCTTGATCGTTATTCATATGATTGTAATCCCGTTAATGAAGCATTTTTCGAATGGTAATCTAGTAAATTTTCTAATGGAAAGAATAAATCTTTCTTTTGAAATAAGGACTTAATTTGGGAGAATTAAACCACTGTTTTCAAGCCAAAAAATCTTGGCTTCACACAATTATCTTATGTATGAAGTTGGAGAATTCTAACTACCATAATTACCATTGAAAATGTACCGCTGACTAGTAGAAGTATTCATGGAAAACATCATTCATTCAGCCATACATCTTAGCTGGGTAGTAATGGTTGTAGAAATTCAGCCAACATGTTAGCACAAGCATTATAAGCACACATACTAGATCCTCTTTTGACTAATGGTAGCTAGCATTGAAGTCAAGAACTCGTGTTTCGTCCTGAATTTTGACTTGTCAGCTAGATATACCCCTAGCCCAGTGAATGACAGTGTTTTCACAGAGACTTGCACCTAGCATCAATCGTTTCAAAACGCTAAAGCATTCTACTTTAGGGCGAAAATCCTGTGGTTTGAATATCAGTTACGAGTCCGTTGATGGCTGCTTAGTGGATATTCTGAGGATGTATTCTGATGTCATGACTAGTGGAGTCCACCGTGTCAATGGTTAAGTGGATGCTCATCGAAGGCTCTATGATGAAAAGATAAGAGTTAGAATTCATGGGTCATTGAATTTCAGCCCAAAGGGCTAAATCATCCATGAACTTGGCCGCGTGAACTGAAAGTCGCAAGTTTGGTCGTTGATGAGGTCGTGGGTGCGCAGTGCTGAAGAGCCCTAAAACAGGACAACACAACAGTCCAGTGTTTCCTCGGTTTCAATGACTTCTCCAAATTATGTTGATATGTGGTGAAATCTAACAAATGAAATATGAATTTGTTTAATTATTCCCTTTTAGTGGATGTATAACTTGGAGAAAACACAAACTGGTAGTATATTAAGCATAAAATGGTCCTCTGATGGTACACAAATAGCCTGTGCTGGTGGAAATGGTCGAATAGTTAATGGACAGATTATAAATAGACGTACTGAATGGAATGGTTATGAGGCATGTGTAATAGATGAAAAAACAGTTGTCGTAAATAATCTACACAATGAATCCATTGAACGATTGGAATTTCGTGATCGTGTATCAAAAATGTCATTCGGTTATAATTATTTGATTGTAGTTACAATTACACAATGTTATGTTTACAAGTGAGTGTTAATTTCATCTATAAATTTTCTTCTGCATACATTTTGTTATTTTTATTACTGTTCTCATTGGACAACAAGTAGAACATAGGTCTTTAGGAGCACATCTCCGTTCTACTGAGTCTTCTACAGTTCTTTTTAGCTGGCTACATAATCTTCCATATGCTCTCATTTCCTGCTCACACAATCTCCACCATGTCACCGTCAGTATCAGGCTAAACTCATTGTTTTTCATTCGGGTTCCACTTGATGGCCTGGTGCATGATGTCACTCAGTGGTCTTCAGCATATTTGTTGTTCAATAGGTTCTTGGTTGGTTCGCCGCACCGACAGAGTTCCTTCCTACTTATCCTTTATAGTCAAACGATCTTGAATATGGAGCGAAGGTAGCTGTTGATTAAAGTCTGCCGATTGTTGGAAGCGCTTTCTGTGACTACTATTTCTTTGAACTTTACAGAAGAATTGACTTAACACGTGTTGAAAGTTAGGAGTTTGTTCATCATACTAAGTGCAACAGATTTTCAAACTGATTTGAAAATGATGAAGGTCTACTTGACCTTTCTGATTCTCATTTTGAAATTCTCATCCATGCCTTCTATTTTTGAAACGATGATGCACGAGTAAGTGGAAGAAGTCACCTCACTCTAATTTCTTCCGTTGATGGTGACTGGTACTTGTTGTGGTTGGTTATTGGGTATCTTCATCATCTCCGTCTTCTCTTTGTTCTGTCTTTGCTGCCAGCGTCTCCTGCCAACTTGTTAGTTTTCACCTGTAAGTCTGCGAATTTATGTGAAATTAAACATAAATCATCCATAAAGTTCAAATCGTTTAGAGTCTTTTTATCGGTCCAGACCACCACAGTCAGGAATACAATTGGTGAAAGTAGGCGGTCTTTTATTAATCCTGTGTTCATTTCAAACGTTCCTCTGAGTTCCTCATTATAAACCACTTGATATGTGGCATCAGTATATAACAACTGAATGAGGTTGATAAAGAAATGGGGCACTCTAAATTCTTGAAGTAGTTTGAAAATTACTTCGGGGCCGATGCTGTCGATGGCGTTTTCAGAATCGACAAAGTTGAGGTAGAGGTTTGACTGCTATTCTACGCTTTGTTCAGTCTAGATGCTTAGTAATGGAACATGATCAGCATATGATTTGCTTTTCCTGAATCCAGCTTATTCCATGTGGATTGTATATGCGTGGCATAGTAACCAATATTTCGACAAAAAGAACAAGTTTACTTGTTTATTATTATTCCCTTGGTCCGCAGTGGAACATACGGCTTCAACAACACATCTCCACATTCTTCTATTTTCTGCCGTCCTCTTCAGTTGAGTCAACGATTGCACATAATCTCTCATCTCCTCTTCACATGATCCTCTCTATTTCACCCTCGCTCTGATGACCCATGGGACTCGACTTCGGCGATGGCATGCATCGCGCAAGATGTCATTCGACGACCTCCTCAACGTATACCCGATCAATCCATCTCCATTTTCTCCTACATACTTGTTGAGTGATCGGATCTTGGTTAGTTTATTCCAAGCCATAGTTTCTTGTTGCTAATTCTTTCTGGCCGGCAGGCTGGCTATTTGATCTTCAGTATGGAGCCAGTGAAGGCAGATGTTGATAAAAGTCTGCCACTACCTTAATGGAAATGCTTTTTGTAACGTTCTGGCCAAGTTTCTAATGCGTAGACGAGGACCGACTGAACTGACATTAGTGTTGAAAATCCGAATCTGGTTCCATATGCTGAGGAGTGCAGAATATTTGCAAATTGGTTTCAGGTTGATGAAGGCGTATCTTGCCTTTCTCATTCTGGCTGATTGGCTTTGAAATCCTCATCCCTGCTGTCCACCTGTGGTTGCAACCGTGTTTCCTGGACGGGTAAGTGAATGAAGTAACAACTTTAAAATTCCTCCTGTTGAGGGTGATTGGTGCTGGTTGTTGTTCCTTTTGCTGTTAGTTGGTGATCTCCATCACCTCCATCTTCTCTATATTCATCTGGAATCCTGTCTTCGCTCCTTCTTTAGCCAGCTTGTAGGATTTCGCCTGTAAGTCTTCGAGTTTGTGTGACATTAAATATAAGTCATCTTCAAAATCCAGACCTTCTGGAGTCTAATCGTCTGTCCAAAGTATCTTTTGTATGTTTATCTTTTACCAAAAATTTGTTCATCGGTTCATTTAATAGACCAAATTAAGAGAAGGAATTTCTCTGTTGGAGTGAAACGCCGGATGGAATAACGATAGAAGGCCCCAGGAAATTTAAACTTCCTTCTTCGATGTACCTCACTAAGGCGAACTTACAACCTCATCCATATTGACTTTTAGTTAAATCCTTGGGAAATTCGGTGCGTTATAAGAAGGGATAACTATTTTGAAATGATAATATAATAATGATTGAGGAAATCTGTGACTCATTTAGGTACACTCATTATCTTTGTATCCTCTGTGTTGAATGATTTATTTATGAAGCACTTTTTTATTCTCATGGACAGCTTTTTCAGCGGTTGGCAATTCAACTATCTAGCTCAGAAGTTACTACTGATATTTGCTATTATGAGTAATATTACTAAAGAGATGTTTTTCCGCTTTCATTGTAATATTTCTTTTACTTAGTATAAAGAATTTTAATACGCCTGCAATTATGGATCTCAAGGAGTGCAATGTGACCTGTATTGCCCAATGTCAAAAGTAGGTTTGACTATTATTATTATATATCCCTAATTTCTCAAACCACATTATCAGATTATAAGAAAAATTTAAAAATGACTGTTGCGGCGGAGAACATTTTCCTTTCAATGAAGTCATCAACTAAGCTGCACATTCGCCAATGCATATAATAAACGGGTGAGAAAGTGTTATGTACTCGTCGCTAAGTTATTGTTATGTACTGGACGAGAAACTAATAGTCCTGACGCAAGAAGGTGGAAATCAGAAGACCACTAGGTTTGCGATGATACTTCTATTTTCCAAACACAAGGAGAATGCAAAAGTGGTATCACACCAAAAGTAAGTAAGTGTAAGTCACACAAATTGTGAATGCGAAATATATATGAATGTTCAGACAAAGTGTGAACAATCATTAGACAGTCTTAACATGAATGGCTAATTATAATGAAGTATCGGTCCATATATACATAGCGAAATATAGCAGACATGTCAACAACCACCATATATGGATATATGTCACTAAGCAACGGACTGTCAACAGAAAGTTCCAAAACCGCTTCTCATCGTGGGGCAAATAACAGATCAAAAATAAGGATTAAAAACCGTAATAATGACAAAAGATATACAGGAATATTGGATACGAAGCGTAGTCGGATAATAATAATTATTGAGTAGATTAACTGTTTATGATTGCCTACCTCCTTGGGGATATGTACTGCGGAAGCTCTCGCCATATGCATCGAAAAGCCTGAGCTATGTGTTCAAAAGAAACTAGTCCAGCCTTTACAACTACCATGAACCTAGTTCGGTATTTCTCTTATCCTTCAGTTTTTTGGATTTTGTTTTGTTATCTGTGTGTGTAATTTTCTCTCTTTGCCTTCATTCAATTCATCCCATTTTTTCAGTTATAAAACTAGTTATTTTAATTTTGTTTCCATGCTCCTCCTGATCACACTTGTAATCCGTTTAGAATAACCATTTTACAATTAAATTCTAATCCTGTGTAATTTTTTGTTTCTATGCCTCTTGTAATCTGTCTATATTCACACCTCCTAACTTAGATTTCAAGTTGAAAATTGTGATTTTGATTTGTTTCCATGCTCATTTTGTTTACACCTGTAATTCGTTCTATCCCTGCGTCTCTAAGCTTCTTGTAATTCATATCAAGTTGAAAACGGTTATCACCTTTAATTCGCCTTTAAAATTAATTCTCCAATTATCAAATATTAATTTTTGCATACGATGTAATTGTTTTCTAATACTCTGCAATCTTGTCTCTAAGCCCCTTGTAAGCCATATCCCTACCTTCAAACTTTCATATCAAGTTGAAAATTATTGTCACCTTCGTTACTATGTGGAATTAAACAAATAAGAATTGTATCCATGTAAAATAATCTATATAAATGCGATTGTACAGCTACTTTTGAGAATGAAATCGCCGAAAAGACGGATATCAGTTTGCTGAACTTCTTGTTCTTTTCAATCTAATATTCCAATGGGTATTTTCCACGATTAGGGATATGTACCAAGGAATTTGTTGACGAAGAGCCAAAAGATCTCTGAATAATCTTGATAGAAAATGGTTCTCTACTTGAGATACTTAGACAAGAACCTGAAACCAAAGAAAACTGCTGAACAAGTTTAGTTTGTCCCCCCCCACCACCCCCAAAATGTCCTGCTGCTAAATCTCGAATTTAAAAGTGATTCCAAAGCAGAAATTCTGCAAAAACCACTTTTAAAATCTATCAGTAAAACATACTTCACTGCCAGCCTATGAGTAAAATGGTCTTCTAATAAACTGTTCGGCCAGTGAATGAAAGACAAGCTGTCACACTGTGCCACTTTGCCATCCACATACCAGTTCATATGTTGGCTGTACCATGCGTCTGTCTGTAAAACTCTCTTGGGAACATTATTCAGCACGGCTAGCAAAAGGAAAAAAGTGTGTCTATAGCTCGGTAACAGAATATCTGATGAACTCAGGATACTCAACTCCATTGGAAAAATTTCATTAAAATTCCTAAGCAATGTGTGATCAAACCTCTCACAGGGAGTGAGATCAAGACATCTGGGCATAGCTGGAGTGTTAGCGATTCAAAAATCCAAGAGGACACTGTGTATTCAAAGGAAGTATGGTAAACGTTTGTCTCAACAATGGCCATCATAAACAGTCAATTTTCTCAGTAATTATTATTGTCCGACTACACTTAGTATCCAATATTCCTGTATATCTTTGTCATTATTACGGCTTTTAATCCTTATTTTCGATCTGTTATTTGACCCACGATGAAAAGTGGTTTTGGAACTTTCTCACCATTTATTATATGCGTAGATGAATGTGCACCTTACTTAATGACTTCGTTGGAAGGAAAATTTTCTTCGCCGCACCTTTTATTTTTGATTCAACGTAACTATATTCTGGAGGGTTAAACCATTGGCAATGAGTTTTGACCCAATTTGACTGGTTTCACAAAATCAAGCTTCAAGTGTTGTTTAATCAAATTATTTCTATTATTATTTTTGGATCTAAACCTCAATTAAGATAGTATTTGAATACCTCTTTTCTTTCATGATAGTATAGACATTTGAATAACCGTTACTGACTAAATGATATAAACTGCACAATGTGATACAAAGTTATAACAAAGTACAAAGGTATAAAAGCACTACTGACAGCTGTGCTGTTATTCATTAGAGGACATTTAAGCAAACGGAGTTGTCAAGAGAAACGTTTATAGCATTCATGGAAAATCCAGATATGTTCACTTTATATTAAAGTCTCTTCTGAAGATGTTTTATCTAGAAGGACAGTCGAAGTTTCACAGTTAAACCAGCCAGTTTACGCCGTCTTTGGCGTAGACGTGATATCTGGCTATCGACCGAAGAGCGTGTGCACTGACCAGCAGTCCGCTCCGTCCTCCTTTATGACTATGAGACCTGGCCATTGAGAGTGGAAGACATGAAAAGATTAGCTGTCTTTGATCATAGGTGCCTGCGCTCTGTCTCACGTGTGAAGTGGTATAATAAGATGAGCAATACTGAGGTTAGGCGTCGAGTTCTAGGTAAGGAGGGAAATCAATGAACGAAGCTGTGAAGCTACATCGATTGAAATGGTTAGGACATGTGTTACTTATACCTAGTCATCCATCGTATTCCTCGATGGGCTATGTTAGCTGACATAGGGTCAGGCTGGAAAAGAGCTAGCGGAGGTCAAACTAAAACATGGCCTCACCGGTTAATGAAATCCACAACAGTTAGTTTAAGCCAGCCACGTAGGAAGGTGTAGACTTCCGGGTTGGGGTCCTCTGGACGGTAGAAACCAATGGTTGGAAACAATTGTTGACATGGCTCAAAATCGTTCTCCATGATGGCGCAGATGCATCCACTCCTTGTGACTTATAATTTCCAATGAAACCATATTGTTCTTAGTTATTACTATTCCTTTTGTCTCATATCCCTGTTTACTGTCTCTATTATGCATTTCTTCTACTTTCTTCTCTTGCTTTGTGTGCCACAAGGAGGGAGTGTGGCGACTCGAACTACCGCACATATGTGCAAAGTTCTATGTCGAAAACAGACAAGAGACAAGTTAAACCATTCAGTCGACAAAACTCAACCATGGGAATATATATTTATCTATACCTCAGTATCAATCCAAAGATAATCATAATCTCTTGGGTTCCGAGTAGAACATAGAGCTTCAGTGGCGCATCTTCATTTTCTGTGATCTGCTTTAAATAGCTCAGCAATCACTCATAAGTCTTCATTTCCTCTTCGTCGCCCTCAGACTAACGCCTTACTCGTCATTTCCTGTTCGCCTACCATTTGGAGATGTTACCTCCATAAAGTAATGTACACTGAAAGAAGGCCTCTTTCAGTGCGCTTTCTCATGCTTCCTGAATTTTGCATTCCTTTTGTTTTTGCCGGATACAGTTAGCTGGTATATTTGTTCATACTTCCGGTTTACCAAATAGTCAATTGACTCAGTTTGTATCAAGCATAAACTTATTAATTTTATTATTACTACTACTCTTTATATGACAGATACTTTGCATTGGCTGATGGATCCAGTGTTTATGTGTATAATTATGATTTACGCCTTGTCTGTTCACCGAAACATGCTAATCTGCATACAGATCAGCTATACAGTGATTCTTTGACAATCAGTAATGATGCTATTGCAATTAAAGATAAATTAGATGAAAAAGGTAAAAGTTTGAGAGATTTATTTTTCTCCAATTTATATTTCAGACGGTTAGTCCTTTGATAAATTTTAGGAAGATAATTATTGCGAGATAGTTTCATTTTGTAGTTTCCTTAAGATCACTTTGCAACCAGCATGGTTGACAATAATAAAACGAAATGTTTTACAATTATTTAATTCAGTATAGATTTTCCTGTTGACTGATTGGACCAAAGTGCTCGGACGAAACGCACATCGTGCATTTCACTGCCAGTCACCACCAACCAATCGACTTTAAGTCGCATGACTAGATATTGTCGGAGCATCTACACAAGGAGCCGCCATGTCAACCTGAATCCGAGCACTTCGTTCCAATCAGTCGACGGGAAAATATAAATTGGATTAAATAATTAATAAGACCCGTTGCACAAGAGGTGGATCTCGTGGCCTAACTGGTCTAGTGCACAACGTTTTGGCGTTTTAAACTGTGCGTACTGGGTTTGAGCCTCGATGGTAACACCACCACTCACTTGGAAATGCAGGTACATCCAGGTGACGAATCCAAAACAGGACGAAATGCACATCCTGGATTCCACTGCCAGTTACCATCCACCAATTGAATTCAAAATGTTTGACAATTCGTTAGCTATATAAAATAAAAGGGCGTACTAATAACGTGTCATTCTATGATGTAGATTTCGTCGCAAACCAATATCAGTTAGAGAGATCACTGAAAACCAGCTAGCGCTATGCAGCTGTTTTGTCCTAGTCTGAGGATCTTCAGCAGCGCACACCCATGAACCAACTGTGGATCGAATCCCAGGAACTTCAGGTTACGAGAATAAACTCTTTGACCACCCACTCACTTGAACCGAAGTTTAATGACCTGTGAATTCTGACTTCTGTCAATTCACGATATAGCTCTATCCTCAACAAATGACCTCGATAAACATTCACTGCATCTTGACATGGTGTACCCTACTGATCACGACTTCTCAATGCTGCTACAGGGCATTTATATAGTAGCCATCGATAAGTTGACGTTTGGTTTTCAGAAGGTAGGTATGCGTAGGGATGTGGATTAATTTCAAAGCAGATTTCTTCACGAACCCATATCAGTTAAAGGGATCATTCACAACCATGGAACTGTTCTGGGACTCTTCAACAATGCACACCCACGACTCCACGAGGGATTGAAACCTGAATTTTCATGGTTGAACAGTTTCCTAGAGCTTTCACCATAGAATGTTGATTTTCACAATCATTGCACTTGCAGATAAGTTAGTAGTCATTCATAGCAGAAACTGCAGCGCATACCTTCACTGCTAAATATTACATTATCTTGATAAGGCCTATTATCATTTCTATGTAACATTTGTTGAATGGATTCGTGTGCCTAAGCGTGACTATAACACATTTTACTTCGAAAAATGTCTACCCCTTACCAAGATGACGACGTCTTGATTCTCAGCGGTAATTACCATAATATAGATTGTCTTTCGGTTTTTAATTTTATCGGGATGATAGATAACCCCAGTGCACGAAAACTATAAAAATTAACTAACTAAATAAATTAATGATTATTAGATGAGGAAGTTAAAATCAACCTATACTGATCTGAATATTAACTTTGTCGTGAATAGAAATGAGTTGGGGGAATCAATGAAAAAAAAGCGTGCACTGAATTAATATTTCGTCCCAGTTTGAGACTCTTCAGAACACTACTCATATCTTCAGGGTCTTTAGGCTACAAACAAAGCAAGTTTATTAAAATTAGTATGATTATACGGGTGTATTCTGTCTCTTGCTTTCATGACACATAAATGTATGTCTATTCAAATAACTTGTGTAAATGGCAAACACTTGATTACGTAACATAATTTAATGATTTTGTTTTTCCTTTCACATTTTAGTTATTTATCTATTTGACACATCAAGTGGAAAAGCACTAGGCGATGGAAAACCAATTGTACATTCGGTAATAGTTTATTTTTTTTTAAAAGGAAGAATTAATTTTCATTTATTCTGAGTTAATTCATATTGCAAATTAATGTTATTTTGATGACACTTTTAACCTTCATTAAAACTATTGAACAATACGTTCATTTCGTCATATTTAGCATAGATTGTAAAGAATTTAAAAAAGATAAAATTGTTAGGGATTTTAAAAGTCATCAAAGTACTCAAGATTTCGTTTTATTTGAATATAAAGATAGTAAACCGAACACAATAAAAAAACTTAAATTCAGTATGTTCAAGGTTTTGATAAAGTACTTACGTATCTACGATACAGAAATACTTTGATTTTAAAAAAGATAGCTAGTTCTATGAATGCGAATATCATTTGTAAAATGGCTTTCACAACTCTTCAAAGGGAGAATAAACGAATGTTGTGGGATTTGTTTTAATTAATCAAATGCATGACGACTGGAAGTGACCAGCGCCTCCCTCTAAATAACCGCGAAAATTCTAAGTAACTAATGAAACCAATGAAGTCTTTATAAATGAACCAATGTTAACAAAAGAACAACTTTTTTAAAAAGTAAATCATTTTACTAGAAAATATAGCAGTAATATTTCAACACAATTCAGCTGAAACATAAACGCTTGCAGCCAATATACATTTAAGAGTACCGCAGTCAAATCAGACCAGAATGCCATCTAAGCATTTCACAGTTTCCAACACTGTCGACTTAACAATAGACGATTTTATTAAAAATTAATTTCGCTGAAACATTTTATGGGTGAAGTTTTAGTGACAGAAAAGCCTTACTTTGCTACAACAAGTTGCCATGACAACACGCCGTTTACAGGCAGTCATCCGTCATGAATGTATTGATTTAAATTTGAATTTTCATCTTGCCTACATTTTATTATGTTGAAGAGTTGGGAGTTTGTAATTCCAAATAATTTGTTTACTGGTTATACTACACAGTGTCAAATAGTATAATTTACTGAATGACGCTTCAGACACAACTAATTGTTCATGATCATATCACAACTGTTGCTATACAACTTCAGAAATTGAGTTTTATAGGGTAAATGATGTTGTGGAGTCTATTAAACGGAATAATTTAGTTTATGTAATGCACTGCGATGGCTGTAAAGTCGAAAATAAAGGTTAAAGTAAGAAGATGGGGTCAATCAGACTTAAGGGGGCACAAAAACCTAGCAAAATCTAGACTGGTTGACCCTAACATGATAATAAATCCAGAAAATAGTTCAACTACAGAACTGCATGCAATTACGCCCAAACATACAATAGGATGGGATAAAATGACAGTCTTGCAATCTAATATAACCCTGTAAATGAAGAGGTTCATAACGAAAGCTTTACTTATCAGATCAACTGAAAATACATGCAATAAACGTGTTTCAATACATTTAGAAGATTCTACTATCCATACGACGAATGGGAAGGGAAAACTATAAAACAGGAATTTTCAAGTTGTGCGATTATGAAACATAAATTGTGTTCATAGCGTGACCCAGTATATAATACTTTTTCACACTGTGTGATATATCTAATAAACAATTTAATATGGAATTTGGTATCGTTGTACCTGCGTCTTGTTTCACCTGGTCATACATATCATAGTTTCTTACTGTATGTCAGTAAGACGTATACAAATGTAATCAATGTAAGACAGACAGTTCATGCAATCAAACAAAAATCCCTACAAAACCAACACTTGAAAATTAATCTGATGCTCACTAGCGACTGGCCCTATTCAGGCAGTTAACCTGGGGTTCTAGTGGGAAGCCGTGACCAGTAGGGTACAGCAGGTTGAAGATGAGGCAGTAACTCATCGCAGAAGACATTGCGAAATGGTCGCGCTATGTCGTGAATTGGCAGAAGTTAGAATTCAAGGACCATTGGATCGGGTCCCAGTGGCTCAATGGTCTACGAGCTCGCCTTGTGACCAGATGGTCCTGCGTTAGAACCCCGGTGGGTGCGTACTGATGAAAAGTCCCAAACTGGGACGAAACAACTGTCCAGTTCTCCCAGGTTTTCCAATGGTTCTCTAACTTATGTCAGCTCATGATTAAGTCCTCCATGCAATCAGACAAAACCCCTACAAAACCATTACTTAAAATTTTTTTTAGCTGCATACTGCAATAAGTTACTCCACATACCATCAGTATTTAGTAGTGGAAATGTTTTAGCATAGAATTTCAAATTATTAGTTAAGCTGAAGAAGTGTAATGAAAGTGAATGAGTCTATCAAATGTGAAATCATATGAAAGGGAAAAATTTATCTGTTTTGATTGACAGACTTGATTTTCGAAGTCATCAACAAAGAAAACTTTCTGAGAGAGTAATAATTATTATCTTTTTGATGCCTACTTGTTTTAAATCAGGTGTGCATATGCATAATGTCATTTTATTTTATTACGAAGTGATGTAGAGTGGTTAAATAATAAAGTCAACACTTGAAGTCGAACACCGCTGAAAATTAAAATTTCTCAGAGAGGATATACTCACTGTACAATTTAGAATTCTAGTGGAATAATCATTAGAATTTTCTAGCCTCTTGTTATGTGTATCAGCATATTGCGATTTTAGCCGCATAAAAGTCAAGTCAACCTTCATAGTTCATGGTTCAGTGAAATCTATGGTATTTACGGATATGAATTATTGATCATAAATAACTTATTCATTTCTGTACACTGTTTTAATTCTTATTCCAATAAGTTTATCAGACATCTCGTTATAAAGGCTTCCTAGACTGATGACGTAACCCATCGAACTTGTAATTATGATTCAAGTTATATTGCTTCTAATGTTGCACAAGAAGTTGGCTTCCATAATATCTCTTTGTAATGTTTACTTCTTGATTTGTTTATCAGGTTACTTTAATAGTTGTATGCGATCTTATTCTGTCAGTTTGAAAATCAGTGATACGTTGGAGGATTTCATCATGAGCTGAAATCATTCAGAGAACCACTGGGAAACCTGGGAGTACTGGACAGCTGCTTCGCCCTTGTTTGGGACTCCTCCTCCAACACCGGGGGGCGAACTCAGAGTCTTCTGGTTACAAGGCGACCTCGTAGACTATTAAGGATTGGGGACGCGTCTCAAACTAGGACGAAACAGCTGTCCAGTACTCCGAGGTTTTCCAATGGTTCTCCGACGGATGTCAGCTCATGATGAAATCCTCCAAACAATCAAACAAAATGCCTACAAACCGATACCTGAAAATCACTGAAAAATTGAAGCGATTTAGAAAGTATAATCAAGAACCTCAAAAGTGTTTAGAATGAGCTTATAAACTTGATAAAGTAGCGTAGAGTAACTATGTGTAACAGGCTAACAAACAATTTTGCTGGCTTTCAATGCATTGTAATCTCTAAGCTATACACCGTATTCAGGTGGCGAACAATTAAACAAAACTCTGTCTGAATTGCTTCATTTTTGATATTGATACGATATTTAGTTGACAGTTAGCATGCAAATCCAATACGCACAACAACTAACTTTTTCTTGAACTGGAAAATGCGGTTTTTGTTTTTGCTGGCGACTAAGAACTACTCAAGATCAAGGTTATAAGCGTAAATGAGTTTTGCGTGCTGTACTTCTGTCATTTAAGATGGGAATTAAATTGAGAGGAAGTTTAGAAGTGGTTACATCGAGAGGTCAGATAGTCCTGTAAACTCGACGTTATTCACACTTTTCTGTTTGAAATGAAACCAATCCATACAATGATTGGTGACTAGGGTGTAACCAGTGTCATATTTCTAATTCTTTGTGCTGGTGTTGACTGAAGTCTGTCAGTGTAGTCATTCTGGTCACCAAACCAAGTCACTCTATGTCATGATGCACTTCAATTTTACTATAAGGTAATTGAATATAGTCAACAGGAAGCCCTGAAACTTGCTTACGTGCTTATTGACATTAGACATTTACGCGTATCAGAAGTCTCGTATGAACGTAGTTGCTACGGTAATTTAAGTACACCACAGTGGTGAGTTAATTACTTCGGTGAATACCCTGCAAACCTGACTGATAAAATCTGGTCATCTCCGACAAAAAAGTTCATAAACATATCATCGGTTACACTCCAGTTACCAATTAATGTATCCATAACAGTTCTACACAAGGTCGATGGTGAGTCCCAATAGATCAATGGTAAAGTCTTTGACTGAATCACTGGATCATGTAGGTTCAAATTTCAGGACGGGTATCAAACCCCTTGAGGTTGTAGATACACCCTACTGATAAGTAACAGCAGGTAAAAAGCCTAGGCTTAAGATTTCATGTCGACTGACTCCAACCATCTAACAAAGAAAGTAGTCTAGGTAAACTTTCTTCTTACGAAATATACTACTACTGAAGTATTTCAATAGTTGGATGAAAATAACTATTCAAATTAGTGAAACTATTCATGCAGATTCAATCATATTGTTCCCCTCATCTTCAAATTTCTAAGGATGTACTAAACGTTTGTTTAAGGTAATTATGTACTTCCCGTTGAATAATTATACCAGACCGAAATGCTGAATCACTTTTGACATGTTGGCTCCTAGTGTGGGCGATTTGACAATGCCTAGGAATTATCATGATATTATTTTATTGATGGTGATTAGCAGTGGATTCCAGCTGATGTTTGTTCCTTCCTGTTTGGAATCTGTGATCCCAGATGAGCAATAATGTTCTCACTAATAATGGTTTTGCGTTTGAGAAGGTAAGTGGTGCGGACTACAGATACACCCGGCTGATGTGTCACAGAAAGAACGAAATGTGTATCTGGACTAGACAGCTATTGTGTTAAAGATACTACTGAATTCATGTTTTACTTCTGACTGTCATTCTTTATTTCTAAAATTTTCATTTCCCTTCAAGAATGAAATTCTTAAAATCAGTTTAAATCAATTGGGTAATTCATTTGATCGTCGATTGGCTGTACTGGACAAGAATAAAGATCTTTATCAAATGTCTATTAGAACACTTGGTAATCAAAGAAAGACCATAAAATTAGGTAAGTTTTTGATTAATTGTGAATAATCACAGTATATGGAATATACACATTTATGATTGATGTTAGTAGTAATTTTCTAAAGTCAGTTTGTAAAGATTAAATTTGTTTTTACGAGTTGATCACGGATCGCTTTCAGTTAGACAACCATTGAAAACCTGGGAACACTGGACAGCTGTTTCATCTTAGTTTGGGAATCACCGGCAGTACGCACCCACCGCCGATAACACTGATTGGTCGTCGAGATAAATAACGAATTCTTAGAAGTTAGAATTCATGGGCCATAGAATCGAGTCGCAGTGGCTGAATGGTATACAAGCTCGCCTTGTAACCAGAAGGTCTTGTATTCGAACCCTGGCAGTGGGTGCGTACTGGTGATGATTTCCAAACTAGGGACTAAACAACTGTCCAGTACTCCCTGGTTTTCAATGGTTCTCTAACAGATGTCAATTCGAGAAATTGAAGTAACCTGATTGAATTAATCTAGCAGGGATGTTCGTTGAGTTCTTCGTGTTTTAAGAATGTGGAAAACAACAATGAACAGAAGATTTTGAGCCATCTCAACAGGAGTCTTTATCCACTGCTCTGTATCGCTGAAGCGATCTTGAGCTAACTACATGTTTCTCGTCAGAATTTATTGACCTCATAGATGGATAGGGTGTTTTTATTTAATAACCTGACTCCTTTGAAGACTATTTCTACTTCAAACAACACCACTTCTACAATGAAGGCAGTTTTCAGTATGCGTGGCACATGTTCTAGCCGCCACTAGGTTAGTTGAAGCTTCATAACTCAGTCAACTGATTTTCCCTTCTTACTTGACAGTCTCTGCTCAGCTGTTCCATCTAACACCAACATTTGAATGAAAATTTATTTTTCATTTCATTTTTTAACATGAATAAAATGGAATAAAATAAACTTTGATTAACATTACAGTAGTGTGATCAGTGAGAGTAAAATTTACTTCATAACTTCATATGATTAAATCATCTATGCGTAAACAATCCTTGATGATGAAGTTCAAGTGAGTTATGATAAAAGAATTGGAACTTCTGGTTTACCAGATTGGTATGTACACACTAGTAATAATAAATTAATTCAAAATAAAAACAAGGCTCTCTAGCAGTTTGATTGCATCTATGACTCGCCGAGGAATTGAGGGCATACTAAAACGTAAGCATAATATCAGGCAGACGTCAAGTCAAAATTTAACTTTTCATCATTTCCGACTTTTATCAATTCTCAACATAATTTTACTACTATTTAACTTAATCCAAGAGGTAGGCTTCATTGACGAAAATTTCCTATCAGAGTTTGAAAAATTTCATATCATAGGTAATAACTAGGGCACTAATTTCATGTACTGGTATTTTTTGAAGTCTCGGTCACAACCTAATAACCCCTGAACTCATTCTCCAGTCAGATCACTGTTGGTATGCACTAGTGAACAGCTTCTATTTACTTGTAAGCAACTGGATGAATACGGCTTATAGTTCTCATTTTGGCAGCTCTAGAAATTTGTTAAGAGGGAAAAGCTTTTTCGTTAGCCAAGAAGTCTTGATTTGTGCATGTGTAACAACAGAAGACAAGGGCCAGGCAACAGATCGTTTATTAAGGAAATCAACACATATTTATAGATTTTCATGTACATATTATAGATTATTGTTATCAGAAAAATACAGTCCTCTGATTGGTTGTTTCTCACAGAAAGTTAACCTTGCATCTCTTTGTGGCTGTTTCTTGAATGTCAGATCATGTATATGTTAACTGTATCTGCCTACGCAAAGCCTTTCTTCTCATTTTACTCACGACCATTATTGGGGACATAAACATTGACGTAAATTACTGTCCACCAATTGTGACTAACAGCCAGCTCTCACCACACATGTACTTCATCATATCCTTATTGCACAGTTCTAATTCGTTTATTTATGGCTTAATTTCCTGAAGGATTTTCAGTGTCAGACAACCAATCAGATTTGTTTGTTATTTTGCATAGATTTTTGAGGGTTTTGTATTTCGTCTAATAAAGGTCACCAATTTCTTCACAGCCTGACTTTTGTGTCTATCTCGGTATGGAATATAATTTCAAGTGATCAACAGGTTATAGCGTCGCATTCTGGAAGCGCCTTCTACTCAATTAAGACTAGCTGGAAACCCAGTTTCACTCCGTCATCATAACAATGCTAATTTCAGATAACTTTTACTCTATTAGGAATATTTCGTTGGTCCTGTTATTCCAAACACTAATGCAAACAAGTCGAAGATATTTAAGCAAACTTTACTTCTGTCAATTGTTTTCCTCCTTTTTTGTTAGGTACAATTGTTACTTCATTTGTATGGGCTGAAACTTCGAATGTATTGGCAGCGATAACAAATGATAAACTAGTTATCTGGTTTTATCCTGATATTGCTTCAACAGACAGTGATATATTCAATTTAACCCAAGAAGAACATAATATCAGGTAAATTAATCTGTAATAACATTGTTCTGTAGAAAGATTTTATGATTTGAGATGGGGAATTAAATTTGCTTTCGTCTAGTATTATCTCTTGATATACGATGCAGTTACTAAAGGATAATGAAATAATCAATACTGACAACCAATTAATACAAGGCTAAGAAAATCTCTGAAAATATCCAATCACAGTCAAGGACATCGCGAAGGACAGTTATAAATATTCACGGAGGAGTTCCTAAGACAAACTCACTTCACACTGAAATAAGCTCTGAATAATTCACTCAGCTCAGGCAACACAGCTATATCAAAATTGCCTGCCTGAGTTACAGGTGTTTCTCGATTATTACAAAATGAGTGACAGTAAGTGGAGGTGTAGTTAGCTGGATGGTGATTTCAAATGGCCTTCTAACTACAGAGGTTTGGGCAACTAGGTAATATCACTTCGATCTGATTGGCTAGCGAATACTACTGGTTGACAGGAGTGATGTCCGACTACTGAAGCCAATCAGTCAGTAGTATAAAGTGTCATGCATCTTACGCTTGGTTTCCTGATTACCATTATTATTAGTATCAAGCAGATCACATATATTGTGATCAGAATAATGATTTTAGTTCACAAAGGCAACAGTGGTGAAATTCCCCCCTTCCAACTGTGTAAATTGCAGATAGTAAATTTACCAGTTTGCTCAAGTAGCTAGCCAGAAACCTGGTGATTCGGCTCTCCAAAATGACTCAAAAAGGGTATATCACTGATGACCTCAGTCTGAAACATAACTGAAGCGGCTATCACGTGTTTAGACCACTTCAGTCTGGCAAGTACCATTGGTTATTTGTGAATAGTGTTCATCTGCTTATGCTAATTAGTGAGTAGTGTATACCATATCATGCATCTATAATAAAATATTATTATTTAACTTTTAAAATCCTATAGTGATGATTATGGAAAACAAGCTGAGTTGATCAATTTTTATCGTGATCGAATTATGATAAGACGTGCTGATGGAACTATTGTTTACTGTCCAGTGTCTATTTATCCTGATAAACTGCATCAATTAATTGGACAAAATAAATGGAATGAAGCATTGAGTTTATGTTGGACAGTTAAGGTAAAGTTATGACTTTCATTATAGTGCATTTATTTTATTGTATATATTTATTTAAAATTGTATGATGGAAAGCTATAACAATTTTGTTTGGATGTTTTGTAACACGTACTTAATGAATTCATGCTGGCTTTCAAGTATTGGTTTGTAGGGGTTTTGATTGATTGGTTACAGGATTTCATCACGAGCTGACATCGGTTAGAGAACCGTTGGATAACCTAAGAGTACTGGTTCTAGTTCGGGACTCTCCAGCACAAGAAGGTCCTGGGTTCGGACCCTGGTGGTGGGTGCGTACTGTTGAGGAGTCCCAAAACAGGACGAAACAACTGTCTAGTACTCTTAGGTTTTCCAACGGTTCTCTAACCGATGTCAGCTCGTGATGAAATCCTTAACCAATCATACTGACTTCGTTTGTAATTGAAGTGAAGTTTGAATAACGCCCAAGGGAGAGTTTTAAAAGAATAAGTTGTTTCCGTCTTGTTCACTAGGGTTTCCAAAAGTTACGTTATTCCCTTTTACGAATTTAAACAAAGCAAAAACAAACGTCCGTTCAGAATAAGATGAGTTCATCATTTATCTCGTTGGTTTCTCTTCATCTGAGTACAACCTAAAAGCTAAATGTGTATAAGTACAGATAAATTTTAACATATTTGAAATGGTTATATGATTTTTGATTAATACAGATACTAGCTTAATAAACAATACTCAGAAGCTACACATAAAACTTATACAAACAGGTCAGAGTTTTTTTTTTTTAATTAAAAACAAAATACAAACATATAAAATTAATGGTCTGGTATACTGAAAATTAAGCTGTACAATTAGAAAAAGAGATGGGAAGTTGAAGACAGATAACTAATCAGTTACGTAATAGTGTGATGAATTCAAGTCTAGTTATAGAAAAACCAAAAAAGGAACAAGCTAAATTACAAATAGTATAGTCATTGGTACAATCAAAGGTTGATACATACCCTTCCTATGTCTGTAAACTTCCACACGAGACATAATTTCAAACTTTTAACTGAATAAAGATTCCCACTAAAAAAGGTAAAAGACGGATTTGTAAACGAAGAGTTTTCTCTCTTCGATAACTTATTCATCAGGTTTTACAGTTATATGACGATAATAATTAAAGAACTATTGATGTACAAAGCATCATTGTTTTGAATAGCATTGAAACAATAAGGTGAATATATAACAGTTCAAAAGCACCTGTAAGTGACAATATTCCTAAAATTCTAATATTAAACTGAATATTGGATATTAATTGGTGGGTGGTGACTAGCAGTGGAATCCAGGATGCACATTTCGTCCTATTTGGGACTCGTCACTAGATATACCTGCATTCCGAGCACTTCAGTCCAATCAATCGGCCGGAGAATCTAAAATTGAATTATACGGAATACTTCATAGGAAGTACAGATCTTGGAAAGGGATGTGAAGTAATTAGGATTGAAAGGATTAGTAGCCAGTTGAAATAATACGTGATAAGCTGAGATTTTTAATGGAATGGAATTTAACCTTGCAAAACACTTATTGATTTAGCATAATAATAATAATGGGACAAATGAAATAATACCGGAAACTGTTCATAGTGAGAATAATAATGGCAATGATAGTGAAGTCGTATTAATAAGGGAAATAAACGAAATGAAAAATAAATAATTGTTTATCCCTCCACAGCTAAGGTGGAAACACAGACTGTGTATACAAATGTCTGGCTCCAAGTCATGAATGACTAAGACCTCTGCTTTTTTTAGAAGTTGAGAATGAAGAAAACTCGGCAAGCAAGTATGAGTTCGATAGACGGTCTGAAATAGATCAATTGTTACAGAATACAGCTTTACACACCGGTCCTCTCTCCCTTGCGCATGCGCATTGATAACCACAATGAAATGGTCATTTGATTAGGAGTATTTGTCTGGGCACTGGGTTCAAGCCCCGTGGTAAGAACATCGTCACTCACTGCGGAATGCAGGCGAGTCCAAAATACGACGAAATGTGCATCTTGGATTCACCTGCTAGTCGCCATCCACCTATTAACTTCTGATTACATGCCCAGACATTGTTGAAGCATCTGCACAAGAAGCCGATATGTCAACCTGGTATGGAGCACGTCGGTCAAATCAGTCGACGGGAAAATCTAAAATTGAATTAAATGAATATTAGATAAATTAAGAAAAAGCAATACAGAATACATGGATGTATGGATTACACAGTAGATCAGGGTAGTAGTAATGGCTGGATGTGTTTCTTTTGCACACAGATCACCGGTTGATTTAGGCGACTTGCAATAAGTCTCTACCCTCTGGAGTATTGTATGCCTTGGAGCTTTTGTTAATTTGTTTGATAACTGATAGGTAATAGAAAAAATTGTCGATATTGGCTTTATGATGTGTTTGAAATAGACGATCTAGTATTGAAGTGTTTGGGATCTTTATTATTAGTCATATTGGGAGATATATCCAGGTAGGATTTCATGATGAAGTTATCGTAAAGAACATTGTTTGTCCACTGGTCAGTCTTTTTAGATTTATGTTTATTTAGAAAATGTAAAATAAAACCTATAAGCAATATTTCAATAAAAAGTTGTGATTATTATTCAGCTTTCAAGGATATCTGGGATAGTGATTGAAGGATGGTAGATGATTTAGGATATAATTGTTAAGTGTGGTTGTCTTTATTATGACAGTACTCACTTTTCATGAAGCAGCAAAGAACAATGTTGAGTAAAGTAGTAAGTACAGTATAGATGAATACACTAGATGAATACAGGATTCCATCATGATCTGACATCGGTTAGAGCACCATTGGGAAACCTGGCAGTACTTTCTGGCTGTTTCGTACTAGCTTGAGACTCTTCATCAGTACGCATTCACCACAGTTGGAGCCCAGGAGATTCTGGTTACAAGGCAAACTCGTAAACCATTAGGCTACTTGGACCCGAACCAATGGCCCATGAATTCCAACTTCTACCAATTCGTAATTTTAGCGCGACCACCAGCCAACGTCATCGGAGAGCACTGAAAATTAATTTGATGCTCTCTAGTGACTAGCTGCAGGACCAATTTGCCTGGAATTCTAGTGAGAAGTCATAACCAGTGAGGTCCATCCAGTCAGTCACGTGTGAGGATGGATGTCCCACTGGTGACACTGGTTGGTGCCAGTTGCGCTAAATCACGAATTGGTAGAAGTTAGAATTCATGAGACATTGAGTCGGATCCCACTGACTGAATGGTCTACGAGCTTCCCTTTTAACCGGATGATCCTAGATGCGAAAACCTGTGGGTGCATGCTGCCAGTGAGTCGTAAACTAGGACGAAACATCTGTCCAGTACTCCTTGGTTTCCAATAGTGGTTCTCTAACAGACATCAGCAAATGGTTGAACTTGAATCAAATAAAATCCCTAGAAACAAACTTTCGAAAATATTTACCAACAAATCGGGAAGCAGGAGTTTGTATTACTTTTTATATTTGAAATGAAAAAAATAAAGAATAATGTCAAGCATATTTAAGATTTTCTTTTTTGCATAAAATTCTAATTTTACATTTTTAAAATACAGGAGAAAATGCTTTGGGCATGTTTAGCAGGATTGGCGACAAATGCTAAGTCTCTAGATGTAGCTGAAATTGCTTTTGCTCAAATTGAAGAAGTAAGTTATAATTTGCTTTGAAAAAGTTAATTATATTCACTTACATATTAATTTGACATTCATCATTGTTTATATTGATGGGGAGCTAATACGTGGAATCCAGTATGAGCATTTCGTCTTATTTGGGATTCATCAACTGGATGCAGTTGTATCTCCATTCAGTAATGTATGATATTTTCAGTGTGACTAAGAAATAACTCCCATCTTTTCAAACTTCTCAGTTTTACCGACTAAGCTAGTGATCCACACTGGTGCTGACTTCTAGTCTCACTGGCTACATCATACATCATTAGCTGGGGATGCAGAAACATACAACTCTGAAGTCTTTTAGGATGAAATACGCATGCTGGATTTCATTGGTAGCCAACATCAACTAAAATGACATCATGCTAATCTCAAAACATCGTTGAAGTGTCCTTACTTGGAGCCGAAATATCAAGAGAGACACGGCATTTCAGTCTAATATAATCCATCATTGGGAAATGCAAATTAACTTAAATAAATATCTTAACCTATTCTTTTCTGATGTGTGCACTTGTCATAGAATTTATGAAGAAAATCTGTGAATATATCTATAAACTACTGATGTAAATATTTCATGAGTATTGATTTGTGATATGCTTTGTTATGAATTTATTCACGCTCTTCTAAAATGTCATTATCTGTGGTATCAAGCAGATAGGAGGTGACGATTGATGAAAATACTTTTTATGCCTTAATTAGTCGATGGTTACACTTCCTAAACAATAATAGATGTGATAGGTCCCGTCTGAAGTTGAAATGAAAATATGGGCTGTCGCAGGATTCTAAACAACTGCTTACGAATTACTAGCCTGGCTATTCCATTGTAATGATTGATTCGTATTTCTGAGATATTGGTGTGCATGATGAAATGTACCACTAGGACAAACTTTGAGTAGAAACTAAAATTGATCCTATTCTAGGTAGATTTCTTCACGAATCATTCCCTCTTAGTTTTGTATTCATCGACTGCGTACGGTCATGATTGCACTATGGCTCTAACCTATGACCTTCAGATTCACGGGGTGTGCACCTTAGCATTCCCTACTGAGTCAGAATTTAGTTCTCTATATACCCCTACTGCCACCAAACGCAATTAGCAAGTACATATTCTTATACTGGACCTAAATAAAACGTTCTGTATTGATTAACTGGTCAGCATGTTATTTAATTTATCCAAGAATATCAATAAGGATGTCTAAACGGTACCACACAACTTAAGTATACAATATATCAAATCACTAAGACATCTATCCATCCGAAATTCATTAGTGTGATATTCCAGAACCTAATATGAACTATCTGTTGTGGATGAAAACTAAAATACATTTCGACTAATTAAATTGCAGCACTTTCAAAAGAGGCAAACTTGAAAAACCTGTATAAATTAGATTTCAAACGAAATCAGTCATTTTGCTTTGCCTGATTGTAATATGAATGATATAGGTATCATTATTGTCCTATCAAATCCTCCCAATAAATGTATTATTTGCTTACATTTTCCCAATTTTAAGCTAACTTGTATTATTCTAAAATGTTTTAAATTTGTACTTTATCCCTCTTATATTTATCAAGATCGATAAAGTGGAATATATAAGATATATTAAAAGTTTGCCTACACCAGAAATGAGAAATGCTGAAATGTTATTGCTGTCAGGTGAGTTGTTTCATTATTTTCGCAAGAATGATGTTTAAAACAGTTTACTAAATGTGAAGAACTATGGTTCATTGAAAATCTACAACAGTTATGCTGTCAATATTAGAAGTATTCACATTATTATTATTATTCTCTTGGTTTTCGAGTAGAAGATAGGGCTTAGACAGTGCATCTTCATTCCATTCTGTTCTCTGCAGTCTCATTAAGCTTTCATCTCCTTCCCACACGATCTCCTCCATATCCCTTCGAACTAACGCCCGACTCTTTGTTACCGATTCGGGTTTTATTTGGCAGACGGTTCGGTGCGCAATATCCTTCAACGACTGATTCATCATGTGTCGTTATAATCTCTATTTCCTTCGAGATATTTTTAGGGCAATAGGTACTTGGTTTGTTCGTTGCCAGAGTTTCTTATTACTGATTCTCTCCGACCATCTGATCTTCAGTATGGAGCCAGAGAAGGCAGCTCTTGATAAAAAAAATAGCAATGGCCAGCTAGAAATGCCTTTTATGGAATGTCTAGTCTCTGAACCATGTAGAATCACTTAGTGACTTGACATTAGTGCTGAAAATTCCAATCTTGATCTTTATGCTAAGTGCCGTAGATTCTCAGGCTGATTCCGAATAGCTATTAGGTGTGCAGATCAATAAATAAAAATAAGTAGCACATATTACATAACAGATCTAAGGAACTCTTCTATATAGACATTTTGACTATTCTGGGTTGTATGCATTTGCCAAGTAATCATATTATTTTACTCAATTTACTGTACTTGCTTCGTGTATAGTTTCAGAATGTTATTGGCTGAGTACATAATAACTCAATGAGTCAGTCTACTAGTTAATGAGGAAAATAATGAAAGTTACTGTAGGGGTGGTTGTTACACGTCATCCATTCTGTGATATCCGCTAGACGGCCCATTAAATTTACCGCATATTCCAATCTAATTAATTTCAGTAGTATATTTGCTGAAAATACTTCCTTTTTAAAAGGAAATTTTTATCAGATGACATTTTTTTAATACATCTTACAGGTGAATATCAAGAAGCTGAAGGTGTTCTGCTACAGAATCATTTATATTTTCGAGCCATAATGCTTAATTTGCATGCATTCAAGTGGAACAGGTGAGTTGAAAAATCTCTGAGAGATAATTTTATTGAACATGGTTAATTCGCGTATTATTGTTTTTATTATTACTTATAAATTCAGTTGCTATTGGACAGATTCGTATTAGCGAGACTCATTTTCGTCTACATCTGGATATGACATTATTGTAGTGTAAATTTAGATTTTCTACATCTTAACTGATTAAAAATACCCTTTAAAATTTTCAAAAGAATGGATACTGAACAAAAAGGTACTCTTCTCGATAACTTTATTATCAGGCTCTACAGCTATATATACATTATAGTGAATGAATGAATGAATTAGTGTTATGAACAACATTAATGTTTAAATTAATGTTTACTGCTGTTTGAAGCGAATCGCAATAGCCTCTGCTATTTGAAGCATACGGTGCTTCGATGATTTTGACAACTTATTAGGCACCCGGTAGATGATCGAGAAGGATTCATCCATGCTGGCTTTGTCGCCGGTTTGCACCAGATGGTTCAATATCGAACTGTTGATGATGGTTTTCACTACACCTTTACTTAGCCATAGTGGGTGATGTGCTCGAACACGTAAAATCAAGTTCCTAGAGCAACGACCAATACAACTCGCTCCACAAGCGCAGTTAAATTGCTAGATACAATTTGAAGTGGCTAGCTAGTCTAGGTACTTCATCTTTCAGTCGAGGAATCACCATCGGTCGTGCATAGAATAATACGTGTACTTCGCCAGCATTAAAAGTTCTTTGAACTGATTTTCTTAATTTCTTAGTAATTATCTCACTTGGTATATCGCCCTTGAATTGCAGTCGTATATAGAGGCTTCTTGTTTACAGAGAGTGAGTAGTCCTTTTTCGCTTTCTTTCTCATGTGTTTTTTGATAAATTTTCAGGATAGCTATTTTCGATCAAAGTATTATATACAATGCTTAGTTCATCTTCTGGTAATATAATCATCAGATGAGCTCCACAAGCGCAAAAAATGAAGGCAGTTCAAACAAAGTGATGGGAAAGGATTACAGTGATATTTTATCGTTTTCCTTAACCAGTTCATAAAGTTTGCTACTCATAATTAATAGGATTTACTGTATGCTTCCAGAGTTGGGTGGTTCACTTTAGAATACTCGTGAACTACTCACACGATCAGGGGTTCCATTCCTGGCTGGTGTATCCCTCAACCTCACTTAGCCAATGGTAAGCCCCGTGAAGAGGGTAAGCTGGGCGTGGTTTGATTCCTTCTCATATATACTGAACAAATGACTCTGTATGTAACTAATCGATTCATTCACTCTTCAACCTACAGAGCACTTGAATTGGCTATCAAACATGATATGGCTATCGATATTGTTTTGTCGATGCGACACGCCTATTTGAAACAGCTTAAACGATCTGAAGTATTGAATACATTCAACTCACAACCAAAACAAGTAAGTGATATTTTATGAATAGGAATATTCTTAAAAATAAGAATTATAACCTTGTGAGTTACCACCGTTCTTACCAATTTAAATTGTTCGATTCCCAGTCAACACACTCACGAACCTCACTTAGCCGTTAGTAAGGCAGGTAAAAAAAGAGGGGGGGGGTGAAATTGAGTGTGAGGCCTAAAAAGCCACTTTATAAATTAAAACACAACACCACAGGTTGAAGCTCCCTATGTCACACTCAGAACAAAAAGGAATAGAAAAAAGCCGCTCACAAGCTGGATCAAACCGATGTAGACACTGAATAAATGTTTCACTTACTTTTAAACTGAAATAATCAGCAGTGTTACGGTAGTGATTAAGGTGAAAGAATGGAATCCATTTAAATGATCCGTATATTGGCTAATACTGTTTAAGGTATTCAAAAGAAACTTAGGTGATATTTCACTTTGAAATGCGTAATTGAAACAGTACGAATGATACTGTAACAAAGCGAGTAGTTAGCTTATGTGTTTATATATAAAATTCCCAAAACATCTATCTATAGAGGAATTTGCTTTAATTACTTTTCAACTTTCTTACTCAAATAGTCCTAGCGATTATATTTGCTTGGTGATTTCAAGAGATTAATATGATATTGGTTATATCAGGCTATGGATATGGTATAGCTTAAATACTCCCAATTCGAATGAGCGCTACATGAATACGAGTAAAAACGAAGAATACATGATGTGATAGGCTGGCACATAGCAGCAGAAATATTATAAAGAGACAGTTTCATATGTTTAACTTTGAAGCCTGACTATGAAGTAACACTTACTCTGGTCATAGACTATTAAGAACTCTGAAGCTGTTCAAATAAATGGCTCAGTTTAATTTAACTTTACCTTCTTTGTTTGTTTGTCTGTTATTTTTGTTAAGGTCATGCTAGACGAGTTAAAATTAAAAGAAAGAATTGACGAAGAATATTCAAGGGAGATGAAACAAGTTCAAGAATTAACCAGTGTACAATCCATGAATTCATCGAGAGCATAATATAAATATAATATATATGTGTATATAAAACATTTGATTGAAAATTTTGTTTTGAAAAAGGGGGATCATTTCAGTGTTTGTTTTTTCCAAATTGCACTTTCATTTACTGTTAATAATTGATATTCAAGTGTAGGTTTTTAGGGATTTGATTGGTTACAGGATTTCATCATAAGCTGACATTAGTTGGAGAACCATTGGAAAACCTGAAAGTACTAGACAGCTGTTTCGTCCTAATTTAAGGATTCTTCATCAGTACGCACCCACCGCCAGGGTTCGAACCCAGGACCTTTTGGTTACAAGGCGAGCTTGTATACCATTAAGCCATTGGGACCCCCGATCCAATGGCCCATGAATTCTAACGTTTGTCAATTCACGACCCCTAGCCAATATCTTGGGCGATTATTCGTCATGACGCTTGACCTGCTGCACCCTACTGGTCACGACTTCCCACTAGAGCGCTAGGTAACTACCTACATGAATAGGGCAAGTCGCTAGTGAGCATCTCATTGATATTCATTGATATGTTAGTAATTGAATCTTATCTTTCAAAGTCACTGTCATCAGCCTTTTTACTCCAAGTGGAACGAAAGGCTTCAGGCTTTAACCTTTGAAGTTTTAGTAGTGCTTGTGTTTTGTTTTTATAAGGTGGGGTTACTAGCCTCATACCCAGCCATTCCTCTTTTCCAAGCTTACTACTGTATAGAAAAGGTTAATCAGTCTGTTAGACGGGAAGCGAACCCAGGCAAATCTGGTCGACACTCTGTTCGTCACTACAGAATAAAAACAGCATGTGATAGAAGTCTGAAGCCGGTTCGAAATGCTTTTGGTGACACGTTATGTCTTTGAAGTATATGGAAGGACTGATCGACTTGACATCAGTGTCGAAAATTCGGATCTTGTTCTTCATTTTTTTGCAGTGATTTCAGAACAAGGGAGATCTGTATTGCCTTTCCGATCCTGACTGGCTTTGATACTTTCATCTGTGTCGGCTGTTGCTGAAACGGTGGTGCCTGCATAAGCGAAAGAATTGACTTCTTTTAAATTCCTCCCATTGATAGTGATTGCTGCTGTCAGTTAGGCATCCTTAGTAATAATAATACGATAAATTAGATGCAACCTGTAAGTGGAAGAGCAGGTAGCCCAACTTTCAAACAGGCCGTCAAGGCGAACCATCTCTGTCATACCCATGTCCACTTGAAGTCCTGTCTTCGCTGCTTCTGTTGCCAACTTGTCGGTTTCCGCATGTAAATCTTCGTGTTTTTGTGACATTAAACATAAATCGTCTGCGAAGTTCAGACTTTCAAGAGCCTTTTTCTCGGTCTATTGAATGATCCAGTCTACCACAATCAGGAATGTCATAAGTGATAACAGAGAGGCAGTCAGGTGTCTTACTCCTATCTTCACTTCGAAGACATGACTGCGATTTCCATTGTGAATCACTTGACAGGTGAAATTATCATCATGGAAATGTTGAATGGAGTTGATAAAGGTTATAGGCACAACGTAGTGTTGGGGCAACTGAATTTTATATTCCAAACGGAAAGTGAATACAGTTTAAATTCTAAAACGAATAGTATTACTTTGTTCGCCAGTATAATTATTAAAACGACTGTCAGACGAAATGTAGACTTTTGCAGAAGACCGTAAGATTTTGACCTGCAATGCATTAATAAATATACTGACAAAGAGTTAACGGAATTCGAAAGAAACCAAATAAGCAATACGAAAAATGGACAAAAAAGCGTTTCACTTATAATGCTTTGATGCAAAATATCTCCAGGTATTGGTTCACGAAGTCTTTACCATCCAAATTAAGAAACTTATGTTGAGCAAACAATTAGTAATTACACTAGTTAATTCAAACTTACTTCATTTATTACTAACTCTATTGACTGACTGAGCACTCAGGATGGAATTTTGCACATAGTTATAGCAATTTGAGTTATGGCACTCCGTGTAGCATAGAAAGATACAGGAAAGAGATTCAAAAGTACATGTGCAAGAGAAAAAAATAGCTACGTGGAAAGGCATGAGGACTTAATGGGTCTAGGAGTGGATATATCACCAAAAGCATCAAGTCGCCAGTCCTTAGCATCATGAGGACCCCACCAGCCAGTCAGCCTACACCGCTACGTGATACAAACCAACTGTCAGTAGCTTCATGGGCTGACTCGAGGTTTTGAATTGACCAGCCCTAGCTCTTTTCTTACGTAATCCTGTATCAAGTGATATGGCTTGACAAGGAAGTTATTGCCTCGTCATGTGCAACACGTGTCCTAGCTATCTTAATCGATGTAAACACAACAGCATCGACTGACTTACAGCCATTACCTAGCACCTTATGGCTAACCCTAATATTATACAACTTCACACCGGAGTTAGAATACTGCTAACCTCTTCATGTCTTCCACTTTCAATAACCATATTTTACAGCTATAAAGAAGAACAGAGAGAAATGGTGAGTAGTACACACGGTCTTTGATCAATAGTTGTGTATAAAATCTACACCAGGGATGACATAAGTTCATAAATGCCACTCTACATGTGTCAACAAATGTAGGTTCATTATACACAGATCAATCTGATCGGTGCAGTTTCACAACCGAAATAATCAATTAATGTACAAATGGAAAGATGAAAAGCAACATAAATGCGGAGAAAAATTGAACGAACAATAAACAGGTTGGTTAATCAACTACTGTTAAGAAAAACAAAAATAAAACCAAATAGTGAAGCAATACCCTAAGCGACGTGAGTAATGCTATTGTGGTGAGATCAGGCCGTGAGAAAATATGTACAAGGCTGATTCAACAACCAATCACAGCAGACTTAACGTGGCAAAATATGATTCGCAGATAGAGAACTCTATTTGTCGAGGAATCCCGAAACAACCAATAAGAAGCCTGCGTTTGTCTGCCTAACTTCTGATAAACAACCAATCAGAAGACTGCGCTTGTCTATTTGCATAAGCTATAATAATGTATAGGAAATATATATAAATACGTGTTGATTTTCGTACTAAAACGATCTGTTGCCTGGCCCTTGTCTTCTGTTGTTACAGTATCAGCAGACTGGTATTTATGCGTACGACATCTTGGTCGCTTCAATTAATAAAAATACTGAAATAAGTTAGTGCGAGAGCATCATGGAGTAATGCGTATTTAAAGATATCACATTTAAGAGTGAGATTTCTACTACTTTGAAATAATGGAGAATATTTGTAACTGAAATGGATTTCTTTATAGCGTGGCTGTGTGGTTTAAGTGCGTAGGTTTCATTATCTTTACAGACAACATGTCCAGCTCTTAAAATTCACTTTAATAAATATCCACCTCTTAATTTTCAATGCGAAATAAATTTGTCTTGAAATTCTCTATGAATGTTAGTACTGTTTATCCTGACAGCCTTGACTGTGATTGGTTGTCTTTGGAAGTTATGTTATCCTTGTGTTGATATGTACTGATTGATATCGACGGTTTCATCGGCAAAACGGTTAAATACCAGGTTAACGAAACAAATTACTCCTTTGCAACTTCATACGATAGCAACACCCACCAACAGAATATACCCATTGACTGTTCTTTCAATTCAGATCACATCTATGACTGTAATTCCACATACTCATTGGACTAAATTAAATTACTAACTGGTTGTGCAAAATTGACTCGGATGCTAACCGCAGGCGGTTAAGATTCAAATCAACATTTTAAGTCATTAGTTGATGAGATGGAACATTTTGTGCGGGAAAGTTGGATTTGAAATGAAAATAAAGCAACCAATGTATCTTAACAACTACTTTCTATTCCAAGCAATGAGCCACAAAATATATTGCATAAGAGCTAGTGGTACTGTCTGGGGGTGCTAAAACCTCGGTAATGGAGGTAGATAAGTTCGAACCCGTGGGACATTGGTTGGAAGTCGCGAGTCTCCGGCAATGTTTTGATATCACCACTTTTATATTTTGCAGTAACGCTGAGGTTAAAATAAGTACGCCCAGTTAGACATAGACGCACTGATCACGAATACTGCTTGACTACACCACCAAAATTATGCGACAGCTATCTGTTCTCCATCCTTTGCAACTCAAGCGAGAACACACAATATGGGCTGGGAAGTTTATTTCGGTATCAGCCACAGTATCTTTTAAACAATACTGTATTTTTTGTAATTAGTTGTGTTCTCTGAACTGGATGACCTAATTAGGAAGCTTTCGTCGTCCTTCTGGACAACATCTCCCTTCAGCGCAAGTTTTAGCATAAAATGAATCGATTTAAATTCTCCATGAATGATAGAATTGTCTCCTGGTAACCATCTTCATGACTGGTAGTTAATTTGCATTAGTATTGATCATTTTTTATTGACTTGGATTTTAAACTTTCTCGTCAAATGATTTACTTTTTATTACTTGATAGATTTAGTCTACATAAACGTTTGCTAATATGTGATCCTGGATTCTTATACGATGGAGACCCACCACTTTGGCCGGTGTTATGTCTGTTACAGTTCATACAATTTATTTTGTAAATGGTATTATCTTCTTTTTCTGTTGGATCTTTCGGTCTGCACAATATCAAATGAATTGATTGTGCTGGCTAGATTGTGTGCTATATCTATTTCGAACAGTTTTAATATTCTAGCTGTTATTCCATAGATATTTTTTATATATAATGTAGAATGAATTTTCTTGTGGTCTTTGATGATGGTTTCTTGTTGGTGTTTTGACTCGATTTAAAAAACTTTTTGATGAAATTGTATATGGATATCCGTTCTTTATGAAGATGCTTAGTAGGCATTTTTCTTCCATTCTCTTCAGCACTGGAGTGCTACAGCGTGTTTGAACTCTTTTAAACAATATCTGCACACAGTTTCTTTTATAAGTTGAGTAATTTAATCCGTATGCGTTGGTTTTCTATATACTTGTGTTTCTAAATTTCTTGTGTTAGTTCTCCCGATTACGACATCCAAAAATGGGATTTTGTTGTCTGATTGTTCTTCTCATATGAATATGATGTCTTCAAATATGTTGCTTATTAGTTTATGGGTATATTCCAAATCCTTTCTTTTAACTATTATAAACGTATCATCTACGTAAAGTACCCAGAGTTTTGGTTTAGTTACAGGTAGAGCTATTAATTCTAATCTTTGCATGACGGCTTCAGCTATTAAGCCTGATATGAGCGATCCCATAGGTGTATTGAATAGAAAGTATGTTGTAAGACATAATTCTATAAGTCGTATCCACGTTGAACATTGAGTTTTTGTTTTAATCACTATAGAGTAACTGCTGCATAGTTTCTTTTGCTGGTTTGGACTAATTGAAGTATATAATGCTGACATCAAAGGACACCATTATTCTATTGTCATCCACATGAATGTTTTTGATTTTCTCTAAAAGTTGGATTGACGAATCAATAGAATGATCCCATGATTCTGTTAGGTATTTTAATCTCCTAAAAATTTCTTTAGACAGATTATATGTTGGTGTTCCTGGAAGCGAAAAGATTGGTCGCAAGGGTATGTTTGGTTTGTGTAGTTTTGATCTACCAGAATATTTCAAAAAGTCATCAAAGTTACGTCGATTGGTCTGTAACCATGATCAGTAAAACGGTGGGCGTTATTTCACGTAGACCAATTCTTATTGGTTTATTTCCAGCATGGCCTTGACCGTTATATCCCAATAATGGATAATCAATTGTTTATCTACCTGTATGTCAGCCAATCAGACACAGCTCCAGTAAACTTTGGATGTGTTGCTACATTGGCTTGGTAATTTCCGACTGCATAACACCGATCAGATTAAGCTGTTTTATCTTTGTTAAAGTCGACCTTACGGTTACAAGGTAGTCTTGTTCGTCTGATATTTTCGTGGCTCAAGGTATTAGTGGAGAACAGTTACATTCGATCCCCAGCTGAGGTGTTTATTCTCGTTCACTATAATGAATATCCATACATTAGTCCCCTAGGACTGGAAACAATACGATGACACTGAGCATGTACGGCTTAAATAAGGTACGCAAAGAAGATGTTCCACTCCATCCAATACCAGATATGATAAATTCTCTATCACTCAATGACGAAGTGACTGGTAGAGATTTTTGAACTGGTGAAGAAAATCTGTCGAGATACAATTGATTTTGCCAGTTCATTTAAGAATGTCAAACCTAGCTGATGAAAGAATGGTCTCGTAAGATGTCGTGTCTCTCTTCACTTATGTTCGACTAACGGAAACCATCGGTTCTTTATGTAATTTAATTCAATCATATAATACTGATGTCTGCATACCGATCCATTATCTAAAAGAGCTATTACTGTGGTGTATTTTCAACGTGTACCTCAGAATCAGTAGTGAAATCTACAGGCGAAAGACATGGCATAGAAATGAGTTCTCCTTAACAACTTATCACAACCTACTATTTTATGACAAGCCTATAAAACCCTATGTTGTCAACAACGATCGATAAAATTCATCTCCATAAGCGATACGCGGACGATGGTTTCATTGTTTGTGATGCGAATCCGAAATCTCTGAAGCCTGCTCAAAACCTTCAGTAGTGTCCACTCAAAAATCAATTTCAGTTTAAAAGCAGAATCACACTCAACGTTTCATACCCGTCATGTTTAACTCCTAAGAAAGAATGATAACTCACTGAGGAGATCCATCTACAAAAAGTCTATATGGAACTGACAGTTTATTAATTTTTAAAGTTTTATTCTTCTAAGTCGAAAAAGGATTCTCATCCATTCACTTTTCTGAAGCATCCACAAAATTGGCCCTGAGGAATCTGTTGACGAAGAGCTACAACGTTGTCGAAGAATCTTGGTGGATAAGGGTTCGTCACCGAAGGAAGCCGTTGAACAGTTTCAGGCCGACTTCAAAAAGGATTTTGATGCTAAATCTCCAACTTAAAAGTGATACTGAGGCAGAGATTTCCTGAAATAGTCTTTCAAGATTTCTCACTAAAAAACATACTTACTTTACTGCCAGCCTAAGAATAACATTTTCTTCTAGGAAACACTATTTGACCTGCATGTGAAAGACAAGCACGGTCGCATTGGTCCCTTGGAACCACCAATGGGGCTAACTACACTGGTCGTACCATGCATTTGCTTGTAGAATGCCCCCCGGAAACACTATCTAGTCTGGCTATCAAAGGGAGAGCGTAGGTGTGTCCAAAGCTCGGTAACAGTACATCTCGTGAAGTTAGGATACTCAACTCCATTTGAGAAATCTTTTATACTTCTCAAAAGTAGTGAGATCAAGACATTTGAACATAGCTTAAGCATTGGTGATTCAAAAATATAGTTATAAATCATGACAATAATAACAATAGCTAGTTGAATAAAAAAGGGATTTTATTCTATACAATTAGACAAAGAAAAGCAGCGAGTTAAACTGAGGAGGCAGTAGAAAATACATATGAATACTAATTATTGTCATTATTGTTATTATTATTATTATCTGTGGTATCCATGGGTGTTTGAACAGCTTCTTCATTCACGGGTGCAGTATTATTATCATTAACGTCTGTAGTTGTATCGACAACAGAGCCCGCAATGGATGCATCGTCTCTACTCTCCGTCGGTTGACTAGTCTCGCTGACTTCATTATTATCAACATCCATTTTTTGGCTTTCTTGTTGTTGCTGTTGTTTATCATCCGGATCCGTATTTGAAAGTGACGGCGGTAGCGTGATTGTCGTTGTCGAGGCGGAGGTGGTGGCAGTAGTGTCGATCGGTGGTATACTGTTGACATCAGTAATTTTCAATGATTTATCAACAGTTGCTGTTAATTTCGCTTTAGCTTGTTGCTGCTGTTGTTGTTGTAATTGAGTCATTAAATATTCCAACTTCTGATCGTATAACTCACGAACATAAGCACTCATATGTGGCATATCTTTAATGACTAGTGGAGATCGATCAAGACAATCAGTTTGCATACGTTGTGTTGCTAAAGCCATTGAACTGCGTGGATCCTAGTTGGAAATAAAGATAAGACATAAAGGGTGAGAAATTTTAGATAAAAAACATTGTATCCATGATGTAAGAAGTGAACAGTAACATATTCAAGTGAAAAACAAATAGTCAATGGATGATGTTGGAAAAGTCCATCTCGATTAAGATGGCTAGGGATATGCGTTAATCAAATTGAGCAATCACCCTCCTTAGAAGAGCAGTCTTATTTAAAATAGGACTAAGTGAGAATAAGGCATCGATTCATGAAGTTTCTAACTGTTTGCTCTAGTCAATTATTGAGATGTCGACATTTTGCCTGAGTTCACCGGGAGATTTAAATTCATTCATAACAATAACACTGCATGTTATCTCTCAAATTGTAAACGTATTCCCTACTCACTGTTTGATTATTCTCTCTCACATTGATTTTAGTGTACCGTGGTTTCATTACACTTGTCTTTCTACTTTTAATTATGCTTTTCTGAAGTATGACCATCTGAATTGGCACACTTTTCTGCTAAGTTCTGAGTTTTTAGATCAATTAGTCAAATGTAACAGGTATATATTCTTGATATAAGTATAAAACTTGGGCACTGTGGTAGAGTATAACTCCATTATGGATAACATTTTATTTTGATAAATCACACAGTGTTGTACAGTAATATTAACTGATGACGTTACGAGCACAAATTATTGCCACTCATAATCATATCAAGTCACTTTTTATATACATGTGTGGAATCGATTAGACGTAACTTGATATGATTATGAGCTGTAATATTTGTGCTCGAAACGTCATCAGTTAATATTATTGTACAACACTGTGTGATTTATGAAAATAAAATGTTATCCATAATGGAGTTATACTCTACCACAGTGCCCAAGTTTTATACTTATATCATTGATATGATATATATGATTATGAGTGGCAATAATTTGTGCTCGAAACGTCATCAGTTAATACTACAGTATAATACTGTGTGATTTATCTTATCTATAATGGAGTTATATATTCTATAGATGATATGAATACGACGATGCCCTTCGCTTTTTGATAGGTCTAGATATTTAATATCCATGATTCATTTTGTATAAAGATGGAAAATTGAAGTGAGGACTTGAGAAATTAAAAAAAAACTAACAAGAATACGCTTGAAATGTTTACAGCCTCCACAAACGGACCAACCGAGTTTCAACATAGAACTATGTACAAAATTGCAGCAGTAAAAATCGCCATACATTATAGTAGCACACGAAAGTAGAGAGAAAAATAGAGAAAGGAGAGATTAAAGAGAACTATAATTAGCAGAATACTAAAATGGAGAAAAACATGACGGTTTAGTGGATATGAAGGACCACATTGAGGACGACTTCGACATATACTCCTCAGCCATTTCAACAACGACGCCACCAGTCAGTCAGTCTATACCTCCACACATGTTTCAAGTCAACAGTCAAAGACTTCATGGACTGATGTTACCTTTCGATTTGATCAACCTAACCTCATGTTAGCTAACACTGCCTATTGAGAAAAGCGACGGCTCGAGATGCGCAACAAGTGCCCTAGATGTAGCTTCGCGAAATCATCAGCTGACTTCCTTAACCGCAATATTATCCATCATATAATGCAGTTTAACACGGAAAATAGAACGCCAACATCTATGACCAAAGACAGACAGCCTTTTATATCTTCCACTTTCGGTGGTCATGTCTCACTGCCATGTAGGACAGACAGAACTGATATGCAACAACACACGTCCTATAATCGATAGTTGGATATCACCACGTCTACGTCAGGGGTGACGTCTGTTGGCAAATGAAACATCACCTTTTTGTATCCTTGCTGAGATTTCGTCTACAATCCGTCAACTGGGGCTGACGTAAATTCCGAAACACTCCACCACTTTACTTCCCATCTTTGAAATAAGAGTCCTCACAGATCAGTAATGCAGCATCAACTAACATTTGACAGAAACGAATCGTATCCTGAACAAATTGTTTAGATGACCCCATTGTGACAGCGTCTTAACCTAGAAGGACAATATCATCCGTATAGTCGTAGTCAATGTTTGTCCCATGGTAACAAGTCAGTACCCGAATCGTCAATGTCGATCAGGGTCAAAACCTGTTGGTACATCTATTCTCAAATTAAACAAAAATGAGGACAGTGTATAGAAGAGAAGAAATGTGCACATTTAGTAAGTGAAAGGTGAACCTGACCACTGTGCACTGTAATGACTATCATACATGAGTTTAAACATTTTGTAGAAACAACATAGGAAGCAAAGTATATATGCAACTTTTCGAAAAAGGAAAACATTGGTTAGGATATTTGCGACAGAGATACTTATGTTCAACAAAGCTGATCCTGTGGAACTCTTCTACAAGAGAGAATGATTACATATAATGCCTACTAACACTTCATGCTTTAGTTTCAAATGAAAACCGGACCAAGGAAATGGCTTAGAAATCACTAACACTATTAAATTTAACGTTAGGTTTCGGGCAGCGACATTCTGCTTGCACACTAGTGATTCATTGACAGAATTCTCACCAGCCATACATATATGCTCCCTGCTAACGCACCCTTAGACCTCGCTTGACGGGTGATAAGCCTAGTAAAGACAGAAGGTTAACTATGAGGCAAGTAACTCCACCACATGAAAAAACACACAACACTACACCTGCTAAAACTTCGAACCTCAAGCTAGAAGCCTTATGTTCTACTAGGAACGTAAGAAAAAATTGGAAGAATTGTGAATTTAGTTTAATGCATTGAAAATACACTGACTTACCATCCATATTTCCCAAGGTGTTAAATGTAATTCAATTGGTTTCATTTGTTCCCCTGGCAAACGATTCAATAGCAAGTCAAATGCTCGTTTCAATTCAGGACAATTAGAGAATTGATCTATCCTGGCGAAGATATATAAACCCAGTCGAGCACGAGATAATGCGACAACCAGACGTCGGACATCACGTAAATGCCCAACAGTACGTGTACGTACTAATGATACTAGAATGTAGTCATTTTGTTGACCCTGTGAAACAAGGATAATAAATAATTCACACATATACCAACGGTTCGCATTGAAAATGATAATAGTAATAATTTGCTCTAACTTATGTAATCATTCTTTCAGGCGTGAGGCTAGCAACCCACCCTGTAAACAAATTGCTACAGAATTCAGAGAACCTTGCACCAAAAAAAAGTCTGTGTAGAACATGGAACGTCCGAACTATGTACGAGACTGGAAAGCTGCCCAGATCGCCAACGAGATGAAAAGATACGGAATACAAGTGCTGGGAATATGTGAGAGCAGATGGAATGGGAGTGGACTCACCAAATTGTCAACAGGTGAGTCAGTGATCTACTCCGGTCACCCAGAAGATAACCACACGCACACCGAGGGCGTGGCTATCATGATGTCACCAACGGCAACGAAAGCCCTGATACAATGGGAGGCGATTTCGTCCAGGATAATGACCGCCAGTTCAACTCCAAAGGAAGGAAAGTGTCAATCATACAATGTTATGCACCCACAAACAACGCAGACCTCGAGAGAAAGAAGAATTCTACAGGCAACTACAGGCAACAATGGACAATACTCCAGCTGGCGACATGAAAATACTAATGGGAGACATGAACGCCAAACTGGGACCAGACAATACGGAAGGGAACTCATCATGGGTAGAGAAGCTCTAGGAGAAATGAATGAAAACGGAGAACTCTTCGCCGACTTCTGCGCCTTCAACGAACTGGTGATTGGTGGCAGTGTATACAAGCACAAAGATATCCACAAGGCTACATGGGTGTCACCAGACGGGCAAACCAAAAACCAAATCGACTTCATCTCAATCTCAAGGAAGTGGAGGCGCAGCCTACTGGACACAAAAGCAAGAAGAGGAGCAGACGTTGGCTCAGACCACTATCTCGTACAAGGGACAATCCAAATCAAATTAAAAGCTTTCAGGGAATCAGGAGCTGCAGATAGACCACAAGCCAAGTTCAACACTCAAAAGCTGAAGGACCAGGCTACAAAGGACATCTTCATTGCAAGCATAAAGGACAAAGCCGAGACACAAATCAACACTAGCGAAGGGTCGCGTCGAAAAGCACTGGAACAACTTGAAAACGGTGTGGAGCCAAACCTGCATAGAAATTCTAGGCAGAAAAAAGAGACAGGACAAACAGTGGCTCACTACGGACACTTGGAAACTAATAGAAGAGAGAAGGACAGTGAAGCAAAAGATTATCCAGTGCACTGACGAGCAACAAAAACAGGAGCTGAATGCAAGCTACAATACACTGAACAAAAGAGTGAAGAAAGTGCCAGGGAAGACAAAAGAAAATATTATGAAACCATGGCAAACGAAGCAGAACAAGCTGCAGGCAAAGGAGACCTCGCCACACTCTACCAAACAACTAGGAACCTTTCGGGCAAACGTTCGACACAGATTAAGCCAATAAAGGACGACAATGGAAAGTCAATCACCAAAGAGGTGGAACAGAGAAAGCACTGGGTTGAACACTTCAAAAGACTTCTAAATCGTCCGCCACCTACAACACGTCCAGCAATACCAACAACGGAAGCAGAACTACCAGTGAACACTGACCCCCCGACGAAATCAGAAGTCCTGAATGCAATCAAGATGCTTAAAGCTGGGAAAACACCGGGACCAGATGGAATCCCAGCAGAGGCTTTGAAAATAGACCCAGAGACAACAGCGGACTTGATGACACCACTGCTGGAGAAGGTGTGGAAAGAGGGCAAAGTACCCGAGGATTGGAAGAACGGATACTTATTCAAACTTCCAAAGAAAGGAGACTTAAGTCAATGTAAAAACTGGCGTGGAATTATGCTTCTGTCCATTCCAAGCAAGATACTAAGTCGCATCATCCTGGAGAGAATCAAACAAGCCCTAGATGAAAAACTTCGTCCGGAACAGGCTGGATTCAGGAGAAACAAATCATGTATTGATCAAATCGCCACTCTACGGATCATCATTGAACAAAGCTTGGAATGGCAGTCACCTCTCTATCTCAACTTCATCGACTTTGAAAAGGCCTTCGACAGCGTCGATCGAGAGGTCATTTGGAAACTACTTCGCTACTACGGGGTCCCATCGACAATTATACACCTCATCCAACAGTTATACGACAATGCTGCATGCCAAGTAATCCACAACGGGAAACTTACGGAAGCCTTCGAAGTGAGGACGGGAGTGAGGCAAGGCTGTCTACTATCACCAATGATCTTCCTGATTGCAATTGATTGGATAATGCGACAGACAACGGCAACCAACGAGGGAACAGGCATAAAATGGACTGACACAAAAGACTTGGAGGATCTGGATTTCGCCGATGATATATGTCTGATTTCCCATAAACTGGAAGATATGCAAGTGAAAAGTAACAAGTTGGCAGAAGAAGCATCAAAGATAGGACTTCACGTGAACATAGATAAAACAGAGATGATGAAGATTCCTAGCCAACATCAACAGCAACAACAACAACAGACAACAATAAGCATAAATGGGAAGAACCTGAAAGAAACAACCTCCTTCACCTACCTGGGAAGCATCGTCTCAACTACAGGCGGAACTGACGAGGACATCAAAGCCAGAATCGGAAAAGCAAGACAAGCTTTCATTACTCTCAAATCTGTGTGGAGGTCAACAGCACTCAGCATCAAAAATAAGATCCGGATTTTCAACTCCAATGTGAAGTCAGTGCTACTATACGGATCAGAGACTTGGCGAGTCATAAAGAGCATCTCAAACAAACTTCAAACCTTCATTAACAGCTGTCTCCGCTCAATACTCAAGATCAGATGGCCAGAAAAGATCAGCAACAGGGATCTCTGGGAGCGAACCAATCAGGAACCGATTGTGAAACAAATAGGCAGAAAGAAATGGAGATGGATTGGCCATACGCTGAGGAAACCATCAAGTGACATCACTAGACAAGCCCTCGAGTGGAACCCGAAAGGGAGGCGGCGAGTTGGTCGTCCAAGGGTGACTTGGAGGAGGTCATGCGAGGAGGAGATGAAAGCATGTGGACAGACCTGGAGCAGGGTGAAAAAGTTGTCAGAAAACCGAAGTCAATGGAGGTGCGCAGCTGAAGCCCTATGTTCCTCTAGGAACTAAAGGATACAATAATAATAATAATAAACCAAAACAATACTTATGATAAAGTTTTGAACCCTCAATATTTGGTACATCATTGTGTCTAATTTACGCAATAACAGAAAATACAAAAAATAATATCACAGGGTATGCATAACCAGAATTGATAATAGCAGCTTTTCGGTCTTAGAAGTGACAATAAGGTCAAAAATGTACAAAAAGTGTAAAATAACGATATCAGTAATGTCGATAGCTAAAATAAGGGAAGATAAAAGATCCAATTATTTTGCTAACAACGTACGTAAGTCGTAGTGGGTTTTGCGATTAACACTATTCTATCGCATAGAACGCAGGAGAAACAGGGTATCGTTGAGGCATCGAATCTTTTTTTCAATAACTTCTACTCCTACCTGATGAGATGCAAGGAAGAACTGTGAGTAGAGAGGGCGCTGAGAGTCAGACACAATATGGATACAGTCTATTTCTCGTATTAGTACAAGTGTTTACCGAATACAGTAGTAAGAAGCTGATTTAGTCATGGCCCACTACTTGCCCTACTGATAACCTTGAATACCCATCGCAATATAAAAGTCATTTTTCAGTAGCCCAGGAGAGACTTTAGGCGAATAGTAGAGTACAATAGGTAAGATGCAAGAGTTAACAAATTGTAAAAGTAGAGTTTAAGTGATTCCTGATCGCATTAACTTCGTAATATTGCAGGTTAGACGGAACCTTTTTCAGAGATCGATAAGATATGGGGTGACCAAGAAAGGTCAAGAACTAGAACTATTCCAAATTAATTTATGCTTGACTTAGTTTCAATTTCAGTGCTCTTTATGCTACACTAATTCGAATCTATGAAAATTGATTGTTATGCTTGCTTTTGAATTCAACATAATTCAGTTCAGTTTAAAGATACAAGAGAATATATACAATATTAATGAATATTTTCTATATTTTGTTTTGTAAAAGATTAGTTTTGTTTTTACGAGTTGATCACGGATCGATATCAGTTAGAGAACCATTGAAAACCAATCAGAGAGTTCTGGACAGGTGCTTCATCCTACTTTGGGAATCATAGGCAGTACGCACCCACTGGAGTTCCAACCCAGGACTTTCCAGTTATAAGGCAAGCTTGTATAACATTCAACCACTGGGACCCGACTCAGTGGCCAGTCATGAATTCTACCTTCTACCGATTCGTGATTCAGCGCGACCCCGACCATTGTCGTAGGTGGGACATCCATCCTCACATGTGATATCTGGATGGACCTCACTGGTCACGACTTCTCACTAGAACTCCAGGAAACTCTATCCTGTAGCAAGTCACTAGCAAGCATCAGATTAATTTTCTATAGTTTGGGTTGTAAGGGTTCGTTCATCTCAGGGTTGATGGATGAACAGACAATGAAAAGACAGTTGGAGTGAAACAGTAGACAAGTCTGGTCTAACTACGGCACACATAAGTGTACACATATTTCGGCTACACTAAATGTGAACAAGTTTTATCAGCATTGAATTGAAGTACAGAACAGTGAATTGAGTCATTTGTACCAAAATCGACCACCGTTATAATGTATATAACCTATATTACTGTGGGGAGATGTGAATGACAGTCTGATACATGGAAAAATGTATTGCAGGTAACTGAATCCTAACTCACTATATAATAGTGATAATTTGAAAGACAAATTGTTTTGTTAACTGGGAAAGGTGAAACGGTAGTTGTAGTATTTATTACAAGCAGTCAACTATCTCTCATCGATGCTTCTGTCTTCTCATTACACTGACCATGTCTATTTCCACAACTATTTATGCTTATAGGAAAAATTGTAAACTAATACTTTCAAAAAACAGATTAGATGACTACTCATCTAAAGTGTACGTTTTCAGGTTTACCAGCCAAGTAAAACTAATCTTAGTATATGTGTAAAACTTGGGCACTGTGGTAGTAAATAATTCCATATTAGTTTGTTTATAAGATGTATCACATAGTGGAACAGTATTATTTACTGGATGACACAGTTTCGAACAAAACTTATTGTTCATAATCATATCAGTTGTAATCACACGACTTCAAAACTTCAGTTTTATAGTTTTCTTTGTTTTCTCCTACACGTACTCTCTTCAGTTGATTCGATATACAAAGCTTCTGTTATCAATCTCTCCCTCCACCCTGTGACAGGAGCTTTGTTCATCGAATCAGCTGCAAACACGTGTAATAGGAATGATTCAACACCTCTCCCAGATATCTGGAAAATTCTACTACCCCTAAGACAAATAGGAGAAAACAAAGAAAACTATAAAACTCAAGTTTTGAAGTCGTGTGATTACAACTGATATGATTATGAACAATAAATTTTGTTCGAAACTGTGTCATCCAGGAAATAATACTGTTTCACTGTGTGATACATCTGATAAAACTAACCTCCTCTTTCAAATATTCTTATAAAAAAACGAATCAAACACATGCTTTTAATAATATACAAATGACAGAACAATAGACGTGTCAAGGTATGGTATACTAGAATATGAATATTATTCAATGGACCAACTGATTCCGTTTGAGTGAAAATGTACTCCTGGTTGAAGTTATTGACAGTAGAGTTTACAGTAATACATTAACCATCGTCACCATCAGTACAATCAGAGGACAAATAGGAGAAGCATAATACACTACGTCAAGATCACCATAGCACATTGATGCGACAGCTACTACACAGCTCCTACCAGCGAATAACACATCGAGTGATACGTTAGTCACAACTGTCAGTACTTCCATTCACTGGCGTTTGAAATAAGTTCATCGCCTAATACTAGATAGTGAAAGTGACAGCTGATACATTATTCATAGTGATTGCGCCGAGGTAACTAAGACCTGTGGATTTCACTGAGTACTTGTCTTCAAATACCACTAAAAGTACATGAATACTGCAAACAAATAAGTCAAATTATAAATACCATTAATTATATGATTTAAACTGCTTTTTCTAGCAAATAAGAGATGCCTGGAACCTTGTAGCTACGCGAAATATCTTTGTCAAGCGTTATTTTGCAGGGATTTGATTTGTTTCACACGAATTGATATCATTTATTGACAACCACAGAAAACTAGGGAGTCCTGGATATCAGTTTCGTCCTAGTTTGGAACTCATCGGCAGTACGCACCAACCAGGGTTCGAACCCGCGGCATTCTAGTCGCAAGGCTCAATAGAATACGAGCTCACTTTGCAACCAAGATGTCGTGGCTTAGATCTCTCAAGGGATGCGTACTGATGGAGAGTTTCAACCCAGGAAGAAACAACTGCCCAGTACTCCCTGGTTTTTAATGGTTCTCTAGCTCATATCAATCCATGGTCAAACTTCATACGTAAAATGTCACCAAAAATGTTATGGAATGTTATGTTATGGAACTGTCAATGTTCGATAAACGAAAAATGATAAAGCCACATGTCGACTAAAAAAACAAAATATACCACTAGGTTAAACCAACTATTCAAAGTTATTTGAGATGTATTACATTTTACAAATATGGACTGTCTTTCAATAACACTATCCAAACAGCTCTCAGTAGAAAAAAGTTACAAACGCTGGGGTGAAACATGCATGACATCTTGGTGCATCGTCACTAGATTTTCAGTCAGTGGGGTCTCTGTTTCGAAGCTCCTCCCCTCCTACGCCATCAGTTTCAACCTGAGCGACTGGATTGTACCATAGGCATTCATTCACTAGAGTGGTTCACAGCCTCCTGTTACATTTAAAAACCTGTTCCGCGTGACTCAATTCAAACAAACAAAACTCCAATTAAGAAATAATAGACGAGTATTATCAATCACAACATTGTCATCTATATAATACTACTGTCTCCAAAAAGATAAAGAATATGAACATCTGGTTAGCTAGAACCAATTGTCTGGATATAGTTGACAATTACTGAGACTATGTAGTTACAATCAGAACTGACACTAAGAACTGAAATTACAAATACACATCTGTTTAGAATTGTTATATGGTAGTAATAATTTACTAATGAAGTGGGTTCTCACAGGCAAACGTATCGATATCATTCTAGTTAGCATAGTCAAAACAATTCTTACTTATAAAATTCAGATTTTGTGTGCAGAAATAAACAGAAAAACATACCGACAAAATCAGCTTTTTTGACTGTTTTTCAAAATAAATAAATAATAAATGAACTTACTTGAAAACGATCTACAGTTGTTACTTTACTCGGATTGCCCAACAGTGGATTTTGTGAACAACGTGCAGCGATTACATCACGAATTAAATGTTTTTGACCATTGTATGTAGTGAGGATGGTGATTTTCTCTGCTGGATAGCCTAATATACGCATATACATATAGACGGCGACGACATATTCAGCTTCAGCAAGATTTTGATAAAAGTATGGACTTGGCTCAGATTCACCAACACCTAAATAAATTATGAAAAGGAAAAAAGAATACAACTGGATATGCGTGCTCTGGTATATATGTGAACAAATTGTAGGGGGGAGGGAGGTTCGTTGGGAACTGAGTACGAGGTGAGGTTAAATTAGAATTGAAGACATATCTGTAATGTTGACAACTACAAGTCATATCCACCCAAAACTTAATACAAGGCTGTTATACGTTTTTAGCAGTGGGAACCAACTTCATCCAGGATCTTGACTCCACGATTCAACTCAAAAGAAAGGAAGGTCAAAATTATCCAGTCCTACAGGAGAAGAAGGAAGATTTTTACAGACAACTACAAACAGTAATGGACATCATCCCGAATGGCAACATCAAAATCCTTATGGACGATATGAATGCTAGCCAGATAATACAGAGAAGAAAATTATCATGAACCGAGAGAATCTGGGCGGAGTGAATGAGAACGGAGAATTCTTCTCAGGGTTCTGAGCTTTCAATGATTGGGTGATCGGAGGCAGCGTGTACAAGCACAAGGATATACACAAAGCAACATGGATTTTGCCTGACAGACAAAACACGAACCAGAGAGACTTCATCTCAATGTTGCTCAAGGAAGCGGAGATGCGGCCAGTCTTCTGAACACAAAGTCGAGAAGAGGAACAGATGTGGGCTCAGACCATCATCTAGCTTACGCTGAAGCTGAAATCCTTCAGAACATATAAAGAGAGACAACAATTCAAGTTTAGCATTCAGAAACTGAAAGATGGACTGTATTATGCATCTGGCTATGCACAGGGAATGAGAAGACAGGAAAACATTGAACTAATCGATAAGAAGACTCTGGAAGATATGGATTTCGCACGTGGATGATTTATGTTTAATATCACACAGACGCGAAGACTTGCAGGCGTAAACCAACAAACTTGTTGAAGCAGCCAATGAAGACAGGACTGTAGGTGAACATATAGAAGACGGAGGTGCTGAAGATAGGCAACCAATCAACAGCATCAATCACCATCTACGGGAGAGATTTGACAGAAGTTACTTCCTTCCCTTATCTAGGAAGTATCATTTCAACCACAGCACTCAGTATAAAGAACAAGATCAGCATTTTCAACACAAATGCGAATTCAATTAGTTCTTCTACACGGGTCATAAGCTTGCACTGTATGTCATGGAAAGCATTTTCAACTGGTCAATGCAGACTTTTGTCAACAACTGCCTTCTCTGGCTCCATACTGAAGATCAAATGGCCAACCGGCCAGAAAGGATAAGTAACAAGAAACTCTGAATAGGAACAAACCGACCAAGAGCCGACTGCTCAACATATATATGTAGGGGAAAGTGGAGATGGATAGGGCATGCTTTGAGGGAACCGTGGAGTGATATCGCACACAATGCAGGTCATTACTTGAGTGGAAACCCAATCGGAATCGACAAGTGGGTTAATTTAAGTACAGTTGCACAGCTTTTGACAATGACTTCGTCGACAAAAAAGTCATTTCCTTCAATGAGTTGCCTTTTTATTTTCTTCGTGACTCAAAGAGTATTTTTTTAGTGACAGAATTAATTCTCTGTCTTACACTGGAAATGTTTGACCTGTTATTCATTGATTTCATTTAGAAGACAAATTTAGTATTATACCGGCAACAAGAAATACTCCAATAATCAACAGTTTCATTCGTTTAATATATTTCTATCCATAATAATAAACGAAAACTAACCTTTATAATCTTCAACATTTATCAACTGTACATCATATTTGAAGCCTGGATTAGCTAAACGATACTGAGATTCACTTAATGTATGCGGTAAATCAGTTAACTGATCATATCGCCAACTGTATAAACGAGATAGGGATGGTCGTGCACGACCTTGTGCATCCAACTGTACGGTTGGTACACCAAGTTTTACTAGACGAGTGAACAATGATTGACCCATATTAGAATAATTATTAAAGGCTTGATTTTTTACCACTGGCGGCAACTGATGATGATCACCAATCATAATCCAACGTTTCAAACGATTTCTACCTGATATATCAGGATTTTGTAATAGTAGTGGGATGAAAGTTTCAATTTCTAGAATTTGTGCAGCTTCTTCCATTAGAATTGTATCATAGGTAAAGCCTAGCTGGACTAAATCTCTTCGACGTAATGCAGCATGTGTACACGTCATAGCTACGATTTTCGCTTCTTGTATTAGCAGGTAATTCGCCCGTTCAGTACCAGTACGCATTAATTCGAAGGCACGGAATTCATCTAGTTGGGTAAATATTGAATGAAGATGACGGAAATATGTTTGAGCAAGTGCAACATCTTCCAACAGATTTCGACCCTATAGAAGAAATAGAAATGATAAAATATATTAATGATGCATAACATTTTCATAGGTTGAATCCCTGTAGACAATCATTATTATACATATTAATAATCTGTCTGTCTGTTTTCGACATAGAATTTTGCACCGATGTGCAGCAGTTCAAGTCACCACACTCCCTCCTTGTAGCAGACAAAGCAAGAGAAGAAATGCAGAATACAGACAGTAGACAGGGATATGAGACAAAAGGAATAGTAATAACGAAGAACAAAACAGTTTCATTGGGTATTATAAGTCACAAGGAGTGGATGCGCCTGCACTAGGCATTGAGAACGATTTTGAGCCATTTCACCAATTGTTACCAGCTTTCATTGGTTTTTACCGTCTCGAAGACCCCAATCAGGAAGTCTACATCTTCCTACGTGGCTGGCTTAAACTAACTGTTGTGGATTTCATTGAATGGTGAAACCATGGTTTTGGTTTCACCGCCGCTAGCTCTTTTCCAGCCTGACCCTATGTTAGCTAACATTTCCCGTCGAGGAAGGTGATGGCTAGGCATCTGTAACACATGTCCTAACCATCTCGGTCAATACTTCAGTTACAATACAGACTCTGCAAGTACTGTCTGTCTGTTTTCGACATAGAACTTTGCACATATGTGCAGCAGTTTGAGTCATCACACTCCCTCCTTGTAGCACACAAAGCAAGAGAAGAAAGTAGATGAAATGCATACTGGAGACAGTAAACAGAGGTGTGAGACAAAGGAATAGTAGTACACATTACAAGTTCACATAATCCAACCATTGGAATCAATGACAGAAGAGAAAATGGGTTGCACTATCAGTAATCATACTATGCATGCATATAACTAACTAATTCATTAATGGAAGCTTCTTTACATAAAAAGAAACTTACAGGGAAAAGTCGACACATAATCTCTTCTGATGGTGTTTTTTGACCTGTGAAAAATTCTGTGAATGGAAAATCATTACGAATTAAACTAGGATCATAAGCCATCTCTGTGGCTGGCTGAGATGTTGACTGATTTTGTTGTGCTGATGCTATCCAGTGTGGATTGTTTGATGCCACTTTACTGATAAAATCTTCCCAACGTGATAAAACCTCTTGAACATAAAAGTATTGTGCTGTTTCACATGTTTGTAAATGAATATTGTTCATTGGATCAGATGAATCAGAGTTAGACAGATCAGTTGAAGGTTGTGGAACAGCTGACGATGGGCTGAACGTTTTCGCTAGACGTGTAACCTTTAGATGATATATTAAATGGAAAGGCGTGAAATATATACATAAAGATATACGTAACATATAAACACGAAATTCTCGAAAACTTACAAAGTGACAACGATAACAAATATAAGAAGCAAAAATTTATCAGTTAGCTAGTGGCGCAGACTGAATTCTATCCGTCTAGTTTGCAATGTGGTCACCAAACTAGGTAACTCGCCATCACCGTGCACTGTTAGAAGATTGAAGATAACTAACAGGATGCCCTAGAAGTAGGTTTCGTGCTAGTTGGCAAAAGTCAGCAAAGCGTATCAGCAACTTTTAAAGAAGTGATGTCCGCTCTGAAATTTAAAACCATGTCAACTAGCGCTGCAGTCAGAGACTCTGAACTATTTAGGGTCTCAGTGGGCTTTCTGTAGGGCTGTCATGGATATATTGATTGGTCAATAAGTAATGAGTAATGTCATGTGTTTATTTCTTGGTGTAGATCCTGACTAATTCCCATAAGTTTCACTTTTATACTAGTTCACATTAAATTAAATCAATCAATGATGACTTAAAAGACCCAATTAAAGTTTTAACAGTCACAAATCTATAGATTAAAGATTATGAGATAGCATCATCGAATCAACAACTTGTGAAGGAGGTGAAAAGCATTATTGGTTATGAATCAACTTCAGTTAGGGAACTACTGGAAATCGGGCAGTACTTGTCAGCTGTTTTGTTCTTGTTTGGGACTCTTCATCAGCATGCGCCCATAACTTTAACCAGCATCGAACGGAAACTCCCCGATGACACCGCCGGGAGGCCTCTGACTGGTCGGTTTCAACACAGAACTTTACACCGATGTGCATCAGTTCGAGTCTCCACACTTCACTCAGCACACAGAGCCAGAGAAAGTAAAGATAAACGCCAAATAGAGACAGCAAATCATAGATCTAATTGGGGACGTAACTGATTCGCTGCCAATAATTTTTACGTCCGTTTATTCGTAAACATAAAGGTGCGCGAACCAGGGCGTGATCGGAGTCTACACACGTGTTCAAAGGGGATCGGCAGTTTTCGACTGACCATCGCCAACGATAGCCTATCGCTATGTGGTCTATCTAAGTTCAACGTTGATTTGGTGATGGAAGTCGCCAGGTTACACAATGTCTGTCTTTGTGCCTTAAGTTAGTGCTGACTAGGAACAGATGATTATCTGAGCAGAACTGTAGAAGACGTTCATCGTTGTTGGTCGGTCGGCAGGGAACTCCATACGTGCCACCTGCATACTTACCAGTCTGCCACAACTTCCCTACTTGGGCATTGAAGTCGCCTGCTAAAACACTAGATCACAAATTAGCTAAAAAGTCAACCAGCTCGCCTTGCAACCTGAAGGTCCTGAGTAGGATCCTTGGTAGGATCTTATGTACCGTTGAAGAGTCCCAAACAAGCACAAAACAGCTTTGCACAGTAATCCCTAGATTACAGTGGTTTTATAGGTGAAGCTGGTTCGTGGTCAAACTTGAGATCAGTCAAGTACCTGTAAACTAGCTCTTGGAAATTTAGTTGAGTGCTGACTAGTGACTGACTACAGGGTCGGTGGCACAGCGGTTAGGACTCTCGCTGACCATACACATAGTCCGGGGTTCAATCCCCTGCCAACGGACACCTGATATCAATGGTGTCGGCCTGCAAAATTCGGGATACCGATATCACATGCTGAAAATTCCATACTTGTACCAAAAATGCGGTTTGGAATCAAGCTATTATAATCAAAGAATAAAAACAATAAGGTAACGTGAAGTGTTGTGAGAAGTTTGGTGTGAGGACAGAACCTTGACGATAACATTGGCTAGCGGTAACACACTATATATCACGCATTGTCAGAAGTCAGAATTGATGGGTCATTAGATTCAGTCCCAGTGGCTGGATGGTTAACAAGCTTGCCATGTAACCTGAACGTCTTGAGTTTGATGATCCCAAGTGGAGTCATGGGTGCTTTAAAAATCATTGGATATAATATCAAACTTGTGGATTAGATGAAAACTATGACACCGTATCATGTTTTTTACTGATTAATGAATTGCATATGCATATTAGACAACTGACTTACTTCTTGTAAAAGATGTATACGTTTAGCTAGAATGTAATCTACACGACCATAACGTGAAAAATCTTTCTCTGTATCTAATCCTTCTTCACCATGACCTAAACGTAGAAGATGACGTTCATCAACATCTAGTGCGATAATCTTTTCAAATAACTGATTCAATGCTTGATTTGAATGTGTTACAATAAGAATTCTGAAAGGCAGGAAATAAAACAATACATTAGAAAAAAGCAATAATGTGAATGATTAAGGACAACTGACATTCGTATCCACTCGAACATATAATCAGAATGATGAAAAACTTTGATGTGACGGAGTACTGCTAGTTTATGGGATTGTCTAGCTCGACTAGAATGCATCTACAGACACGGGAGTATGACCAGCTGATCACTTGACAGTATCCCCCACATTGCGATCGACGCAGAAGTCATACTGGGAATAACGACAACGACCGAGAGCAACAACCGCGACAACGTTTATTAGACTAAATATATGGCATATCATATTTACTAAGCTTCAGGAACTTAAACCAGAAATAAATGATAAAGATCTTATTGGTTGTATGACATAGCAATCCCTCAGAAAATTAAGCCATGAATAAACGAATGAAAAACTCTTCAACTACATTATCATATCAGTGGAGGTATAAATCATGACTTCACGGCTGACAAAGAAGCTTGTCCGCCCTGAAAAATAATCACTGTAACATAACCAAGTATCTAGGCAACTACTATGTGACAATTTGTGCCCTACTTATAGACCTTATCTGTGCTGCATGAGATGAAAGCAACATATGACTGGCTCAGAGTAATCAGCTTGACACACAGGGAATAGACCTAACCTTTAAAAGTGTTCAAAGCACTTATTGGCTTTCGAAATCTAATAATTGATTAAATTGGTTATTGCATGGAGGATTTAATCATGAGCTGACATCAGTTAGAGAACCACTGGAAAACCTGGGAGTACTGGACAGCCGTTTCGTCCTAGTTTGGGACTCCTCAGCAGTACTTGTAAATTGGTTATGTCTTTAGGAACCACTCCTTGAGAGCCTTTGAAGTCTGATCATGACACAAAGCACAATGGAGAAGCCTCAGGAGTTGCTTTCCCATGGTTTCCGGTGACCAAAACAAGTTCATAAGCCATTTGATGTTTTTGTTTGGGATTCTGCATCCCATGTACACCACAGGTTTGGAATCCGAGTTTTCCACCACCCCTAGGTGGATCAGAATGTCTACCAGTTCGGCTGTGAGCGCCAGACATTTGTATTCACTCGTTTTCTTTTGTGAGAAACACCATCGACACTTGAAGGCATTGAATAAGACTTACCTAGCAGAGGCTTTGTACGCGTGGCCACATGACAGCATTTCGAGAGGAATGCTCGAGTTTAGACACTGTCAGCTGTACCAGAGGGCTAGAGATGGGGGTCATTGGGACAATATGTGTAACTAATGACTTTGTACAAGGTTATATAATTATCTTTGTTACTCGAAACCGATGCCTACAGTCTCATCTTGTTTTACATCAAATGACCACTAATTCTAATACTGTCTAAAGTGAAAGGAAAAAAGCTAAGCAAACACAGTGAAACAACAACACATGTATACAAAAAGCAACAATAATAATAGTAATAATTACCTTTGATTAGGATAATTATGATACAAATTATGAATAATCTGTACAGCCACATCAGTTTTTCCAGTCCCAGGTGGACCAACTACTAAGGTAAGACCACATTGCATTCCAGATCGAATAGCCTCTACTTGTGCTGAAGTAAATGGTACTTTATTACCAGGCTTAGAACTGTTGGCGCCTAATGATAAATGACTGCTGGGTAGATGACCACCAGCTTGAGTAAGTAGATCCCATGGTGGATGAAGTGGGGGATCATAGGCTTCAACAGTTAAACACGGTTTCTCATAAGCATCATCATTTTTTAATTTATTACTTGAACTTGAGTGATCAGTTGACATTTTATCGTTTGAATGATGATTTTGTATTATCATGTCTGATGGAATCATTGCTTCAACTTTTGCTGTTGGATCATTTTCTAATTTTGGAAAAATAAGTCGATATGGTGGTCCTGGTGGATCTGTGGAATCATCTAAAGAAAGTAATAAAAGAGATTATACCGATTATGGGGAAAATTAGCGATCATAAAAAGCCTCTTTTGTCATTAGGATTTCTACGGATAACTTTGATTTGAAAGACTAATAGTAATGCAATCTGAGTCCTAGAAGGATTTCAGTCAGCAGTCTAATCGACTTACTGAATTCCAACATATAGAACTCAAAACAGAAGTATAGCAGTTCAAGTTGCCACTCTCCATTTAACACGCAAAGGTACAGAAAAGGGGGAGAAAGAGGTTCAGACAAACTTTAATAAACAGAAGTGTAAGATGAGAATACGTGACGGTTTATTTTTTTTTTATATTTTTTTTTTTGATTTACAGCTTGATTCCACACTGTATATATATATATATATATATATATATATATATATATATATATATATATATAAACACTGCGCCATGTAAGTGAGTACTATCTAGTTAGTATAATTTTGATATTAGATAAGTCTATTTGATATTAAAACACAATGATACAATGTATTGATAATAACCGGATGGCGTTTCGAGCACCACTTTATTTTTTTTTATTTTTGATTACAGCTTGATTCCACACCGTATTTTTGGTACAAGTATGGAATTTTTCAGCATGGATATCGGTAGTCCAAATTTTGCAGGCCAACCATAGATATCAGGTGTGCGTCCGCGTGGGCTCGAACCCCGGACCATGTGCATGGTCGACGAGAGTCCTAACCACTGCGCCACCGACGCTCAATAATCATATCAGTGTATTCATATGACTTGCTAGTTTACTTCTTAGGGAGTAAGGCTCTATTATCCTCTTGCCCAAACATCCCATAGAAAATCAGTTAGCTCCTTCCTCCATTATGACTGTGACACATGGCCAATGAAAGTGGAAGACATGAAAAGACTAGCTGGCCTTGATCACAGATGTCTGCGTTCTATCTACCATGTTTGGTAGTATAGTAGGGTGAGTAATATTTAGCTTGGGCTTCGCATGCTAGGTAAGGAGGGAGAGTTAATCGTTAAGGTTGTAAAGCTATTGGGATGTCCAGGATATATGTTACGCATTCCGAGCCATCGCCTGCTTCGACGGGAAATGCTATGTGACTGACGTAGGATTAGGTTAGAAAAGAGTGAGTGGTGGTCAAACCAAAAAATGGCATCAGTCAATAAAATCTTTAACAGTTAGTTTGAGCTACCCACGTGAGGTGTTGACTGCTGCCTGTTTGGGGACCTCAGTACACTAAGAACTAATGACTAGAAACAATTGGTGATATGGCTAGTAATCATTTTCAATGGCAAAGATGCATTGATTCTTTGTGATCTGCAATATTCCCTAAACCCTATTGTTTTTCCATGTTAGTTAGTATTCCGTCTCAATCACATTTCTGCCTATTATAGCTCCTGTGAATTATTGAAAACATTTATTTCCCGATATGAATTTAAAACAAGAGACAAATGTTATTAAGAAAGCAGGATTTAATGAATGCATCAACTTCTGAGTGGGACTCTTCAATTGGATACTCTACATACAGTAATATATATATATATATATATATATATATATATATTTATAAAGTATTCGAAGGAAATAAAAGTCAATAACAACCATCCAAACTATTTCAAAGAAGGCTATGTGTATCAGTCTGCCATTTAAATGAGATGATGTACAAGAAGTAGTGAAACGAAGACTTGGGAAGGTTATTAGGCGAGCTTATTATGCGTCCAAGCTTGTCTTCTTTAATTCCAACAAGCAAGTGCTTCAACAATCTGAGAAATACCGGTCATCAGTCTTCGATACTTCAATGCTTGTGGAAACAAATACTTAGGTCGTAGGGAAAGGCGACTGTTTACTCGTCGCATAACGATACACCACTAATCCAAGTGATTGAAAAAAATCTTAAGTCAATGTATCAAACATGATATTGACGCCATGTCAAGTCATTCAGTGTTGTCAGCAGACAAACAAACAGAAAGAGGCTTTGCATTTGGGGGAGGCTTGTGCAGTTAGAGTTTATGGACCCGATCTCTATGTACAGAAAGGAATGGAGATGGTTTTGAATCTGCCATGGTAATATTTTTGAATAACTAACTGTTATTATTATTTTATTAATTTATTCTGTCCTTTATTACTCTTGATCCATTTAAAACTATCTTTTATCAGTAGCATAATCTGAACTCGTTTCATTATCATTCAGTTTGTGATTCCTGACATTTTCAAGTTCTTTCTCTCATAACTAGCAGTTTATTGCAGTGATGTAAATGAACCTTACCTATCTGAATACGACCTATAAAAGATTTGCACCAGTCGTTTTGTATTATTGACTCAATGTAGTACATATACTTATCACTCATATACCTCTCAATGTGTTCCTAATAGGAATATATGTATCTCTGTATGTAGAGTATTCAGCTGAACAGTTCTACCAAAATTTATTATTATTATTTTATTATAGCTTGACTCCACACAGTATTTTTGATACAAGTGTGAAATTTTCAGCATATGATATCGGTAGCCCAAATTTTGCAGGCCGACCATTGTGTGCGTCGGCCAGAGATCGAACCCCGGACCATGTGCATGATCAGCCAGCGTCCTAACCACTGTGCCACCGACTTACATTTATCATTGGTTAAATTAATATTATTATTGTTATAACTTAATAATATAATACAGTAATCTGTAAATTGGATTTTACGCATCACGTATTTGGTTACATAAATTGAATAATTGATTAGGAGTATCGGTTTCGAATTTCCAAAAAGAAGTCTACAGATGCCTTGTTTAAAAAGCTGTACATCATAAACCAAGTGAACACTTCTTTGCTTAACTTATTTCTTCCTTTTGAATGTCCACACGGAAATTCGCCGACTATCGAGATTTGCAGGCCCCTAGTTCATTGCCAGCTGCTCAGCAGTCCGCTCAGTCATCCTATATGGCTGTGAGACCTGACATTGAGAGTGGGGGACATGAAAAGGGTGGCTAGCTATCTTTGATCATAGGTGCCTGCGTTCTATCTCCCGTGTGAAGTGGTATAATAGAGTGAGCAATATTGAGGTTAAGCATCGGTCGAGTGATTGGTAAGGAGGGGAAATCAATCGACGAGGCTATGAAATTACATCGACTGAGATGGTTAGGACATGTGTTACGTATGCCTAATCATCGCCTTCCTCGACGGGAAATGTTAGCTGACATAGGGCCAGGCCGGAAAAGAGCTAGCACATGGTGGTCAAACCAAAACATGGCCTCACCAGTCAATGAAATCCACAACAGTTAGTTTAAGCTAGCCACGTAGGAAGATGTAGACTTCCGGTTGGGGTCTTCGGGACGGTAAAAAGCAATGAAAGCTGGAAACAATTGGTGAAATGGCTCAAAATCGTTTTCAATGCCTGTTGAAGATGCATCAACTCCTTGTGACTTATGATTTCCAATGAAACTGTTTTGTTTTTAGTTATTACTATTCCTTTGTCTCACACCTGTTTACTCTCCCCAATATGCATTTCTTCTACTTCCTTTTCTTGATTTGTGTGCTACATGGAATGTGGCGACTTGAACTGCTGCACATCGGTGTAAAGTTCTATGTCGAAAACAGACAGCCAGCCAGTTGCAACCTCGATTTTCATTTCAAGATCAAACCATCAACCGTTAAATCGACAAAAGTTTACTGGACTAAGAATATTTCAGACAGTCTCACCATTCATAAATATTCATTAACAGATTTTGGCTAAAGAAGCTCCACAACGATGATGTACAACGCATGATTGTGTTTAGTTATTCAAATTTTCAAGTATTTGTTTTGTAGGGATTTTGTTTGATTGGTTGGAGGATTTCATCATAAGCTGACATGAGTTGCAGAACTATTGGGAAACTTTCAGACAGTGCTGGACGGCTGCTTCGTCCTTATTTGGACTTTTCATCAGTACGCATCTACTTCCAGGACCTTCTGGTTACAAGGTGAGCTGGTACACCATTAAGCAACTGAGACCCGATCCAATGGCCCATAATTTTTTTAATTTTCTTAAAAATTTATGAGAAACAATCAAAACTAAAACAAAAAGGCAAAGCAGAAAAACTTACCAATCATCATAGAACTTTCATTTCCACCGTTGGATGATTTCCATTTACGACTTTGTCGTTTATCCTCAAATTCACATTATACTGTGATAGTGAATTTCTCAAGTGCTCTGGTGATAAAAATGTATCAAACCAATTTTGTTTCGGTTCATAAACATCTGGACGATGTGTGTAGTGAGCTGCAGCTGGATCTAGATAACCCATCAACAAATCTAACAGCCATTCAGGGACAACAGATTTTATATTCATAAGATCCCTGTTTTAATAAACAGTTAAATAAAAAAAATAAGAAGTATGAATATAAGCATCGATGGTTTTCATTGAAATACCAAAGTAGTTTCTTGGTGATAACATCAGCAAAAAAAGTTCATTTCGAAAATCTATATACAAAACTGAAGGCTTGATACCTCCATCAGCTGAAGCAGTTGAAAGTTTTAAATCAACTCTCCTCGACTGTTGTTATAAAGAATATGAATGACAAATGGAAATTACATAGCTTATTAACCAAAGACAATAGGGAGGCCCTAAATAAGGTGTGAAAGAATGAGAGTATAATAATTAATGAGCCTTAAAAAAAGCTCTGGCGTAGTAATCATGAATTGAGACAGAATATACCTAGATAAGATGAATGAAATACTACTCAGTGATCATTGAAAATTTTATCTTCCATTAATCCGATCAAAAAAGTTGTGAAACAACTAACTAAGTCACCGAAAAAGGCTTCAACAACAAGGTACCATTACAAAAGGTTTATATGGATCACTTAGGCCTACAGGTATGGGCTACCAAAAGTGCATAAAAATGGTTCGCTACTTCGACAAGTGTTGGACAAGTATAATTCTCCGTATTGCACAACAGTAATATATTTGGTGAAGCTCCTGAAACCTCTACATAACGAGTTGGCAAAACATGGTGTAAAAGATAGTTTTGAATTTGTTGAAAAAATAAGAGATCTTAATGTAAATGACAACTTTATCATATCTTTGTTCACCAATGTACCGTCGATAGAGACAGTGGATTTTATGTCATGAGATTACTAAGGGGAACACAGAAATAGGCATATCTGTATCCTCCATGAAGGAACTACTTTGGAGATGCCCACTGAATATTCGTTTCTTAGTCAATAAGGAATACTATAGACAAACTGAGGGTGTAGCTATGGGTTTCCCATTAGGCCCAATCCTCGCTAAGTTGGAGAATAGACCACTGAAAGAAGTAATTAATGAGTTGGAATGCTACTGTCCATATGTGGATGATACATTTCTGGTTATGAAACACGAGAATGAAGCGATGAACATTTCTGACAAGTCCATTGATGCGTAAACAGCAACAGAAAGCAATGGCAGTATCTCATTCCTAGACGTCTTCATGGCAACGAAAGATGGCACACTAAGAAAGTGTGTATAGGAAACCTACAACAACGGGTCAGTACACTTATTTTTTGGTTTCAGGATTCATCATGAGCTGACATTAGTTAGAGAACCATTGGAAAACCTGGGAGTACTGGACAGCTGTTTCGTCCTAGTTTGGGACTCTTCAGCAGTACGCACCCACCGGGATTCAAACCCAGGCCCTTTTGGTTACAAGGCGAGCTAGCTCGTATACCATTAAGCCACTGGGACCCGATCCAATGGTCCTTGAATTCTAATTTTTTATTTTATTTTTTGAGTTTTGAACCTTTGAAGTAGAAACGTAACTTGGTGAATTGTCTGGTTTATACAGCTAGGACAATCTGTCCAAACAACTTCAATGAAGAGCTCAAGAACATCAGAGAATTACTTAGTAAAAAATGGTTATCGAGATAAGTTCATTGAGAAAAATTTGAATTTGGCACCAAGGAGAGTCGGTATAGCAACAGCTCCGAAAAAACCATTGTTCATAAAACCGCAGTTCCTCGGTGATAACATCAGAGAAACAGTAACACAGAGAGTGAAGAATGCAGTTAAAAGAGCTTTCAATGCGGCAGAGATACGTTGTCGCTTCACTACCACCACTATTTTGTGCTCGAGAAATAAGGACTAACTATCTAATTTTGCCTCTTCTATGTGTATCTACCAGTTTGACTGCAACTACGCATGTTCATCATTGTATTTCCGAACATCATCCAGCATGGTTAAGCAAGGAACAAATAAGATCTATTCGTAGCTCTAATTCAGCACACCTTATAGACAGCGAGCGAAAAATTGATGTTAATACATTTAAATTTATTTATTGCATTCTTACAAATCTTAATTTTGCTTTACGAGTTCGTCTTCTACAAACAGCTGAAGCCACCAGAATCCACCTGAAGACACCAAAGCTGTGGGTTCAGAAGAAATTCATTCAGCCACTTCCTTTACCTTAGCCATTATTTCCATATTAGTTTGTTTATTAAATGCATCACACAGTGAAACAGCAATATTTACTGAATTATTACATGAATGTAAAAAACTGAAAATCCCTCCCCCTCCTAACTATTTCATTATTCCGACTAATTCATCTTTAACTGCCTATTACGTAATAAATTTGAACACTCATTTATTTCTTAATCACTCTATTTCTTCGAGATTAAGCATTATGTAATACACTTGTTTATTTTTTTTCAATTATTTCTACCCTTTAATTGAGTGAATTAATTTTCTTCGTTAATAATCACCCCCTTGACACGCTGATACTGACTAATTACTGGTAAAAACATATCGCCACTTGATTGGTAAAATGTATTGTATTAAAAATGCTATATATATTAGAGTAGAGCTCTTCGCTCAATCCTATTTCGCCTTCTAAATGTCTAAATGGGGGATATTTTAGACTGAAAGCAGAAAAAAACACAACACATAATTTAAATCATCTACAGTATTGAGATATCAAACTGTTAGTCAAAATGTGACTGTATCTTATAATATACCCTACAGCTATTAGATGAGGAAGAAGCAATTTGTTTTGTTCTCCTCTACAACTGTGAGACACGACCATTGAAACCGTAAGATGTGGAAAGGCTAGTTGTTTTTGACCACCACTTTTCCGTGTTGAGTAATGATATAATATGGTGAGTAATATTCAGGTTTGACGTTAAGTATTAGGTAAGGAAGAAAAGTCAAGCCAGGAGAGACATTTAAGTGATCCATCACAACAGGTCCTTGAGTGGAGCCCGAATGGGAAGCAACAGGTCGGGAATAAGTTGGAGGGTGACATAGAGTAGATCACTTAAGAAATAAAAGCTTGTGGGCGACAGTCATGGGGCCAGTTAAGAGTGATAGTAGAAAACTAAGTGCAAAGGAAATATGTTCGTGGAGCTCTATTTTCTATTCGGAACTCAGGGAGTCAATTATCATAACAGATGAATGCGTATGTCAACAAATCTACCATCAAACTGAAGACACATACTTCAGTAGATAATTTGTCAAAAACACACTAACCTTATCGTTTCTAGTACAGCTTTAAAATTATTCTCCTTTGGTTTACGTCTAATTAAAACATTGAATGTATCGTATAAATCTTCAGGTGAAGCCTGATCAGCGTCATCTGCTTGAGCTTGTAGCGCTTTAATCTCTTCAGGTGTACGTCCTTCACGTTTAGCACGAATCACTTTAGATCGTATCACTTCACCACGCATTTGTTCAGCTTTTAATCGATCTAAATCAACTTGATATTGGACAGGATCTAAGCGTACACGCCAGGTAGGCAGAGTTTCGACTAGACTTGGTTTTTCACCTAAAAGTGAAGGATATAAAAGAGACATAGAACAAAATTATGTTAGATTGGTATAGTTAGGATTTTTCATAATGGAAAATACAACATAACTTGAATCAGTGGTCAGAAACAGTATTTTATAGCACAATTATTTAATAATGTGTTAACAATGTGAATATTTCTTTATTGAAACGGATAAGTAAGAAGAGACCTAGACATGTGTATTGTAGAAATTTTAACTGGAATGAAGATAGACTCCATTAGTCTAGATTTAATTATAATCTAAATTATCAGCTCGATGCTAATTTATTTTCTTTACGATACAGCGGGTTATCAGCTATACCTGATGTGCATAGACTTGTGATATCAGACGGTAGAGTGGATTATGAACTCTAGACCCACTGGTTCAAACTAGATGGCTTCAACAAATCAGTCTGTGCCCAATTAAAACAGACAGATCAATGAGAAAAAATTATTTTGTTACAATTTTGATCATGGAATGATATCACAGTTAGAGAAACATTGAAAACCCGGGAGTATTGGACAGCTGTTTCGTCTCAGTTTGTGACTCATCGGCAACACGCACCCACCCTCTTGAAAATTAATCTGATGACCGCTGCAGAACGAAGTTGCCTGGAGGGAGTTTTAGTGAAAAGTCCTGACCACTGAGGTCAATCCGGCCGGCAGTGAGGATAAATACTCGCCGATGACATTTGCTGCTGGTCGCGTTAAAATAATGAATTGGTAAAAGTTAGAGTTCATAGGCCATTCAGCCGAGCCCCAGTGACTGAATAGTCTATGACCTTGGCTTGTAACCACAAGACCCTGGTTTCGATTCCCGGAGGTGAGTGAGTACTGCTGAAGAATCCCGAACTAGGATGGAACATTTGTCAAGTACTCCCTGGTTTTCAATGGTTCTTCTACTGATATCAATTCATGGTCAAACTTGAAACAATTCAAATCCCTACGAACCGACTCTTGAAAATTATTTTGTCCCTTGAAGTTGACATAAATTTGTGAACGGTTATAGAAGGTAAAAATAACAACACCACTACTACTGTTCATGAGAATAACAGCAGTAGCATACTATGAACCAAGAAAATTACAAAGGAAGTACAGATAATAAGATACGCATGATTGATGGTAAGTTACAGTAGCTCCAAAATGTTGTTTTATGACAGAAATAAGCAGACAGTCATAATATCCCACTTAACAATAATAACCGAAAGTATGCTTAAGCCTTAAAGTCAACGTCTATCGAGTTGACTTGAAGCAGTGCGATTTGACAAGATATTTAATAGTCTACTCAACATAACATTTCACTAATCCTCTGTCAGCAAAATAGTTAGAATAAAGTGGAGGTGCGGTTTATAAGACTAGGCGCTCAACTTTCAAACACTGAGTCACGGATCCAAACTCTTTTCCACCTACTGAGTTTCATATAGCCGGATGGCGTTACAAACTCTCACATAATACGTAAGACTCATCGGCATCTGTTTCTGTTGTTTGTCGATAATGGAAAAAGTGATACCTTCTTGAAGAACACTCGACAGGTAATCACTGTTAAGAAAAAGTCCAAAGAGGCAGTAACCAAAGAGTTAAAAATTTCTTATGACAAATGCCACTGAGGACGGCAAATGCAACCACATAAAAAATAAACCAAACAATTAGAAACAATTACCTACCTTTCAATGGCAAAAAACCGAGACGTTCTTCATCTGATACTAATTTGCCTTCTTTATCCACTTGACCTTCAATTTCACAACCACGAACATAATGCAAACCAACTTGTGGAGCAAATGGTTCATTCACATTAAATCTATATAGGTGAGGTAATCAAAGAAAAAGTGTCAGATATGATATGAGTAGTTAAAAAAATATGTCAAAAATCAAAAGATGTATAAGCCAACAATATTGTTCTAGTGATGCTGTTAGGTTTAAATTAGCTAGAAATGGAAAGCATGTTTCGGCTTATTCGGCACTCATCAGAGAAGATACTGTATGATGACGAGACAGTGCCACTGATTGGGTTTCAACATAGGATTTTGCACAGAAGTGCAGCAGTTCGAAAGTTGCTACATTCCATGTACCAGACAAAGACAAAGAAGAGAGAGAACAAAGAGATTTAGAAGAACTATAATTAGCAGAAATGTGAGGGAGAAAGAATAACATGGAATACATGAAGGTTTACCGAGTGTGGAAGATTAAGAAGAGTATATCTATTTGCGCCACTGAGAACAATTTTACGTTGGCCAACATTGCCAGTCGAGATAGGCGATTGCTTGTTATGAGTAATATGTGTCCTAGCTATCTCAGTCAATGCATCTTCACAATCGAATCGACTGGGTTTCCGTCTCTAACTAACAATACGCCTAAATACAATATTACTCATCATATTATACCACTTAACATGGGAGATAGAACGCAAACATATGTAATCAAATACAGTTGGTCACTTCAAATCTTCCACTTTCAATAGCCATGTCTCACGGCGTTAAAGGAGGACAGAACGAACTGCTGCGCCGCCAGACATCACATCGACGCCAGAGATGACGTATTTTGGCAAATGCTACATGAGCCATCTGTATTTGTGCTGGGATTTCGTCAGCAACCAGTCTTTTTAGGGCTGACGCAACTTCCCAAATAGGTGAAATAGTCAACATGTTCTACCACTTCATCATCTTTCAGCTAGGATTCGGGCAGTCTGGTCCTGCAGCATCACCTTACGCTTAACAGTCGTTAAAGTCAGTGAGAGATAACTCCATTGATGACATACAGAAATGAGTAAAATGTAAATCCCTGACTGACACCACTGGTTGTCATTCCTTCAGATTACGACTCTCCATATGCTTTTGCCTAGCTGCGTGAGTTCGAGTAGTGTCTTGAATAGTTAGATAGTGTCAGCACTGGTCTTGGCGGGAGGAATTATGTATTAGCACAAATAACAATGAATACTAATATTAGTTCAGTACCAATATCAAGTTTGTACAAACGAGATACGTTGATATTCAGTTTTTTTTCCTTTCTCTACATGCCATTTGCATTCTTTGAGTTGTGGTTGAAATATAGAGCCATCAAGTTTCAGTAGCGTTGATATTATTTGTCTTAAGGGGATGCGGTTTTCTCGTCTAACCACCCAACCCCCCCTCTTTACCTGGCTTACTACCGACTATGAAAGGTTTGGTTTAGGGGAGCATCCGATAGGAATCGATCTCGAACTAGGTGGGTGGTTGAAAGGCATTGTACCACTAAACAATCAATGCACACTATGTATTTTATATTTCATTTCAATAGTCCTCGTTTCTTCCTCCACAAGCTAAACAAGTTGGGGAAAAGCACTTATTACGTCTCGATAAACACTAAAACATACCATATACTATTACAAGTACTACTACAACAACTGCTACTACTGTGAAGAGATAAAATCAACGGGAAGAGAATGATGAGACAGGTAACCTTAGAAAGGTATTCTATATTCTCAGATCAGTTATATCTCTCCTATTGAAGCCAGCTTGAGATGACTCAAACCAAATGAGAGTTGGTGACAGTATGCTTTACTAACACCAGGATCTAATGATCGAACAGTGAGTTGAAGGTGTAGAAGAAGATTTTAGCACTCAACTGATTTCATTAGGTTTCACAAAACAGATGTAGCAAGAAAAACATCCAGTGTCATACACAGATGCTCTTATTCAGAATTCCCAAAAAGCAGCTTTTTATGTCTTAAATGAAGGAAAGCCTCTGTATGACTTAGTTCATAGATCAGAATGATTGTATCACTAAACATGAGAAACAAGTCCATTAAACATATTTTTATTTAACACAAGAAAGAGAAACGTACTTCCATCCTTTTGGTTGAGTTGGCCTTATTGTAACCAAGAAAACTGGATCATGTCGTCGTAGACCAAGCCATTCTTTACGAATATCTGGACGAAGACCAGCAAGCGCTACACGAACATCAGCACGTACACGTGCTGGATGCTTTGAACCTAGGTCGGGTTTAGCAACTTCAACAATATTGAATGCTTGTATTGGTAATGCCATTCTTGACCAACCATCAAATACTGCTTGACCGAATTCACCTCGCCAGGCTTTCAGGCGGACAATAGCATCTTCAATATCCTGTGAACAGAAAATTTTGCAGCACATGTGATTACATTAAAATAAGTCTCAAAATTCGTCTTATGGTTTGATAAATTGCTGATAAAATCGTAAAACGTTCATCATAAAAGACAGATATCATCGGAAATAATGAAATAATACAGTCAAATGCCTTCTGTTTCAGAGGTTGCCAGTAATAGAAAACGTCATCTGTTTATTACAATCATACTCTTGAGTTCCGAGTGAAACATAGGACTTCAGCAGCACATCGTCTTTTTAGCTGGCTCAATGATTGCCCATAAGCCTTCATCTCTCCCTTACATCGTCTCGTCCATGTAACTCTCAGAAGTCCAACACATCGCTTCCCATATGGGTTCCACTCAGAGATTTGGTGCATGATGTTATTCAACAGTCTCCTTATTGTGTCCAATCTGAAGGACACCCTTCACTGCGACCATCAGGGCAAAGTTAGAGACATTACACAGCATCACCGAGAGGAACTGGGTGAAGTAATACTGGAACTGCGTGAAAGTTATATCGAAGGAAACCTGTGTAGCCATCCGAGGAAGGAAAAAGCGGTAAGACAAGGAATGACTCTCTACGGATACGTCGAAGCTAATAAAAAGAGGAGGGTGGCAGTTTAAGAACTGAAAGTCGAGAGCTTAAGTCAATAAGTTACATATTCACTGAGACAGAAAATGAGGTTCTATCTCTCCTTCCACATAGCTATAGGCATTTATGATGTTGTGTCTATCAAACTTTCTTAATTTGTCTGCATTCACTTCAAGGATGCCACATAATGTCTCCTACTTTCACGAGAAACATGATCCGGATCTTCAAAACTAACGCCAAGTCAGTCAGTGTTTCTATGTGGTTCAGAGACTTGGTGCATCACGAGAAGCGTTTCCAACAGGCTGCTTCGAACTTCCATCAACAGCTGTCTTCATTCCATACTGAAGATCAGATTGCCACAGAGGATAAGAAACAAGGAATTTCGGCAAACGAACCAACTGAGTTTTATTTATTTATTTATTTAAACGCATAAAAAACTTGGTACATTATGGCATCAAGAAGGATGCGCCACACAATAATAATAAAACAACACAGATCAAAAAAAAGAAAGAAGAGAAATAATATATATATAAGTAGAGAACGGATAAAGAACTTCATCTAGAAGGAAGACAGTCATGCTTAACAAGTTCAAACAGTGTTCGTTAACTATCATCGGGAAGGGAAGAAAGAAGGAAATCGCAACACATTCGCCACTGATTACGATTCTTGGCCATATCCGATAACGTTTCGAGCCATCGATTTGAGCTATCTCTCGGACCCCAACCAGGGAGTCGTGACACACCAACCGATGCTAATCTAGCACAAAAATCCTTCATCCCACGACGCCACGTCATGGACTGACCACCTCTCCGCCTTTTCCATCCCGTCCCAGGGCTAGCGAACAGAGACCTGTACGGAAGCCTCTGGGGTGACATTCGGAGCCTATGTCCAAGCCACCGGAGCCTGTGTTTCCAGATGACGACATTCAATGAATAGTAATCTCCACTTTGTTCAAACACACGCCGCCGAACCTCAGAATTACTCACGCGATGATGCCATCGAACACAAGCAATCCTGCGGAGACAGCGGTTATCGAACACGCAGAGTCGCCGCACATCCTCAGCTCGGAGAGGCCAGGTTTCACAGGCGTAGAGCAGGGCAGCCCACACCGAAGCATTGTATACCTGATGTTTGACAGCCAGGCTAACGTCGCGACGGCGCCAGAGGTAGCTCAATTTGATGTATACCACCCTAGCCTTCATTATACGGTTGGAAATCTCATCCGTCACCCCTCCGCCAGCACTCACACAACTACCCAGGTACACAAACTTATCAACAACTTCAAGCGGTTCACTCACAAGAGTGAGTGCAGGTACAGGCTCCTGCCAATCTTGTAATAGTACTTTGCACTTAGACGGCGCAAAGCACATACCATACTTACAGACACTGATCGCCAACTGATTAAGTGCGATTTGGGTAGCCTGCATGCTATCTCACAGTAAGACGATATCGTCTGCATACTCGAGGTCGAAAAGTCTATCTCCAGGTAGCAGATCTACACCACCTTCACGCACATCCTTCAGAGCTGACTCCAGAATGCCACCGATGGCAAAGTTAAGGAGAAATGGAGAGATTGGGCGACCCTGTCTAACCCCACTGTTGGTTGGGAACAGTGATGATAGTTGGTTGTATGCTTTTACTCTACCTGAGGTGTTTCTGTATAGGGCTTTCAAGATGTTAACAAATTTATCAGGTACACCTCTCTCTAACAGACAGTTCTAGAGGACAGTTCTGTCCAACGAATCGAAGGCAGCCCTAATATCAAGAAACACAACGAACGTTGGCCTGCAATACGTGTGGCAGTGTTCCAACAACTGACGAAGGGTGAACACATGATCAATGCATCCACGACCTGAACGAAACCCAGCCTGCTCTTCGCGAATCAACTCTTCACGTATTTTGCACAGCCTGCGAAGCAAGACGGCAGCCAATATTTTAGATGCGACTGGTAACAGACTGATACCCCTACGATTGTCACACGAATTACTTCGATCCTTTTTAAAGATAGGGACGATAATGGCTTCGTTCCACATTGATGGTACACTCTCTGTCTCCCAAACCTTCCCGAACAACCCAGTTAGAGCCATTGTGAGAGTCTCGCCACCATCTTTAAAAAGAACCGGGGGTAAATTGTCTGGGCCGGGCACCTTATGGCTTTTCAATACTTGGAGTTCCTTACGGACCTCTACTTCGGTGGGTGGCTCGGTACTAACCGACCAAGGAGCACTGGGGCTAGTGATAGTAGACACTGAAGCTGGTGGCCAGCTAAACTGCTTCCCGAAGTGCTCTGCCCAGCGTTCCAGGCGTCTTTTCAAGCTGGTAATTGGCGTGCCATCTGCCTCACAAACCGTCTCACTGACACCTTGTTTCTTGCCGCCGGTGGCTCGGATGAGTTGGAACAGCTTCCGACTGTTGCCAGATGCAGCAGCTGACTCCATCTCACACGCACGTTCTGACCACCAGGCTTCGCGGTCCTTAAGTAAATACTGTCTAATCTTTCGCGTGAGTGCCTTTCGCACATTGTTGTATTCGCTGCCAGCCGGAATGGACCGGCGTTCATCCATGAATTGCAAGGAACTCGCAGCAACCCAGTGGTACGTATCGCCTAATAAATATAAAGAAGTAAATGGATATGGATTGGGCAGATAATTGAGTGACATCACACCCTGGGCCCTTGAGTGGAACCCGAATGGGAAAAAAACGAGTTGGGCTTCTGAGGGTGACATGAGGGCAGCATATGAGGAAGAGATGAAAGCTTATGGGCAAACGTGGGGCCAACTAAAAAGACTGCAGAGAACAGAGTGAAGTGGGGAAGTACTACTGAAGCCCTATGTTCCACTAGGAACCCAAGGGAATAATTATGATTATAGCATTTAACCGTATAACAAAATCCATGACTAAATTGGCCATAGTCACACCACACTATTATCCTTTCCGTAGTACAAGAAACTCACTGACATACGGAAAAACTTGTGTGCACACGTTTGAAAACTTGTAATTTTTGACCAAAAACTGATATAAACATACAAATTACAACTAATAATAACTGTCAACTAACCTGCCGAATTTCATACGTTGACTCTAAACGAAACAAGTTGAAATTTCTCAGTAAGTAATCTTGTAAGGTTAGGAATTGTAAACCCAACTTTGGTAGTGCTAAACAATTTTCACCAGAATAATACTCTGTTGGGACATGATTCTCATCCCAGATTAATTCTTCTGTAGGATACAATGATAAACTGTTAATATACTCCAATTCTGATTGACGACGAGCAAAATGATGAATTAAAATCTAGGGAATACAGACAGAGGTAGAAAGAAAAGTAAGTAAATGAAATCTTCCATAAGAGTATATGAAATATTTTGAATTATTTAGAGTAACATTTAGTCAATCAATTGAGATGGCTAGAACACGTGTTGAGCATTTCAAGCCATCATCTTCCTTCGATGAGTAATGTAAGCTGACAGAGGATTAAGTTGGAAAAGTGTAAAGGGGTGTGAAGGGTTAAACCAAAACCTGACGTTAGTTCATGAAGGCTTTGACAATTGGTTCGAGCCGTGTAAAGAGGTGAAGGCTACATGGTCGATGTTCTTGGGGTGATAAAGACCAATGGCTGGAGATTATTGGTGATATAGTTCAAAATCTTTCTCATTGGCGCAGGTGCAATTACTTTCAATGATCTCTCATATCCACTGAACTGACATGTTCTATCCACAGTACCATTCTCCCTCCTTCACATTTCTGGGTAGTATATCCTTTCTGCATCTCCTTTTCTCTTTCTCTTATGTACCTTTTTTGCTACATGAAGTATGGCAACCTGAACTGCTACACTTCTGTGAAAAGCTCCATATTGAAACAGTTTAGTCAATCGCCTTTTGCATGAATCATTTGAACTGTGTATTTCAATTTCTCTAGATTAACTACTACAAACTGGGGTGTTTTACTGAATTTAAGTTGCTGTTTTCGTCGACAGATTCTTTACAATTTTCTGACGGTTGACCATATATAACACACGTCTTCTTTTGAATGGGTAATCCTATTCCCATACACCAATTAAACGGCTAATCTTTTCTTCTACCATCCAATTTAAGGAAGATAGCAGAGGGGGAATCACATGTATCCATAGTGAACCGATCAGCTTCCTCAGTGCAGAAAGTAGTTTAATAGTTGGGAAATTAATACTATTCATATAATAAATATACGTCTTATCAAAAGTAAACAGTCAATAGCACCCCAGTGATCTCTGACCTCGAACAGTGAATTACATGATACCGTTAGCAATAGCTCTGAAGCTATTTAAGATGCATTACACCAATCATACTTCAACTGAATGTGTGAGGATTGATCACCCACGGTAAAAATAAGTGGGATGAGACTCCAGCTCCAGACTGGACAGTTGGTAAGTCGAGTGCTCAAGTCGATAAGGAGTAATCACAATATTACACTAATAGTAGTTAAGCAACAACAGAAGACAACGGCCAGGTAACAAATGATTTACTAAGGAAATCAACACATATTTATATATTTTCATGTACATTATTATAGATTATTGTTAGCGGACAAACACAATCTTCTGATTGGTTGTTTCTCACTGAAAGTTAATCTTTCATCTTTTTGTGGCCCTTTCTCGAATGTCAGATCATCTATCTGCTAATTGTATCCGCCTATGCGGTCTGCTGTGATTGGTTATTGAGTCAGTCTTTGTTCTTCTTCTTTTCTTTACGTAAACACTGACGTAAATTGCTGTTCACCAATTTGGTTAGCAGACAGCTTTCACCACAATTCCAATTCACTCCTTAAGATGTTAGCATGTATTTAGAGCTTGGATATTGTAGTATCACGTAATTCAATGTCAGTTCTGTGATTAGGTACACCATATAATGAGATATTATTTGCTGCATGACGTCACAACCACAATTTTCTCTTCATTTCATCGTACCGAACATTTGATACACCCTAGGGATATTGTCATATAACTGAGTGAGTATAATCTTTGGCAGATAAACCCAATTCGCTGCTTTTATTTATAAGGAAGGAAGTATTCCCATAGAAAATAGATGTGCGTCGGTGGCACAGTGGTTAGGACTCTCACCGACCATGCACATGGTCCGAGGTTCGATTCCCTGCCGACGCACACCTGATACCTATGGTCGGCCTGCAAATTTGGGCTACCGATATCCATGCTGAAAATTCCATACTTGTAACAAAAATACAGTGTGGAATCAAGCTGTAATCAAAAAATAAAAATAAAACGGGGAATTCAGGTATTTTAGGATTATCATAGAATTTGTGATTCAGAAGTGTTCAGTTATGGAGATTGGAAAATCCTGATTCTAAACTGGTGATTTCCATTAGCTTCAGAATTAAAAAGGAAAATGAAGCTGCTAGCATTAATCGATTGCTTTTCAGGTTATACTTCAACTCAGAAGACTAACAAATAGTGCCTTGTTTCGACGCATGCATAGTAACTCAGACTATACATAAAGCACGAAATGACAATTCACAAAATATGTTGACTATAAACAAGCCTTTCTTTAAATGATTTGATAAACCATGCAATATGTTTGACTACCTACCAATTTCCTTTAATATTTGTACAAATTCTGAAAGGGTAATTTTTAAAAAAAGCCCACTAACCTCTATCAACTTACCCGAATTATCATATCTTTATCCATATGCCTAGACTCCAGTTTATCTCTTAAACGTTCTAGGTTTAATTGATTTGTTTCATTGGCGTCATTATCTAGACGAGGTCGTTTTCCAGGCCTTTGTTGTTCATCATTATCATTGTTATTATTGTCATCCTCTTGTGATGTCTTCTCGACATCTTCTTCATTAGTTTCTTTCTTCAATTCAACTAAACCAAAACACGATGCCATATGATAGAGCTGGTCTCTGTTCAAAACAGACAGATGTTTACGCAACAGTTGAGCAGTTTCAATACCAGCAGGATGTGAAACAGCGAACGGAAGAAGTTTATCTTTATGGAATCCAAAAGCTTTCAATTGAAGATCACTCAGTTTTGCACAATGTCTGTAAAAAATAATAATAAATGACAAAAATAGCCATAGCAGTTAGAATATTTTTGCGCTATTCACTCCATCTAAGATCGGTAAGAATGCAGCATAAATGATGGTTCAGTGGTAAAATTCTCGCCAACCACACATGTCATCTGGCTTCGTTTCTTGGCTAAAACACTCTTGAACCCCCTTAGCCGGTATTTGTCCCGGAAACAACGGAAGGTTAGGCGAAGGTAGGCAAACAACCCTACCCTGTAAAATAAAAAAACCACTGCTGAGATTACACAGATCATGATTGATGCCCCAAGTTCCAGTCAGAAAACAGAGGAATGGAAAGAAATAAACACGATCTGTCCAATATTTGATAAATACTAAAATATATTAACAGCTGCGTGTGTTATAAAAGTCGAAAGATGCATGTGTGTCATTCCTTATTCACTACAGTTGTTTTAATAATAAAACTTGAAGTTCACAGACGAATCCTCCTTTGAAAAGAGACAGAACAAACATTGGCGCCGAATAATATGGTTCCATTTTATTTCATCATTTCTCTTTAGATGCATACGACATGAGTTTTTCTATAAAAACCAGTTATCGTGCAATTTAAACAAACATTTAGTTTATTATCATGAATCAGTCTCTCAGTATGGATTATTGTCATAAAGTCACAGTGAAACAAAACATTAAGGTGATAAAGTTATCTTATTATTATTATTGTTCTCTTGAGTCCCTGGTGGAACATAGGGCTTCAGCTGCATGTCTCCACTTTCTTCTGTCTTCCTTCTGCTGTACTTTTCACCTGCATCCATATTAGTCCATACTGTTTCAACTCCTCTTTACACGATCTCCTCAGTGTCACCCTTGGACGTCCCACTCGCCACTTCCCTTTCGGATTCCACTCGAGGGCCTGATGAGGTTATCTTACACCATTAATATATATATATATATATATATATATATATATATATATATATATATATATATGAGCGAAGTTTCGCGTAAAAAATAAACAATTTTGTTGCTAGGGTGGTAATAAGTTATGATCAGACAACATAAAATGCAGTGATTAAAACTCATACGATTAAAAAAACAAAATTTGGTGCGTACTAAGTCAAATGAAAGTCTTATATTAAATAGATCGAATAGCTTCAACTCGTTAATTACCACACACCTGATAGTCACAGAACACCAAGTGTACGCGTCAGGAGTATTCGAAATAATTAACAAACAAAAGAGCTCGAGACCTATGTCTGTCTGTTTTCGACATAGAACTTTGCACCGATGTGCGGCAGTTCAAGTCGCCACACTCCATGTAGCACACATAGCAAGAGAAGAAAGTAGAAGCAACGCATAATAGAGATAGTAGACAGAGGTGTGAGACGAAGGAATAGTAATAACGAAGAACAATATGGTTTCATTGGAAATCATAAGTCACAGGGAGTGGATGCATCTGCGTGCCAACCATGGAGACCGATTTTGAGCAATATCACCAATTGTCTCTAGCAATCGGTTTTTATCGTACCGAGGACCCCAACCAGTCAGGAAGTTTACAGCTTCCTACGTGGCTTAAACTAACTGTTGTGGATTTCACTGACTGATGAGGCCATGTTTTGGTTTGACCACCATGTGCTAGCTGTTTTCCAGCCTGACCCTATATCAGCTAAGATTACCCGTCGACAAAGGCGATGGCTTGGCATACGTGACACATGTCCATCTTGGGTTTTCTGAAGCTAAAGCAATATAATGACTGAAACCTAACCTATGTATTCATCAAAAGGAATCCATTGTGGGATTTCAATTATCCTGGTAACTCTCCTCTCGTAGTAGTTCTTTGTCTTTAGATTTCATCATTTTGTTTCGATCGCTATTCTTCATTTCTCGCTTGACTTTTATAACAAACCCACATAGACTGCATCATCATCTTTTCATTCGACTTCTTACGTATCAAATTCCGATTTTTTGATTTGACACTAATAACTAGTGTGATGTGTCTAGTCCTCTCATTGGTGCAGACTGAATTCCATCAGTCAGGTTGTAATGTGGCCACCATTCTAGGTAGCTCGCAATCACGGTGCACATTGATTTGGTGGTGGCAGACGATATAGTCCTTCTAGGCGAAGACGCTGACGAAATGCAGATCCTTCTAAACACCTTGAGCCGCAATCTACGAATGTTTGGCATGCGATTCGCTCCCGCCAAATGCAAGATGATGTTACAGGACTGGACTACATCGACGCCTAGTTTAAAAATAGGAAGTGAAGTGGTAGAGCACGTTGACCGCTTCACTTATTTGGGAAGTACCATCAGCCAGTGCCAACGGGTTGATCTCTGACGAAATCTTAGCACGAATACAGGGGGCTCGTTTCGCATTTGCCAGTTTACACCGACTCTGGCGTAGACGAGATGTTCGACTATCGACCAAAGGGCGGGTGTACTGCTCATCAGTCTGCTCCGTCCTCCTTTATGGTTGTGAGACCTGGCCACTGAGAGTGGAAGACATGAAAAGACTAGCTGTCTTTGATCATAGGTGCTTGCGCTCTATTTCCCGTGTAAAATGGCATAAGAAGGTGAGCAACATTGAGGTTAGGCGTAGCGTTCTAGGTAAACAGGGGAAATCAATCGACGAAGTCGTGAAGCTACAAAGACTGAGATGGTTAGGACATGTGTTACGTATGCCAAGCCATCGCCTCCCTCGACGAGCAATGTTAGCGGATATAGGGTCAGGCTGGAAAAAAGCTATCGGCGTTCAAACAAAAACTTGGCTACAGTCAATGAAATCCACAACAGTTGGTCTAAGCCACGTAGAAAGGTGTAGACTTCCAGGCTGGGGTCCTCGGGACGGTAAAAATCTATGGTTGGAAACAATTGGTGACATGGCTCAAAATCGTTCTCCATGGTTGGCACGCAGATGCATCCACTCCCTGTGACTTATGATTTCCAATGAAACCATATTGTTCTTCGTTATTACTATTCCTTCGTCTCACACCTCTGTCTACTATCTCTATTATGCGTTGCTTCTACTTTCTTCTCTTGCTATGTGTGCTACATGGAGTGTGGCGACTTGAACTGCCGCACATCGGTGCAAAGTTCTGTGTCGAAAACAGGCAGACAGACAGATTAGACGGTTGGAGGCAATCGGCAGGAAGCGAGCTACCTGGAACGGTGGCCACATTACAACCTGACTGAAAGAATTCAGTCTGCACCAATTAGAAGACTAGACACATCACACTAGTTACTAGTGCCCAATCAAAATATCCACTACAGTCCTACAGGAAGTCAATCGCGAGCTCGAATAGCTGTGGTAACGTCTCTGATGCAGCACTGGGTGTCATGAGTTCGAACCTCAGAAGGGACATGAGTTCCTTCAAGGTCGCAGAGACGGCTCGCTGAGTGATGAGTGCCAACTAGCACGAAATCTAGGTTGAAGGCTTCCTGTCGAATGCCTCCAGCCATCCAAATATCAAGAATTACTCCACGCCTAATCCTTAACCCTGAAGTAGAAACAAAATAGTCATACAGCACATAAACTCTACGACAATACATACCTCTACTGAAGCACAAAAATAACGGTACACTTACTTTTTGTCCATTTCTGATTCATCCAATGGTTCACCAGTACTTTCATCAATATGAAAATGTGCATAGAATGCCAACAAGTCGACTAATTCTGAGAAGAGTTTTCCATCAGGACGTTTGATAAGAGCAGATCTTTGACAATAGACAACAACATGTCTATCATCAAGAACAACATTGAGAATTCGACGTGTAAGCAGCATACTTTCCAAATCGATGAGTAATAAAATGAAACGTTCCAAATAGTGAATCAATAATGGTTCTATAGGCTTGAAAAGTGAAGTCAAATATCAAACAATAGATAGTAGAGAGGATAGACAATAATGGGAAGCAAATTAGAATATATAGTTGAGTACATTACGATAAAATTGTGTTCAATATTACGTAGATGTGCGAAGTCAGTATGAAATCATAAGCCTGGTTTATGGATTCTTTACTCAAGAATGCTGGTGTGAAATTATACCTGAGTAACATCACAACCGTAAAAACCAAATAAGTTAACTACTGATTAGCCTGGATACCTCACTGATAAAGAATGATATGTATTAACAACTATACGCAAGATTGTACACTAGGCAGTGAAATATGCTAACAAGGCTAATAGTCAACAAAATGTCTGTCTGTTCTTGACATAGAACTTTGCACATATGTGCAGCAATTCAAGTCGTCACACTCCATGTAGCACACAAGGCAAGAAAAGTAGAAGAAATGCATAACAGAGACAGCAAACAGGTGTGAGACAAAGGAATAGTAACAACTAAGAACACTATAGTTTCATTCGAAATCATAAGTCACAAAGAGCAGATGCATCTGCGCCATTGAGAACATAACGGTAAGATACAAAATAATTCAAACAAGAGTAGTGAAAATGTTAAATGAAAATCTTAAAGATAATAAAATTAATAAATCTGCTCCGTGATAAACAATTTGAAATCATTTTACCAAGCCTTCATCCATTGATTCTAAGTACCTTAAGAACTCCAGCCATATAACGAGTCTAAGATTAACAACTTGGTACTTGACGATTTCGTACCTGCTTTTTTCTGAGTGTACCTAATCTGTTCCCACATAAGCCTACTTCAAATAACATTTTTCATTTAAGAAAGTGGTCACTTTTCAAGTATAACACATTTCCTATCCATAACTGATACCTCCGCCAAGACAAAAATCCCATTAATGAAAATAGAAATTCGAAAACAATTACTTTGAAATCAAAATTCATTCAGTATATCACTATACAATGATTTCGTGGTATAATCCGCTGCTATAGCATTAGTCTGTATACTTAAATTTCGTCACTTCACTGACTTATTTACCGCTAATATGTAAAAATAAATTCTTAAAAAATTAGGCAAAGTAAATACTAGGTAATGAAAAGTGTTAACAAACCTTATTTTCATCTTTCTCAGGTATAGAATTCAATAAAGTTAGAAATACATCCAAAATTCTTGGGATAAATGAATGCTGAAAAATCATTTTATCTCTTTCTTCAGCTGTCACCTTGGTCTCACGATACTTTTGCAACTTCTTCAGTAGTCGAGCATATCGTGGATGAGATTTCAATTCAACACTTAACCGACTTGGTTGAAGATGATCCTGCCATATAGCTAGACTGTATAATTCACGAAGACTACGTCTTAGGACACCAACTTCAGCTAAGTTTGTAAAACAATGTGATAAGAAAATGATAAGAACTATATGTTCCAGAATGCATTTCTTCTGTTGTACTGGATTTAGTGATTTTTCAGTGTTCTGTTGCTGTTCATTCTTAACGCCATTATCATTAGAAGAATTTGGATCTATATCATCACTGAGAAATGGGTTGGCAGCCAGTATATTTGAAGATTCATCAACCAAGATATGCAGTACACGTTGAATAAGTCCACTAAATTTATCTGCCGACTCTACGAAAGTCTATAATATCGATGAAAAAAGAAAAATAATGGTCATTATAGGATAACCAAAAGCTAAGGCATTACGTGTATACTAGTACCACAGAGTAAACACACATATACGAGACCACGAACCGTATAACAAAAGCAATCAAAACTACATGTATCGCATGGCAAGATAGTGTTACTTATTTGAGGTCGGTATTCATGGCTTCTACCGAAATCAGAAACAGCTCAACAACCAAGAACGTAATTAAAGAGACAGTTTTCATATCACAGCTTTCTAGCACATAAATTCAGATTTTATAGCGGCGAGTGACGGATTCGAGTTTCACTGAGGGAACTACTCTTTGAAACCGTTCGCAGTTAGAACAGTCTACAAGTCCTGGGGAAGACAATACACATAAGGTGGATTTCACTACTAGCCATTACTATGGAAACAGAAATAACTCATTCCATTATATGACGTATTTACAATACTGGAAGATAACCGCAAAAAAGATATGGACTACACATTCATCAACAGCTTCACTCATCGCTGACTTCACTACTTAGCAAAAGAATGCATACTTCCAATGTGGTACATTCCAAAACTATTGTGATTAGATCATTCAGAAATGCAGCAAACTGGATACGCTACTTCGGAAACACTTATACAATGTAGAAGTAATAACTTCTGACTAAATTTATCTAGGTAGGCTAATGACTCCATTAAACCCGTTTGATGGGTGTTGAAAGTATTGCGAACTGACTTATTGACTGGTTTTATTACATCAGAAGGCAATAGGTACGCTTTTAGTTAACAAACCAGTTGTCAACAATTTGTTTTTCGACTGCTAAGGAATCACATAAGCGTCCAACACACGTCTATGAACGCTTGTAATGCAACAATGCATTTAGCGGTTGGACAATGAATTCAGCTGAAATCTGCTGGTTGCACCCACAATTATTCAGAGCTTAAATAAAATAAGATTAGCAAGAAAGGAGACCTAGTGATTGCTTAACAATAACGCTACGTCGAGAATTGAAAGAAGTTAGAGTTCATGGGCTACTCAGTTCCGACCCAGAAGTTGAATGGTCAACCTGCTCGCTTCATGACCTGAAGGTAATGAGTTTCACTTCTGCTGGAGTCACGGGTGCACATTGCTAAAGAGTCAGCAGCTAGGAAGAGACATAGCTAGTGTTGTCTGGTTTGCAATGATTCTCGAAGTGGCGTTAGTTCATGACCAAATATACAATAAAACCAGAAAAATACCCTGAGAACAACTTAGGACCTTTTCTAGGCATAGTGAAAAAGTGCTTGTATAATGACTAATTACAGCTGCAAAGAATGATAGAGGAAATAACACCATAAAACAATAACTGAAAGCTACTTTAATGTATTTGACATAATAACCCCCAAAGAAAGTCAAAAGTTAATGAACCTGTGCCACGAATAATGGCTACTCGATAACCATAAAAATTCTACTAAAATGCCAGCAAAAGTGTCTTCATAAGACTTTCAATTGCTTTTCAATTAAATCCGAATTGACGTAAATATTTCACTTCTCTAATGACAGTCCAACTGATAATACTTACTTACTTTACTTCGGCTATCTCCTACGGGAGGATGAGCCGGCTTCATGAACGTCTCGAATCATCGCTGCCCAGGCGCGGCAATTTGTAAGAGAGTTCATGTAGTTTCATGGGAATTTGGTACGAGTGATGTCCCCAGCGTCGCTCGGCCTTTTGTTTGAGAGTGCAGCTCTAGCCTTTACACAGCCAAGTGTGACCTACAAGGCAGTAGGAGTGGAGTAAGGAGTCCACTATCCATTGGCAGCCGGTGACCGGAGTTCGGTTCATTCGCCTTTTTGAATGGGGCCAGACATCCAGGACATCCAACAAGCCCTTTGTCCATACGTCTGCCGGTGAGCTCCAGTAAGCTTCATACGCCAGTCGTTGGAGGTTTGGAATCAGGGTTTAGCCATCTCCCCTAGACTGTCATCCAATGGACAGTCAACCCGGTGAGGAGCGCCGGGCATCCGCTTATGCATACTGAAAACGATCTTTAAATAAACTGTCAACAGGGATATTTCACCAGCAAGATTTTTGATATGGGGTTATCAAATGCAGTTGACCTTAATTTTATTTCATCCTTGGTTACTTTAGATAAGCCTCCAAGGTAGTGAAGTGACTCAGCACTACAATCACTTTGATCATAAGTAAAAAGCTGGCTACCAGTCGATGTAAAAGTTTAAGAAATACTTGAATAAATGGCACTGTTTTCCCAAGAAAATTGGACATGACCAACAGCGTAAGATGTATAACTTCATTGCTTAATTGCTGAAAACTTTGCTACTTTCTTCGAATAGCCTATATTTGCTGTTTGATAGGCCAAAAATATGCGGGTGGACAAATAAGATACATGAAAAGTCTAGTGAAAGGATTGCACAACTAACCGGCCATATTGGGACACGTCCACGAGCTTTTTCATTGACCATTGCACATATTGATAATACGTGCGCACGACTGCTTTTGTCTGCATCGAAGTGTGGCCAAAGCCATTGTTCTAGATACTGATTCAGTTCAAGAGCCAAACATCTACGATGTGAAAATCCGGAAGATAATAATTCCTCGCGGTAAATTTTCTCCGTAATTTTTGGCTGGAAAGGTCCGCATGCATCTTTACCTGTTGTAGGCGCTGAAGACTGACTAGATTTTACTGATTGTTGACTTGTAAGCCAATAAGTACGGGCAAGCTGGCTGATTCGATCCTGAGACACATAGTCTACTGAATCACGAGCTGACATCTACAACGTAGAACAAAAATCTAAATGAATTTTATAACCACAGATAAGATGGATCAACTTACATACAACCTATATGACTGGCATAAACACAAGAGAGGAATCCCACCTTTTGTACAGGGATGTAATTTTGCTCGATATTCCACGAACTGTGACCTATTCTAAGGTAAATATTGTCTGAAATCCTTATCTATGAAGTTTCTTTTTTCTAAATACCATGTGACAAGTTTTATTCTTTTTCTGACTGACTTTGGACAGCTTCGTATGTTGCTTTAAAAACCAAATCCTCAGGAAATATCTACTGCTATGGGTTTGAAAAGATTTACAGCAGTTAATGATGACGGAAAGCCATTTTGTTTGCAACTTTATTACGATTAATGCTCAAGGTCGATGTTAAGTGTCCTAACAAGGCGGTAATATATCAACGAGCGATGTCATTTCTAAAAAGTGACTTCGGTGGTCTTAACACTTTCTAAGCCAGTGCACGGTAATGTTCCTTCCTATGCTGATAGTATCCGGACTTTTCCAGCAGCTCTGATTATATTTACAAACCCCTTCTGATACTAATCCCTGGAAATATTTTGAGGAAATATAGCGGTGATCAGTGCAAGACCAAACCTGTAAATACATATTTACAGGAACCTAATTCATATGCATTAGATCCCGAATAGGAACTCTACACATTAACAAAAAGTGAACACGCACTACGGTTTCTAATATTTAAAAAACGGTATTAAATAGCAAAATAATAGTAAATACCAAAATTTCCTTGTAATGTTCACAAGCATGAAAGTAGCGTACCTCTTAATATTTGATCGACCTTCACTTCTAATGTCCAATATTGCTTTCACAATCTAATCCAATAACGTTTTTACGAGCTAGTGTAAACCAATTTAATTTCTTTGTGATCGCTTCTTGATTGTAAGGTATACGTTCCTGATCTTCGGTAAACTTCTGCGTAGCGTGTAAAAAAAATAAAAATAAATAGCTCGTCCCGCCACTCGACTGTCGTAGCTTTGGTTGACTCCAAAGGGAGTAGCGCTGGGATTATTTATATGTGGTTTGTAGTATGAGGTGTGTCAAGACTGTTACTGCTGTGAATGTAGTTGATCCTTTCGGCAGTTAGTCCTCCGGTATCGTCGACAAGAGAAAGGAGATAGTAATAACAATAATAGATATAATTAGTGAAGTTATTCAGACTAACAGGCAGAAAAGGAAATAGGAAAGTGTAACAACAGTCAGCGGAATAAACTTGAAGAATAATGTATATATATATACATCGGTAATAATAATAAGTGCAGTTAAAGTTGTCAGGACGGGAGAAAATGTAAAGAAGTACAACGACGAGTTTAGTTGTCTACCCCTGAACGGTGCATGCGATTTTAAGGGGATAGGCCATTTGGATGCAGTCCCTGTGTCGCTGCATGGTTGTCCAGCCTTCGCTTAAAGGCGTCCAAAGACGGTGCAATAGCTACATCTGCCGTTAAGGAATTCCAGGGACGGCAAACCCGCAGTGAAAAGAAGTTGGAGCGCACCCGGGTCCTTGCCTTCTGGTGAGCTATCCTTCTGGGATTTCCACGAGGGAGCCTATACCTACTCAATGCCAGAACACCTTTGTTTGGGTGATTCTGGTCATTTGTTACTTTGTAGGCATTGATTAAATCCCCTCTAAGACGTCGGTAGCTAAGTGTGAACAGGCCTAATTTCTTCAGCCTTTCATTATATGGTTTGTTTCGGAGACCAACCACTCCTTTTGTTGCCCACCGTTGGACTCTTTCCAATAGGTTGGCGTCTCTTCTCAGCATTAGGGGTGCAATAATATTATGCACCTCAAGGTGTGGCCTGACGTATGTTTTGTACAACATTAGAAAGAGCTCAGGAGTGAGTGCACCTAACTGTCTATGTGTAAAGTGTATGACCGCATATGCCCTCGCTACATCCCCTGTGTAATTTACGCTTGTGTCCATTTTTCCGTTAGAACTAGACCTAAGTCGCGTTCCGACGTTGTGCAGGACAAGCTTTCATTGCACAGGGTGTAACTTGCATTCTGCAGTCTACAGGTGCGCAACTTCACTACTTTGCACATTTTCAGGTTGAAAGTCATGCCACTGGCCACCGCCCAGTCTTCCAGAAGGTTTAGGTCTTCCTGTACCCTATCGGAGTCCTCCGGACACTTTATCGCCCTTCATATCTTTACGTCGTCATCGTATAGAGGAGTCGGGAAGCTTAGACGGCGTGGTAGACCATTGATAAAAATCAAAAACGCCAGTGGTCCTAGGATAGAACCCTGCGACACTCCTGATGACGATCTGTGCCAAGATGATCGGACTCGGTTAACTTTAGTGCAAAATTGCCTGTCGGCTAGGTAGTCCTTCAACCATGAGAGAAGTGGCTCACCTATACCTGCCTGGCTTATTTTATGTAGGAGAAGGTCATGGTGAACAGTGTCAAATGCCTTCTCAAAGTCTAGGAAGACCACATGGACTGGTACGTTCATATCCCAGCATGATGTCCAGTCGTCCCAAGCTGACAGTAGGTTAGTGACGCAGGATCTGCCTTTTCTGAAACCATGTTGGGCTTCATGGAGTATATTAGTCCTATCGAAATATTCCCTGATGTGGTCGTCAATAATACTTTCCAGTACTTTTGATACCACTGGGAGTAGAGCTACTGGTCTATGACTAGTGGCGTTTTGCCTGTCCCCACCTTTGAAGATTGGAGAAAGGATGGCTCTTTTCCACTCCCTTGGCAGTGTCTCCGAATCCATTGAGTGTTGGAACAAGTCGCACAGGGGTCTACAGAGAGCTTCGGCGCACTGTTTCAGAAAAGATGGCCTGATGTCATCACAACCTGGGGACTTCCCAGGTGTGAGTCGCTGTAGCTTCCTTAGTACTATTGCGGGGTTTATTTGAGGAGTAGTCGCTAGGTCTTCCTCCTGTGAAATAGTGGTGCCACCATTTTGGTCCGTAACTGTAATATCCACATTGCTGTTTAGCTGTTTGGCGAAGGCTGAACTGAATGTTTCAGACATCTCCAGACTAGTGAGATATTGACCGTTTGGGCCTACTAAGGCGCATGCCCCTTGGTTTGTCGGTTTTCTGACATGAATCGGTACAAGTTTTTGGGGTTTGATAGGAGTTTTTTAGGCAAGGTTAGCCTGGAATGACCTCATGTCCCTCCTGACTCTTGCATTACACCGGTTCCTGAGTTCGAGGTATGCATCGTGGTCGGTCTGACTCTTAGATACACGCCACATAAACTAAGCCTTCCGCTTTGTTTGCAGAATACGTTGCGTGCCTCTCTTCAACCATGACGTCTTTCTCTTGGGCTGTGTTGTGACTAAGGGGACGGTATCCGAGATTGCTATAGGAGTAATCTTTTTTACCCCTTCCCAGTGTTCATCCACAGATAGGCGGTCCCATGCTAAGGGCCAGTCTGCGTCGGACAAGAGCCTCCGCATTTCAGCATAGTCAGCTTTGCTGTAACACAGATATGGGCGCGTAACATCCCACTGCAAACGCTCACGGAGAACAAGATCAAAACCTATGACTGCATGGTCACTGCTTCCTAGAGGAGTCATGATCTGGACATTTTAGACGAGTAGTTGGTCACTAGTTCGAATACACTCTAGTTTTGATGACTTTCCGCTAGGGCCCCACCTAGTAAGCCTGTGTTAACTAAATCAATTTCTTTGTGCTGGTTTTTTGGCCGCAAGATAAAGGTTCGTGGTTCTGATTAAACGAATGCCCATCCTGGATTCCGCTGCTAGCCACCATCCACCAATTGCATACAAACTTATACATAGTTTGTTCTGCTTAGCAAGCGTCAAAGCTTATGCAGACTCAAAAGAGGTGGTGTGAGGATTGGTTATTTGTTGTTTGTGTCATGCGGTGTCTTACGGTTGTGACACTTCTGTGAATGCAAGCGCTATTTGTCCGATATAGAGGAAAGGAGAGGTAATAATAGTAATGACAGCAGATATAATTAGAGTGGGTTACGTAGACTTAAAATTAGAAACTACAGACAAATGGAAAATGAAGTTTGATAATTACAAAGTAAACAAAATAAAAAGGATTAAAACAACAACAAAAATGAATGAATAGGTGCATCGGTCAGTAAAGGGTCCTTGGATTGAGGGACACCAGTTTGAAAGCATCCCGAATTCGTCAAATAGCACTTACGTGCAGTAAGCATACTTACAATTATTCCGTTGCACAAGATACATGGAAGGTTATGGAATAGTAAAGGTAAGATTATTTTAAATAGGTAGAAGCGACTTACACGCTGTAATCCTAGGCATCTACCACAGGGCGCGTAATGGTTGAGGATTATGTTACCAATGGAAACTACGGTAAAATATTCATAAAAAGGCGAAACCTCCTTTTTAAAAGTCACTTGGTGGACCGATAACATTGTCTGCAGTAGTATTATCTGCAGGGGGCTCAACACATTAGTGGGTGTCCAGTTAAACTTATGAAGAAGTACTGTTACAATGACAACGATCAGCTACAGCTGATTCGTTTATTTCATACACAGTAAGGAACCAGATTAATCGCTGATTAATCCGCACTGAATGACAAATGAAACATGAAGGATGTTAAAATTGCCATCATATTCGTCATTAAGTTTTGATTTACATTTACATGATCTTGGTATAGGAACCTTGGATACAAGTGCCATGCTTTCGGTGGGGAACCAGCGGATTACTGTACATTCTTTTTCTAAGGTCAAAGGGGTGTTATTCACTCTGTAAGGAAAAAGACTGTGAGGCTGCTAAAGAATGTTTCACATATGCATCACCAACTGATTGTCACAGTGTGCAATGTGTTGGAGCAACTGTATGGGTGAAAAAGAGTGTGGTGGCACTGCTACACGATTTCATGGGGGGTTAAAAATAGGACACAGTGATGACAAAACACTATGAAAGTTATTTATGACTTAATCCAAAGTCTTTTGTAGCTAACTTGTTTTGTCGTAAGTAGTTGTTCACTTTGAGGTCGCATTTCATTATTTTACTGGCGTTTCTCACCTTCCGTCGTCGTAAACTGTTCTTGACTTGTTACCTGAGATAACCTTGTCGCGTCATCTACACTCCAAAGAGATGTTTGATGTCCCGTCCGGAACACTTGTACTACATTATCAATTTGAATAGAACATTCCCTCTGAATCACAAAGAAAGTGTTTCACCACCAACACGGGAAATGTTTACCGTATTGTTAAAATACTTCTCGCTGTGGATAATTCGTAGTTTCGTAACACAATGAGTAATGTGACAGCCATCATATTTTTATGGAGTAAAAACAGGTCAGTATAAACGTTGAATTATATAGCCGTCACCAAGGTCGTTCTCAAGGTTGAGTGTCATTCTATACTTTGTTTCCTTTTCTGCTGATAGTTTCAGTCACCTACTGACGACCATTGTTTAGGCTAACGCTGTTTTTCGAGTTCTCAGAAGCCATATTGGGGAGAATTGAACTTCTCCAGAAATTTTAAATTGGATTAAAACATAGGTAGAGATAATATAACATATAAAATACAATTACAGAGGGTAAACATGAAGGAGCTATTTCGTCCTTCAGTTTATAACGTAGGTTTGCTATGTACAATGCTAAACAAATTGGTCTAATTATTGAAACTCAGTTTATAGACCTAATCTTCTACGTATCATTTTTGCAGGTCCTTTTTGTATTTCTCTCACCGTACTTATGACACTTTAAATCCTCTTGGTCGTTCACTGTTTAATTTTTCAATGACATAGTTACTTGTCAAGGTGATTTTAAACTTATCAATATACAAGCGCTGTCAACCTTTTTTGGGCTGTTGTATTGAGACGGTAAAAGCTGTCTTACCAACATCCAGTCATTTCCTCCGCCTTTGAGTGTGGTGGCATTATTGTTATTGTCGCTGTGGACGAGCGATTAGGACAGATTACCCAGAACATTCAGTTAGTGTTCGCCCATAGTCTACTAGGTCTTAGTTCCAGTAGTAACAAAAGTATGTTCTGAAGCAAAATATAGCTTTCTTGCAACAAAATGTTAGTTTCGACTAAATACGTTTTGCCCCAGCACAACCAAACGTTAAGGAAGCACAGATGTCAATGTAGTTGAGGATTGAACGATCAATTCATAGTTGTTTGCTCAAACCCAACTCCTCCATAATTTTCGCAGGAGTCATCAATCCAGCAGTCATCGTCTCATCGTTCACTGTTCAGTGGAAGATAAAAAACTATTAGAAGTATTATCGTGATTTATTGGTATAAAATTTATTCTTAGACCTTGTGTAATAAACTTATTATTGGTTACATATTGGCGAAAGAATAAAGGATTCTTGAGTCGTGTATCTGTTTTCTGGTTTTTCGCGTTGGTTAATACAAAGTGTTTCTAAAAGTCTTCCAGGGACAGGGTGAGGTCCGGCGTAGTAAGAGCTGGACATTAACTATTTCCGAGATTTGGCTGACAACGGAATAGAAATGAATAAATAAGTTTTAGCTTCTTCAATAGATTAGAGAGTTAAGGTGTGTTAGTATAAATAGTTCTCATGTAAAAATATTGAGAAGTAGTTTATTCAGGAACAGCTCCGAAGATCCTAAAAAGTAGAACATGTAGGACAGACTGACCCGTAACGCGTCGCACGCATCTGTGTAGGGCCCTCAGGATCACAAGTTGATGAAAAACCGACAGAATTCATAGGTGTTTTAGGCAGAAGCTGAGCTCATTGAACATGTCACTGAATATAGGAATGAAGAGTGCTATGAAAGACAAAATACAACTGCATGTCAAATTGTAAAATGAAGCAGAACATGAGGCAGATTAAAGAAACCTCAAACCATTATACCAGATAACCAGTTTTCTCTTCAAAAATGGTCAATGTAGGCGAAACCTATAGAAGACGTTCAAAGGAATTTAATTACCAAGTAGGAGGGACAGAAAGAGCAATCGGCAGACCACTTCAAGGTACTCTTGAATCGACCATTGCCCTCAAATCACCCAGAAATATCATCAATCATAGCACGCACAGAACTGCCAGCGGAAATTGATTCTCTAACAAAATCAGAAATACTAAATGCAGTCAGGTTACTGAATGGAGCGCTGGAAGGTAGCAGAACCAGACGGACCCAGAGATCTCAGCACGCGTGTTCCACGACTGGGCTAGATTCAGTTAAAGCAGACCGTGCGCTGATCGCATATTAAATCTGCGCGGTACTGTCGAACAGAACACAATGTCAATAAAATCTAGCTAGGTAACTATCTTTTTTGACCCCGAGGCTGACTGGCGTACGCACCGACATAATGATCTGATTAGGCAGTTTCTGACTGATGGGTGTTGGAGCATCTTCAGAGTCATATAATCAACCAGATGTTGATTACCTTTTCACCGTGAGCAGATAAAAGGGGGGGTGATAGTGTTCTTAAAAACTACTACATGGATGTTTGTGGCTTTCAACTTTTCGTGTCACCCCTTTTCCTCTGCTGTTAAGCCTTTGAACTTTCATTGTTTAATTATTTTTTATTATTTTGATTACAGCTTGATTCCAAACTGTATTTTTGGAACAGGTATGGAATTTTCAGCATGTGATATCGGTAGCCCAAATTTATGGGGCCGACCATAGATGTCAGGTGTGCGTCGGCACAGGGTCGAACCTCGAACCAAGCGCATGGTCGGCGAGAGTCCTAACTGCTGTACCACCGACTTTCAATTAAATTTCGTTGCTTATTTTATCACTTTCATTTAATTGTAAAACTATTATAAGGGCGAGGTTCAACTCCAAGCACCAATAACTGCCAGTAAGCGAATGGTCCTGAACTCACTAATCACATGAAAACGGGTATTTTAAATTAAAAATACACATATCTATGATAATAATGTATATGAAAGGCATTAAAATTTTGCGCAGAGTACTATTCTCTGATGTGAAAAAAATGACTCCCAGTTTGCCATGGGAGTATCAGTAGCGGAGTTGAACTGTGATCTATGCGTGAATTTGTCTAACTTGCTGAAAACAACACCCTTTTGTGCTTCGTGAATAACTCTAGCAGTGTTATTCAATCTTCCTTACAACCCTCCTATAGAATTGGTATGAGTCTCTGTAATGGGATCTTTAGTATGATTTACTCTCTGGTTATATAACCCAGGGATGACAGTCAGTTATAAAAACCCCACTCATCTGTGTACTATGGATCCTGATTTCATAAATCCATTGTTAGTGGATATGAGTTTCTGTCTGATACACTTTCGACAAATTCTTTCCGTAAATCGGTATCGTACATTCCAGTCACTCAAACACTGATTGCTTTTTCGCAACCACGGTTATAATTCCTGCTAATTAAGACTGTTTAATCCATATAGAAAATCACACCTCTTCTCAAGAAAGAAGTAACTCCTAAACCTTCCAAGATGTAAAATCTCTGTAGTGCTGGTACCACTAAACGGTTGAAACGGGACTATCCTCCATTTCAGCATCTGTAGCCCTCACAGAGCGTTTTAATACCTAGTAATTACAAAATTCAAAATCTGCATCAGTAAAAATTGGACCCAATAAAACATGTTCCTACGATATTATATAATTATCAGCATACCTGGACAGACACTAACTTGTCTCAGACAAATTTCAAAACGTTGAACGTGCCTATCGACCGATCTACTGATGATTTTCATACTACACCACATCACTACATCAAGGCAATACTAGAATTATCGGTATATATAATATTTTTTGAACTAGGTTGAGCGTGTACATTGAAGATTCAATGGTAAGCGGAAATTTCAAATATATTTTGTGTTTTCGCTAGGTCTATTTTCGAGGTAAGCTCTCGTCTTTGTTTCTGATGATTGGTCACATCTTTTTATTAATGTTCAGTGGTTGTCTTTGCATTTCCTTTTATTTTCATAAGTATAATTAGAGACCACTGCTGCGAGCAATCAAGAAAACTGTAGTTGTCTATATGTATAAACAAATATATATGCAATTCAGATAATATCTAAGTGTGAAAAAGGTGAAGAAACGTAGACAAAAATTATGGTCAAGATTGGATGCATATCTTTTTGAAATTCTACAGGAGTTATTTACCGACTCGACTGGATATATAGTAAATTCTATGAATTTCACACTTGAGAATTTTTGGTTGTGTATAGAAGGCTTATAGCATGTGTGAATCCTTTTTAAGTAAATTTTTGTGCTTCTCCAAACTCTTTTTGAATAAATCAATTTAGGTTGCAGACACAACTTCTTCTGGGAGTCGGTCTCAGGAGTTTATGACTCGGTGTGAGAACCAGTACTCAACAGCAATATGATTTCTTCTTGGTTTTTGAACTCTCCTCCTATGTCATGTAAGGTGTTTCCACCTGGTGGGAAGGAAAAGAGGGAATAGATCAGGTCTGTAGCCCTTATATAGAAGTTTAAACATTGTAATTAAATCTCCTCTGTGTCTATGGCATGACAGAGAGAAGAGATTTAAACTGTCTAGTCTTTCCTCGTATGCTAAATCAGTCATGCTGAGAACCATGCATGTTGTCTTCCTTTGGACCTTTTCTAGAATATCTGAGTCTCCTTTAAGACAAGGACTAGCTGTTTGGATGCAGTTTTCCAGTCTTGACCTAGTAGAGGCTCTGAGAATTGTCTGTAGGGATCCGAAACTACGTACAGCCACCGCGTGATATTGTGCTGTGGTTTTCAAATCGTGAGTACCTGTAATACCTAATACCAAATGAGTTTGAACTGATGGGAGTGTTATTCCCTCTAGTTCGTAGGATCTGTTGCTTGAGTGTTCGATGAGCATGGTTGCACATTGATCGGGATCATCCATTCTCTGGACCACTCTGACAATTTGTTGGGGTCCTTTTGCGTATCCCTGTTGCCCTTCATCTCTCTCCAGATTTTTGGGTCATCTGCGTATAGGAACATGGGGGAATCGGTGAGCAGATATTGATATACAAAATAAATAGGAGAGGTCTGAGTACGTGCCTTGTGGCGCTCCGCTACGCACTGCTGTCCAGGAGGAGAGTTTCGAGTTGATCCTAAGCCTTTGCCTCATATCTATGACGAATTCCCTAGTCCAATTTGGTAAGCTGCTTTTGATACCAAGACTTTCCAACTTTACGAGTAGTCTTTTTTGTGGAACCTTATCGAAGGCTTTGCCGAAGTCTATGAAGATGACGTCAACGGGTCTTCTGTTTTCTCTTGATTTGACTTTCTCTTGCAGCGAGGAGATTTGACAGACATGAGAGGTTTCCTCGGAAGTCACGCTGTGCTCTGGATAACAAATTGTTGTTTTCCAGACACGCCATGATACTTCTCTTGATGATTCTTTCCAGTGTCTTCATTAAAGTGCTAGAGAGACTAATAGGACTGTAGTTTGAAGGGCTTTGTCTCATTCCTCCTTTGTGGATGGGGGTTACTATGATGTCTTTCCAGTCACATGGTAACACTCCATTTAGGAGAGATAGCTCGACGATGGTGGTTAATGGGCCGGGTATGTGAGGTAATAGCTCCTTGAGAAGTCTTGGATGAAGATTATCAGGACCCATTGATTTTCCTGCATCTAGTTTGATCAGGGAGTTGAGCATGATATCTTGGTCAACGTCAACACAATCTGTCCTGTGTTCCTCTGATGCAACAAGAGCTGATCCTATGGGGATCCTTCTTTATTTACTTTCTGTTTTCGTGGTAAATAATTCCTTCAAATATAAAAATGCCATTATTTTGTCAAGCGTTACCGAGCTTAAGCACAAATTCATCTCTTAATTTTATGTGGTCTGTAGATATTTTGAAAATTTGTCGGATTTCAAGAATTCGACAGACGATTTTACATGTCACTTTTGATTTCTATTGCGGATATGGTAGGTATAGGTCGTAATCCAAGGAAATTCACGTTATAACCACTTGCTCTGATTTCTTCAATGTCGTCTAAGAGATTTTCTTCATATAGCTGTTATCAGTTTATCGGATTACCCACATTCATGTCATCTTGTCCACAGATTCATTGTTGCTGGAACATATACCCAGATTAGAAGTGTTTTAGATTCATTTCTTTACGCAGATAGTAATCTTGAAACTACGGTCCGTTAGATCCTGTGTTTGACTCCTTACTTCAGTTTTGTAAATCAGCTAGAGTAATGGGAACAGTCAACATGAACTGTGTATCAAATCGTTAGTTTCGCCAAAGTAATTTTTCGAATGATTCCCCATAAAGCAACATGTGAGGGAAATCCACTTCCTTTGACCTTATTAATAGATATATATCGTGTTTTGTGATTCTCTGCATGTATCATATATATATATATATATGAAGAATTGAGTGTATTAGTGGGCAGTGCAGTTTTAGTTAACTGCATTTTGGTAGGAGATACAATGTTATGCAATTTGTCTCTCTGTTAATTGTTGTTAACAAATAGCTTTTCTAGACAAACGGGGGTTGGAGATTTCTGTAACGTTAAGATGGATGATTACGCATCAAACAGAAGTTCTCATTTCTTCAAATTTAAGCGAACGACTAATTACTATGAGCAGATAAGAATTTGGGGCGAACGTTTACATACTGCATACATCTTTTAATGGATAAATGTATATAAAGACTACATCAGTGATAATGCTAGCTATCAAACGCTGGACAAGCCCATTGCATCATTCGTGAGATTTAATTAGGAATCAGCTCACTAGAGCTGGTTCAGTTCTTCAACTAAGTGGTGTGGTCAGTACAATCAGCTATTTCGTATGCTGATCTCAAACTACGAGTCTCTCAGGATCACACCTGTTTGATAGGACTAAAATTATTCAGGCGTTTGCCTAAGTTTTTCAAAAAATTGTGAGTTTTGTCAGGACCACCACCTTATTGAACTACAATATCTGGATGTTTATTGTTTCCAAGCGCCTCTTAGTGTTTACTGGGCCTAGAATATTAGATGCTGTAGTAGCCAAGCTGGTCTATCTATCCATTTAATAAAATGCATCTACTAATCGCCTACAACAGCCTTCTGTGACAACCTCAGGTTCCCATACACACCTCAGTTAGTCTAGTAAATGATCCTTCGACATCTCTGGGCTTATACCATTGTATCCTGCTGTTTCGTCCAGCTTCAGATTGGAGGTAGCCTTTTAACATCATGAATGGTTGGACGACCGGGTTTACATTGTATCCATTTTGCAGTTGGTTAGTGGGTAACTGTATTACAACTGTAGACCATCTGATCTGATCCTCGAAATGTCTTTCTTAGCGTTATAGCAGTCTCTTAAGAAATTATTAAAGTTACTTTCTGACCATGGTCGGGCTCACTCAGCATCTATTTCTGTTGCTTTGATTGCCTAACACTATTTGCCATCAGTGCGCAGAATTTAGTGGGCTTGCATTTAGACAGTATCTGCTCGACAATCACTTATTAACTGATAATCTCATGTGTGCTGTTAAAATAGTAAAAATATTAGGCAGGATTAAACTTTTTAATTTATTTTTAGAGTTGCAATTGTTTAAGACGAATTATTTCACAATCCACTCTGGTAAATTAAGTCACCTTAATATAGCGTTCATGTAATAGGTTAGTCACATTGTTACTATTGATATATAGATTGCATGAGGTATTGATTATCTTAGTAATACCTAGACATATTGCATTGTTCTCAGATCAGATGATTCTGTGTGAAGTTTAAGTATCTGTATGTATGAATCCAGTAGTCTGCACAAGTGGCAAATAACCGAAAATACGGGTGTAAACACCTGTTCAGAATTATATGAATTTAATTAGTAGTAATTAAGGATAACATACAAGCAGACTGAACAGAAATAGAATGATCTGATTTATTACTAGTTCTTTCGAGCATTGTTTTCAATAAGAAGGTTGATAAACATCCGGATGTTTTTTTTACCACGGTTGTCTCCAAACCAAGTTCACTTTTAAGTTTGAAAAAATTTGGGCATTGGGTATATGATATTCATTATAATAAAGGTTTTCTTGTATTTCCCAATGAATGAAAAACAAAACGATATTGTTTTTACTGACGTTTCGCTATTTAATGCCAATAGCTTTATCAAAGTATTATTAAACCGGAATTTACAAAATCTCAACATATATATATATATATATATATAACAAAGAGTTAAGGGGTGAGAAAATAGACTACTTAGTTCAAGGTAAAGGGACATATTAAAAGTCAAAATAGCAATGAAGATCACTAAACCAAATAACAACAAAGGTTATAGTACGTCTGTTATGATATCAGAACAAAGTTTACTAGCTTGATCGTCGTTTGTCAGTATGGGGCCATTTTTCGGTGTCAAATTGGTCAATTGGTAATGATAACAAAACCAAGTGTGAATTTTTGGATTTGATCAGTGTGTAACATTATAAAAGTGGTGTGTGTTTGCAAAGTGAACTTGAATTTCACATTCGTGTTGATTTTGTCACTTTATGGGGGAGGGAGGTGTTGTAACCAGGTCAGATTCTGCTTTAGTCGATCATTGCCATTCAGGCAATTCGGATTCCACTTGATATGAAGTGCTTCTGATATTAGACGTTCTTTGTGGTTTCTAAAGTTTTTCTGGATTATTTCAATATTGTCAAAATCAATTTTGTGGCCTGATTCTATAGCATGTAGACCTATGGCTGATGATTTTTGAAGTTTTTCTAGTTCAATTGGATTTTTTGGTGGTTGAAGAGATGCTCTACGGTGTTCATTTCTTCTGATTTTGACTTCTCGAGATGTTTGTCCGATGTAGATCGCATCCCATTCCGAGCATTTTATTTTATAGACACAATTAGATAGAGAATCTTTAGGGATTTGGTCTTTTATATGGACAAGGTAGCTTTGAAGTGTGTCTGGTGTTTTGAAGAAAACTCTAATGTCTCTTCTGATGTCGTCCGACGTCTCTTCTCTATATGGAATGACAAATGTTGAGGTCCATGTTTTCGGAATGCAATTTCGGCCATTCTTAATCTCAGTGTTGCTTTTGTTGATGAAGTTCTTTGGGTAGTTGTTTTGCTTGAGAGCCTCAGTAATGTTTGACCTCTTTTCTTCTTTTTCTTTCCCATCCGTTATCAGAGAGTGTGCTCATCTAATGCTCTGACAAAGTTATTGGCATCAAATAGCGAAATGTCAGTAAAAACAATATCGTTTTGTTTTTCATTCATTAGGAAATACAAAAACCTTTATGATAACGGTTGTCTGGATTTTAATATTAATTTTTCCTTGATTCGTTGAGTGTTAATTAACACTGATCCTAGTTTTAGAGTTACATATTTAAAATGCAAATATTGCGTAACCCGTTGGCGTAAAAATGTCAGTGGAACTTATTGTGATGGAATTGATTTGCTATATTCTTGTTGATGCTCAGTTGTTTAATTTGAGCCTTGAAACATGTACTAAAATTCCAAACCATGTTTGTTGCTTGATCTTCACTTAAAACTGACCGATTATTGGAGGCTATTTAGTTTCGACTGCTGTTCAGTCGATAGTATTGAATTTAAAGGGTTAGAATCAAGATCTTATTGCACTAGTTATGTTCACCCATGAGTGTGAAAGGAGAATTTAAAGCTAAACCGGATTTAGTTTCACACTTCGCCTGTTAGGTATTAAAAGTTGCTTTATGACTTGAAGTTCACTCATTTTACCAAAATTTAGACAATAATGCCGTGCCAAAAAACCTATGGAATATTTTATATCTATTTCCAACAATCACGTCAATCACTTATATCAGTCAAGACGTCAAATGGTGTGGCTGGGAAAAGTTTGTTAACACACTTCTGATTTCAGTGGTTTCAAATAAGAGCTGGAATGAACACAGAATAAATAATGTCGCCGTGTTCATATCCAATTTTTGTTGTTATTTAGTTCTATAAACTCTTATTTATGAGTCGGTGGCACAGAATAGAATGCTCACCAACCCTGCACATGGTGCAGGGTTCTAATCCCAGCTGACACATTCCTTTACTTTGCTAAGCAAGTAACAAGACTGGTAAAGAGGTACGTTGGGCATGAGGCTAGCAACTCCATCCCGTAAAATTAAGTACCATTGCTACAGAAAATTCAAGCCCCTGGCTTGAAGCCTTATGATCCACTGGAAAGGAAAAGGGATAAAATAAAATAAAAAAATGATAGACCATTATGCTTTATGAGCAAAATCTTTTTTCTCAGTTCATTAGAAAATTATTTTTTATATAAATCTTTTTTCGAAGACGTGTATTTCATACTTTATTATTCTTCATTTTTATATTACAGATCTCAGTCAATTTTCACCATTTTTATTTTGGCTGAAATAGAATAATGCTATGGCTTCTACCTCTCATTTTAATAACTCCAATTCACAACAAGTCAATTTATCAGAATGCTGTAACAAGACTGGTGATCCTACCAGTTTATGGTGTGATGAATCATTAGAGAATTCTGGTAACATTCTGGATCATTGTATATGTTATCCAAGTACTCCAAGTTCATTTTCTACTACATCAGGAAGTACATCTTATTCACGTGATCTTTACACAACATCAAGATTACGGAGTAGATCAGAAGAGAAAACTCATAAATCTGAGTTTCCATGTGATATATCTATCAATAATAAACGTCTTACAAGTGTACAACTTGTTTGTAATTCATGTTCATGCCCTGAAACAAAAGGTTCAGTTCATTTATTAACAGAACAAAATGGTATTTTAGAAAAATCTCACTCGACTTCCAGACAGGTATGATCAACGTATACTTTTCATGTATGACGTTATATTTTGTACTGAGTAACACAAAATTTTCTGTCGGTGACATGTCTTTAATATGACTTTAATTTAAGTTTGTGTTGAAGGCTTTCTTCAGTTGAAAGCCTTACTAATTTTTCATGGAAGCTTACGTATCTTCGTAGGTATGAAAGGAGAAAGTGAAGTACTGAAACAAACTGTGAAAAGTTGAAATGATGCATTTTTTGCTAATTAGTCTGTTATGAAAACATCAAAATGAAATATTTTCTATACAGACATTTATTATTATACATAAGAAACTGAGGTAGTCTTCAAATCCGCTATATCATTTACTATTGCTATTATTGTCTGTTTGGGTTCCGGGTGGATCATAGTGCTTCAACAGTAGCTCTTCATTTTGTTCAATCCTCTTCAGTACCCTTTAGCTGGCTCCACGATTGCCCATAGTCTGTCACCTCCTTCTCAGACTATCTTCTCCGTGTAAAAAATGGATGCTCATCTCATAGTTTCCCATTCGAGTTCCACTCGATCGATGGCCCGGCGCATGATGTCATTCAGCGGTCTCATCAGGGTGTGTCTAATTCATCTTTGTTTTCCTCGGCATATTTGTTGAGCAATAGGTTCTTGTTTGGTCCTTTTCCAAATTTTCTTGTTAGGGATTCGTTCTGGCCATCTGATCTTCAGTGTGGAGCCAGAGAAGACAACTGTTGATAAAAGTCTGTAGTAGCCTGATTGAAGTGCTTTTCATGACGCGACTGCCAAGTTTCTGACCCGTATAGAGAAATTGAGTTGACATGAGTGTTGAAAATCCGAATTTTATTGTTTATCCTGAGTGCAGCAGATATACAGACTGATTTCAGAATGACGAAGGTTTGCCTTGCCTTTCTGATCCTGACTTTGACATTCTCATCCGTTCCGCTAGTAGTTGAGACGATTTTGCCTAGATTAGTGAAGGAAGTAATTTCTGTCTTTATGAACTACTGAAATTCTGTCTTCACCGCTTCTTCAGCTAGTTAGTTGGTTTTCGCCTCCAAGTCTTCGAATTTCTGTGACATTAGACATAAATCATCCACGCAGTTTAGGTTTTCTAGAGTTTTTTTGTCGATCAAGCGTATTCTTGTCATCTCGCTTCCCACAATCTTCCGCACAATCCAATTCACCGGAAATAGTAATATCAGTTCAAATTGGGTACAAACTATGAAATATTTGTTACTTGAATATCTTTCACTTGAAGGAATCTATTGTTTATTGAGGGCCTAAAATTGTTTTGCTTCATATTCCTATTGGCTTGTGGAGTTCTCTTTAGCCTTGGAGGTAACGTTTTTTTCAATGCGCGAATACCACTCAATTAAATGTGTATAGCATAGGAATTACGTAATTATGTGTCGGATGGTTCAGTTACCTTTAGAAAACGAAAATGAATCTTAAGCAAATAAAAGTCAAGCACAAAAGACTGACCATCTAAAATAGATAGGGTTTATTAAAAGAATCTATGTAAGCTTTTTTTCTCTGTGATACAAGTTATGAAGTTATCTTTATGCTATAGGTTTCTTCACGAACTAATATTGTTTTCGTAATAATTAAAAAATAAAACAAAGAGCTCTGGGCAAACTTTTCGTTCTTATTTGAGACTCTTCCGGGTTGTACACCAACAACCCCACTAGAGATGGAATCCAGAACATTTAGGTTACCAGCCAAGCATACTGACTATTTAGCCACTCCGTTTAAACCCAATGACCCTTCACTTTGATCCGTGTTACAGCCGTGGGTCCGCAGTGCTGAATTGTTCCAAAGTAGGACACAGCAGATGTCCAATGCTTCTCAGTTCTCAGTGAACCTCTAACCAGTCTTGGTTACCGAGATATGAAATTAGGGGCTTGATTTATATTTTAAAGCTGATTAATTTACTCATTTGTTTTTGTTTCGTCAATCCAGTAAAGATTTCAAAACCCAGGGCATTTTTCGATGAATTTACCCCTAATTGACCAAACATTACAATGAAAGATAAAGCGTGCCACATTTGATTATGAGATACTACATCGAGTTGGTATTTTTAAAATAACTTTTATAAGTCAGTGCTTGGATTCTTCCATGGTTACATTAGGAGTGAGTATAAAAAAAATCTCAGGGTATCTCTGCGTTTAGTATTATAGGTCACTCCATAATAGACATTTCAGTTGTGTGTGAGTTCCTTCGGCATTGTAGATGCGCCTTGCTGATGAGTGCCAACAAGTACGAAACCTATGTCGAGCAAGGCTTCTTGCCGACTGTCTCCAACCATCTAATAACAACAATCCTGAGTGTATCGTGATGGCGAGCCACCTAACATGATGGTCACATTGCAAACTTGACTGATAGAATTCAGTCTGTAGTAAACAAAGGAGTAGACACTTGACACCAGTTAGTGTCCAATCTAGAGTACCTTTAAAATAGCTAGAAAATGAAATCTTTTATATGATCACAGTACTCCTTTAAACACTTGGTACAAAGTCACATAAAGCCAATTATCTGAGGAAATGCAAACTCTAACTGACCTCCTCTTCTCTATCATGTCTATGAGAGGGAAATGAAATAAGGGCTGCATTTGCTTTGTCGATAACTTTTATATGCTCACCCTTATATTGGTTACAGATACAATAAACTGTCATTAAATTATTTTCTTCCCTCTGAAGTAATTAAAATGTGTAAATTTAAGCAGTATGGTTTTTCTTCAAGCTATGAAATACTGGCTATGCTAACGATTAGCTACACTACACCAGCAGCACTTAAACGTAGTATACTAAATTACTCAATCAATCAATATTCTATCTGACTTGTAGGTACCGATAACACATCGGAAATCGAAAAGATGCAGTCGTTTAGGAATGTGCTCTGATGAGTAGTATATTTAAAGAAAATAAAAAGTTAGGGCTGTTTAGGGAAATGAATTCTAAGTTCTAAACTTATCTGGCTAGTATGCCTGAGCTCTGAACCTAGAGTCTATGCGTGTTACCAGTAGAAAGAAGGGGCGTTTCAGCCTATCTGGATATGTATCCGTTAAATCAAGCCACCTGAAGTATCCTCAAGCAGCTTAGATACCTACTTAGTTAATATTGAGTTGATTCAGTTTGATTTGTTAATTTTAGGCCTAGATTTATTTCATTACTATAGGGTGTGCATTACATCACCCTCTGATTTAAGCGAAATCTACGCAGTGAGTGTTTTTGTTGTTGTTTGAAATGATAAAGTAGATCGTTTTTTGATGGAATCAATGTGTTTGTATTGATGAGAAGTGTTGCTAACAAAAAATGGTTGTTGTTAACAAATCAGTTGACTTGGTTGTTTGCTTGAATCAATATGTTTTATTTTTCACGTTAACCTACATCTTAGTTTGATTTATTCTCTGGAAATAGGATTTTGGTTAACAATGGTTACTTAGGTATCTGTGCTTCATGAAGAATTGAAGTTGAACTGACTTAACATGGATATTTGCAATATATATATCACTTGACCTGACTACAACTTGATTGGTTGTTTGATGATTGATTGTGTTGTAAGCCAGCTTATACCGAGCCTGATTGGTCGTCTGATATTTTACAATGTGTTTTTCACATATTGGCTAACCTATTCTTTCAAATTCATTATTTATTCTTCTTGTGGAGTATGTATTTAAGATGTATTTTAGTGTTAAATGAAATTTACGAAGGAAGAATATCCCACATAATTCACAATACATTTGTTAGGCCTATTTATCATAAGTCGTATTATATTTACTCTTGTGGAAATGTCTTCTAATTTTCAGTAATTGGTAAAAGCAAGAACAACAGTGGTGGTTTGTGCAGAACAATATGGTACCATCATTTATTTCGTTGGCTTCTCATCACCTGCTGCTTACAGCCCAAATAAATTATGAGGTTTAAGTACAGAAACGTTTTAACATACTTGCAAATTTTACATGTTGTCAGTTGACAGAAATTTCCACAATTAGTAAACAGTGCTTAGAAAATTGCGCTTATATAGTTTTTACACAGGCAGTTCAAGTTAAAAAATAATAAATAAATGTATGTATATAATGGTAAAGGAGTTACATAATAAAGATGAGATGTGCATTAGATGCATAGTGACTAATAAGTTAGGTAACAATGTACTGAGTTGAACTCAAATGATAGAAACAAGAGATAAGAAAAATTACAGATTATAATCTACCGAAAGCACACATGGAATGGACAATACTTACATCTTAATAATTTTTGTCCAAATAGCTATAAACGAGCACTAGTCAAGACTCTGTACTATAGAGCGAGGAGAATATGCTCTGCAGAGAAACTAGAGGAAGAATTTACGAATCTCGAAAAGGTGCTGAAAAACAACGGCTATACTCAAAGATTCATTAACAAATATGGAAAATGTGAAAGCTCAAATACCAAACAAAGCCTGTCTTCATTCAACTAGATTTTAAAGGTGAAGACATTGCAGAAATGGTCAACAGAAGACTGAGAACGTCACTAGCCAGAGCCTATCCTGCAGCTAATTTTGTTCCTGTCCATCGAACAACATGCTCTTTGGTGCAGTCAAAAGTCGATAGATACCTTTCTCATGTTAACTCCAACTGTGTATATAAACTTACGTGTATCTGCGGGAGCAGTTACATTGGAAGAACAGAAAGAAGGGCACACCTCCGATTTTCTGAATATTTGCCGAAAAGCCCACGTCTCAAGGGAACAAACTCTTATAGCAGCGCTATTACCAGACATCTCCTCGACACGGGTCATGAGGTGGAAATCGAGAAATCCTTCAAAATTATCAATAGACAAAGGAGCTCCATTCTCCTCAAGTTTGCCGAAGTAATTTCTATCAAACGCTTGAAACCGGATTTATGTGTCCAGAAAGAAGCAGTTATTAGTCTTTCCTTGCCTTGGTAACTGGATGTCTTTTTTCTCTCATCTGATTACGTAATCTTTGTCTTTAACCTCACCCTCCTTTTATAATCTGTAATTTTGCTTATCTCTTGTTTCTATCATTTGAGTTCAACTCAGTACATTGTTACCTAACTTATTAGTCACTATGCATCTAACACACATCTCATCTTTATTATGTAACTCCTTTACCATTATATGCATAAAGTTATTTTGTTTTAACTTGAACTGCCTGTGTAAAAACTATATAAGCGCTATTTTCTGAGCACTGTTTACTAATTGTGGAAATTTCTGTCAACTGACAACATGTAAAATTTGCAAGTATGTTAAAACGTTTCTGCACTTAAACCTCATAATTTATTTGGGCTGTAAGCAGCAGGTGATGAGAAGCCAACGAAATAAATGATGGTACCATATTGTTCTGCACAAACCACCACTGTTGTCCTTGCTTTATTCAAGTTGGTAGAAGATTTGAACATAGGCATTGGTGGAACTCGGTTAGTAGTAATAATTGGTGATGGTATTACACTTGAAGCTCGAGTTTGCAGGGTTTAATTAATTTCAAGATTTTTCACGAAACGACATGAGTTAGAGAAGTATTGAAAACCAGAGAGTAATGAACGGCTGTTTCGTCCCTTTTTAGGGCTCTTCCTAGGCGCAGATCTAAGACTACACCGGGGGGGGGTTCAAACTGACTACTTTCAGGTTATAAAGTGAGCTTGTAAAAGCTTCAGCTACTGGGACGAGAACCGGTGACCAGTCAGTTCTGACTTTTTCCGATTCGCGGTATGCAGTGTCACTGCTAGCCAATGTCATGGGCGAGTATTTGTCCTCACTGTCAGTTTGGTGGACCCAGCTGGTCACGACTTCCTCTAAATAGTCACTAACTAGCACTAGGTTAGTTTTTAAGTGTCGGTTAGGAGGGATCTGATTTCAGGATCGAGCAGGAACTACAGTTGATGTTCAGTAACTAGTCGGTAAATTTTTTCACCATTAACTTTTGCGAAAATATTTCAATTTTAAAAAAATCAGCGAGAAATATTTAAATTAGTGTCGAACAAAAACTCGATGGAATCCAGACTACCACAGATCCCATTAAGATGTGAGTTCTTATAAAACAACTCAAATACAACACTACATGTAGTCATAAACTATCACACAATAGGATGAGACAGTGCTACTCTTACAAATGTAATACAAAAGGGTGGAGGAAGAGACTGATAACTGAAGTTTTATTCATCGAATCGACTAAGAATATATGCAGCAGGTGGATGAATCAGCACATAACCCAACCCACATGTAAATTTTTCATGCCTTATACAAAATATGGGGAAGTAGAGCACAAGCTATAAGCTCATGGTCTCAAAGTTGTATGATTACAAATGACATGATTATAAACAATAAACTGTGTGAAAAACGTGATCCAGTAAACAGTACAGTTTCATAATGTGATATTTCCAGCAAACAGTGCAATAAGAAGTGAACATATCGATGCTGAAACACACGATTGTTTCATCCATGAAACACGAAGTTCATGATTAGAAATTAATTTTTAATTCTGTAATCGTGCATTAATGTGCTATGAAATATGGGGAAGGATTTTCAAATGGCTTTTTATTGAAGTTATTAATTAAATTTATTGGAGATTCTTCGGTTAAACCATTATTTTAAAGATAGACTGTTATTGACATAATAAGCGCATAACTGAAATGGAGACAAATATCTTTGTCGTAACCGAATATCGAGAAACACATTCATCAATCTGAAATCAATCTGGAAATCCTCGTCACTCAGCATCAACAAAAAATTCGGATTTTCAATACAAACGTAAAGTCATTTCTTCTATACGGATCAGAAACTTGGCGGGTGGGTCACAAAGAATATTTCCAAAAGCCTGTTGCAGACAACTTTCTTCGCTCTATACTGAAGATCAGATGGCCGGGTCGGAAAGAAGCACCAACAAGAAACTATGGGCACTAACAAACAAGACAAGAACCAATCGCCCAAAAACAGCAAGTATGCAGGAGAAAGTGGAGATGGATCGGACACTCGCTGAGGAGACCGCTGGGTGACATCGCTCGCGCGTCAGGCCATTGCTCGAGTGGAACCCGAAAGGGAAGTGGCGAGTGGGACGTCAGTGCAAGGGTGACATGGAGGAGATCGTGTGAAGAGGAGTTGAAAGAAGATGGACTAACATGGATGCAGGTGAAAAGTACAGCAGAAGACAGATACAACTGGAGACGTGCAGTTGAAGCCCTATGTTCCACTAGGAACCCAAGGGAGCAATAATAATAATAACCGAATATCAATAAGTTGCATTTAGAAATTGTCATCTCTGCACTAGTCGTTTCATAGGTTTTCTACTATCATGAATATTCTTGTCGTGTACACTCCACTTGATGCTTGTTATAATTTGAGAACTGAATGAGTTTTTAAACATGATCCCATTTAAACAGTACAAACTTTTATTGTATGAGTTCTTGCATAGATAGTAAAGAGGAGGCAGAGAATACGAAGACAGTTAACAGAATATATTTAGAATTGTTGCTTGTATAGTTGATTTAAACTCTATTGATTATAAATTATAACCAGTGACAAACATATTCAGTAGATAATGGCAGTTGTTCTTCCTTCAGTAAGTGGATGTTGAGGTGGAATTGTTCTTATTCCTGACATTATCTTCAATATAAAGGGAGAAGATAATGGGTGAAGTTAAAGAATCATAGCCAGAACCAAGTTCTTTCAAAAGTTGACCTTCAGGAACCGATCAGACACAGGGAATGCTATGATATGTCATTCCAAATCAAATCATACCTGCCTTTTTGAACTTGGGGAGCATAGATATAGTATTCTACTTACTTACTAGGTACTCTTTCTTCATATCTGTGGTATCAGGTGCGTTATGTCACTGAAAATTAAGGTTTAGTGGTGAAGTTAGGTTTAGAAGGCAGGATTATGGTTACAGTTAGGAGTAGGTTGATGAATGGTGTCGGAAATGTCAATGGATCTCAAAGTTCAGTGAACTACAGTCACTTGGATGAATGGGTTCATCGCACATGGCACGATTTCTCTATACATCATCTGTGTATTGACTAGGAGACATTCTTACAAAATAGTGTAATGTCAAGTTAGTGATATTTTCTGGTGTATTTTTCAACGATTATGCGACTTCTTTGCATTTGAATTCTGATTGGTTGTTCAGGGTTACTTTGGTTTCGGCTATGAAACTTTAACTTTGCTGTATATAGATGCTGTATATAGATCTACCCTAAAATGTCGGTACAACGAATAATTTTATTGTATGGAGCATTTCATTATGAGCTGACATCAGTTAGAGAACCACTGGAAAACCTGAGGGTACTGGACAGCTTTTTCGTCCTAGTTTGGGACTCTTGGTGGGTATGTACTGATGAAGAGTCCCAAACCAGGAAAAACAGCTGTCCAGTACCCTCAGGTTTTCCAGTGGTTCTCTAACTGATGTCAGCTCATGATGAAATCCTCCATACAATCAAACAAAATCCCTACAAAACCAATACTTGAGAATAGTTTTATTTCAAAAAGGGTAGTCTTATTTTAAATTGGTAAGTGTGTTCATCATATTATAAACTTTACTGATTTAATAGAAAGAATAATATAACATAATTGAAATCTTTCTTGCCTTTCTTTTTGTTAAAAATTATTTTTTCTTAGGGAGACAACTGTAAACAGAAAGAAAGATTATGTAACAAATCATACTCTTTATTCTGTTGTAATGAAGATTCGGATTCAGTTCCGCCTGCAATGGCTCTTATCAATGTCAATCGTCTTAGTACACGAAATTTAAATCTTATCAATTTAAATAATAAAAATGATAATACAATAGCTTATAATAATAATAATAATGAAAATAACGACAACAACAAAAACAACACCTCTAACGCTGACTTACAAATCTCCCATGCTAAAAAGACAAAGTCGCTTCTTCGCAACTCAAGAAAGTCACTGCCTGCAATTCATTTCGATTATGATTTGGAAGTGAGTCATAGCAGTGGTACTAGTAGTCTGTCTGATGCAGCTGTAGGTGTTGATGAACAGGATTTTTATCTACAAACTGATAAATTGCTCACAGTATTTTCAAATGGTTCGCATAGTCATAATATACAATTTGGACAAACTGGTGCATCAGCTAGAGATTCTGGTTTAAGTTCACATTCAAGCAATTCAGTAAATTATTCACCAAATTCTACACAATTGTCTTCTAAAGCAGTGAATACTGCTACTTGTCAGTTGAATCTATCTCCTACATCTCTGCCGACTCCGTTACCACCACCAGTCCCTGAACATGCTCCTCATTCACAGGCTAAGATTGCATTGGCACGTCGAAAAGAAGGAGGTAAGACAAGGTTGCGTTCTAGTAAATCAATCATTTGTTTATAACTGTTTCTTGTATGAATGTTTATCATGTTAACATTTTTTTCTTTCACGTTCCCAAGTGGAACATAGGGTTTCAAGTTAGTGGCTTGAAGTTTCTGTACCAGTGTTTATTTTACAGGATGGGGTTGCTAGCCTCATGCCCAACCTTTCCTCTTTACCAGCCTTATTTCTGGCTTAGCGAAGTAAAGGAGTTCGTTGGCCGGGGATCGAACCCCAGACCACGTGCATGGTCGGCGAGAGTCCTAACCGTTATGCCAAGTGATATTTGACAGAGCTGAAGTCACAGGCATGCAAGTTTTGATGGAATGTATGCCTGTAGGAAATACTTCTAGGGAAAAATGTGAACTGTTTTCTTAATGTCTAGGTTTTAAATTTTTTGTTTACGCAAAATGTAGTAATGCTCTTGATTAAAGTGGTTTTGTTACATTTCAGTTTTGAGCGACAATTGTCTTGAATTTAGTCTAAACCTTATGAGAATTTGACTAAAAACTAGGTATTCGCTCAAATAAATTATCTTTCCAGTGAAATTATTCAACATTTTCAAAACTGTAAAATCTTATAATTAATTATTACAAAGCGTTAAATGAGGCTTAATGGTTAATCCTCGTAGCTTGTGGATAATTACAACCAACATCTAAACTTCGACATTGATAAATAAGAGCAGTCATAAGGCGATTAACACAACTGAATAATAATAAAACTCTGATTATTATGCGTCCAGATAGAGGATTTAGTGTACTCCTCCCAAATTAAGGATGAATATGTTACATAAATACAGTTTAGTTTTGGAAATAACCCTAGATTTCGAAATTTATCTACAGCAAAGAATACAATATCATTTTAGAGGTTTTCCTCTTCATGTGAATGATTAAAGCCTACAGGAACACAACTGCCCAAAGTGTATGGCTTTCCGTTGATTCATAATTATTCTAAGTCTCAGATGTTAGCCAACCTCCATATTATGTAGTAGTTTAGAGATAGGTAGTGAAGTGGTAGAATGTGTTGAAACATTTCACTTATTTGCAAAGTTGCCTTACCATAAATAGACTGATTGCCGAGGAAATCTCAGTTCAGATCCAAAAGGCTCAAGTGAGATTTTCCAGTTTACGTCATCTCTGGCTTAGAGGTGATATCCAGCTGCCGACCAAAAGATGTTTGTTCCCTTCTCCTTTAAGGCAAAGAGTCATGGGCATTTAAAGTGGGAGATTTGAAGAGGCTAGTTGTCTTTGACTACAGATGTTTGCCTTCTGTCTTCAACGTTAAGTGGTATAATATTGGACAGTAATACTGAGGTTGGGCTTACAATGTTAGGATGGAGGGTTAGTCGTTCAATGAAGTTTTAGAGGCGAATGTACTGAGATGGTTAGGATACGTGTTGCGCATATCGGGTCACTGACTTTCTCGTCAAGCCATGTTAACCGACATAGGATTAGGCTGAAAAAGTGTTAGAGGTGGTCAAATCGAAACTTGGCATCAGTCCATGAAGGTTTTGACAACTGGTGTGAGTCATTTAGGGAGATTTAGAATGCCTGTCTGGACTCATCGGGTTGGTAAGAACCACTGTCTGGATACAACTGGTGATATGTCTCAGAATCGTTCTCAATGACGCAGATGCATTCATTCTTCTTGTTTCTTCTATATCCATTAAGTCCTCCTGTTTTTCCATGTTACTGTTCTTCTTCCTACACATTTCTGCTTATTATAGCTCTTTTGAGTTTCTCTTTGTCTGCTACATGAAGTATAGCGGCTTGAACTGCTGTTATTCTGTGCAAAGTTCTGTTTGTAAACTCAGGGGGTCAGTCGTTTTAGAACCTCTTATAATATATATATATATATATATAAGTATACTGTTTCTGCACAAACAACTATTAAGAAGAAATTATATTAGACATGAAAATGTAGAAGAATATGATTGTCGTTCCAGTTTTTTTCAGGTGCGCCAATATGGAGAAAGTGGGTTAATTATGTAGCATTTTAATCGCCCTTTGTCCAAGTCTTTCTCGATCGAAATTACCCGTTTAGCACACGTTTTGCTCACATTGCCCAGGTGAATTCCTTGACTGGGATAATAATTGATAGTAGATCGTGCGATGCAGTGCTGTCTGACTTGAAGAGCGAACCAATACCTTGCGATATTTATTCTTCTGTGTTTCTTTAGAGAATGCCTGACATCTGGTTGGAAGCCAGTTAAACGAAGTTCACGAGTACATATAATGAGATAAATACATAACTATGTGGTCAATTTTATTTTCTGGGTAATGGTAGTTTTTACTAAAACCTTAATGGCAGTCATTTCATGTACTGGGATTATGCTTTTACTCAAGCTTAGTAGAAACTTACGAATCAGCAGGCAGTAAACAGTTTAAATACTAGCCAAAGTAAACAATACAACTGGAAGTCATACTTTTACGAATTAAAACAAGGTGGACATCAGAAATAAGATACAATAGATTGAGATGGAGGTTATTGGTATCCCAAGTTTTAAGCAGTCAACCGTGTTAGAAACACAGTGGAAAGCGCTGAATATATGTTTCGCCCTAATTTGGACTCTTAAGCAGCGCACACCCTCGACTACATCAGGAAGAGAACCCTGGACCTTCGGATTGGCCACTCAGCCCCTTGAATCAGAATTCGATGACCTGTAAATTCTAACTTCTGCCAGTTCATGATATAACGCTGTTTCCAATCAATGCCTTCGATGAGTATCTAATTCACCTTGATATTAGTGAACCCCACTGGCCATGATTTCTCAGTACATCTGCAGGATATCCATTCAATAGTCACCAATAGGAGCTGGAGATTGATATTTAGTTTCAGTACAAATTTCATTACTAGCCAAAAGTCAGCTAGAGATCACTGGAAACTATGGATCAGTGGTTACCTAAATATCCTCAGTTTGATCCTTGTTGAGGTCTTGGGTGCATAGTACTGAAGCATCCTAAAATAAGACGAAACGACTCTCTAGAATTCCTTAGTTTTCAATGGTGGTGCTGGTTAGTGACAAAATCTACACTGAACTTATATTACTTCTGATTATAAATACATAAGCAGGTCATTTAAGTGTTTATCCATATTTTATCTTATATTCTTAATAACTATATGCCTTTAAATGACGACAAATACCAATATGGACTATTATTCCATCTTATATTCGTGCATCCCAAATACAGTTTCTAACATGATTTTGTTTACCTTTACTCGCTATTTATGCTCTACATTTCGTCGATATGTAACACTGCAGATCCTGAAGAATAAGAATTAGAAATTATTGAAAAGAATTGTTTGCCTGAAATCACTATTGTTATAAATGCATTATTTTTGAGATATTTAAATTATTGAAAGTAATAATAATCATTTAATAATGCCTATTATAAGTTTGATAGTGCACATGTTTTCAACTGTAATCTAAGTGACAATCTATTCACTCTCCCATTCCACCCATCTCTCGGAATTATTCGGTCTTAATGATTCGATGTTATCAAAAAACAGACAGTACACATTAATGCTGATAACAACAACGACCAACGGCAATGATTCCTTAACTAACTAGCTAACTAATTAACAATAAAAGCTGAATAGTAATAACATTATTATTTAGTTATCGTAAAAGAGTATTCTTTATCCAATAATCACTGTTTTAAAAGTTATTATACCCAAATGAGACATAAAAGAAAGAAGTTTTCAGTACAGAGAATCCTCTTTACAATAATTTCATAGTTGTAAAATAATCCTATTTATCCCCACGGATTAGAGTAGATAATAACAAGTATCGGTAAAGAAAGAAAGAAAGAAAGACCATATCTGCAGTATAAAATGATATCATTCTATTTCAAAGGTTCTCATCAGCTGTACACAACAACCTGAAATTAAAATGGTTGTAAAATGTGACACTAATATAAACTTAAATGTTTAAGTGATGGTATAACCTTTTAGGTATTTTGAAGCTGATTAGAACCTTTTATACTGCAGATGTGGTCTCTTTTCCTTTATCAAAATTTATCGATGGAATCAACGCGTATGAAATAACAAGCATGTTCTTGTGGCTATTCATGTTAAAATTTAAATGTTAGTAGGAATACTAAGATGCCAAAATATTGCTTTTATTCTGTTAAGTTCCCAGTGGAACATACGGCTTCAAGCTAGAGCTTTGAAATTTTGGTAGCAGTGGTTCCTTTTTACCTTCCCAGTCTTATTACTTGCGAAGTCAGGTAAAGTAGTGCGTCTGTGGCCGGGGATTGAACCCCGAACCACCTGTGTGGCTGGCGAGCATTCTACCGCAGTTCGACCGACGCACACTATAATATTGCTTTAGATAATTACAATTCAGAAATTGGAAACATTAATTTACCGATACGAATTAAAAAACAAGCAATAGATTTTATTAAGTAAGCAGGATTTTATGAATGAATCAAATTCTGAGTAGAACTATTCAGCTGAATACTCTATAAACGGTGATATATATACTAATAGAACTAACTGACAGATATATAACTCATAAGTAAATCAACCAATTTGAATCGCTCATGCAAAACACTTGGTGTGAATGTTTTACAGGTCAAGTCCAGATAGATAAAGCTGTAATCAAAAATAAAAATAAAAATAAAATAGATAAAGGTGAAGGGAGATATCAGATTGAAATTAAGCTTATAATAGATTACGTTTTAGTTAAATAACTGCAATAAACAATTAATTCAAGTATTGGTTTGTAGGGATTTGATTGATTGGTTACAGGATTTCATCATGAGCTGACATCGGTTAGAGAATTCATGGGCTCTTGGATCTGGATTCCAATGGCTTAACGGTTTGCGAGCTCTCGTTGTAACCAGAAGGTCCTGGTTTCGAACCCCGGTGGGTGCGTACTGTGAAGAGTCCCGAACAAGGGCGAAACAGCTGTCCAGTACTCCCAGGTTTTCCAGTGGTTCTCTAACTGGTGTCAGCTTATGATGAAATTCTGTAACCAAACAATCAGTTATCAGAGAAAGAACTTGCACCTGTCAGGAATTGAGAACTAAATAATATTTATAATTATAGTTCAATTAAAAGGTTCAATTACAAGGCATCTTATAGACTACATATATGATACTGACGCTCTTTCAGGTCATTCAGCATTGTCAGCAGACAAATAAACAGAAAGATGCTTTGCATTTGGGGAGGCTAGAGTAATTGGAGTATAGAAGAAAATGGTGCTCACACTGAATCTACCATAGTAATACGTTTTACTTATTGACAGTTATTATTATTATGAATATTTTATTCTATTTTTTCTTATTTTTCACTCATTTAGAAGCGTCTGTTTCGCGACCATAATCTCAACTCATATTATTATTCAGTTTGCGATTCAGGTTTCTTTCCAATAACTAATTGTTTATTTAAGTGATGTAACTGAACCGGAATCCATTACATTCTTCGTTTTATTTTTTAATACTCCTTCCCTTATGAAGTGTAAAACATTCAAACCTGTAGTCATTACACGATTCATTTATTGTAGTTTACATACTTATCAGTCATATACCTCCCTATGTATTTCCAGTAGTATATGTATATCACTGTATGGTAGTGATGGAATGAAGTGGTAGAGTACGTTGACCGCTTCACTTATTTGGGAAATACTACCAGCCGCAACGGGTTGATTTCTGACGAAATCTCAGCACGGATACAGAGGGCTAGTTTCGCATTTGCCAGTTTACGCCGTCTGTGACCTAAACGTGATATCCGGCTATCGACCAAAGGGTAGTGTATTGCTCAACAGTCCGCTTCGTCCTCCTTTATGACTAGCTGTGAGACCTGGCCATTGCGAGTAGAAGATATGAAAAGCCAGGCTAGCTGTCTTTGATCACAGTTGCCTGCGCTCTATCTCCCGTGTGAAGTGGTATAATAAGGCGAGCAATATTGAGGTTACGCGTCGAGTGCTAGGTAAAGAGGGGAAATCAATCGACGAGGCTAAGATGGTTAGGACATGTATTACACATGCCTAGCCATCGCCTCGCTCTACAGGCGGTGTTAGCTGACTGATATAGGATCAGGTTGGAAAAGAGCTAGCAGCGGTCAAACGAAAACATCGCACCAGCCAATGAAATCCACAACAGTTAGTTTAAGTCAAGCAGGAAGGTGTAGACTTCCTGGTTGGGGTCTTCGGGACGGTAAAAACCAATGGTTGGAAACAATCGGTGATATGGCTCAAAATCATTCTCAATGGCTGGCGCAGATGTATCCACTCCTTGTGACTTTTGATTTCCAATGAAACTATATTGTTCTTCGTTATTACTATTCCTTTGTCTCACACCTCTGTTTACTATGTCTATTATGCATTTCTTCTACTTTCTTCTGTTGCTTTGTGTGCTACAAGGAGGGAGTGTGACAACTTGAGCTGCTGCACATCGGTGCAAAGTTCTATGTCGAAAATAGACAGACAGACATATCACTGTATGTGGATTATTCAGTTGAAGAGTCCTACCGATATTTGATAAATTTACTGAATCTAGCTTTATTAACCTTTTCTTCTTGTTTTCAAATCAGAAATCGATCCGAAATTCGTATCAATAAAAAAAGATAGACAGAAAGTAACAAAGACATACGAGTGTATTATTATTAGGGTTAATTTCCATCGGAAATGAGTAATACATGTTAGGTTTCATCAAGTCAGAAGTAATCAAAGAAGTATCACTAATGTATATATCAAGACGACTGCAGTCACATTTTTTTGTTGCCTCATGGAGAATTAAAGACATCTAAGTTTATCTTACTTGCCTTCATACAGCAGAACTTTATTTTTGTATTTGTCTTCTACATCAATGAAGTTTGACAGCCATAGAGTATGTGAATAAAAGACACATTAATTCTAGCTTAACTTTTGAGATTGCTGACATTGTCCAAGTGTTTCCTGGCAAGTTATATGCTGAGACAACTAGAAATAAATCTATTAAATTATAATTCCATCAATGATAAATGTTGACATTGTCTATTTATAAAAAAAATATTGTCACATGATGTGTAAAGCTGTTGTACTGTCATGGTAACAAGAATGACAAAAAATGTATTAGCTGTGGAAAATGTCATTTTTTTAATAGATATCATTTGTTTCATGTGAATATAGAGCATGCAAATAAGCCCTGGAAAACAGAACTTGAGAATTAATCTAATGCTCAAGCTGGACGAACTTTCTCCCTAGCGTTCCAGCGAGAAATTGTGACTAGTGACGCCAATCAAGTCAGGTGTAGGAAAAAATACTTACCAGTGACATTGGCTAATACAGATTGGCAGAAGTTGGAATTCATGATTCCTTATGGATTCCGTCGCAGCAGCTGAAGGTTTCGCATGCTTGTGGCGTAACCTGAAGGTTTTGAGTCTGATCCCAAATAAGTAATGCTTGCCTGCTGGTGAAGAGCTCCGAACCCCATACAAAACAGTTTATTAAAACTTATGACAAATGCTAAATATACTACTATTTATGCAGCATCAAAGGTTTCTAGAACAATGTAGTTTTCAGTTGGTAACAAAACATATGAATTTAAATATCAAGCAGAATAATATATTACCTAGTCTATAAACAATAAGTGATGAGCACCGTTCATAAACGGTTGCCATCATAAACTTAAAAATTTAAAAATATGACAAGGACTTAGAAACTAGGACATTTTTGAGAAAGGGCAATTGATTCAGAGTGCTTGTAAAGTAGAATTCAAAGTTAGGAGTTTGAAAGGAAGAAATAAGACGACGATAAAGTAAACCAAATGAATATGAACTACATACTAAATTATTGTACAAGTTAAAGAAAGGAAGATGTAAGGAGAGATTATGGAGAACGGTTCAGAAAATATTTTTTGCCTCATCACTATGTGTTACCATCTTTACGCAACCTCTAATTCATCAGAACGCCACAGATAATGTTCCACTGTTGGTAACATTCATGTGTATATATCATTTCACTTTGATCCTTTGGAGTTAAGTACATAGTCTGTAACAGTAGGCTACTGTCTAGACGAGCACACGAACTTCTCCCAATATGGTTGTGAAAAGGAGAAATGAGACGAAGCCATAGCTCCATCGCTGAACTCCTTGTTTGTACAAATCATTCCGAATCAGTAGAAAAATCTTTCGAAGTGATACTAAATAAGGTATGGCCAAGTCATTTGGAGGAGGAGGTCAACAGCACTCAACATTGTGCGTCGGTGGCACAGTGGTTAGGACTCTCGCCGACCATGCACATGGTCCGAGGTTCGATCCCCTGCCGACGCACACCTGATATCTATGGTCGGCCTGCAAAATTTGGGCTACCGATATCCATGCTGAAAATTCCATACTTGTACCAAAAATACAGTGTGGAATCAAGCTGTAAATCAAAAATAAAAAATAAAAAAAATAAAAATAAGATCCGGATTTTCAACTCCAATGTGAAGTTAGTCAGTGCTACTATACGGATCAGAGACTTGGCGCGTCATAAAGAGCATGTCAAACAAACTTCAGACCTTCATTAACGGTTGTCTTCGCTCAATACTCGAGATTAGATGGCCAGAAAAGATCAGAAACAGGGATCTCTGGTAGTGAGCGAATCAACCAGTAACCGACTGTGCAACAAATAGGCAGGAAGAAGTTGAGATGGATTGGCCATACGCTGAGGAAACAAATCATCAAGTGACATCACTAGACAAGCCATCGTTCGATTTGAGCCCGAGCGGGAAGCGGCGAGTTGGTCGGCAGTGTAAGGGTGACTTGTAGGAGGTCATGTGAAGAGGAAATGAAAACATGTGGGCAGGCTTGGAGCCAGGTGAAAACGTTGGCAGAGAACCGAACGCAATGGAGACGCGTGGTTGAAACCCTATGTTCCTCTAGGAATTAAAGGAAATAATAATGTCATTTGGAAGGGATTCCGACAACATCTTCTATACACAGCAAAAGCTATTACTGTACGCGAGGAAAACGCTGAACTTTTTATACAGAGGGGGTTTATCAAATCCCTTTTCCTAAACTGGCCTTAAATATTTGCTATTTTTAAAACTCGTACAATAATTTGGTATTCATTCGGTATTCATCTTTGTCTCACTTTTTCCTTCAAAAAACTGCTACTTTCACTTCATAAATATGTCGAATCACCTACCCTTTGGAAAAATGTTCTTGTTTCCAAGCTCGTGTCATTTTTTAATGGTAACTACTTCTGAACGATGGTCGTCACTAACTGTCATTTAAAAAAAGGTATGATATGAATGTGAAGCCTTAGAAAAAGTCTCACTTGGCCTCTGTCTCTATGCATAAAGTGGAACATACTATGTTATTTCTCTATTCATGTTGAATGGTAGACAACAGTGAAATGTAGAACGCGAGTTGTTTTGCCCTTTTCTCATTTAAAAAACAAATCACCTAAATGTACATCAGTCTCCTACTATTAAACTGATGGCGTTCCCACTGAGACTTGAACTCATTAATCAATTCTCTTCAAGTTTACAAAAAAAGAGATTAACAACTTGATTTATGTCAGATAAAGTAGCGTATATATATGATTTAAGCCATTTCAAATTATACTTATTGTCCTTTATTAAAGTATAACTTTTCATATAGGTGAATGTTTTTTTCTTTCTTTTACAGGCATTTCAAATGCGACATCAATAACTTCAGTCCCCCAGGATAATGATACTTCAAAATGTACATGTTTTAAAAATGTTACCAATAAAGCAATTGTCAATAAAATCACTGGGACAACTATACGCTTACATTCACATGGAAATGAGGCTAGAACACGTTTAGAAGCAAGTGAATTGTTGTGATTGCTTTTTCTATTTCTTCTTTCATGTCCTCTAAATTATGCAAACATGATAAATAGGTCTTGTTTTTGTTTTCTTCTCTGATCTGCTTATATTGTTCGCTTGCTATATAAGAGAGTAATTATACATCAGCTAAAATATTAACTATAATATTGAGAGACATAAAACTAGGTGAAAAGTAAAATGCTGTAAAAAATAACCTGTGGGTGGCTTTTCACAACGAGTGTGGTTTGTTTCTAATCCAAATGCATAATATTTTAAAGCGTAAATAGTAATACACTGATGAATGAATACAACCATTTCTTATCAGGTCATACAGTGTTTGTGTGGCTTCGTGTTTTGCAGTTAGTATGAGATGTCAATTGTTTCTTTGATACACCGCATTTAGTCCCTCCTCCAACATGAGGCTTCCTTAGCACATATCCATTCACATCTGTTCTCTTCAGTTGTCTTTGCTTTTTTCCATGATCACCCAGGAGCTTTTCTCTCCTCTTCACTCTATGTCCTCTATATCACCTTTGGACCCACACCCAAGTCATCGTTTCCCACTCGACCGATGACCTCAGGATTTGTCTGATCCATCTGCTTTTCTTCTTCATGCTTATTGAGCGATGGGATCTACGTCGATTCGTTGGCACAGTTTCCTATCGTTTATCCAGTCTACCTGGCCATCTAGCCTTCAGTATTAGGGCAGCGACAACAGGGAATGCTTTCTGTGACGCACCATGTCCCTGAATCATGTGAAATCAGGGAATTGCCTTGTAGTGTTGAAAATCCGAATCTTCTTCCTTATGTCGAGCTGAGTAGATTTTCACACTGATTTCAGATGACTGAAGGTTTTCAAGTATTGTTTTGGTAGGAATTTTGTTTGATTGCATGGATGGTTTCATCATGAGCTGAACCACTGGAAAACCTGGGAGTACTAGGCAGCTGTTTCGTCCTAGTTTGGGACTCTTCATCTGTACGCATCCACCGGGGTTCGAACCCAGGACCCTCTGGTTACAAGGCGAGCTCGTAGACCATTGAGCCACTGGGACCCAATCTAATGGTCCTTGAATTCTAACTCCTGCCAATTCACGACATAGCGTGACCACTTCGCAATGTCTTCTTCGATGAGTTACTGCCTCATCTTCAACCTGCTGTACCCAACTGGTCACGGCTTCCCATTAGAAATTAGAATTCAAGGAGCTCAATGGACTACGAGCTCGCCCTGTAACCAGAAGGTCCTGGGTTCGAATCCCGGTGGGTGAGTACTGATGAAGAGTTGCAAACTAGGACGAAACAGCTGTCCAGTTCTCCCAGAATGAATGTTTGTCTTGCTTTTCCGACCTTGTCTTTTATATCCACATCTGTAACACCTTTGGTCGAATCGATACTGCCTAGATAAGTGAAGGAAGTCACCTCCTTTAGATTTCTCCCGTCGATGTTCACTGATGCTTGTTGTTGGTCGGTGGGTATCTTTGCCGACTATTTCTTCTCTATACTCAGGTGTAGTCCTGCCTTCATTGCTGCTTCTATCAGCATGTTGAACTGCGCCTGTAGATCTTTGAATCTATGTGACATTAGTCACCAACAAGTGAAACATATATAGGAATTGATTTAACAAGTGTATATACATAATCAGATATCAGGATATGAAAAAGATACAAAGATAAAACTCTGATTACATTTTCGATTACTTTAGTCCGTATAATGAGTAATGCCGAAAATTGCTGTAGTGTTCAGCATACTTCACGTAACGTAAAACAAAAACTGAAAACTGCATAAAAACTGTACTGGTTAGGTAAATCCTAATAAATATATCCTGTTTTCCTAGACCAACTGGTTAAATAACCATTAAAATGCCTGTGTCTATTAACAACTAGCTGATGACGATAAATTATGCAATGAATCTCATTATTTCTAGTTTATTTTCGGTGAAATGGTCTGTACTACTGATTTTTACAAGTAACCAGTAACCACTGATAACAAGGACTAGTATTTCCTTCACTTGAAATTTAGCTCATTACCTATGTACACGAAGTGCTTTAGATCTAACAGCTGACACTGTATAGATTGTCCGTTTTGAAATACAATCAAATCCGAAATAAAAGAAATTTCGATGAAATGCCGCCTCCAACAATATATTGTTTGCAAATAAATTATCTTTTTTTCATTTCTTTGCTTTCCTAATAGAATATAGGGCTCCAGGAGTGAAGTCTTGAAGCTTTACTAACCGGAGTGGAGTCACTAGTCTCCCAGCCAACCACACCTATTCGCCGGACCAGTAAATTAGGCGAGGTCTAGGATTACATCGGTCAAGAATTGAGCTCCGAACCACGTGCGTAGTTGGCAAGCATTCTAACATTGCGCCACTTATGCTAATAAATTTACTGTCTATTAAAAATAGACCTAAGACATTTTTTCTTCCTATCTTTCTCTATAAATATTTTAGCCTAAAGACTATAAATTTAATGGAGAACCGAAAGAACAAACTCTCAAATCATCCCTTTCACCTATATGGAAAAGAAAATTAAGTAATTCAACACCAAAGTTAAAAGGTTTGCTAACTGAGAAACAACCAACCAGGACGACGACCATCACCACAACAACGACAAACATTACCACTCCCAGTGATATACATTATATGCAGTTTATTAGAATGAACGGAGAAGAAGAAGAAAAAAGGGAAAAGAATGTAAAGCCTAATCCTCAATATGAGGAAAATTCACATCATAGTAATAACATCGAACAATCCAGTATTCATGCATACCCACCTTCGAATAATTCTAGCAATACACAACAACAACAACAACAAAATCAGCCGCCTGCTTGTATATTATGCACAGTTAATTGGCAATTTTATTTATCACAGCCTAGTAATCTTCTTTACAGTATTATTGATAATAGTGATGATAATACTAATAGTGATAAAAAGGCGATTTATTCAAATGAAAGCAATGCATGGTATTTTTTAAGTCATGCTGATTTTCTTAAATCTACAATACACCTAGTTAAACCGGAACAGTGTTACAATTGTCGTAGGCATATTTATGCTGTTGGTATTAATTTATTTAATCGGTAAGTTTTTGTAATCATTGAATGTTGAATGTGATTATTATAACAATATTTTGTGTTACATCCAAGGCTTGGTTTTTTATGAAGGTGATTTATGTATACACAGACGTGTAAGACAATGTAAGGTGACGCCTTGATTAGATAAAGAGACGAGGTGGTTTTTACTTCAAAAGTTCCATAGTCTAAATATCAATCTCCGGATCATTGGTGGCTAGTGGATGGGAAGCCATGACCAGTGGGGCCCACTTTGTCAACGAGAAGTTGATGCTCGTAGAGGGCATTGGTTGAGAGAAGCACTATATCACGAATTCTCAGTAGTTATAATCCACGTGTCACTGAATTCCGGTCCAAGTGATTGCATAGTGAACAAATTTGGTCTTGTTACCGGAAGGTTCCGAGTTTGATCACTGGTGCACTTGTGAATGTGTGCTGTTGAAGAGTCCCGAAATGTGGCGAAGCAAAGCTCCAGTGCTCTTTGGTTTTCAATGACCTCTCTAACTGATGTTGCTTTGTGACGAAATCTTATAAGTGAAATTAAATTAATCCAAATCCTATGATTTAGAGAACGACAATTTTGTTCTTACGACAGTGAAATTTCCAGCTTTAGGCTCAATTTTTACTCTTCTATTAGATTACTAACGCCTAGGAGACTTGTAGGAGTGAATCGGCTGGCAAACGAACTTGGACCTCCCGTGTAGTTGTAGAGCATTCTATCACTGATGCACTAACGCAAGATACTTCTGTATCAGTGGCGAATCCCCATTCTAGATCATCTGAGAAGTTTCCTACCATAATCGGGAGCTGTCTTGATCTTTAGTAGGAATAATATATTTAGCCGTAACATATATAGCGTACTTTTGTCTCCTACAGGATTTTTAAAATCTTATTTATTTTTTATTCTAATTGACTTCTCTTTCTATTATTGAAGGTAATTATTCTGTTTTCAGTTACATTTTTTAACTATGTGCGGTATATTTCAACTTTAGCTTCAACGTGGTTTGTCCCAGTATATACGTTTTCTTCAGTGGTTCAGAAATAGAATGTTCGCCAACCAAGTCTAGCGTTGTCCGGGGAGTTTGATCCTCTGCCTCCGCACTCCTTAAAAATATCTCTTTAGATCGGTAGTCAGTTCGGTAAAGAGGGTAGTTTGTATGCTAAGCTAGCAACCCTACTCCGTAAAAATAAAACAACTGATACCGATTTTCAATGTTCCACTGGGGACAAACAGGAATAAACTAACTATAATGATAAGTACCTATATTATTCCGAGTTTCTGTACACCTAGTCACCTATTCCTACTTCACTGTCAATTTCTACATGTACTTTCAAACAAAGTTGTAGAATAATTATATTCATAAAGTAGTGGTTATATCCCGTTCTTAATTAAAGGAGAAAATGTGAATGAAGTAGAAATTCAGAAATCTGATGATAACTCATATCGTGTCGCAGATTTCGTAGAGTTCTAGTGCATCGTTATTACCGGTGGGGTTTAACAAACGGAATTTATCGGTATTTATTCACAGGTAACGCTGAACAGCGATTAAGTTGTTATCATATGTCGAGAGAAGCTCGTGAACCCAGACCAGTGAGTTTGAATTAAGTGACAGAAGGACTACGTGCCTACTACTTTCATGCTTAATTTACTTTATTTTGATAAATCATAGGAAAGTCAGTTTTCACTAGTGAAGAGTCTTCAACTTATAGTCAGAAACCGTCAATCAGGTTGTTTTTTTCCAATTATCTTTTCATTGCCACTCATAAACTGCTATAATGAATATATTAATCAATTAATCAGCGGAATTATACGTCGACTGTTCAGAGGGAGAATAGTAGTCAGCCAAACAAGTGTCTCGAGCTTCAATCCTCTTCTGACATACTCCTTAACGTCGCTTAGTTGATAGATAGTACAATGTAAAGAGAAAAAGTTGGGTGTGAGGCTAGAACAACCCCACGCTGTAATAGAAAACGTCACTGCTACTGAAACTTCAAAGTTCTTTTCCTTGAAGCGTTATGTTTCACTCTGAACAGATAAGAATATAAGAAATGGGGTTATGATATTTTCTGAATTGTTTGAATATGATTAAATGTGCAAATAATTATAAATACAGAAGTTTTATAACAAAAAGCTACTTATTCTACAGCACAGTTATTTTTAAATATTTTTATGTATTATCATTAATTATGACGAATGATGGTTTTAATTATCACCTGATTAGTACACCTGAGCTCACAGATAACCGATTAAGCCGATACCTTTACTGTTAAGTTTTGAAAAGAAAAAAAGAAAGAAAGAAGAAACAAAAAAAGAACATTCACTCTTAATTATGGTTCTATTAAATTTTAAAAGGTTATGTGTGTATGATTACTGAGGCTTTTTAACAAAATAGCATTTAAGTGTGTTTTCATTGAACAAATTTGGTTTAATAGTTTGTAATTGATTAAAGAAACTATATGATTATTAATATTAGGGTCTTTTCGATTATGAAATAAACCATGTGTTCATTGACTAATTGTTTAGTGATGCATGAAGTTTAAAAACAGAAAAATAACTGATAAATCTTCGTAATATGTAGATATCAGTTCAAGAAGTCTGTTAGCCTAGCAGATAATACTTTGGCATTTAAAGCGATCAGCAGTACGGTTCGGTCTCAGTGGGAATACCATCACTCACAGGGTTGCAAGTACATCCAGCTGACAACTCGCAAACAGGACTAAACATTCGCCATGTATTCTATTGCTAGCTGTTGAATGAGATTGATAAGGATTTGAGGCATTGTTTAGTGGTGGAGGAACTTTCGAATTATTTCGCTTTGAACGCTATTGAAGTTCTTTTCAAAGTCGACGAAACTGAGGTAGAGATTTGACTGTAGATCCATGATCTGTCTGATGATAATGCATGGCGTTGTGATCTGATCAGCACATGATTTGCTTTTAATTTAAATAATATAACCCAAAAAAGAAAATTTGGAAAAAACAAAAACAAAGGAAGAATTATTATTTGGGGGGCAAAAAAATTGTTTTTTTTATATAAAAAATAAAATAAGAAGGAAGTAAAAATAAAACAAATTTAACAAAGGAAACACAAAGAAAAATTATTTAAAACCTTTGGAAAAAAAATTCCTTTTTTTTGGAAAAAGGTTTTATTAACCGAAAAAAAAAAAATTTTTTTTTTGAAAAAGTAAAAAATTTATCTATAATGCTGGCTAACATAAAATTCTCTGCCATACATTTGAATTCCAGACAAGAATTTACATTTGGTACATCGTATTTTTTAATAATAGTTAGAATTAAGTTTTTGTTTATAAGAGTATATACTTCAAATAAAGTTTCAGTAGCAATAGTGTTATTCTTTTTTACGGGATGAGTTTGCTAGCTTCACACCCAACCTTCTCTGTTCACTGGGTTTATTACTAGCTAAATGAATCCTAGGAATGTGTTGGCTGGGATTCAAACTGCAGGCCAAACAACAGACCATTACTGTCAGGGTATCTACCTCTGGACCATTAACTCAAAAGTCATTGTGCGTCGGTGGCACAGTGGTTAGGACTCTCGCCGACCATGCACATGGTCCGGGGTTCGAGCCCGCACCGACGCACATCTGATATCTATGGTCGGCCTGCAAAATTTGGGCTACCGATATCCATGCTGAAAATTCCATACTTGTACCAAAAATACAGTGTGGAATCAAGCTGTAAATCAAAAATAAAAAATAAAAAAAATAAGTAATCTAAATAGTCTAAATGCTGTTTATAAAAAAAAGCTGGACAAAACAGCCATCTGTACTTAACAGATGAGTTTAAGATGTCTAATATTCTATAATGACTGTAGTGTTAAGAGGAATTTAAAATAGAGGGATAATTTTGAAGCAGGATCGGAACTGATTGCCTCTAGTTAATATGTATGTCTGTGTCGGTAAGTCTCACAAGCCTTTTTGTTTGTTACATAGGCTTTAGCTTCGATTCCTCTGTAACTGAAAGTTCGTAAATGTAAATTTGTCGATCAAAATAAGAATAGATATTGTTTAATCTGCTAAGCTTTAATTGTGAATATTTTTCGTGTTAGAACAAATGAGATAAAAAGCTCTAAATTCATTTGGAATTTACCATTTTATAGAATAGTACACCTTATGCGGAGGCTACTAATACTAACTAGCCTATATTTTCTGCTTATTATAACGTAAGGAAAATTGACAAAACTGTAATGTGATACCAGTTCATGAAATGACTAATTTTTGGTCTGAAAATACCAAAAAAATTTAGTTCGCTGGTTTCCAAGCTACGTGACTATAGGAGTCTTTGGTTCGAGACTGTACATGATCGAATCGGTGTAGACGTATTCATATTTCACCATCTTACTTGTGAAGTTACGTTTTCTGCTCTATTCCATTTTCAACAAATGCTTTCATCTCTGGTTACGTAACTGTCATGTGTGCCAGTCATGACCACTACACAGATGTGTTGGATCCTGTACTGAATGGTTGATTGATGGTTACAAGGATATTTACCCAGATGCCAAAGGAATACGTCATACGTAACTGCTAACGTATCATCTTTACATTGGCTTCCCAGTCAGGTTCCAACACCTCACTTCTAATCATAGTGAATCAGACAAGATACAGACAACTAACTGACCAGTGGTTGATTTGATTTATATCAGCAGTAGCAGTTATATAGAGATTTCCTATTGAAATAAATGTTTTGTCTGTTTGTTCTTTTTTTTTTGAAAATTATGTATAGAAATCCATTAAGAGGTTTGAAATTCTTGGCAAAACATAAATTTCTCAAATTGTCTTCCAGTGAAGAAATTTCTGAATTTATTTATAATAATCCTGATTTATGTCGTTCCAAAATTGGTGCATTTCTTGGACTTCCTCCTAGTGAAGAAATCAACCCTACCGAAGTAACAATGTGAGTATTATTATTTATGTGTTATTTTGATATTATGAACTTTTTTCTCGGAATTATAGGAATGAAGTGAATCTATCTTTAAGGTATTTTAACCTCTTTTCATTGATTATACATCAATGTAAGCTCTTTCTCCACTTAACTATATTACTTTTCAATACTTCTACCGTGTCCAACCGTATTGTATGTGAGCTTTTTTCTAGGTTATTTAACTTATCAGGGCCAATTATTCTAGGTCTAGCTAAATTTTTATGTTCCAATAATCTAGTTGATCCGATCTAATAGTATGACTGTTCTATGTAATTGACCTCACTGACAATCACTAAATGGTATATAAATGATGTTATTATTCTTAATTGGATATATTGGTTCCTTAAGCAGACAGAGTTTACCTCTGGGAGATTTTTTTGATTGGACACTATTCAGTAACTAGTGTGCCTAGTCGTATCTTCGGTGCAGACTGAATTCTATCATTCACGTTTACAATGTGACCACCACGCTTGGTGGCTCACCATAAAGGTTCACTGTGAATTGAGCTGTTGGTATTAGATGGTTGGAAGCAATCGGCAGAAAGCCTTACCTGAGCTAGGTTTCATGCTTGTTGGCACTCACTAGTCAGCAAGGCGTATCTGCAATCTTGAAGGAACTCATGTCCTTTCTGAGGTTCCGACCCACATCATCCGTTGATGCTGTCAGAGACGTTACCACTGGGTTATTCGGGCTCGTGGTTGACTTTCTGTAGGAGGTCATCATTTCCTCCAAGTTTGCATATACTCCATGCTGACGAATGCCAATTAGCACAAAACCTAAGTCCAAGGCTTTCTGCAGATTGCCTTCAACCATCTAATACCAACAATTCTATCTCTGAGAGAGTTGTTTAGTTTTAATGCCACCTTAATTTCAACCTCATTTAGCATCCTACGGAGGTCCTCTGATGTTTCTTCTTTATACGGCAGTACCACAAAGGCTTTGAACTCTATATTGTTTTCGTAATTTTTATTGTTAATCTTAGTTTTTCTATGGTTCTTCATATATATATATATATATATATATATATATATATATATATATATTAGAATAAATTCTAGTGGGTAGTTATTCACTAATAATGTTTTTTTGATTTCATTATTTCAATCTACTGGTTTACTAGTTATACAGATAATCTAACTAAACCTATCTTTACCGATAATAACGTTTTAAGCGCAGCTTATTGCTCATAATCAATATTAAGACTCGAAATGTCATCAGAAAACTAATAATACTGTATCACTGTGTGCTTTTATCAGACAAATTTACTCTATGGTGGGATTTTACTTTATCAGCAATTGCTCAGTTTACATTTAAGGATTTTCGCTGACAGACGGATTTATAAAGTCTGATGCTATATACGATATCCTACAATATCATATGATTCAAGTTAGCGGGCATCCTAATGAAGTGTGTTTGTGTGTGTGTGTGTGGGGGGGGTATTTTTTGAGATAGTTTTGATTGCCATCTGGTAGCGAGGTCTGGTTATGAGATAATATGCATACATAATGTGAAATTTATTGTCAATATGTATTTTTCACCTGAATGAGGGCATTTATATTAGAAAATATAACTGTCATTCTGGAAAACTAATTTTTATGATCAATATATTAAATTTCACTTTTTGATAAATGAATAACATTGATGAATGCAGAATATAATTTAGATAGACATTTATATAAGATCAAGTTAAATTTTATTTTTTCGACTTGATACTGCTTTCAAAGGCAATCAGCAACTAGAAGTATAATTCATGAAGGTACAGGTCAGTAAGAATATTCTTTTCGTAACTCCACTTTAAAGGCGTACGCTAAAATAGTTTTCAAGAGTTGTTTTGTAAGAATTTGATTTGTTTCAAGTTGGATCACAAGCTAACTAGTTAATGGTTAGAGAAAGAAGTTGCTTGGAGCTGTGTTGAGAAATGATGACCAGTGGGGCTGACCTTGTCAGACATGAGGGCTAACACTCACCTATGCCACTGGCTGGTAGTTATACTAAAATCAAATATTGGTAGAAACTAAAATTCGAGGGCCATTGGGTAAGTTCCCATTGACTAAATCGTCTACAAACTCACCCTGTAACAGGAAGATTGTAAGCTCAAACTCAGATGGTTGAGTGATGATGAAGAGTTTCAAAGTAGGAGGGCAAAACAGCAGTGTGGTACTCCATGCTTTTCTAGTGATTCTTTTACTGATGTCAACTCGTGTTCAAACTTGAAACAGTTATGTAGTGCCCTTAAAGGTCTGGGAAATGCCTACATGATTGATTGTTCATATGCAGTCTGTAAAAAATTATATCAATCACGTAATCCAAAACAATGAGTGATGAACACTTGTCAGAAATGATTCCAAATAAAAAAAATAAAAGTCACGAGCGCTTGGAAGCAAAAATATTGTTCAAAAGATTAAGCTATTTAAGAATACTTGTAAGATATATTTTAAAGTTAGAAGCTTGAAGGGAAGATACAATATGAAGACAAAACTAAGTGAATATGGATTACACACTAAATTTTTGTACAAGTTAAATAAAAGAAAGTTTAAGGCTAAGGAAGTGAAAGGGATTAGATAAATCACTCCTATATACACAGTTAAGGGTTTTTCTTTGTGTATAGGAAGAGATTCTTCTATGGAAAGAAGATGTCTCTGGAAAATCTTCGAACGACTTGTTCCTACCTTACATAATATCACTTTGAAAGACCTTTATATTGATAATGAATGAAATGTTAGAATAAGGTGTTCTAGAGTCCGTCTCATATCTCTTTTTTTGACAACCTTATTGGGAGAAGTTCTTGTTCTGCGTGTAGGCAGTAGCCTACTGTTACAGAGTATGTACTTAGCTCCTCAGGATCAAGTGAATTGATTTATGCACATGGATGATGTCAACAGTGGAACAGTGTCTTTGACATTTTGATGAATAAAATGTTGAATGAAGAGAGCGAGATGTGAGGACTTAGTGAAGATTATCTTTTTTCTTTGGAACTGCCATCGATAATCTGCTTCGAAGAACTTGAGCTTTTGGTGCCTCTGACTTTTGGAGATTATTTATATTACGTTTCGTCAGCGTGTGAATGAATGCTGGTGATGAGCTTTCTAAGGATTTCCCTTATCCTTTATAACACTAAATTATACTATACAGGTTCAAAGTGAAGTTACACAAAGAATATTCTATGCTGATGCAAATGTCTTCTTTAAAACTTCATACTACACAGATGTATGAGAACATTTAAGAAAAATTTCTTTTCTGTTTATAAGTAAATGTTAAGAAAATGTGAACAGATTCCAATACAACACAATATGAACGTGCACACGTGGAATTTATCAGTCAGCTGCTAGCTTTGTCGGTTTTTATCCCATGTGAAGCAAACTTTACGATTTCTGACTTCCTTTTAAAATAGAGAAAAACACAAAAAGAGTAGCAATTAAAAAAAAAAATAGTTGAATATCATTCATTAAAACTTGAAATGAATGAAATGTGATAAAAGTCTGTGACAGCAGATGTAATGAAAGTGGACCATTCGAATTCTTAACCGGAGAGTCAATGATCTATTCCGGTTCCCCAGACGACAAGTACAAACACACTGAAGATGTAGTTATCATAATTTCATCAGCAGCATCAAAGGCTTTTATGGCATCCAAGGTTGACATACACGAGACCATGTGAAGAAGAAGTGAAAGCTTATGGAAACGTACTACCGATGTCCTGTGTTCTACTCTAAACCCAAAGTAATACCAGTAATAATGTCTGTGGATTAACGTTAAGATTTTGATAGTATGTGTTTGTATATACTTTTATATATTTATATTCTCCAACATATCCTGCATAACTGAGCTTTCTGAGTACTTCATTAGGAAAACTGGTTGAATTCCATAAATTTACTGTTCTCGGTCAATTTGCAAATAACCAAAGAATGTTGGTCATAAGAAATCACGCAACTGGATTTAGAATATTTTTGGAATTAAATATGTAGCTGTTCAGCACAACTTTAGAAATCTGTCTTTCAGACTTCCAAATGATTTTTACTCCCAACAAACTATATGCTGACTTCTAGACGATTATTATTTCTATCTGATTACATTTAATTTTCAAGTGGAACATTGGGCTTCAAGCTTGAGCTGTGAAATTTCAGTACCTCTTCACCGAGATTACTACCATCTAGGCGAGGTTTAAGAGTAACTGAAGAGTATTCTACCAGTGAAGTGCTGACGCTCGCTTTACCTTAATCTCGTAACATCCTCATTAACAGCATCGTGAAGTCGTTTATCAAGACATCATTTATACAGGTATAAAACTTGGGCATTGTGGTAAAGTATGACTCCATTATGGATAAGACTTTATTTTCATAAATCACAGTGTTATACAGTAATATTTACTTATGACGTTTCAAGCCTAAATTATAGCTTATAAACATATCAGAGTACTCGCATAACTTTCATGCTTCATGAAGCAAGTACTTTGATATGATTATGAGCAGTAATTTGTGCCTGAGACGTTGTCAGTAAATATTACTGTACAACACTGTGCGATTTATCAAAATAAAATCCTATCCATAACGAAAAACACATCATTTAGTTGATTTATTTATAAATCCCAGTTTGTCTTTGTAGGCTTCAATTTTATGTGTTGAAGTTTACCGAGCAATAACAGAGTCATAACATATCATTGTAGCGTTATTTTCTTGAAGTTTTTTTTGTGATATCATTCTATTGTTGGTTCAACTGTCAATATCCTTCCTCGAGTCATATTAATTTCTGTTAAGTTATGGAAATAGTTTACCGTGGTCTTAATGGGAATCTGTGCTGAACTGAAAAGAGTTTGATGTACGGTTTTTTGTTACTTTCCTTTGGATGACTTTTCCCTGTAGATCTAGCTGATTTTCCAACGTTTAACCCTTTTGTATACACGTCATGTTTCCAGTGTTGGGTTTCGTTGGTTTCAATGATGTCCAAATAAAAAAGTTACAGTAGACTGACTATAATGTCATCAAAGTCTTTGTATTTTGTTTTAGTCAGGAAATCGAGTAAAACGGCTTTTAGAGACAGGACCTCTGTGACTAAGATTATGTTACCATTATTATTCGTATGAGTTCCGAGTGGAACATAGAGCCTCAAAGCACATCCACATCTCACCATAATTCTTGAACTTCTTATTAGTTGGCTCGACAATTGCCCATAATCCATCGCCTGCTTAACACATTATCTCGTCCTTTCCACCTTCGGCTCCATGCTCAGCATGTTCCTCCTTATTCTGGTTGCAATCGACGGTTTACTTGTCGTGTGATGCTAGTCAATGGTCCCACAACTTACGTCCATTCAATCTCCATTTTTTGGTATATGTGTTGGGCAGTAGGTTCCTGGTTGGTTCGTTACCTACCAGAGTTCCTCTTTGCCCATTTTCCTGGTTAACCTTCTGATCTTCAGTATGAAGCAAAGGTAGCTGTCGAGAAAAGTCTGAAGCCTGTTGGAAATGCCTTTAGTGATACGTCAAGCCTCTGACTTGACATTAGTATTTAAATGTGATAAAAATTTGGGAGTTTAATAGTTTCAATATTCTTGTCACACTGATATTTAGCGACTACACCGCGCATACTTGACAGGCACACACTGATCTTTATAAAGTTAAATAGTTAGTTTCATTTAGCAAGTTTTGACAATATAACTGTTCACAATGTACATCATAATAAAACACCAGCTTCTTACATCGACATTGCCAGTCTGTAACCAAAATTACAATGAAGTCTCTTTATGTATGTTTGAAAAGCAGAAAATTAGTTAAGAATTCATCAATGCATCTATTTTTAGGCGTTATAAAACTCCAAAGTTTTCCCTCGCTTACATCAAACCAGTTGGAGTTGAGTCGTGAGTGAATGCATACAAACTCAGCCAAGTGATTAACCCTGGAGAATTTCTTTTATTTCGTTTTCTCTTGTTCATATTGTAATAAGAGAAGACAAGGGCCGGCAACAGATAGTTTTATTACGGAAATAAGCACGTACTTATATATGTTTCATGTACATTATTAGAGCTTATTCAAGCAGATAAACACAGTCTTCTGATTGGTTGTTTCTGGTTTCTCAGAAAGTTAAGCCATATATTTACGAATCTTGTTTGCCCACGTTAAGTCTGCTGTGATTGGTTGTTGAATCAGCCTTATACATATTTTCTCACGGCCAATATTAGTGACCTAGACAATGGGGTAAATTAATGTCTACCAATTGGCTAGCAGCCTGCTCTCACCACAATATAACTAACAAAGTGTACAATTGTAATAGGTTTCTTTAGCTTCCATGACATTTTTGTTTCTGTCCAGCTTTAAAGATTATTTCTGAAGAGATGAGTAGCTTCTATGCCACTAAAACATTATTATTAGTAATCTATTTTCCTCTTCTAAAATGCATCAATAATAGTTCATCAAATGCAAGATTACATTTCATTGTCATGTAGTCGTAATGATACAAATACACATTTGCATACTCATTTCATACGACATTTGTGCATATTTATTCTAAAGTTACTTACCTACTTTGACTTTTCTTGAGACGACAACACATAATGGTTAGATGTCATGACATTAAGATTATCCTCATAATAAAATATTAATGTCATCAAGATGTAATTTATCCAAAATTATCGCAATACGGTTGAATGCTATTATGGATAGAATTTTATAAAATATTAATCAAGACTGACTTTTGACAACATGCACTGAGTAATAATGGACAGCACTTGTTGTGTGAAGAGCGATGGGCTATATAATCTATTTGTTCAAACCTTAATAAGTGGAGATGAGTTTTAACTCATGATTCGTTGGTTCGTACTGAAGTTCCTTATGCAAGTAGGGAGATTTCAACAAAAGGGATAGCCAGGAAGGCAGCCAGAATCCCAAGAATTTTGGTTTCGAACCACGAAACGAGTCCATGCATTTGTTTGTATGGCTTGCCAAACCTGTTTGAGTGATGTACAGCTCAATATTGTATTCAACTATATCAAAAACACAGCTTGATGTGATGGAATCCGTGGTATTGTTCAACAATAATAACTGATATCAGAAACACAATACTACCTCAGCAGTGTCGTCCAGTTGCTATACAGTCGAAACGTTTCTCAGGTACAAAATACATACTGTAGAAAAAGAAGTAATCGATCAAAAACACAATTTTGAATCATATAAGAATCAATCAGAATATCCTCCAACAAGGTGGAATCAAAACTGTGTCTACAAGAATCTAACAGAAGAAGACACAATCCTCTCAGACAGTCACCTCAAGGTATCAGCTTCAACTCACTCAAGCAAAACCGCACTCGTAAAACAACAACAAAAATAAAGACAAATAATAAGGATTAAGTAAAAAGAAATCAGCAACGCATATCTTTTCAATTTTCTAATGAGCATAATTTCCCTGTTGATACTTCAACCCGGTTGCAGCTGAACAGTAAACCAAATGAATACAGATCCATTGAAGCGATTAACATGTCAGTGCCTTCTATTAATCATGTAATATTAAAGAAGTGCTTCGGTGACATAGCGGTTAGGATGCTCGCAGACCATGCACATGGTCCGGAATTCGAACCCAGGCCAACGCACACCTGATATCAATGATCAGCATGTTAAATTTCCTCTACTGATATTACATGCTGAAAATTCCATACTTAAATCAAAAATACTTGTATTAAAAGTCAAGCTATAATAAAATAAATAAGTAATTGTAATGGGTTTCTTTACAATTTTTGTAACTTTTTCTTCGACTTCAAAAAAGTTATTTTCATAGGAATTAATGGCCTTCATGAGAAAATGTTATTATCGTTAAACTCTTTTTTGTTTGTTTTTCACTTCTAAAATGTATCAGTAGTAAAATTCAGTCAAATGAAGTATTAATTTTGTCATTCTTATGTAGTCACAAAGACCCCCCGTCCCCTCGCCGACACACACACACACACACACACACACCAGCATACCTATTTCATAAGATGCATTTTAATGTTATATCCCTGTACTGCTACTTATTGTGACTTTTCTAAAAGTGTGAACGCACACGCACCAAATGGCTGTGATGGAATTTCAAATCGTAGATGAAATAAAATACTAGTGTTATTAGGCAATAGTTCAGTTAAACGATCAATAAAACTTACCCCAATGCGATTGCAGGTTATTATAGAATGATTTCAAATTGTTAAATTTCGTCGCTAGTGAACACTGGCTAGAGAGGTCATCGAAAACCAAAGAGGACTAGACAGCTGTTTCGTCCTATTTTGGGACTCTTCATGAGTGTGCACTTATGACTCTACCACCGATCGGACCGCCAAACTTTAGGTTACAAAACCATGTTTGTGAACTATCCGGCCATTTGGCCTGAAATTCAATGACGCTTCGGATTTTAACTTTTGTCACTTCGTGATATAGTCCTAACTTTATCCAATGAGCATCCACTTACCCTTGATATGGTTCACCCTAATGCTTTCGACATCTCATCACAGCTTCAGGGTATCCATCCAACAGTCATCAACGGACTGGAGATTGATATTCAGATTATGGAGTTTATGGAATGTTTTAAAGTAATGATTATATGAATTATAACAGATATTTAAAATACACTTAGCAATAACAATTTGTGTGTTATCTAATATAGGTTTGGTTTGGAAGAAAGAGTTTAAAAAGGATTAATCCAAAATGTAGCATCGATTCATGAAGTACCTGATTATTGGTTTGCTTCGCAAAGGGTGAAGAGTTTTTGTGAAGAAGATAAGACGTTCAGCGAAGAAACTCTTTTCGGCGAATTCATTCACACAGCTGTGCAATCGCATTTATATATAATTATTTGTGTAGGTGTGTGTGTACATAAGGTGTGTCAAGTTTAGATAATTGATCAAGTAATAAAAGAATGATCTAAACGAAAACTGATCCGTTCACTCAGCTACAGAGCTTGCAGAATTTGTACCCCGGACACCGTAGAAGATGAACTAGACAATCTCAAGAGAATCCTCGTCGAGAATTGTTAACCAGAACGATTTATTGAAAAATCTATGAATCCTAGACCACAAAAGCCGCCTATGCTTAGCGTCCCGAAGAAACCAATCTACATGAACCTTCAATTCGATGGAGATATATCTGCGGAAATACTGAAAATCGACTGTCGCGCTCACTCAAGAAGACCTTCTTCGCAGCTGAACTACAACTAACTTTCTCCACAAAACCTATGATTCATGCAAACGTGGAGGATAAGCTACCACTGCTGACCTCATCAGTGTGTATTTATCAATTCACCTGCTTGTGTGGTGCCAGGTATGTCGGCCGTATCCAGCGTTTGCTTTCAAAGCGCATCACCGAACACTTACCAACATGGTTTTACAAAGGAGAAAAACGATGTCCCCGCATCTCCATCTTAGAACATCTGATAGAATCCGGACACCAAGCTGCACCCCAAACAAACTTCAAATTAGTCTACAGAGTAAGAAGTAGTCTTCCTAAAGGTGTACGAATCAGACTTCTTCAAACTTCATAAGCAATGGCGATTCACCTGCTAAGCCCTGAACTACAGAAGAAGTTCGTTCAATCACTACACTTACAATGGACTTAATCTTTCTTATTACCTGAAAAGTAAATTCTACCTAATCTTTTTTCTGTCTCTTCATTGGTATTATTTTGTCTCCTGAATTGTAATATTTTGCATTTTGGACTCTCTTGTTCTTTGCCCCCACTCAATTTCATTTCTACAACTCACTACCATTGTTACTGACATGACCGACGCTCAATTTCTAGTCATTTATGTTACGTTATCCAACTTAATTGCTCAATTTCAGTTCTAATTTAAATGGTATTATTCCCTATCCCACTTCTAATTAATCTCTAAATTTAATTACATCTGGTGCTATCCTTGTAACAACAGAAGACAAGGGCCAGGCAACAGATCGTTTTATTATGAAAATCAACACCTATTTATACATATTTCAGACAACATTATTATAGACAAGCGCAGTCATCTGATTGGTTGTTTAGGTAGACAAACGCAGGCTTCTGATTGGTTGTTTCGGGATTCCTTGACAAACAGAGTTCTCTATCTGCGAATCATATTTTGCCACGTTAACTTCGCTGTGATTGGTTGTTGACTCAGCCTTGTTCACGGCCCATATTAGTGACCTAGACCTTAACGTAGATTAGTGCCAACCAATCGGCTAGCAGCCTGCTCTCACCACATTCGTCCCCCCGTCAAATACGTGCGACTGAAGTCGGCTTGATCTACTTGGTGCAGGCGTCATCGTTGGCTTGTCTCGCTGCATCCATTTCTGGAGCTCGCTGACGTTCACGCGCCTCTCATTGTTCGCCATTGCGACTGTGTCTGCGTAACCCCATCTCGAAGTGACCATATATGGTCCTTCCCACTTTGGAAACTGTTTGCCTGACCCTGTCGAACATTCGTCCATACTTCGGCCCACACCTTCATATGCTGCTTTCGCCCGACCTCCCAGCAGCGTCTCAAGTAGCAGCTCCATCGCTGACAGATCTTGAACGCCACTCAACTGCGCAGAAGCCTTGAAGTCCTGCCCGAAGATCCATATGTCTCCATCAAAAACTGCAGGGTATAGGCTTTTCATTTGTCGGTAGGCAGCGACACCAAATGTAACAACAGAAGACAAGGGCCAGGCAACAGATCGTTTTATTATGAAAATCAACACCTATTTATACATATTTCAGACAACATTATTATAGACAAGCGCAGTCATCTGATTGGTTGTTTAGGTAGACAAACGCAGGCTTCTGATTGGTTGTTTCGGGATTCCTTGACAAACAGAGTTCTCTATCTGCGAATCATATTTTGCCACGTTAACTTCGCTGTGATTGGTTGTTGACTCAGCCTTGTTCACGGCCCATATTAGTGACCTAGACCTTAACGTAGATTAGTGCCAACCAATCGGCTAGCAACCTGCTCTCACCACACCCTGACCTAAGTTGAAACATTTCAGTGAATTATATTACGTCATCTAACTTTCTAACTCAATCTTGCTCTAGTTGCTGTCTGATTAACCTTGTTTCTATTTTAGATCATTCTTTTATTTAGAAAAGAGAAAGATTGAGCGAAGAAATATTTACTTTTCAATTAGATCCTCATCTCTGGCTCTACTCTAATATATATAGCATTTTAATTACAATACACAACAATTTACCAATCTTTTACTACCTGATCAATTATCTAAACTTGACAAACCTCATGTACACACACACCTACACAAAAATAGTTATATTTAAATACGATTGCACAGCTATGTGAATTATTTCGCCGAAAAGAGTTTCTTCGCTGAACGTCTTCTCTTTTTCATATGACTAAATGGGGATTTTCAAGTTTTTGTGAAGTCAACTGTTGATGTTGAAAATTCAGTTAAGTCTAGCTTTCACACTTTGATTACGAGCTGACATCAATTAGGAAAAAAACTTTTAGCGTACTCGAAAGCTGTTTCGTCCAAGCTTGGGACTCTTCAACTCCACGTACACATGGTTTTGAAGCCAGTACCTGATTCAATGGCTTATTGACGCCAATATCTATCAATTCGCGATGTCTAGGGCAAATACCAGCTGTCCGGTTTTCCAGTAGTTCTCTAACTGATATCAGCTCGCATTCAACCAAGTAAGCCACCAAATCCCTGCAATCAACACCTGAAAATACAACTTAGTCATTTAAACGTCATTAGGTGTAATTCGGTTTTAAACATTTAATCCACTGGTTGATTGATAATCGACTCCCTTATCAATGATGGCGATTTTAACGAGGCATTAAAGCAGTTTTTCATGATGTTTTATACAATAATCTTGTAATCGAATTACTAAGTAAGGTGCGTCTTCAGTAGAATCCGACGAATATGCACTGAAGACACGCTTGATGAAGAAGAAAGAAAGTTGACACAAACTCTGGTTGATAACAAATATCCAGACAAGTTCGTCAGGAGATATAAAGTAGTCAGAACACCAAGACCCATTCTTCAACTCGCCCCTAAGAAAGACGTGTTCATCAAGCTACCTTATATGGGACATCAAAGCAGCTTGATAACTAGACAAAGACTGAACGCTGTTGTCAAAAAGACTTTTTATGCATCATAGTAACAGAGAATGTAAAGCCAATATATCTATCTAAGCCCTTCGAACATGCGAAAAATGACGTCACATGCCACTGTATTTACCAATTTGAATGTACGTGTGGACACACATACATAGGGAGGACTCATCGATCTCTGCAAGCAAGGGCTTCAGAGCATATCCCTAAATGGCTCCAGAAACAAATAGAATCTTCAGAACCTATTACGGTGAGAACAGGAAACCTAGCTCTTCTATTGCGAAACACATTACAGAGACAGGACATAAAATTGATGTTAACAGATCTTTTAAACCTATCTATAAAACGTGTTTGGGGCGTATCCTGAAGTTTGTAGAAGCCCTGGCAATTAGGAAGTTCAAGCCACCTTTATGCGTTCAAAAACAATTTGTCATCACATTAAACCTTCTTTGGTAAATTTTGTTTTGATACCATAGCAGATGTACTTATTACCTCTGCTATTTGGTTTAGTGGTCTTCATTTTTATTATGACCTTGAATATGTCCTTTTAACTTGATCTAAGTCTATTTTTTCACCTCTTACCTCTTTATTAATTTTATACATATTTCTATGACAAGTTCGTGTGTGATCAGATTGTTCGAAATGTGTTGCACAAATACATTACACACGATTCAGACAAATTACTTCCCCTTATTGCTTTATCCAAATTACTAATGTCATTTTTATCCCTACGTCCAGTTCAGTATGTGTGTGTGCGTAAAAAATTAATCAGGCAATTACTATTTTTATTCTATTCCTTTGTATTCCACGTGTAGTTTGAACTTTGAGTTTCAGTAGCAGTGGTGATATTTTTTTCACTGGGTGAGATTGCTAGCCGCACACCGAACCTTCCCTTTTTACTGGAATTATTAGACGAAATGTAAGAGTGCATCGACTGGGAATCGAATCCTAGGTCATACAGTGCTTGGTGAACTAACAACGGAAGCATTTAGTAATACTTAAAGGGTGTAAATAGCAGTATATATATATATCCAAATCATTTCCTTTAATTATTACGAATTTTCAATCAGTCATAACAATGGCTATCAGAAGATACCGTTATATCACACTAATGGGAAATCCAAACAGGTTTACTTTAAGTTAAAGTTTACTCTGAAGATATTGTGTTTAGAAGGACAGCGAAAGCTTCACAGTTAAATAAACCAGCCTAGGTAGCACAACCAAATTAAAATTATCCACCTGAATTACATATCTTCTCTATTTTACCGCTTTTTTCTTTTTTTTCTTTACATTTCGAGTGGAATGTAGGGCTTCAATCTGCGGCTTTGAAGTTTCAGTGGTGTTGGCATTCTTTTTTAAGGGATGAATTCGCTAAACTCAAGCTCAACATTCCATCTCCTAATGGTTTTTTCACCGGCTAAATGATTTTTAGAAGGACGGCTACCGGGAGTCGAAACTCGGACCACGTGGATGTTGATTGTCGAGTATTCTACGACTGAACTATTGACGCACTGCTTAGGAACACACAATAAAAACCACCATTCAACCTAAAATTTTATGATATTAGTTCACACTGAATTATACTGTTAGTTTTAAGCCCATTACTACATTAAGCGAAGGTCGTTTCCTTTTTGATTAATTCAAAGCATAAGCATATAATTACTTAGAGATGTTTGTTTTTTATAGGGTTGTTTTCTTTCTGAAAAGATAGAAAAATAACTACGGTCACCTTTTTAGTATTTTCGTAATATCTCTCAGTAGTCAGTGTGTTTACTTTTTGGTTAACCTACACATTGGCGACATTCCTATTTTTTTTAATCTATCACGAAAACCTTTAATCCTCTTCTCTTCCTACTAATCTGCTTCTTCTTCTTCTCCACAGCTATTCCCCACTTCCTTTGACTGTTGTATTATCATCTTTGTGAAAACAGTTCCCACCACTTACCCATCCCCATATTTGACCAAGTCTATTGTTGTTATTGATTAATTGATTATTATAGAGGCTAAATTTTTTATCTTTCCTTAAGGTGAGTAAATTGCTTTAATGCCTGTATTGTTGTTTTTCTTGTTTTTGTTTGTTTTTCCCATGGGTCATAACAACTCAGTCGTGTGTCCAGGTTTGTGTATGTATGTGTGTGTGTGTGCGTGCCTTATTGACCTGATGAATATTTATCTAAACTAATGCATATAAAAGAATTAGTATTTTGCTATTTTAGGTCAACAGTGTTATCATCACGAGAAGGAGGTTTGATTAAGCGCTGAATTTTTATTAAAAGTGAAGTCTACTAAGGATATGTGGCGTCTATTCACGATGGGTAACTTCATTCTACCAATCACTTGATTATAATAATGCAGAAATTAAATTAGTTATCTACTGGAATTACTTATTAGAGTTTCATTAGCAATTTTAAAATATTTTAATAGAGATTTCATTATGAACTGAAAGATTTCTTATTTCATACGGGTCCTTTAACCGACAAAGCTTGTTTCAAATTGAGTTTGTGGGTTTGAATGGGGGCCATTTTTATTCCTACCTTGTTAGGAATTCTGAGTAAGGTTTCCGAGGTTCCTTCCTTGTATGAAATTACTGTTGATGATTTACATTCCTTATTGTTGGTGTTGTCCTGTGCATATTTGACATGCATGTAGTCATCATTATTAATATTATTATTATCGCTATCACTACTATCATTATTTATTTTTGCATTTCCCTACATATTTCCTGACTAATTTATCAGTGTAATTATTAAGTTTCAAGGCTTCTCTTATTTGTATCACTTCCTGTCTTAGATTTTCCTTGGTACTACTTAGTTTCTGTGCTCTGTCACTGAAGCATTTCATCAATCCTGTTTTTACTGACATAGGATGGGATGATCGGAAATCCAAATATCTATTTGAATGTGTGGGTTTTCTGTAAACACTAGTGTTTAACTCCCTATCTTCTTTCCTTTTTACGCTTCAATCTAACATTGGAAGTTCCCCTTCCTTATTTTTCAATTCATAAGTGAATTGAATCGCCTCCATCTTTGAGTTCATGTGTTGGAAAAATCTATCTATAACTTGTGTTCTAAGTACAATGAATGTGTCATCTACATTACTTCCACCATACTTTTGGAGTAGGGGTGAACGTTTCAATAGCTATGTTTTCCCACCTATCCATGAATATATCTGCCACAGTCGGGGATATTGGTGATCCCATGCCAACTCCCTCAATTTTTTTGGTATATTTTCTCTTGGAATTTAAATACTGTAGAAGTCAGACAAAGCTGCACTCCCAGCATTATGTCCTCAAGTGTTACTTTCGTCCTAAGTTCGAGTTCTTGGTCAGAAATGAGTTCGTTTCTGACCGCCTCTATAGCCATATTTATTAATTTACGTGTATATTAACTGACAATGTCAAAACTAACCATTTTTTCTTCATTATCTAAATTTTAAATTATCTAATCTATGTTTTAGTTCATAAGAATTTGTTAGCCTAGATTTCGAGTGACTGTTTCACTGTGTGATAAATTTAATAAACAAACTAATATGGAATTCCATGCTGTATTATAAGTTCTGTTTTTGGAATAAAGCAGATTATTATTATTATTGTTATTATTATTATACTATTTGGTCTGTTTGGAAGTTACTGAACCGTCATGGGTTGCAGCATGTTATAAATCGAAGACAGTTTCGTGGAATGATACACTCCTTTAGATTATAGGTTTGCTTGAACATCCTGTAGATGGAGTAGATAAAGCCAAGATGAAAATTTTATGTTGTATATGTAAATATTTTTTTTTCAGAATCATGCTGCTACTGTTAACAGTTTTTGTTTATTATTTATATTATTTTTGTTTTGAATCAACATGTTTGCTTCTAGAAATCGCTACTTCTTTCATGCTTTCATACAATTCTTATACATTTAGAACTCTTAAACACTTAAATAATTACATCCTGTTTGTTGTGTTGTTTGGCATCACTGCTTTCTGTATAAACAAGACTTTCATATCAATTAGTTTATTGGACATATCATCAAGTATACTTCGAACACAGAGTTGTCCTGTTCATAATCATATTAGAAAAAGAAAAAGCTTTCGTTCCTTCTTAGCTGATTTTATAATCTTTTAAACGTGTATGAGATTAGCAAAGCTTTAAGTTGGGTGTAATCGCTTATCTGTTAATGTCAAAAGAAATAGCTCAAAGGAAGCATATTAATAGTGTGTCTGATAACTAGTCTGTTTGTTAAGACCTCATAATTTTTCTCTTCAATATATATTACCAAAGGTTATCATTATCACAGGTATCGTATTCATAAATTTCAATTTCATACAAACGTCACTATGAATATTATTTGTGGTGAACTGGATTATGCTCCAGACTGTACACAGGGATTGAGAAAACAGGAATACATTGGATCAATAAGAAAACTCTAGAGGGTCTGGAATTCGCGTGTTGATGATCTGTGTCTAATGTCACACAAACTCGAAGACTTAGAGGCGAAAACCAACAAACTGGCTGAAGAAGTTGGCAGCGATGAGAGGACCTCAGATGAACGTAGAGGAGGTGGAGATGGAGGTGATGATGATGACAGTCCATCAGCGACAGAAACAACAACCAGCACCGATCACCATCAGCGGGAGATATGTGGCAGAGGTTATTTCCTTCACTTATCTAGGAAGCGTTACTTCAACTACAGGCTGGTGGGAAAGATGAAGATTTCAAAGCAGGCCAGAATCGATAAAGCAAGATACTCCTTCATCAGCCTGAAACTATTCTGCAAATCTCCTGCTCTCACTCCGCATAAACAACAAGGTTTGGATTTTCAACACAAATGTGAAGTCGGTCCTTCTATACGAATCAGAAACCTAGCCAGTGCATTACGAAAAGTATCTCCAACGGACGAGTGCAGGCTTTCTTCACCAGCTGCCTTCACGGGCTGCATAGTGAAGATCGAACGACCAGCCAGCCAGAAAGAATTAGCAACAAGAAACTCTGGCTGGTTAAAGGGAAAAGCCAACAAGCAAGAGCCGATTGCCCAACGTATATGTAAAGAGAAAATGGAGATGAATCGGGCAAACGTCAAGGAGGTTGTCGAATGACATCGAGCGCTAGGCTATCGTTCAAGTAGAATCCCAGTGAAAAGCGATGAGTGGATCATTATTGCGAGAGTGACATGAAGGAGATCGTGTGTCGAGGATGAGATGAGAGATTATGTGCAATCGTAGACCTAGCTGAAGAAGACAGAGAAGAATAGAAGAAAGTGGAGATATTTTGTTGAAGCTCTATGTGTACTTGAAACCCAAGGTAATATTAATAGTAATAATAATAATAATGAATATTGCGCTGTATATTTAAGAAAACAGCTTTGGGATAGCTTTTTTTCTAAATGATTTCAAACTATTCAACTGAGCTCTCTCTCTCTCTCTCAGCTAAATCAAAGCGGACACACCACTGAGCGAAATGGACATCCGATGTTTAGATCACTTTGACCCGGTTGGCTAGCAAGCATTGCCAGTTGATATGTGTGGCATCAAACGACTGGAATCAATAAATTATTAGTATACACCAACATGCATTTATGGTTGCTTTCTTGACATCCATTTATGGTCCCAAACAGATCCCATATTGTGGTTTCTGTTTTCAAGGGAAATTGTGTTGGAATTTCATCTCCTCGAACTGTGTTACGTAGAGATTGCTAATCTGATTTATAAAATTCAGAAAAATGAGTCCATTTTCTTGAGGTAGTAAAGATCAGGTAAGTGACTGAAAATAAGAAGCGAAAAAGAAATCTGGCAGACAGACAATTAATCTACAACTTATTACACAACAAATATACAGAAAGAAATGGAAATACGTTGAAGAGACCATAAAGCGACACCTCACACCAGGTAGGTCCCCGAGCGACGAGTCGGATGTGAATTCGAGCATGATGTATGCAGGAGGCCATTTAAACTCGAGATACAATCTTGTGGGCAATTATAAAGTCAAGTGGAAATAATGCTAGAAAATACAGTAAAATGAAGATGTACTACTGAAGGCCTACCTCCCAGTTACACTGCAAGAAATGAGTGATAATAATAGAAAATAATAATATTCAACAGTTAGTTTTGAGGGGATTTGATTCACCTCAAGTTTGTGAGTCACCAGCGGGATGCGCTCAACGACCTCACCAGGGACCGAATCCAGGACCTTCAGGTTACGAGGCCATGTTTGTTGATCATTCAACCACTGGAATCTGAAGGCCCGAGGATTCTAAGGTCTGCCATTTCATGGGACGTTAGACCCCATCTCATTGGTTGAATGGTCAAAGAGCTTGACATCGTAACCTGAAGTCCCTGGTAAAGTCTTTGGGCGCGTGCTTTGAGTGGTTGTCTGACTGATATCAATTCATGATGGAACTCGAAATAAATAAAAAATGCATTTTCCGAAATCGAAATTCTTTTTCAGAAAGTTCTGAAATTAGATGAATAGGGTCAATGGTTAATTAAACCTTTCGAGTTATATTTCAGTGTATACTTGACTTTTTTCTATGTAGAAATAGTTGGTAAAATCTCTGCTGTTGTTTTTCAACAGCTCACGAGACTGTCTGCCTAGTGTTTAATAGACGTTTTTAACTTTTAATTTTTCTGAATTCATATGTATCTGTTAACCGTCTTAACTAAGTCATGAAAGTATTCCGTTTGCCGATCATTTATCGTCTAATCTGTCTATAATTCTAAAAAAATCTTCTAAACAGTATAGCGTTATATTTTTTATTTTTGAAAACTATAGTAATACGCATTACATAAAAAGAAAAGAACTTTTAACTTTAAATACTATTGGTTGAAATATATATATATATATAATGCACATATCATTAATGCTGCCTTAAGGCTGCTTTATCGTAGACAATTTCACTGTGTATTTGTATTGTTGTATTTTCGGTATCCTTGAAAACACTGTATTTGGTGAATGAATGATCAATACTTGCCTGTCAGTCAAAAGTATCAGTGTAAAGTATCCTTTTCTTCAGTCTTTAATGAATGAATGAATGAAATATGCTTTTGATTAGGTATTCACTGACGGGTATTTTTCGCTGTACAAGGGGTGGAGGGAGCATTTTCTCACATTGTTCACAAGTTGTAATATTCTATCAAAACTGGGATATTCTCAGATTTGGAATTGATAGTGTTCTCTGAGCTCCTTGGTTTAATTGCGGAGCTTTCAGATTACTTAGGTTCTATATTTTCAATATTTTTGAATCGTATAGTAAAACACAGTCTTTTTATTCAGTGTAGGAATATTTCTTTTCCATGACTTTATATTCGAGTAGGTGTGACGTCGTATTCCAATGACGGAAAAAGACATGGAGAAGCACTGAGAATTGCTCAGTCAGTATACATATGATAAGAAGCCTTGCAACAGGAAGACTTTGAGTCCGAACCCAGGTGGGTACCCACTGATGAGGAGTCCTAGATTAGGACGGAATTGCTGTCCAGTATTCCCTGGTTTTCCAGTGATTCTCTTACTTATGTTACCTCGTGACCAAACATAAGACAAATGAAATCCCTAAAAACCAACAACTGAAAATTGATCTGATACGCTTTAGTGACTGGCTCTATATAGGAAGTTATGTGGAGTTCTAAAGAGAAGTTGTGACCAGCGGGGTTCATCAAGTAACGTAGAATTCGAAATTCATGGGCTATTGGATAGGGTCTAATTGTTTGGAGGATAATTAACATAGTGTTTAGAGAAGTAGAATTGAATTGGATGAATTATAAAACTTTTAAAAGATTACTAAATAGTTCAGCTGTCAAGCATTAAAACTGCGATCATGATAACAATAAAGAAGACCAAGATGAAACGAAGTAGAAAAATGAAACAGAAGAGTTTCAACTATAAATAAGTGGAGAATACGTAGAATTTTAAATTGACTGAATTTATCCCTGTAAATAATTTCAAAGGATAAATCACGTAGAGCTGAATGAACTGATTGTGGAAGATGTTCACAGATAGAAGACTTCGTTATCCTAAGCTTGTTTTTCATCAACCAATCTGGGTAGTATTAAGTTACATGTTTCCACAAAACACAAGTATAACTTTCAATGTAATCAGCTCCACAGGATCATTTGAAGGAGCAGATGCACATAGAAGTGGACATGTTTGAGTGAAACATGAAGAGTGAAAGAGGGAAATAGAGAAAGAGACTAAGAAAGGCTGGTAGAAACGCAGGCTAGGTAAAGCATTATTCTATCCACATAAACATACATATTTGATAAATGAACAAGACAGAATTTTATATGTTTAACATGAATGTAGAAAATCAAAACTAACGATTTAAGGGAGAGACTCTTTTCAACGAATTTATTATCAAGATATATAGTCGTACATATATAGTTTTTTTTAGAAATTATGTCCGTTGAGGCAAGTGAATCATAGGCGTGAATACATAAAATAGTAGTAGTAATAGTATGAAATGAAATTCAAACATTTGTCATACATAGAATAATTCATAGGATGTATAGAACTTGGAAAGGGTGTTCAACTATAGTATTAATAGGCGAATTGAATAGAAATAAAAACGTTACGTAACACTGTGTGAAATTTGATACCATTAAATTTCACGTTGCAAAACTTAATTGCTTTAGAATGGCAAGTATGACGATTCAAGGTGGTAACAGTAATAGCAACAATTGATGTAATGAACGAAACGAAGAGTATACAAATTGAGTAAACAAAACGAAAAATAGGTGAGCTGGAATATGATTAGGGATTGCAATACTTTAGCATGGAGGGATTAAGACCATGAAAGTTGGAGAGGTTGAAAGGACGTTTTCTGTATACAGAGAACTGGCTTTTCTGTTTCGATGATTTGGATATATTTTGATTTGGGAAAATTACTTTTTGCCTTTTAGATGACTTTAAAGTCAGAGGCTGTAGAGATAGGGTGATCATTATCGGCCAGATTTACAATGATCGCGCTTCTTAACGCTCCACTTACACCTCTTTGTAGCCATGCCGGATAGTGTTCTTGCATTCTCTTGGACAAAACTCGAGTCGAACGACCGATATACCTAGCTACACACGAGCAAATGAATTGAAAAAAGGTACATAGAGTTAGTCAATTGCGGGATTTTGTCCTTCAGGTTATTAAACAGTAATGGTTGACTGGAAGACGCATAGTGTTTCATAACTTCCAAGTTAATTATATATTTCCTACCAGTGAGGCCTTTTTACATATTTGATCAAACTACTTCAATGCGATATTTCTTTGTGTATTTTTTCCTTCTATATAGTATGCTTGCAATTTGTTTTTCATAATACAAACAATAAATACCAATTTTAGCATTTTAGCTTTATTTTTCCGATTTTTGTTTTGCAATACTTGGTATGCAGACAGGTAATACGAATTCTCCTTCAATAATAACAGTCTCTTGAAATGTTGATTATTTCTTAAGATAAACAATTTGTATTTGTGTGTCTGAAAAGACTAAAACATGAACATAATAGCACGTATATCCTTCTTATGATTTATATATATATATATATATATAGTGGTTGCCATAATACGACTGATATTTAAACTATATTGTTGGTATTAGAAAGTTGGAGGTAGTTGGCAGGAAGCCCTACCTGAGATAGGTTTCGTGCTAGTTGCCACTCACTAGTCAGAAAGGTGTATCTGCAAACTTGAAGGGACTCATGTCCCTTCGGAGATTTCAGCCCGTGTCATCCAGTGACCGCCGCATTCAGAGGTGTTACCACTGAGCTATTTAGGCTCGCGATTGACCTCTTGTAGGGTTGTATTGCATATTTTTGATAGGTTACCAGTCAGTAACTGGTGTAATGTATCTAGTTCTATCTTTGATGCAGACTGATACACCTTGTAGATAAGTGCCAGATAGCACGAAACCTAGGTCCAAGGGTTCCTGACGACCGCTTCCAACCATCTAATACCACCAATTTACGGTGCACCGTGATGGCAAGCCACCTAGCATGTTGGCCATATTGCAAACGTGACTGACAGAATTCAGTCTGAGCCAAAGAAAGGACTAGAAATGCACAATATACGAGTTCTTTCAAGGTTGCAGTTACGCCTTGCTGACTAGTGAGTGCCAACTAGCACGAAACCTAGCTCAAGTAGGGCTTCTTGCTGACTGCCTCCAACCATCTCATATACAATGTATTTCAAATAGACACGTTAAAAATGAGGAAGTAAAATAATTACGCTTTAATTGGAATGTTTGAAACTACACACTACTGAATAATCGAGATGAGTAGCTCTATACCACGCAAGTAATCATCTCAACCAATCAGTAGTGTATAGTTTCATTGGAATATTCTTACCTTATTGATTATCGTTTATGGTAGGTATCAAACAGGTCACATATAGTGATCTGAACAATTTCGGTTTTCAAAAAGGAAACTGTGTTGGAGTTTTACTTCCTAGAAGTTTGTAAATGACAAATTAGTTTGCAAGTTGTGGGCTTACTCACAGCATTCCTCATTTCCTTAAATCTTATGAAGTGTTTAACACAAGTAGATTAAAAACAATAGGCGTTTATTTAAGTAAGTGCGAAAAATGAATTAAGAAAGTGTTTTTATTCTGAAACATTCATAACAATGTTTCTTTCTATCACATGTATTCTGAGTATACTTCTTAGTCTATCATTCCCCAGCTTAAACTGATTAGGGCAGCAATTCATTTACCTATTGAGTGTAATAATAATAATCCTTTGTCTTGGATGCATTGTTGCTTGAGCCGTATAAAACTAGTCAACTACCCACGTGGTCCGAGTTTCAACTCTAGGCCGACGGACTCCTGAACCTCACTTATCCGGTAGTAATCCCCGCAAAGAAGGAAGGTTGGGCGTAAGACTAGTAGCTTCAGCCCATACAACAACAGAATGACACAGCCGCTAATGAAATTTCAAAACTGGAGCCTTATGTTTCACTCGTTGGGTTTACTAGTCTTACGCCCAACTTACCCTCTTTACTGGGCTGATAACCGACTAAGTGAGGTTTGGATTTGTACCAGCTCCTATTAATTAAGGTACTGAGTAATTAAAATAAATTCTGTAACAATTGATCTACTTCATACCGTCTATCGAACTCATGCTTGCTTGGCGAGTTTTCTTCATTGTGAACTTCTAAAAACAGTGGAGGTCTTAGTGCTTTATGACTTGGGGCCAGACCTTTGTATGTACAGTCTGTGTTTCCACCTTAGCTGTGGAGGGATAAACAATTATTTATTTTTCATTTTGTTTATTTAATCTGTGTACGTTTCCCTTATTAATACGACTGAACTATTATTTCCATTATTATTCTCACTATGAGCAGTTTCCGGTATTATTTCATTTGTACCATTATTATTATGCCAAATCAATAAGTGTTTTGCAAGGTTAAATTCCATTCCATTAAAAGTCTCAGCTTATCACGTAATATTTCAACTGGCTACTAATCCTTTTAATCCTAATTACTTCACATCCCTTTCCAAGATCTATGCCTCCCATGAACTAATCAAGTATCGGTTTTGCAGGGATTTTGTTTGATTGGCTGGAGGATTTTGTGGGCCATTGGGTCGGGTCACAGTGGCTTAATGGTCTACGAACTAGCTCACCTTGTAAGCAGTAGCTCCTGGGTGCGAACCCTGGCGGTGAGTGCGTACCACTGAAGAGTCTCAAGCTAGGACCGAGTCAACAGCTGTCTAGTACTCCTTTGTTTGTTTTCCAGTGGTTTTCTAACTGATTTCAGCTCATGACGAAATCTTCCAGTCTATTCTATATATCACATTAATTTGTTTTACCACTGGATATTTAATTATGATGATAATCACAAACATTTTAATCGCATTTTACATTATTCTTACTCTAAGTGCTCACACCTCTGTCTAAATTCCCTCACGAGATATGATTTCTCAAAAACCATCTATATACGATTGTATAGCTTGATAATTAATTTGTTGAAAAGTGACTCTTCCTTGAATATTCTGTTTTTATTGTTAACTAGTGGGAATTGTCAAATCATTGAAAAAATGATGGTGAGACTATCAAGGAGAGTTTTGGGTTGGTAGACTACTCCTGATAATTACAAACGGAAGGTGTGGTTAGTGAAAAAATTCAAACTAGTGGGCTCCAGCTGTCATATATTAGTAATGTTGCATAATAGTGACTAGTTAAAGGCATTTTAGGATTGAAATGAAGAAAAAAAGGAGTAATAAACTTAATTATTTTATTTCCTCTTGTGGAAAGTGACTTTTGTACTCTTAATGTATAAATTTCAAGTCTGACTACGGATTACTGAATGACAACTTTGTTCCAGTTTAGGACTCTTCAGCATAATTCATCTACAGGGAAGGGAAGCTAGGATCTTCCAGTAACAAGGTGAGGTCGTAGACCATTTAGCCAATGGCACAAATCAAACAGCATGTAAATTGCAGCTCCTACCAATTTGTGATTTTAGTGTGACTGGCACTAGCCAATGTGCAACGGTGGCATAGTGGTTAGGACTCTCGCCGACCATGCACATGGTCCGAGGTTCCATCCTATGCCGATGCACACTTGATATCTATGGTTGACCTGCGATATTTGGGCTACCGATATCCATGCTGAAAATTCCATACTTGTACCAAAAATACAGTATGGAATCAAGCTATAATCAAGAGAAAAGAAATGAATGTCGTCGGTGATCATTTGCATTCATGGTCGAGCCATTGAACCGAATCGGTCACACTTTCTTTTTGAAGCCGCAGACAATTTCGTCCTGTAGCCAGTTAACAGTGTGCATCAGATTAATTTTCAAGATTTAATCGAGTGTTAACCAATCTGATACTCGCTTGTGATTGGCAACTGGATAAATTTGTGACCAGTGGGATCTACTAGCTCTAGCGTGAGGTTAAATAGTCACCTTTGACATTCGCTGGCGGTTGAGCTAAAATCCTGAATTGACAGAAGTTAGAATTCATGAGTCATTTGTTTCCGAATTAAGTGCGTGAGTGGTCTCGTAATTCGAAGGTCCCAGGTTTTATCCCCATTGTGGTCATTTGTGCGTACTTCTTATGAGTTCCAGAGCTAAGGCAAAACAGATGTCCAGTACTTCTTCGTCTTCAATCTTTACTGCTTGATAAATGTTGAAGGAAAGATACAACCCGTACAAACTGACTCTTGAAAGAATTGGAATCAGTGAAGTTTTGTCACTCTTTCTGTTTGTATGTTTATATATTTCTTGCATACTAAAATTAAGTTAAACTAGAATTGATTACAACCTCATTCTATAGTGAAAACAGAGTATACATATACATATATATATGCAAATATTCACTCTAATTTCAGGACATCAGAAGTATGGGGAAATACAACAGCAGCCATAAGATAAACAGAATTTGTTTTCCATCCAAATAGTTTTCTTTTCCCATTTCCTATATTTTATCATTTTACAATCATGCTTTCTTTGCATTCCTCGATTAAAATGATAATAAAGAGGATTTTTTTTAAAATAAGCTATTAGACTTATGCGATTTTATCATTTTAGAGTTTGAAGAAACTGAAAAGAGAAAATAAACAGCTATACTCGGAAAAAAAGGACTTTTATCACCAATCTCTGTCATTAGGAGAAATTTGAAGGAAGTCACTTCTTTCACCTCCGTAGGAAGTATCATTGAAACTACAGGCCAGGAACGCGACACCATGAGAGACCTCTATTAATCTGAAATCGGTGTGGTAATCTACTGTACTCAGAATAAGGACAATATCCAGTTTTTGAACACTAATTTTAGGTGAGTCAATGCCACTGCATGGTTCAGAGGCTTGGCGTTTCACTGAAAGAATATCAAATAGAATACTGTAGACTTTCATCAATATTTGCCTTCACTAGCTCTATACTGAAGATCAGATGGCCTGTCAGGAAGAATTAGCGACAAGGAACTCTGCAGTTCAACCAAAGCTGTCAAGATTAATAAATGTGTAAAACTTGGGCACTGTGGTAGTAAGTAACTCAATATTAGTTTGTTTATTAGATTTATCACACAGTGAGACAGTATTATTTACTTACTACCACTGTGCCCAAGTTTTACACATATATTAATACGACATATGGTCTTCCTGTACGAAGACTTATCAATAAACTCACTTGACTACCGCATACTGAAGCGAGATATGATAATCATCTTATTTTCAACATTCGATGTTTGAAAAATGATATCATTCCTAAATACCTACGTCTACGAGCTCCAGTTCCCAAGGGAAAGAGTTAGAAGCAGAATAGAAAGCCTACAAAAATTTTGCCTGAAAGAAGAGATTCACCGAATCGTTAAAAAGTTGTGACATATCAGATGAGAAATTGAGCAATTAAAGCAAAAGCTAATGAAAATAGTTATCAATATAGATTATGATATTATAACACAATCCTCCAACAATGCAAAATCAGCAACTTTCAAAAAGTCGAAAAATAGTCAAATCAAAAAGTTCAACAGATTATTAGAGGAGAAATCTTCATCTCATAATGATAAAGTCAACAATCCAAAGTCAACGGCGATCGATAAAGCGAAGTGGGTTATCAATCTCTCAACACATATATTAAGCCCCACAGAAATAAGTGTATTAGGAAAGGGATTAAATTTCAATGTAGCGGTGGACAAGCTGAAACCTGAAGATGTCATCTCTAAAATAGAAATAGCACTAAGTGGAATAGACAAAACAACGGCTAACGAAGTACGAGCACAATGTGCACTTACATTAAAACGACAAAAGTGTGGAAAGCCTAACCTGACAAAACCAGAGATAGAAGCCTTGAAACACCTTAAGAATAACAAGGATATGGTAATCGCAAGGTCAGACAAAGGAAACGCAACAGTAGTATTTGACAAATCAGACTATTTAAACAAGTTGAATACTGACATATAAACAGGACATCCAGTATATAATACTCTTTCACTGTGTGACACATCTAAAAAACAAACTAATATGGCAAACTGTCAAAAACCTATTGCTCAACAAGTACGCCGAAGAAAATAGAAACGGATTGGATAAACGCTGATGAGACCTTTAGGTAATGTCACGCGTCAGGTTTTCTACTGGAAAACAACCAGTCAGTAGGGGTTTCTAGGGTGACATGGAAGGCATAGTATGTGAAAGAAATGAAAGTTTGCACTCATTCGTATAGCCAGTGAAAAAAGACTGCGGAAAACCTGATGAAATGGTGATCAGAACAAGATGATTTTGAGAGAAAAATTGCTTTCAATAAATTCTTCCTCAGGCTACACAGTTATATATCCATGAATATTAGAATACAAATGACCAGTAAAGGCAGTACAAATCATATAAGGAATTGTATTGGTGTACATGTTTAATATGAAGTGATAGTTCGTTGTTTAATATTGTCAAATGAATGTAGAAGAACTTTCAGTGCTGCAGAACTACACATCAATTTTCCAAGCGGACCGTTACTGATACAGTGTATCGAAGATAAATTACCAAAGATGATTACATCAGTGTGTGTAAACAAGTTCAGCTGCTTATGTGGAGCTACTTATATAGGTCGAACTCAGAGGAGTTTATCTTTAAGCACTAGTGAACATGTTCTTTTTGTTTGGCTTGGAAAAGTGTAACCAAATCAATAAATAGTGTCATTTTGTCTCATTTATCAAATAATGAATACCACATCAAAATAGATGAGTCGTTTACGGTCGTATACCGAGTGCTAAACAATCAGCCTAAAAGCAAACGATCACGTCTCTTAGCTATAGCGGAAGTTATAGAGATTAATAAGAAAAAACTTGGTCTATGTGTACAAAAGAAGCACATTTGTCCTCTTGCTTTACCCTGGCCTGTTATTAGGTGAGCAGGGACATAATCATTCATATTTTCATGTCATATTATGCCTTATTATATTGTTCCTTTTCACCTGGTTTACTTTACTCCACTATTACTTTTATTATGTGTCAAACGTTTGTAATTATAGAGTGATAGTTCGTCAGTGAACATTATCGATTGAATGCATATCTAAATGTGCGATCGTAACATAAAATGTGAATAGACAACTGACTGACATAATAATACATTTGTAGTCAACAGAATATAGGTTACATGAAAGATAGTGAGTTATGTACACTAATGTGAGAGAAATGTAATTACCAAAAAATACATACAAACACGTACCAACACGTAACATCAGTAGTTCCATACAAGGAAGGAAAATTCCATACTTGTACCAAAAATACGGTGTGGAATCAAGCTTTAATCAAAAATTAAAGTTAACCTCGGAAACCTGAATTTTAACAAGGCAGAAATGAAAGTGGCTCGATTTCAAACCCACAAACTCAATTAGAAACCGGCTTTGTCGGTTAAATGAACAATCCTGTGGAGCCTTTAAAACAAAACAATTTAGTTTATCTAATACCCTGAGTGCAATGATTGTCAGGTCAAATACATAGGTCAAACTAGTAGAACAGGGGAACTCAGACTAGCTGAACATAAACACCTAGCAAAATCTAGATTTTAAAACAAGCAATAAATTCGTATCGGACATGCAATTACATACAACCATACAATAGGATGGGATAAGATGACAGTTTTAAAATCTAATGTCACTGGGTGGAGGGAGGGAGAGATTGATAACGGAAGCTTTGTTTATCGAATCAACTGCAAATACATGTAATAGGAATGATTCATCACCTGTCCCTGATATCTGGAAAATTCTACTACCCCTTACGACGAAAAATGGGAGAGAACAAAGGGAACTATAAAACTCAAGTTTCGAAGTCATGTGATTATAATTCATATGATTATGAAGAATGATAAATTTTTTTCGAAACGTTGTCATCCGGTAAATAATACTGTTTCTTTCACTCACTGTGTGATATATCTAATAAACAAACTAATATGGAATTACTTACTACCACAATGCCCAAGTTTTACACAAATATTAGCGCGTACCAACAAATCGGGAGCACTGATTGTAAGTTCAAGTAAGGGCTGACAGATATCAAATGTATTGACAAAATACAGAGTTTAAATTGTGAACTCTAGTAAAATACTAGAGACATAATAGCCTTAGTGTAAATTACAAAAGGTCGACATATACTGAGGATAATAATGAAGCTAAGCAAACTAGGTGAAAAGGAAATAGGAAAGGTATACTATGAAAAGAAAAATATGGCTGATTATTTCATTGACGATCTTATAGTAAGCTAGGATACAGATTTATAATTGTAGAACCTGAGGAAGAACAAGTGTTCGCTAAAAAACCATCTTATTCTGATTACACCATGGGGATTTTTAATTTACCGAAATGTAGAGGTGCTGTTAAATTCAATATGCTCTACTCGGAACCTAAGGGAATAATAATAATATTAATGGCAATAATAATTAATTGTCAGTTTTGTAAGTGAGTATTTTTATGACCTACTGTATTCAGCGTCAGTGACGATTACAGTCTTTTTTTGTTCTTTGTCACACACACACACACAACTGAATATCAAATGATGATTTAGTCGATATTTATATTTGTACATATTTCTAACTATTAAGTCGGTGTGCCCCTCTTTATGGGTGGGTGTCTGTAGGTGAGCACACTACCGGTAGAGGATAAAATATGCTTACTTGTTTCTCAATGTTGTCCAAAAGAGTATTTTGAAAAAAACTGCCGGTTTTTTTGCTGCCACCGGAAACTTTGTTTTCAGTAGAGGAAAAACAGCAAACAAACACACAAACGAACAACCATAATATTAATACTTGAGTATCGAACTTATTTTTTTTTTAATATTTTGTTTTTTCATCAGTGATGTTGGCAGTAAACAAAAATATATATCTGTTTCATTGATGTTATGATCAAAGTTTAGCCTATAATATATGAGATACGAAAATAAAAAATCATTCTTGTCCCTGTTGAAGTTTGTCATTGGTAGTAGCTGGCTTTTTTTCCTATTTCATAGCCAAATAACTTTAACGCAGTTGAAGTATAATACAAAAGGGAAATATTTCTCTGGAGTGAACATCAGCTGACTTCATTTAGAGAACCATTGAAAGCTAAGGAGTACTGGTCAGCTGTTTCATCTTTGTTTGGGAATCTTCAGAGGTGCACACGCATGATCCCGTAAGGGATCAAAATCAGAACTTTCAAGTTACGACGTAGGCTGGTTGACCATTCAGTCACTGGGTCATTAGATTCTATCTTGGTGGCTGAATCCTAGATTCAGTCTTCGATGAGGTTACGGAGGCGTACTACTGAGGAGTCCCAGGCGAAGATGAAACAGCTGTCCAGTGCTCCCCGGCTGAATGAAGTCGCTTTGTGATCAATCTTTAAGTCACTAAAATCCTTGTGAACCAATACTTGGAAATGTTTTTTCCGGGCAACTAGGAGCTGTTTTACGGTAAATTATAGGTAACATATATAACTAACATATATAAAAAGGTTGGGAACTATCATGACACACACCTCTGACTCGTATTTGTAGTTCAAGAGCATTTACTCTCATCTGTAGGTTATACTACCAAATTAAGAATATATCTAGGCAGCGGATTGCCAATTCTTAAACAAATAACTAGTTTGAAGTGAACATATGTATATGCTATATTACCATTGTGGTAAATAAATGTAAATAGCTGAAACTATAGCGTTTATTCATTTCGTTGTCATCGACTTTCATTTTCCCAGTTTCATAAACCTAAACCGTGGATTAATATAATATTTTCAAGTATTGGTTTTGTAGGGATTTAGTTTGATTGGATGGAGGATTTCATCATGATCTGACATCAGTTAGAGAACCATTGGAATACCTGGGAGTACTGGCCAGACGAATATTTCGTCCTAGTGCTCGGGGGTCTTCAGCAGTACGCACTCACTGCCAGGGTTCGAACCCGGGACCTTCTGGTTACAAGGCGAGCTCGTAGACCATTAAGCCACTGAGATGCAATCCAATGGGCAGACCATGAATTCTAATTTCTGCCAATTTGCGTCATAGCGCGACAACTTCTCAGTGTCTTCTTCGAGCTGCTTTACCCTACTGATCATGGCTTTCCACTAGAGCCCAAGGTAACTGCCTGAATAGAGCCAGTTCCTAGTCAGTATCAGATCAGTTTTCAAGTATTGGTTTTGTAGGGACTTTTGTTAGATTAGTTGAAGGATTTACGTATTTCTACTTCATTTGCTCTATGAGACCAAAATAACCATCTGAGTTTATGACTTTTGGTTTTGTTATATTCACCGAAATTTCTCGAAGTCTACAACTACTGCGTTTACTAAAGGTACCATGATTTCTATATTTTCACCTTAGGCCAGCTGAACTCTAACGGTTGTCAATTGCGCCAGCTTATCGAGGAAACGTCCCCTCAAGGTCATTCAAAACCTATCAACAGAACATCTTCCTTTCTTTCTGCTTTGCTCTCTGTGTTAGTGGTCTCATTTCATAGTGGTTTTAGTTGGGAATAAGGGTTAAAACAGTAGGATGGCAAATCTACTAGGTGGGAAAGTCATGTTGGTGCAAGTGACTCATTGCATTGACGGTTATTGTGAAAAGTTTGGCTTTTTTGAATCATTCGCAACTTTCCATATTCCGAAGGCTTTGGAATAAATTGAAAACTTTTTCACATTCCATTTACCCTTTATGGTGTCAGCCTGTTCTTTATGCTTTTTGAAAATAAGAATACAAATTTATTGTTTTTCTTTTCTGATTTTTAATTTAATTTACAAAACCGGGGCACTTTTGATTGATAGAATCAGACTTGTAATATATTTGAAGTTGGTATTGTGTACCTTTACGAATGCAGTAAACAGAAATGCGTATATATATATAAGTATGCTGGATTAATTTGGCTCGCAATAAAACTACTTTATATCATAGGTTGTGGTGTAATCGTAGCCGTCTGAGTTCTATCTCCCGTGTTAAGTAGGATAATACGGTGATCAATACTGAAGTTAGGCATCAATTGTTAAGTTAGGAAAGTAAGTTAGCTGATGAGGGTGTAAAAGTGCATCAGTTGTGACGGCTAAGATTTGTGTTGTGCATGCCGAGCCATTGCCTTTCTCTACAAGCAGTGTTAGCTGACACAGGATTGGGTTGTATGAGAGTTAGAAGTGGTCAAACCAAAACAAGGAATGCATCCATCACGTCTTTGACTGTTGATTTTAGTCAGACACGTTAGGAGGTGTAGATTGCCTGGTTGAGATCCTCGAGTTGCTAAGGGCCAATAAATTGAGAGTGTTGGAGATATGGCTCAAAATCATTCCCAGTAGTGTAGATGCATTCACTCTTTATGATCTCTCATATCAATTAAACCCTACTGTTATTCCATGTTACTATTCTTCCTTCCTCACATTTCTGCTTATTTTGATACTTTTCATCCTCTTTTTTCTTTTTTGTCTACCTTCGCGCGGCACAAAGAAAGTGACAGATTTAACTCCTGCATTCTTGTGTAAAGTTTTATGCTGGAACTCAGTCAGTTAGTCAGTCAGTCAATAAGTTAGTGGTAGCAGATGAAGATTCTTTATTTGCTGACTAAAACAAAATTCAGATAGTTTGAAATGATCATAAACTGGTATGTTGTTGATGAGCTCACTTTCAAAGCAGTAAAACGGCTGTCTCGAGTTTAGATCGCTTGGAGTTGACTAACAAGCACTACAGTGTGTCCAACCACTTATATCAGCAATTACTATATAAGATACAAGTATTTTGATAGTTTTCTGATTGCAGGTTATGCTATCAAGTTGTTGACATACTTCAATCTAAATATCATAATGACTTTTCAACTTTTCGGGAGTGGTAAGTTTAAATCAGGAGAGTGTAATTCGATTAGACAATGTTGTAACGTTTGTGTATCATCTAGAACAGTATAGCTGCTCTCCGACTATGATGAGCAATCCCTGTTTATTTATAACTTCGTGTCTGATGCGGTTGTTTTTAAATGTGGAGGAACCATTTAGTGTGAATAGGAACTTAATCGACAGTATTTAGGTTAGAAAGAAACAGGTAGACATTTATTATGATGGCCTGTTTAAATCACTGATCTTTTTTTGATGTGGTTTTTGTTCTCTGAGCTGGATGGTTAATTTGCGAAGCTTTCATCACCCTACATACTTTAATTTGAAGTCAAGACTTCAAATTGAAGTATTCGCTGAAGATGTCACCCTGTAGAGTGATGAAAGCTTCGCAAATCCAGCTCAGAAAACAAAAACCACATCAAAATCATCCACCTGAGCTACAAATCTTCTGTCATATCTAAATCACTGGTCTATCTAAATTTCTATCTAAATTTCCAGCCAGTATCACTGTCTAGTAACTGGTCCCTTACCTGACTTGATGGAATCCTCTGGTTACGGCTTTTCTGCAGAACTACAGGAAGTTCCTACACAGAGCTAGTCACTAGTGGACACCAGCGGGAAACAGAAAGTTATCAGGTTTAAGTTTGCAAGGATTCAATCGGTTGCGGGTCGATCACGAGTTGACATCAGTTTAAGAACCATTAGGAAACCAGGGAGTATTGTACAGCTGTTTAGTCCTAGTTTTGGACTGTTTACCAAGGAGTCAGGTAAGAGATCAGGTACTCGCTTACGATACATACTGGCGGTGGCGCTATATATATATATATATAAATATATATATATCGCGAATTGACAAGAGTTGGAATTCATGAGCGATCGTATCTGGGTCCAGTGGTTGAATGGTCTGCTAACTCTCCATGTAACCAGAGGGTCCTGGGCTCCAACTCTGGTGGTGGGCGCGTACCTTCAAAGAGTCCCAGACTAGGACGAAACAGCTGCCAACTACTCTTTGGTTTTCTAGTAATTCTGTAACTGGTATTAACTCGTGATGAAACCTGCAAACAGTCGAATCCTTGCAAGTTAACACTTGCTTATTTTGTTTTTCCCGTTGATTGATTACAGTCCAATATAATCAGCCAAAGTTAACTTTGACAAATAATAACTGATGCTTGTTGCACAATAGGTGGCTGTCATGGCTTAGTCAATAACTCTCCGGGGATGGGGTGAAATGACAGATGTTGCGTCCCAGTGTCAATGGGACCACTATCACAGTGTTGAGATTGCATGCACTTTCAGATAACAAGTAATAAGTAAGACGAAATGTGCATTCTATATTTTGGTGAACAGAGAAACTATTATTTACAATCATAAATGATGTCACCCGCTCGATATCCATTGATTTAGAGGTATATTTCACCTATATCCTCTTTCTGTAGGTTGTTTAGATCACATGAACACTAGAAAGTAACCATAATACACTGTCAATGTTAGTAGTTAGAGGATTTATAGATTAGCGGTATGTCTCGTCCTGGCTACTACTCTTTCTTCTGACTTCTATTTGTTTTGAAATGGTATCTTGTTTTTAGCTATTTTTAGACATGTGTAACAAATATTTCAGACACTTTAGGCATTAGAAATCTGTAGTCACGTTAATTGACTAACCAATTCAAGGAAGAGAGAATAAGTTTATTAATTTCGGCATTTCGAGTGATTTATTAGTAGGTTTTTTGCATAGATAAGTAGTAATAGTTGCCTACTCTTTGGAAAAGTGTAGGAAACATCTGAAATCAAACATGTAGAGTTAAAAGTTTCGCGGGATTCTTTCAAAGACCAATTAGAAGTGGATAATCAGCACTCACCTTCATGGACTATTAGTTCTAAATGTTTATTCAATAACAAATCTCGTGTATTGACAACTTTTGTGTTAATTTAGTTGAATTAACTGGAATGCGAACACCTTAATAAACTTTGTATCTCATTTCCTCATCCATACATTTCACTTAATTCAATTTTTCATGATATTTACATTTAGGTTACTTCTGAAGACTTTAAATATGTCAAATTTGGAGGTGGATGAAGCATTACGATTAGTGGTCAATCGATTCGGTATGCCGGTAAGTTATTAGACTTGGATAGAGATAACATTTTTTACATGCCTGTGATCGTAGCTGTATGACTATAATTCTGGTGACTGAATGTTTTCATATTTCTCATTTATGCTTATGTTAGCTTATGCATTAACGAGGCATTCAAGCGTAGTTGTCTTTAGCCAAGCGTATTTTCTGATAAATTAACAGTTAGACTATAAAATGAAGAGAGGTGTAACTGCTGCACAGTCGAACGAAGCTTCTCAAGTGTTGCGCATTAGGCATAAATCAGCAGACTAGCCTCTTTCATCGAAATTTTGTCTTTGCATTCTTGAGGAATTTACATTGTACTTCACCTCAAGTGCTGAAGTTAGCCACTTTACCACTGATTATCTGGATTTTTGATCGTTAAGTTTATCTCAATTTGCATTTAGAAACCTGAAGCGTTATGCAAAATAATTTTTAAGGTTGTATATATACAAATTCGACAAGCTTTTCTCAGATAATTATGAACCTGTAAGGTAACTATTGATAGAGTCAAGTAGGCTTGTGGAAAGTTGTTTCTAGTTGAGGATAAATCTTGAGTTAACTTTAAGACATTTGAACAGGAAAACGAAGTATTCTGTAGGTATCATAAACTCATATACATCGCTGGTTCAGCGGTTCACCAGACAGGTATGTAGCCTGGGTTAGGTCCCCAACCGGCGTACTCCTAAACCTTACTAAGTCGGGTAAGAGAGAAGGTTGGACATGAAGTCTAACAATTTCACCTTGTAAAAATAACAAAACCACTGCTATCGAAACTCCAAAGCTCAAGTTTGAAGCCTTATTTTCCCCTCGCAACGTAAAGGGAAACAATAAGTCGGTGGCACATCAGTAGAGTTCTCGCTGACCACACAGGTGGTCCGCGGTTTAATTCTCGGCCGGCACACTCCTTTACCTTGCTGAGCCAGTAGTAAGACTTGGTAAAGAGGGAAGGTTAGGTATGAGGCTAGCAAACCCATCCTGTAAAAATAATTACCACTGCTACAGAAACTTGAAGCCTTATGTTCCACTGGGAACGTATAAGAATAAATTAAGCGATAAAAAATAATCATAAATTAATTTCTAAATTGTGGCCCACACGTTATACCATTTCAGAAATATAGCACTTTTAGTTATTTTCAATAGTTAGTTTGTAAGGATTAGATTTTTATATTCGACTTTGACCACGGATTGATATCAGTCAGAGAACCATTGAAAACTAAGGAGCACTCGATAACTGTTTCTTCAGTCTAGTTTGGGAATTATCGGCAATACGCACCCACTTCTGTTCAGACCCAGAACCTTCCGGTCACAAGGCAAGCTTGTATACCCATTCACTCACTGGGATCCAATTCAATGGCTTATGAATTCTAACTTCTAACAATTCGTGATTTGATGCAACCACCAATCAATGTCATCGCACAGTGGGTGCGTACTGTCGATGATTTCCAAACTAGGATGAAACAGCTGTACAGTATTCCCTGGATTTCAATAGTTCTCTAACTGATATTAATCCGGGGTGAAACTCGAAAAAATCAGTTTTAGTTATTATTATTATCATCTTACACTTTTGTATATTTTGACTTTATTGTTACTGGTAATGTCAAAAATATTTGCTATTATACCCTGTAATGATTTTTGTTTTGTTGTTTGCTGAGTACTGTAGCAAATAGGGAAAATCCCTAGACGATTTCATGTTTACTGTTTTGTAATAAAGTAAATCATTTCTTTATGATTACTTGACACAATATTTCTGCCCTAGTTGTTTGCAAACCAGACGGTTTTTTCTCTTTAACCCAAACTCATTTATCAAGTATCCAGTAAACTCAGCCTAGTTTGCTAGCCAGTTGTCAGCTCAAAAAAAGTAGGGAAGGTTGAGTATGTGGCTAGCCGTGTTACCAAGAAAACTCAGCTCAGTCACTACAGAAATTTCAAGGCAGAGAAAGCAAAGGAGTGAAGAAGTGTAAAATACAATATCTTCAGTATCATTCAACATTAATTTATTTGATCGCGAGCTGATATTTGTTGGGGAACAATTGAAGACCACGGTCTACTTGATAGTTGTAAATATTTTTTGAAACAGAACTTGAAAATCAGTCTGATGCTTATTAGCGACTGGTTATTTACAGATAGTTACCTGAAGTTCTGGTGGAAATCGGTGACTAGCGACGTTCAACAAGTCTGGTAAGAGGACAGTTATTCGCCGATGACATTGACTCGCCATTACACTACATATATCGGGAATTGGCAGAAGTTGGAACTTATAGGCCTAAGGGGTCGAGTCCTAGTGGCTTAATATGTCTACGAGTCCATCTTGTAACCGGAGGGTTTCAGGTTCGAACCCTGGTGATGGGTAACTATTGCTGAAGAGTTCCAAACCAGGACAAAACAACTGTTCAGTACTCCGTGCTTTCCCATTGGTTCTCTCTGTCGTGATAAAACCTGTAAACAATCAAATCCCTGCAAGCCAACACCTGAAAATTTATTTATTTATTGTTTATTATGCTGGCAATACAGAAAAATTAAGACGTTTCTTCCTGTGAATTTTTACCGGCAAACAGTTCTAGTCATACTGTGGCTAAAAGTTGTTTTTATCTTCTCACTATGATTCCTATTTAACTAACTAAATTATTACGTGACCTAATTTTAAATTTCCTACACACTCCTCTGTCAATTATATTTACTCTGAGGAAAGGAAAGGAATAGAAACAGTTATTTTTCCTCAAATATTTTTATTCTCTGTCTTTTCTCTCTTCTTATATTGATAAATAATGTATAATAATGGTCTTATCAATAATAAGGATGAAAAAATGAGGCAATCTGTGATAACACGAATGTATAGTTCCGTTTCTCTCCACCTCACTCATTCACACACACACACTCTCTCTGTCCTTCTCCTCTTTTTTGCTGTACTCTGTCCCGGTAAAATTAACCTGATGAAAGTTCTAGCTGTATTCTTATGATTTTCTTGTTGTACGTCATTTAGACTATATATATACATATAAATAAGTAGGCTAACCATTCCAATTATCGTTTATTGGAAAGTTAACTGTTCGTTCGTTCGTTCCTCCATTCACTGATTGGTTAGTTCAGTGACTGGCTAATTGAATGATTGACTGACTGACATTATTGAATAATCGATGAGTATGGATTTGATCTCGTTCGCAAGCATATATATGTACATATTTGACTATGTTTATCAGATGTTTTATGAGGTGTTATAATTATGTGTACATATATATATATATATATATATATATATATATATATATATATATTTTTATATATATACATATGAATAGTAGTAGCAGTGATAGTATGTGTGGGCGTTAGTCATATAATTGCTATAAAAAATATCTTGATTTTATTGCTACTACTGGTTGTTGTTGTTTTTTTTGCCGATATTTCCTCATTTGACCAGAAAAACCTGCGTGAAATTTGTCAGTTTCATTGTCTGTTTACTTTTTTAACGGTATATTTTTGATTTTTGTGGCTTGTGATCTCCTTCCTCACTTTATTATTCATTTCTAACTGATATTGGCAGGGAAGGGGTTGTATTACGATAGTGAATTAGACTAGTCCTTCTCTTCTTGCATCTGTAAATTACTGGTGGTACCATCTGTTAGCTACACTATACCAGCTGTACTAAACCTAATTAATCAGTCAGTCACTACTCTATCTGACTCAAATGAAAGAGGCTCAGTCATTTAGGAATACAAACTGAGGAGCGGTATACTTAAATAGTATAAAAAGTTAAGGTTATTCAGGGAAAAGATTTAAAAGTTATCTGGTTCAGTATGACTGAACTACGAACACTGAGACTGTGCCAATTAATTGTAAAAGGAAGGAGCGCAAAATGACATCCAAACCTATCTGGATGTGTACTCGTTAGAACAAAACCTAAGACATTTAAAGCATCCACAGGTAGTCTAGACGTTTGTTCAGTTAATATTAAGTTGATTCAGTGTGATCTATTTATTCTGGGCCTCGGCTGATTTTGGTGCTGTGAAATCTGCACTACAGTTCTCTAATTATTTACACATGAATGTTATATTTCCGAATAAATTTAAGTGATGGAAATATTGCCTGCGAAATAACAGAGGTGTATGGACAGTCGAGTTTCGTCTGTGGATCGCGTCAGATAGTGGAATCGCGGATGCACATTTTGTTCTGTTTGGGACTCGTCATCTGGGACAAACAATAACTGATGCCAGTTGCACAACAGGTGGCTGTCATCGCTAACGCTCTCGCGTTCTAAATGAGGTGTACTAAGTTCGAGTTTCAGCGAGAGCGCCAGCAAATACTGAAAAATGCAGGTACATCGAGTTGACAAGTTCCAAAACGGACGAAATGCTCATTCTGGATCACAATTCTAGTCATTATTTACCAAATTACTTCATGACACTCTTCAGAAATGGTGAAAGTTTCCTTACTAAAAGCCGACATATTGACAGAGGCTGAATATTTAGGTCAAATGAGTCAACAGGAAAATCAGAATTGACTGTATATAAATGACTGTGTTTTGTTAAACTGTAAAATTCCGCTGACTATCATCAGCCAGGGGAGTGCTGTAAACTAGGGAGTACTGAATAGCTTTTTCATCCCAGTTAGGCACTATTCGGCAGTACGCACCCATGACCCCACCGTTGATCGAAACCAGCTGTGAACCCGTTAATTATTCAACCACTGTCAATGAATCTGAATGCACATTATTTCTAATCTCTTTTAATGTTTAACTTTTTAGTAACACGGTCAGTAAATGCCTACAACACCTATTTATCCTCAATAGTTCTCTAAATGATATTAATCCGTGTTCAAACTTTAAACCACTCAAATCCTTATTGAAGCAGCACTTGGAAGTTCATCTAGTGTTCATTGGCGACTGACTACGCGACGAAGCTGTCTAGAATCCTGGTAAGAAGTCGTGATCAGTAGGGTCTATCAGGTTGGCTTTGAGGGCAAGTACTCGCCTATGATATTGGCCGACGATGGCGCTAAAAATCGTGAGTTGTGATAAAAATCGGGAATCATCGACCATTCGGTCCTGTCGTAGCAGAGGAATGGTCAGCGTTATCACCTCTTAATCTGGAGGCTGTGAACTTGTTTGTCAGTGGGATTATGTGCGCTTTCTGCTGGGGATTCCTAGAGAGGGACAAAATGACTATGCAGTTGTTTCCAGTGGTCTCCTTATCCGTGATCAAACTGTGGCATCAATCTAAATAATAAAATGAATTATTTGTCCTCATAGTTCTCACTCAGAGTGTGGTATCACTTTGAATTTAGTTACTAATAAAGTTTCCAGGAAAAGGCTTTTTCATATCTAATAGTTTGTAAAATATTCGCTAGGAAAATGTTATTTTGTTTGGTCATTAATCTTGAAATCAATATGAATATACTTTGTCGTGTGATTTAGAATTTTTTGTCAATGTAGCCACTCATTTTAGGCTTGAACACTAAGTAACGCAATATTTGTACAGCGATCCTAGTGAATGATAGATATCAGAGTATATTTTGCACATTCATATATATATTCATTATGAAGAAATTCGCCTCTGACCATCGTTTTACTGATGGATTAAAGTGACTGATGAGCAGATGAAGGATATATGATGGTGTCTGTCAGGACTATGCAGTTGCAGCATTCCCATTTCACGCACTTTAAATCTACTGTGCATTTGACCCTTTCAGACTTCAAACTCTAGGAAATTGAATCACTTCTATAAGAAGGTCTTATTAACTCAGACTACGTCGGTTGTATAGTCCCTTTGGGTGATTACGAAAGCAGCAACTGCAGTCTTCTTGATTCGTCGAGCAAAAATGTAAATATGCATGACATCCATTTCGCTGTTATCAGATGTAAGATTATGTTTCAGAACTTGTCTTAATTGTATTCTACTTTCACAGTAGAAAGTCAGGTAGCTAGATGCATCAACCACTTCACCTATTTGGGAGGCTAATTCATTCCCCAAAATCGACTATTTGCTGACGAAATATCGTTTGGCAATATCCAGCTTGAGTCGTTTTTCCACCCGGAGTGATTCTACCCTACTTGTTATCGGATATATGAAATCTTTAGTAGTTTGCTTTGTCCTGCTCTACAACAGCAAGAGTTGGACCTTGAGAAGACGAATTATGAAAAGAATAGAAACTATTATTCAAACCCGTTATCATTCATTACTAGAGATAGGTTTATAACTTAGTGACAGTATAATAAGATTAAGAGTAAAGCTCTAAATGAGCAAATTTAGTCAAATAATGTGGTTGTGGAGCAGTGTTGGTTGCAGTGGCTGAGATGCATGTTACTCATGCTAAAGCATTGTTGAGCGAAGTATGACTAGGAAGAAAGATCTTCAAGGGTTATCTGGGTGGTTTGAATTCATCGATTGGCTAACTGTAGATATGGACAATGTATGCAGGTGTAATCTGCTAGGCAGGAGTCAGCGAGGTTCATTCCCTTGTCACACTGTAAATCCTGGTAACATTGTTCAATTATTACCTCCCATTTTATCTTTGCTCACTGTGATTTCATTTTGTTTCTTTTCTTTTATATATGTGGTTTTACGGATGGTGGTAACCTAACCTCATTAACTTTTGTGTTTAGTTCCATCTGATTTCGTCAGACAATTGAATATGTTCTTGTGGAACCAGTACTTCTCCGACAAACAGCAAAATTAAGGGTACTGAAAGAGAAAGCCGGGGGTTATCATATCTAAATGATGACAGACGTCAGTTGATGAGGTCACTGATAATTATTCTGAACTGCAAATGAGAATGTAGACTGATGTAACTTCTGTTGACGAAATGTTACAGCTTAGATTACCTTGAAGTAGTAGACATCTAGATTTCTAAAAGATACAAGACTATATAACGTGAAGGGACGGCCTTATTTAACTGTTTGTATTATTTTTCATTTCTTGCATTCCGAGTGAGACATAAGTCTTCAGCTGCACATCTCTACTTAACCTGGTTCTCATTACAACACATTCAACAGACTGCATAAACCTAAACAAGCTTTCATGCCTTTCTTACATAATCTTCTCCACATCACACTAGGAAGCACAAGTGGTCGCTTCTAATTTGGGTTCCACTCGAGCACTATGCAGGTAATGTCAATTGAAGGTCTTCTCCCTACGTTTATTAGCCTGGACTAGCATTCTAAAACCGTTAATAATAACCATATTGTTATTGAAACTTCAAAGTGCAGAGAAAATTCGATTGTTTACCCTCCTTTTTCTCCATTCGTTCGTAAACGTTACAAAATAGTTTATTTCTTTTCTACAATTTTGTAATTTTCGAGAAAAGAAACAGTTTAAGCGTTCTAGTAAAAAGACGCATTGAAAATATGATTAAATTTATTTACGCATAAAGTAAGTAGGTATTTGGCGATAAGGAAACTTTTATCATAAATTGTATCTAATACGACTAGATGCGAAAACATAAATAATCATATCGTGTGATTAACATTGAAAACCCAAAACAGTGTGTGATTCATTCATGTAGATCCACACTGATGGATAAACTCTAATAAGCACCTAAATTGTAGGAGATATTGAACTCTTGACGATTTAGCTTATCATCCTTGCTCATGGGTTATTCTAATCTTCTGGATATCGTTCTAATTGTATTATATGTAGTGCCGAAGCGAGTACTGGACACTCACGTGGTCCAGGGTTCGATCTCCCATTTACTCATTCCTCAACCTCATATAACCCGTAGTAAGACCAGGAAAGAGGAAAGGTTGGGTGTGAGTTACGTGACTCAATAGCTACTGAAACTTCACAGTTAGAGTTTGGGTTCTACTCAGAATGTCAAGGCGTTAAACAGTATTCAGATTATGCGTTTTTCGAGGATTTCGTCACGAAACAAGGCATTATATATGTGGAATCATGAATTATCAACAGTTTGGTATCATAATCTGAAGGCCCTAGGTCCAATTTCTAGTACAGTTATGAGTGTGTACTATCGGAGAGTCCAAAACTAGGATGTAACGCTATTCATTGCTCCCCAGACAACACTCTCAATTGACAAACACTATCATTTAACCAATCAAATCAGTCTATTCATCAACCAACCAAACCACCTTCCCACATAACCACCTACCTACACACCTACCCACATACCAAACTACCAAACTGCTAAACACGCCTGACAACAACAACAAACATAACGACATACGAACGACAAACACACGTGTCAACACAGTCCTCCACTCACACACTCACACAAAAACACCTGCACTAACGATGCAGGACTGGCGAGAAACACAGACAATCAACAATTACCTCAACTATCCACATCCAGAAGTCAGAAGTCGTCATCATGTCAATCACACCCACAAGACACAGTACTGAATTCAACTCTCAACTCGTCACTCACACCCGACTCACTACACACTGATCCTGAGTGAGGAATTCGCTCATCGACGAGCATCGATTTGCAGTCGATGTACTGATGTACTAGTTCATGTGAGAATCTGCATTGAAAAACTAATTGATATCTTCATTCGCTTATTTATAGTCACTTACATGCCACTGAATGGTTATTATTGCCGTAAAGATATTAAATTACCACATGGCGGTGGAAGGGCACAATTATTTCTTGTCGTGATGACATTAAAGCAGAAAATATTTTGAATTTCATGCTGCACACCCTAAGAATACTCTACATATCTAATAGTAATTTATAAAGAATGCCACACGTGATTGTATCATAAGAAGCAAAAGATATTATTATTGAATTATTTTTATGGTTTGATTATCCACGTATTTCGAATAGGAACAAAACAAGAAATTCAGCGAAGAGGCTTTTTTCGGTTTATTCATTTTCTGCACTGCTGTACAATCGCATTTTTACACAGTTAGTTTTTCATAAAAGTAGATAGTACCAAAAGATATGAACTGTCTTGCTTAGAGTTAACGGTGTGCTTGAATCACTGGGCTACTTGTATTTCTGTCCAACAAAATGCCTGATGTTATCTCTAGTTCGTATTGTTTTTTACCATTTACCCATACACTTGAATCGCTTAGTATACTTGTACACATTTTAAATTGGATTTCAATATATCGGTGAGCATTTCGCGAAGAAAACAGGAAAATAGGATTAGGGATTAGTCTGTGCTTCATGTCTACCAGCATTAGGTCATATTGTGGCCAGTGCTACTGATAAGATTTACTAGTAGTATATGAAGATACATCCGTCAGCATAAAAAACATCAAATAGCAAGGAGATACATGTGAGTTTTGACAAGGCAAATGATACATCATTGTAGGGATACACGGGATACATGAAAGGAATACAAGGAAACACAACGTGAAGTCCAGAAGTACCACAGCACGGAATATCTGTGCAAGTGGTTCGTTGTAAATACGGTATACATAATTTCACCATATAGAGATACCAATTATCAATCAACATTCCCTTTAAATCTTATCAGTAGCACCCTCCATAATATGACATACTTCGGATTACTGTTTTACTTGATGATCATGGATGGTAAGAAAATATTGTGCAACAGATTACGCTGTCATTCTTTTTGTTATAGTAATAAAAATTAGTCAGTTTAAAAGGGTAGTTGAGTATGTGTATTAGAGTCACGTAATAAGATGAGAAATCTAATGAGTAAGTTGTAATCAGGATGTACATAGAAACTAAGGATAATGTGGTATCATGTAGGAGTTTTAAAAGAAATGCAAGAGTTATACAGAGTTAGAAAAACAAACAAACGAACAGAAATCAAGAAGGTTGTTACCATGATAACAGAAGTAGTTGGACACTTTGCTTTTGCATACATAGTTCCGGTTTTGCAATCTGAATGGCAGTGAAATTCTCTTGGCAGATTGTTCTTTTGCTTGTAGATTACTCTGAAGGAAGGACTTGTTGAAATAGAATGACCAGTGTTGACAAGATGTCCAATCGTCACACTCAGAATAAAGATACGCCTACCTTTCTGAAACCGTGCAGATAGGTTTCTTGTGAACACTATAAAACAAGATACGCGTCATATAATCGATGTATATAAATATATATATATCCAACTCCTTGGGAGCAGGCGGATTGATATTTGATCATAAGACTGCTCATATTAGAGGTTTTGTCCTTAAAGCTTCTGCATACCTGGAAACACTGCTTTCAGCGTTGCTGCGAAGAATATTCTTCTTAAGAATGATGAAAGTTATCTCTTAATGATATTACAGTTTTACTCTAAAGTGGCGAAATTCGGGGACTTCATCTCAAAGGTTGTGGAATTTACCGTCTATTACAACAGAATCGGAAGAATGGTATCTCTAAACTACTCTAATTCATATGAAAATAGGTATATTCGATTAATGAGTGAGGAATAAAGTGAAGTTGTAATCAAGCTTAAAAATAAAACCAAGTCTTATTTACTAACCAAAGGAATAATACTAGCCTTAATAGAAATATTAGTTAACTCAAAGTTTTTATAGTACTTCAAACTTACGTGAATTATAAGACAGACATGTCTTTCGTCTGTTGGATGCTTCTGTACATCTTAAAATAAACAATTCGGTTAATAATCGCTACAGGTAGAGTCTATTTTGCTTTTTTTCCTTCACGTTCCCCAGTGGAACATAGGGCTTCAAGCTAGTGGCTTGAAGTTTCTGTAGCAGTGTTTAATTTTCCAGGATGGGTTGCTAGCCTCATGCCCAACCTTTCCTCTTTACCAGCATTATTTCTTACTTAGCGAGGTAAAGGGGTGCGTCGGTCGGGATTCGAACCCCGGATCATGTGCATGGTCGGCGAGCATCCTAACCGCTAGGCCACCGACGCAACAGGTAGAGTCTAGGATGCATAATTCACTTTAAATCGGACTCTTCAGCTAAATGTACCTGCATCTTGGAGACTGATGGTATTCACAGTGAAAATCGAACTCTGCACCCTTTCTTTCAAACTCCAAATCGTTGTTCACTAGGCTACTTGGTCACAGTCACCCTTTTTACAATGAATATCAATTGTCATTTGTATTTCCCGTCGGTTGATTGTTGGCTCCCATTACTAGGCTTTCGTGCTAGAAGTCAGCATTTCGAACCAATATAATCAATCCGCGGAGATTGAAACTGACCTAAAAATGAACTATATTTCTTGTCACTAAATGACAAGTGAGTGTGTGTGTTTTTGCGTGCGTGCGTGCGTGCAAGCATGAACGTCTTCAATAAGTTGGATGAAAAATCCAACATCAAGTTTTTGTTTAACATGACTAAAATTCGTATTCGAAAATGTCTTCTCAGTAATTTATAACATTCCTTTTTTGTCAAATACTAATTATACATTAAAATGTGTTTTGTGTCGGCAGCACTATTGATATTCTACTTCTTTTGGCTATTCTAGTTTTACTTTTACAAAATTCACTTCATGACATCTTCGTATACTGACCTCAATTTGTTCATGCATATTTTTCTAAATGTAAATGACCTAAATTTCATACAACATGTATGTTTTTTCAAAGAAAAAGGTGGTCTATCCTATGACTTGTCCAAACTTTTTTGTTATATACTTGATTGCCTAATTCAGGCTCTCATTGGAATATTTAGATAGTCAGATTATGTGATTCATGATTAATTTCACTTGTTAGATATCCTCATAAACTACTATCAGATAGAAGGATTGAACAGTTTGAGACTCTTCGGCATATACTACTCCACTGTGGATGTAGTGAGAGCTGTCTGCTAGCCAAAATTGAAGACACCAATTTACGTCAATGTAGACGTCCTTAATCGGGGTCACGAGATAAAACAATAACAAGGCCTAACCTTGAGGAACTCAACAAGCAATCACAGTAGACTTAGCGTGGGCGGATACGATCCTCAGATATATATCACCGAACTTTCTAAGAACGAGGCAACAAAGAGATGACAGAACAAACTTCAACAGGAAAACAACCAGTCAGAAGACGTTACTTCTCTTCTAACAATAACGACTAGTAATGCATGTAAAAATCTATAAATATCTGCTGATTTTCTCAGTAAACGATAAGTTCCCTGGTCCTTGTTTTCTATCGTTTCTATCGTAGGACCGGCATTCTCCAACTAATGAAACTAAGCTCGTTAATCATTCGGTCACTCTGGTTGGGATTCATTGACCTGTGAATTCTAATTTGTTGAATTCATGACATAGTACTACCATCGTCAGTGACTCTTATAACGACCACTTCACCTTCTCATGGTGAACCTGCCTGATCACCACTTCTCACTGTGGTTTTACGACATTCATCCAATAGCTATCAATTAGAGTGATATCAGAAAGTGATATACAGATTAGTAAATGCTGCATTGAGAAGTGGTGACCAGTTGTTTCCATCGTGTTAAGGGGAAACGGATGCTGATCGAAAGTATTGGCTGAGGGCAGTACCGTATTACCAGTTGACAAAGTTAGAATTCACATGCTACTGAATTCCAGCCCAGGTGGCTCAACGGTCTCATTAGTTTATCCTCGTAACCTGAAGGTCGCAGGTTGCATCTCTGGTTAAGTCGTGAGTGCATGTCCTTGAAGAGTCCCGAAATAGGATGAAACTCCTGTTTAGGTTTCCCTAGTTTTCAATAATACTCCGTAGGAACGTTAGTTTGTGAAGAAATTTAACAATCAGAATGTTCAAAGTTTAACAGTAAACATGATAGATTATTTCAGTGTGCCTTCTAGATAGATTTATTGCAAACTATCTTATCAGATCTATGCCTAATGGTTTTTTGTAGGTAATCACTCGTTTGTTAGCACAGTGCGTTGATAAAAAACAGGTTTTCTTATTGATTGAATTCACTTTGTAAATACATTATTGCATACTTTATTTATATTTACCTTCCATGCTGACAGTAAGCGTTAATTGGGGTTTATTCATCACTGATAATATGTAACTGTGTCTAATGGAACCTCCTTTACAGGTAGAGCTGTGTGTGGATCGAGAAAAGTATTTATGGTATCTTCATCAATTTCGATGAAGCAAAATTTACGGATATTATTTTCATTCCAACCATTGTACTTTGCTAAGAATAGTAATAGCTTTATTCTGAAAAGTTCATCTTAAAAACCGGTCAGAGTTTTCAGTTTGTCTTACTATATATATATACTTCTTGTGCAAAATCTTCAGGTAATATAGAAATAGCCGATAATGCTTCACTTGAAGCAGCATCGTTCCATCCAAAGTATGCTGCATTACTCCGCGAAGTTTTCCCTCAATGTTTTTCAAACAATTCAAAGTACTGGGTTGGAACCCTTTTGGATATGTGTGTGTGTGAGAGAGAAAGAGTAGACAACGATCCATGGAAGCAGTTAGATAGCTAAGACAATATGAAATGCAGTAAATACGATGCATTTTGATGGCTGGAAGAGATCTGGTAGCCCAGAGACTTAAACAGGCCATCAAAATCATACTGTTGTAACAACAGAAGACAAGGGCCGGCAACAGATCGTTTTATTACGAAAATTAGCGCGTACTTATATATATTTCATGTACATTATTATAGCTTATTCGAGCAGACAAACACAGTCTTCTGATTGGTTGTTTCTGGATCCTCGAAAAGTTAAGCCATGCATTTGCGAATCTTATTTGCCCACGTTGAGTCTGCTGTGATTGGTTGTTGAATCAGTCTTTGTTCATATTTTCTCACTGCCAATATTAGTGACCTAGACATTGACGTAGATTAATGTCTACGGATTGGCTAGCAGCCTGCTCTCATAACACTGTAATTATTGTTCTAGACTTTATCTTCAAAGTACAAAATTATGTTACAACTGTAATAGGACTATTAAATTTCACTCTTATTCCCTTTTTGAAATATTTTTTTACTCTTAAAAGACCAAAAACATTAGTCTTCATCGATTAATGAACGTTTTTTTACTCAAACAGACCTTACTATTCATCCCAAACCAGGGGTAGTGAAGTAAAACAACAATAAATCAATTAACGTTATTTTTCGTATAGAAACACACAAAACCTTAGTATATGCGCTGTAGGCAGGCCACAGTATCTTATGTTTCATGATAATATCAAATACAAACATTTGTATGAACTATGATGGTATAGCTTTCCATACACATTTCTAAAATAAATGGAAATGGCACACTTTTTAGCCATATTGCATTTAGATACTTCATACTACGTAAAAAGTGTCAAAACATGATTGACGCATATCATATTGACATTTCTAATATCTATCACGCAGATAATACAAAAAGATGTAGTATCATTTACTGGACGATGGTTCCCATAGAATTATATGAAATTAGATTCTATCTCAGACAGCTAGGCATAATCTTTGTATTCCCGTTTCACTCATTATTCCCACTTTTCTGCGTTATTTTTCTGACACTGTGATCATTATGTCAGTCGCTTTGTACAGTGGAAATAGACTTTTGTTAGTTTGTAGTTAATGTGAATCTAGGAAATAAAATGACGTCATTTTATCCTGTTAATTCCATCTTTGGATGCAGGATTTCATCATGACCTGATATCAGTAAGAGAACTGTGGAGCACTTGAAAACGAACTTAGGGTACTGGGCAGCTTTTTCGTTCTGATTCAGGTCTCTTCATCAGTACGCAAGCACTGTGGTTCGAACCCAGGACCTTCTGATTACAAGGCGCGCTAGCTCGTAGATCATTGAGCCACTGTGACATCATCCAGGGGCCCATGAATTCCCACTTCTGCCAATTCACGACAGCTCAACCATTTCGCATTGTCTCCTTCGATGAATTACTGACTAGACGGGTACAGCAGGTTGAAGATGAGGTAGTAACTAATCGTAGAATACATTGCGAAGGGGCCACACTATGTCATGCTTGAAATGGTAGAAGTTGGAAGTCATGGGCCATTGGATAGGGCCCCAGCAGCCTAATGGTCTAGGAGCTAGCTCGCCTTGTAACCAGAAGGCCCTGTGTTCGAATCCCGGTGCGTGCGTACTGACGAAGAGTCCGAAACTACAAGGAAACATCCGTCCAGTACTCCCAGGTTTTCTAATAGTTCTCTAAATGATGTCAGCTCATGATGAAATCCTCAATCCAATAAAACAAAATCCCTACAAAACCAGTACTTGAAAATTCCGTCTTTCTTGCTTCATGGATATTTAAATTGTCTTTTATTCACTTGAATTTAGTTAGTTATTGTTAGTCACGCGCACTTACTGGGTGGCTGGGTATATTCCTCTCAGTGCTTATATTATTTACATACTGTACTATTTCCCTTAAATTACTCTAATTCCGACACATTTTGGTCTATTATATTCATTCATTACTTAATAATTTTGTTTATCTTTCACTTTCCGCCATCATTGCGCCCTTTTCAAGAATTATCATAACAATCAAATATCAGCAAATGGTATGTTAGTAGCTAGTTAAATTTGTATTTCAGCCTAATTTTATTGACTTACTGATGAAACGGAACAAACGTTGAGAAGGAAGCTCTAGTTACAGTATATTGCATAACACTGTGAGACTTTATCAAAACAAAAATTTACCCATAATGGAATTATGCTCTACCACAGTGCACAAGTTTTATTCTCGTATCAGTATTTATTTAGTAAAATGTATTATGCAGTGAAGAAATCAATATATCCAGGATATTGTAGAATACAGTGTATTTCTGTAATGTACTGGTCGAGAATTTAATAGTCCTGACGCAAGAAAGACGGAAATCAGAAGACAACTAGGTTTGCGGTGATATTTCTATTTTCCAAACACAAGGAGAATCAATGTCACACAAGTGTGAGAGCAAAATATATGAATGTCCAAACAAGTGTGTGAACACAAGTGTGTGAGCGAATATTCAAAATGAACAAATCAATAGACAGTCTTAACATGATTGGCTAATTATAATGGAATATCGATCCATATATACATAGCAAAATATATCAGACTGTCAAACAAAACAGACATATTATATGGGTACATATCAGTTTCGTTGCACTAATTAACATAAATCAGAATTGCTCAAGTGTTGGTCTCTAGGAGTTTGATTGGTCTCATTTCGGAACACAAGCTGAATTCAGTTAGGCAGGCTCAATTGAAGGCCGACAGGGAGTGCTGGACAGCTATTTCATTCTTGTTTTGGAACTCTTCTACACTGCACATTCACGACCAACCGGGGATCAAACATAGGATTCAGTGAGCTCGTCGTCGATTCAGCTACCGAGAGAAAATCCCTAGGAGCTCATGAATTCTAACTCCTGTCACTGTGCGATTATTAGAGACAACACTAGTCAATACTGAGGAGAAATAACTATTCAGCAGTAAAAAAGTGGGATGTACTGCATTGAAAAGAAACCATTTATATCGCATATTGTAGAGAGCAAAGGTCCTTCGTGACACTGATTAACAAATTTTAGATTTGGAAATATGTTCATGCTCTGTTGATAAACGACATAGCATAGCCAGAATGATTAAAACTGAAATAAAGTATTCAGGTTTTCCTTTACAGGAACTTGGTTGGTTATGGGTTTGATGACGAGCTGGCATGAGACAGAGAACCATTGGAAAACCAAAGAGTACTGAACAGCCATTGCGTCTCATCTTGCGACACTTCAAACTGTGGTGACTGCGTACTTATGCTTGGCAGCAAACTAGGACGAGACAGCTTGGTTTTACTCTCTGCTTTTCCAATAGTTCTGTAAATGATGCCTTCTCGTCGTCTAACTTCAGATAAAATGGTCGAAATGTGAATAGTTTTTGCAGGATGAAATGATTTTTCATCAGCTGCATCCAATATGAGAGGTAGGATACTTCACTAATCATTGTGACGTGATTTAATTGGGTTCTCTGTTCATCTTTTCGAAGTAGAATAAGGCGGAGATGAGTACTCAGAACAATCAATTTTTAATAAAACAGAGATACATTTATATATATATTTATATTCATGATAAAGAAAGGAATATTCCTGAGTTAAGTGAGACATGAATAGAGATCGTTACAATATCATCAGGTGGTTTGCCAAACTAAACGAAAGATTTCAGTGATGAGAAGGATATTTGTTAATTATTATGGGAAAAAGGGTCACATAATCCAGGCTTTACTTAACAGATGGTGGTAAATTCATTATTTAATTTGTGCGGGGATGAGGAACATGCTATAAAGCAATAAAATGGGAACTTCTTATCCTAAAAAGGTAATTTTAATCCGTTATTTCTATATCTTTGGTTCAATAGCAGATTGCTCGCCAACCACTCATATCGTGATGCTTTGATTCCCAGCTAGCGCTACAATTAAGTCTCTACTAGTCTGTAGTTTAACTAGTAATTAGAGAAGATTGGGTTTGAGACTAGGAACGGCAGCATTAATGAAGCTTTGAAGCTCTGTCTAGGAGTGCAAATTAGTGGGGAAAATTGCCTGATTCAAGTTTATGAAGGGAAATAATTGCCTGAGATAAAATATTCGAATGTAAGATCGTTACTTGAATATTAGTAGTATCAAAAGAATTAAGTATAACCCCAAAGTAATTTGGGAAAGTACTCTACTAGACCCTAACAATTTGTGATAAATGTCTGGAAAGTAAGAACTGGGGACGAAGAAAGATAAAAATAGTTTAGGGGTTGGTTGTCCAGCTCAATCAGTTCCTCATAACCTTGGTAGAATCAAATTTTTATACTGTCGACTAGTTATTTTCAATATTCACATAGCAACTTTTTTACCAGACAAAAGCAAAGTATTTTATTTTGTTTTCTTTCTACGTTTTGAGGTGTTTATATCAATTATTAGCTTTCCGAAGGTTCAAAGAACTTTAAGCTTTGAAGTTTCAGTGCTGGTGATGTAATTTTTGTGGCTTTTTTGGGGGGGGAGTTGCCCAACTTTCTCTCCTTACTGAGCTTATTACCGGCTGGGCACCACACTGAGACCATGTGCGTGGTTGGCTTGCATTCAAATACTGAACCACTGATGCACTCATTTAAATATTTTCAGAGTCAGTCATACGCATGTAGCATACAATCCTTTTTGAACCTTGCAAATATCTACTGGATAGCCAACTATTTCATCCCTCTTGGTATATCCAGTGTTGGTTTAGGTTATAAAAATGCAGTTGTGTTACTGAGAAACTTGGTGTATTTTTGTCACATTTCTCATCTTTCATAAACCGACAGTAGCCTGAATACTCTCAGTTCTGAAGCAAGTTGGCATTTATTATTCCCACTAATGAAAGATCAAAGCCTGTTAACAAATGAAGACAGTTTTGTTAGATACTATGAAATATATAGAATGACCATTTCTAAATTCATAAACGTGAACATGCTTCCGTCTATATAAAATCTCTTTCCTGTTATCTATACATAAACAACTGATTCGTTCTACTTATAATTGAACAGGTGGAATCACAAGAAATTGATCGTTTACTCCAATGTATCTCAGAATATTATCATACAGTTCGTTGGCCGTCATCTCCTATCACATCAATAAATATCTCCTCCAGTTCAAATCACCACCAGTCAAAACAGACAGTAACACCTCCAATTACTGTTGATCAGTTATCGTTAATATTCTATGCTATTCTACTTCTTCAAACTAGTCTACACAATGCGAATGCTGCGAAATCAAGTCTAGGCAAACAGAATGTCAATCAGTTTATTAAAAATGTACACGGTGAGTGCTGTGATTTCTTGTCTTTGGCTGCATTTTCTTGTCTCTTCTCTTCCTCTCTTTTTTTCAGAAACAAGACACTATTTGCGGACATCTCTGCATGACTTGACAGAATCGGAACATTTTTTTCTGAACGCGTGCATATAGCTGACATGCTTTTTCGTGTTGCATGAATTCTCTTAGGCAGAAGTTTTAAGTGTAGAAATAGTGAACATATTCGTCAGATATTAGCAAGTCATAGCTTCATTTGTGTTACACGTGAAATTAGTTTGTATGTGTACAAAATATAGCTTACACACTGGGTCAGTCAAGTAGGGCATTATAAAGCAGTAGTAATTAAACTGTTGACAAACCGAACAGGAAGCCTTATTTTCGATCGTATGTTATGGGATATAATGAGAACAAAAGCAATAAAGATGTCGTTTCGTTAAACGAGAACATTTGCAGGTTATTTTATTTTGTTCAGTTTAGTTCCGTCAAGCAGAAAGCGTCATATATCCGAGAAATTGCTTTACAAGTAGTTTATGATGAAATTACTGTATTTATTACCTGTAGCGTTGAGAAAGCATATGAAAGTTTGTCCATAACAATAATAATTATTATTTTTCCCTTGAGTAATGAATGGAACATAGGGATTGAAGAGTACATCTCCATTTCATCATGTTCTCTGCGGTCCTAATTAAATGCCTTGACAATCGCCCATAAGCTCTTGTCTTCTCATCATATGGTTTCCTGCACGCCAGCCTTGTACCCTTGACCCAATTCGTTGTTTTCCATCCCGGTCTCACCCAAGTACCTGGAGCAGGACTTCCCTCTGTGGTTTTCTCACTGTGTGATTGAGTCATTTCCATATTCTTCGGTAAATGTTTTACCTGAGCAGTGGATCCTCTGTTGGTAACTTCCTTGTTGCTAATTCTTTCTAGCTAATTATATGATCTTTAGTTTAGAACCAGAGAAGGCAGCTGTCGATGAAAGCCTTCAGCAGTCTATATGAAATGCCTTTGTTGACGTTCCAAGTCTCTAAACTATAAAGAAGCACTGGCTGACTAGACATTAATGATGAAAATCTAAATCCTGTTCCTAATAATGAGTTCAATAAGTTCTGACACTGAATTCAGAGTAATGATTATCACTTTTGCTTTTCCAATCCTACTTTTTGACACTTTCACCCGTGATGCCTGTAATTGAAACGATGTTACCTAGATAAGCAAAGAAAGCCACCTTGAATTTCTCCTGTTGATAGTAATTGATGCTAACTGGCGTTATTAATGTTGGATGGTGGGTATCTTCAGCACCTACGTCTTCTCCATGTTCACTTGAGGTCACATATTTTCTGCCTGTCTGTTCCGCAACTTGTTTGTATCCGCCTGTAAATCTTCGAATTTATGTGATATTAGACATAAACCGTCCACGAATTTCACACCTTCTCTAGTCTTCTTATCCATCCAGCTTATTTCTATCTTCTTGCTCTTCACGGCAGTCGTATGGTCTAGTATGCCACAGTCAGGAATATGATTTACTACAATAGATAGTAGTAATCAACTTACTCTTGCCTTTACTTCAAAGGCATCGCTAAATTTTCCCTTTGTGGATTACTTGACATGTGGCATAGTCACATATTTGTTGTTTGAGGTTGGTGAAAATTTGGGACACTCACGGGTTTTGAAGCAACTTCTAAACATATTTAGTAAATATCAGGAACGACCAAAGTTTGGGCATGTATGCACAAACGGAAAAGCCATGTGACCAGATATAATTTGCATTTAAGAACGATAATTTCAATAACAAAAGGTTCCCGACAGAGATGAGTGTTATTCGATGGTTGAAGTCAATTGGCAGGAAGCCTTGGACCAAGGTTGCGTGATAGTTGGCATTCACTAGTCAGAAAGGCGTATCTGCAACCTTGAAGGAGCTCACGTCCCTTCTGAGATTCGAACTCGCATCACTCAGTGCTGCAGTCGGAGACGTTACCACTGAGCTATTCGGGCTCGCGATTGACCTCCTGTAGGACTGTAGTGGATATTTCGATTCGATACTAGTAACTAGTGTGATGTGTCTAGTCCTCTCTCTTTGCCTTCAACCATCTAGTATCATTTAATCAATATGCGCTGTGATGGTAAGCTACGTAGAATAGTGGCCACATTACAATCTGACTGATAGAATTCAGTTTGCACCAAAGAGAGGCGTAGACACATCACACTAGGTACTAGTGTCAAATCAAGAGATGAGTGTGTCTATTATGATAGTATGGTAGCACAGAAACAAATATTAAGGAAAATATCTTGTTAAATTACTGATACATGAAAAGATTTTTCCACACATATCAGGCGGAAAATGACCGTTAATTGTCAAACTATTACCTAAAAAAAGACGTTGTTTAGGAACAACCTTAGCAGTGGATGATAAGGATCCATGATTAAATTCCCATACAGCTGAACTTGTGTTTCTCAATTCTGTGAAGACGGCAAAACAGTTTCAACGATAGCATTAATGTTGTGTGAAAGAGCTCTAATATATCGCTGTCTGTGTGTCTCAATAAATTTCCGACCACCTTCAAGATAAAGTTAGTGACTATGCGTTGATGCCATGTCAGTGTGTTGCAAAAACTACTGGTGAGAATGTGCTCATGTAGCATGCATTGTTGCTGCCGCCAATAAATTCCACATGAACATACAAAAAACTGACCAAGTTTCCAGAGAACAAAATTCATTAGCAATATAGAAGGAGAGTCTATGAAGAGAAATAACCAGAAGTAATACATTTATGAATATTTTTTACATGTTGGTGAACTTTTAATCTAAGATTTTGATGCTTTACCGTTACTATGTCTAATTCGAGAGGTAAATATGTCCTTCTCTTCTTTACGATTGATGTTCTAATTACCGGTGGTCGATTAACATCTTTTTTCTGAGTATTATGCTACAATATACTATGTTTTTGGGTTGGAGCACACACTAGATAGTGCTAACGATTTTACACATACTTATATCATTGAATAAAAACTGTTTCCTCTTGATATTGACACTTCTTGTGAATATGAAATGACTTTTAAATTCATATTTTTGTGTGCTCTAAGTGAACTGAACTGAGGTTTTAGCCTAGTGCAGTCATTCGTTGGCTCAGGCTTCCTAACAACATGTAAATGTAGGTAAGAGGATGGCAGAGAAACTACGACAAATGTAAATCTTCAGAGGATGAATAATTACGTGAAGCTTATTAAGAATTAAATGGATTTATTTGATAATAAATAGTCAGTATATTGGTACCAAATAAAAGGATTTTGAACAGTGTCAGCAAAAGTCTCCAGTCGTCGATTCTTACAGTCTTAAAGATGCCAGCCAGGCATCCAACAACGTGCATGTTTTAAACTTATAGTCAAAATTTTCATGAATCTCTATCACATTTTGACCTGACCATTTCCAACTCTTCAACAAACTAATCCTTTATCAGGTAATATTGCTCGCCGGCGACCGCGACAGCTCAGCAAGCATCACGCTTTTGCTAGTAATCTCACCTGACGTATATCTAAAAATTGGTTTGCAGGGATTCGATTGCCTTCAAGTTTGATAATGGATTGAACATCAATTAGAGAACCACTGAACACCAGGCAGTATAGGACAACTGTTTTCGTTGACGTTAAAGACTCTTCAACAGTGCGCACTCTTCTTACCACCGAGGAACAAACTCAAGATCGAAAAGGTCAACCAGCTCTTCTGGTAAACCTAAACTCCTTGATTCAGTCCTCAGTCAGACGATTAGTGTCCAGTACTCGTTGGTGTTGAATAGTACTCCAACCGATTTTAATCCATTATCTAACATAAAATCATTTGATACAATTCCAAAAGCTAATTAATAGATGAACCCACCTTAGTTAGTGCAGTACACCTAACCTCACATCATATTCTCACACCTAACACGAGAAAATGAATGCAGATGCCTGTAGTCTAAAACGACGAAGCTCTTTACACTTTTCACTCTCAGCAGTGATATCTCACAGACACAGAGAAAGCTCAAGCAAAATGTTGTGTAGTACTCAAGTTCTATGATAGAAAAATGGATGATATATTTATCAATAAAACGCAAATTAATCGAGCAAAGAATATTCTTTTCGATAAATTCCTCCTCGAGGTGTACAATTATATATATATATATATATATATATGTTTATATACATAAAATATTCTAGATTAGTAGTCAATATCAATATCAGTGCTTTTAAATAATATCGATTTGTAAATTATGATCAATGGAATTACACTTCATTAAACACGCTTAAATTATAACAATAATAAAGATGTAATAGCGAATAGAATATCAACCAGAATTAGGAAAGTTCTACAAACATTCATGACCATTCAAACCTAGATGGCCAAGGTAAGGAGCAATGTCTGAACTGACTTTTTTTGGACGCACTAATTAGGCTTGTTAATATGGATCCTCACAGCCTGAGCAGTATTTAGTAGTCGAACTCTTAAGGGGAAACTGAGATTTGTTGGTGTGCGATAAATGACCCTGAAAGCCTGGTTAACGTCAATCTTGTGTTCTGTATCCACAAGATGAGACAGAATAGAGCTTCGAACAGATTTTGTTTGTCCTCTGATGTTTGGTATTCGACGAGAAACACGCCTAATTGTATGGCCTATGTAACTTACTCCACGGGAGCAGTCACCCTGCGTGATTAAGCAAAGTACAAACAAAATTTATTCGAAGCTCTATTCTGTCTCATCTTGTGGATACAGAACACAAGATTGACGTTAACCAGGCTTTCAGGGTCATTTATCGCACACCAACAAATCTCAGTTTCCCCTTAAGAGTTCGACTACTAAATACTGCTCAGGCTGTGAGGATCCATATTAACAAGCCTAATTAGTGCGTCCAAAAAAAGTCAGTTCAGACATTGCTCCTTACCTTGGCCATCTAGGTTTGAATGGTCATGAATGTTTGTAGAACTTTCCTAATTCTGGTTGATATTCTATTCGCTATTACATCTTTATTATTGTTATAATTTAAGCGTGTTTAATGAAGTGTAATTCCATTGATCATAATTTACAAATCGATATTATTTAAAAGCACTGATATTGATATTGACTACTAATCTAGAATATTTTATGTATATAAACATATATATATATATATATATATATATATATAATTGTACACCTCGAGGAGGAATTTATCGAAAAGAATATTATTTGCCCGATTGTTTTGTGTCTTATAGATTCTGAATGAATATTTTTGCTATATTAAAGCAAATAGTTCTATTGAGAAGGACATTGGCTACAAGAGATAATATCCACAGAGAGAGGTGTGATTATCTTACCTACCTTATCCAACCTTGTAAAGATGAATTCAAATGTTACTACAACACTATGATAATTGAGACTGTCCCTGATAGGCAGAAGAATGTCTGTGAGCCATTTGACAGTAGAATGGTGTGGTGAATTCGTCATTTCCATGAATGGATGGGATGAAACAATAATATTATTATTAAATAAATAACAAAGATCTATTTTGTAATATATCCAATAAGTAATTTGATATGGCATGTTAGATTATCTGGTTGAAAACTGCTTTCCATTGTTCATACTGACTGACAGAAGACTAACTGATGAATGCAATCATTATAATGCTCACGGTGTCAGATTTCTTTCCATTACGAAGAAATATAAAGCGAAAATTGTGAATAATCAATGAAGCAGGAATACGAAGATTATGCCCAGCTGTCTGTGATAGAATCTAATTTCATATAATTCTATGGGAACCATCGTCCAGTAAATGATACTACATCTTTTTGATTACCTGTGTGATAGACACTAGAAATGCCAATATGATATGCGTCAATCATGTTTTGACACTTTTTATGTAGTATGAAGTATCTAAATGCCATGTGGCTGAAACATGTGCTAACTTCAGTTCATTAGGAATGTGCACGGAAAGGAATGACACAAAGTTCACCTGTCATCACACTTCATACAATCAGTGTACATAATATTATCCGGAAATATGAGAAACACTCTCTTGCCTTCAACAATTACACCAAAGAAGTTGTTTTTCTATGCCAGAGATTGCATTAATTGGTTTACTATTTATTATCTTTCATAAGAACCCTCGGTTTAGGATGATTAGTAAGGAATTATCTGAACGAAGGAATTCATGAATCGAGAAAACGTAATCAACTCCTGACTTTGAATTGGATAAAATAAATTTTACTTATTTTATGCACGAAAACGTATGTAACCCGCCTAACCTCGTAGATACATCTTATCACCTGGATCTATAGTTGGGCTTCTGGAGGAAGATACACAGTTTTTGTTTAACGAAGAAATATTTTTTTTCCAAAGACTCCCTTTTCAATCTGTTCAGCTGTATTTCCATTACGAAATAAGGCACTGAATTCCTCGGGAAGTCACTTAGCTAATTGACAAATGGGATGAATAGAGATAATTAACGTGAACTTTAAGGCGTTAGAGTTTAAGTGGATGAATTAGAAACATTTTATTACATTATTAAATGACTGAATTGGTATTTAAGATTTTAAAATTAGGTGTCGTGTTGTCAAAACATTTGAAGTCTGATGAAGATAACAATAAAGAAGGTGAAAACGAAGTGAAATGGTATATATATATAGTAGTGTATATGTATTGCTTTGACCAAGGCAAAGAAAGAGATTCGCCACAACGTTTTTAAATGCACATTTTAGGTTCTTGTCAATGTACAAGTAGAGCTTTGGTTATACATAAGTGAAGAAAACATAATCTTTCAGATAACTTTATAGGATAAATCAAATGAGGCTAACTGACCTGACTTCAGAATGTGTTCACGGAGAGAGGAATTCGTCATCCTGTAATCACCTTTCATCAATCAAACCGGATAGTTTTCAGGTATATCCATATATATATATATATATATATTTGTCGAAAATAATATTTTCTGCTTGGTTATTTTGTGTTTTATTGAAATATGTTTATCATCAAAGGGGATACAAATTGTAGGGATTCTAGTATTCACTAAGTAAAAATAAAGGTTATATCTGACTTGCATCATCTTGCTTTCACGTTTTACATTTTACTTCTTCAAGTGTTATGTTCACGTTTAGCATAAGTTTAGAAAAAGAGGTGATTGTTTTTGCTTTTGATTATCATAGTAAATGGTTTTAGAAATGAAATAAAAAAGAATAGAAAGGAAAGACGATGAACAAAGTGCATCACGTTATTTCAATTCTCATCTAGTTCTTGCTTTCACTAAAAGCGGAGGGGAAAAAAGCTTTCTCGGTGTAATTCTTTGAAAAAAAAACGCATTGGTAGACAGATTTCCTTTTTTTCATATGAAAGAGAAAAGGTAACAGGATAGATCTAGTAAGTGAAATATAGAAGCATTTAATGTTATATACACGTGAATTGATGACGTAAGTCAGTAGAGGTAGAGGGGTAGAGTAAAAACGTTAAGTGACTTCTAGTAATTGGACTCTTACAATTTTTATTATTATTATTTGCTCCCTTGGGTTCCTAGTGGAACATAGGGCTTCAACTCCACGTCTCCACTTGCTTCTGTCTTCTGCTGTGCTTTTCAGCTGTATCCATGTAAGTCCATACTCTTTCAACTCCTCTTCATACGATCTCCTCCATGTCACCCTTGCACTGACGTCCCACTCGCCGCTTCCCTTTCGGCCTGGTTCCACTCGAGCAATGGCCTGACGCGCAATGTCATCCAGAGGCCTCCTCAGCAAGTGTCCAATCCTTCTCCACTTTCTTCTGCATATTTGTTGGGCGATTGGTTCTTGTTTTGCTTGTTCCCATAGTTTCTTGTTGGTGATTCTTTCCGGCCCGGCCATCTGATCTTCAGTATAGAGCAATAGTTGACAGTTGTTGACAAACGTCTGCAACAGGCTGTTGGAAATATTCTTTGTGACCCACCCGCTAAGTTTCTGATCCGTTCCGTATAGAAGAGCTGACTGACTTGACGTTTGTATTGAAAATCCGACTGAAATTTTGTTGATGGTGAGTGACGAAGATTTCCAGATTGGTTTCAGGTTGATGAATGTGTTTCTCGCCTTCCCAATTCTCGATTTGACATCCTCGCCCCTACAATATTTATAATGGTGTACCATGCATCCAACATAGTGGTATTCCTGTAACGTCACCGTCAGTCGACACTAAATTTGAAGGTGAATCATTTAATTATAGCAAGAACTTTAGCTTTGGTATCCATCTTGTTATTACAGGAGTCTTACTTCTACACTGTATCATATGCACAGGTGAACTTGATTTTAGACTTCATCTTGAACTGCTACCTACTAGAGAAATATTAGAAACCAGTGACAAATGAGCTCTTGAACAGTGTAAAACCAGAAGGCACACCAAATGTTGAACCCAAGAACTTTAGGTTTCCAGCTAAATATAATCTACCCTTCAGCTGCTGACATGAAATAGGATGACCTCGTTAAGATTTGAGAAGGATCAGGCTAGAGCCAGTAGTAGATTAGTATTGAATGATTTCAATGTAGATTCTATTGAAAGTCGGATTCCTTGGAACACATTTTCTTATACGTCATAATTTTATCTTATTACGTTCCGAGTGGAACACTGTTGATTTTCAAGCTTGAGCTTTAGCGTTTTTGTAAAATTGGCGTTTTACGAGGTAGGATTGCTGGTCTGACACCAGCTTTCAATGGGCTAGAGGAGTTAAAGCCGTGCGCTGGCCGGCAATCGAATCATAGACGACGTGCATGGCTGGCTAGCATTGTACCGCCCACGCACTGAAAAAAAATTAACTGAAAACTTTGTGAGGCCAAATCAAAACAGGCAGACCAAATAACTGTCATAACTTTCAAGTGTTGGTTTGTAGGGATTTTGATTGATTAGCTACAAGATTTCATCATGAGCTGACATTGGTTAGAGAACTATTGGAAACCCTGGGAGTACTGCAAAGCTGTTTCGTCCTAGTTTGAGACTGCCCAGTATTCCCAGGTTTTCAATGGTTCTCTAACTAATGTCAGCTCATGATGAAATCCTGTAGCTAATCAATCAAAATCCCTACAAACCAACACTTTAATATCGATGAGATGCTCACTGGCGACTGCCCTTATTCAGGTAGGTAGTTACCTCGGGTTTTAGTGAGAAGTCGTGACCAGTAGAATGCAGCACGTCGGGTGTGAGGACAAATATTCGCCGAAGACATTGGCTAGTGGTCGCGGTATGTCATAAATTGGCAGAAGTTAGAATTCATAGGCAGTTGGATCGGGTCCCGGTGGCTTAATGGTCTACCAGCTCGCCTTGTAACCAGAAGGTCCTAGTTCCGAACCCTGGTGGTGGGTGCGTACTGCCGAAGAGTCCCAAACTAGGACGAAGCCAACAGCTGTTCAGTACTCCTTAATCGGTTTTCTAATGGTTCTCTAAACAATCTCAGCGCATGATGAAATCCTGTAAATTGTAATGCCTATTTTATTGTCACATGTGTTAGACTATAGTGTGTATTATTGTATGAGAAACACTGAAACAGCCTCAAAGATCACGTGCTACACTGATGATTTTACATCTGTCAACCGACAATCTGATAATATTGTGATCCATAGTCATTTAAGTTCGAATTAGATGTTTAAAACTGTTAGGATTTTATACATAAAATTCTTTGTGTGTTGATAAAACTTTACCTTAGCGTACTTTATATGGCATTTTGATACACATAAATCCTCCAGTAACTTATTTTTGTCATTTTTATGCTCTTGGGTTCTGAGTGAACATAGGGGTTCACCATTATATCTTTTTTTACTCTGTTCTCTGTAGTCATTTTTAGTTGGCTTTCATCCTCCTCGTCACACGATCTCCTCCATGTCTTCCTCGGAATCACGCACAACCTGTCCTTTTCTATTCAGATTCCACTCAAGAGATGTTATAACGCATGGTTTCACTCAACATTCCCCTCAGTTTGTGCCAAGTTCATTTACCCTTCTTTCTGTTTATGTGTTGGCCGATAGGTTATTGATTGGCTTTTCTCAACAATTCTTCACTGCTAATCCTACCCGACTGTCTTATCTTCGGTATGGGGCTCAGGCATCTGTTGACAAAATTCTTCAGACTGTTGTGAATGCCTTAGGCGACGAGTAAGTAAAGTGCCTAGATCATATAGAAGCACTTACTATCTTGATATTAGTGCTGAAGGTCTGACTCTTGTTCCTTATGCACTGAATCCAACACATATCCACACTGATTTCAGAGTAACCAAGGTCGGTTTTGTCTTTCCTATCCTGTCTGGCTTTGACATCCTCATCCGTGCCGCTCACCTGTAGTTGAAACAATGCTGTCTAGATAAAACAAACAGGTGACGTCCTTCAAATTTCTCCCCTGATAATGATTGTTGCTTGTTGTCAGCTGACGAATATCTTCATCACCACCGTTTTTGTCTGTGGTAACTTGATGTCCGGTTCTCACTGTTTCTTGGTATTCGCCCGTAGATTTTTAGGTTTTTGTGACACTAGACATTAATCGTCTGCGAAGCCCAGAATTGTTGGAATCTTTTCCTCGGATGAATATAGGATCTAATCCACTAATTTAACATAAGGCATAACCTGGAGAGAGAACTCCAAACTGAACCAGCAAGGGTCCACTTTATTTAACACTGCATTAAATGCCTTAATCGTAGATAACATCTGTTGAACTAGGCTAATTACTAACTTTTATCAATGAATCTTTTTTTTTGTTTTGTTGTATTCTTTAAACACCTGATGATTATACTTTCACTGTCGTACACTTTAACAGTGTTTTTCCTTTGTAGTGTTAATTAATGCCGACGGTCTATTTATCAGAATTTTTTTCGGTATTTATGAAAAGAATTTCCCAGTCAATGTGCATTTTTCATTTGTGTTTTTAAATACATTTTCATTTGAATTTTTATGACTGACCAAATGGAAATTTAGTGTGGCATAGGATTAGAAGTAGTAGTCACTTGGCTGGCACAAAATCGATAGAGACATAGGGAATATTGTGCATTTAAGATCTGGTCTTACTTTAAACTGCCATTTCATTATCTACACATCAGTTATGGAAATTAAAGTGACTTATTGGCAAATTTCGTAAGACTATTATCATTAGTATTCCGTTGAGGTTCAAGTGTAAAACGAAACTTCGACAGTACATCTCCATTTCATTGTCTTCTCCACAGATCTTTATAACCTGCTTCACAATTGACCTTAGTCTTTTAATTCTTTCTCACACGATATTTTCTCTGTCAATCATGCAAGAACGTTGGGTTCTCCCTCACGTGTGTCGGACTCACCTCCATTTTCCTTGTTATGTTTTTGGACTATCGGTTCATTCCTAAAGTTCCTTGTTGCTTATATTTTCCTACCTGCCATCTAATCTTCCGTATAGAGTCAGTGAGTGAGCCGGCTGTTTATAAAAGTCCTCAGTAACCTGTTGGCAATGCTTCTGGTGGCACACCGAGTATCTCATCCTTCTGGAGTCACCAATTTGACAGTGGTGCTGAAAATCTGAATCTTCTTTCTCAACCTTAGTACAGCAGATTTTCGCAAAGGTTTCAGACTAATAAAGGCCTGTGTTACTTTTATAATCCTTGACACCTTTAGTTCAAATGTTGCTACCTAGGTAAGTGAAAGTAGTGACTTCCTTCAAATTCCTCTCGTCGATGGTGCTTGCTTTTTTGTTGCTGGCGGTGGTGGTTTCGTATTTTCATCTCTTCTGTCTGTCTTCTTGAAGTTCTGTCTTCACTGCCAATCTCTTCTGTCAACTTGTTGGTTTTTTTTGTAGCTCTTTGAGGTTGTGTGATATTAGCCTACTAACCAGTCTGAAGCTGGAGAAGTTAAGGAGTGATGGTTTTATGGCTAGCTACCCTACTTCGGGAAATCAATCCAGTTGCTTTAGAAACTTCAAGAAATAAAATATCCAAAACGTTTGCAATAGTAGAATTGATGTAACAAAAGGGTGACTATGTTACTGTTGAAACATCAGTGTCGTAGATCTCCGGATGTATTAGTTATATTAAGCTATTATCACCAATCGATGAGTTCCTGAACTTACAGCTTCTCATCGCTATCACTACCAACATAGTGACCGATTTGTAGCTGGCAATAATAGGCATATTATTTCTATGCATAGCTATTCTTTTATATCCGTTACAGTTTGTTTTCAAATAGTTTAATCCTTTATATTTTTATTTTTGTGAACTGACACAAGTTGGCTTTATAAGTTGATTGTCATATATATTCAAGCTTTTGTCATTCTGCATCAAAATAAACAGCAGGGTATTATTGTCTTATTTCTAGGTTAGAAAATGACCATTTTTATTTTCTACTTTGGATTCTTTTCAGTGATACACTTGAAATATTGCCAAATGTTGACAATTCGATGATATTTCTAAGACGTTTTTATACAATCCTACGTATGCATGGTCAGTATTGGTCAGTTATAATCACATAGATGTAGGGAAATTCTGTCAGCGTGCATAACATTTTTGAAGGATTTCATAAATAAATTCTTATCTAAGCTATCTTATATATATGAAGACAGTTTCAACGGGAATCAAACTAATTTGTAATAATTAAATTATGCTTGCTGTAGTTAGCTATCTCTCTTCCATCATTTACTGATAACTTTTATTCACATGTGGTTGGCAGTGGGATATCTACGTGCTTGTGTACGAACCTTGATGAAACTGGAGTGGGTCTCGAACCATCCTCGCTACTGTTTGAAAACCAAGTCTAACCAACATAAAAGCTGTAGCTTTCTGCTTCTGGAGAGAGATTGTTTCCTAATGAATAAAAGCCTTTGATGCTGTTGGTAACAATGATGACTGCCTCTCCAAAAGTGTGTGTTTGTGGTTGTCATTTGAATAGCCAGAGTTGATTCGCGGACTTGCCAGCCAACAGTTTGGAGAGTTCGCTTCCATTCCATCAGTTCTCTCACTTCAAAACCATATTTTTTTCATTTCTTTCGCAATCTGAATAGCTTTTTCAACCAGCTTAAGACATCTCGTGAACATCTCGTGTTCTCATGCTTACTTTTATTTTCCTCGAAAAAAGACACTCTTCAGCTGAGCGATTTCCCAAATGTTTTCATCAGCCTGCATCATTTTATCTCTACTTCTTGTTTCTAAGTGTTAGGAAAGGGTGGCAAACAAGTCAACTGGTGAACTTCGCTGTATATAGAGAACAGTTGGTAAAAGTGATATGAATATCAGAAGCGATCAATCAAGTTATATCAAATATGTATGTTTTTCGAGAGGTAATAGGCTTTATTTCATAGTTAATTATGAGATGAATAAATACCTTCAGGGTGTTCATTTTCATCTGTCACTCTATCCCACCCATCCACTCTTGCTCTCTGTCTTGGCAAACTTTTGTATCCCTTGAGAAATTTGAAAGAAGAAGGAATTCCTTGAAGACTATAAAAATTTGCCATTTGAGATGCTTTGTGCTTATTCAATTATTATTTTACAAATAGTTTCAGTAGGCATTAATAAATGAAATTAAATAATTAGGGCTTAGAGGTATGAATTCTCAAGTAGACAGAAATTCTTGCAGATGACCTTACACTCAACACTATAGTCTACTTTGATAATAATGGCTATTTTTCATGAAATGTAGAATTCTCGACATATGGTACAATATGTATAAATTATTCCTTTTCCCCTTTTAACCATCTTTTGACCTTGTTATTAGATGGTTGGAGGCAATCGGCAGGAAGCCTTGGACCTAGGTTGCGTGCTGGTTGGCATTCACTAGTCAGAAAGGCGTATCTGCAACCTTGAAGAAGCTCACGTCCCTTCTGAGATTCGAACTCGCGTCACTCAGTGCTGCAGTCGGAGACGTTACCACTGAGCTATTCGGGCTCGCGATTGACCTCCTGTAGGACTGTAGTGGATATTTTGATTCGATACTAGTAACTAGTGTGATGTGTCTAGTCCTCTCTCTTTGCCTTCAACCATCTAGTATCATGAAATCAATATGCACTGTGATGGTAAGCTACGTAGAATAGTGGTCACATCACAACCTGACTGATAGAATTCAGTTTGCACCAGAGAGAGGCGTAGACACATCACACTAGGTACTAGTGTCAAATCAAGATGACCTTGTTATGTTTACAATTATAACTAATTCTATTAACTTGGTTATATTTTACGTAATCCTACTGAGCCATCCTAATATTCTTAGTCATCATTATTTCACAGATTCCTTGATTGTGTAATATCTTGTTGCTAACCTCTACGAATTAGCTTATCTTGAATTCCGTGATTAATTTTAACTTCAAAACTTAGGTATCTTGTTACTAACATCTATTGTTTGAACAAAGCAAGAACTACAGTTTGTTGGTACCATCTTTTATTGCGTTTCCTTCTCGCCAGCTGCTTACAGGTCAGAGAATTAAGATGGTTCCACTTTATTCTGCAAAAACTGTAGTTCTTGCCTTATTCAAATTCATTAAGGGGAATAATTGTATGGAATTTCTGAAGTATCATCTATTAGTTAATTGCTTTGATGACTTTTAACCTCTTAATTTCAACCACCTATGCCTAAAACTGATGGACTGGTAAAATTATAATGTACAAAGAACTATATATTAGTGTAGAGCTGATGATGAGGAACTAAATGAAAAGGAACATATTTCTTCGCTCAAATTTTTCTTTACACTAACAGTCGGTGCGTCGGTGGCACAGCGGTTAGGATGCTCGCCGACTATGCACATGATCCGGGGTTCGATTCTCGGCCACAGATACACCCCTTTACCTCGCTAAACCAGTAATGTGACTTGTAAAGAGGAAAGATTGGGCATGAGGCTAGAAACCCCATCCTGTAAAATTAAACACTGCTACAGAAACTTCGAGCCACCAGCTTGAGACCCTATATTCCACTGAAAAAAACAGTCTCTGCATGCCGCTCCTGCAGAATGATCTTACATTTGACAGGAGTAAATCCTATGCCAAACTTACTAAGTGGCAGAAATACATCAGTGAAGGGAAGAATAGAAAGGGTTTGTCTATCTACTGTTCCGCAGTAAGTGGGTAGTTTCATGCCCAAGACTTATTCGTAGCATAAAACACGTGAGAATTAAGGTATCTTTAAGTATTGGTTTGTTGTAGGGATTTTGTTTGATTGCATGGAGGATTTGATCATGAGCTGACATCAGTTAGAGAACCACTGGAAAACCTGGGAGTACTGGACAGTTGTTTCGTCCTAGTTTGGGACTCCTCAGCAGTACGCACCCACCGGGATTCGAACCCAGGACCTTCTGGTTACAAAGCGAGCTCGTAGACCATTGAGCCACTGGGACCCGATCCAATGGTCCTTGAATTCTAACTTCTGCCAGTTCACGACATAGCGCGACCACTTCGCAATGTCTTCTTCGATGAGTTACTGCCTCATCTTCACATTTGAATCCCCGGTGGGTGCGTACTGCTGAGGAGTCCCAAACTAGGACGAAACAGCTGTCCAGTACTCCCAGGTTTTCCAGTGGTTCTCTAACTGATGTCAGCCCATGATCAAATCCTCCATGCAATTAAGGTATCGTTGTTTGTTTTTTAAATTTAAAACAAAATCTTGTTGTCCTACCTTAGGAAGTTCAAGAAAACAGTTTTGAATAAAGAAGGTGCTGTTGGTTCGACAAGTTGACCTTATGTCGATTTCTCGCAATTTCTTTTAACTATAGATAGAATGTTAATCGATTGCCATATGCTACTTATTGACTGATTTGAGTAGTTGGATAATACTGACATCAAATAGTAGTGCTAGTTAACCACACTGCAATAGTCTAAATACAGCATGTCTGTTTCGTTCGTTTGAGGTCAGGCCCATAACCCATCTACCTAGTTTGCATCACTTCAAACCACGCACTTTCTGGCTAGCTACTTTGGCAGTCTGATAATTCACAGTTCAAGGTGAATTTCACCAAAGGCACCTTTGGAAACCGAAATTATTCAATTCGGAATATGTGGTCTACTTGATACCATAAGTGTCAATTGAGAAAGCAAGAATATATGCATGATACTATATGCCACTAATTGGCTGACATGGGTTGTTGAAGGTTTATTGGAAATATGTTGACAATATCACGACTTTAGTCAGATGGTGATCTCGTAGCTCAGCTAGTAGGTCGCCTGGTTGATAATTTGGAGACCACTGGCCTGAAACCTGTCGTGGTCCAGATTCTCATTCTGCATTCAGTCACCAACCATTACATCAGCAACAGTCTGATAAAGAAATTTAAACGTTAGGGAAACGTTTGAAATATTGTAATTCATTGATATATAGAAAGCATTGAATGCGTCTGAGAGTGAATTATATCGGAGCGAATCTCCAGTTTCATCTCTAGTAATTTTAGGAATTTTTCGGTATTTTGTTTCACATTTATTGAATTATTTTCCTTCTCTGTTTTATTTTAATGTTTATTTTATCTTCATTTTATTTTATTATGTTTGTTTTTAACACTGTTTGTGTTGATGTAAGGTTTGACAGCCTGACTCGATTCAACTTTGTGCAAGTTTAGGTGTTGGTATGTTTGTCTGATGATTTATGGTTTTGGTTGAGTTAAAGAAGAATGTGTATTAATCATATTATTGTTATTATGGAACTCAATAACTGGATAAATTATGAACAGGTAGAAAGAACAATAAGAAAGTTTGTAATCAATATACTTACCTAAAGAGGAAGAAATTTGGCACGAAGCACGAAGTTGAAAATGGCTGAATACCATGTTTCCTTTTGTTTTAATCATTTGCAGCCTAACCACATCACCAATAACTAATCAGTATTTCGCAAGTCTTTGGTTTGCTGGTAGAAGTCTCACCAATCACCAATGTCGTCCGGAGTTCGATCATCAGCCGTTGTACTCCTAAACCTCGCTAAGTCGGTAGTAAAGTCGGCAAAGGAGGAAGTTTTGATGTGAGACTAACAACTCTAGTCCGTAAAAATAACATTATGCCAGTGTGGTACAGACAATGTGTCCAACGAAATATTATCCTCACATATTCCCACAGTTCAATACTGCATACAGTATATCTATTTGATGATAGTGACAGAATACTTTCCTGCGATTCATTACTGCATTGACAACAGAACACTATGCATATTTGAACATTCTATTTCATGTTGTTTGATGCAAACTAAAATAATATGATAGGTGATTTGTTAACGAATATCAGCTGCAGATATATAAACAGTGGTTTGATTAATGAAAAATACACCTTGTTACAACACTATTGATCCCGAACCTTTAAAGCTGTATCTTGAAGCCCTATGTCCCACTCGGAATGTAAAGAAATAAAATATAAAATAAAATAAATAATTGGTATTTCAAGGTATTTCGGAATATAGTGGATGGTTAATATCTCTGTGGTCATTACTGCCTAATGGGTTCATGTATAGGTATGCCACGGAAATCTATTTCTGTGTGGTTATTCAGTCATTCAATTGCATTAGTTACCACTTTTTATACTAACTAAATTAAAGTCTACAAGTTTGACTCGTGCGAATTTATGTGATTTCGAAGTGAATATTGTCAGTAACCGTCATCTGTTTATTCAATCCACATCAGTCTATTTACCGGAAATCTCTTGAAACTGATGAATGTTTTTCTAAATTTTGTAAACGAAGTTATGACTTGTGGTGCCCATCATAAATTAGAACAAATACTTAACAATGTCATTGGATGGTTTTGATTACGTCTCACATGGAGTGATGGATTCCACGAGCTGTACAGTAGTACACTGGTCTACTAAAATAATTAATTGTGTATGTGATCTGTTGTTCCACTGTGGGTAATAATAATAATAATATTGACAGCTCCATTCCAAACAACATTTGTGGTACAGATATGGAATTTTCAGCGTGCATTACAATATATTGCATCTAATTACTTCATACATTTTATAAGATGTTAAAATCAAAAAGCAACACCCCAAAAAAGAAGATAAATAAAAAAATAAATAAAAGAACAGCGTTGCGTTTATAACTTTTAAACAAATGCATCACAGGAAATGAAATATAAAATTGGTGTGTAATAGAATATGAGAACAACAGTGTAATAGTAACGAGGGAAGGAAAACAAAAACTAATGGGACTATTTGTTAGAGTGCCGCAGTAAGTTGATCGTGTCATACCTAACGGATTTCTCATCACATAACAGCTGTGCCAGATATGGTATTGTGGAGTTTTTGTACTTGGTAGTCCTAGCATATAGCCTCCTATAGCTGCTTCTAGTTCTACCAGATGAAATGCAAGGAGACAGCTGCGTGTAGAGAGGATTCTCGGGGTCTGACAATATTGTATTTGCTAGTTTCTTACATGATATAATATGTCTATCTACAATAGTGTTAACCAGTTGGTTTAATGATATCCACTTGCCCTATTAACGGCTTTTAGTGCCTGGCCTTCTCAGCAAAGCAAAGTCTTTCTTAAGTACTGAATGTTTCTCACTGGGGTAAGAAAGCTGTTCACAGTTCTCTTTGTTCTTTGTTGTTCTCATTTCAGTTAATCTTCGTCTAGATGGTGTCTGTTCATGATAAAATTTGCTTTGCAAAAGGTTCGCCAGTAAAAAACGAAATTATTGATATACATGTTGTTTTTGTAGGTTACACAATCTAGACATAAAATGTATATGAAATGAGTGATATGATTTAAACTAGCATAGTTATGTACCATCCTGTGAAGTGGTTTGTGCTTTAGACTAAGTGTTCTTCTTTTTCATTTTATATCCTTTTAGATCTATTAATGTCTTCCTCTACAAATGAAGCAGACAATGATGATAACCATGATGATAATGATGACAGACAACGTAAATCAGTAGTGAATGAATGCAACAGTAATGGTGTAGAGGCGAGACAATTATTTTCTAATCGTATACTAACTGAAATTTACCATCGTATTAAAGCGAGACCACTACTAACCGGTGCTGATCAAACAGATACTGTCAGACGTATATCAAAAGCAATGGGAAATTTAAATCAAGTGAAAATTCTACCGCACAGATCTACGACAAATATTTTTGAACTGGTTGATACACATCGTAGATTAGTGTGTTACTGTACTGTTATTCATGTATGTCAGTTGGATGGTAATGTTTTTTAAAAGATTTGTATTTAAAAATTGCTTCAAGCGTTTATCATGAACTGATATTGGTAAGAGAATCATTGGAAACCATCTAGGAGTAGTGGAAAGGTGTTTCGTCTTGGTGCTTGGAACTCTTTATCAGTATTCACCCAAGGTGGTTCAAACCTGGGACTTCCGGTTACAGACTAGCTCGTAGACGATTAAGTCATTGGTACCCGACCCATGGTCCATGGATCACAAATTCGACCAACTCCTGATATGGTGCCACCACTAGTGGATGTCATCGGCGAGTATTTAACCTCACACCCAACCTGGAGTACCCTACTGATCACAAATTCACACTAGAACTAAGTTAACTGCCCACCTAATAGGGTTGGGTGTGTGAACAAATACTCGCCGAAGACATTGGCTGGTGGCCGCGCTATGTCATGAATGGGCGTAAGATGGAATTCATGGACCATTGGATTGGTTCCCGTTGGCTTAGGGTCTACGAGCTTACCTTGTAACCAGAAGGTCCTGGTTTCCTACCCTGATGGTGGGTGCTTACTGTGAAGAGTCTCAAACACTGGGACGGAGCAACTGTTCAACAATCCCAGGTTTTCCAATGGTTCTTCAAGCAATGGCAGTTCATGATGAAATCCTGAAACCAATCAAATCTCTGCAAACCAACACTTCAACAAAAATTGTTCCATTTTTTGTCATTCAGTCTTTATACTTACTTTGAGTATAACCCATTGGATTATTTTTGACCAACGTATGCTAAAAAGTAAGTGAGCTTCGAAAAATCTACTAAATGCTACTGGGACTGTTAGGATGGACTAACTATCTTCGTGAGTCTTGAAGCTATGAATGATACATGCACCTATATAGCAACCGGATAACTTGACAGTTTTTGACTAATTTATTCTAGAGGATCTCCAGTGTTATACAGTCAATCAGATACTGATTTTTAAATTTCCGTTGGTATATAAATGATATGAACACTCCGTATTCTGAATAATAAAATGTTTTGTTGTTGTCGTGGTTGTCGCAGTTAAATCGGACTTTTGTGTCAGCCTCAGTGTGGGGAATACTTCCAAGTGATCATTTGAATATAGTGTTCTATCTAAAAGTGCACTCTAATCAAAATGGATAACAACCAACAAATTACTAACACAGCGTTATAACTATTCAATATTACCTTATCTTAATAGCATCATTTCTACCACATGTGGTACGAATAATGATAACAAAGCCAGACAGTATCAGAAAAGCAAGACAGATCCTCATTACTTGATATCACTGTAGAGATCTATTGGCTTTAGGACATGAAAGAAGATCCGAATTCCCAAAACTTTAATAAGTCAGTACCCTTGACTTACGCATTAAGGAAAACATTACCGACAGTCTTCAGATTTCTATCAACGCCAACTCTCTTTGCTCCCTAATGAAGATCAGCTAACCAGTCAGAAGGGGTATGCAACAAGGAACTCTGGCAGTTATCGAACTAACAAAAGGCCTACTGACTAAAGAAAATCGAGGTGGATTTGAAGCATGCTAAGAATACCGTTGAGTGAGATCATGCTACAGGTCCTCCAGTGTACCTTGAATGGGAATCAGTGAGTTGGATGTCTGAGGGTAATGTGGATGAGACAATGTGAGAAGAAGGTGAAAAGTTGTGGACACTTTTAGGGCCAGCCAAAAAGAAATCAGAGGACAGAGAAGAGTGGAGATGTACTACTGAGCCTTTTGTTCCTCAAGCAAATCAAAAGACGAATTGTAATAATAACGGTATAGAGATTAGTCAACAGAGATATTTGAAGACTGATTTTCTCAAAATCATATTTTCATAAGATTTAGTGAGACTAAGATCGTTTCTTATGTTATCCTGTGACTTCTACAAATAGAGTCGTTCGGCATTAATCTTATCGGTACTGTGAGTATAGAATATTGTGTCTAGCTGACCAGTGATACTTCTTAGGAAAGCTAATTTCAAACTAATTTGTATTTAATTTGCAGTATATTTTACAGTGTATCTTTGCTCGCTTTTCCATGCCATTCATGGTTTCAAGCCTAGGAAAATGAAAATCAGATTACATTTCACACTGGGTGTTTTAAATCATTAATTGCATTGTAACATATAGCTAAGTTCATAAATGTCAATATGAATGGCATTAAAAATTACCGTTTAGTGATATTAGATAATTAGCGTTGTTTTTTCCAGCGACCGCATTCTCAAGTCGTAAAATCGTGTATGTATATATAATTGTACAACCAAATAGTGAACGTTTAAATCTTTGGATCTCTGTATTTGAGCTGAAAAAGCTAATGGAAGTAATATGCTCTGCAAGAAAACTAGCTATTTACTTAGGTTTATAGATTTTTATTGTTTAACAATCATAGACTAAAAATGAATCATTCCTTGAATGAGGTTTATCAGTGCATTTATTAATTCTGTATGCAATTCTTGAAGAAGAGCAGAAGATTTGTATTCACACCTAATCAATACTATTACTGGAAGGTGTACAATTTTCAACCATACATGCATAGCATCATCTTTCACCATAGTGTTTCATCATTGTTACTCTTCCCTGTCCTCCCCGTAAATTTATATTGCATTAAAACGTTTAATGGGTGGATCTGCAGAAGTTCTTATCATCCGATCTTACTTATTAACACCATTTTGTACCTTAGATTTGTATGATGACTGTGTGTACTGCTACATATATCTACGATATCTATTTTATTATTAATTATTTTCTATTAGATCTTTGTAGACAATTGGCTAGAAATTGACTTAAGTTTTGTGTTTATTGGCACCAAGGACCACATACATTACATTAGTTTCTTTCTAGTGATCAATCAATATATATCTCAAGTTTTATTATGTACTGACGTATATTAGGAAACCACTGAAGACCAAAGAGTACTGTAAAGCTGTTTCATCCTAGCTTGAGACTCTTCGGAAGTACTCGCCTATGACCTACTTAGGCGTCTAACCATTGTAATTTGATCTGTTCATTGATAATCCAACCGATTTTATGACTCATGAATTCCAGTTTTCGTCAGTCAACGATTTTTAGCTCCATCGCCGCGAGGCAACTTATGTTATGGCTAGATTGTTGAAGGCAGCTGACAGGAAGCCTCACGCGTAGGTTTTATGCTTGCTGATACTCATCATCAAGGTGTATTTGAAGTCTTGAAGCAAGCTGTGTCTCTTCTGAGATTCACACCGGTCTCATCCAGTGCGGCAGTCAGAGACGTTACAACTCAGTCATTTGAACTCGCAATCAACCTCCTGCAGGAGGCGATCTACCTAGCTTCTTGGCTGCCTTGCAAACTTGACTGATAAAATTTGGAACTAGACGCACGAAATTTAGTTACCATCTATTTTTCAAGCAAAGTAATAACTTATCTGTTATATTTATTATTTCTTCTTTTGTGGTTTTTACTTTCTAAGATTATACAAAATCAGCCTCCAGAGAAAGAGACCAGGGCACTGAGACATTTATTTGTATTCAATGATCTAGTTATTCTTGCCAAAGATGCCTCATCCTCTTCCTCCTCCACGTCATCATCATCATCATCATCAAAACACCAGAGTGGTAGAAAATCTATCTTCGACAAATCAAAACATCGGCAAATATCAACTGATAATGTGCTATTTAGTCGACATAAATGCAACGATGAATTCCTTCAACCACCTCTGGATTTGCTGATTAACAGTTTCGATGATAAACCTCAACAACAAATGAATAACTTAGAGTCTAGTGCATTTATCTGTGCTCAGCCTACTGTTCATTGTCTCCCGTATACACGAAGGAGTCGATCAAAAAATGATATAAATACTCATAAGGCAGCAGCTAGTAATTTTAATTCACATTCCTCTACACGTTTAACTGCTTTATATGCTATCTCACTGGTTCAATGTAAAATTCGTCCTTTTAAAACTGATGGTAAGTAGGAAGACAAACGTGTCTGCTTTAGTTAATCTTGTATTTATTGTTTGCTCATCATATTGGGTCGAAATATTCGGTCTGTGCTGATATTTCGGTTTCTGGTATAAAATCTTCGACTGTATCTGAGAATTAACCTGATGTTATTTGTTGGATTGTGACTAAGAGTGAGATTCGGGATGAGGATTTCGTCGTATTTGGGATTTTTACATGGATACGCCTTCAGTCTTTGTTATGATGTTTTTGCCGGTGAGACTCGAACCCCGAAACCATTGTTCCGGATGTCAAAGCAGGTAATTCCAGATGACGAGTCCTGGATGGAGTGAAATGAGCATCCCGGATCAAACTCATCGTCACTATCCATCAAATAACTGTTCATTGATTACCTTTCATATTGGACTGAAATGTTCGTTCATTATTGACTTGTGAGCTTAAATGTAGGTACGCCTCAAGTATAGCTGATGGCTAATATGTTTAGAGGTGACTAAGAGTGGAGTACAGAATGCCATTTACTCCTTTTCGGAACATTTTTTCAGAGACATATACCCATATTCACTCAGATGTATCTGAAAACTAAGTGAATTGAACTATTTTACACAAAAATATGGATTTTAAACATTACAGAGGAAAACTAAACACATTTACACAGAATTATGCTCCATTGTGAACTTATGCAATACGATAAAGAGGGATTTTTTTAAAAATGAAGTGAATTCGATTTTTAGTTGGACTTGTAGGACTTCGTATGTGCTAATCATTTGCCTTGAACTAATGCAATACTCAAAATACGATAATTCTTCATTGGATTCCTTGCATGAAGATCAGGGTGTGATGTCACTTAAACCTTTCGAAAACCAGACGAAATGACTTTACGGTTGTATACTGACTTGCAATGGCTCTTTGACTTGGTAAACTTAATTTTATGAATATTTTTCAATCAAATTGCCTTCGATGGTGGTTAGTGATAGTAGCTTACTCGGGTTTAACTCTCTACAGCTGATTGACTGAGATAAATGATTGCGTAGTGCTCACATCGACCAGTAGTGCTTATCAGTCAGCCAGATCGAAGTGTTCTTTACACTGGACGGCTATTCCTCTCTTTTGGAGCCGAGATCATCGTCGGGGTGCTCTGTTTGACTCAACTTAGAGAGTCAAATCTATTCAAAACCAACCAACTTCTGGCTAGCTATTTACAAGTTCTGGTAACACCTTAATTCATATTAAAAATTTGCAATTTAATTAACCATTTCTAATTTACACAGTTTGAGTAGGCGAAATTCCACAACAGGTTTCTTTGAAAACCAAAGTTATTCAAATCAAAAAAAGCATAAAATTGTAATGCTGTGTGTTTATTTGCTTTCTTGATAACCATTATTTGATATCAATCAGATCACATATTGTGATCTGGACTGTTATGAAGTTTCACTTACTCGAACTGCGCAAAGTACAAAGTGCCGATCGATTTGCACAATTGAGAATTTGAGTTACCTTATTTGTAACTCGTCTGTACTTCAGTAAGTGATATTATTCCCTAAGCAATTCAAGTCCACAAACGCTGGCTTTGATGGCCACTGTGTTATTCACCAGGCTAATGGTGTCAAATCGTACACGGCCGCCATCATTTGTCATCATCTGGAAATATGTTGACATTGGAAAACTTTAATTGCTGTCAACAGATGTCAGTAATTTGGTGTTATTATTAAAATACACTAATGTCGTCAATAAAAATAATTTTCCATTATGGATATATAGCTACTGAACTTGTTGAAGTTATCGAAATAATATTCTTTGTTCGGTAATCAGCTAGGCAAAAATTAACATCAACTTTTGGAAATTCAAATGTGAGATAAGTGAACAACTTTTGGGCAGCTGTTTCTCCCTAGTCTGAGACTCTTTGGCACTACGCATTCACCAATATTCATGTCCAGGATGCTCCAGTTACAAGGCTGTCTCATAGACCATTCAACCACTGGGAACTATTATAATGACCCATAAAAGCCAACTTCTGCACGTTCACGCTATTTAACGCAACTATCAACCAGTATCATAGGAAAGTAACTATTCTCTTGCCTGACTAATGATCGAACCTGTAACTAATCAAATCCGTGTAAACCAACACGTGATCAAAAATGGTTATTGTTCAGTCAGTTATAGGGTTTTAAAATAATTCAGAAGATATGTAACTCATATTAGCGGCTTCGATGCTTTGGTTTCGTCGGTGACACAGAGGACGAATGTTTGCCAACCACGCCTCGGGTGGTACGGGATTCCGTCTCCTGCAAACACACTCGTTTACCTCACTGAGCCAGGAGCAAAACTGGTTAAGAATAAAGGTTTGTCATGAGGCTAGCAATATCATCCCGTAAAAATAAATACCACTTCTACCGTGACCTGAAAGTTCCAGCTCTAAGCCCTATGTTCCACTGGGAACGTAAACAAATAAGAGCGAAGTTAAACAATAGCGTCCTAGGGGTGCAAACAGTCGAATGACCTTGAACGCGTGCTAGTCATTGGCTTTAGCGCAAATGTGAACTCTTTTCACTAAATGAGAAGTAAATTTCACCCAGATCACATTTTTAAGTACTGTTCGCATAATGTGTTAATTGCACATTAGGATTAGGGTTAAGGTAGGTATTAGGGTTAGGGTAAGGATCAGGGTTATACTTAAGATTAGGATTAAAATTAGGGTTACGATTAGGGATGATTTAGAGTAGGTAATTTTTATTTAAATTTGTTTTATTATCCCCATTTCTACAGTAATTAGTTGTCGATTGTCTTACTGTATACCATAGTAATTCAACCAAAGTCTTTCAGGGAAGACTGCAAAACAAGATAAAAGTGATGAACGAATCAGAAAAAAGCTCACTTTAAGTCACCTCGGTAGATACATGTACAGAAACTGGTCTAACTTAAAAGTTGATACTCTTCGCTTCAACTGGAACGTATTTTTAAGTCTAGTCAGTGAAAGACACCCTATTTTATGTGTTTCATACGTTTTATTGTAAATAAACGTCATTTTTTGTGGAAGAGTCACTTATTCTGAAGGTTGGTCGGCTCAAAGTCACTCGTACTTACTCATCCCTTGAGCCGCTATCGTTTAACTTTGCCGGATTAAGATAATTTAAAAGAAATAATGTTGTGTGTGATGCTTTGAAATAGGTAGTTTAATTCCAGATCTTTTTTATTCATCTAGGCATCATGTCAAGTGCTGCAATTACACTGAAATCCACAATGAAGGTGTTAATAATAAGATTACTGGTATGGTTTTTTCTTAAAAAGTGACAGCAATTAAAGAATCTAGTTTTGTGCAAGTTTATGAGTGAATACAACATAGATACATTTTAGTTTTTTTAGTTTTAACCATTCCTTTCACACATGTAATCCAATTTTTTTTTAATTTGAAAATTTTCTTTTATTTATATTTCTAGTATATCGTTATGGCTTAGAGTTTTGGAGTTTCCCAAAAGACTACTCACCTACTGATGATCACTCAATGAATTCTGTTAATAATAATAATAATCAACAACCAGAACAGTTAATTATTATCTCAGCTTTAGCGAAAACTGACTATCATAATCTACTGACAGATTTATTTGAAGTAATTTGTGAAGCAAATCATGTTGATATGGTGTTGAACAGTTAAGTTAATAAGTGAATTCGTCAGCTCCTGTTTTTTCTTCGATCAAATATTGTCGTGTGAATATATGATGAAAGTGTCCAATTGGTTTCTTTCATTGCTGTGTTTATCTCTTTCCTGCCTTACATTTAATTATGCATCAACATCACCACAATTATCATCACCATCGTCTCCTTCTTCTGTAGATTTCATTGAATGTTCTGGTGCTGTCAAACCAATACACTAATGCACACGCACACAGACACAAACACACAGAGATATGCATTCCATATTCTTGATGATTACTTGCTTCAAATTATTTTTATTTTCATTCTACTCTTTTGTGTTCCGAGTGAGAACACTATAGGGCTTCAAGATTCAGCCAAGGTTTTCATTGTTATTGTATGAGGTGAGATCGCTAGCCCCATGCGTTGGTCGGGAATAGAGCTCCATGGACTGTGTGACTGACTGGCGAGTATTCTTCCACTAAACCACTGACCTACACAGCTGCTTCACATAGCTGCTGCTCTTTTCAATGGTGGCACAGTGGTGAGAGCGCTCTCCAACCATGCACATGGTCTGGGGTTCGATTCCCTGCCTGTGAAATTTGGGCTCCCGATATTACATGCTGAAAATTCCATACTTGTACCAAAGATACGGTGTGGAATCAAGTTGTAATCAAAAAAACATTATTGGTGATATTATCTTTCGATATGCTCCTTCGAATGAAACTAGATTAGGTATACAGAAACTTATGCATATTTAGTAATATAAATTTATACAATATATGTGATACAAACGAGAACTTGTTGTGTCTTTGAGGTTATGAGTCCTTATCTCTTGTTCCTTATTACACTTTCTAGTTTATATTGACTTCAGCTAATCAGAGAAGCAGCATTATTGTATTTAATCATTCTTAAAATGCACAATTCCCTTGGTTTGTTTCCCTCATTTGTAGTATAACTTTCCGATTCAGTCAATTTTCTAGAATATTTTCCCAATTAATGCATATTACAACACTCCCGCGCACAGTCATATAGACAAATATAAAACAGCATCTTGGACAGGCAGTTTCGACAAGCCCGTCGACTAGACAACGTGATTACATAAGTTCTCGTTTACTTACTTATATTTTTCTTTCTGTTTTTCCTTCCATAGTTATTTGTTGTTTCTTGAAAAAAAAATTAAGAAAATTTTTAAGATTTCTAAAATATTATTTATTCATCAAGCAAACTGTCTTACTCATATTCAGGTGCTCCTTATATGCTGTGATTGAATCTCTTGTGTATTTTGTTGTCTGATATATGCATATAATATATATCTGCATTTATGTGTATATCAGCTGTGGGTGTTGTTCCCCTGGTCCTCCTTATTAAAACTCATTCGATTCATTCACATTTATTCTGTATGTGATTTCTAGACACTTTGTATGTATGTATATTTGGTAATTTATGTATATTAAATTAGATTTTTAGGCAAAAGTAAGTGAACCGAAGTAATTAATCTTTGAACAACCAAATTAAGTCATCATTATGCCTAGGAGCATCCACTGAGATTACGTCACAATTTCCTATTTATCTCTATCTCTCTCTCTTTTCCCTCTTCTTCGTCTTACTTTTCTTTTCTTCTCCTTGTATTTCATTTTTTTCCATCAGTTTTGCATCAATTTCTTAGGACAGTTTCTATTTTTTCTTCAACCTGATTAAATCATATTGTGTTATTCTCAACCTTCCAGCCCCACCACACCTCACCTACTCTACTTCCCTAAGTCTATTCATCTTCATATAGCTAGAGGACATTAAATTAGGATGACATTTGTAAAATAAGCCGGTCACTTTTTCTCTTCAGAAAGAGAGAGACAAATTTCCGAGAAAAAAACTTTCAATTTTATCAAATAAATGTATATTGTTCTAATTATTTTTTGTTTTGTTGAAAGACTTACTCGCTTTCAGTTATGTGTAAAGACTATTTATTTGTCAGTCAATTTTTTTGCTTCATCCGTTTATTGATAACTGACGTGTCGACATTTCCTAGTATGAACGCTTTGGTGATATCTATGATGGTCTGAATTCCTGATGGTCCAGAAATTCCTGAGTTTTGGAGCCCAGATGCGTAAGTGCAGCTATAGAGTTACAGACAAGGATAAAACAGTTGTCTAATACTTCCTGGATTTCTGATGGTACTCTAATGATGTCAACCACACACTTGAAAATCTCATTAAGGAGGAAAGAATTGATAACCAAGAAAACATTAGGAGTTTTAATTATTTCGTTAGATAAATTCATGACTACAGCAAACTTATTTTGTACACAAAGACTATGATTGTTTTCTTGAGTGATCATAGTTTTGGTTATGTGTATAAAACGAGTTAGAATCCTGTTCGAAAGGTTCAAAGGAATGCAGTAGATGTGAAATTTTAAGATACTTTGATATGGTAACAGTCAACAGGATAATTTTCTCAACTTATGTATGATAATCGCTCATAGTGATAAGAAAAGGCTTATCTACATTCTTAAAGCTAGATTTATTGAATGAATTTGACTGCCTTCAAGAGTGAAAACTCCTTCTGCGTTTTTTTTATTTCAAACTTCAAGTCACGTATTGCAGATGCAGACACATCTATCTGAAGAATTCTAAATATAGAGAAAAACACGTTTTCAGTTTCACTTCTGTTAACAAGCATCAAAAAACCAAACAGTGCAGGTATTTGACTCTTAATGATTTTAAATAAGCAAGAAATGTATTTCGGGAAGGCATTCACGTCGATCTATTTCTTTTAACGCTTATTATTATAATTTCCTTTAATTCCTAGAGGGACATAGGGCTTCGGCGGCACGTCTCCATTGCGTTCGGTTCTCTGCTAAAGTTTTCACTTGGCTCCAAGTCTGTCCACATGCTTTCACCTCCTCTTCACATGACCTCCTCCAAGTCACCCTCGTACTGACGACCAACTCTCCGCCTCTCCTTTCCTGTTCCACTTTAGGGCTTGTCTAGTGATGTCACTTGATGGTTCCCACAGAGTATGACCAATCCATCTCCATTTCTTCGTGCTCATTTGTTGCACAATCGGTTCCTGGTTGTTTTGCTCCCAGAGATTCCTGTTGCTGATCTTTTCTGGCCATCTGATCTTGAGTATAGAGCGAAGACCTCCAAAAAGACTTGAGAGTAATGAAAGCCTGTCTTGCTTATCCGATCCTTGCTTTGATATCCTCGTCAGTTCTGCCTGTAGTTGAAACCACGCTTAGGGAGGGACTAACATCATAAATGAGCATTGAAAATATGAGTTCAATTCGTGTATAAAACGTGGATGTTGCGGTAGTATTTCATTTGATATCTATTCATTTAAAAGAGTGAAAGTACCCATTGAGTCATAGAGAAAACAAAAGGCGATTCAGCGTAGAGAATTCTCTCTGTGGACAAGATCATCCCCAGGGGCTGTACAATCTTATTTATCTCCAAGAGTTTGTTTCTAGACAAAAAAGTATAGTAGTCCATTGTTGATTAAAAGGGGGGTTACATAACTGATATAATTGCTCAGATGTAGCTTCTAACTGTAAAATAAAAAAATATTTGGAAATATTACGTAATAGCCAGAGACTTAATGGAAGATAGGGTTTGAAATTCAATAAGATTAGAACTGTTACCGGATGAAAAGTTAAGTGGTTTAGTATCAACTTGACAAGTCTGAAGAGGATGAGAAAATGTATAAAATAAATATACCAAAATGAAAATAATGAATTAATTATTAAAAACAGAAATAAGAGCCATCGATTGGGAGATCACAGTAGAATGAGAGACTGGACAAACTCTTTCCATACACAGAGCTCGAGGTTATATTGACGAGTCATCAGTGCCTCCACCAAACATGAATACTGAAACCTTACACACATGGTACTATTCAGTCTCACCTTGTAGATAATCTTAAAAGATGACTCTTGTTTAGCCTGAGTTTACTAAGTGCTGAAGAAGCGAGCTAGTAGTTGTCTCACACTGTCCTCTTGCTAACCATGGCGGGCAAGTATATAATAATAATATTAACAGCTTTATTCCAAAGAGTATTTGTGGTATAGGTATGGAATTTTCGCCGTGCATTACAATATTGCATCTAATTACTTCATAAACTTTATAAGATTTTAAAATCAAAAGGCATCACCAAAAAAATAAAAAGAACAGCGTTGCGTTTACATTTTAAACAATGCACCACATATAAAACCCAACAGAATCAAATGAATGTTCAGACGCACACTGAAGTGGTCCAAAGCAGCAAACTGTCCTTCAGAATTACTGCTGCTATGTCACCATTAAATTCAAAGTTCATGAATAACCGTTTCTTTGCGTATCAGTTGAATTTTTTCAGTTTTTCTGTTTTAACTTTTTTCAGTAGATGTAGTAGGACATCCATTTTCAATAAAGACTTTTCTGAGTCCCTCCAATTCAATATCGATTTAATCATTTGTAGCTTGAAAATTCCCATTTAGTCATATGAAAAAGAGACGTTCAGAGAAGAGACTTTTCCGCGAATTCATTCACATAGTTGTACAATCGCATTTGTATATAATTATTTGTGTGTGTGTGTATATGAGGCTTCTCAAGTTTCGATAATTTATCAGGCAATAAAAGAATGATCTAATATACAAACAAGGTTAATTGGACAGCAGCTTAAGTAAGATTGAGTTAATAAGTTAGATGACGCAATATAGTTAACTAAAATGTTTCAACTTAGGTGAAGCTATGATGTGTATCCACATAATATGTGTGTTTGTCTTGACAGTCTGTTATATTTGCTATGTATATATGGATCGATATTCCATTATAATTGAAAAAATATTTTTGTCTGTCCCCTAACTAAACAAACATGTCTGACCTTGTTGTCACATGACATTACAACCAATCATGTTAAAACTGTCTATTGATTAGTTCATTTTTGAACATTCGCTCATACGCTTGTGTGACATTGATTTTCCATGTTGTTTGAAAAAATAAAAGTATCATCGTGAACCTGGTGGTTTTCTGATTTCCGCCTTCTCGCGTCAGGACTATTAATTACACGACCGGTACATAGCAGGGTAGCAACTTAGGTAATTGTACATCGAGAGTAAGTAGAAGTTTGGTAGACGATTATGCCATTTAATTTAGGACTGAAATTGAGCAGTTAATTTTGATGACGTAACATAAATGACTAGAAATTTATCGTTGGTCAGGTGAATTAATTAATCATTTGTGCATATTCTTATTTTGGAAGATAAGCAGTGAATCCCTTTCCAAATGGACCCAGCTATAAAATTTCGAATATTGATAATTCCTTGTCGGTTGGTTTCCTGTATATTGATCTGTAAGGAGAACCATTCGCTTTCCTTTTTAACAAAGCATCCCGGCCATGGTATTCAGAGTTCATAACATATTGTCCTCTAAAACACTGGTGAAACAGTCTGTAGGTAGATGAAGAAGTGTCAAACCCACTACTACTCCGTCTTCTTGTCTACACAGACTGTCACTGAACTTCGACCATACACTCAAATTCCATTACAATAATGGTTTATTTATGTAATGGATCAGTTAAACCCATGTCCAGATTATCATCCTTGATGAATTTGAATTTAAAGCAAATAGTTTTAGTGAGAAAGACGTTGGTAAAGGGAGAGACAATATCCAGAGAGAGGTATCATTCTCTTACCTACCTTATCCAACCTTGTAAAGATGAATTAAAATGAATCTGCAATACTCTGACAATTGAGACTGTCCCTGATGGGCAGAAGAATGTCTGTGAGCCATTTGACAGTAGAATGGTGTGGTGAATTCGCCATTTCCATAAATCGTTGGAAAGAAACAGTAATGTTATTATTGAATAAATAACAAAGATCCATTTTGTAATATATCCAATAAGTAATTTGATATGGCATTAATATCTGTAAAAAGTTTGAACATTGCGGATTAGATCACATTAAGTATAATTATATTTCAGTAGTTTACACACAATGATAAGTTTTGTTATTGGTAATATTTCGAACAAAATTACTGCTCGTGTTCCCACCACTGTGTGAAGAAATAAAAGTTCTATTTAAAATGCTACTCGAAAACAACTACCCAAAAGAATTTACAAGAGATAATATAAAAAAGAGAAAAAATAGGGTAAAACCGGAGAATGACAAGATGGAAGAATAGAAAAAAACAGTCACAATACCATATACAAAATGGTACATCAGAGGCAATTCAAAGAAACTTCAAAAATATTGGCATTCAAATAACGTTTAAACCAACGAATCTAATCAAAAATAAAATAAATCAACTGAAAGATCCCATAAAAATGATGGATAAAAACAGCCTGATTTACAAAATATCTTCTGCTGACTTTCCGAATAAATGTGTGTGTCAAACGTCCAATTTGTTGAATGTATACAGGATATAAATGCGTCGAATAAACAAATGTTGTCTTTGGATGTAGAATCCTTATTTACGAACGTTCCACTGACAGAGACCATATGTTTTATATGCAAATATATTGAAGACAACAAATTGAACATAGGGATACCTACTACAGATCTTAAAGAACTACTTTTGAGATGTACATTGAATGTACAGTTTACTTTCAATGAAACAATCTACAGGCAGAAGGATGGTATTGCGATGGGTTCTCCCTTGGGTCCTCTCCTTGCAGACGTTTTTATGTCCAGTCTAGAAAATGGTTCCCTGAAGCCTATGATCCAAAGCTTTCAAATATATAAAAGGTATGTAGATGACACCTTTATTATTTGTAATATTGATTGTAACCTGAATAATATATTAAGTGTATTTAATGAGTGCCATCCTGCGATAAAATTCACACTCGAAATGGAGAACGAGTCTAGCATTCATTTCCTCGATGTGAACTTATCAAGAAGGACCGATGGAACTCTGAAGAGATCGATTTATCGTAGGCTGTTATGGAATGGTCAACTGACAAATTTCTATAGCTGGGTACCTATTGGTCGAAAACGAAACCTGGTCCGGTCGCTTGCCACTCGTATTCGGCGCATATGTAGCACTGATACTGTGGAAGATGAGTTATACACTTTGAGGAAAATCCTAATGGAAAATGGATTTCCACCACGTTTTATAGATAAGAATATACATTCAAAGCCTACAAAACGTGACTTATCAACCGCTCCCAAGAAAATACTTTACATGAGCTTAGAATTCAAAGGGGACTTAGCTTCCGATATCATGAAACGAAGGATATCACAGTCCCTGAAAAGAACATTCCCTGCTGCCTCTCTGAGAATAGCTTTTACTAGCCGACCATTATTGTTCAATAACCTGAAGGACAAGATCCCAATGTTGACCAACTCTATGTGCGTTTATCAATTCACCTGCTCTTGTGGAGCTAGGTATATCGGTCGTTCGACTCGAGTTTTGTCCAAGAGGGTGCAAGAACATTATCCTGCATGGCTACGAAAAGGTGGAAGTGGAGCAATAAGAAGCGCGATCATAGAACATCTGGTCGAAAATGATCACCCTATCTCTATAGCCTCCGCCTTTAAAGTCATCTACAAGGCAAAGAGCAATCTACCTAAATCCCTACGTACCCGACTCATCTGTATTGCTGAAGCTTTGGCTATCGAAACAGAAAAGCCAGATCTCTGTGTACAGAAAAAGTTCGTTCAACCCCTCCAACTTTCATGGTCTTAATCCCTCTATGCTAAAATATGATAATCCCCAATCATATTTTAGCTCTACCAATTTTTCATTTTGTCTATTCAATTTGTATACTCTTCCTTATTAAGTCAATTGTTATTATTACTATTCTCACTTTGAACTGTCCCCGGTATTATTTCACTTGTTCCACTTGTCATTCTAAATCAATTCTTTTTACAACGATAAATTCTATGCTATTAAATTTCACACAATATTACGTAACGTTTTTGTTTTATTCGATTTGCCTACTAATCCTATAATTGCACATCCTTTTTCAAGTTCTATCCCTCCTATGAATTATTCTATATATGACATTAATCTGCTTTGCCACTTGACATTTAACTACGATTATAATCACAAACATTTTAGTTTTAATTGAACTTCATATGATTATTATTATTATTTTGTGCATTCACACCTAAGATTCAATTCCCTCACCGGATATAACTTATGAAAAACCATATATATACGACTGTACAGCTTGATGATAAATTCGTTGAAAAGAGTCTCTTCGCTGAATCACTTGTTTTGATTTTCTAAACGTCTAGATCACTCAAAATAAGAGTGAATAAACATAAACGCCTAACCAAAGATCAAGCAACAGGAACACAAGCTTATAAGATTCTTGAAAAAAATTCATCGATAACTGCACATACATGGGACAAAAACTACAATATCGATTGGAACAATGTGTGTATTCTAAAAACTAATATGAACAAATGGAAAGAGAGACTTATAACAGAATCTATATTCATTAAGGTTACACCGGATACATGTAACAAGGGTGACCCAGCACAACTATCAACAACTTGGAATCTAATTCTAAATACAAAAATATGAATGACCAAAAAATAATAATAATGAACTATATATATGAGTACAAATCATAAATGTGTAAATAAAACAATTCCAACAGTGGTGTGAACACGAGCAATAATTTTGTTCGAAATATTACCAATAACAAAACTTATCATTGTGTGTAAACTATTGAAATATAATTACACTTTATTTGATATGGCATGTTAGATTATCTGGTTGAAAACTGCTTTCCATTGTTCATACTGACTGACAGAAGACTAACTGATGAATGCAATCATTATAATGCTCACGGTGTCAGATTTCTTTCCACTACGAAGAAATATAAAGCAAAAATTGTGAATAATCGGGGAAACGGGAATACGAAGATTATGCCCAGCTGTCTGTGATAGAATCTAATTTCATATAATTCTATGGGAACCATCGTCCAGTAAATGATACTACATCTTTTTGTATTATCTGTTTGATAAATATTAGAAATTCCAATATGATATGCGTCAATCATGTTTTGACACTTTTTATGTAGTATGAAGTATCTAAATGACATGTGGCTGAAACATGTGCTAACTTCAGTTCATTAGGAATGTGCACGGAAAGCGATGACACAAAGTTCACCTTTCATCACACTTCATACAATCAGTGTACATAATATTATCCGGAAATATGAGAAACACTCTCTTGCCTTCAACAATTACACCAAAGAAGTTGTTTTTCTATGCCAGAGATTGTATTAAATGGTTTACTATTACCCTAGTTTGAGTACCACCGGTAATACGCACCCAATGGGATTCGAAACAAAGACCTTCCGGTTACAAGGCAAGCTCGTGTAACATTCAGTCACTGGGATCCGATTCACTGGCTAGCCCATGAATTCTAACTTCTACCAATTCATGATTTAGCGCGACTCCAACCATTGTCGTAGGTGGTACATCCATCTTCACACATGACATCTGGATGGACCTCACGAGCTTGCCTTGCTACTGGAAGGTCCTGGGTTCGAGCCCCAGTAGGTGGGTACTGGCGGTGATTCCCAAACTAGGATGAAACAGCTTTCCAGTACTCCTTGGTTGGTTTTCAATGGTTTTCTAGTTGATATCAATCCACGATCAACTCGAAAAAACATAACAAACTCTTACAAACCAAACTATAGAAAATAACTATTGTCTTTCTTAAGAACCCTTGGTTTGGGATGATTAATAAGGAGTTATCTCAACGAAGGAATTCATGAAGTGAGAAGACGAAATCAACTCCTGACTTTGAATTGGACAAGATAAATATTAGTTAGCAACAAATTTTACTTATTTTATGCACGAAAACGTATGTAACCCGCCTAACCTCATAGATACAGCTTATCACTTGGAACTACAGTTGGACTTCTGGGGAAAGATACACAATTTTTGTTTAACAAAGAAAAATTTCTTTCCAAAGACTCCCTTTTCAAGCTGTTCAATTGTATTTCCATTACGGAATAAGGCACTGAATTCCTAAGGAAATCGCTAAGATATATGGGAAGAATAGAGATAATTAACGTGATGTTTTAGGAGGTAAAATTAAAGGGGATGAATTCAAGACTTTCGTACATTATTAAATGCCTGAATTCGTAGTTAGATCCTAAAAGTAGGTGTAGTGTTGTCAAAACATTTGGAGTCTGATGATGATAACAATAAAAAGGGCGAAGACGAAGTGAAGTGGAACATATATATATATATATATATATATATATATATATTCCCTCGCGTTCCAAGTGGAACATATGGCTTCAGGCTAGAGGCTTGTAGTTTCTGTAGCAGTGATGACTATTTTTACAGGATGTGGTTGCTAGCCTCATGCCCAGCCTTCCCTCCTTACCAGTCTCACCACTGGCTCACAGAGGTAAGGAGTACGTCGGCCGGGAATCAAACTCCGCACCATCTACGTGGTCAACAAGCATCCTGCGTATGTGCCACCAATACATATATATATAGTAATGTATATGTATTACTATGAGCAAGGTAAACAAAGGGATATGTCACAACGTTTTTAAATGCATCGTTTAGGTTCTTGTCAATGTAAAGCTAGAGCTTTGGTTATACACAAGCGAAGAAAACGTAATCTTTCAGATAACTCCAAAGGATGAATCACATGGGGCTAACTGACCTGACTCCAAAGGGTGCTCACAGATAGATGACATCGTCATCACGTAATCACCTTTCATCAATCAAACCAGATAGTTTTCAGCCACGCCTTTCTGGAGAACACGTATACAACTTTCAACATAATCAGCCGCAAAAAAAGGTCACGCGGAAGAGTAGATGCACACAGAGGCTGGTATAGGCGAGTAGCCGAATAATACTTTGGATAGAAAATAGCCAGTGTAAGTCAGTAGCATACAAAAAATGTTTAATGCACTTGGATAGACGATTTTCAATCACTTCAACAATATTGTAATCTTTGAATGCCAAACTCGTAAACAGCGTCTTCTTTGGCACTATGATTCGGCTAGAAGCGGTATTTATCTCCACGTTTATTCTAGGGTATCCATTAAATGAGAGTGTTGTTCAAATGTTTTGTAGTTCTCTGTCGACCTTATGTTGATACTGAAGTTTTCGGATTCTAGAGCATAAGGAATGGATAAGATTTCTCTTTCTACCTAGAGGAGCTGAACTTTTAAATTTAGTGTACTGCCATATAAAGCCTGGCTCTTGGTGAATTGACCTTTTTAGTGTGTTATCCTGCTTTCAATCTGGTATGACGTCTAAGAAGTAAAATAAGCAGTTCGATTCTTCTTCTTTAATAGTAAAATGCATAGATGGGTGATGAAATCCACATTGAAATTAATCTAATTTCTTACATTGACCGTTAATTTAAATAAAAACTATGTTGATTAGAACAACCTGCTTTAAACTTTCCTACGTTTTCTTCTCATATGAATAAACTGTTAATGTTAGTGAACACTGAATCAGCAACATATATTCTGTTCTTCTATAGCCTTATTATTAATGCATGCTTTAGTGAGATCTCTTGTATTCTCCTTTGAAACCACTTTTATTATTCAACGGTGATCTTGAACAGATTAGTCAAAGTTAACTCGAGATGGTCTGCTGAGTCTGTGGATTTACTGAACTTTGTTTCATGGGTTATATATTCGGCGCAGTCTTCTATATACGCCTTGCTAAGGATAATTTTCTATAAAACCAGTTCTTAATCATTACTCGTGTGGAAGTTATTAAATAATATATTGATAGCTTTCATGGGAGGACTTTTATCTATTCAGAGGTATCGTAGGCTTCAGCTAATGAAATCGAAAGCCCAAATCAAAGATATTTAGTTGAACTCAGATTCACCTCCATTCGTTCTCTGTTTGGCGGGAAAAAAAACTCGCGGTTGTTGAGTCACCGCACTCTGGTTGGTAGAAGATTAAAGAAAAACACTCAGAAGTAATACTGCCCTTAATATTCACGTTTATTTATGGACTTTGTGCCTTGTAAACCTCTTCTGAATCATTTTTATTGAATAAATAAGAACTCTTCGTATCTTGAATCCGTTTTCTAATATCCTCACGTTGGTTACTGCACATTGTATTATGAGGCATGGATTAGTTTTCTGGAACTAACACTAGGTTCAGGATCTTTTGCAATCTGGACATTGAGATGAATTGGCTCCGAAGTCAGCGCTTAACATGTTGTCTAAAAGGTCAAAAATGAATGCTTTACTGTTTAACCAACTAATTTAGCAAAAAACACAGTAACAGCAAAACCGATGTCTAACGTTTTTGTCAGCATCAGTCTAATAATCTTTCATGTAACTTTTCATCATCTTTAGAGTTACGTTAAAAATATATCAGATAGTTGGTTAAACAGATTAAATCCATAGAAATAAAATCCATCAGCTGTCAGTGTTGTTATTTGGTAGTTGACAACCAACAGTGGAACTCAGGATGCGTATTCGCATTTGAGACAGTGAGTTCTGGGTTGAAGTCTCAGTGGAAATATCATCAATCACTGAGGGAGGATTAAAGGTAAATCCGACTGGTGAGCGCTATATACGAGGAAATGTCCATCCAGAGTCCCACCGCTAGTCACCATCCGCTAAATAAATCTTGTTATCTGTCAGACACTGTCAAAGCATGCTCACTAGAAGCCGACAAAGTCAAGCAACAACAAATACAAATTAACTTAAATATTATCAGTATTATTTGAGTATCCTCAATCAATAGTGTCTTTAGCATTTGAATAAAGAATTTTCATTATTCTCATGATTGTATGCTAAGAAGTAATAGCAGAACAGCTCTCAAAAACACTTCCATTGTTATTTTGAATCAGTACATTTGTTCTTAAGTCGTAGAACGAAGTGATGAAGGATCAACTTTTGAAATCTCCTCCACTTTCCTTCAACCCAATAATAATCTACATTACGCAATATCACATTTGAATAAAGTTTCATAACTATTTCAGAGATAATGTTGTATTTAATTATGGTGTTGATATGAAAATAAAATCAGTATTGTAGAAATTCTCCGGTTTCTGGCAAAGAGACCAAGCACTTAACTACCTTTGTATGACAACAGCAAGTAGACTAGTAACATGTGGTCAAAGGTTTTTTTTAGTAGTTGCCTCCAACGATCTTTTTATCGAATAAATTTAAGGCATAATTCTACAGAATCACTTCCTAATTAAACTAACTTTCTCTGCATATTTAAATGTCGTTTTACTATCCGTATCGATATAACTATATAAAGTGGAATATTCTGAAATGGATGATAGTGAAAAAAGACACAAGATGATGATAACCTCCAACCAGTTAAACAAAATCCGCACAAAAAACCTATACTTGAAAATATATCTGATGCTCACTTGCGACTGGCCCTACTCGGGCAGTGACCTGGGGTTCTAGTGGGAAGCTGTGACTAGTAGGGTGCAGCAGATTGAAGGTAAGGCATTTACTCATAGAATAGGACATTACGAAGTGGTCGCACTATGTCATAAATTGGCAGAGATTGAAATTCATGGGGTGGCCATTGAATCGGATCTCAGTGAATTTTATGGTCTCCGAGCTCGCCTTGTAACCAGTAGATAACCTGGGTTCAAACCACGGTGGTTGCGTGCTGATGGAGATTCCCGAACTAGGCTGACGAAATAGCTGTCCAGCACTCACAGTGGGTTTTCTAATGGTTTTCCAACAGATGTCAGCTTATGGTGAAATTCTCCAACCAATCAAACTAAACCCCCACAAAAACCAATGCTTGAAAGACATAAAAATAAACAAACACGTCCTATTTCCACGGTTTCAATTTAGAAATATGTTAGTCACTCAAGACACCTTTTAATCGTTAGTTAAATATTCATCTATCCTGTTGGCTTCTCTTTGTCTGCGCCAATTTAAACTATTCTGACACATGTTACAGACAGTCTCCAATATAATACACCGAATAAACTATCTTATGGCTTCTTGTGTAGCTCAAAATAACATTGATTGACTTCATAAAATAATGTTACTTTTAGCCTATTCCTTTTCGGTTAATATTTTCTGCAATGGAATGCGGCATCTTCAACAGAAAATCTGGTAAAAACAGTATGTTTAAGAACTTTAATACATAAAAAGGGACATTATCTAATTAGGAGTGGAGAATACGGTGTTAGAAATGGGATTAGTTGTTGCATTATTATTTTTTTTCATTCACGTTCCAAGTGGAACATAGTGCTTCAAGCTGGAGGGTTTAAAGCTTTTGTAGCAGTGTTTAGTTTTACAGGATGAGGTTGCTAGCCTCATGGGATCGAGCCCCAAACCATTTGCATGGTTGGCGAGCGCTCTAAACGCTATGCCACAGCCACATATTATATTATTATTATCGTTCCTTTAGGTTCCCAGTAGAACATAGGGCTTCAACTGCATGTCTCCACTTGCCACTTCTGTCTTCTGCTGTTCTTTTCACCTGCATCCATGTTAGTTCATACTGTTTCATCGCCTCTTCACAAGGTCTCCTCCATGTCACTCTTGCACTGACGACCCACTCGCCGCTTCCCTTTCGGCCTGGTTCCACTCGAGCAATGGCCTGACGCGTGATGTCGCACAGCGGTCTCCTCAGCCAGTGTCCAATCCATCTCCACTTTCTCCTGCAAATTTGTTGGCCGCATATACCCATATAAAATGGATATGGCTGACCTTGATGGCAAGAAAGGTGTTTTATGCGGCTAGGTATTCTTCATGATTTCCTCATGATATTGTGAATAAATAACTGCTTGAATTAAAGAATACAGACGTTGGCACGTATTTATTTGGGGATCATTTCACGTGGTAAAGCAGTACCTAGTCTTTATTACTTTTCCAGCGATTCACTAATAAATACAACTCTCCCATCTGCTTGTAATTAACGCACTAAAATATAAAAGTCTTGATTTTGTTTCACAAGTAATTCAAAGGGAATCTGAACAAAGAATATTCATTTCAACAGATTCTCCTCTTCTGGTTCTTACAATAATAGAATATACTATTTATCATCACGGTAATAACCAGTTACACAGTGGATACATTTTTACGTAGAATAACAGATTAGTAGTTAATTTGTGTGACAAATATACCTGTTTTGAATTCAATTACACAATATGGCGAAAAGCGAGACGATTGTGGTATGCAGTCATAATAATTTCATACAATGTGGGGAAGGAAAATTGACAAGTCATTTCAAGGTTTGTTTGCTAAAACATTAACATTCACCAACTTGCTTGAGTAAGAAGGAAATCAGACGCATAAAATGTTCATTTATCTTACCCTTAGTGGGAAAAGGACACCACATCAATGCTGACGTAGCCTTCAGGGTTATATATCATATTCTGAAGTTATCATCACAGACAGTTCGCTCACATCTACATTTAGCTGAGTCTTTTGAACTTAGTTAGATTTTCCTGGAACTTTGTAGTCAAAAGAGCATGTTCGGGCGTTATTCTTACTGTGGTCAGACTTGGATTATAATTTATTCGCCTCTCCAGAGGTACCTATTACTCTTATCTCTTTACTTTTGCTTTCCTCTTTATAATTTATCATTTTTATTATTATTTATACCCTTCATTATCGCATTATTCCAGGTATAAAAATATGATATTAATGTTATAATATTCGAACACACTATTAGTGATATTATCTCTTCCCTCAATATATGCTAGCTACTCACAGCCTTGAACATATTTTCAAGTATTGGTTTTTGTAGGGATTTTGTTTGATTGTCAGCTGATGATTAAATCCTCCATGCAATTGAACATATTTGTCAATTTCCCCTCCTCAATTTGAATGAAGCTGTGTTATGACTGCATACCATCATCACCTCACATTTCTCCATGTTTTGTAATGGAATTCAAACATTTGTCACACAAATTTTGTTTATTTTGTCAGCCTGTGACTATTAATCTGTCATTCTACGTGAAAGTGTATCCACTGCATAACTGGTTATTACCGCGTTGATAAATATTCTAATATATTGTTCTAAGAACCTGAATAAGAGAATCTATTGAAATGAATATTCTGCGTTCAGATTCACTTTTAATTCATGATATGGGAATATTTCACACTACTAAATCTTACAAGCAATTGTGCAGGGAATTTTATTAGGTAGATGAGTTTTGTCGAAAGAGTTGAGAAGATTTTCTAAATTGAGGTGTTCATTGGATACGATAAACTATTATCAATTGACCCAATATACAGTTCGCATTCAGAGAGACTCATTAATAGTTTTGGAGAATTATTTATAAGCGTGATTATTCAACAGCTTCAAGAGAATAAAGAAAAATAATCCTAATTTGATTACGTGAAGCTTGAGCAGTCGGCGAACTAATTTTATCTGACCAATTCATTAAATCGAAAAGTTCTAAATAGCACCTCAAACAAACTACAGACCTTCATCAACAGCTGTCTTCGCTCAATACTCAAGATCATATGGCCGGCCAAAAAAGATCAGCAACAGAAATCTCTGGGAGAAAACCAATCACGAACCGATTGTGCAACAAATAAGCAAGAAGAAATGGAGATGGATTGGTCATACTCTGAGGAAACCATCAAGTGACATCACTAGACAAGTCCTCGAGTGGAACACGAAAGGAGAGGCGGAGAGTTGGTCGTCAGTACGAGGGTGACTTGGAGGAGGTCATGTGAAGAGGAGATAAAAGCATGTGGACAGACTTGGAGCGGGGTGAAAAGGTTGGCAGAAAGCATTGGAGATGCGCAGCTGAAGCCCTATGTTCCTCTAGGAATTAATGGGTACAATAATAATAATATTATTATTTCCTTTAATTCCCAGAGGAACATAGGGCTTCAGCCGCGCGTCTCCATTGCGTTCGGTTCTCTTCTAAAGTTAAATCAAGTGATAGCTTGCCTAAATCACTGGGCAATTAAGTTATTTCTTCCTGTGCATTAAAATCCATCCTGTTGATTGCATTTTACATTGTTTAAACTATCCAGCTGCGTCTTTGGATCATGGCCTATCTTCGCGCACATTTTTTAAAAGGTTTTAACCTACTGCTAGGAATGTTTTGAAGGAAATGAAAGAAAGTCTCTTAGTGAAGTCATGGAACATGCTGTAGGTGGAACCATACTGGTTCAGGTGATGCATTATCGATTGTTATTATTATTAGTATTACTTAAAGATCTAGTACAAAGAGCAATTATCTTACAATAAGCCAAGCTATAGATTCTGAACTCTGTTTAAAACAAACATTTAAAACTGAAGCTGTCATTATTGTAGTTAAAAAAATCCTAACATCTGATGATACAGGGTTCTGAAAACCATACAACTATTGAGCCAACAAAATGAAAGTAAATTTTAATCTGGTGTACCCATAGAAGAAACGTGAACAATGTAATTAGTCTGATGATGAAGTTTACCCTTTGTTGGATTTCTGTTTCGAAAACCATAGATCAGTAAACTAAAGCTGTCAGTATTTCAGTTCTTGTGGACTGTGATTTCCCAGGCTTATATAATTTTTATTTCAAAGAGGCATGCAACTGAGCTGTGGCTGTAAATCAATACCCTTTGATTTTTAAATGCTGAATAGTGAATTGGAAGCATTTGGAAAGAATAATGTTAATCCACATAAGTTGAACCAAGTAGACTACTTATGAAATTGGCCACGATTAAATGAAACAGCCATCCGGTGTTCAGATAACTTCGATCTAGCTAGCTAACAAACAGCACTGAGTGATATCAGTACTGTCAAATATCCAGATCCTAGAGATTCTGGACCTATAGCTCTTCTCAGAAGACTAAGCCTAATACGTAGAACACTGTGCACTGTAACCGACACGGAAAAGAGAAAACAGTTAAACAACACGATTATTTATTCTTCAAGCGATAGCGAAATAGATTTACAGTGGTCAATAAGTACTAAATTCTGTAAATAAAGGTTAATATAATGTACAAGAATACTTCTGATCCTATTTCTTCAACCTTCCACAAACCAGTACATAATTAATCAAGAACAGCCTTCTTATCTCCCGCCAAATGGAGACCACTTTGAGCGAACAAACTATTCAATGTTTACCAACATTGACAAGTACTATACTCGGTTCTCAGGTAACACAGGATACAACCTTAGACACACTAAAGGTACAGTGGCTATAGAACCATGTAAAACAGCCACCAGGCAAAAGTTTTTCTTGGTTAGGTATGCCGGAATATGGAACAAACTACCTGAGAAAACGCGACTAGTAAGCACATTGGCCTCCTTTGAAAAGGCACATAATGACACACTAAGTGAGTTTGTAATTGATACCAGTGGTAATTCCCATGTAAGAGTTTCAGAAATCATAGGCCGAAATATTTTGAAGCAAGTTGCTCTTATTCTACTGTATAACAAAACTTATCAAAATATCAAGCATTATCAACATGAACACCGAATAATAATAACTTTTGCCTATATTCCAAAAACAGTACTAATGATACAGCAAGGAATTTTCAGCATTCAGTACAATATTACATCTAATTTACTCAAAATGACAAAAAATAAACATTACATAATAATAATAACAAAATGTTGTAGTAGCAGCTATGTAACAAATTAATGTATGCGATAAGGAGAAAAATATGCATAAAGCATAAAATTATAGTAATAATAGTAATAACAACTAAAATAAAATAGCTAAGTTATAATAAAACGATAGAAAGTGTGACACCATAAAATTACAGAAAAATGAACGATGAAAGGGTCAATTTATTTTGCTAACTACATAGTAACTTATATGTTTCACGTCTAACAGTGTCTTCATCACATAAAATACGGACTAAATAGGGTGTTGAAGAATTTTTGTACTTAGTGGTGCGAGCATATAACTCCTTATATTGACTTCTATTCCTACCTGATGAGATGCAAGGGGATAGTTGTGAATAAAGGGAGTGCAGAGGGTCTGACAGTACGGCCTTTTCCCATTTTGTATAGGATTTTATAAGTTTCTTGACTAAAATATTTGCGAGCTCACACAGTGGCATACCACAATCCTTACTCACAGCATTTAATACTCTTCGTAATATGATATAATCTTTTTTGAGAAGCCCAGGAAAGATTAATGGAGAGCAATAGAGTACAATAGGTAAAATACAGGAGTTTAAAAATTGCAAAACTAAAGGTTGGTTGATACCTGATTGTCTTAACTTTTAATGTAGAAGGTAAGACGAAACATTTTCTTAGAGATAGATAAGATATGGGATGACCATGAAGGATCAGGGGAAAGAACTAATCCAAGGTATTTGGTGCTTGATTTGGTTTCAATTTCCGTGCAATCTATGCTACAGGGATCATGCGAGCTAACTAGTTCATGTAAGTCACGTTGATGCTTGAAAGTAAAGTTAACTGCCTGACATTTGGAAGGATTTAACATAAGACCATTTGACTTGGACCACTTGCTGATGTCCAACAGAAAGCTATTAAGTTTGGAGCTGTCAAACTCAGAAGTGATAGGCAGTGATACAGTCAGATCATCTGCATATTTGACAAAGTTAGTTTCGTTTGAATGAGGCAGGTCATGTAGGAAGAAAGAAAAAGAAAAGGAGAGAGGACAGCACCTTGTGGAACACCGGATTTTGTAAGCGAGGTAGAAGAAGATTTGCCGTTATATACAGTATACTGCATTCTATCAGAAAAATAGGAATGCAACCAACTCTTAGCCCAGGATCCTGTTTGTGTCAATGATAGCTTATTTAATAAAAGGCCCCTAGGTACAGAGTCAAAAGCAGATGTGTAGTCTAGAGAAGCACTACGAACATATACGGCACCTTTTGTCTAAACAAGAAACAACATTGTGATGTAAGACAACCGCAGCATCCAAGGCACTTCTGCCATGTTTGTAAGCAAATTGTTTGGGATCGTTAAAAGGTTTCAATGCGGGTTCAAGACGAAGTAAGAGTAATTTTTCAATCAATTTTAAAAGAAGGAGGAGTAATTGCAATAGGCCTAAATTTAATATCAGTACCACAAGATGGTTTTGGTATGGGGATAATTTGAATGTTTTTCCATGCAAAAGATGGAATATTACTGGAAAAGGAAGCATTAAAAATGTTAGTGAGAGAGTAACATAAAATGTCAGCACAGTTCCTGAGGACAGTGGCAGGTACACCATCAGGACCAAGCTTTAGGAAGGCTTAAGTGACCGGAGACATTTAAACACGTCAAGGGTATTAAAACCATTAAAATTGTTGTCAATATGATTTGTAACATCGGGAAGGATATCGACAGAAGAGCGTATGAAAGACTTATTAAGAGTATCTACATTAAGAAATGGGACAGAAGTACATCGCTTACCGCTGGTAATTTCTTCGAAAATAAACACACCATTTTGACTCCCTGTCAAGAGACGAATCAACGTGCACACTTTAGTAATAAAGGAGATCAGTTGTGAACTCGAACATCCAGTGATAGTGCCTCTGATTGTAGTAGACATCAGCTTATATAAGGTTGCAGATATGCTATGCTGACGACTGCCAAAAAACACTCAGTCACTGTTCATTGCTACTTGCCTGGTGCTGCCAACTATTTAGCGCTAAAGTATGTGATGGGGCCTAAGAAACGAAGAAAACCAATACCTCCTTTTATCAGAAAGGATTTTACAGTGTATTAATTCAAAGTGTAAAAGTATTTTTAAATCTATGTTACGAACTTCATGAAAAATTAAAATGTACTCCGGGATATTTTTTAACGATACATAATTAAGTTACTGACAAAATATAAGTAGTCAAACAAACAAAACATAATAATCGGAGAAACTAACGTTACATAATCAAAACAATAGGATTTTGTCTTAGTATCTGTTAAATTTTAGGAAATCTAGCTGAAATCCAGAGAGGAGTTCATTTATACATTCTGACAAATATTATACTTACGTAATCACTGTTCACTTTTTCAAGCTGTAGTTTATTTTCAGAGCGTTCTATATCCAAAAAATAAATGTTTAATGTTTGTGAAGCACCAGTGATTGTAACTCCATGCATGATTGTCCTGAATTATTATTAGTAATATTACTCCCAATATATGACCCTAATCCACTAATTTCACATATTATTTCACGATGGGCTATTTACCGCAGTTAGACTACCTTCCGTTTAACGCAGGTTGGAAGGAAATAGTCTTTGATGTTGTTCAGCTGCCGCTTTTCGAAATAGAATGGCTATCGTCAATAACCAAGATTTTTCAATTTTCTGTTTTCCCTTATGCTCCTTTCTACTGGTAATATTATCCAGTGGCTTTTCTGGATAACCATTTCCAACCAAAATCTATATTATATTGGATATCTCGTTCTCCATATCATCATTATCTGCTATAATGTTTCTAGCTCTGTTAACGAGATTTAAAGCTACTGAAACTTTCATTCCAACTAGATGATCTGACTGGAAATACAAATATTTGCTGAAATATGTCGGCTTCCTGTATTTCGTGAACTTTGGTTTCTTGTCAATTTGTTTTTTTTACAGGACAATCCAGAAAGTTTAGAATTCTCTCATCCAATTCTACTTCATTAGTAAGCCCTATGTAGTTTGAGATTAAGTTAATCTCTGTTAGAAAGTTTTCTTTTCAGCTTTCCTAATAATTATAAATATTTCAGACATTTAAAACCTACTCATTCTCCCAATTCATTCTTTCTAAAGATTATCACTATTCCTAGGGGTTCTAAGTGGAATGACAGGCTTCAAAAACACATCTCCACTTCTTCGATCCTCTATAACTGGCTCTACGATTGCACATAAGCCTTCGTTGCCTCCTCATGTGATCTCCTGCATATCACCATCAGATATCCATCTCGTCACTGCCTATTCGGATTCCAGTCGAGGGTCTGGGGTGGGAAATCACTCAGAGGTCGTCTCAGTGTGTGTCTTATTCTATTCCACTTCTTTCTGCATATTTCATGGACAATACGTTCTTGCTTAGTTCGTTGCTTTGTTGTCTGGTCACATGATCTTCAGTATCCACTCAGAGAAGGCAGTTGGTGATAGAAGTTCGCAGTAGCCCGTTGGAAATACTAATCCTCTGAACCATTTAGGTAAGAAGACTTGTCATCTGTGTAGAGGATTCAGATCTTGTTCCTTATTCTGAGCGCAGCTTATTTCCACGTTGGATTCAAAGTAATATTTTAAAAAATAATCCAAAAGTGAAATAGATGCCGTACAAAACTTCACGCTTTGCATATTTATCTAGTCAGATTTTTCTCAAGTATTGGTTTTGTAGGGATTTTGTTTGATTGCATGGAGGATTTAATCATGAGCTGACAACAGTTAAAGAACCACTGGAAAACCTGGCAGTACTGGACAGCTGTTTCATCCTAGTTTGGGACTCTTCAGCAGTGGCTTTAATGGTCTACCAGCTCGTCTTGTAACCAGAAGCTCCTGGGTTCGAACCACGGTGGGTGCGTACTGTTGAAGAGTCCCAAACTAGGATGAAACAGCTGTCCAGTACTCCCAGGTTTCCCAGTGGTTCTCTAACTTATGTCTGCTCATGATTAAATCCTCCATGCAATCAAACAGATTTTTGTATGGTGGTATTAATTCTTTTTGATGACAACTGAAGATGGAATTATTCAGTAAATTATAATATTAGTAATAAACATTAATAAACCACTTTATTAAAGCAGCTAGATTTTATATTGTTTTCGTTTATTTAAACAGAAATATCTTTAGTAGAAAAAGGATTATTATTGCTTCCTGTTTACTGCCTTGATGACTGACAGCTAAAGAGAACAAATGGCACATAATGAGATTTCCTCTAGTTTCATTGAGTTTTATCTTTACTATTTTAGCTAAACCCATAACTCAAAATGGAATGCATTTCATTGGGTTAAGATAAACTTGCAGTTAGTTCAGCCACTCGTCGTGGATTTTAATCCCACTTTACTCAATTCAGCCTGGGTGACTGAGTAGTATCTTTGATAGTGACCTAGTGTAAGACGTTAATAGTCCTCATTCTGATAGGCCTAAAACTCAACAACTTGGTAACTGATATTACTAAAGGCATTTAATAGGAAGTTAACATAAAATAAAAATTAGTCACTATTACTGTGTCTCTGGGCTGGATGGTGTATTTGCAAAACTTTGTTGCCTCTCTAGATATCTTTAAAGTAGACTTCAATGTAAAATGTGATTTTAGAATTCTCCACAACTTCATTAGTCATGATTCCTGTTAGTAGTGAATATGGTTGGATGTTTCTGTGTGTTTTTTTGCTCTCTTCTTCAACTATATTGGTACTGATTATTCTGTCGATCTGAAAGGTGACCTTTTATTAATATGACTTTCATTTTGTGGATTGGTAAATCTTAACAATGTCATTGTTTCCCTTGATTTTAGATTCTCTTGAATACTAGGCTCCTAGCATCTCTGTGGCATTTTTGGTTTTAATTTTTTTTGGGATTTGTACATAATCCCAGTCGAATTGGCATCAGTGGTTGTCTGAATTCACTTTTGTGCGGGAATCGATATCATGTCTGTTGATGGCCGATTCATGTTCGCTGAGGAGAAGAAGAAGAACGCATCCAAACTGACCGACATAATGTTTTCCACAGTTGTAACAGGTTATTTTGTCATTGATGGTGATTATCTCTTCTCTCTCTTTTGCATTTTTTTGGTTAAAATAGAGACGATTAATGAAGTGACTTTGTTGTTTCATAGACAACATCGATTCCAGCAGGTATAAACAGTTTTACCGAGATTTCGAAGATGTTCTTATATAGTAGGATAGTTTTTCTTGTGCTTTGAATGGATAGTTTTGAGTTTGTTGACCGGGTTGAGGCTAGGGATGATTTAATGGCATTTCGTGAGTATCCTGTTTTATGGAGGAGCTTCATAAGGTATTGCACATTTATTCTCCTCAGGACAGGAGTGACACCTTGCATCCGGGATCTTTTGAATAGTGTTTCTATGCAGCTCCTTTTGTGTTTTATTCTAAGTGAGTATTTAACCTGTATTTGTTGCTTTCCTGTTTTCTTTAGTTTCTATTTTTGTGTAGTTGTTCGCTTAATTATAAAATCTGCTGTCCAGATTTCAAATATTTTCGTCATGACTATGCTTAAGATATTTGATGGAAATCATCGACTTTCAAGAATCTGTTTGTAGGGATTTGATTTGTTTCAAGTTTGATCGTTGATTTGTACCATTTAGAGAACCACTGAAAACCGGAGAGTACTGGACAGCCGTTTTGTCCTAGTTCGGGATTCTTCATTAGTACGCACCCAGTGCCAGGGTTAAAGCCCAAAACCTCCCACTTAGGAGATAAGCTCGTAGACCATTCAGCCACTGGGACCCAATTCAGTGGTCTATGAATTTTAACTTCAACCTATTCATTATATATAGCTCAATCACCTCTAAATGTCCTCACCCTCAACCGGGTAGGGTCTACTGTTCTGGACTTCTTACTAAGAATCCAGACAGCTTCATTCTGCAGACAGTTACCGCCAAGCATCAGAAACCTGGTGGGTGTGTACTGACGATGAGTTTCAAACTGGTGTGATAAAACAGCTGTTCAGCACTTCCTGATTTCCAGGGGTTCTCTAACTGATAACAACACGTAAGCACACTTGAAATAAATCATTAACACCAATAAAAGAATAAACTTTGGGCCAACTGGTGGAGTATAATTCCTCAGCATAGTAATTTTTCTGATATAGGATTATTTTCTGGTGAAGTTCCGAGCAATATTTATTACAAATGATAACACTGGGTTACGTAAATAACTTTCAAATCTTGTCCCAATGTAATAATTAATTCTTATCATTTGATTTTATTGGTACTATTATTTTCCATATCCCTGATGTCGACATCGGGTCGTTTATATTGCATGTGTTTAATGTAGAATTGATGAACAAGTATTCGTTAGTCTCTTTCCATCTAACTATAATACCTTGAAGAATTGTAGCTCCATCCCAGCCCAATGTGTGATCAAACGTTACTTCATGAATATTAAGTACTGAGTATTTTCCAAAGCCATTCATCCTTTTATAGTCACTCACTTCTCACTTGACTGAAATCCTGAGTAACAATAACTTGACTGACACCAATCTACTAATCTCACGTAAGAATTTGGTGCTGCAGTCATTACAAGGCATTTTGTAGAATGAGTTAGCTTTTTATATTTGATGATTATGACTGTTTAGTCTACACAGCATGCCCCTGAGTGAGTCAGTAGATTTCCCTGTGGCCGTAATTTCTGATTTGTCAGGAATCCTACGTAGGGTTCTAGATATCCTTTTTCTTGTACAACAACATTAGGGATAACCTTCTTCTTATTTATGTTGTGATCAAGAGTTTCACTTCTGTTTCCATCACTATTGTGAGCTTTTTTGAGCTTCCAATGGGAGCAGTTACTCATCATCACTACTTCTTCTATCTATTTCGTTTCATTATTTTGGTTTTCTGACGTACTGATCATGGTTACTGTCAACTATTTAACTAAGAATGCCTTTACAGATAAGGAATGAGACAGCCCAAGCTCTAAATACCTGTTAGAATGCGTTAGCTTTTTAGGAATGCTAGTGCCTATTTTTACCTTCTATTATTATTTATTTATTCCTTCATGTTCCTAGGGGAACATAGGACTTCAAGCTAGAGGCTTGAATTTTCTGTAGCAGTGGTGATTATTTTTACAAGATGGGGTTGAAAGCCTCATGCCCAACCTCTCCTCTTTGCTAGTTCTATAACTGGCTTAGTGAGGTAAATGAGTACGCCGGGCGGGGATCAAAACCCGGATCATGTGCATAGTCTCTGAGCATCCTAACCGCTGTACCACTGAACCACATTTTACCTTCTGTTCATCGTAATTTACAATCAACCATAACTGATTGTCCTTGTTGATTTTCTTACTGAAGTGTAAACCTTATTATCTTCACCATTGAGTTTATATATGTGAAGAAATTAAAATTATGCGTTTTGTTTTTATCATTGTGTGAAACTGTCATCCACCTATCTTCATCACACTTTTGAGGCAAGGTTGGACAGTTTAAGAGGCATAGTTCACCAACTGTCCATTAATTGATCTTCTACAAGTGAGGATATTTCTGATGCCATAGCTACCTCTCCTGTCTGTTAATGCATGTTTTAGAGTTTCAACCTCAAACCTTACCAAGTTCTTCTACTTACTATAGGTCCTTATTTCTCCTGTTTGTCTATCAAAGAAGAGAAAATAAAAAGACATAATAATCTGACTCCTTTCGCAGTCATAAATTATATCATCTCCCAGCATTTTCTTTGATGTTTTCGGTATTCCTCCAGAAAGTAAGAGTTGTTGTAGTCTTCAGCATGATTATTTACTGAAATCAGATTACCATTAAATATGCTTGATGTTTTTTTTTGATTAATTACTGCACTTTATGTTCCTGGATATGATTCACGTGTTGATGGCCCACTGGCAAAATGTAACTGTACACAAAAACTATCTAAGTTCACGTTCACATGGCTTTTCGTGCATAAAGGATGTCAGGGTTTCATTTATGTCAGGTTTCTTCTATGCCTTGTCATTTATTATACCATGTGCATAAATAAAGTTCTCAGTAAGAATGTATTTATTGATAAACTACTCACACTACTACTTTTATCGCTGCAAATAGTAATATATTAAACTACCAGTGATACCAGGCCTGTAGCGCCTATAACCAAATACATCAATAACTAAGGAAATAACATCTGGAAACAAACAAAAGACAAGACTGGTGAAGGCGGCAGTTATGTTTATTGAGTTACAGTAATATAATAATAATAATAACAGCTTTACTCCATACAGTAATTTTGGTACAAAAATGGAATTTTCAACATGTAATACAATACATTTGCATCTAGTTTTCAGATTACAGGGGCAATAATAAATATAAGCATCTACATTAATAATATTATTCAATAAAGAGTGAATGTAAAATTAAAACAATTGAAAATATTTACGACAATGTAACCATGGGAGCACAAAAAATGCCGCTAACTAAGATTACCTCAGTTAGCTAGTGACTTCCTATCTAACACTTTTCTCATCACATAAAATGTGTGCCTGCCAAATACAAAGTATTGTTAAGTTTTGTACTGAATTGTTTGAGTATACAGCCTTCTTTAGTTGGTTCTAGTTCTATCCGATGAGACACAAAAAGAGAGTTGTGTATGGAGTGGATGTTCGGAGTCTGATGGGATAATATTTGCTAATTTCTTGCAGGAGTATATGTTTCTATTTACAGTAGTATTAACGAGTTGGTTTAGCAACACCTCACTCGCCTTACTGACGAATTTTAGCACCCTACACAGCATTACAAAGTCTTTCTTAAGTAGCCAGGGAAAGACTAAGGGGGAACGGTAAAAAAGTAAAGACAGAATACAAGAATTACTAAACTGTAACACTAGAGATTGAATGATGCCATATCATCTTAACTTCATTACTTACAAAGAACGTCAAACGGAATATCTTTTTGGAAACTAACATGATATGAGAAGACCAAGGAAGGTGATTAGAGGAAGCAGACACTTCAAGGTATTCAATATTCGATTTGATTTCAACTTAGGTGGCATCTGTGATAGTGGAACTGTACGAACTAACCAGTTCAGGCACGTCGCGCTTGCGTCTGAAAGTACAATTTGCACTACAGGAATCATAAAGTTAAAACTAATGCCACAAGGTGAAAGTAATGGTACTAATAATGATACCTTCGTTCCTTTTATTCATTGGATTTTTCTCAACGTTGTCACTTTCTTATGTTCCTTCTTCATTTGTGGAAAATTACCACAGCTTCTCTGAAGACGTTATATAGTATACTGCCGACGTCTGTTTCTGAGTAGTACACGTCACTATTAGTATTAGAGTCGTCACTGCTAACTCTACTACTACTAATACAAAAGAAAATGGCGGGTTACAGCCAAGTAAACAACCTTACTAGTTCTTTTCCTTAATGTAATTCAGGTAAGCGATGTGGTCGCTTAGGCAAGTACTTTATCATCACGGTGCACTCCTAACTGGTTTTAAATGGTAAGGGCCAGTTTTCAACCTAAATATTAAAAAAAATCAAAGATAATGTCTCTAACTATAGCATTTAGTTGGAGTGAGGCATCATTTCTTTCAAACATGTGGATGTGCTTTGCTAACGAATAGCGCTGAGCACGAAATCCTGCTTTATCTCCTTCTACTGACTGTCTGAATACACCTGATATTACGACAAAATACAAAGGAATTTAAATGATGTGATAAACCTTCCACTGATTTCAACTTCAGGGGAAGTATATCATCCGTCCTGTAGTAGGTATGCTTTGTTCTTCGTTGTAAGTCTCTCATTAAGTTCTTCTGGGGACCATAACTTTCCTCTTCAAACTCCTTCTTTAGTGGATTTTCCAATGATACATAAATTATCCATGCTTATCTGAAGATGCTGAGCAGTATATTACTTACAACTGTTTATAAGTATCACACACCACACTGTTACTAATAATGTTGTTGTTAATACTACTATTTGAAGCATCATCTCTAGACACCACTACTGCTAATACCAATAAAATAGCGTTTACAACTTAACACATGAATCACTAGTGCTTTAACAGCTTGGGAACAAGCAAATGAAAGTATACCAGTCGAATTTATTCATTCTTATTGTAGCTAAGGTAAGAATGGTTAACCCCGAGAAGATAAATAATTTGGAAAAAGCTTGGCATTAACACGCATCAACACACAACCACCACAAAAGGGTGGGAGAGGGTTAAAATTCTAAAAAGTAATCAAGATAGGTGGAGAGAAAGATTGATTACTGAATTCTTGTTCACTAAGTCTACACCGAACACATGCAATAAAAGTGACTCAATGCAAATATCAGAGATACGTGTAAGCGCATAAAATATACACGTAATAAACGAGAAGCTATGTTCAACAATACAATGGCAAATATTCCACAAACGTATATAAAATTAGTTTCTGTAAGCCTATAACATGCGTAAATAAATTAGTTAGGCTAAAAATGAAGGCACTATATAATTCGCTCACTAGAACACTGAAATGTTAAATAATACATTTAATTGTTCGACAATAATATGAGTTTACGTAAGAAATAGTAAGGATCATGCATAGAAAACTGACATGAGTGTAACGACATACTCAGTGATGTGATGGAGACGGTAACACACATGGAGGTTTGAAAAACACTCGCCGTCATACTGTGCAGCAGATAGGATATGAAGTTATTCATTTAAACCTGTGGTCGCTGGTAAACCTACGATGCTATATTAGCGTCATTTATGGCTTTCTTATCCTCAGATAGGATAAAATAAATGAGCTATCAGTATGATAGTGAGTTGCATCGTGCAAATTCCATCAATTTGTATTAAATGTATATACATGCTAGTGCTTTCATATTCATTATTCTCGTATAATTAGTCTTATAAACTGTTTCTTCAGTTTTAAATTCGCTCTATACTCAACACATCAATCATTAGAAATAAAAATAAGATTTACATAGATAAAAAACAAAGGAAGGTAGATATTCGGTTGATTATAATCACAGGATATGGACAGTAATCACATATGAAAAACTGTTACCACTTACTTATGTTCTTTCACTTTGTCTATCTTCTACAACTAGTATTACGTCTCTCATTTGACCACTCTGAGTTGGTTCACTCATACATTACTCACCTACTTGTTTTTGCATCAGTTAAGCGTTTAATTCTTTTCTGAATTTTGCAAAGCATGAATGAGTATCAAGGTCATATTTTACAGTGTGCACATTTAGAAAACATTGAAATATAAATGCGACGAACTTATCTGTTGTATCTCCATATATATATATATATATATATATATATATACGTATAGTTCTAGGTCCAGTTGGGATGCAAGGCTTAGGTTTTACTTGGGAGAAACCAACCCGAAAAAGCCGGCAGGCTGTAGGCCAGGAAGAGGATGTACTGATCATATATTTACTCTTTTACAGATTTTGAAATAGGAGTATTCTTTCTGGCATCCAGCACCTACCATACTTTTTTGACCTGAAGGTGGAATTCAAACCCATCAACCGATAAATGCAGTAGCAATGTTTGGCCATGAAGGGACTTCTACAAAAGTACGCCATACCAATGAAGGCCCTTTACTCGAACTCAAGCAGCCAGGTATGAGCTTATGGATAGTTGCCACCTGAAGCCATGATAACCAGTGATGTCTGTCTACCCACTATCACTATTTATGTTTAGTTTCATCAAAGATGTACTAATGGAATCGACCCGACTTCAGTGAACTAGGGGTTGACTTCTTACCAGTGAATAGTCTTGTTGACGTAGACGTCATCCTAGTTGAAGACGCTGATAAAATACTAAGTCTTTCGAAAAACGTGAACGGAAATCTTTGAATGTTTGGCATCGTATTATCTCCTGCCAAATGTAAGAGTATACGACATGACTGGTTTGTACTGGATTCTGATTGAAAACGAGGCAGTAAAGTAGTTAAGTGTGTTGACTACTTCACTTATTTGAGGAGTCGCATCAATCCTAATGGAGTGATTGCTAACGTTCCAACACGAACGCAAGAGGCTCTTTTAGTATTTATCAAATTATATAATCTGTGGCGTACACACGATGTCCAGATGTCAAACACAGGATGTGTGAGCCCCACAAAAGTTTCCTCAATCCTCCTTTATGACTGTGAGACATGCCCATTGAAAATGAAAGATTTGAAAAGGCTACTTCTCTTTGACAACAGATATTTGAGTTCTGTCTCCCGTGTTATGGTGTGATATGGTGAGCAATACTGAAGTTAGCCATAGACTGTTAGATAAGGAGGGTAAGTCGATCTATGAAGTTGTGAAGCTACATCGATTGAGATATCTAGGACACGTGGAAGGAACGCCGAGCTAATATTCTTTCTCTTGGGAACTTCTGACTAGTATAGTTCTTTGAAACACTTTTTCCCCTCATTTGTCTACTTTTATATAGTACATGGAATGTCGAAACTTGAACTGCTGCACTTCTGTACAAAGTTCTATGTTGAAACTCAGTCAGTTGACCAGGCCATTTTTTCAAAAACATAAGAAGGACAGTGATACTGGTGTTTCATTATTAATTATGACGTAAAAATAAAAATAAGAATTAGGAACGCCAGATGAAACCATTTATTAGTTCGTTTGTATTTGTTTGTATTAGATAAGTAACGCTGTCTCTGAGGCAATAAAACAGTCCAAGTTGAAGACAGAAAAGGAATCCGGAGTCATGCAGATTATTAGAGGACAAGAACTGTTTTGACAAGAGTCTACCTGATATTCCTGAAAATTTAATATACTTGGGTGAAGAGGAAGACTAATAATAGAAGCTTCGTTTATTCAATCGATCAAGGGTACATATAATACGAATGATTCAGCATCTGTCCTGGATGTTACGAAATTCCAATAACCCTACGACAAATAGAAAAGAAAATTAACACACATCAAAAGTGTAGAGTTATGACTGATATGACTGTAGTGCACCTGGAATGTTTGTACTTTTGTTTTAACGCATTCATGTAATACAGCGCCATTCCATCTTTGTATTTTCGGCGTGACTGCTCACACGTGCCTCGCCCCCTCCTTGTGCTATCATTAAGCGCACTCTTTGAGCCAGCGAACAGATAAGTTGAACAAGATTCTCATTTATTAAATTTGACATTTAATCGGTAGTAAAAATATAATTCTCACCAGAGCACACAAGTCTTTTTACGTCAAGTTCGTTAGTCAGTACTTAAACGTTAGGCAGAGTTCTAATTAGGGTATTTAGAGGAGAAGTCTTTAGTTAGTTTAGTTAATTAAGGTCTACCTTAAGTACAACCAGCAAATTATATGACTACAAACAGTAGGTTGTATTTAGAACATCATTAGGTGAACACTGAGGAATTATATCCTACAAGTGATCACATTTCACACTTAATAAAGTCTCATATTTTATGAATATGATTTAAGTATTAGTATTAAAAGACGTTTAAAAGCAACTAAGATCAGCTGAAAATAACAAGACAGATCAATTACAGTTTAGATTTAGTATACTATGTCTTAGTAACCTTAATTTAGAAGCAAAGAATGTTCCTTCAGCGGTGTATAACGTTGCATTCAAAAGGTAGTCTTTGGACAGCACATTCATGTGTGTTATCTTCTTCGGCACATTGATGGGGTTTTCTCTGATGGTTTTTGGCTTCATATATTTATCCATGAAGCGTCGAGGGGAAGTCTTTTTTATTTAGCGTCTTCCTCAACAAATTGATCTCTTTATCTACTGACTGTGAGTCGCACATTCCTCAGATCCTAACTGCAAGCAATATTATAATGTTTCACTTGCGATTTATAGGCACTAAGCTGCAAAACATTTGTGAACTGGCTGTCCCGCCTAGGCTTTCTACAAACTGATCCGTTCAATGTCCTGGTTTAGACAAGTAATAGAAAATGCGACCTAAATCACACCAAATTGCAAACTATATCTTTTCCGCCAGGTGTTGTTGTGTTCTCTAGACTGGATGGTTTGTTTGCTGTAGTCCAAAGATCGCTTCTTGAATTCTTCAAAATTATTCTATCTGTAAAATAGTCTGCTGACAGAAATTTAAAAACTTAGTGTGGTTTATTCTTTTGCATTCCGACTAAAATATGGGACTTCACGCCTCAAATGTGAAGTTTCAAAAACAGTGGTATTAATTCTTTCACATCCAAAGTTCCCTTTCTACATATTTTACTACTAACCAAGCGAGTTTTACAAGTGAGTCGGCCGGAAATTAAACTCTGCATCACTTTCGTCCCTGGTTGAGAGATAGAATTTCCGCCAACAATGCACACGCTCTGGCGTTTATAATCTCAGTGGACTCACTCCTGATACCCGCTTAGATGGACGTAAGGCCGCTAAAAATGAACTTTAGGCGGGAGATTAGCAACTCAACGCTTCAAAAAAGCAAAATAATTGCTACTGAATGCTATTGAAACTTTAAGGCTGAATCTCGAATGCTTATGTTCCACTCTGGAGGCAAAAGAATAAAATGAAGTGCTGTTCATTCCAAACATTTTGTCCTCCCTTGATCAATTCACTGAAAGTGGCTAATAACCTTTCTGTTGGTAAAATAGTTTCTTTTCTATAGTTTGGTTTGTAAGGGTTAGTTTTCTTTTCACGAGTTGATCAGGGATTGATATCAACTAGAGAACCGTTGAAAACCAGGGAGTACAGGACAGCTTTTCATCCTAGTTTGGGAATCATCGGCAGTACACACCCACTGAGGTTTGAACCCAGGACTTTCTGGTTACAAAACAAGCTCGTATCAATCCGTGATCAACTCGAAGAAACAAAACTAACCTTTGCAAACCAAACTATAGAAAATTAATCTGATGCTTGCCAGCGACTTGGAGTTCTGGAGTTCTAGTGAGAAGTCGTGACCAGTGAAGTCCATCCAGATGTCACATGTGAGAATGGATGCCCCACCTACGACAATGATTGGGGTGTGGCTTAATCACGAATTGGTAGAATCGCGTCCTATTGGCTGCATGGTGTAGGAGCTTGCCTTGTAACCAGAAGGTCCTGGGTTCGAACCCCAGTGGGTGTGCACTGCTGATGATTCCCAAACTAGGATGAAACAGCTGTCCTGTACTCCCTGGTTTTCAATGGTTCTATAACTGATATTAATCCGTGACGAACTCGTAAAAATAGTTTCTACACAACAGAGCTGAATTTTCGATATATAATTATCGTGAAAATAATCAGGTTTCATAGTGTGGTGAGAGCAGGCTGCTAGCCGATTGGTAGACATTAATTTACGTCAATGTCTAGGTCACTAATATGGGCCATGAGAAAATATGAACAAGACTGATTCATTAACCAATCACACCAGACTTAACGTGGGCAAATAAGATTTGCAGAGATATGGCGTAACTTTCCGAGAAACCAGAAACAACCAGTCAGAAGACTGTGTTTGTGTGCTTGAATAAGCTATAATAATGTACATGAAATATATATATATATAAATACGTGTTGATTTGCCTAATAAAATGATCTGTAGCCGGCCCTTGTCTTCTGTTGTTACCATAGTAGCGATCAAATTAGACAGTGATGAAGTGTAATTGTTTTTCTACTAATATTTTCTGTCAACATTTGCGCCCACTGATAACTGATTAATTTCTAGTACTTAAATTTCACTGTCAGTAACTTTCTGATTTCAACTTCAGTATTAGCATATGCTAATGATTCACTTGTCACTTAGTTCCATCTAGTTAACTTTATATACCTACCGAAATCCTGTAAACTGCTCTTGTTAATCAACTGTTTATCTTCAAAATGCTATAAAATATATTTACAAATACACCACATATATATTATTAATCAGTCATCTTTTCTCTTATCTAATCCTTGAACTGTCTATCATTCAGTAGTCTATAGACTCATTTCCGACCTAACTTTTCTTCTGTTTTCACCCTCAAATTCAACCTTCTGTTAATCACAACATGCATGTATAGTGAAACAATCTTATCTCCTTTTGTTTTCATTCTTTTCAAGCAAAACGGTTTAGCTTTCTTTGCTTATGCTGCCGTTGTTTGGTTTGTACATATTTAAACACATGTGTACATGTGTTCAATGCTCAATAGACATAAGCTAACATTTCTTCTCAACTTATGTATATGTGTATGTGACTGTAAGATTGACAGTTACAGCTATGGGAATTTTCAAGATTATTTCGTCTTTACATACCAAAAAATAAAGAAAAGAATAAATCTCTTACTTCAGATTTTATCCTTTTCGTCTAGAAAGAAAACAAAAATTGTTTTCCTAAAGTAGATTTTTCCACGAAACATTTACTGTAAAAAGAACAATATTTAAACGCGTATACAAGTTTTTTTTTATTTGAGAGGTGTATTCATTATGACTCATTAAAGAATTAATAAAAACCAGGGAGAAATGAACGGCTGCTTTTTAATTCTAGTTAGGAACTTTGCAGAAGTTCCCGTGTGTGATTCTACTACGTACTAAAACCAGGATCTTAAAGTTGCGCAGAAAGCACGCTACTACTGACATGTAGACCATAAATTCCAGGTATAACCAGATCATTGTGCCCCACGTTCGGTCACAAACTGACTTCATTTAGAGAAGTATTGAAAACCAGAGCGTAATGGACAACTGTTCTCTCGTAGTGTGCGTCTCTGCAGCAGTATTCAAACATGACCCTATTTTTAGGGATGGAATACAGGCCGCTCAGGTTAAAAGGCAAGTTTGTTGGTCATTTACCCGGCGGTAATGAATCTTATGACCTATGAATTCTTACTTCGGATAACTCGCGATACATATGTATATAGCAGATCCCTGCAAAGCAGGGCTTGAAAATGGATTTTTCTTGCTGTGCTTCACTCACTCAATTCGCCCATCCATTCACCTTTAATCATCACTATTTTTTAAATCGTTAATTGTGTAAAAGCTTGTTTCTAACCTCTCTAAATCAATTGAATTATGACATTATTTTCACTTCTCTTATGTCTTCTGTATATTGAATTGATAAAAGTTAGAAGTTGTGGGCGATGAGAGTCCTTACGAGTGGGTGAACGGTCAACGAACCGGCCTTGTGATATGAAGGTTTTGGGCTGCATCCCTGAGAATGGGTTCTTGGCCGCACGCTGCGGAAGAGATGCAAACGAAGACGAAACAGGCGTCAAGTACTCCAAGGTTTTCAGTGGTTCTATAACTGGCATCGGTCTGTCATCAAACCTGAAATTATGTTTTGCCTCAGAAATGCTCAATAATTAGAAATATCATAAGTTAATGTCAATAAAAATATGTTACCAGCATAATTTAAGATTTTTCAACGGTTATCATGAACAGTTTCTTTTTTCATGGCGTTATAGAGAGAAAAACAGTTATGTGCAAGACGCATTCTTAGAAGACTGCAAACACACATTCATTCATCTTGTATGGATATTGCGATTCAACAGGTAGATTTTGTTCTAACTAAGACTTCTAATATCTACATAAATGCTTCCCAGTGAGTATTGTCACTTTAATAGAAACCATGGAACAGAAATTTGATGGCCTGAAAGAATCACCGACAAGAAACTATGTGAACAAACAAAACAAGAACCAATCGCCAACCAACAAATATGCAGGAGAAAGTGGATGGAGACGGATTGGACAGTCGCTCGCTGAGGAGACCGCTGGGTGACGTCACGCGTCAGGCCATTTCTCGAGTGGAACCCGAAAGGGAAGCGGCAAGTGGGACGTCAGTGCAAGGGTGACATGGAGGAGATCGTGTGAAGAGGAGTTGAAAGAGTATGGACTAACATAGATGCAGGTGAAAAGTAGAGGAGAAGACAGAAGTGGCAAGTGGAGACGTGTAGTTGAAGCCCTATGTTCCACTAGGAGCCCAAGGGAACAATAATAATAATAATAATGGAACAGAATTTAGTCAATTAAACGCCAAAAACTTTATCCTTCAAGTCACTGATCTATCACATACGTGCTACCAATATAAACGTGGATTCAAGAATAAATTCCTTGCATCGGTGTTTCATAGCCATGATGGTTTCAAAATATTAAACACTATCCAACGTGATTAGGTAAAGAAGTCGTAAAGTCAATCAGAAACTCTTATTGGCACACCTTGTGGATATGGGAGCACAAGACTGATAAAAATCCAGTCTTCTTTACAAGTTGTCACCTCAATTCTCTAAGTATGTACTCCTTCGGTTGCTTAACACAGCTGAGGCATTTGTAATAAAGATTTTTTAACTCAGCCTCCCCGTTTACGAAAAGTGTGTTCAATCCCTCTCCCTCCTTCTGTGTTTATACACAAAATATAACAGTTATCTCTCCTAGTGATACAAGATAAATTTAGAAATTGCTGTTTTTAAATTTCATTTGTACTGCTAACCTTAGTATCAATATTGTATTTGGCTAAAATAGCATATTTTAATCTTAGTTTCACACCTAATTATTATTATATCTAATTGCTTTGTATCAATAGTTACTTTCCCTTCTACTCCTACTAGTATACACATTTTGCTTACACGTTTGAGACTAGCTAGTTTAAATAAACACCTGACTGAATTGATCCTTATTATTATTATTACCACCTCTGTCGTCGGTAGCATAGCGGTTGAGACGCTCGCTGACCATGCACATGGTCCGGGGTTTGATCCTCAGCCGACGCACACTCAGTATCAATGGTCGGCCTGCAAAATTCGGGCTAGCATTGTCACATGCCAAAAATGCCATACTTGTATCAAAAATACTGTGTGGAGTCATGCTATAATAAAATTTTAAAAAATAAATAAAAATATCTACTAAGTTAGATCCCTGAACTTTGATTCTGTTTGATTCTGCTAATCCAGATTATTTCAAATGCTAGGGACCAATATCTTATTATGTAACCATAAAGCCTGATTAGGGATTTATCGGAACTACGCATTTGCATGAATCATGTTCCGCAATTATAATTTATATACAACAACCGAAATACACAATTTGACGAGGAAATTTAAAGACAGTGACATACTGATGTGATATAGGTTAAAATTTCAAAATTTAGAAATAGTATAGGCAAAACGCAGATTGGTTCACCAATTGTAAAGGATGTATATATATATATATACAGTTGGTGGGTGGTGGCTAGCACTGGAATCCAAACTGCGCATTTTGTCCTATTTGGGACTCATCATCTGGATGCACCTGCATTTTCCAGTGAGTGATGATGTTCCCACCGAGGCTCGAGCCCAGCGCCCATAGTTTCAAACGCCGAAGCGTTATCCGCTAGACTACTTGAGCCACCTCTTGTGCAGCGAGTCATATTAATTATTTAATTGAATTTTAGATTTTCTCGTTGATCAATCGGACCGAAGTGCTCAGTCTCGAGCCTCGGTAAGAACATCATCACTCACTGGGAAATGCAGGCACATCCAGTTGACGAGTCCCAAATAGGACGAAATGCGCATCCTGGATTTCACTGCTAATCGCCTTCCACAAATTGAATGTTAATTAAATGCTCAGACATCATCGAAGCATCTGCACAAGCAGCCAACATGTCAACCTGAGACAGAGCACTTCGGTCCGATCAATCGACGGGAAAATCTAAAATTCAATTATATATATATATATATATATTGATGTTAAATAAGAAGGGTTACATAATAGGATGAATTTGTATAGTTTTATAAATACATAGATAGCATTTAGTTTCACTCCAAGTATAGTACCTTCACTGATTCCCAGTGGATAATGCTTCGTCAGATGAAACTGCGACTGTCGGGTTTCAGTAATAATAACATCCACTTAGATGCAAATACATTTGAAGGAAGAGAACACGAAGTTCACCAAAGATATCTCTTCGGCGATTTCATTCTCAAAAGCTCTACAAGCACATTTAAATACAGAAATTTACATAGATACAATTTTTAAGTTGATTCCACATAATTACGAAGGCGAACTGAAGGTGACAATTATTTTCAACTCGAAATAGATAACGGAGGCTTAGAAACAAACAAAATTACACAGCATTAGAACAAATTACAAGTGTTTAGAAAATGAGCATGGAAACAAATTGCAATAATAATTTTCAACTAGAGATGGGAGTTAGAAGGTTGTGAATATAGATTACAAGAGTACCTTCTCGTAGCCTCCAATTTTGGGTTTTTTTTTCACTTTTGTCATTTTTTGATCTTTTTTTCGTTCGCTTGGCGTGTGATTCCTATTTTCTTCATCTTCATTCAGTTCATCCCTTTTTCTCAGTTATAAGAACGGTTATCTTAAGTTTTGTTTCCATGCTTTTCCTGTTCACATTTATAATTCGTTTAAAATAACTATTTTACAATTATATCTTTATCCTGTGTAATTTTGTTTGTTTCTAAGCCTCTCGTCATCCATTTTGAGCTGAAATTAATTGTCACCTTTTATTTGCCTTCGTAATTATGTGGAATCAAGTTAAAATTTGTATATGTGTAAAATCATGTATTTAAATGCGATTGTATAGCTTTTGAAAATGAAATCGCCGAAAACATATTTTTAGTGAACTTCGTGTTCTCTTCCTTCTAATGTCCTAATGGATATTTTCCATGATCTAAAAAAGACCAAATACATTTGGCTGACGAGTCTTCAATAAGACAAAACAGTGATCCTGGATTCAACTGTTAATCACTACTCATCAGATAAATGAAGAATTATAACAAGCGTTGTATTTCAGTCTTTATTTCAATAAATAAATAAACTTAGGATCATAACAGCAAGCTAGTAAAGCGAAATAATGGAAAACTGATGAATGCAAGAAACGACTAGTTGACTGGCAAAGTTACCAAGGTTAAAACAAGCTGAAACAAGTGTGTGGCATGACGTTTTGGATCAATTATCATGTCGAACAAAGCAAAAGTTAAGAAAAGCATGCACTTCAACCTTTGTCTACACTGGACTTTTTGACAAATCAAGAGAAATGCGACGATTTATTTATGTCCTTTTATCTTGTGTAGTTAATTAACCATTAAACGCATTATTATGTCAACCGTGTCACATTTGTATTTTAAAACAGGGAAATTCATCACAAATCTGCATTTTAATTGTTTGCTATCTAGGTTACGTCTTTGTTAAACAATATGTCTGAATTGATTTTATTTTCGTGTATTTATTTTTTCTAAGGATACTTTTCAGTTATGCCCTAAAAAATAGGATTCCTTTGTGTCTGATACAGACGATGATTGAATAAAAAAGCAGGTTACTTGATGAATTTCTGTGATTAATTGATGATATTCTTGATTTTGATGGATTGTATGGTACGTCAGACCATAGACAGCGAGAAGACGGACATAATTTGGACTGATATGAAGACTCTGGAAGATCTGGTCTTCACGGTTGACTCATGCCTAATTCCATAAAAATGCGAGGATTTATAGGCGATGTTAGAAGAAAAGACTGGTAGCGAAGACAGGACTCCAGGTGGACATAGAAAAGACAGAGGTGGTGGAGATGCCTAACGCAACAACAGCCTAGAACAAGTCACTGTCGTCAGGAGAAATTTGAAGGCAGTCATCTCTTTCGCTTATCTAGACAGCATTGTTTCAATAGCATGCAGTACGGATTAGGATATCAAAGTAAGATTGAAAGGGCAAAACTGACCTTCATTAGTCAGGAATCAGTTTGGAAATCTGCTGTACTCAGCGCCGGTGGCACAGTGGTTAAGACTCTCACCTACCATGCACATGGTCCGAGGTTCGATTCCCTGCCGACACACACCTGATATCTACGGTCAGCCTGCAAACATTGGGCTACCCATATCACATGCTGAAAATTCCATACTTGTACCAAAAATACTGTGTGGAATCAAGCTGTAGTCAAAATAATAAAATAAACAAGTTTTGGATTTTTTACAATGAAATCAGATAAGTAAGTTTTTTTATGGGATTCAAAGATTTGGCACGTCATGGAAGGCATTCTAAACAGACTGCGGATTTTCATTGATGGCTGCCTTGCTTCCATACTAAAGATTTGATGGATGGCTGGAAGGAATTAGCTAAAAGAAACTGTGACAACAAAACAGACAATAACACAAGTATGCTGAGGAGACTATTGTGTGGTATCACGTTACGGGCGCTCTAGGGAAGCCCAAATGGGGAACGACAAGTTCAAATCCGAGATGATGTGAAAAGGAAATGTGAGTTTATGGGCAATTCTAGGGCTGCTTGTAAAGGCCTGTGAGGGATGGTGTGAAATAAGGATGTGCTCCTGAGGCCCTATGTTCCACTCAGAACTTGACAGAATAATAATAGTAATATAATTATTGTCTGCGAATGGAAAGTTTTCACAGGGTTTTTTCACACTTCAATGAAAACTACTTTTAGTCCAAGACATTCACTCACTATACAGTTGTAGCTGTATTGTCCTTAGGCTAAGTGGTATGAGACTGATAGGGAATGTGAGACAGTACATTTTAATTTAAAATTTTTCTAAGAGTTATGTGGAAGATACAAATCGTTGATGAGTAATCGCCGGAGTTCTCATTGACTTATTCCATCATCTACATAACAGTAAAGGGGTCCTAGATTATAGATTAGGAAAAGGACCAGCATTATCAATGAAAAAGCCAAGTCAGTGCTGCAACAAAATGACCAGCTCTGTCAAAATGACTTGTTACACTTTACTGACCCATTCAATGAAGAACTCTTTCGCGTTATCAACGAGTACTTTATAGCATTAAGCGTCTACTGGATGCAGACAAGACATATGAATGACTACGAACTCTTCAATTCATTGATATCACTAGCAAAGGACCCGGTGTTTGACTGTAAAAACAACGCAAGTACTCATAAAGTTTCTGAATCCTATAGTAGTACTAACTCTAGTAAAATGAATAAAATACATACTAATATAAAAGTTTTTGTATATCCTAGTGAATGAAAAACGATATGAGATTGTTTTCGCTGACAACTCGCTATTTAGTGCTGCTAATAGCCTCATCAAAGCATTATTAAGCCAAAATTCACGAAATCTCAGCTAATACAAAAAAACTTAATATTCTTTCTTCAGATTGAGGTAATTTTAACGTTGTCAAGTTGGCCAATTAGTAAAGATATCCAAACCAAGTGTATGTTGTGGGGTTTGATATTATTATTATATCCTTTAATTCCTAGAGGAACATAGGGCTTCAGCTGCGCATCTCTATTGCCTTCAGTTTTCTGCCAACTTTTTCAACCCGCTCCAAGTCTGCCCACATGCTTTCATCTCCTCTTCACACGACCTCCTCCAAGTCACACTTGGACGACCAACTCGCCGCTTCCCTTTCGGCCAGGTTCCACTCGAGCAATGGCTTGTCTAGTGATGTCACTTGATGGTTTCCTCAGAGTATGGCCAATCCATCTCCATTTCTTCCTGCTTACTTGTTTCGCAGTCGGTTCCTGGTTGGTTCGCTTATTGCCAGAGATCCCTGTTGCCGATCCTTTCCGGCTAGCCATCTGATCTTACGTGTTGAGTGAAGAAAACTGTTAATGAAGTTTTGAAGTTTGTTTGAGATGCTCTTTATGACGCGCCAAGTCTCTGATCCGTATAGTGAGTAGCACTGACTTCACATTGGAGTTGAAAATCCGGATCTTATTTTTTATGTTGAGGAGGGCTGTTGACCTCCACACAAACTTAAGAGTAATGAAAGCTTGTCTTGCTTTGCTGATTCTGGCTTTCATATCCTGATCAGTTCCGCCTGCAGTTGAAACGATGCTTCCCAGCTAGGTGGGTGAAGGAGGTTGTTTCTTTCAGGTTCCTCCCATTTATGCTGGCTGATTGTTGTCTGTTGTTGTTGCTGTTGGTGTTGGCCAGGTATCTTCATCACCTCTGTTTTACCTATGTTCACCGCAACTCCTTCCTATCTTTGATGCTTCTTCTGCTAGCTTGTTGCTTTTCACTTGCATATCTTCCGATTTGTGGGAAATCAGACATATATCATCGGTACAGTCCAGATCCTCCAAGTATTTGTGTGAGTTCATTTTTTGCCTGTTTCCTCATTGCCCGTTGTTTGTCGCATTATCCAATCTACTTCAGTCAGGAAGATCATTGGTGATAGTAGACAGCTTTGCCTCACTCCCGTCCTCACCTCGAAGGCTTCCATAAGTTTCCCGTTGTGGATTACTTGGCATGCAGCATCTTCGTATAACTGTTTGATGAGATGTATACGATATAGTGGTCTGAGTCAACGTCTGCTCCTTTTCTTACTTTTGTGTCCAGTAGGCCGAGCCTCCACTTCCTTGAGATTGAGATGAAGTCAATTTGGTTTACGGTTCGCCCATCTCGTAACACCCATGTAGCCTTGTGAATATCTTTGTGTTTGTATACGCTGCCAACAATCACTAGTTCATTGAAGGCGCAGAAGTCGGCGAAGAGTTCTCCATATTCATTCATTTCTCCGAGAGCTTCTCTACCCATGATGAGTTCCCTTCTTGTGTTGTCTGGTCCCAGTTTGGCGTTCATGTCTCCCATTAGTATTTTAATGTCACCAGCTGGAGTATTGTCCATTGTTGCCTGTAGTTGTCTGTAGAATTCTTCTTCCTTTTCGAGGTCTGCGTTGTTTGTGGGTGCATAACATTGTATAACTGACACTTTCCTTCCTTTGGAGTTGAATCTGGCGGTCAATATCCTGGACAAGATCGCCTCCCATTGCATCAAGACCTTCGTTCCCGTTGGTGACATCATAATAGCCGCGCCTTCGGTGTGCGTGTGGTTATCTTCTGGGTGACCGGAGTAGATCACTGACTCACCCGCTGACAATTTGGGGAGTTCATTCCCGTTTCATCTGCTTTCACATATTCCTAGTACTTGGATTCCGTATCTTTTTATCTCGTTTGCGATCTGGACAGCTTAGCCTATCTGGTACATGGTGCGGACGTTCCATGTCCCCACACAGGCATTTTCTTTTGGGGTAAAGATATTCATCGTGCTGAAGTTTCTGTAGCAACTTTGTTTACAGGGTGGGGTTGCTAGCCTCACGCCTAAGAAAATAAATTGTTACATTAAGATAAAGTCTAGAGAGAAGCGACCTTTTGGGTTGCTCCCCTTAAAATCGGAAAACTAGGAATAAAGCAATCAGAACAACACCAGCAAAAGGAAAATAGTTTACAGCAAAAAGGGCAACAAGCTACTACAACAATACAGTACAACAACATACAATACAGTTAAGCGCAGTTAACTAAAATGATACCAAAACCATAGACTCACTGACATGGGCCAACTTGAACATATAAATCCAACAATATATACAGTTACAGATATTAGTTAGTGTTAAAAAGTCACAAAATGCTAAACCGTTAGTTATAGGTATTAGTAGTCAACAAGATTATATCCACAGGTTTAGTGTTCGAAAATAAACGGATTGTAATAATTTCCAAAACTTCGTGGTCAAAAAACCTAGAGAAATGAGCACCAGTCGAAAAGTATGGTATCATAGGATTTCTATATTCAGACGTGCGAGAATACAGTTTTCTGAAGTTACTTCTTGTTCTACGTGAGGAGATGCAAGGTGAAAGCTGAGGGTAAATTGGATGCTCCAAGTCAGAAAAAATCCCTTTAGCAAATTTATTGCACGAAGTTAAGTGCTTATCGACAACGACGTTAACTATGTGGTCCACTGGGAAACACAACTTTACTAAACTTTATAGAGTTTGATAGGGGTTTGATAAGTGTATAAAATTATTAAAGCAGCATGTGTTTACATAGTGGCATTTCTTATCACTTTTTTGTTGATTCTGTCACTTCATGGGACAACTTCTGTCCTAGTCCATCATTCCTATTGAGACAACTCGGATTTCATTTGATATGAAGTACCATTGATATTAGACGTCCGTTGTGATCTTTAAGGTTTTTCTAGATGATTTCAGTATTGTTAAAATCAATTTTGTGACCTGATTCTATGGGGTGTAAACCTATGGCTGATGCTCTAGGGTGTTTATTTCTTCAGGTTTTGATCTTTCATGATGTTTGTCCTTTATATACTGCATCAGGCTCAAAGCATTTTATTTTGTAGACACAGTTAGACCGGGAATCCATTGGGATTTGGTCTTTCTCATGAACAAGGTTGTCATGAAGGAAACTCTCATGTTGTGTTTATTGAGTAATCTTTTGATATCGTCTGACGCTTCTGATCCATATGGAATGTCAACTGTTGAGGCAGTTACCTTCGGGATAGGTTTTAAACTACATCTGTTGTGAGAGCTGGCTGCTAGCCAAATTGGTAGACAGCAATATACGTCAATGTTTATGTCCCCAATATTGGTCGTGAGAAAAATGAGAACAGAGGCTTTGCGTAGGCAGATATAGTTAACATATAGATGATCTGACATTCAAGAGACAGCCACAAAGAGATGCAAGGTTAACTTTCTGTGAGAAACAACCAATCAGAGGACTATGTTTTTCTGCTGGCAATAATCTATAATAATGTACATGAAAATCTATAAATATGTGTTGATTTCTTTAATAAACGATCTGTTGCCTGGTCCTTGTCTTCTGTTGTTACACATCTGATGTCAGTGTTGTTGAGACTCTTTGGGTAGTTATTCTTCTTGAAAGTCTCAGTAATGTTTGATATTTCTTTTTCATTCTCATCCGTTATCAAAGACTGTGCTCATCTAAGAAGACTTGAAACAACTGATACCTTTGCGCTGATGGGGTTTGATGATCTGAAGTCTAAATATTTGCTGAAGTGTATTTTCTTCCTGAGTGAAGATATATGTTAAAAATATCCGTTTTCCCTCCTCTTAAATAGGAAGTTTAGAAAAATCAGCTCATCAAAGTCTGGTTCGGCTTCCGAAGTAAACTGAATGCTGCGGAATAGATTGTTCAGTTTCTCCAAGAATGAACTGTTAAGATCTGGTTTAGTACAACGTGGGTACTATCGGGAAATACAAAAGCTATTACAGTAACGTATATCATATACTAAGCGCCTAAATTGTTTTTTTCAAACTGTTGAAAGTGAACTTGGTTTGGACAAAAATAACTTAATGAAATACTGTCTACTCATAGTGGCGAAAAAATGTACATGAAATCTACCTATCAAGCGTACTTTAGAGATAGTAAATAACTCTAGTGATATGACACTATTTCACAGTGTAATGAATCTTAGTTTTCCTAAAAAGGAATTTATGAGGTGAATCATCTTTCAGATACTCTTCAATTTTCTTCTTCCCCCGGACGATGATTAATTCTAGACAAACTAACTTGTACAGATAAATAACTCAGATATACTCAAATATTCCATCTTTATTCTAATATGAATCATTGTAATAGTATGATGATATGAGATGGTGTTGCTGTCATGTTATGCCTGCATCATCAAAGGTGAATATTCAATGATTCAAATTTGTGTCATGCTAATTGTCTTTACAAACATGCTTGAACGCGAAAATTAATTACAGACTTTAGGTGTGATAAGATATTTTGTCTAGTCGGATAGTTTACAGTATTTTGACATGCTACACTAATGGCAGTGTCCAGATAAATTGATCATTTGATTATTGTTAAATTCTATACGGGTTGGACATCTGATTACGATGATTGTAACTGATGCTTTACCGACAAAATGTTCAAAGTTTTGTGAAATATGCACTGCAAAACTCAAAATATTCATATATATATATATATATATATATATATATATATATATATAGAAAATCCCCATTTAGACATTTAGAAAACAGAAAGATTAAGCGAAGAAATATTCATTACTTCACAATTAGATCCTCATCTCACTCTGGCTCTACTCTAATATACATCTAATAATAACAATAAATTAATTTTTCCTTCACGTTCCCAGTGGAACATAGGGCCTCAAGCTGGTGGCTTGAAGTTTCTGTAGCAGTGCTTATTTTTTTACAGAATGGGGTTGCTAGCCTCATGCCCAACCTTTCCTCTTCACCGGAATCATTTCTGGCTTAGAGAGGTAAAGGAGTGCGTCAGCCGGGGTTCGAACCCCGGCCCATGTGCATGGTCAGCGAGCGTCCTAACTGCTGTACCACCGACGCACTAATATACATGTATAGTATTTTTATTACAATACACAACAGTTTGCCAATCAAGTGGAGATATGTTTGTTAACAATAATTAGTCACTATCAACCTGTCAATGGGGTGATAATTAACGAAGAAAATCAATACACATTTAAAAGGTAGAAATGGTTAGAATAAATTAATTTTACCTGGATAACACGTAATCAAAGATGAAGTGGTCAGAAAAAATAAAATAATTTGCTAAACAATGATAAACTCACAATGCCACAAACTAGCCCGATGGCTAGCTGATTCACTGAAGCCAATTCGATAAAAATTTTCAAGTCATAGCTTGGATGACACCTTCCAATTTTCTAAAGAAGTCGATCACGTTGACATATCAGAAAAACTGATGGTGTCATATGACGTGACTGCCTTATTCACAAATGTACCAGTGATGGAAACAATAGATATCATTTGTAAGCAAAGAGATCTGTTGCCACTACCGGAGTCAGAGATGAAACGGCTACTAATTCTTTGCACCCATTCTAGCAGACATCTTCATGGGCTATCTCGAACAGACAAGACTGAGTGACGCTATCAATGGAGCAACATACTACCGTCGATACGTCGATGATACTTTTGTTGTCTGTAACGACATGAGTCATGCATCCGTAATATTTGACCGCCTAAATGAGGTCCACCCAAACATTAAATTCACCATGGAATACGAACACAACGATGAGTTCAATTTCCTGGACCTAAATGTAAGAAGAAGAAACGATGGAACGGTCGAAAAGTCCATCTACAGGAAAGAAGCATGGACCGGACAATACCTTCATTATAACAGCTTCTGCCCTATGAGCTACAAGCGGGGATTAGTGAGGACACTATACGACAGAGCCAGGAAGTTATGTTCACCTGACAAGGTAGAAGAAGAATTAAGCTTTGTCGAAAAATGCCTTAAGGAAAACAGGTATCCAAAAGGATTTATCCTAAAGTACAGCAAAAAAAGAGAGGAGAAAGAGAAATCTCCAACAGTTGAAAAGAAGAAAGTGTTCATTTGCCTCCCATACAAAGGAGAAACCCTATCGCAAAGATTGAAAAGAGGATGAAGGGAGCAATAAAGAGATGCTTCCCTGCAGCCAATTTGGTGACACTATACAGTACTACATGCTCTATAAGGCAATCGAAACTGGATAAGTACCCTGCTGACGTTACCTCCAACTGCATTTATAAATTTACGTGTACCTGCGGCAACAAGTACATTGGAAGGACAGAAAGAAGGGCTTCTATCCGTTTTCAGCGCATATTCCAAGAAACTTATGCCTAAAAGGAAGCAGATATTTACAAAGTGCAATTGCCAGACACCTAAAATGTGGATACGGGTCATTTTGTCGAGATTTCTGAATCCTTCAAAATAATAAACATACAAAGGATAGCGAATCTACTACGATTTGCTGAAGCAATTACAAAAATCAAACGTCACAGACCAAACTTATGCATACAGAAAGAGAGTGTGAAAAGTCAATCTCTCACTCCCTTGGTAACCATATCACTTTCATGACACTGATTAGTCATACACACTAGTGAGCTCAACTCACTAAGCAAGTTTTCAAATTGATGAACCTTGACCTTCTTGAGTTGCTATGTTGACACCGTTTATTAGATTTTTCTGTTATCTGTCTTCTCTCACCCCCCTTTTTTCTTCTTTCATAGTTTGATAGTATATAAATTGATGGTGACTTAGATTATAACACTTATATTCCAGATGCGTTCACCTTATAATGTTTTCTCTAATACCTTTCAAACAATGAAGTATGAAATGTTATTATTTATAACCATTGTAATTTCAGGTAGTTTGCAGCTGATGAGAACCTGTGAAATAGAATGATATCATTTTATACTGCAAATCTGGTCTTTCTTTCTCTATCAAAATTTATCAAGGAAACCAAATGTATAAAATCGTTGTATTTAACTGTTAAAAGTCTTTTATATCCAGACGGATATTTATACAACCCAGCGTGGGATGTGAATGTATCCTGTTCTAAGATCGTTCAAACAAACAAAACTAGAGATGTGGTTGCCTAGTTACGCAGTCCTCTGAATTACATTTTCTTCTGATATGCTTTCATCTGTAAGACATTTGTGTGACTAATTAGGCGTTCAACCGAATGAACCACAGAAGCTAGTTACCAACTTATACTGTAATTCCCTTCATTAAATCGAGAGCTCAATCCAAACCTCTTGAAAAAGTATAACATCATTCTGTGAATAATAGTGTATCACACATGAATTTTGGAAGTTATAATTGTATTTGTTGAATGCTTCTACGTTTTCAGTTATGATATAAAATGTCTGATTATGTGTTGGATATTTGGAGAGTATTGGCAAGAATCTCTGATCCTTGTCTTAGTGTTTACTGACACTTGTGATCAAAGTGTGTCTGTAGCATTAATAAATCAATTAGATATTTGTTAGAGAGAAAAAGTATAACCCATGAATTTTAGATTTTTCCGTCGATTGATTGGACCGAAGTACTCAGTCTCAGGTTGATATATCGGCTTCTTGTGCAGATACTTCGACGATGTCTGGGCATTTAATTCGAATTTAATTTGTGGATGGTGACTAGCAGTGGAATCCAGGATGCGCATTTCGTCCTATTTGGGACTCGTCAGCTGGGTGTACCTGCATTTTCCAACGAGCGATGATGTTCCAACCCAGGCTCGAACCCAGTGTCCATAGTTTTAAATGGCAAAGCGTTATGCACTAAACCATTTGGGCCACGACGACGGGAAATTCTCAAATTAAATTAAATTAATATGACCCGTTGCAGTGGAGGTGTCTCTCGTGGCCCAAGTGGTCTAGTGGCTAACGCTTCGGCGTTTGGAACTATGGGCAATGGGTTCGAGCCTGGTTGGGAAAATCATCACTCACTGGGAAATGCAGGTACATCCAGATGACGAGTCCAAAATAGGACGAAATGCTCATCCTGGATTCCACTGCTAGTCACCATCCATAAGTTAAATAATGACACTGAGTTTACTGGACGTTTAAAAATAAAATTATAGTTACCATTCTACTATGTGTTCAAGAGTCTGGTTCACTATTAAATGTACAGCTAAAGAGTCCCAATCTTGAAATAAAACCACTGTCCAGTGTTGCCAAGTTTTCTCTGACTTCAGACTCTTATTATTGAAGTTTTGATAGTGCTAGTCTTCTTATGGGGTGAGGTTACTAGCCTCACTCCCAGCCTTCTCGCCTTTATGACCTCGCCACCGTCTGCCTGATTTTTTGGAGTGCTTTGGCCTGTAATCGAATGTGGAGGCTGGCAAGTATAAAGGAATAGTCAGCTGTCAGTAAACTCTAAGAAACAAATTTAATTACATATAGTCATTACAAAAAAATTTATGCAGGGTTTTAGGCGTTAAATGATCTTTCTTACAGAGCTTTTCATTAAATTATTACTGTTTGTTTATTTTTCAGGAAGCTTTTGTGGAACCAGCATTAATTTGTTTGCCTTATGACTTGTGTAATAATGGCTGTGTCTGTCTGATAGACTAATAAAAGTTTGGTGGTTTTTGTAATTCAAAGGGTAGTGAAGTCGCCCACATTTATTAATTTATTGGTTGTAAGAAACTATGAGATAAACACCTATTTATTATAAAGGCTTTGATTGCTAACTTTTCACGAAGAAGATGATATATATGTAAACATCATGCTAAACTACAGTTAATTTGTCTTTCAGACGAGTGACTAAAATAAATCTTCAATAAAAGTGTCTATCGTCTCCTCGGTCAACAATCACTTCACTTTATTGGTGTAGAATAAAACAGAAGACATCATAGACTTTATGTATGTTTACTGTACATGATGCTGCATAAATTCATGTAAGTTATAACCGATGAGCTATGTTCATCCGTTTAGTTTTCTCCCTGCTATTTATTCAAATTAGTAGGTCACTGAACATATGTACAGATACATTAATTTGCTACTGGGTTTTTTGTCAGTCACCGGAATACATGTAAATAAAGGACGTAATCAAAGAAAGTATAGACAAACACAATACAGGGATGAAAACATCTAAGGGAACCGACTGATCAATCCAAAGGTTCATGTAAATCAAATCAAATCGTAAATAAATAACTTTCCATTAAAACCTCATTTTTTAAACATAAATATTTGTTTTGTCTTTGTTTTGGTATTTCTCTATCCACCATTCCACTTTGTTGATAGTTTCTATCCCAAACTTCCCTCTTTTCTTCGTTAACTGTTACCTAGAAAAACAAACATGGTTCAGTATTGCATCGTTTTGGGGTCGAAACTGGACCACATAAGTGATTAGTTATCATTCTACAATGTGGAAGAAAATAAAGACATACTGAACACACTCTGACGAGACCAGTTGACTGAAATCGCACCACAGGCCATTACTCGAGTAAAAGTCGAATGAGAAATGATGAATTCAGCGTCTAAGGATAAAAAAGAGGAGATCGTTTGAGGAGCAGGAGGAGGAGGAGGAGGAGAAAGACTGTTGGAGATTGTAGAGCAAGCTAAAGGCGACAGTAGAAATGTGTATGAAATGTAGATGTGCTGTTAAAACCTTATGTCCTTGTGTCCGATTCGAAACCTAAAGGAATAGAAAATGAGTGATAAATACCAACGTCAAAGAGAAGAAACACGGAACAGGTTAATCACAGTGACCAATCAATAACTGCCATGTTTTCGAGTTTTAAATTTGGTTCCCGACTTCCAAGTCAAACTATGTATTACACGAATAAATAATTGGATTCTAAGATAACGGGATACTTTAAGAAACTACACATACCATCAGTATTCATAATTAAACCGCTAATCCTTTAGGAAATACACACATTAATCGGTTGAGTTATTCCATACAGAATAAATAACATTATTAAGGGACACTCGATGCGTCAGCGGTACAGTGGTTGAGTGCTCGCCGACCACCGAGGTGGTCTGAGATTCGATCCTCCGCCAACACACTGCTTTACCTCGCTAAGTCAGTAGTAAGACTGGTTAAGAGGGAAGGTTGGACATGGGGCTAGCAACCCCATCTTGTAAAAATAACCACCATTGCTACAGAAATTTCAAGCCTTTAGCTTGAAGCCCCTTATGTTTCACTGGGAACGAAAAGGAATAAAAAAGTAAGGGACACTCAATACTTTTAAAACTGTCTCATCTAATAAAATTACAGAGATTCAAGAATGGGTTTTATGTATTCGAATGGAAATGGAAATTAAGATGGATTTTGTATTTTTTCTTCTTAGTTTCTCAGATTTCATTTTACAGCTATCTAGAAATTTAAGAAACGTAGAAAAACCTTATCAGAGTTCTATCTCACGAAATATTACTAATGTTGTTCCATGTTTTGAGTTAAGATAAATAAACCAGTAGGTATGAAGTGAGTGATTTGTAAATATAGAAAATGTATCAGGGAAAAGTAGGATTTTGATGTGGTTTTGTTCTCTGAGCTGGATGGTTAATTTGCAAAGCTTTCATCACCCTACTGGGTGACATCTTCAGCGCATACTTCAATTTGAAGTGAGCTTTTAGATTTCTCCACGAGTTTATTAATCATCTCTCCTGGTGACCTTGAACGTGATTGGTTGTTTATGTGTATTTTCACATCTTCTAGGTTACTTGTATTGGAACTGACTGTTTCTTTGATTTGAACTTTGACCCTTTGTGTGTGAAGTTTCTTTCTTATTGGTTGATAAATTTTGTCTATCTCGATGTGTCTATTGATTGATGATTCACTGGAATGCCAAGCTTCTAAAAATTCTCTAGCATTCTTGTTGTTTCCTTTGTCTAATATTCGAACGTTGGTTGTCCCAGTCGAATTGATGTCCGTGGTTGTCTGTGTGTAGTGAAATGAGGGAGTGGATATCATGTCTTTTGACGGCTAGCTTATGTTCGTGGATACGAAGACGAAGGGGACGTCCACATTGGCCAATCTAGTTTTTCGCAGTTGTTACAGTTTATTTTGTAGATGATGTTGGTTTTGTCTTTTTTCGCTGTTGAGTCTTTTGGTTGACATAGAACTGAGTGAAACGACTTTGTTGGTTTATGTACGACGTAAATTCCTAAAGGTTTGAAGAGTCTTATAGTGATTTCTGAGATATCGCTTATGTATGGTAAGGCGATTTTCTTTGTGTTCTCCTTGGTGGCTTTTGCTTTGGTAGGTTGGCTTGGAGGTATATGTTTTCTGATGAAATTCCGTGGATATTCAAAATTAGACAGAGGAAACAACAAGAATGTTAGAGAATTTTTAGAAGCTTGGCATTCCAGTGAATCATCAATCAATAGACACATCGAGATAGACAAAATTTATCAACCAATAAGAAGAAACTTCACACACAAAGGGTCAAAGTTCAAATCAAAGAAACAGTCAGTTCCAATACAAGTAACCTAGAAGATGTGAAAATACACATAAACAACCAATCACGTTCAAGGTCACCAGGAGATGATTAATAAACTCGTGGAGAAATCTAAAAGCTCACTTCAAATTGAAGTATGCGCTGAAGATGTCACCCAGTAGGGTGATGAAAGCTTCGCAAATTAACCATCCAGCTCAGAGAACACAACCACATCAAAATCATCCACCTGAGCTACAAATCTTCTCTATCATATCTAAAAGTAGGATTTCTTCAGCGAAAAAGTATTTTTTTCAGCAACTTCATTCTTGAGCTATTTATACGACGTAAACATTCTAGTAGTTCATTGCTATAATAGTCGCGATATAGCCATAATAGTGCAGGTTTGATTCCTTGCTGATGCATTCTGTAATCTCAACTGGTTAATCAACCAGTTGTAAGTACAGAAAAGATTGAAGGCTAGGCGTAAGACTAGCAGCACCACACAGTAAAGGCAAGAACACTGCATCGGCTAAAAGACTGGAAACCGAAAGCCTCAGGTATTTCACTCAGAACGCGAAAACATTATAGGCTAAAATGAACAGGTATTCAAAACTTAAACTGTCTATTCAATCTGCCACTAGTTAATGCTACTAACTGTCATTTTACATTAGCTAAATGATATTATGCAGGCTAAAAATGGAGCCAGTAAGAAGGAAATATTTTTCCAGCTAGTGACTAGTCTTTGTTTTTACCACCAATAATAAGTAATTCGATATTTTTACCATTTAAATATCAGGTACTTTGCTGAAATAATAAGTAATAAATTCATACTCAACTGGTGGATAGTGTAGAATCCAGGATGCACATCTAAAGCTATTTGAGAACCATAGTCGGTATTTACTTACCTTTTCCATTGAGTGATGGTGCTCCCACTGAGGTTCAAACCCGGTACCCTTGTAACAACAGAAGACAAGGGCCAGACAACCAATCGTTTATTAAGGAAATCGACACGTATTTATATATTTTCATGTACATTATAATAGCCTATTCAAGCAAACAAACACAGTCCTCTGATTGGTTGTTTCTCACAAAATGTTAACCTTGCATCTCTTTGTGACTGTTTCTTGAATGTCAGATCACCTATATCTTAAGTGTATCTGCCTACGCCAAGTATGCTGTGATTGATTGTTGAATCAGTCTTGTTCATATTTTCTCACGACCAATATTTGCGACGTAAACATTGACGAAAATAATTGTCTACTAATTTGGCTAGCAGCCTGCTCTCACCACACCCTTAGTATCAAACTCCAAAGGGCTTTCCACCAGACCACTTGGGCCACGACAGCCACCTCTTGTGCAACAGGTGTTATTAACTATTTAGTTCAATTCAGATTTTCCCTTCTATTAATTGAAACGAAGAGCGTGGTCTCAGGTTGGTCTAGTGGATAACGCTTTGGCTCTTGAAACTACGGGTTCGATCCTCGGAAGGAACACCAACACTCACAGGGGAATGCAGGTACATTCAGTTGACGAGCCCCGAATAGGACGAAATGTGCATCGTGTGTTCCACTTATAGTCACCATCCACCAGTTGACTTCAAGTCGCATGATCAGACATCACCTAAGCATCTGCTTAAGGAGCCGACAGGCCGATGTTAGACGGAGCACTTTGGTCGATTCAATCAATGGGAAAATCGAAATTGAATTAAATAAATTAGTAGTGTTATAATAATAATAGTTGTATTCAAAACAACATGTTAATATTCATTATAGAATTTTCAGCTTGAATTTGTCTGCTCCTTATGCAGAATCTTCAAGTAAAACAGCAACCTAGAGTATACATCATTTGACGGAATTTGGTTCTCTTTGCAGTGTGCGATGTAACTGTCTCTACAAGACAGATCATTCAAAAATACACTTGAGTGCAGAAGTGTGAACAGGTGGTTAAAACAAAGCCTAAATTAGTAAATCCGACGCACTGTGCTCTGTGGAAATCTGGGTGGCCGAACGCTTTAGGCAGCTTGCTAGATTTTGAGCTGACTTTATAGGTATTTAAATGACTTGAGATGGACAAATTTCAACTAAACTATTTGGTTAGTGTAATGATTTTCCGACTGTTTCTTATTAGTGGGCCTTGGTGTTCGTATGAACCCTGAAAAATTCTTGGACATTGGATCATTTGCTTCCTAAACCAATCTTTTCTTGCTCCTGCTGCTTCATGACCTTTAAAGGGTTTTTTTCTCACATTAGTCTAATCAGATAATCTCACTTTCGATAGGAGTGAGAAGATCCCAGTTTAGCAGGCAGAGATCGGAATTCATGGACTGCTGGATTAGATCCCATCGGCTGAATGGACAACGACCTAACCAGAAGTTCCTGTATGCCAATCACGTCGGTGGCACAGAGGTTAAGACGCTCTCCAACCATGCACATAGTCCGGAGTTTGATCCCCGGCCGACGCACTCCCTTAACTCCCAAGGCCAGAAAAAATGCTGGTAAAGAGAAAGGCTCGGCATGAGGCTAGCAACCCCATCCTGTGAAATAAACACTGCTACAAAAATTTCAAGCCACTAGCTTGAGACCTTATGTTCCACTGGGAACGTGAAGGAAACAAAAAAAATCACTTTGAGGTGTGCTGGTAAAGTTTCCGAAACTGGGAAAAAACAGTCATGTAGTACTATCTGGTTTGCTAATGATTCTATGAATAACGTCAGCTCGTAATCAGTCCTTTTAGTTGTGTTTATTTTTATTTTTTATTTTTTTTTTTGATTACAGCTTGATTCCGCACTGTATTTTTGGTACAAGTGTGGAATTTTCAGCATGGATATCGGTAGCCCAAATTTTGCAGGCCGACCATAGATATCAGGTGTGCATCGGCAGAGGATCGAACCTCGAACAATATGCATGGTGGGCGAGAGTCCTAACCACTGTCTACGTAATCACCTTTTCTACTGCACAATTCAGTTGTTCATGCGTCGGTGGCACAATGGTAGAATTCTCACCAACCACTCATGTGGTTCGACGTTCGATCCCCGACTGGCGCATTCCTTTACCTCTCTAAGCCAGTGGTAAGATTGATAAAGAGAGGAGGTTGGGGATCAGGCTAGCAACCTCACCCCGTAAAAATAAACACCACTGCTGCAAAAACTCCACCCCTCTAACTTCGAGTCCTATGTTCCACTAAGAACCTATAGGTATTCAAGTGATGGTTTGTAGGGATTTGATTGGTTTCAGAATTTCATCATGAGCTGACATTAGTTAGAGAACCATTGGAAAACCTGGGAGTACTGGACAGCTGTTTCGTCCTAGTTTGGGACTCTTCAGCAGTACGCACCCACCGGGATTCGAACCCAGGACCTTCCGGTTACATATAGGATTAAAAAAATTTCACTGGTTAATTGTGACGTACATGTTTACAAGGCTGTTTAATCAAAAGAAGTCCATCAAGTTTTTATGTTATTTTTATTATTCAAAGTATTTTCACTTAGAACAGCATTTGTTGAACTGCTTTGTCAATGTTTTTGCAATATATTGCTTTAACAGGCCTAGTCTCTCAAATACTATGTACCTAGAAAACAGTTTTTTCTTAAATTTTTCAAACGTTTATCAAGTCTAATTTGTGAATTTACTTGTCAATTTACACTCCAACAGATGATTTCATAGCATGAGATTCAACTGCTATTTTATGTATTTGGAATGTACTTTTGTGTGGTTAGGTGACTAGACTACAGAATACAGGGACTGCTATAGCCTCTGAAGTCAACTTTGTACACTACATTCATCATTATATGTTTTACACAGACTTTCAATTGTCAAAATCCTTAATAGTCTCAGTTTATTAGACAGGGACACTTTCAAATTCTATTTCGTTAACTACTCTAACATGGTTTATAGACTATTTAGATTACTTTTTCAAATAAGATGATTCATTATTGATGAAGATTTTGTAGTTTGGATGCAAAGTAAACTGAGAAAGAAACAGTTTGTTAGTTATCAAAAAACAGGAATCTTATCCAAAATAATATCATTGACAGATTATATTTCACTATCATTACTATGATATGGATATATACATGTATATATATATATATATATATATATATATATATTATATAGATATATATATGCGTTTCGGATAACATTTGTAATGACCGCCTTTTAGCAAATGTGTACAGATAAACACACATACACATACATTTTCAATATTCAATGTGCACAAACACAGCAAATCAGGCATTTGACAGTGGCAAAATGGAGAGATAATCTGTATTTAGTTTAGAGGTAAAATTTTATTTGTAGTCAGACACAAGCATAAAGGTACATACACACTCCAACACCTTAATTTGCTCAGCTTTTTTGTGTTAGAATTGTTTTGTTTTGTCACGGTTGAAAAATCAGTGTCATTTCAATTAAGTAGGGACTGACATAGCTTTACTGATAAACATGTTTGCTTCTATGCCGTGGTACAGTCATACATACATACATGAATGGTTAAAACATGGCAAGTGATTTTTATTATTATCTTAAAGTATGACAGGAAATTTGGGCTGAAACGACTAGGCATCATGGTTCTTTTTCAAATGATTAGTGTCCATTTTTGAATATAGCTATGACAAAACAGTTACTGACGGTAATTTTGACAAAACACTATATATATGTATATATCTTAGTCCTCAGAGAAAGCATAAGACATTTCGACAAAGGAAATCTCCTTTGTCGGTGGATTCATTCGCATTTAATAAAACAATAAATCGACTTGAGACAAGGAGTTCACCGATGGTTCGCTCGATGACCGCGCAGGATGTCTGGGTTCGATTCCTGACTGACGCAGTCCCAAACGTCACCTAGCTTAGTAGACGGTAGTAATTCAGGAATGGAGGGAAAGTTGGCAGTGACTATGGCAGTCGCATCCAATGACACTTGAAAGGTTGAAGTTGTATGCTTTAGCTAAAAAGTAAAGCAATGAACTGTAAGCATCAAGATCAGTTAAATCGCGCGGGAAGATATACAGTGGCTGGGGAGAATGGAGGATGATTGACACCTCGTGGTGGATTGAAAGAATCGTAAAATTTGAAACCCAATATTATATAGTCTTTCCCTTGATTGCATTATGATTTGACGGGGGGATATTTGCACTATTATTATTCCCTTGGGTTCCTGGTGAAACATAAGGATTCAATAGGACCTCTCCATTTCATCCTATTCTCTACTGTCATCTCTAGCTGACTCGAAGTCTGGCTATAAGATTTCATCTCTTCCACACACGATCTCCTCCATGTCACCCTCGAGCCTACGCTCAAATCGTCGTTCCCCATTCGAGTTCCAATCGAGAGATGACCTGGGGAGGGATGTGACCAAATGGTATTCTCAGAGTGTGTCTTATTCATCATCACATTCATTGAAGTATTTCTTGGTTGGACAATACATTTTTCATTTGTTCGTTGTAAGAGTTCCTTATTACCCATTCATTTCTCCCTGCCATACAATTTTTGGAGTCGAGGTCGAAAAAGCTACTATCGATAAGAGTTTGCGGTAGCCTGTTTCAAATGGTTTTGGTAATTTGTCAAGTATTTTAATCATATAGAAGCACTGAGTGATTTGACCTGGTTGCTGAAAACACGAATCCAGGTTGTACCAGATTGTCATACTGATTTCAAGTAATGAAAACTATCTCAAATGACCTGGTGAGGTTTAAATTTGACGATAGCAAGAAATATAAGACAGATACAACTGGAAAACGCATCACAAACGTATTGAAAGATCTTCTAAAGAAGAAATTGATTGATAACAATGTTTACAGTGATTTAAAACCGCAAGGGTACAGTCTGCCTTACTTGTACGGCCTACCAAAAATACACAAAGAATATATCCCCCTAAGACCTATGCTTTCTATGGTCAATTGACTTTAGCACCAAGTTAATTGTCAGTTTGCAGAGAGTCGAAACCCATTCGTCAATGGCCAGCTTTGTACACCATGAAAGAGTCATTTCCTTTCGCTGAAAGCGTAAACCATATGAACGTTTCATATAAGTTCAAGGTTTCATTTTGTGTAATCTGCTTCTTGAAATGAATCCCCCACAACGAAGCTATCGAGATCAGCTGTCAGCATTCTGATATTTTCCAATTCCCGGTGTCCGAATTCAAACGCCTACTGTTAATGTGTACCGTGGATGTACCATTCTAGTTTGACAACACTCTTAACCGCTAAGTAGATGGTGTAGCTATGGCTAGTACACTTAGCCTTGTTTTAAGAGATATCTTTATGTTCAACCTGGAAAGATTAGAGTTGATCAACGGAAAAACTCTCATTGCCGATATGTAGATACCACATTTATAATGCCTAATAGTGAAAGTCATGCTTCCTACCTACTTGGATTATTCAACGAGATACATACAAATATTGAATTAAGTATGGGATGTGAACTTGATGAAAAGTTCCATTTCCTCGATATTGCCATACAAATAGCAGGAAGATGATAGTCTTCAGAGATCAGTTTACAGAAAGCTAAATGGAATGGACAATAACTACATTTTACTAGTTTTTGTCCAAATACCTTTAAAAGACCACTAGTCAAGATTCTTTACTATAGAGCTAGAAGAATATGGTGTGCAGAAAAATTAGAGAAAGAACTTATGATTCGTGAAGAGGTATTGAAAAACAAAAGTTACCCTCAGAGATTCATTAGCAAATATAGAAAATGTGAAGGATTTAATGCCAAATAAATCACGGAGCAAAAAAAGCCTATCTCCATTCAACTTGATCTTAAAAGCGACAACATTTCAACGATAATCAGTATAAGATTAAATAAGTTACTAGCCACAGCCTATCCTGCAGCTATTTTGGTTCTTTTCTGTGGGACAACAAGCTCTTCAGTGCAATCAAAAGTCGACAGATACCCTCTTACGTTAACTCCAACTGTGTATACAAGTCTACAAGTATCTACGAGAGTGGTTACGTTGGGAGAACAGGAGGAAGCAATACCTCCGATTTTCTGAACATGTACCAAAACGTCTGTATCTAGAGGAATCACATTTTTTTCAATGGCGCCACTGTCAAACATCTCATCGTCAAGGGTTATGAAGTAGACATCACAAGATCGTTCAAATTTATCAATGGGTAAAAGAGTTCACTTCTTCCTATGTTTTCTGAAATAATCTCCATCAAGTGTGTGAAACATGATTTGTGTTCCGAAAGGAACTGGATACCTTTAATCTCTTATTTGATTATGTAAGGCTTAAAAATTTCATTGTGTATGATTATTGTTGTTTGGGACAATGTGATTATTATCAGCATTTTATGTAAATATTGAATTTTTGTCTAAAACTGAACTCTGTGTAAGTATGTTAAAATTATTCTGTACATAAACTTCATTGCATCTTTGTAAACCCCTGATGACAACTTAACGAAATAAGTGACAATATCATTTTATTCTGCACAAACTGTTGTTCTTGCTTTATTCTAGTGAATGTTTGGCTTTGATTTCTGATCCTGAATGGTTTCGACATCTTCATCCGTCACATCCACCTTAGTTGAAACGATGCTGCCCAAATAAGTGAAATAAAAGACTTCATTCGAATTTCTTCCAATGAACATTTAAATGAGTGCAATTATTCTGTGATTACTGCCTTATGTTGTTGTATATCGCTGTGCTAATAATTTTAGTAAACTCATCAGTAAAAATAAATTAATACTTAAAACATAGAGCTCAGTTTTTTTAAGATAAAATGACCAGCACAAAGAAAATATTAAAGCTAAATAAAGTATTTCAGTTACTGCTTAACCATCTAAACTGATGTTTAACAGACAGTCTGGATTTATGAGAGAGTAACCTCATAAATACTCTGTAATATTCAGTCTCCGCGGTATAATCCAAAGTTATTTCATAAACAAAATTCTGTTGTGAATATTCCATGTAAGGATCAGACAATAATCTTCATATTCCAGTGGACTGATACCACACTTATCTTGTGATTCACTGGCAGTTGAATTTACTGTTGAAGAGCTAATCATGCGTCTAACTACTCTTAATCTAGAATCAACACAAACTCCCTATTCCAACTTAAATCTCTTACACTAAGTGGTAGAAAATTCTTCAAAAGTATCAATAACAAAACAGGCTATAGAGTTATTCCAATTTTTTAATGACTAATCCGGAGACAGATATATGCCGACCATTTTTTTATGAAATGAAGTAAATTGGATTACCAACAATAACAATGGCTATTATATTTTGTATAGCGTAAATAAAAGTGGTGTGAGTGGTGTCTTGATATGATTATGAGCGGTAATAATTTGTGCTCGAAACTTGTTCATCAGTAAATATTACTGTACAAAACTGTGTGATGCTATCAAAATAAATTTTATCCACAAGGTAGTTATCAAAACCCCTCGATTATGTAGGATTATTCACATTTTTCAAAAGTTGTTATTACACACATACACTTTGATCTGTTTTGCTACTATGTGACATTAAAACCAGACCTTCATTGTCAGTTAACATGGTTTATATAAACTCTCTCAAATACCTGTACTGCTTTGAAATGAAGTTACGAAAAGACGTCGCTTTTTTTTGCTGAATCTTGTGTTCTTATTTACACGACAAGGGAATTTTTCATACCTAGAAGAAATCAAAGTCAAATTACAGTATGGTATAATTCTTTGTTTATTAATAGAAAACGAAAATATGGATGAAGTAACGAAAAAATACAAAATAAAAGAACACATTGGAGTAAAACGCACAGAGAAATAACTTTATAGAAAAAAGTAAAGGAAGTTACAGGGGAAACAGCATGCATAAACATGAAATCTACCGTTATTATAAGAAGCGCAAATATAGCCAATAAGAAAAACTTAACAAAGGATATAGACATTATGTACAAAGAAGGCAAAGTTAAACATTAGCGACTGAAGAGGCGTGAACGCACCATGGACACTGTAAGGAGCCACAACACAGAATTGTAAATTTAGACCCAAACTCTATCCTAATAGATGTCTAAGCTAACCTTAATCAACCCTAATATCACCTTAATTCGGCTAAACTAATCTCTACTTATCCCTAGCTTAAACTTAACCCTAATTTTTCGCTTATGTAACCTAAAACTAGCCAGATATTCTATTTGATATCATTACACTTTATTCAACAATATTCATGAATATAGTGTTATTTAAGCGATTTTACTGCCTTGCTCTTAATGAGCATACCGAGGTTATAAGTGTCTTCAGATCTGTCAGGTGCATACAGTTTTACTTCACTGAAAAGAACAGTGATAACTCAAGTTGAAGGAAGACAGGAATACGTTGAACCAATAAGAAGACTTTAGAAGATCTGTATGTCGTGGGTGAATGATTTATGTCTTTTATGTCACACAGACTAAAAGACTTACAGGCGGAAACCAACAAAATGATCGAAGAGGCTGGCAGCGAAGACAAGACTCCAGGTGAACATGGAGACGATGGAGGTGATGAAGACAAGTAAACAACAACAATAGCAACAACAACAACAACAAGAACCAATCACCATCAGAGGGAGACATTTAACAGAGATTACTTCTTTCACTTATCTACGAAGCACAGTTTCAACTGTAGGCATACGGCACAGATGAAAATATCAAAGCAGGCCAGAATCGGAGAGGTAAAATACGCCTTCATCAACCAACCTGTAACCAGTTTGGAAATCTTATGCACTCAGCCAGCATAAAAAAAACAAGATTCGTATTTTCAACAGAATTTTGAAGTTTATCAATTCCTCCGTACGGGTCAGAAACTCACTATGCAGGTCACGAAGAGGAATTCCAACAAGTTACAGATGTTTATCAACAGCTGCCTACACTGGCTCCGTCCTGGAGATCGACTAGCCAGAAATAATTAACAACAGGAAACTCTGGGAACAAACCAACAAGCAAGAGCCTATCGTTCAACAAATACATAAGAGAAAATACAGATGGATCGGGCATACGTTGAAGAGGACATCGAATGACATCTCCAGCAACGCGGGCCACAGCTCAAGTGGAATCCCGATGCGAAGCGACGACTAAATCGTCCTAGGGTGACATGTAGGGCATCATGAGAGTTGGAGGAGATGATAGATTATGGGCAAATGTGGACCAGCAGAAGAGGACAGCAGAAAATAGAACAAAGTTGAGATCAGTTGTTGAAGACCTATGTTCCACACGGAACCCAAGGAATAATAAATAATAATATAATATAAAGTTGGAGAGAAGCTTGTATTTCATGGAGATTTACACTAGTGTCATCTAAGTAACTATTTCAGCGTTAAACATGTTCCCGATCAATTGAAAGATTTCAAAGGCTGTTCAAATTTAAATTTCTTTTCTGTTTATTAACAAGAGGATAAGTTATACTGCACTACACTACTTGAGCATATCATTATTAAAATAGGGAAATCTTAGAATAAAGAAGTAACAATATAAGGTAGTTCTTCATATGCACAAAGAAAGTTTTTAATAAAGAGCGTCCCTGGCATAAGGGAGTCTCCATGAAGAACATACAGAGAGAAAGAGACGGCCAGATATAGAGGGAAACTGACATTGTATCCAATGTATACAAGAGGTTGATGAAGTAAAATGCTATAAATGCAATTCATTAAGATGCTGGCATACTTTGTTTTAATAATTTATCAGCCTCCCCCCCTATAACTTACTCATTAACTCGTAAATACTTTGTAAACGTTTTCTAATGCGTAATGCTGATAAACGTGAATCTGGTTCAGTTGTCCAACATTCTGGTAGCAGGAAAGCAAATTGATTAGCAATTACACTCTGTAGTTTTATAATTTCTAATTCATCTGAATTATGTAACTTGGAGTTTAAGTTTAAGTTTGTATGATCATTACTTTGTAGTGATGATGCACTGGAAGATGATGAGCCTCGATAAATTTTAGCGACTAAAAGAGATAATAATAATTATTATTAGAAAGAATACAAACAAATTAACACATTTATTGTAAAATATTCTGTGGCAATAATCATCACCACTTCTTATAGAGATTCAATTCTACAGAGGATAACTCTAGAGAATTTGGAAATGCACTTCATTGACTTAGATACTCAGCTTCCAGGCAGGGTGTTTCGGCTGTTCAAATCCCACTCCAGCCACTTCGACCAGGGGCAGGTGGAAGAAATCATCACTGTTCAGTTGACATATGAAAAATCATTAACCGATAACAAGCTAACTAACTAAAATGTGAGCTGATATCATTTGGATGTCCATTTGGAAAACCAGTGGGTGTTGAACAGTTGTTTCTTACTTGTTTGGGAATCTTCATCAACATTCATCTACCGAGATTCAAACCCAGGACCTCTCAATTACCAGGCGTATTCCTAGACCAGTTAGTCTGTGGGACGCTGTTAAATGCCTCATGAACTCCAACTTTCAACAGTTCATGACAGACACTGCAAACGCCAACCAATGTTACTGACGAGTACCTGTCTTTTTGCCAGCCTGATTGAATCCTACTGGTCACAATGGAACTCCAGTTAACTTCCCACAAACAACCAGTCGCTAGCATGGATCAGAATAATTTTCAAGTGGTATTTTTGCAGAAATTTGATTGACTACAAGTTTGAAAACGAGCTGACACCAGTCAAAGAACCACTAGAAAATCATTGAGTTCTCCAGCTGATGTCAGCTCGTGATAAAACCCGTAACCACTCAGATCCTTGCAAACCAATACTTAATAACTAAAATTTGATCATGTACAAATTTAAAATGTAGTGCTCTGAATTAAACTTATAAAGATGAAACACATTCATATCATTTTGATAGTCTATAAGAAACAGATTCCCTGGTAGGGGACAAAACAGGTCTATAGATCTGAATAAGCCTAAGATATTTCATTCCCAAAAACCCACTTGTATATCTTTACCATTCAAATAAAAGTATTCTAGACAAAGAAATGAAATCATAACGGCTATAATGTGTAAAGTCGGTGTAGACCTCATCTAAGTGTATCCATGAACGGCTGCTAGGGACAAACTAGCCATTTGGTCATGTTGGATAAGCCTTTGGAAACAGCAGGTTGTGAAGTCGTGACATAAGTCTAAATGGTCATTTATTTACTAATTAAATGTCTTTCATATTTATATATTTTTTATATTTATATTTGATTACAGCTTGATTCCACACTGTATTTTTGGTACAAGTATGGAATTTTCAGCATGGATATCGGTAGCCCAAATTTTGCAGGCCGACCATAGATATCAGGTGTGTGTCGGCGGGGGTTCGAACCTCGGACCATGTGCATGGTTGGCGAGAGTCCTAACCACTGTGCCACCGACGCACATGAGACGTAAGTACCAACCCAGATACTTCCCAGTATATTCGCTGGTTAATAAAGATTTTTTCCGGTTGTTTGAATACTGTGAATTTTTTGAGAATAATAAAAAAAATCAATGTCCATTATTTTTGATCTGTGACACTGTGGAACATTGATCTTGTTGTACTCTTAAACAGGTACTCAAATTCCTTATAAACGAATTAGTAAGACACAAGAAATGAAGTTCCCTAAAAACCTGGAAAATATGAGCATCGCTGTCATAGTGATCCACAGCGGACAAATCAGCTATGCCTTTGAAGTAAAGACAGGAGTAAAAGAAGGCAAACTACTAGCAGCGAAGATTTTCCTTATTGTGGTGGGATACATCATACAGCAGGTCATACGTTGGAGCTAGAAGACAGTAATACGTTGGACTGATAAGAAGACTTCAGCAGATTTTAACTTAGCGGATGATTTATCTGTAATGTCACGTAAATTCTACAGGCGAAAATCAAAAAACTGAAAGAAGATGTGGACAACAAAGACAGAACTTCAGGTGGATGTAGAGAAAACGGAGATGATGAAAATATCTAACCAGTGACCGCAAGCACTTAATCCCCATCAATAGAAGGGAATCGAATGAAGTCAGTCGGTACACATGAAGATATCTAAGCCAGAATCGGAAAGGCAAGGTATATTTATTGGTTTGAAATCAGTGTACAGATCTGTTGCAATCAGCATAAGCACCAAGATTCGGATTTTTAACACTAATGTCAGTCACTGTTCCAATGTTGTCCAGAGACTTAGAGCGATACCAAAACCACATTGAACAAGCTTTACACCGTTACCAACAGATCCCTTAACTGGCTCCACTCTGAATATCATATGCCATCTAGGTAGAATTAACAGCAAGGAACTCTGCAGGGCAACGAACTGACCAAGAACCTATTGCCTAACAAATATGGAGATGGATTTGGCTCATTCTTAAGGGAAGTTGAGCGACATTGCTCACCATGTCCTTGAATAAGCAGGAGTCGGGCGTGAGTTCCAGGGTGACAGGGAGATGGTCGTGCAACGAGGAAATGATAATTACTATCTACTATCGTAGAGCCAGATAAAAATGGCTGCAGAGAACAGGATGAAATGAAGATGTGCTGTTGAAGCTCTATGTTCCACTCGGAACCCAAAAGATAATAATCTTACTGATAATAATACTTACTTAACTTCTCATTATCCACAGTAATAAAATTGTCGTTATTATTATTAAGATTACCGTTTGTGTTACGTAACTGCATGTGTACTGCCATCACAGTATCACAAAAGGGCAAGATTTTTGGATGAGAACTGCTGCAAACCCCAATCATTCCGTTGATCGTTTCGACTGGAAGGGGTGTCGGTGTACGAGGTCTCAAGTGTTGTTCACACACTAATTGGATCATTGTGTGAATATCTGGCTCTTTATTCTAAAACCAAATAGAAGACATGAAAAAGTATATGACAATCAAGAATCTAAGAGGTTGATGTACTGCACAACTTATTAACGACGTACACAAACGCTTTTTCATAGGATACTAGGTAGTAACTGGTGTCATGCGTCTGATCCTTAGCTTGGCGCAGGTTTGCTATGTAGCCAGCAAGCTAGGTAGCTCGCCATCATGTTCTTCCAGAGATTTGAACCTAGGCCACTAATATTGCAAGCCTGACTGATAAACTTCAATCTGCAGCAACATCAAGGACCATACGCAGGACGTCAGTTACCACCCAGTGTTCAATCACTGTGTTCACTACAGTCCTACAGTAACTAATTCGTGAGCCCGAATACAATTTAGATATGATAGAGAAGATTTGTAGCTCAGGTGGATGATTTTGAACTTGAAGTTCAAGTCAAAGAAACAGTCAGTTCCAATACAAGTAACCTAGAAGATGTGAAAACACACATAAACAACCAATCACGTCCAAGGTCACCGGGAGAGATGATTAATAAACTCGTGGAGAAATCTAAAAGCTCACTTCAAATTGAAGTATGCGCTGAAGATGTCACCCAGTAGGGTGATGAAAGCTTCGCAAATTAACCATCCAGCTCAGAGAACAAAACCACATCAAAACCCGAATACAATTAGGTGTAATGCGTCCGGTTACAGCATTGAGTGACATAGCTTTGAATCCTTGAAGGACACATGAATTCCTCCAAGACTGCAGATGCATCCTGCTGACGAGTTCCAACAAGCACGAAACCTAGGTACAAAGCTTCCTGTCCACTGCTTACGAAAACCTGACAACAACACACAAACTTGAGTGTAAATCAAACATATATTATACAAATATAATTATACAATTTATCTGTTCAAAGCTCAACAAGCATGTAAAGGCGATTTAACTTCTGTCAAAATTCCCAGAGTTCACAAAACAAACTGCAGAGCCAACACATTTAACAGCTTAGACGATGAGTATTGAAACTGAGTTTCAGCAGTTGCAGGGGGAATATTTAGATGACTTTGTCTAAATGGAGCATAATGCGCTTCTTCTGATCCACAATTTCAACTACGATTCAACAAGTTATGGGTTATTTTGTCTGCTATCAAATATACAGTACTTGTCATATTGACCAGTTTATGGTAATACATATTTCTCCGTCTATATTGGCTTTACGTGCAGTTCCAATCATGCATTTATTCATACGGTCAAAGTTCCATAAAATTACATTACAAATAATGGAGTCAACCAGTTACCTCCATAATCAGGCTGACTGATCGATATTTAACACAGAACTTTGCTTAGAAGTAGAGTAGTTCAAGTTACCACACTCTACGTTGCACACAAATGTAGACAAAACGAAGAAGAAGTTGAAAGGGGCCATAAAAACAGAAACATACGGCAGAAAGAACAGTAACGTGAAGAAACATAAATACTCACTGGATGTGGGATATAACAAAGAGTGAATGCATCTGTCACATAGATGAGAACGGGTTTTGGACCATGTCATCGACAGTATGTAGCTGTTAGTTCTTAGCATCCTGAGAATCCAAACAAGGCAACTCTTTACATTACATGACCAACTGCAGAAGACTTCGTAAATTGATGCGAGGTTACAGTTTGACCGTACCTGTTTTCTTACCAACCTAATCCTATGCCACTGTATTACTACCCGACAAGCAAGGTAGCGGCTCAGAAAGCATAACATGTGTCCTAGTCACCTAAACCAATGTAGCCTTATGATCTTATCAGACCTCATCTACACAATCAACAGAGTCCTTGAGAGAAATAAAAATTCACATTTGTTATTGAATACTACTGCAATTAGACTGCAAACATAATTAGTTAACCAAAAGGTATATAATTCGAATCTCACATCAGGTTGGCTAGATTTCCCATCTAAACTAGCTGCTGAGCCTTGGAAAATTGGACCCATTTAACAAGTGCTAACTTGTATACACTTAATAAGTATATTGTTGTACAAGTATTTTGCACTTAATGCTACTATTTTCAAAGTTCAGTAGATGCACAGCATCGGCTTTTGACTGACAAAATACCTAATGTGTCAGAAATAAATTATGCGCTTTGATTACACAAAAGGTGCTACTTAATAAGCCGCAGCTTATCTACTAAGTGACCACACTCCCTTTAACGCAGTTTATGTCAGAGTCTTAAAATAGAGTTGAGATAATTATGTACCAATAGGCTGGATACCCTTTATTTATTTATTTATTTTATTCCTTTACGTTCCCAGCGGAACATAGGGCTTCAAGCTAGAGCTTTGAAGTTTCACGGGGTTGCCGGCCTCATACCCAACCCTTCTTCTTTACCAGTCTTATTACTAGCTTAGCGAGGTTTGGGAGTGCATTGGCGGGGGATCGAACCTCAAACCACATATGTGGTTGACGAGCATTCTATCGCTGTGCCACCGTCGTACCCTTTATTTATTACTCAGCACTAATTTTTCCTCCTTAATTTAAAATTTAGTTCAAGCTCCATCCAAGACTGCTTTTGCCTTTCGAACCAAGTGTCAGAGTAGTATTTCATTACAAAAGGACACAACAGATCCAATTTGGAAAAATAATATAACATACCAGATACCACTTAACTAAGGTGAGGTTAATTAAACAAGTCGAACTAATAGATCAGGATCAGCTGGGTTATCTGAACACAGGAATTTAACTACATATAGAATGACCGATGATGCTAAGCTTAATAATAGAGAAAAAGTTTTGGTTAGTACATCCACTTTCATGTAGTTATACACTACGGTTAGCTAATGTGAAAGTATTGAAAAGTGACGCAATTAGGTGGAGATAAAGAGATTAGTCATGGAATATTTTTTCACCGATTCACCACCAAACACGCCGGATAGATAAAAATTGCAGTAAAAACCAGGAGGGAGTAAGGCTATGTCAAGCAAGTTAGAAAGTTGTGTGAATATACTTATATGGTTACGAGCGATAAACTATGATCGAAATGTACTCCACTTATTGATACTGTGGGGCGAATCGCTTCAAAATGACTAAGGAAGGTTAAAAAATGGCTTCAGTACTTGTGATCATAGAGTTTTGAGCTTATTTGGGTCTAATAGTACTCAGCTAGGCTGCCTTGCTTACTAATCGTAAACCCTAAGTAATTACAGCATAAGCCAAATAGACGGTATGAGCGTGAGCTATGCCATTCTCATAGCTCGCTTATATGACTGTGGATGGTTTCCTCTAGTCTTAGTAGACTTATTGAGGTTATTGCATGATAAACTGGCTGACAAGGAATAGATTTCATTGAATTTGGTGGGTTCTAACTTCGTTTACAGGAGCCTATGTCACTATAGTGTCGATACACATTGTACTGTTCTAAATAAGAAAGCGTTTGGCTGGTCCTGTATTTCGAGATGGACTCTACTGGCCCTATCTTTGCAGTGCATAATTGACTGACGCGATCACTGACGCTTACTTATGCATTAGTGTATATACTAAAGGTACAAATGGTCCACGATAGATAGGGATCTCGACTGTTTGAGCCACAGGATGGTACTACATGTTAGTCTCATCTCGCAAAAGGCACATATATGTGTGTTCGGTTCTCCTGAAAGTCAATGCCCAGTCAGTGGGTGTACCATTATGTGAAAAAACTCCTTGATCCTTCCAGTAGTCATCTGCTTGTTTCAGAGATTAAGCTATGTATGTCTAAGCACATACCTTAAAACGGTGAAACTGTGAATGGCTCATCAAATCAGCTACGGTTTCTTAGACCGTCTGTCTGTCTGTCTGTTTTCGGCATAGAACTTTGCACATATATGCGGCAGTTCAAATCGCCACACTCCCTACTTGTAGCACACAAAGCAACAGAAGAAATTAGAAGAAATGCATAAGGGAGACAGTAAACAGAGGTGTGAGACAAAGGAATAGTAATAACGAAGAACAGAACAGTTTCATTGGAAATCATAAGTCACAAGGAGTGGATGCATCTGCGCCATTGCGAACGATTTTGACCGATTTAGACCGTATATACTACATGGATAGCTGTAGTAATTCTAGAGCTAATACATACAATACCTCCCTTCAACAAAAAATGAAATACTTTATAAACTTAATCCTTAGATAAAGGATAGGAATTATGTTATGTGGTTAAAAGTAGTCAACATAAAACCCTGAATTCCGAACTCACGGTTACTCGCCATTATCAGAAAAGCACATCAGCAGCCTCGATGGTACTAATGCCCAACCCTCTCTGAGATCTGAATTCAATTGCTGCGGCACCCCGCTGAATTTCTCTGACTACTATTGACCATCCTTAGGACTTTAGCTGATACAGTGACTGACCGCTGAGGAGTAACCCTTGCTACTATGTGTAGTCATTCTAACACTCAAGTGATGCAGATACAAATCTCCCGCTGGACACCGCGTCTGAGTTTGCAGATAAGTGTTGCAGACGAGTGCCAGTCGGCTGAAAACCATGGTCTAGTACTTTCTGTAGATTGCCTTTGGTCACTCAGGACTAATTCAAAGTCCACCGCATGAGTAATTTACTTACCTTCACTTCGAAATGATAAACCTGACTGATGCAATACAGAAAACTCGAAGAAATACAAAAAACTATTCACCAAATTAGTGATACCACCTTTCGTGTTCCATTCTGTTTAAACACAGTACAGTGAACATAAAACTAGAAGGCAAATGAACTCACCTTCATCTGTCCATCCGTTGAAGCCCTCGAGTTTAATAAACGATGTGATTCATCAGTTGTACAGCTGTATTCAAGTCTGCTTAATAGCTGAAACCATTCATCTTGGTAAACTGGTGAATACACTGTTGAAGACGGAAAACCATTTGATGATTTACTTCCGTGTGACGAATGAAAATGATTTAAACTCATTGAATCATCCTCAGCTGAACACTGAGTCCTTCTGAATGAAGATTTGTTCAATGAGCTTGATGCATCTGACGATTCTACACCCGGCCAAATAGACTTTGGCAATGCCCAACTAACGATTTCCCAAAGAATTAAAGCCAACGCGTATATATCAGATTTTTGATAAGACTCTAAGCAGAATGGATTGATTGATTTGCATAACAGCTGAAAATTTCATATGAGACATTGTATAACAGATTTATTTACCTTTTATATTAAGTATTAATCTTGAAATATATTACGCACACACACATTCTCGTCTGCCGTTAAGATGTCTAGATTGACGCCTCAGTTCTCAAGAGTTTTAGGCTTCTAAAATTGAGCGGGTGTGCACATCAATAGAGGCATTAATCATAGCTCATTGGATTATTTTTGTGCTTTACACAACATAGTATTTTGCGCATTGATATATATACATATGGTGAAATCGTATCACGGTAAGGAGGTTGAAATGGGAATCAAAGTGACGGGGGGAATTGCCATCAGCGGTTACAACGGAAAATTCGTTATTCTAGAATGTTTGTTAAGAAATTTACAAATAACCGGAGCCATCCCTAAGTCACATGTCAAATACAGAAGTTCTTCTTTCTCCGTGAATCTCTGTGTTACCATATCCTGCCAACCAGCATCAGATTGAGCCCACCGATCGGTTGCCTATTAGGGTGAAAATTGGATCGGCGATGTAAAAAGCAAATGATGAAATCAGTAATCACAGATTTCTGTAGTGTTACGAACTAATCGCGATTCCGCTGAATAAGTGATCACTCAATTTAAATAGAGTAAACTAACCTCTGGTGCTAGGTACCGAGGTGTACCAGCATGTAGTCCACCTATAGGCCACCAGTCTAAGACTTCTAACTTATCGAATAGTGAATTGCAAGTTTCATCTTCAGCTGGAAGACTGTATTGATCCAGAGACCTACGGTTCTCACGAAAGCATTCATTATACTCCGTACCCGTCAAATATTCTTGTAATGTAATGTATGCAGATCGTTTATTATGTATAGGATCATCACTGAGCTTTTCGGATGCAGTAAAGCCACATGAATTACCTCTGACATCTGTATGCTTTATCAGGTAATTCTCATACTGTTCATAAACACTGTACAAATGATCTGTAGGAATAGGAAGTGGACACGGAGGCGGTGATCGAACAGCATATCCAATATCACCAATACAACATGACCAATCAGAACGAATATATATGTTTGATGGTTTCAGATTTCGATGAGCAATAGATGGTTTCCCTCGAGTACCAGAAAATTCTGAAAAAGAGAGAATAATTAATAGAAGATTGTAGTAAAAGTGTTGCGAAAAATAACTGACTGATAACTCACTATCACATAAAATGTTAGACGAAGAAAGAGTAACCCACCTAGTGCCCTTGATGTTCCTCCTTTATACAGCATTACTACAGAGAATTTGAAATCCATAATATTGCAATTATTTTCATCATTTTCACTACTGCTCTCAGTCATTTTATTTTATATGATATTTGTGAATAAATTCCGGTGGGTTGTTATTCACTGTTGATGCTTTCTATACTTTCTTGATTTCGTTATTGAAAACCTTCTAATTTACCATTTGGCTCGTGATCCAATAATATAGACACTCAACTAAACTTATCTTTACCTATTCTTGATGGGAGTATTTATTAGAACATGTCGGTTACACGTGAAGGTAGTATGTAATCCACCATCTTGTTTCAACTCGATTTTAAAGTCAGGTGTGGCCAACTCACTTTGTTTACTTTCTAACTCAAAATTGCAGTGGATCCTATCAACCAGTGAGTTTATATGTACGAAGAACTGGGGGATACTTTAAGATTTAAACACAGTGTGTCATCTACATATCCTTAGCATCACCTAGGAGCAGAAACAAACATTCTAAGAGCCCTATGTTCCCAAATGTCCATAAATATATCTGCTACAATTGAGGATAATGGTGATGTCAGTGCTAAAATTGAGTATAGCGAGCATTAGACATAACTGTACACCGAATATTATTTCATCACCCTAGAGCTTAGCCCTGTGTTTTACTTCAGGATCTGCATAGAATTCTACTCTTACTTTGATGAAAAGTAAAATTTGTGACGGAATCCATAGGTATAAATTTTAATCTCAACATATGCAACAAAGGTGACTGAACACAATTGTTAATATATCATGTCACATAGTTCCGAATACAGTAAAATAACTACATGATAAAAAACTATAGTTATATATTAGTGTTATCTATGATCATATAAATCGGTGGCCCAGTGGTAAAATGTTCATCAACCATACATGTGGTCCGAGGTTCAACTGCTGACCAGCTCACACATCTTTGTATCCTTGAGCTGGTTGTCAATGTGACAAGTGGGGAAGATTAGACTTGAAGCTAGAAGTCCTACGATGTAAAATCACTAAACTACTACTACGGAAACTGTAAAGTCCAAGGTTGAGGTTTTGCGTTTCAATAATAATAATAATACTATACTTTTTTGCAATTAATAGTGTTCTCTGAGCTGGATGGTTTAGTTGCGGAGCTTTCGTCGTCTTTCTCGACGACATCTTCAGCGCAGTATTTAGCATAAAGTCAAATGATTTAAAATCTCCATGAAAGCTCCGCAACTAAACCAACCAGCTCAGAGAACACTATTAATTGCAAATCATCCACCTGAGTTACAAATCTTTTCTATTATTTCCATACTTTACTTTATTCCAAAAACAGTACTTATAATACAGAATGGAACTCACAGCATTTGTCACAATATTGCATCTGATTTACTTAAAATATAAATTAAATTTAAATTTAAAACAAAAGTAACAAGAGGAATTTGTCCACGTTTACGATATAAAGTCAAAAATATTCGAAGCACGAATTGAGATTATTGAATATAATAATAATAATAAGAGTGAGTTTGTTTTAAACAGTATTTTGGATTCAGTTTGAAAATTTTAGCAAGTTACTATAGAGTATTGAATCTAATGTTCTGTTGATGTAGTATGGTGAGGAGAAATACAAGATTAACAGTGGTAACACAGTTTAAACGATGTTCACACTTGTAAAAATAAATAAATAAAAACCAAAAATTGAGAGGATTATAAATATCAGAAATACAATAACAACTAAGTTTGGTACTGTAAGGGTGGAAGAAATGGTTTATTTAGTAGTGCAAAGAAGGTTACTTAGTTCATGCCTGACACCACTTTCATCACATATATTACGTGCTAAATATGGTATAGTGGAATTTCATACTTAGACGTACGTGCATAAAGTCTTCTGAAAAGACTTCTTGTTTTACCTGAGGAGACACAAGGTTGGAGCTGTGAGTAGAGTGGGTGCCCAGAGTCTGACAAAATTCCTTTAGCAAATTTGTTGCATGACATCAAGTGACTATCAGTGACAGTGTCAACGATATGGCCCAATGAGATACCACTCGTCCTACTGACAGTCTTCAGAGTTCTACGAACTGTATGACATAGTCTTTTTTAAGCAATCCAGGAAATAATAAGGGTGAACAGTAAAGAAGAATAGGTAAAATATTTTGATTTGACACTAGTAACTAGTGTGATGCGTCTAGTCCTCTGATTGGTGTAGACTGAATTCTATCAGTCAGGTTGTAATGTGACCACCATTCTAGCTAGCTGGCCATCACGGTGCACATTGATTTGATGGTGTTAGATGGTTGGAGGCAATCGGCAGGAAGCCTTGGACCTAGGTTTCGTGCTAGTTGGCACTCGTCAGCAAGGCGTATCTGCAACCTTGTAGGAACTCATGTCCCTTCTGAGATTCGAACCCGCGTCACCCAGTGCTGCAGTCAGAGACGTTACCACTGAGATATACACCAGTTGACAAACTGTAAGAGGAGTGGTTGGGTTATGCCTAAGTGCCTGAACTTCTTAATGTAAAAATTCAGATGAAATATTCTTTTAGAAATCGCTAAGACATGGGAAGACCAGGATAGGTCAAAAGAAAGAATTAATCCAAGATACTTAACTTCAGACTTGATTTCTATATCAGTATCATCAATTTTGCAAGGGTCATAGGAACCAGCGGCTTCATTTGACTTTCGTTTACATCGGAAACTGAAATTAACAGTCTGACATTTGGAAGGATTTAGTTTAAAGCCGTTAGACGAAGACCATTCAAGTGGAACCTCAAAAGAATGTAAAAAATCACACCTGTGAACTTTGTTCTAAATATCACGAACATAGAAACTTATCACTGTGTGTAATCATCTATTACAAATACGCTTATAACTTTATGTAGAACTATGTAAATAACTGGTAGTGATAAACTTGATAAGAAAGGTCATAAAATAGTAAACTTCTGGGGTATAAGGTTTGTCAATGAAAAAATGGTAATGGGGAAAAGAATCAGAGTGGAATGGGAAAAATCATAAACAAAGTCGCTGAACAGCATGTCTATTTTGGATGCAGAAATTAGATTTCCAGGTATAAACTGTTACCATTTCGGTGACTAGTAAGAAACTTAGTCGAACTTCTCGTCAAAGGTTATTGGGAACATCAGTATATCTCCAAAAACTCCTGCTTTGTTTTAATCCGATGAAGTCTGTCGATAAAATTAGATTAAATTGCTCTGTCTACGCACTAGTTTACTCCTTTACCCAACTATGCAGGTTGGAATTCACTTTAGAATCACTGTTAGAATGGCAATTGTAACTAGTTCCATAGGATCAGTAAATATCACATTATCACTGGTGATTTATCCTTAATTTTTTAAGTGAGCGGTGGTTTGATTGAGAACCTACGGTGAGGCTGATTCGGCGGTAAATGCTTTCCATCAATCCGTTCGGCTTTTCATCAGCTGCATACAGAATAAAGGAATTGTACAGAACAATCATAACGTGCTTACAAATGTGAGTTATCTGGAAACTCCACACTTAAAAGACAGTGCTTAAGAAACTATACTCTTATACACAGAAGGCTCAAATTTACACAGAAAATAAAATTATTGGCACAGTGACGAAGGAGTTATGTAATAAGGATAAAAGGTGGATAGGTAAAATGATGAGTAACTAAAAAGTTGAATAACAACGCGACAAGGTTAGCTCAAACCATAGAAACGGATGGCAAGCAAAATTACATTATAGCTAAGGAGAAGAGGTTACAGCCAAAGATCGCGTAATCAAATAAGAGAGAGAGAGTAAGGACATCCACTTACCAGAGCAAGAAAACACTGATAACTATTTCATCTGAACACACACTGTCTTCTTTTTTACTCAAAGTGTACATATGTGAAAACTATACAATTATGAGAAAAACAATATCAAATATGTAATGAAGCGATACATGTGATGCTTAAAGTGTGTGTTTTAAGTACCATATAGGGCTTTTGTGTTTCCTACAGACAATATTTCTCATGAGTTTGATTTCAAACTTTAATAAAATATCAGTAGATTCATTAGTGTTATCGTTCTACTCAGTATAATTAAGATGAGGTCTATAACGCATTAAATACTGTGAATCTCAAACGAATAATATTAGAAGTCGTTCAATGACATTTCGGTTATCGTAGTTCAACTTGATCCTAAAGTTTTATTAAGCAATGTTTCCTAAGGAAAGCCAATTTGAGAATGCCACTGATGCTCCAAAATGATTCACTAACACTTTGGATTAAAACCAGACAACATCAACAAATTCGCTTAAAGTAGAAAAAGAGGTCGCTTCTAAATCTGCCGAGGAAGCTCTTAGTGTAGTTGCTAGGCTAATAACATGACGCTATGGAATATATTTCATATGCTCAACAAAATCAGGATAAAAGAAGGTATTTCCTTGAAACTTTCTAAAAGGTTAGAACTTATGTAGCAAGCAGGGAGCTGTACTTGTAGATAATTCATAATATTTAGTGATGTTTTCTATATGTTATTAAATGGTATGCGCACCAACTGCTGTGAAGTTACTTCCCTGCAAAACAGCAATCATCAGGTCACTGTTTTTAAAGATTACATATATTTTCAGTTTAGATGACGCTGCATTAAAGCAGTCATTTACAAATATGCAATCTATTTCTCATTGTGATAATCTAATAGTACTCTCCAGCAGTAGAATGCTCGCCAACCACACATGTGGTCCGGGGTCCGATATCCGGTTGACGCACTCCTCTACCTCACTAAGCCGGTAACAAGACTAATAAAGACGGAAGGTTGAGCATGAGTCTAGCAAATCCATCCCGTAAAATTAAATAACACTGCTACCGAAACTTGAAAGCTCTAGCTTGAAGCCATATGTTCCACTGGGAACGTAAAGGAGCAAAATAAGAAACAATAATAAGAATACTCTTTAAGCAGACACATATTTCCAGTAATTCCACATAAAGGATTAACACTATGTAATTAAATTATACAGCATAGGTTTTGATGCCATTGTGGTTAACAGAATAAAAGTTCCAGTGGGCAAATTGATGTGTGATAAACAAAGTGATAAGAATAATGGTAGAAGTCGTCCAAGTGCTTATATAACAGCTGTCAGGCGAATTCAATTCATCGTCCTGGTAGTGGAACGTACACCACAGTTTCCTTCGGAAACCGAAATTATTCAGATTACAGCATATGATGTGCTTGATACTATAAAAGCGTAATCAAGAAAGCAACCATGTTTGCTTAACATTTTTGCATACTACTGATTAATTGAGATGAGTAGTTGTATAACACTCATATCTACCAATAGTGCTTGCTAGGTAGTGGTTTGAACTGATTCGGTTCTCTGAGCTGGGATGGACCGGCTACGCCGCTTATGAGCTCGGCCGCAAGAGCAAAACATCCATCTGGTGTATAGGTTTCTTTAATCTGGATAGAAAGCACTACTTGTTGATATGAGCGCTGTACACTCACTCATCTCAGTTAATGTGCAGCATATAGTTTTATGCAAACAGCTAGATAATCAGTGATTATCGGTGTATAAGTGGGTTAAGTTTGTGAGTATATGTGATGATGGACTGTGAGGAGTAAACGTTGGTAATTGGCTTCAGCCTTCAAGAGAGATGCAGCTCCCGAATCACCGGCAGTGAAATTTAGAAAAACAGTAGCGACAGTATCCTCTGTCGCAACTCTATGTGTAAAATTCAACGTTTTTTTATAAATCCACTTCATTTAATCAATTTAACCCATGCTCTGATAGAGATAGATAAGCAGATAGAAAGACTCGACAAGTCAAACACTGTTTTTGACAGCACTGTTCAATATGGTTGAGATATGGAGTAAAACGTTTACCCACTCTACATCAGACGCCTTACCAATTCTTTTCGATTGCCGAGTAAATTTGAAAAAGTTGTTATCAAAATTTCTTTAACTGTTTACACATTTTGAAAAAATTAGTCCAATTGCTTTCCTCCATGTGTCCTTCTTCTGCAGCCTAGATACATCCACTATAGTCTCCTTTCAAGGTGACTTTGGGCGATGGTTAGCATTATCCTGATTATCATCAATGTACTCTGCCAGAAACTTCAAATTCATCCCTTCGCGTTTCGAGTACATCACAGGACTTCAAACCTCAGCTTTGAGGTTTTAGAAGCAGTGGCGTTGATGTTTTATGCCAAACCTTTCGTCCTTACTGCGTCTACCGTCGGCTGAGCAAGGTTTAGGAGTTAGTCAGCCGGCGATTGAACCACAAACCACGTATTTAGTAAGGAAGTAATCCACCACAGAAAAATCAATGCAAGACTCTGCTCAGTTCCACAAATTAAAGGTTATTTTATACAGGAAGCCATTATGCAACGACAACAAAACATATATAAACACTGAGACTTACCTGAGTGCAAAAACCAAAGTCCTCGGGCTAGACTATTTGCAATCTCCATAAGCATACGTAGTCGGGTAACTTCGGAATTACATGCAGTATTAAAGTGATCATTTATATACCCAATCATATCACAGTTCTCGAAAGCAGTTGGATGTTTACAAGAAACTACATCGGGAATATTGTTTGATAAGAGATCTTTTAAAGTACCATAACTGCATTTTTCACCGATAAGCAAAGCACATGGTGAAGGAACAATTGACGTTGTATATGAACAGTTATTTTTAAGAGTAGAAAGATATTTTTCTGTGGGATAATTAAGCCAATCAGCAAACATTAACCCATGAATTGATTTATGTCGAAGCAGAATTGAACGATGTAATGAAATTGTCCGGCGCCAGACGTTATTCGCCAAACGAGCACCAGAGTGAAACACTTTAGCAATAACTTCTTCACCTTTGAATATACCTTTCAACAAAAACATTCAAACAGAGTTTAAAACTAGGCTTTAGAAGGTCATCAAGATTTAGGTACTGATGGGAAACCAGGACACTACACCTATATAAAGTCAGATTTATCTACAGGTCTGACCACTAGATGCTAATTCTTAGAGAACCATCAGAAGACCAGGCAGCACTGCACGGCTGTTTTGTTCTTGTTCGGGACCCATTTTCAGCACACACCCACGGGGGTCCTGACCAAGGACCTTCCGGTTATAAGGCTAAATAATAGACTATTCAGGCACTGAGATGCTGTCCAACTGCCCATTATGTGTCCATCATTCTTGAGCATTTATATAATAATTATCATACCGACAAACATTTCAGTCAAATCAACTAGTGCATAACCATAAAAATCAGTATTCAGATGGCATATGTGTACCGATCAAAACAAGGGAAATATATTTTATTTCAGTTAGACCCGGTAGTTTCAAGTAAGTCAATATTTTTAGTATGTTTTTGTGAAACTGAAAGGCAAAAGTATTTCAGCAAACCTCCTACTTAATTCAAACAGTGTTTTTAAATAGTTTTGGATAGGATTACTAGAAGTTGGAGGATATCTGAAGTGCTTTCAATGTATTTAGAATCAGAATGGACTATTTTGTCCTGTTGCAAAAGTGAATTTAGTGGAGAACGTTTCAGTGATGAGATTCCCCTCTCTAGCCTAATGTATTGGTTTTTAAGAGATTAGTCTTCTTACCTTATTATGTAAAATCTCAAACACACGAATAATAACTTCAAAACGAAGTCTCAATTCCATCATCTATCAACTTAAGTAGTACTTATTAGCTAATTCAGCCTAAAAGATTGCTTATCCGACGGAATAAAGTATTTTGTATAATTTAAACAACAGTATCCTGAAGATGTCAAAGGTTGTATCCTAGTGGGGATGAGCGAGAGGATTTCATCATGATAACATTTCTTTTGCACATACCGTAGACGATTCCAGATGACCTTTTTTAGAATGGCAACACTACGATAAATTTCGACATCGTAGCTTTCACTATTATTTCTTCCTGCCTGTGAGCTTTTAAAGCATGGCTTACACGTCGTGCGTGAAAGCTTTAGACAATGCTTAGCTGAATGAGACGAAATATTAAACAGAGTTTAAGCCCTGGTAAACTGAATAAGTTCATTTGTCACCATACCTGCTTCACAAAACATACTTCAAGTTCTACTTTAATTGTAAGACATCCCCAGCTTCTATTGCCACCTTCTTTGTTGTTAATCTTCGTGGGCTTTCTGATAACTTCAAGATAAAACACTAATTATATGCTACACAATGACTCCATAAACATATACGTGGCCAGACCGAATATGGACTATCTATCGAAATACAAGGTTTGAACCTCCAGCAGCAATCAGACTTTGTTTGTGCTGAATTATCCGATTATGAACCTACAGAGCGGATATTTTTTACTTGTCTTATTGCTGAACATTTGGAATATTCTCTGCTTCTTTCAATTTCGGACCAACACAAGTTCCCAATCTTAACTCCCACATATCTCTTGGTTTTATACTACTAAACGAAAGTTTTTTCTTGGAGATGTGAAGTTATTTAAGGAAATAAAATGGCTAGAAACCCTGAGCCTACACCGTGGAATTCAAACTAGAGTCTTTAGCCACAAAGAGCCCCTAAGGATATGAGAAGATGAATTCTTTGTTATTTTGTTGCTGAGAGGGTGAATAACTAAAATGAATCTACGCTAATGGGCATCACACAAAACTTTAAGTGAACTGGCTTCAGTTTTAACCACTCCCCCCACTAAGTGCAAAGCAATGAAGTAAACTAAACTAGAAATGTACTGAGGTGATGTAGTGCAATATACAAAATAAAGGAAAAACGAAACAGGGGTATTCACAGTTTTCCTCATGGTTGTTTCAATTAATTACCAAAAATAACACTTTTCACCGTGTATTCTAGCGACGATTATTTCCAAAAATAACATCAATACCAACGTCATCACAAAATAATTCGGCAAAAACTATGGAAATGACACAAGCAATTACTCCGTACACCAGAACTGTTTCGCTTATGGTGATCGATGGTGAAATCCCAGCAAGGATACAGAGGGCTCTTTTCGCATATGCTAGTTTACGCCATCTCTGGAGTAGACGTGATATCCTGCTGGCTATCGACCAAAGGGCGTGTGTACTGCTCAGGTGTCCGCTCGTCCTCCTTTATGGCTGTGAGTGAGACCTGTCCATTGAGAGTGGAAGACATGAAAAGGTAGGCTAGCTGTCTTTGATCACAGGTGCCTGCGTTCTATCTTCCGTGTGAAATGGTATAATAGGGTGAGCAGTATTGAGGTTAGGTGTCAAGTGCTAGGTAAGGAGGGGAAATCAATCGAGCAGGCTGTGAAGCTACATCGACTGAGATGGTTAGGGCATGTGTTACGTTTGCCTAGTCATCGCCTTCGTCGACGGGCAATGTTAACTGACATAAGGTCAGGCTGGAAAAAAGCTAGCGGAGGTCAAACAAAAACATAGCCTCACCAGTCAATAAAATCCACAACAGTTAGTTTAAGCTAGCCACGTAGGAAGATTTAGACTTCCTGGTTGGGGCCTTCGGGATGGTAAAAACCAATGAAAGCTGGAGACATTTGGTGAAATGGCTCAAAATCGTTTTCAATGCCTGTTGAAGATGCATCCACTCCTTGTGACTTATAATACTCAATAAAACTATACTTTTCTTTGACATTACTATTATTTTTGCCTCATATCTCTCCTTATTGTCTCTATTTTTCATTTCTTTTTACTTCCTTCTTCTTCTATGGCTTTGTGTGCTAAGTGAAGCGTGGCGACTTGAACTGCTACACATCGGTGCAAAGTCCCATGTTGCAACCAGTCAGTCAGTCAGTTAGTCTTATGGTGATTTTATGGTGTCATTTTAAAAAAGACCAATACTGATTCAAAATAAGATCAAGACAACCATAACGACTCACCGTCCCAAACATCTGAAATCCGCCCATCACCAAGAAACTTGGTTAGAGTGATTTGTCGATTGATTGTCTGAGAAGCTATGGTATTTAAGCCACTTTGAGTAAATAAATATGGACAGGAATATGTTTTATTTGTTGCGCTACAGTCAGCATCATGAGTCTGGTTAGATGATTTAGCATATAAACTGGGACCATAATGACATACATTTAGCTTATGTTTATTTACAGTAGCATTTATCAAATGTAAATTCTCGCTGCATGGCTGTTTTTCCTTAATGTTAGCAGTGCAGATCGTTTCCACAGCTGGTCGCTTTGTCACATAACTGCATTTACTAAACTCATAAAGGCAACATCCATCCTTCTGCATACGACGCTTATAAATATAGCCAACAAGTGCGAGAATAATTGACAGTATGAAGAATACTAAACTGTATGTCACCACTGGTACAGTATTAAAGATATATGCAGTCTCAGAGTCAAAAGTTAAGTGTTCTTTCGACATTTCACTTTTAATCAGGTTTCTATTGTGCATACTTCTGATAGATGTGCGAGCAATCAACATATCTGGACCCAAATTGAGATTTGGCTTGAAACCTGTATTCTCCCTTACAAAGCTACCCTCTCTCCAAAAGCCGCTTTTCTTTATATGTTTCAGTGCACTTTCCACCGCTTCTATGTCCTCGCTATAATGGTGAAACTTCGGAAACAGAGCAGCGTTACACATATTACCAGAATCACAGCACTCAATTGATTGTGGAATGGCATGTTTTGTGAGATAGCTACTGCAGGCAAGTACCACTTTTTCATACGAATCGATGCATCCGTATATAATTCTGATAAAATTTTTCGAAATATCAGGTTTTGTTTCCACCGATAGCGATGAATCTTTAAAACTGTTTGTACCATCCAACATTTTCAAGCGAATAAAATTTCCGAGTAATCCTCTATCTATCACTCTGGCGGCATAGCATTTACCACCTGATTCCACAGAACATCGACCCATTTTGTTTCGTTTCACATCATTGTGGTTACCTGACTTTTTTGTGCATTGAGAATTGTCATTGCACGAACACACCAACTTCTTCGACTCTGAATTTACTCTTTCTATGATCATAAATACCTGGGCTTAAAGTGCTTCAGAGATGGCAAGATCATTTGTGCCGCTGAGAAGTCCACGGAATATATATTGTATCATGAATACACAAACAACCACGAAAACTGTCAAATGCAACTCAGCATTTCAAGGGCGTTTGCAAGCCCTCTTTTATCTGATTTGCAACCATATCATGAAATTTCGTAGATATGTTGTGTAACAGTGGATTTTACTAGTTGTATGTATGTACATTCGCTTCATGTGGTCATTGGTTAATTACAACTTCTTTACTTATGGGACTCAGTCTCTATATTGAACATCCTATTTGGAGAACCAGCACTCTGCGGTGATGTAAGATATATTGCTCAAACTAACTCAGTAGATTAGTGAGGTTAGTTTTTAGTGTGCATATGCCGGTAGTCTCGTCTAGCTGTCAGCAAACTTGGGTCATATGCGTGGAGAACCAAAGAAGATTTGTTTGGTTTAGGTGGTCTCATTATACTCGGAATAAATAATAGGTGTATGAGCACACTATCTCCCAGTGTATTTCCTCTTCTGCCCTTCTACAAATACAGTTTAGGGTTAATAATTTACCCAACTGCTGTAGCTGAGGAATTCCTTCATCCAAATAAGCCGATTCTAATATACACTGTAATTTTTACGAGCTAGTATTAACCAATTTAATCTCTTCATGATTACCTCTTAAATTGTGAGGTAATGGTTCCTGGTCTACAGTAAACTTCTACGTAGTTCTTCCTGCCACTCAACTGTCGTAGCTTTGGTTGACAACAAAAGGAGTGGTGATGGGATTGATTGTATGTAGTTTGTAGTATGCGGTGTATTAAGACCATGTTGCTACTGTGAATGGGGTTGATTCTTTCACTCGTCATCTGTCCAGCGTCGTCGAAAAAACAGATAAGGATAGCATGTGTTATTAGCGTGGGTCGTGTGAGCTAAAAAAGGAGCGACTTTATTGCATATCCCCTCAATGACGCTTGTTGCTATGTTGCTATTGGTTTCAAGTGGCCTTGGTTTTCGGGGAAGATTTAACTGATGTAATATTGCGATTTCGTAGACATAACTCAGGCTCATACGTGAAAAACTATAATCCTGGAATAAAGACAAGTTGTTTAGAAGGTAAGGAGGGCATTATTTTTCAGTTTATTTGTATATATACTATTGTGTATCGAGTTGCACTGAGTTCTTAGTGCATTCATTTTCATTAAGTTCATTTTCATTAAGTGTAGTAATGAAGAATGGAATTTCTTCCACATCAGTGTTATTTAATTGAAGTTTTAATCTTTGTAGGCCCTTGAAGGAATAAATTCGGCACGGAGAACTCCTGTGGAAACCGAAAGCACTTTTAGTTTACTAAATCTTACTGACTCCCTGTATAAATTTGATCTGTCAAGTGTTTATGTAAAGTCTGCTGGTGTATTCAGTAAAGTAAAAGTTGTAGTGCTTAACTCCTAGACTTGTTGTAGTCATTGGTATTGCCAGAATACTACTTACTCGTTTTATGCAGCCGAAGTATTCAATTCTCACTTTATTGAGGAAATAGTATATTGCCTGCAAAAGTAGTGCGTCAGTTTACGAGTTTCATCAAGCCTACAGAATGTTTTCTGTTCACTGAATACTGTTTGCGAATTATCCGAGAAAACACATTTCCGAGTGGGATGTAATACAAAGCTGAATTCTTAAACTGTCATCCTTATAACAGTTCAATTCAATCACACATATAATAATATGATAGTCTGTAATTGACTTCAAAGACTTATCAGGGAATATTCTCATCACCTTACGGTTTGCTGATGATATTGTCCACCTAGACTATGAGAAGTAACCCCTGATGCTGTAAAATATGAAAATAATACCGGTGTTTGATTATAGGTGTCCGCGTTCTATCTCATCAGTAAAGCAGTATAATATGGCGAGTGCTGTTGAGGTTACGCATAAATGTTTAGGTGGGGAGGGTTAGTTAGCCTTCAAGGTAGGGAAGCTGAATAGGTTGAGATGGCTAGAACACGTGCTGGCATACTAAGCCATCGCCTTCCTCCAGGGACAATGCTGACCAGCACATGTTAAGGTTTAAAATGCGTTTGGGTCGGTCAAATGAAAAAGTGATATTGGTTCATAAAATTGTTGACAGTCGGCTGGAAGAAATACCGGAGATGTGACTGCAAATCTTTGGTACTGGTACTGGTGCATTCACTCTGTGTAATCTCACATATCTATTCAACTCATGTTTTTCCTTGTCATTATTTATTCTCCCTCACATTTTCTCTCGTTAAACTTCCATTTAGTTTTATGTCTCTACCTTCGTGTGCTACATGGAATGTGGTAAATTAAACAGGTGGACTTCTCTGCAAACTCATACTGAAAGCTACTCAGAATGACAGTCTGTGCGTAACTAAATGCGAAACATTGATAAATGATCTCCAAAATTTCAACAAATGATAAGTGTAGTTCATAATCTTGCTCTTTGTCAAATGAAAAATTGATACCTTTCGGTAATCTCTTCTTCCACCCGGGACTCGTCTCCTACTTTGCAACTGGATTTGTGCTTTGTCACATTTGTACTTAGTTTTCGGTCATTCAGCATTCGCCGTTGCTGTTGACTCAGCGCCTAGATGACTTTAGTTGAATAAGGTTTCGATCGTGCAAACACGGGTCCTGGGCAGTTGATTGGTTGCATTATCATTTCTCAAATGGAATGCAGCATACTGTATATTAGGGTAAATCTTCCGCCTCGCCTGCTGGAGCTGGTGTTCCTCAGGGTATTGTTATCTCTCTTTTTCTTTTTTCTCTCTCGTCTTACATGACCTTTCTCTTTCTAATGAGAGCAACTTCGTCAAATATGCTGGTGATCTGACCGTCTCACTTCCTGTCATGTTACAATGTGACTGCAGCAAACTTAACTGCTTCCTGTCTGTAGTCTAAGGTACGTGGTCTTACGTTAAATCCCTCTAAATGTCAGGCAGCTAACTTTCCCCTCACTCATAAGCGTGAACTGCGAAAACTGTGTCGTTCACAAGATGCTTGTATCAAAGAGGACACTGAAACAGAAACTAAGTCTAACATAAAATACCTTGGAGTAAATCTATCCTCTGGTCTTTCTTGGTCATTCTATATCTTGTCGATTTCTAAGAAAACCTTCAGTCTAGGTTACCATGTTATGTAGTCAAGACAGTCAAGAATCATTCAACCTCTCTTTTTACAACTTGTTAACTCTTGCATTGGTCTTTACTGCTCCCCCTTATTCTTTCCTGAATTACTCAAAAACGACTATGTCGTATTGTGTAGGGTATTAAGGTTGTCATTAGGGCAAGTGGTGTACCATTTCGTCAACTCGTTAATGCATTAGTTAAAAGACATCTAAACTCATGCGAGAAATGGTCTAAATCTATACTGTCTAACCCTCAACACCCCTTCTATTCTCAGCTCTTCCCTTTAATTTCATCTGATGGAACCAGAAGTCGGAATAAAAGATTATGTGATCGTTTTTGGAATTAAGTAATACCAAAAATTGTTGTCGTTTTCATTGCCAGCAGTTCACAGCCTATTGAGTTTACGCAAGTGCAATGCTCATTTCCCACTTTCCTGAGGAGACATCAACTAGGATTCTAGGAAAGTAGTACGTCAGTATGCGAATTTCATGAATCTGTAGACTACATTCCATTCACTTATTACTGAAACTAAACTATGAAGGAACTGATATTTCAAAGAAGGATGTAGTACAAGGCTCATTTCTACAACTGTCGTCCTTATTTTAGTTCACTTTCATCATAAATGTATTAACCGAATTGTCTGTTACTCACTTTAGGCCCTTACCAGGGAACAGTCTTGTCAACTTTTTGTATGCTGATGGTATTGTCCACTTAGGCTGCGAGAAGTGACCATTGAAACTGGAAGATATGAAAAGACTACTGGTTTTTGATCGTAGTGTCTGTACCCTTTCTTCTGTGTTAAGTAGTCTAATATGGTGAGTAATATTGGGGTTAAGCTTAGTGTTAAGTAGAAATGTGATTTCAAACGTTGTTAATGACACAGATGCATTCACTCTGTGTAATCGCACATATCTGAGCAACCCTTATATTTTTTCCATATGACTGTTCGGTTTTCATCACATTTATGTTCATTAGAGTTCCATTTAATTTATTTTTTCCTCTACCTTTGTGTGCTACATGGAACGTGGTAACTTAAGCGGGTGCACTTGTGTGCACGCTTCTATGTTGAAAATCAGTCTGTCAGAATGATCTATAGTCCAGGTATAGTGAAATGTTAAAACGGGGATAAAAATAGGCAAAATGTCAACAAATGGTAATCGTATTTTTCATTTAGTTCTTGTCTAACTGAAAAAGTGATCTTACAATAATTTCTCCTCTTACCCGAGATAACTCTCACACTCTGTCTCGTTATATCTCATTAGTTAGTTAATTTTATCACGTAGCCCAACTGCGAAGTTGAAACACATCTGATGAAATATGTTATGCTTATTACCAACCAAATATAATATTTTTCAAGTGTGGAACGTCACAAATCGAACTGCTACACTTCTGTGCTGAGTTCCATGTTAAATAAAACTCAGTCAGCTTTGTCACTACAAATGCGTAGTGTCACAACTACCTAGTGTTAATTAGCTTAAACAATTATTCATGCCGTTTCCTAAGTACTCTATGCATTTCCCGATTCCTTAAACTGTCCAGATAAAGTGCACCGAAGAGGAAAACATAAACCAAAAGTCAGTAACATGGACGTAAGAAATGGTGTGAATAGAAGTGAATGAGACGAGTGACCTTTTATCCCTGTAGTACGCTTAAGTAAAATACTCATGTATATGAATGAGGCAAAAAGTTGTGTGACTGACTTGATATGATGATGAGCAATAGTTTGTGCTCAAAACGCCACCAAGTAATATTGCTCTCCAACACTGTGTGATTTACCAAAATAAAATCGTATCCATAATGGAGTTATACTCTACCACAGTGCCCAAGTTTTATGCTTATATCAAAAATACTTATCTTGTGCGTTATGTGTCTCCTAATTGTTTCATTTTTGTCTTCCTCATTGCAGGTTGTCAGTCTCCGTAGACATTCTACCAGATGTCGTCATGCATAGTGTCTGCAAGCAGTCTTTCAATACATCTACCTCCCGCAAAGTTATTGTTACGATGCCTTTAAATCATTTACATTTGGCCGTAATACAATTAGTGTGCTAATATTACTGATGCAATGACATGCAAGACTTGTACATGTTACTGTGAAGCTAGTTTGTAATAACATTCCCTCCATAGTAAATAGAATGCTTGTGATAACAATTCGTCATTATCTTTTCATTGTGTTGATAGTTGCGTATATATTAGAAAAAAGCTAACCTTGTCGTATCAGTTCTCTAAATTACAATCACTAAGTGCCCATACCTCTGCTGAATACCAAGTGCTACTCGTGGCCCATGAAATACTTATTACTGCATTCGTAAATAGCTATCAAACTGTTATTACATGGAGTATTGAGACAGAAGGCGTATGAAATTTAGATATTAGTGTGTATCTGAAGTAAACGACACAATATATATGTGCATGTTTCATTTCAAAACTAGAGAATTTTATAGGGTAATGTAGGAGTGAGCGCAATGAGTTAATAATGTATTCTTTACTGCATCCATCTTGTATGAGTGGAATGCTTCTATTCAATTTTCGGCGAAGCTTCAATATCACCCTACAGGGTTTCTTCAATGCACTCTCATAAGGAATAATACTTGGCACTGAGGAATCCAGCCAAAAGCATTTGTGACACAGTCGAATGACTTTTTCAACTAAAAGCGGTAATACTGATATTAGGTGTGATTTATCTGTAAACTGAGGGACTCTGGTGTAACACAGCACCATATCCCAGCAGGGTATTGTTTGTGTTTTACAGGTACAAGTAGAATTCATGGACTGAGCATTTGTTAAATATGGAGGCGACCCATTGAGTCACTTACACGAAAGGCTGATGAAATGCGATACCTTACACACGCACTTTCAGATGTAGGCATGTGTTACTCCACATGAACTCTGGGCCATATCGAGTAGGCATTCCTTTAAATCTACTCTACCCTGTGCGCTTAATTATTGTTCGTATATGTGATGACTTGGTGCGTTTCCTAGTTTGCCTATAATTACGGAATGTACATTATATTAACGAACACAAATAAATTTTGTGAAAACCAGTGGTGTTCCTTCTCTAGTCTCAATTGATGTCACATTGATTGACACGATTAAAGGAATAGATTGTAACGTGGTGTTTTCTGTAGCTGCGAAACGTAGATACCTAGTTTCGAATTGACATCATCCGTCTGATCCTATTAACCTATGGGTATGGTTCATCCTTCATGATAAAACTAGAACTCAGAAGTAGACTGTCTTTGACAGATCTAGTTTTACGATGTGACTAATTGGTGAGTCACCTGGTGTTGTGGTAGCAAAAAAATAACTCCAAACCTTAGTATTTTCTAGATATGAACAGATTTACTTACTTTGGCGACAATTTAATCTTAGGGATATTAACCTTTACTTAGTAATTTGGATCCGAAAGTAAACGCCATGTTACTAAGTTATTCAAAAGACAGAATGATGAGTGAAACAGTACTCGGATACTTATTCTAACGAAATCGAATAATGATTATCGTTTAGCCTACCAATATGCCGCTTACTTTCAGTCTTAATTCAAAGACAAATTTAATTGCCCAATAAATTAATAGTTTCAGAAGACTGCTCTACTCCTGTCTTTGAAATACTTTACCCGATCGTGTTTTACTTCAAAATAAGTGTATACTGGCCAGCTGATGTTGCTTATCCAGTTACACTGTTTTTCAGTTACAATGTCCCATCTATTTCCTATCAAACACAACATCCCTTAAACCATCAACGAGTAAACATCATTTCTAAAAAAATAACCTTAACTATTCGCATGTAAACGATGCTATAAACTTTATCACTTACGTGATGTTTCAAATTCCGATTAATCAGTTTTCCCTTACATGAGCACCTGTTTCAATTTTAACGGATAGTTCTAACCTTTGACTACTGAATTAGTACGTTTCATTATGTACCATCCATACGAAATATAGGTACTGATAATAATTACTGCTAACAGATTTATCACGAGAATGTACTCCATATTGACGACAATATTCCTCAGGGGCGGACGTATTTTCTAAACGCGCTACTCAATACAACACATGACCCTAACCCCATAACTCTGTAGCTCACAACATTCTATGAAGTTAGTAGTGACTATTAACAAGTAGAATGTCTATTTGAGGTATAGAGAATACATTTATTAGTGATTCGACACAAAATACAAAATCAACGGTACTGGAAACCACTTCCTTCAGCAATGAATCCCACGAGGTCACTGGAACTACAGATTATCTAAAAAAGAAAACAAGGGTTCACAGGGTGCATACATGAATATAACTACCAATATAATATTAACGAGACAGCACAGTAAAAATTAATGAAAGTTTATATCAATGTGCGATTACATCAGTCACTATTTTTGACACAAGTGGATATTTAGACGAAGTAATGAGAAGACGTAATTTGTCCGAGTCGTGTAGTGTTGTATTTGTGCAACACATTTTAGACAATCTGGTCACGCATGGACTTGTTATAGGAATACATATGAAATTAATACAGTTAAAAGTTTGGAAAATAAATTTAGGTGGAATTAAAACCACATATTGAAGGTCAAAATAACAATGAAGATTACTAAACCAAATATCTGAGGGACTAGTACATCTACCCTGACTAGTTTCAAAACAAAGTTTAACAAAGGTTTCGTGTGATGACGAATAGTCTTGGAATTCACAAAAGTGGTTTAAACTTCCTAATCACACTTCGGTTCCCACAAACTTTAGAATGCAATCCAAACACGTTTTACAGATAGGTTTAAAGAATGTGCAAACGCCAGTTTTATGACCTGTCCCTATAATATGTTTCGAAATAGAGGAGCTGGGACCCCATTAATAACTTCTGAAGATTCTGTTGCTTCTGGAGGCATTTAGGAATATGATGCGTAGCCCTTACTTGCAAAAATCGATGAGCCTTCCCTAAATGGATATAGCAACCACTTCTAAACCTTACGTCCATAGCTTTAAGAGATGTCGGACACTACTTCTACGTGGTTTTAAAATAATTTGGTGAATTAACTTCGAACAAGCGCGAATGTGGCGTCAGGACAATGACAAAAATCGGAAGTTTATGAAACCAAACTCACTAGTAGGAAAAAGTGACGCACACGTCAGATGTCTTTACGTACCTGATCACGAGGATGGTATTGAAATCCACCAAATTACTAAAATGTTGCAGTGTGCATTTAACTCACTTAAAAACTTCGGCAGAAAACAGTGAATGTTATAAGTGATCGTAAAACATATTGCAATTTCTGCCCATTTGTGAACACTAATTTTCGCTTGTATCTATGCATTCTATTGACTTTCCTCTATCAAAACAACACACAGAAGTGCGGGAGGATGCAGGAATTCGATATCAACCATATTCTTTGGTTCCTGCAGCAGTAATAGGTACTGCACAATAGCTGATAGGGAAATTTGAGATCGAGTACAAGTTTCCGCCAATCTGCAAAGAAATTTATCGAATGACAGTCGTTGAAATGTACGCGAAGCTTACTCGGTATGCCAAAAATCACTGCATGAACCATGTATTTAAGCGTCCTGTCACACAAGCAATCAGCAAATGCTCAAGAACAATATCGAACAATAATTTTCATATAAATTCATCCAACAAGAGCAAAATAAGCAGCGAAATAGCGTCTACTACGTTTGCTGGACGACTAGCCACAACTCGAATCAACGAAACCGCGCAAATGCCGTCAAGGTTAAGCCAAAGGCGCCACTTCAAACAGGGGATATGCTTTATCAACGCCCCTAAAAAAGGAAAGAAAACTTAAAAACAGACAGCTAGTGAAATTTGAGATTGATATACATATATATACATGTCAGCAATAATAATAATAGTGTAAGGGATGTAATAGTTGGAGTAGTCAGGAGAGTGAGACAGGATTGAATGCAGAGAAGTAAAACGATGAGTTTAGGTGCCTAGCCATTAGTGTATCAGATTTTAAGAGGGATAGGCCGTTTGGACGCAGTCCTTCTCTCACCGCCTCAAGCTCTCCACCGATGGTGTCGCAGCTAAATCTGCAGGCTACAAGTTCCAGGGATAGCAAGGTTTCAGTGGAAAGAGTCTTTGGATTCTGGCAAGCTATCTTTCGTGGATTCCCACCAGGAAGCCCTTAAATACTAAAAAACAGACTACCTTAATTTGGGTGGTTCTGGTTATTTACAATTATTCTGGCAGTAATCAATTCCCACCTAAGACGACGGTAGCTTAGTGCGAAGAGACGTTCATGATGAAGTTTGTTTCCAAGACACAACACTTCTTTTTTGCCCGTCTTTAGACTCTTTCCAAAGGTTCGCGTCTCTTCTAAGCATTTTGGGGGCACTTCAAGGTATGGTCTGACGTATGTTTTGTACAACCCTAGAAAGAGCTCAGGAAAGATTGCATGTAACCGTTTATGTGGAAAGTGTATGATTGCATATACCCTTACTACATTCCCCATGTAATTCACGCTTATGTCTAACTCCACCGTTAGAACTAGACCAAAGTCAAACTTCGTCATTGTGCAAGACAGGCTTTCGTTGTACAAGGTGTTTTCCCATTCCTTTACGTTCCCAGTGGAACAAATTGCTTCAAGCTACAGACTTGAAGTTTCGGTAGCAGTAGTATGTTTTTACTGCATGGATTACTAGTCTCATGCCCAACCTTCCATATTTACCAGTCTTGCTAGTGTCTTAGTGAGGTAACGGAGTGAGTCACGCCGAACGCCATGCGAAGTTGGCGAGCATTCTACCACTGTGCTACCGACGCACAGAGTGTAGCCCACGTTCTGCAGCCTACAGATGCGTGATTTCACTACTTTGCACTTCTTCAGATGGACTGGAATGTTCATATCCCGGTGTGATACCTAATCATTTCAGATAATAGTAGGTTTGTTAAACAGGAACTACCTCTCCTGAGTCTATGCTGTGCTTCATGAAGTCAATTAGTCCTGTAGAGGTGTTCCCGGATGTGATCATCAGTTATACTTTCCAGTACTTTTGATACCGTTGGGAGTAGTGCCACTGGTCTACAACTGGTGGCGTTTCGCTTTCGCCCACTCCTGAAATTAGGAGAAAGGGTGGCTGTTTTCCTCTCCCTTGACAGTTCCCCTGAATCCACAGTGTTGGAACAGACTACTTAAGGGCCTACAGAGGGCTTCAGCGCACTGTTTCAGAACAGGTGACCTGATGTCATCACAACCTGGGAACTTCCAGATGTGAGTCTCTCTAGCTTCCCTAGAACTATTGCAGGGTTTATTTGGAAGGTAACCGCTAGGTTTTACTTCGGTAACGTGGTATTGCTGCCGTTTTGGCCTATGCCGCTAATACCGACGTTGCTGTTTAGCTATTTAACAGAGGCTTGAGTAAAAGTTTCGGTAGTATACTACTCCCACCGAAACTTCAAGTCTGTAGCTTGAAGCAACTTGTTCCATTGGCAACGTGAAGGAATAAAAAATTTTTATAACGGTCTCAATGCAGTTGAAGATCGAACGATCAATTCATGGTTGTTTGCTCAAAACCAACTTCCCCAATTTTCGCGGAGGCATCAATACGACAGTCATCGTCTCATCGGTAGCTGTTCAGAAAGAAGTCAGTAGCAAACCATCAGAAGTGATATTGTGATTTATTATTGTAATATTTGTTCACAGACCTTAGTGGTAACATTTTTTATATGTTGGTGTTACAATAAAGAATTCTCGAGTGGCCAATCAGTGTTTTGGTTTTTGCGTCCGTTATTACTAAGCGTTTCTGAGAAACTTCAAGGAACAGCGTGAGCCCGAGCGTAGCAAGAGCTGGGCATTAACGGTTTAAGAGACGTGGCTGACTGTTTCTGACGGTAGAAACAGATTCTGGCGGATTCAGACATTTGGTGAAAGTTTGGATAGTCACCGTTCATCTTTCCTGGTGCCGGTCAAGTCCTCTTTGAACAAGCAATATCTGGAACGTTTTTAGAATTGAGTCAAGTTCAACAATGCCTGGGTCAAAGAAGGGACAGAGTGTCTTGGATGCAAACAGGAAAGTAAGTCATGGTGACTTGTCTGTTAATTGTAACGATGTGTCTGATGTTAAGCATGACATGGTTGATGTCACTGTTTCGCTGTTCAGGGATAATAGGAACATCAAACTCCCTAAATTTGAACCACGGTGTTTCGATGGAAACCCGGCTGATTATTTACAATTTGTAAAGGAGTTTGAGATCATGTTGAGTAGTTTTCTATTAAGTGATGAAATGAAGTTAATGTATTTGATGAGGTATTGCACTGGAGTTGCTGCAAGAGCTATACAGTGCTGTAAGTTTATGAAGCCAAAAGAGGGCTACTACGAGGCTATGAGCATACTACGTCAAAGGTTTGGAAGACCTTGAATGATTGTAAGGAACGTATTCGAAGCTGTCAAAGTTAACGGCAGTCAACTTCAAGATGACTCCAAGGCGCTTACTGAGTTTTTAGATAATCTTATGACTTATAAGAATACCTTGATTTCTATGAATTGCATGAGTAACCTCAACTCGAGCTCAGTCCTAGAGGTAATTGCGAGACGCCTACCTACTCGGCTGCAAAGGAAGTGGGTAAAAATAAGCTCTCGTATAGAGGATGAGGGTATCGAGCAAAGGTTTGATGATATTCTGAGACTGGTGAAGGACAGTGTCAACCAGGCGATGGGCAAATTCGCCAGCATTTTGCATTCTAAGGTAGAACCTAAGGAACCAGTGAATATAAGGAAGGCATTTGTGGTGAAGTCTCAAGACACAACGAGAAAGGATGAGTGTATTGTTTGTCATAACATGCATCAATTGAGTGATTGTGATCGCTTTATCGCTATGCCACCCGTAGAAAGGTTAAAAATGGCAAAGCAGAAGCGGCTGTGTTTCAGTTGTTTAAAGATTGGGCATACAAAGTGGAATTGTAAGGCGACAAACAAGGGAAGTAGTGGTTTAACGGATATGCATCCACTTCTGAGGACAGTGAACGAACCTGGGAATTCGGTTAACTATAATAGTATCTCTAGACCCCTTGACGCCCCACAAGTTTTCTTAGGGGTATTACCAGTTAAGGTGAAGGGACCGAAATCTTCAGTAGAGACTTATGCATTGTTGGATAATGGTTCAGACGTTACATTGATAGATGCTAAACTGGCTGGTTGCTTGGGTATTAAAGGCCCAAATCAACCCTTGGTTGTAAATACTTTCAATTCTGTGAAAACAGTAATATGTGAACGAGTGTCATTTCAGTTAGAATCCTTGGCTACTGGGGAAACCGTGGAAGTGGATACTGCTTACACTACCTCCAGTATGAAACTTGGCGAAGCTATAGTACCTAGTCGTGAAACGGTTGTCGGTAAGCCATACCTGTGTGACATACCTCTTCCAACACTGCAAGATGGAAGAGTGAGAGTACTCATTGGATGTAGTGTGCCAGAAGCTCACACGGTATTAGAAGAGAGATTCGGAGGTAGAGATGATCTGTTTGCGACGAAAACACCACTGGGATGAACAGTGAGAGGACCTATACCCATAGTCCACATATCATCATTAGTTGCAAACGATGGGGACAAACTAGAAACTATGATTAAAAATATGTATGACAAAGAGTTTTGTGACTGTGGTGTCCCTGAGACGGGTCGTTCTGTAGAAGACTTAAAAGCAGTTAAAATAGTCGAGGAGTCTTGTAAATACGAAAACGGGCGTTTCAGCGTTGGCCTACCATGGAGATTTAAAGATAGAGAGTTGGTTTGTAATAGGAAAGTTGCTCTTAAGAGACTAATGGGTTTACAGAAGAAATTCCTGTCAGATGCAGAACTCTGGTCCAAATATAAGGAAGTCGTCGATAAACATATAATGAAGGGTTACGTTGAAAGACTAGTTGATCAGAGTGAGCCAGGGAAGTGGTATTTGCCCCATCATCCCGTCTTTAACTCGAGGAAGCCAGGTAAACTCCGTGTGGTGTTTGATTGTTCTGCGAAACATGAAGGAGTCTCTTTAAATGATAATCTGTATGGTGGCCCAGATTGCGTGAGCTCATTAGTGGGATTGCTATTAAGATTCAGAAAGTTTACAGTTGCTGTCGCGGCGGATATTGAGGAAATGTTCTTACAGGTGAAGGTGCCAGAGAGTGACAGAGATCACTTGAGGTTTTTGTGGTTTGATGATGGTCCTTGTGGTAAGGTGTCAGAATATAGGATGACAGTGCATCCGTTTGGTGCCACGTCCTCCCCGTTTTGTGCTAATTTTGCTCTACGAAATGCAGTGTCCACATTTGGTTCTAATGATTTGCTGGACGTCATAGATTGTTGCTTCTACGTGGATGATTGTTTAGCCCCCTTCGATGATGATAAGTCTGCAGTTAGATTTGCAACAAGCATCACTGAAGTGTTAGCTAAGGCCGGCTTTCGTCTAACTAAGTGGGTCTCGAACAGCCTAGACGTTTTGAAGCACATAGATCCAGAAGACAGAGCACCTACCGTACGAGATTTGCCTGTTGATACTCTACCAGTTGAACGCACATTAGGTATGCGATGGGATGTGAACTCTGATACCTTTGGATTTAGCGTTGGTGATATTGATAAGCCAGTTACTCGGAGAGGTGTGCTCTCTGTGTTGTCGTCCGTGTTTGACCCACTTGGATTAGAAGCACCTTATCTACTTCCGGCTAGGAGGTTATTTCAAGAGACATGCAGGAAAGGGTTACAGTGGGATGAACCATTGAGTGAGAGGCAGAGAGAAGAGTGGAAGGGGTGGGTTAACAGTTTAAGAATGCTGAATCTACATTCCGTCTCACGTCCACTTAAGCCGTCGAGAAATCATGATATAATTGACTTCCATGTTTTTTCTGATGCCTCTGAGGTTGGATTTTGTGCAGCCATATACATCAGAACCACCTTAAGGAATGATATAGATGTTAGCCTGGTGATGGGTAAATCTGGAGTTGCACCTCTAAAGACGGTTTCGATTCCGAGATTAGAACTTACTGCAGCCTTACTAGCTGCGCAGTTATTCACAACGGTGTGTAAAAAGTTGGATTACCCCAAGTATCCCGTAACGTTTTGGACTGATTCGACGTCGAACGTGCTTTTTCCTCTCCAACCGGAAAATACCAATTCTGTGAATTATCCGTTTGGGAAACCTGATCTTCCTAGCCGGTGAATTTAATTCAACCATTACTTACATAGTAAATCTCTGTGTGGTAAGTCCAGCTGTCTCGAACTACTGCCAAAGCTTCAGGTGCTACTTTTGTAGCAGCATCTTCCTCACTCGTTCAGAGAAACAAGACTTGTTGGTCTACCACGTGATTGCCGTGAAGCCGATCATTCAGAAAGTACTAGGTAAAGTCGAAAACCTTTTCTTTTCCTTGCCTTACACTTTTTCAGTCTTATTCTTGCTCTTTTGGTTAGAAACTGTTGCTCTCTTAGACGTACATAGCATAATTTATAGTGATTGTTAATATGGTTGTTGAAAGCAGCCTTAAAAAAGCCACTAGAATACCGTACTCTGTAGTCACAAGGGCTTCAGCCAGGGAAGGAAAAAATCCAGGGATTTCAACCCCTTCCCGCATACCGATCCTAAAGACTCGTGTAGCTTTAGTCTGCCCTGATACAACGCCTGCATTGCCACAGTCTAGTACTGAAACGGCACAGGCAATACCACAAGGACAGAATTCTACACCTGCATCAACTGTAGGCCAGTGTGTGAAACACATCAAGCCTAAAAGGAAACGTTCAAGACGTCATAAGACCTCGAAGGCGTCATCAAGGAAAGGGGATGAATGCCAGGCGTGCAGCATCACAGTTTCTAAAACTGATTCAGCGTTTGAATGTAATTTTTGCAAACGATGGGTGCACTGCCGTTGTGACAAAGAAGTACCGAAAGCATACTATGAGTTTATGAGAAATAACCCATGCCCATGGTTTTGGTACGTGTGTCCACTTTGTCGCCCTGGCATAGTCCCACAAAGCGTGTCTGCGGATAGCAGAAATAACATGCTCTTGTGCCCCAACACAGTATCATGCAGCTCCCCCCTGCTAAACTCGCACTGCCGAAACTGGTCAAAGACTTAAAGAAGGACACACCAGCCCTACTGACTGGAAATGCCAATTCTCACAAGGTGAAGATTAGCAAGGTTCCATCCACATCAAGGGAGGGCAAAATTACAAAGGCACCACTTGCATCCACTAGCAAGCCTGGCAACACAAAAAAGGCTGTCCAGGTACCGACGAAGCCTAATGTTGCTAATGATGCAAAGGACTGCAAGAAGCCGAAGGCAAAACCTAAGTCTGAGGGTAGTCGGTCTAACTCTCTCATCCTCTTTAACGTACCTGTGAGCACGGATAGCTTGCTCGAACAACGGGCCCTGTTTGATCAGGAACAGTGGTCCAACCTGTGTGGCAAACTAGGTCTGAACATTAGTTCAGCAAAACTGTGCAGACTGTACAGGGGTGTCCACACGCCTCAGGGTAAGCCACCCCCATTACGGGTTACACTGGACTCTGCCGAAGAGGCCGAAAAAGTACTGTTAATGGCTCAGGTACTAGCCCTGGACAGAAGTTCTAACATAAGAGCGCGGCAAGATAGACCATGGGCCGTCAGAAATATGGCGAGGGAGTCACCGGAACTGATGCCTTCCACCTCTATGGTGGTACACGGTGTTCCGGAGCTGGAAACCGGCACTGCTTGTGAAAAACACATGCACGACGTACAACAATGGAGATGGCTGTCATCTCAGATGGCCCCTGGCGCTTCTGGAGCCATCTCCATTTTCCGACTACCTCGTCCCGCTCATCTAACATTGATTAACTCTCCAAAGCTGCTGTGTGTCACATTCAACTCCCCGGAGCAGTTGTCCATATCACTTCAACGGTGGTATGAGACCAAGGGAAAAATTGGAGGACACATCCGATGCTGTGAAAGCAGACCCAGAAATATAAGGAGGCAGCAAACTGAGGCTTTAATACGACCCCAAGCTTCGGTGACACTAGAGCGATGCAGCTCTGAGAATAATAGTCTGTGTCTCCCAAGTGTCCTGCCTAAATCCATTGAAAAAAACTACAACGGGCCGGTTCTATCGGAATCGGCCAACTAGTTCCAACATCAAGTCCCCCACCAGCAGACGGTTTCACGTCAACTACCCCACAACACTCTGAGGTTGTTAGACTCACTGTCAGTTGCCTATATAGCAATGTGAGGGGGCTGAGAGGGAAAGTAGGTGAACTCCGAAATCTCCAAGCACACCTTCAACTGAAAATAATCATTCTTACTGAAACGTGGCTAAACCCCACTATCGCCGACAATGAAATCAGTATAGGTGATATGGTACTGGTCAGGAGAGACAGGGATAATAAGGAAGGAGGGGGAGTTGCTATATACTTTGATAGGCAACTTAAATGTGTGCGCGCAACGGACCCACCACTTATCGAACTCCCAGACTCCATATGGTGTCATTTCACCGTAGGCCACACCAAGCACTTACTGGGTGGCATCTACCGATCTCCCACCTGTGGGGCAGAGCACAATCAGCTACTGCTCAGCACTATCACAGGAATACGAGATTTGGGCTACGACCAAATCACCATAGCTGGAGATTTCAATGCTCCATCACTGAACCTTGGCTCCGGGTGTGCTAAGGGAAAATTTGGCCGAAACCTACTGCAAACTATTCGAAACACGGGACTGACTGAGAATGTTGGAGACGACACTAGGTGGGGCCCTAGTGGAAAGTCATCAAAACTAGATTATATTCTAACTAGTGACCAGCTACTCGTCGAAAAGGTCCAGATCATGACTCCTCTGGGAAGCAGTGACCATGCAGTCATAGGTTTCGATCTTGTCCTCCGTGAGCGTTTGCAATGGGATGTTACGCGACCATGTCTGTGCTACAGCAAGGCTGACTATGCTGAAATGCGGAGGCTCTTGTCCGACGCAGACTGGCCCTTAGCATGGGACGACCTATCTGTGGATGAACACTGGGAAGTGGTAAAAAAGATTATCCATGCAGCAATCTCGGATACCGTCCCTTTAGTCACAACACAGCCTAAGAGAAAGACGTCATGGTTGAAGAGAGGCACGCAACGTATTCTGCAAGCAAAGCGGAGGGCTTGGTTTACGTGGCGTGTATCTAAGAGTCAGACCGACCATGATGCATACCTCGAACTCAGGAACCGGTGTAATGCAAGAGTTAGGAGGGACAGAAGGTCATTCCAGGCTAACCTTGCTAAAAAACTCCTATCAAACCCTAAAAACTTGTACCGATTCATGTCGGAAAGAAAACCGACAAACCAAGGGGCATGCGCCTTAGTAGGCCCAAACGGTCAATATCTCACTAGTCTGGAGATGGCTGAAACATTCAGTTCAGCCTTCGCTAAACAGCTAAACAGCAATGTGGATATTACAGTTACGGACCAAAATGGTGGCACCACTATTTCAGAGGAGGAAGACCTAGCGACTACTCCCCAAATAAACCCCGCAATAGTACTAAGGAAGCTACAGCGACTCATACCTGGGAAGTCCCCAGGTTGTGATGACATCAGGCCATCTGTTCTGAAACAGTGCGCCGAGGCTCTCTGTAGACCCCTGTGCGACTTGTTCCAACACTCAATGGATTCGGGGACCCTGCCAAGGGAGTGGAAAAGAGCCATCCTTTCTCCAATCTTCAAGGGTGGGGACAGGCAAAACGCTGCTAGCTATAGACCAGTAGCTCTACTCCCAGTGGTATCAAAAGTACTGGAAAGTATTATTGACGACCACATCAGGGAATATTTCGATAGGACTAATATACTGCATGAAGCCCAACATGGTTTCAGAAAAGGCAGATCCTGCGTCACTAACCTACTGTCAGCTTGGGACGACTGGACATCATGCTGGGACTTGAACGTACCAGTCCATGTGGTCTTCCTAGACTTTGAGAAGGCATTTGACACTGTTCACCATGACCTTCTCCTACATAAAATAAGACAGGCAGGCATAGGTGAGCCACTTCTGTCATGGTTGAAGGACTACCTAGCCGACAGGCAATTTTGCACTAAGGTTAACCGAGTCCGATCATCTTGGCACAGATCGTCATCAGGAGTGTCGCAGGGTTCTATCCTAGGACCACTGATGTTTTTGATTTTCATCAATGATCTACCACGCCGTCTGAGCTGCCCGACTCTCCTGTACGCTGACGACGTAAAAATATGGAGGGCGATAAAGTGTCCGGAGGACTCAGATAGGCTACAGGAAGACCTAAACCTTCTGGAAGACTGGGCGGTGGCCAGTGGCATGACTTTCAACTTGAAAAAGTGCAAAGTAGTGAAGTTGCGCACCTGTAGACTGCAGAATGCAAGTTACACCCTGTGCAATGAAAGCTTGTCCTGCACAACGTCGGAACGCGACTTAGGTCTAGTTCTAACGGAAAAAATGGACACAAGCGTAAATTACACAGGGGATGTAGCGAGGGCATATGCGGTCATACACTTTACGCATAGACAGTTAGGTGCACTCACTCCTGAGCTCTTTCTAATGTTGTACAAAACATACGTCAGGCCACACCTTGAGGTGCATAATATTATTGCACCCCCAATGCTGAGAAGAGATGCCAACCTCTTGGAAAGAGTCCAACGACGGGCAACAAAAGGAGTGGTTGGTCTCCGAAACAAACCATATGATGAAAGGCTGAAGAAATTAGGCCTGTTCACACTTAGTTACCGTCGGCTTAGGGGGGATTTGATTACTGCCTACAAAATAACAAATGACCAGAATCACCCAAACAAAGGTGTTCTGCCATTGAGTAGGTATAGGCTTCCACGTGGAAATCCCAGAAGGATAGCTCACCAGAGGGCAAGGACCCGGGTGCGCTCCCACTTCTTTTCACTGCGGGTTTGTCGTCCCTGGAATTCCTTACCGGCAGATGTAGCTATGGCACCGTCTTTGGACGCCTTTAAGCGAAGGCTGGACAACCATGCAGCGATACAAGGACTGCATCCAAATGGCCTATCTCCTTAAAATCGCATTTACCAATCAGGGTAGATAATTAAACTCGTCATTTTACTTCTTTACATTCTCTCCCGTCTTACTCTCCTGACAACTTATTAATATTATAATTACTATTATTATTATTATTACTATTACCGATATATATATTATTCTTCAAACTTCATGAGCTGACTGTTGTTACGTTTCCTATTTTCGTTTCTGTCTCTTAGTCTGAATAGCTTCACTAATTATATCTATTATTATTATTACTATTATTATTATTATTACTATCTCTTTTCTCTTGTCGACAATACCGAAGGACTAACTGGCGAAAGGATCAACTCCAATCACAGTAGTAACAGTCTTAACATACCTCATACTACAAACCACATATAATTAATCCCAGCACTACTCCCTTTGGAGTCAACCAAAGCTACGACAGTCGAGTGGCGGGACAAGCTACGCAGAAGTTTACCGAAGATCAAGAACCTATACCTCACAATCAAGAAGCGAGCACAAAGAAATCAAATTGGTTTATACTAGCTCGTAAAAACGATATTGGATATTGGATGTCTGTGATATATTATATACGCAACGAGTCAGCAAGATATGCATGTTTTGTAGCTAACAGAGTATCTCAAATTCGTGAACTAACAACTGTTGAGCAGTGGAGGTATGTACCATCTGGAAAAAATCCAGCTGATCTAGCATCGCGAGGAGTTATTGATATGAATGTGGTTAAAAATAAGTGGTGCAAAGGTCCAGAGTTCTTGCTAAGGGCTGATAGTATGAGGCCTCGTAGAGAAGATGAACCACCGATAAACGAGTGTGCCTTGGAGTTGAAGACAAGTGTCAGTTTAACATCTACTCAAGAAAGACATTCAGGTTTACATCCACTTTTTAAATATTCTTCTTCTTGGTACAAACTACTGAAAGCTGTTGCGTGGTTGACACGATATGTTACGTATTTAAAGGTCATGCATCTTGCGGGATACGAAAATATGAATTTAGGGCCTTTGAGAGTCGAAGATATTAGAAATGCAGAGTTAGCGATTTTGAGGGCTGCTCAGTGGGAAGCGTGGGATGAGATTGCCAAGGAGGATAGTCCTGATTTCGCAGATTTCAAGGTGCGGTTAGATAGATTATCTCCGATAGTTTCCGAAGGGATCGCTAGAGTTGGTGGACGTCTACAAATGTTAGAATCATCATATGAGACCCGTCATCCGGCTTTATTACCTTGCTACCATCCAGTCACTGATCTCATTATAAGACACTACCATGTTCTTGAAGGTCATTTGGGTACTTCGCAAGTACTATCAAGTATTCGATGTAAGTTCTGGATAGTGAAGGGAGGTACCGCTGTCCGTAAAATAATTGATAAGTGCATGGAATGTAAACTCCGAAATGCTCGTCCAGTACAGCAGATGATGGCACCACTCCCAGCGTGGCAAGCTTCTGAAGGGAATTGTCCATTTGAGTACGTTGGGGTGGATTTGTTCGGGCCTTTTGTAGTGAAGAGAGGCAGAACCCTATGTAAAAGATATGGCTGTTTATTCACCTGTTTGAAAATGAGAGCTGTGCATATTGAGATGGTTCATACGCTAACTACTGATTCATTCGTGCTGGCATTACACAGATTTATAAATCGCCGGGGTGTACCGAAGATGATGTTCAGCGACAGAGGGACTAATTTTGTTGGCTGTCACGCCGAGCTTAAAGAGTACTTCGAAGGTCCCCAAACGAGAGTTCAGGAAGAGTTACTGAAATGGAACATCGAGTGGCACTTCAACCCACCACATGCCAGCCATAGAGGTGGGCTATGGGAAAGACTTATATGAATTATCAAGCGTATTTTAAGCTCCATAATTAAAAACCAGAGTTTGAATGACGAAACGCTGGAGACATTTTTTTGTGAAGCTGAACGAATATTAAATGACCGGCCGTTATCACCTGTGAGGGACGACGTCAAGGATTTTGATTTTTTAACCCCAAACAAATTATTGTTATTGAGAGGCAACCCTGGCATAGAGGACTCAAGCGGGGGGGGAATACTTACGATTAAAAGATGGAAACAAGCCAGGCACATGAAAGATATATTTTGGAAAAGATGGTTAAAGGAGTATGTTCTAACACTGCAAACCAGAGACAAGTGGAGAAAGTTGTGCCGAAACTTAAAGGTTGGTGACATAGTATTAGTAGCAGATAAATGTGCCACAGGTAGGTGGCCTTTAGGAGTGGTAGTAAAGCTACTCTGTAGTGGTGATGGATTGGTGAGGACGGTTGAGGTGAGAACAAGTTGTGGCATGTTGGTGCGAGATATTAGAAAACTGTGTCTACTGGAAGGTGCTGAGAGTAGAGAGTCGGAGGATGAAACACTAGACGGTTTTCCAACCTAGAGCGTCAACCTGAGAAGAGTTGTAGGCGTACTGCTGTAAGTCCTACAATTCTTCAAAGGGTAGCGCATCAATGAGCAGTCCAATATGCTGGGGGTGTGATTTTGTACATATGTTCATATTGTATATACTGAATTGATATCATCTGTCATCTAGCTGTTGGTAATTCTGTTTCTGTCCGGACGACTTCCACTTGGATCATCAACCTGAGAAGGAATGTAAGCGTGCTGCTGTAAGTCCTACAGTTCTTCAAGGGTAGTTTGTCATGCCGGAATCCACAACATTTGATGTGTTGATTGTACATATGTTTGTGTTAAATAATTGTATGAGTTCCAATTATTGTAATTGTTGGTTAATCTTGTGTGTGTCCGGACATTCCACAAATTACAATCGTCAACCTGTGAAGGTTTGTAGGCGTACTGGTGTAAGTCCTGCGATTTTTCAAAGGAATTCCATCAAGATATGATCCGCGAGTTTGTGTGTACTGTCTGTATATATGTGTGGTGTGCCATATCAATTAGTGTTTTTGGATCCATTGTGTTTACTTGTTGTTTTCGTACCTTGTTGTTATTACATAATTTTGTTAAAATTTTCGTCTTGATTACTTCTGAAGTTGTTTCTTGTCTTCTACATCCGTGAATGAATTGATTGATGTTAGCGACAGCAGATGGGTCGTATACGCCGGGGAGGCTATTGCTGAGAATGAAATGCACACGGAGATAATTGTTATGTGCGGTCCCACACGCCGGGGAGAAAGAGTGTAAACGACTGAGGCTCGCATACGTCACCGTTATTAGAACTGAGGCAGAATGAGTGACAAGCGATGGCAGTGGTAATTGGTAGTGAGCAGATAAGAGGATGTGCGTGGAGTATCATGAGGCGGTGCTATGGTCACGTTGCATTCTGCAAGAGTCATTCTAGCAAGTGGCGATTGTGTTGCAAGAGGAAGCCTTTAACTGGAAGGCGCAGGTCGTCATTGATGTGTGAGATTGTGCTGTGAGTATGCTTGTGGTGTGTTGGCTTTTCTGTTTATTTTCCATTTCAGCTCTGTCCGAGTGAGCCAGGTTCTCGCATTGGCATCCAAGTCAACGTGTATTGGTCGTGATGGAAAAAAGGGGTTGGATCCCTTTTTTGCCGGGGAGTGTCAATTTTTTTATATTTTTTTATATTTTTTGGTTACAGCTTGATTCCACACTGTATTTTTGGTACAAGTGTGGAATTTTCAGCGTGGATATCGGTAGCCTAAAATTCGCAGGCCCACCATAGATATCAGGTGTGCGTCGGCGTGTGCTCGAACCCCGGACCATGTGCATGGTCGGTGAGAGTCCTAACCACTGTGCCACCGACGCACAGAAGACTGAACGATCAATTCTTGATTGTTTGCTCAAAACCAACTTCCCCAATTTTCGCGGAGGCATCAATACGACAGTCATCGTCTCATCGGTAGCTGTTCAGAAAGAAGTCAGTAGCAAACCATCAGAAGTGATATTGTGATTTATTATTGTAATATTTGTTCACAGACCTTAGTGGTAACATTTTTTATATGTTGGTGTTACAATAAAGAATTCTCGAGTGGCCAATCAGTGTTTTGGTTTTTGCGTCCGTTATTACTAAGCGTTTCTGAGAAACTTCAAGGAACAGCGTGAGCCCGAGCGTAGCAAGAGCTGGGCATTAACGGTTTAAGAGACGTGGCTAACAAACGGTAATGCAGACGCGCAGCTGAATCCCCATGTTCCTCTAGGAATTATAGGATATAATAATAATAATGGTAATGAACTCGATTGGTACGCTAATGCGCCTATTCGTCTGTTGTACCTTCCGGTTCACTGAGTCACGTAAAAATAAGACGGAGGCTGATCTGTGACTGTAAGATACTGTATACCTATTAAGATATCATTTTAGTTGACTGTGCTGAACTATATTGCATGTTGTTGTATTGTATAGTTGTTGTCGCCTTTTGCCCTTTTTCTGTGAACTGTCTCCTTTTGTTGGTGTTGTTCTCATTGTTTGTCCGTTATTTTCCGATCTTGAGGGGAGCAACCCAAAAAGTCGCTTCTCTCTAAACTTTATCTTAATGTAATCATTCCTTTCTCAGGCGTGAGGCTAGCAACCCCACCCTGCAAACAAAATTGCTACAGAACCTTCAGCAGAATGAACCTCTTTGCACCAAAAGAAAAAGTCTGTGTGGGGACATGGAACGTCCGAACTATGTACGAGACTGGGAAAGCTACGCAGATCGCAAACGAGATGAAAAGATACGGAATCCAAGTACTGGGAATATTTGAAAGCGGATGGAATGGGAGTGGACTCACCCAATTGCCAACGGGCGAGTCAGTGATCTACTCCGGTCACCCAGAAGATAACCACACGCACACCGAAGGCGTGGCTATCATGATGTCACCAACGGCAACGAAAGCCCTGATGCAATGGAAGGCGATTTCGTCTAGGATAATGACCGCCAGATTCAACTCCAAAGGAAGGAAAGTGTCAATCATACAATGTTATGCACCCACAAACAACGCAGACCTCGAAAAGAAAGAGGAATTCTACAGACAACTACAGGTAACAATGGACAATACTCCAGCTGGCGACATGAAAATACTAATGGGAGACATGAACGCTAAACTGGGACCAGACAATACAGGAAGGGAACTCATCATGGGTAGAGAAGCTCTCGGAGAAATGAATGAAAGTTGTTATTACGCACATACACTTTGATCTGTTTTGCTACTAAGTGAAATTAAAACCAGACCTTCATTGTCAGTTAACATGGTTTATATAAACTCCCTCAAATACCTGTACTGCTTTGAAATGAAGTTACGAAAAGACGTCGCTTTTTTTGCTGAATCTTGTGTTCTTATTTACACGACAAGGGAATTTTTCATACCTAGAGGAAATCAAAGTCAAATTACAGTATGGTATAATTCTTTGTTTATTAATAGAAAACGAAAATATGGAGGTAACGAAAAAATACAAAATAAAAGAACACATTGGAGTAAAACGCACAGAGAAATAACTTTATAGAAAAAAGTAAAGGAAGTTACAGGGGAAACAGCATGCATAAACATGAAATCTACCGTTATTATAAGAAGCGCAAATATAGCCAATAAGAAAAACTTAACAAAGGATATAGACATTATGTACAAAGAAGGCAAAGTTAAACATTAGGGACTGAAGAGGCGTGAACGCACCATGGGACACTGTAAAGAGCCACAACACAGAATTGTAAATTTAGACGCCAAACTCTATCCTAATAGATGTCTAACCTAACCTTAATCAACCCTAATATCACCTTAATTCGGCTAAACTAATCTCTACTTGTCCCTAGCTTAAACTTAACCCTAATTTTTTTCGCTTATGTAACCTAAAACTAGCCAGATATTCTATTTGATATCATTACACTTTATTCAACAATATTCATGAATATAATGTTATTTAAGCGATTTTACTGCCTTGCTCTTAATGAGCATACCGAGGTTATAAGTGTCTTCAGATCTGTCAGGTGCATACAGTTTTACTTCACTAAAAAGAACAGTGATAACTCAAGTTGAAGGAAGACAGGAATACGTTGAACCAATAAGAAGACTTTAGAAGATCTGGATTTCGTGGGTGAATGATTTATGTCTTTTATGTCACACAGACTAAAAGACTTACAGGCGGAAACCAACAAAATGACCGAAGAGGCTGGCAGCGAAGACAAGACTCCAGGTGAACATGGCGACGATGGAGGTGATGAAGACAAGTAAACAACAACAATAGCAACAACAACAACAACAAGAACCAATCACCATCAGAGGGAGACATTTAACAGAGATTACTTCTTTCACTTATCTACGAAGCACAGTTTCAACTGTAGGCATACGGCACAGATGAAAATATCAAAGCAGACCAGAATCGAAGAGGTAAAATACGCCTTCATCAACCAACCTGTAACCAGTTTGGAAATCTTATGCACTCAGCCAGCATAAAAAAAACAAGATTCGTATTTTCAACAGAATTTTGAAGTTTATCAATTCCTCCGTACGGGTCAGAAACTCACTATGCAGGTCACGAAGAGGAATTCCAACAAGTTACAGATGTTTATCAACAGCTGCCTACACTGGCTCCGTCCTGGAGATCGACTAGCCAGAAATAATTAACAACAGGAAACTCTACGAACAAACCAACAAGCAAGAGCCTATCGTTCAAAAATACATAAGAGAAAATACAGATGGATCGGGCATACGTTGAAGAGGACATCGAATGACATCTCCAGCAACGCGGGCCACAGCTCAAGTGGAATCCCGATGCGAAGCGACGACTAAATCGTCCTAGGGTGACATGTAGGGGATCATGAGAGTTGGAGGAGATGATAGATTATGGGCAAATGTGGACCCAGCAGAAGAGGACAGCAGAAAATAGAACAAAGTTGAGATCAGTTGTTGAAGACCTATGTTCCACACAGAACCCATAGGAATAATAATATAATATAAAGTTGGAGGGAAGCTTGTATTTCATGGAGATTTACACTAGTGTCATCTAAGTAACTATTTCAGCGTTAAACATGTTCCCGATCAATTGAAAGATTTCAAAGGCTGTTCAAATTTAAATTTCTTTTCTGTTTATTAACAAGAGGATAAGTTATACTGCACTACACTACTTGAGCATATCATTATTAAAATAGGGAAATCTTAGAAAAAGAATAAAGAATTAACAATATAAGGTAGTTCTTCATATGCACAAAGAAAGTTTTTAATAAAGAGCGTCCCTGGCACAAGGGAGTCTTCCATGAAGAACATACAGAGAGAAAGAGACGGCCAGATAAAGAGAGAAACTGACATTGTATCCAATGTATACAAGAGGTTGATGAAGTAAAATGCTATAAATGCAATTCATTAAGATGCTGGCATACTTTGTTTTAATAATTTATCAGCCTCCCCCCCTATAACTTACTCATTAACTCGTAAATACTTTGTAAACGTTTTCTAATGCGTAATGCTGATAAACGTGGATCTGGTTCAGTTGTCCAACATTCTGGTAGCAGGAGAGCAAATTGATTAGCAATTACACTCTGTAGTTTTATAATTTCTAATTCATCGGAATTATGTAACTTGGAGTTTGAGTTTAAGTTTGTATGATCATTACTTTGTAGTGATGATGCACTGGAAGATGATGAGCCTCGATAAATTTTAGCGACTAAAAGAGATGATAATAATAATTATTATTATTAGAAAGAATACAAACAAATTAACACATTTATTGTAAAATATTCTGTGGCAATAATCATCACCACTACAGAGGATAACTCTAGAGAATTTGGAAATGCACTTCATTGACTTAGATACTCAGCTTCCAGCCAGGGTGTTTCGGCTGTTCAAATCCCACTCCAGCCACTTCGACCAGGGGCAGGTGGAAGAAATCATCACTGTTCAGTTGACATATGAAAAATCATTAACCGATAACAAGCTAACTAACTAAAATGTGAGCTGATATCATTTGGATGTCCATTTGGAAAACTAGTGGGTGTTGAACAGTTGTTTCTTACTTGTTTGGGAATCTTCATCAACATTCATCTACCGAGATTCAAACCCAGGACCTCTCAATTACCAGGCGTATTCCTAGACCAGTCAGTCTCTGGGACGCTGTTAAATGCCTCATGAACTCCATCTTTCAACAGTTCATGACAGACACTGCAAACGCCAACCAATGTTACTGACGAGTACCTGTCTTCTTGCCAGCCTGATTGAATCCTACTGGTCACAGTGGAACTCCAGTTAACTTCCTACAAACAACCAGTCGCTAGCATGGATCAGAATAATTTTCAAGTGGTATTTTTGCAGAAATTTGATTGGCTACAAGTTTGAAAACGAGCTGACACCAGTCAAAGAACCACTAGAAAATCATTGAGTTCTCCAGCTGATGTCAGCTCGTGATAAAACCCGTAACCAGTCAGATCCTTGCAAACCAACACTTAATAACTAAAATGTGATCATGTACAAATTTAAAATCTAGTGCTCTGAATTAAACTTATAAAGATGAAACATATTCATATCATTTTGATAGTCTATAAGAAACAGATTCCCTTGTAGGGGACAAAACAGGTCTATAGATCTGAATAAGCCTAAGATATTTCATTCCCAAAAATCCACTTGTATATCTTTACTATTGGGGTTCAAATAAAAGTATTCTAGACAAAGAAATGAAATCATAACGGCTATAATATATCAAGTCGGTGTAAACCTCATCTAAATGTATCCATGAACGGCTGCTAGGGACAAACTAGCCATTTGGTCATGTTGGATAAGCCTGTGGAAACAGTAGATTGTGAAGTCGTGACATAAGTCTAAATGGTCATTTATTTACTAATTAAATGTCTTTCATGAAACGTAAGTACCAACCCAGATACTTCCCAGTATATTCGCTGGTTAATAAAGATTTTTTCCAGTTGTTTGAATACTGTGAATTTTTTGAGAATAATAAAAAAAATCAATGTCCATTATTTTTGATCTGTGGAATAGTGATCCTGTTGTACTCTTAAACAGGTACTCAAATTCCTTATAAACGAATTAGTAAGACACAAGAAATGAAGTTCCCTAAAAACCTGGAAAAAATGAGCATCGCTGTCATAGTGATCCGCAGCGGACAAATCAGCTATGCCTTTGAAGTAAAGACAGGAGTAAAACAAGGCAAACTACTATCAGCGAAGATGTTTCTTATTGTGGTGGGATACATCATACAGCAAGTGATACGTTGGAGCTAGAAGACAGTAATACGTTGGACTGATAAGAAGACTTCAGCAGATTTGAACTTAGCGGATGATTTATCTGTAATGTCACGTAAATTCTACAGGCGAAAATCAAAAAATTGAAAGAAGATGTGGACAACAAAGGCAGAACTTCAGGTGGATGTAGAGAAAACGGAGTTGATGAAAATATCTAACCAGTGACCGAGAGCATTTAATCCCCATTAATAGAAGGGAATTGAATGAAGTCAATCTTTTTACTGATCTATGAATAAATGCTTTAACTACAGGCGGTACACATGAAGATATCTAAGCCAGAATCGGAAAGGCAAGGCATATTTATTGGTTTGAAATCAGTGTACAGATCTGTTGCAATCAGCATAAGCACCAAGATTCGGATTTTTAACACTAATGTCAGTCACTGTTCCAATGTTGTCCAGAGACTTAGAGCGATACCAAAACCACATTGAACAAGCTTTACACCTTTACCAACAGATCCCTTAACTGGCTCCACTCTGAATATCATATGCCATCTAGGTAGAATTAACAGCAAGGAACTCTGCAGGGCAACGAACCGACCAAGAACCTACTGCCTAACAAATATGGAGATGGATTTGGCTCATTCTTAAGGGAGTTGAGCGACATTGCTCACCATGTCCTTGAATAAGCAGGAGTCGGGCGTGAGTTCCAGGGTGACAGGGAGATGGTCGTGCAACGAGGAAATGATAATTACTATCTACTATCGTAGAGCCAGATAAAAATGGCTGCAGAGAACAGGATGAAATGAAGATGTGCTGTTGAAGCTCTATGTTCCACTCGGAACCCAAAAGATAATAATCTTACTGATAATAATACTTACTTAACTTCTCATTATCCACAGTAATAAAATTGTCGTTATTATTATTAAGATTACTGTTTGTATTACGTAACTGCATGTGTACTGCCATCACAGTATCACGAAAAGGCGAGATTTTTGGATGAGAACTGCTGCAAACCCCAATCATTCCGTTGATCGTTTCGACTGGAAGGGGTGTCGGTGTACGAGGTCTCAATTGTTGTTCACACACTAATTGGATCATTGTCTGAATATCTGGCTCTTTATTCTACAATCAAATAGAAGACATGAAAAAGTACATGACAATCAAGAATCTAAGAGGTTGATGTACTGCACAACTTATTAACGACATACACAAACGCTTTTTCATAGGATACTAGGTAGTAACTGGTATCATGCGTCTGATCCTTAGCTTGGCGCAGGTTTGCTGTGTAGCCAGCAAGCTAGGTAGCTCGCCATCATGTTCTTCCAGAGATTTGAACCTAGGCCACTAATATTGCAAGCCTGACTGATAAACTTCAATCTGCAGCAACATCAAGGACCATACGCAGGACGTCAGTTACCACCCAGTGTTCAATCACTGTGTTCACTACAGTCCTACAGTAACTAATTCGTGAGCCCGAATACAATTTAGATATGATAGAGAAGATTTGTAGCTCAGGTGGATGATTTTGAACTTGAAGTTCAAGTCAAAGAAACAGTCAGTTCCAATACAAGTAACCTAGAAGATGTGAAAACACACATAAACAACCAATCACGTCCAAGGTCACCGGGAGAGATGATTAATAAACTCGTGGAGAAATCTAAAAGCTCACTTCAAATTGAAGTATGCGCTGAAGATTCACCCAGTAGGGTGATGAAAGCTTCGCAAATTAACCATCCAGCTCAGAGAACAAAACCACATCAAAACCCGAATACAATTAGGTGTAATGCGTCCGGTTACAGCATTGAGTGACATAGCTTTGAATCCTTGAAGGACACATGAATTCCTCCAAGATTGCAGATGCATCCTGCTGACAAGTTCCAACAAGCACGAAACCTAGGTCCAAAGCTTCATGTCGACTGCTTACGAAGACCTGACAACAACACACAAACTTGAGTGTAAATCAAACATATATTATACAATTTATCTGTTCAAAGCTCAACAAGCATGTAAAGGCGATTTAACTTCTGTCAAAATTCCCAGAGTTCACAAAACAAACTGCAGAGCCAACACATTAAACAGCTTAGACGATGAGTATTGAAACTGAGTTTCAGCAGTTGCAGGGGGAATATTTAGATGACTTTGTCTAAATGGAGCATAATGCGCTTCTTCTGATCCACAATTTCAACTACGATTCAACAAGTTATGGGTTATTTCTGTCTGCTATCAAATATACAGTACTTGTCATATTGACCAGTTTATGGTAATACACATTTCTTCGTCTATATTGGCTTTACGTGCAGTTCCAATCATGCATTTATTCATACGGTCAAAGTTCCATAAAATTACATTACAAATAATGGAGTCAACCAGTGACCTCCATTATCAGGCTGACTGATCGATATTTAACACAGAACTTTGCTTAGAAGTAGAGTAGTTCAAGTTACCACACTCTACGTTGCACACAAATGTAGACAAAACGAAGAAGAAGTTGAAAGGGGCCATAAAAACAGAAACATACGGCAGAAAGAACAGTAACGTGAAGAAACATAAATACTCACTGGATGTGGGATATAACAAAGAGTGAATGCATCTGTCACATAGATGAGAACGGGTTTTGGACCATGTCATCGACAGTATGTAGCTGTTAGTTCTTAGCATCCTGAGAATCCAAACAAGGCAACTCTTTACATTGCATGGACCAACTGCAGAAGACTTCATAAATTGATGCGAGGTTACAGTTTGACCGTACCTGTTTTCTTACCAACCTAATCCTATGCCACTGTATTACTACTCGACAAGCAAGGTAGCGGCTCAGAAAGCATAACATGTGTCCTAGTCGCCTAAACCAATGTAGCCTTATGATCTTATCAGACCTCATCTACACAATCAACAGAGTCCTTGAGAGAAATAAAAATTCACATTTGTTATTGAATACCACTGCAATTAGACTGCAAACATAATTAGTTAACCAAAAGGTATATAATTCGAATCTCACATCAGGTTGGCTAGATTTCCCATCTAAACTAGCTGCTGAGCCTTGGAAAATTGGACCCATTTAACAAGTGCTAACTTGTATACACTTAATAAGTATATTGTTGTACAAGTATTTTGCACTTAATGCTACTATTTTCAAAGTTCAGTAGATCCACAGCATCGGCTTTTGACTGACAAAATACCTAATGTGTTAGAAATAAATTATGCGCTCTGATTACACAAAAGGTGCTACTTAATAAGCCGCAGCTTTTTTACTAAGTGACCACACTCCCTTTAACGCAGTTTATGTCAGAGTCTTAAAATAGAGTTGAGACAATCATGTACCAATAGGCTGGATACCCTTTATTTATTTTATTCCTTTACGTCCCCAGGGGCTTTGAAGTTTCATTAGCAGTGGTATTTATTTTTACGGAACAGGGTTGCCGGCCTCATGCCCAACCTTTCTTCTTTACCAGTCTTTTTACTAGCTTAGCGAGGTTTGGGAGTGCATTGGCGGGGGATCGAACCTCAAACCACATATGTGGTTGACGAGCATTCTATCGCTGTGCCACCGACGTACCCTTTATTTATTACTCAGCACTAATTTTCCCTCCTTAATTCAAAATTTAGTCCAAGCTCCATCCAAGACTGCTTTTGCCTTTCGAACCAAGTGTCAGAGTAGTATTTCATTACAAAAGGACCCAACAGATCCAATTTGGAAAAATAATATAATATACCAGATACCACTTAACTAAGGTGAGGTTAATTAAACAAGTCGAACTAATAGATCAGGATCAGCTGGGTTATCTGAACACAGGAATTTAACTATATATAGAATGACCGACGATGCTAAGCTTAATAACAGAGAAAAAGTTTTGGTTAGTACATCCACTTTCATGTAGTTATACACTACGGTTAGCTAAGGTGAAAGTATTGAAAATTGACGCAATTAGGTGGAGATAAAGAGATTAGTCATGGAATATTTGTTCACGGATTCACCACCAAACACGCCGGATAGATAAAAATTGCAGTAAAAACCAGGAGGGAGTAAGGCTATGTCAAGCAAGTTAGAAAGTTGTGTGAATATACTTATATGGTTACGAGCGATAAACTATGATCGAAATGTACTCCACTTATTGATACTGTGGGAGGCATCGCTTCAAAATGACTAAGGAAGGTTAAAAAATGGCTTCAGTACTTGTGATCATAGAGTTTTGAGCTTATTTGGGTCTAATAGTACTCAGCTAGGCTGCCTTGCTTACTACTCGTAAACCCTATAGTAATTACAGCATAAGCCAAATAGACGGTATGAGCGTGAGCTATGCCATTCTCATAGCTCGCTTATATGACTGTGGATGGTTTCCTCTAGTCTTAGTAGACTTATTGAGGTTATTGCATGATAAACTGGCTGACAAGGAATAGATTTCACTGAATTTGGTGGGTTCTAACTTCGTTTACAGGAGCCTATGTCACCATAGCGTCGATACACATTGTACTCTTGTAAATAAGAAAGCGTTTGGCTGGTCCTGTATTTCGAGATGGACTCTACTGGCCCTATCTGTGCAGTGCATAACTGACTGAAGCGATCATTGACGCTTACTTATGCATTAGTGTACATACTAAAGGTACAAATGGTCCACGATAGATAGGGATCTCGACTGTTTGAGCCACAGGATGGTACTACATGTTAGTCTCATCTCGCAAAAGGCACGATATGTGTTCGGTTCTCCTGAAAGCCAATGCCCAGTCAGTGGGTGTACCATTATGTGAACAAACTCCTTGATCCTTCCAGTAGTCATCTGCTTGTTTCAGAGATTAAGCTATGTATGTCTAAGCACATACCTTAAAACGGTCAAACTGTGAATGGCTCATCAAATCAGCTACGGTTTCTTAGACCGTCTGTCTGTCTGTCTGTTCTCGGCATAGAACTTTGCACATATATGCGGCAGTTCAAATCGCCACACTCCCTACTTGTAGCACACAAAGCAACAGAAGAAATTAGAAGAAATGCATAAGGGAGACAGTAAACAGAGGTGTGAGACAAAGGAATAGTAATAACGAAGAACAGAACAGTTTCATTGGAAATCATAAGTCACAAGGAGTGGATGCATCTGCGCCATTGCGAACGATTTTGACCGATTTAGACCGTATATACTACATGGATAGCTGTAGTAATTATAGAGCTAATACATACAATACCTCCCTTCAACACAAAAATGAAATACTTTATAAACTCAATCCTTAGATAAAGGATAGGAATTATGTTATGTGGTTAAAAGTAGTCAACATAAAACCCTGAATTCCGAACTCACGGTTACTCGCCATCATCAGAAAAGCGCATCAGCAGCCTCGATGGTACTAATGTCCAACCCTCTCTGAGATCTGAATTCAATTACTGCGGCACCCCACTGAATTTCTCTGACTACTATTGACCATCCTTAGGACTTTAGCTGATACAGTGACTGACCGCTGAGGAGTAACCCTTGCTAATGTGTGTAGTCATTCTAACACTCAAGTGATGCAGATACAAATCTCCCGCTGGACACGGCGTCTGAGTTTGCAGATAAGTGTTGCAGACGAGTGCCAGTCGGCTGAAAACCACGGTCTAGTACTTTCTGTAGATTGCCTTTGGTCACTCAGGACTAATTCAAAGTCCACCGCATGAGTAATTTACTTACCTTGACTTCGAAATGATAAACCTGACTGATGCAATACAGAAAACTCGAAGAAATACAAAAAACTATTCACCAAATTAGTGATACCACCTTTCGTGTTCCATTCTGTTTAAACACAGTACAGTGAACATAAAACTAGAAGGCAAATGAACTCACCTTCATCTGTCCATCCGTTGAAGCCCTCGAGTTTAATAAACGATGTGATTCATCAGTTGTACAGCTGTATTCAAGTCTGCTTAATAGCTGAAACCATTCATCTTGGTAAACTGGTGAATACACTGTTGAAGACGGAAAACCATTTGATGATTTACTTCCGTGTGACGAATGAAAATGATTTAAACTCATTGAATCATCCTCAGCTGAACACTGAGTCCTTCTGAATGAAGATTTGTTCAATGAGCTTGATGCATCTGACGATTCTACACCCGGCCAAATAGACTTTGGCAATGCCCAACTAACGATTTCCCAAAGAATTAAAGCCAACGCGTATATATCAGATTTTTGATAAGACTCTAAGCAGAATGGATTGATTGATTTGCATAACAGCTGAAAATTTCATATGAGACATTGTATAACAGATTTATTTACCTTTTATATTAAGTATTAATCTTGAAATATATTACGCACACACACATTCTCGTCTGCCGTTAAGATGTCTAGATTGACGCCTCAGTTCTCAAGAGTTTTAGGCTTCTAAAACTTGAGCGGGTGTGCACATCAATAGAGGCATTAATCATAGCTCATTGGATTATTTTTGTGCTTTACACAACATAGTATTTTGCGCATTGATATATATACATATGGTGAAATCGTATCACGGTAAGGAGGTTGAAATGGGAATCAAAGTGACGGGGGGAATTGCCATCAGCGGTTACAACGGAAAATTCGTTATTCTAGAATGTTTGTTAAGAAATTTACAAATAACCGGAGCAATCCCTAAGTCACATGTCAAATACAGAAGTTCTTCTTTCTCCGTGAATCTCTGTGTTACCATATCCTGCCAACCAGCATCAGATTGAGCCCGCCGATCGGTTGCCTATTAGGGTGAAAATTGGATCGGCGATGTAAAAAGCAAATGATGAAATCAGTAATCACGGATTTCTGTAGTGTTACGAACTAATCGCGATTCCGCTGAATAAGTGATCACTCAATTTAAATAGAGTAAACTAACCTCTGGTGCTAGGTACCGAGGTGTACCGGCATGTAGTCCACCTATAGGCCACCAGTCTAAGACTTCTAACTTATCGAATAGTGAATTGCAAGTTTCATCTTCAGCTGGAAGACTGTATTGATCCAGAGACCTACAGTTCTCACGAAAGCATTCATTATACTCCGTACCCGTCAAATATTCTTGTAATGTAATGTATGCAGATCGTTTATTATGTATAGGATCATCACTGAGCTTTTCGGATGCAGTAAAGCCACATGAATTACCTCTGACATCTGTATGCTTTATCAGGTAATTCTCATACTGTTCATAAACACTGTACAAATGATCTGTAGGAATAGGAAGTGGACACGGAGGCGGTGATCGAACAGCATATCCAATATCACCAATACAACATGACCAATCAGAACGAATATATATGTTTGATGGTTTCAGATTTCGATGAGCAATAGATGGTTTCCCTCGAGTACCAGAAAATTCTGAAAAAGAGAGAATAAGTAATAATAAGATTGTAGTAAAAGTGTTGCGAAAAATAACTGACTGATAACTCACTATCACATAAAATGTTAGACGAAGAAAGAGTAACCCACCTAGTGCCCTTGATGTTCCTCCTTTATACAGCATTACTACAGAGAATTTGAAATCCATAATATTGCTATTATTTTCATCATTTTCACTACTGATGTCAGTCATTTTATTTTATATGATATTTGTGAATAAATTCCGGTGGGTTGTTATTCACTGTTGATGCTTTCTATACTTACTTGATTTCGTTATTGAAAACCTTCTAACTTACCATTTGGCTCGTGATCCAATAATATAGACACTCAACTAAACTTATCTTTACCTATTCTTGATGGGAGTATTTATTAGAATATGTCGGTTACACGTAAAGGTAGTATGTAATCCACCATCTTGTTTCAACTCGATTTTAAAGTCAGGTGTGGCCAACTCACTTTGTTTACTTTCTAACTCAAAAATGCAGTGGATCCTATCAACCAGTGAGTTTATATGTACGAAGAACTGGGGGATACTTTAAGATTTAAACACACTGTGACATCCACATATCCCCAGCATCATCTAGGAGCAGAACAAACATTCTAAGAGCTCTATGTTCCCAAATGTCCATAAATATATCTGCTACAATTGAGGATAATGGTGATGTCAGTGCTAAAATTGAGTATAGCGAGCATTAGATATAACTGTACACCGAATATTATTTCATCACCCTAGAGCTTAGCCCTGTGTTTTACTTCAGGATCTGGATAGAATTCTACTCTTACTTTGATGAAAAGTAAAATTTGTGACGGAATCCATAGGTATAAATTTTAATCTCAACATATGCAACAAAGGTGACTGTACACAATTGTTAATATATCATGTCACATAGTTCCGAATGCAGTAAAATAACTACATGATAAAAAACTATAGTTATATATTAGTGTTATCTATGATCATATAAATCGGTGGCCCAGTGGTAAAATGTTCATCAACCATACATGTGGTCCGAGGTTCAACTGCTGACCAGCTCACACATCTTTGTATCCTTGAGCTGGTTGTCAATGTGACGAGTGGGGAAGATTAGGCTTGAAGCTAGAAGTCCTACGATGTAAAATCGACTAAACTACTACTACTGAAACTGTAAAGCCCAAGGTTGAGGTTTTGTGTTTCAATAGTAATAATAATACTATACTTTTTTGCAATTAATAGTGTTCTCTGAGCTGGATGGTTTAGTTGCGGAGCTTTCGTCGTCTTTCTCGACGACATCTTCAGCGCAGTATTTAGCATAAAGTCAAATGATTTAAAATCTCCATGAAAGCTCCGCAACTAAACCAACCAGCTCAGAGAACACTATTAATTGCAAATCATCCACCTGAGTTACAAATCTTTTCTATTATTTCCATACTTTACTTTATTCCAAAAACAGTACTTATAATACAGAATGGAACTCACAGCATTTGTCACAATATTGCATCTGATTTACTTAAAATATAAATTAAATTTAAAACAAAAGTAACAAGAGGAATTTGTCCACGTTTACGATATAAAGTCAAAAATATTCGAAGCACGAATTGAGATTATTGAATATAATAATAAGAGTGAGTTTGTTTTAAACAGTATTTTGGATTCAGTTTGAAAATTTTAGCAAGTTACTATAGAGTATTGAATCTAATGTTCTGTTGATGTAGTATGGGGAGGGGAAATACAAGATTAACAGTGGTAACACAGTTTAAACGATGTTCACACTTGTAAAATATAAATGAATAAAAACCAAAAATTGAGAGGATTATAAATATCAGAAATACAATAACAACTAAGTTTGGTACTGTAAGGGTGGAAGAAATGGTTTATTTAGTAGTGCAAAGAAGGTTACTTAGTTCATGCCTGACACCACTTTCATCACATATATTACGTGCTAAATATGGTATAGTGGAATTTCATACTTAGACGTACGTGCATAAAGTCTTCTGAAAAGACTTCTTGTTTTACCTGAGGAGACACAAGGTTGGAGCTGTGAGTAGAGTGGGTGCCCAGAGTCTGACAAAATTCCTTTAGCAAATTTGTTGCATGACATCAAGTGACTATCAGTGACAGTGTCAACGATATGGCCCAATGAGATACCACTCGTCCTACTGACAGTCTTCAGAGTTCTACGAACTGTATGACATAGTTTTTTTAAGCAATCCAGGAAATAATAAGGGTGAACAGTAAAGAAGAATAGGTAAAATATTTTGATTTGACACTAGTAACTAGTGTGATGCGTCTAGTCCTCTGATTGGTGTAGACTGAATTCTATCAGTCAGGTTGTAATGTGACCACCATTCTAGCTAGCTGGTCATCACGGTGCACATTGATTTGATGGTGTTAGATGGTTGGAGGCAATCGGCAGGAAGCCTTGGACCTAGGTTTCGTGCTAGTTGGCACTCGTCAGCAAGGCGTATCTGCAACCTTGAAGGAACTCATGTCCCTTCTGAGATTCGAACCCGCGTCACCCAGTGCTGCAGTCAGAGACGTTACCACTGAGATATACACCAGTTGACAAACTGTAAGAGGAGTGGTTGGGTTATGCCTAAGTGCCTGAACTTCTTAATGTAAAAATTCAGATGAAATATTCTTTTAGAAATCGCTAAGACATGGGAAGACCAGGATAGGTCAAAAGAAAGAATTAATCCAAGATACTTAACTTCAGACTTGATTTCTATATCAGTATCATCAATTTTGCAAGGGTCATAGGAACCAGCGGCTTCATTTGACTTTCGTTTACATCGGAAACTGAAATTAACAGTCTGACATTTGGAAGGATTTAGTTTAAAGCCGTTAGACGAAGACCATTCAAGTGGAACCTCAAAAGAATGTAAAAAATCACACCTATGAACTTTGTTCTAAATATCACGAACATAGAAACTTATCACTGTGTGTAATCATCTATTACAAATACGCTTATAACTTTATGTAGAACTATGTAAATAACTGGTAGTGATGAACTTGATAAGAAAGGTCATAAAATAGTAAACTTCTGGGGTATAAGGTTTGTCAATGAAAAAATGGTAATGGGGAAAAGAATCAGAGTGGAATGGGAAAAATCATAAACAAAGTTGCTGAACAGCATGTCTATTTTGGATGCAGAAATTAGATTTCCAGGTATAAACTGTTACCATTTCGGTGACTAGTAAGAAACTTAGTCGAACTTCTCGTCATAGGTTATTGGGAACATCAGTATATCTCCAAAAACTCCTGCTTTGTTTTAATCCGATGAAGTCTGTCGATAAAATTAGATTAAATTGCTCTGTCACGCACTAGTTTACTCATTTACCCAACTATGCAGGTTGGAATTCACGTTAGAATCACTGTTAGAATGGCAATTGTAACTAGTTCCATAGGATCAGTAAATTTCACATTATCACTGGTGACTTATTCTTAATTTTCTAAGTGAGCGGTGGTTTGATTGAGAACCTACGGCGAGGCTGATTCGGCGGTAAATGCTTTCCATCAATCCGTTCGGCTTTTCATCAGCTGCATACAGAATAAAGGAATTGTACAGAACAATCATAACGTGCTTACAAATGTGAGTTATCTGGAAACTCCACACTTAAAAGACAGTGCTTAAGAAACTATACACTTATATTATACACAGAAGGCTCAAATTTACACAGAAAATAAAATTATTGGCACAGTGACGAAGGAGTTATGTAATAAGGATAAAAGGTGGATAGGTAAAATGATGAGTAACTAAAAAGTTGAATAACAACGCGACAAGGTTAGCTCAAACCATAGAAACGGATGGCAAGCAAAATTACATTATAGCTAAGGAGAAGAGGTTACAGCCAAAGATCGCGTAATCAAATAAGAGAGAGAGAGAGTAAGGACATCCACTTACCAGAGCGAGGAAACACTGATAACTATTTCATCTGAACACACACTGTCTTCTTTTTTACTCAAAGTGTACATATGTGAAAACTATACAATTATGAGAAAAACAATATCAAATATGTAATGAAGCGATACATGTGATGCTTAAAGTGTGTGTTTTAAGTACCATATAGGGCTTTTGTGTTTCCTACAGACAATATTTCTCATGAGTTTGATTTCAAACTTTAATAAAATATCAGTAGATTCATTAGTGCAATCGTTCTACTCGGTATAATTAAGATGAGGTCTATAACGCATTAAATACTGTGAATCTCAAACGAATAATATTTGAAGTCGTTCAATGACATTTCGGTTATCGTAGTTCAACTTGATCCTAAAGTTTTATTAAGCAATGTTTCCTAAGGAAAGCCAATTTGAGAATGCCACTGATGCTCCAAAATGATTCACTAACACTTTGGATTAAAACCAGACAACATCAACAAATTCGCTTAAAGTAGAAAAAGAGGTCGCTTCTAAATCTGCCGAGGAAGCTCTTAGTGTAGTTGCTAGGCTAATAACATGACGCTATGGAATATATTTCATATGCTCAACAAAATCAGGATAAAAGAAGGTATTTCCTTGAAACTTTCTAAAAGGTTAGAACTTATGTAGCAAGCAGGGAGCTGTACTTGTAGATAATTCATAATATTTGGTGATGTTTTCTATATGTTGTTAAATGGTATGCACACAACTACTGTGAAGTTACTTCCCTGCAAAACAGCAATCATCAGGTCACTGTTTTTAAAGATTACATATATTTTCAGTTTAGATGACGCTGCATTAAAGCAGTCATTTACAAATATGCAATCTATTTCTCATTGTGATAATCTAATAGTACTCTCCAGCAGTAGAATGCTCGCCAACCACACATGTGGTCCGGGGTCCGATATCCGGTTGACGCACTCCTCTACCTCACTAAGCCGGTAACAAGACTAATAAAGACGGAAGGTTGAGCATGAGTCTAGCAACTCCATCCCGTAAAATTAAATAACACTGCTACCGAAACTTGAAAGCTCTAGCTTGAAGCCATATGTTCCACTGGGAACGTAAAGGAGCAAAATAAGAAACAATAATAAGAATACTCTTTAAGCAGACACATATTTCCAGTAATTCCACATAAAGGATTAACACTATGTAATTAAATTATACAGCATAGGTTTTGATGCCATTGTGGTTAACAGAATAAAAGTTCCAGTGGGCAAATTGATGTGTGATAAACAAAGTGATAAGAATAATGGTAGAAGTCGTCCAAGTGCTTATATAACAGCTGTCAGGCGAATTCAATTCATCGTCCTGGTAGTGGAACGTACACCACAGTTTCCTTCGGAAACCGAAATTATTCAGATTACAGCATATGATGTGCTTGATACTATAAAAGCGTAATCAAGAAAGCAACCATGTTTGCTTAACATTTTTGCATACTACTGATTAATTGAGATGAGTAGTTGTATAACACTCATATCCACCAATAGTGCTTGCTAGGTAGTGGTTTGAACTGATTCGGTTCTCTGAGCTGGGATGGACCGGCTACGCCGCTTATGAGCTCGGCCGCTAGGAGCAAAACATCCATCTGGTGTATAGGTTTCTTTAATCTGGATAGAAAGCACTACTTGTTGATATGAGCGCTGTACACTCACTCATCTCAGTTAATGTGCAGCATATAGTTTTATGCAAACAGCTAGGTAATCAGTGATTATCGGTGTATAAGTGGGTTAAGTTTGTGAGTATATGTGATGATGGACTGTGAGGAGTAAACGTTGGTAATTGGCTTCAGCCTTCAAGAGAGATGCAGCTCCCGAATCACCGGCAGTGAAATTTAGAAAAACAGTAGCGAGAGTATCCTCTGTCGCAACTCTATGTGTAAAATTCAACGTTTTTTTATAAATCCACTTCATTTATTAAATTTAACCCATGCTCTGATAGAGATAGATACGCAGATAGCAAGACTCGACAAGTCAAACACTTTTTGACATCACTGTTCAATATGGTTGAGATATGGAGTAAAACGTTTACCCACTCTACATCAGACGCCTTACCAATTCTCTTCGATTGCCGAGTAAATCTGAAAAAGTTGCTATCAAAATTTCTTTAACTGAGTTTACACATTTTGAAAAAATTAGTCCAATTGCTTTCCTCCATGTGTCCTTCTTCTGCAGCCTAGATACATCCAGTATAGTCTCCTTTCAAGGTGACTTCGGGCGATGGTTAGCATTATCCTGATTATCATCAATGTACTCTGCCAGAAACTTCAAATTCATCCCTTCGCGTTTCGAGTACATCACAGGACTTCAAACCTCAGCTTTGAGGTTTTAGAAGCAGTGGCGTTGATGTTTTATGCCAAACCTTTCGTCCTTACTGCGTCTACCGTCGGCTGAGCAAGGTTTAGGAGTTAGTCAGCCGGCGATTGAACCACAAACCACGTATTTAGTAAGGAAGTAATCCACCACAGAAAAACCAATGCAAGACTCTGCTCAGTTCCACAAATTAAAGGTTATTTTATACAGGAAGCCATTATGCAACGACAACAAAACATATATAAACACTGAGACTTACCTGAGTGCAAAAACCAAAGTCCTCGGGCTAGACTATTTGCAATCTCCATAAGCATACGTAGTCGGGTAACTTCGGAATTACATGCAGTATTAAAGTGATCATTTATATACCCAATCATATCACAGTTCTCGAAAGCAGTTGGATGTTTACAAGAAACTACATCGGGAATATTGTTTGATAAGAGATCTTTTAAAGTACCATAACTGCATTTTTCACCGATAAGCAAAGCACATGGTGAAGGAACAATTGACGTTGTATATGAACAGTTATTTTTAAGAGTAGAAAGATATTTTTCTGTGGGATAATTAAGCCAATCAGCAAACATTAACCCATGAATTGATTTATGTCGAAGCAGAATTGAACGATGTAATGAAATTGTCCGGCGCCAGACGTTATTCGCCAAACGAGCACCAGAGTGAAACACTTTAGCAATAACTTCTTCACCTTTGAATATACCTTTCAACAAAAACATTCAAACAGAGTTTAAAACTAGGCTTTAGAAGGTCATCAAGATTTAGGTACTGATGGGAAACCAGGACACTACACCTATATAAAGTCAGATTTATCTACAGGTCTGACCACCAGATGCTAATTCTTAGAGAACCATCAGAAGACCAGGCAGCACTGCACGGCTGTTTTGTTCTTGTTAGGGACCCATTTTCAGCACACACCCACGGGGGTCCTGACCAAGGACCTTCCGGTTATAAGGCTAAATAATAGACTATTCAGGCACTGAGATGCTGTCCAACTGCCCATTATGTGTCCATCATTCTTGAGCATTTATATAATAATTATCATACCGACAAACATTTCAGTCAAATCAACCAGTGCATAACCATAAAAATCAGTATTCAGATGGCATATGTGTACCAATCAAAACAAGAGAAATATATTTTATTTCAGTTAGACCCTATAGTTTCAAATAAGTCAATATTTTTAGTATGCTTTTGTGAAACTGAAAGGCAAAAGTATTTCAGCAAACCTCCTACTTAATTCAAACAGTGTTTTTAAATAGTTTTGGATAGGATTACTAGAAGTTGGAGGATATCTGAAGTGCTTTCAATGTATTTAGAATCAGAATGGACTATTTTGTCCTGTTGCAAAAATGAATTTAGTGGAGAACGTTTCAGTGATGAGATTCCCCTCTCTAGCCTAATGTATTGGTTTTTAAGGGATCAGTCTTCTTACCTTATTATGTAAAATCTCAAACGCACGAATAATAACTTCAAAACGAAGTCTCAATTCCATCATCTATCAACTTAAGTAGTACTTGTTAACTAATTCAGCCTAAAAGATTGCTTATCGACGGAATAAAGTATTTTGTATAATTTAAACAACAGTATCCTGAAGATGTCAAAGGTTGTATCCTAGTGGGGATGAGCGAGAGGATTTCATCATGATAACATTTCTTTTGCACATACCGTAGACGATTCCAGATGACCTTTTTTAGAATGGCAACACTACGATAAATTTCGACATCGTAGCTTTCACTATTATTTCTTCCTGCCTGTGAGCTTTTAAAGCATGGCTTACACGTCGTGCGTGAAAGCTTTAGACAATGCTTAGCTGAATGAGACGAAATATTAAACAGAGTTTAAGCCCTGGTAAACTGAATAAGTTCATTTGTCACCATACCTGCTTCACAAAACATACTTCAAGTTCTACTTTAATTGTAAGACATCCCCAGCTTCTATTGCCACCTTCTTTGTTGTTAATCTTCGTGGGCTTTCTGATAACTTCAAGACAAAATACTAATTATATGCTACACAATGACTCCATAAACATATACGTGGCCAGACCGAATATGGACTATCTATCGAAATACAAGGTTTGAATCTCCAGCAGCAATCAGACTTTGTGTGTGCTGAATTATCGATTATGAACCTACAGAGCGAATATTTTTTACTTGTCTTATTGCTGAATATTTGGAATATTCTCTGCTTCTTTCAATTTCGGACCAACACAAGTTCCCAATCTTAACTCCCACATATCTCTTGGTTTTATACTACTAAACGAAAGTTTTTTCTTGGAGATGTGAAGTTATTTAAGGAAATAAAAAGCTAAGTGGAATCTGATAAGAAATGGCTAGAAGCCCTGAGCCTACACCGTGGAATTCAAACTAGAGTCTTTAGCCACAGCGAGCCCCTAAGGATATGAGAAGATTAATTCTTTGTTATTTTGTTGCTGAGAGGGTGAATAACTAAAATGAATCTACGCTGATGGGCATCACACAAAACTATAAGTGAACTGGCTTCAGTTTTAACCACTGCCCCTACTAAGTGCAAAGCAATGAAGTAAACTAAACTAGAAATGTACTGAGGTGATGTAGTGCAATATACAAAATAAAGGAAAAACGAAACAGGGGTATTCACAGTTTTCCTCATGGTTGTTTCAATTAATTACCAAAAATAACACTTTTCACTGTGTATTCTAGCGACGATTATTTCCAAAAATAACATCAATACCAACGTCATTACAAAATAATTCGGCAAAAACTATGGAAATGACACAAGCAATTACTCCGTACACCAGAACTGTTTCGCTTATGGTGATCGATGGTGAAATCCCAGCAAGGATACAGAGGGCTCTTTTCGCATATGCTAGTTTACGCCATCTCTGGAGTAGACGTGATATCCTGCTGGCTATCGACCAAAGGGCGTGTGTACTGCTCATCTGTCCGCTCGTCCTCCTTTATGGCTGTGAGTGAGACCTGTCCATTGAGAGTGGAAGACATGAAAAGGTAGGCTAGCTGTCTTTGATCACAGGTGCCTGCGTTCTATCTCCCGTGTGAAATGGTATAATAGGGTGAGCAGTATTGAGGTTAGGTGTCAAGTGCTAGGTAAGGAGGGGAAATCAATCGAGGAGGCTGTGAAGCTACATCGACTGAGATGGTTAGGGCATGTGTTACGTTTGCCTAGTCATCGCCTTCGTCGACGGGCAATGTTAACTGACATAAGGTCAGGCTGGAAAAAAGCTAGCGGAGGTCAAACTAAAACATAGCCTCACCGGTCAATGAAATCCACAACATTAAGTTTAAGCCACGTAAGAAGATGTAGACTTCCTGGTTGGGGTCTTCGGGACGGTAAAAGCCAATGGCTGGAAGCAATCGGTGATATGGCTCAAAATCGTTCTCAATGGCTGGATCAGATGCATCCACTCCTTGTGACTTGTAATACTCAATAAAACTATACTTTTCCTTGACATTACTATTATTTTTGCCTCATATCTCTTTTTATTGTCTCTATTTTTCATTTCTTTTTACTTCCTTCTTCTTCTTTGGCTTTGCGTGCTAAGTGAAGCGTGGCGACTTGAACTGCTACACATCGGCGCAAAGTCCCATGTTGCAACCAGTCAGTCAGTCAGCTTATGGTGATTTTATGGTGTCATTTTAAAAAAGACCAATAGTCATTCAAAATAAGGCCAAGACAACCGTAACGACTCACCGTCCCAAACATCTGAAATCCGCCCATCACCAAGAAACTTGCTTAGAGTGATTTGTCGATTGATTGTCTGAGAAGCTATGGTATTTAAGCCACTTTGGGTAAATAAATATGGACAGGAATATGTTTTATTTGTTGTGCTACAGTCAGCATCATGAGTCTGGTTAGATGAGACAGCATATAAACTGGGACCATAATGACATACATTTAGCTTATGTTTATTTACAGTAGCATTTATCAAATGTAAATTCTTGCTACATGGCTGTTTTTCCTTAATGTTAGCAGTGCAGATCGTTTCCACAGCTGGTCGCTTTGTCACATAACTGCATTTACTAAACTCATAAAGGCAACATCCATCCTTCTGCAAACGACGCTTATAAATATAGCCAACAAGTGCGAGAATAATTGACAGTATGAAGAATACTAAACTGTATGTCACCATTGGTACAGTATTAAAGATATATGCAGTCCCAGAGCCAGAAGTTAAGTATTCTTTCGACATTTCACTTTTAATCAGGTTTCTATTGTGCATACTTCTGATAGATGAGCGAGCAATCAACATATCTGGACCCAAATTGAGATTTGGCTTGAAACCTGTATTCTCCCTTACGAAGCTACCCTCTCGCCAAAAGCCGCTTTTCTTTATATATTTCAGTGCACTTTCCACCGCTTCTATGTCCTCGCTATAATGGTGAAACTTCGGAAACAGAGCAGCGTTACACATATTACCAGAATCGCAGCACTCAATTGATTGTGGAATCGCATGTTTTGTGAGATAGCTACTGCAGGCAAGTACCACTTTTTCATACGAATCGATGCATCCGTATATAATTCTGATAAAATTTTTCGAAATATCAGGTTTTGTTTCCACCGATAGCGATGAATCTTTAAAACTGTTTGTACCATCCAACATTTTCAAGCGAATAAAATTTCCGAGTAATCCTCTATCTATCACTCTGGCGGCATAGCATTTACCACCTGATTCCACGGAACATCGACCCATTTTGTTTCGTTTCACATCATTGTGGTTACCTGACTTTTTTGTGCATTGAGAATTGTCATTGCACGAACACACCAACTTCTTGGACTCTGAATTTACTCTTTCTATGATCATAAATACCTGGGCTTAAAGTGCTTCACAGATGGCAAGATCATTTGTGCCGCTGAGAAGTCCACGGAATATATATTGTATCATGAATACACGAACAACCACGAAAACTGTCAAATGCAACTCAGCATTTCAAGGGCGTTTGCAGATGGAGCAGTTAAACAACTGCAGTTTCGGTTTCAGGATTAGAGCTGGAAAGCGTGCAAGCCCTTTTTTTCTGATTTGCAACCATATCATGAAATTTCGTAGAAATTTTATGTAACAGTGGATTTTACTAGTTGCATGTATGTATATTCCCTTCGTGTGGCCATTGGTTAGTTACAACAACTTCTTTACTTATGGGACTAAGTCTCTATATTGAACATCCTATCCGGAGAACCAGCACTCTGCGGTGATGTAAGATCTATTACTCAAACTAACTCAGTAGATTAGTGAGGTTAGTTTTTACTGTGCATATGCCGGTGGTCTTGTCTAGCTGTCAACAAACTTGGGTCATATGCGCGGAGAACCAAAGAAGATTTGTTTGGTTTAGGTGGTCTCTTTATACTTGGAATAAATCACAGGTGTATGAGCACACTATCTCCCAGTGTATTTCCTCTTCTGCCCTTCTACAAATACAGTTTAGGGTTAATAATTTACCCAACTGCTGTAGCTGAGGAATTCCTTCATCCAAATAAGCCGATTCTTATACACTGTAATTTTTACCAGCTATTATTAACCAATTTAATCTCTTCGTGACTGCCTCTTAAATTGTAAGGTGATGGTTCCTGGTCTACAGTAAACTTCTACGTAGTTCTTCCTGCCACTCAACTGTCGTAGCTTTGGTTGACAGCAAAGGGAGTGGTGATGGGATTGATTGTATGTAGTTTGTAGTATGTGGTGTATTAAGACCAAGTTGCTACTGAGAATGGGGTTGATTCTTTCACTCGTTATCTGTCCAGCGTCGTCGAAAAAACAGGTAAGGATAGCATGTGTGTGGGTCGTGTGAGCTAAAAAAGTAAAGAAAACTTAAAAACAGACAGCTAATGAAATTTGAGATTGATATACATATATATACATGTCAGCAATAATAATAATAATAGTGTAAGGGATGTAATAGTTGGAGTAGTCAAGAGAGTAAGACAGGATTGAATGTAGAGAAGTAAAACGATGAGTTTAGGTGCCTAACCATTAGTGTATCAGATTGTAAGAGGGATAGGCCGTTTGGACGCAGTCCTTCTCTCACTGCATGATTGTCTAGCCACCGCCTCAAGCTCTCCACCGATGGTGTCGCAGCTAAATCTGCAGGCTACAAGTTCCAGGGATAGCAAGGTTTCAGTGGAAAAGGTCTTTGGATTCTGGCAAGCTATCTTTCGTGGATTCCCAAGAGGAAGCCCTTACATACTAAAAAACAGACTACCCTTATTTGGGTGGTTCTGGTTATTTATAATTATTCTGGCAGTAATCAATTCCCCCCTAAGCCGACGGTAGCTTAATGCGAAGAGACGTTCATAATGTAGTTTGTTTCCAAGACACAACACTTCTTTTTTGCCCGTCTTTAGACTCTTTCCAAAGGTTTGCGTCTCTTCTAAGCATTTTGGGGGCACTTCAAGGTATGGTCTGACGTATGTTTTGTACAACCCTAGAAAGAGCTCAGGAAAGATTGCATGTAACTGTTTATGTGGAAAGTGTATGATTGCATATACACTCACTACATCCCACATGTAATTTACGCTTATGTCTAACTCCTCCGTTAGAACTAGACCAAAGTCAAACTTCGTCACTGTGCAAGGCAAGCTTTCGTTGTACAAGGTTTTTTCCCATTCCTTTACGTTCCCAGTGGAACAAATTGCTTCAAGCTACAGACTTGAAGTTTCGGTAGCAGTAGTATATTTTTACTGCATGGATTATTAGTCTCATGCCCAACCTTCCATATTTACCAGTCTTGCTAGTGCCTTAGTGAGGTAACGGAGTGAGTCACGCCGAACGCCATGCGAAGTTGGCGAGCATTCTACCATTGTGCTACCGACGCACAGAGTGTAACCCACGTTCTGCAGCCTACAGATGCGTGATTTCACTACTTTGCACTTCTTCACATGGACTGGAATGTTCATATCCCAGCATCGTACCTAATCATTTCAGATAATAGTAGGTTTGTTAAACAGGAACTACCTCTCATGGGTCTATGTTGTGCTTCATGAAGTCAATTAGTCCTGTAGAGGTGTTCCCGGATGTCATCATCAGTTATACTTTCCAGTACTTTTGATACCATTGGGAGTAGTGCTACTGGTCTACAACTGGTGGCGTTTCGCCTTCTCCCACTCCTGAAATTAGGAGAAAGGGTGGCTGTTTTCCTCTCCCTTGACAGTTTCCCTGAATCCACAGAGTGTTGGAACAGATTACTTAAGGGCCTACAGAGAGCTTCAGCGCACTGTTTCAGAACAGGTGGCCTGATGTCATCACAACCTGGGATTTTCCAGATGTGAGTCTCTCTAGCGCCCCTAGAACTATTGCAGGGTTTATTCGGAAAGTAACCGCTAGGTTTTACTTTGGTAAAGTGGTATTGCTGACGTTTTGGCCTATGCCACTAATACCGACGTTTCTGTTTAGCTGTTTAGCAGAGGCTGGACTAAACGTTTCGGTAGTATACTACTCCTACCGAAACTTCAAGTCTGTAGCTTGAAGCAACTTGTTCCACTGGGAACGTGAAGGAATAAAAAATTTTTATAACGGTAATGGAAACGCGCAGGTGAATCCCTATGTTCCTCTAGGTATTAAAGGATATAATAATAATAGTAATGAACTCGATTGGTAAGCTAATGCGCCTATTCTCCTGTTGTACCTCCCAGTTCACTGAGTCACAGAAAAATAAGACGGAGGCTGACCTGTGACTGTAAGATGCTGTATACCTATTAAGAAACAACACATAATTATATATTTCCTTTACCAAAATGATGTCAGCCGCGGAACGGACTTTTTTGTTGGCCACCAATAGCTATTCTGGTTGGTTTAAGATCCGACAAAGATCGATGTGAGACAAAGACGGAGGCCAAAGGTATTGACGTTCACGGATAGTACGAATTATACTAACGCATGATCTAATATCCGCAACTTCTATAGTATTGCTTCCGCGTAGACCAAAGGCCAAACAGCACCACAAGTGATCATCAAACGGAGTGTCAGATCATTGCTTAACTAGCTAGGGATCGTGCGCGAACGACCGGACGTCACAGGGCAGCGATTTATATGGCGTGAATGCTTGACCAAAAGCATGCAGCTAAACAAGTCGATTAAAATAGTGAGGGTCAGCATCCAATGTTCAGTGATGAATGCTGTGGCCAATAACTTTGGGAAATTGTCTACAGCTACAAACTGATCACACAGTAAACCACAAGATGTGTGGAAAATGGTGGATTAATAAGATAACTCCATCACAGGATAAATTACAAGATTCGTGAGAAAGCATGATTTATTATTTTATGCTGGTTCCTACTGTAACGACAGAAGACAAGGGCCATGCAGCAGACCGTTTCCTGGGAATAATCAATAGATATTTATAAATTTTTGTGTACATTATTAATCGTTATTGTTAACAGAGAAGCGACGTCTTCTGATTGGTTGCTTTCCCACTGAAAATCATTCTGTCATCTCTTTGTTGCCGTTTCCTAGACAGTCCGGTGGTATAGCTGCGAATCGTCTTCTCCCACGGCAAGCCCGCGGTGATTAGTTATTGAGTTCCTCAAGAGTAGGCCTTGTTCTTGTTTACGATTTTGGCTTGCAGACAACTCTCACCACACAGTCAGTATCTCAGACCGCCGTTTGAGCAATCTCTGTTATCACTTCGCGGTTTTCATCCACGGACATCTCAGCCCATTCTAAGGGCTGTTCTACGTAGGACAAAAGCCTCCGCATTCCGCCACGGTCAGTCTTGTTATAGCACAGACATGGTAGCGTGGCATCTTTTGTAAGCGCTGACGAAGAACACGGTTAGACCTAGTGACTGCGCGGTCACTACTTCCTAGGTGAACCATAATCCGTACATTTTTGACAAGTAGTTGGTCAGTAGTTAGAATATAATCTTGTTTTGGTGAGTGTCCACCAAGGCTCCATGTAGTGTCGTCGCCAGCGTTCTCACTCAACCCTGTGTTTCTAATAATTTGTATCCTATTTCGTTTGTATTCTCCTCGAAGCCTGTCCCGAGTCAAAGTTCAGTGATGGGGCATTGAAATCTCCAGCTGTGGTGATATGGTTGTAGCCGAATTTCAGTAACCCTGTGATGGTTCTGAGCAATAGCTGGTTGAGCTCTGCTGCACGGGCGCGTGATCGGTAGATGCTTGGTATGGCCTAGGTGAAATGACGCCACATAGAATCTTGGAGTTGAATAAGTGATGGCTCCGTTGCATGATATCAGATCCACTGATTTCATTGTCGGTAACAGTGGGGGTTAGCCAGGTTTCGGTCAGGATTATTATTTTGAGGTATATGTGTGACTGGAGGTTTCAGAGTTCAACTACTTTTCATCTCAGCCCTCTCAAATTGCCGTACAGGCAGTTGACAATGAGTCTAACCATCTCAGAGTGTTGTGGGGTAGTTTAAGTTACGTTGGCTACTGGTAGAGGATTTATTATTGGAACCAGTTAGCGGATCCCAATGGACCAGCTTGTTGTCGTTTCGTCCCTTGGATTCATGCGGTACACTTGGGTGGCACTGGCTGTCATCTTCAGTGCCCCACCGCTGTAGTGTTACTGAAGTGTGGGGACATGTTCTAACTTCAGTTTACCACCCCCTTATGGTTCGAGATCAGCTTTCGTGGCGTTGGATGTATTCCTCCATGTTACCCTTGGTTTCGGAACAACCGTTAAAGTGCTGGAGTCACTTGTTCCTGGTAGCTGAATTTGACAATTAGCAGCCTTGGGGACATGAGCCGGACGAGGTGTCTTTAAACTCTAGACTGCTCCAGATATACAAAGGGTCATCTGAAATATCAGCCATCCCTATTGCTGCACGTCATGCTCACGTTTTCTACAAGCAGTGCCAGTTTGCAGCTCCGAAACACCATGTATGACCATAGAGGTAGAAGGCATTAGTTCCAGTGAATTCCTTGCCACTTGTCTGTTAGCCTGTGGCCTATTTGATGTTGGAACTCCTGTCAACAGCTAATGATTAAGTCAATGACAGTATTCTTACAGCCTCTTTAGCAGAGCCTAGTGCCACCCTTATTGGAGGCAGCTTACATCGAGGTACCTGAACGCCCCTGTACAATCTGCACAATTTTTCTGAATTTATATCCAGCCCAAATTTATTACACAAATCAGAGTACTGTTTTTGATGAGACAGAGCTGTTTGTCCAAGCAAGCTATCATTGCACATGTGTACATTAAACACAATAGTGGAGTTCAAACGACTGACCTCAGACTTAGGTTTGGTCTTTGATTGCCTATCGTGCTTTGTAGGGTCTGTTACTTTAGACTTCATTTGGGTTTGACTAGTCTTTGTTATGTTGCCAAGTGATCCTTTGGCAATTCCTGCTTCTCCTGTTCTTCCTGATGTGACCTTATAAGTCTTCAGTTAATGAAGACTGATAACTCCAGTCCATTGGGATACAGTACCCTGTTTAAGGTGTTTGCTAAGTTTTGTTGATGTGGTGTTGTCAAGCGAAGCGACGCATGAGAATGTGTTGGGGCGGAAAAATGGCGTGCTGTTTCTTTTATCTGGCGGCACGCTGGATAAGTCCCAATTGATCATGAATGGTAGATTCAAAACATTTTCCCATGACCGAATTATTAGAAATGTCTGTAATCCTTAGTACTGATGGTGAATGAATGTTGTCAGCCAAGTCTCATAAACTGTCAATGTCTAACTGTAAGATTACCGCCGCTGCTGTCTTTTATTATTAGCTCCGGTTTAGCACCAGCATCTGGTGGTAGGTGGGCTACACGCTGATCACTTATACTGACGGTCTCACAAGTATCCATACCTTTTGCAACTGCATCTGCCTTTAATTCTACTTCACGTTCAAGTTGTACAGAACTTTTATTCAACTCAGTAGTAGTAGTAGGCATTCCCCTCATCTCATCATGATCAGCCAAAGACAAATCTGCACTATCATGACCACTATCACAAATATCCACTTAACCTCCGTTTGTATGATCAAATTTACCATTTGCATACTCTTTAAAACAGAGGTAGACAATTTGAGTTCTTCCTCACAAATCCTTAAAGGTTTTATACCTACACTCCGAATAGTAATACCTTGTAAACTTGTGGAGTCAGAACTAGACTCTGCAACTGTAACTCTTTTCTCCTGCACAAACTGCGGTGTCGTCTGTGACAATCCATTCAACAATGGCTAACCAGTTGCAACTACAGGCTTCTTCACTGAACCATTATCCTCACACAATTTGTAGTCAGAACTTGATGACGCTGATTTCACATTTAGTTTACTACTAAACTTGGTCACTGCTTTAAAGTTCGCCTTTGCATACACTTCTTGCAAACGTGTAAAACACAACCGTGTTTGTCTCGCAACTTGTAACCTATCTGTTGGCGATGTCCCATGAAAGCTGTTACACTCACTAAGTTTATCTGGATTACTAGACACCATAAACCCTTCTCAATATCCACTTCTCTGAAACCCTTTCGTTATAAATGATTGCGTTTTGCACTCAGACTGCTGTATTCTAGGGGTGGGATGCAATATACTGGTAAACTTGCTCATAGATTGATTGACACTATCTTTTATCAGGTTCAGAATATCATCGAACTTTGGCTCAATACCCTCATCCTCTATACGAGAACTTATCTTCACCCACTTCCTTTGCAGTCGAGTAGGTAGGCGTCTCGCTATTACCTCTAGGACGGAACTTGCGTTCATGCAATTCATCGAAATCAACGTATACTTTTAAGTCAGGAGATTATCCAAAAACTCAGTGAGTCCCTAGTAGTTATCTTGCAATTGACTACCATTACCTTTAACAGCCTCGAATACGTTCCTCACAATCATTAAAGGTCTTCTGAATCTTTAACGCAGTATACTCATAGCCTCAGAGTATCCTTCACTAAGGGACATGAACTTACAGCACTGTATAGCTCTTGAAGCAACTCCAGTTTAATACCTCATTAAATACATCAACTTCATTTCATCATTTAATAAAAAAACTACTCAGCATGATTTCAAACTCCTTTACAAACTGTAAACATTCAGCTGGGTTTCGGTCGAAACACCGGGGTTCAAATTGATGCCTATTATCCTTAGACTGAGAAAAATGAACAACAGACCCATCATGCTGAGGATCATACATATCATTTCAATTAACAAGTAATTCAGCATCACTTGCTTTCCTGCTTGCTTCCAAGACGCTTTGTCCTTCTTTGACCAGGCATCATTGAACTTGACCAAAGTTCAAGAAAAGTTCCAAAGAAGATTTGCAGGCACCAGGAAAGACGAACGGAAACTATCTAAAACTATCAGAAATTGTCAGCCAAGTCTCATAAACTGTCAATGTACAGCTCTTGCTACGCTGGACCTCACGCTCTCCCCCGAAGACTTTCAGAAACGCTTTGTATTAACCAACCCTAACCAGGACACTGATTGGCGACTCGAGAATCCTTTATTCTTACGCCAACATATAACCAACAATAATGTTGTTACACAAAGGTCTAGGAATAAATGTTATAACAATAAATCACGGCAATACTTCTGATGGCTTTTATTCTTCCTGTGAACAGCGAACGATGAGACGATGACTGCCGGATTGATGACCCGCGAAAAATATGGGAAAGTTGGGTTTGAGCAAACAACCATGAATCGATCGTTCAATCTTCAATTACATTGAGAAATGTTTTCAAGCCGAAATAACTGACTGGTAATGTAAGTGAGTGATGCCAGCTCGAAACCCTAAGGGGACAACAGTGCTTTCGAGATTGCAAGTATTTTATGGTGAAAAGTGCCAACAAGTATGAAAGTTTAGATCAGAGAGTGTTGAAGTTTACGTAGAGTACGATAAGTACAGCGCATGTTCTTATGCCCACAATTGTTAAATTATTTGTTCTGTACATAACAAAGGCAAGTCTAATCACCAAATCAAATGTCCAAACTATGGAATATATTTCGAGTTCAAATTCCTAAGGTTGTAAATTACCGGTAGTGCTATTGATAAGCCAAACCTTAGTGGTCACTACTTATCGGAATTCACCTATGTACCCAGTAATTCAGTATTCTACCTAGCTTGTAAATAATGACGACAAAAAGCTAATATAAAAGACTTGGTTATTAGGGAAAAAAGGCTCAAGTGAGTCGAAGATTCGAGTAAAATAAGAGGTAAAGATTATTCAAGGGAAAGCGTCTAGAACTTATCAAATGGGTATGACTTTATTCAAAACTCGAAGAATGTACGTTTTGACGGCACAACGGAAATCGCACAGTGGCGTTGTAACCAGTTCATATTTATATCCATTAAAACAAAGTTTTTGAGCATTGGAATTCGCACTCCAAGTCTTTCAATGTGACATCTAAGTTAAAAGCAAGTCGTTTGAAGGTTTTACGGACACATCTGCTGGTCACACCAGAAGCTGTTGTAATACACAAGGAAAACCCAAAATGTATATGCAGAAGCTCTTTATCCAGCCCCTTTTGCTAACGTGGTCTTATACTTTCCTTTCTTCAACTTGCACAATAATTTGGTATTCATTCGGTCTTTGTCTTCGTCTTATTCTCTTTTTACGGACTTAACTTTAAAATATACTTCGCAGATATTCTGAATCACATAACCGTTTTCAATAATATTCATTTTTCGAGTGCTTGTCATTTGTAGTTTACATTTTTTTATGTTAACTAATTCTGACGGTTACTCATCACTTAATGTTTTTAGATTGCGTAATTTATTATTTTGCTTGATATGTAAATCCATATCTTTTGTTACTAACCGTTATGACTAAGTGACTTGAGTATTTCATCTGAAATTCAAAGACTGCCATTATGATCCGGGATGAAATTGTTCTTCACCTGCGTTGCTTGAAGATTTTCATCAGTAACTGCTGGTTACGTGTCCAATTAATAGGTGTCCTATTCTCAAATGCGTCGATATACACGTGATGGGTCATTTTCAATAGCAAGTCATGTTTTCCTAAGAAAAGTTCAAACTTGGAGGATTTGAAGTATTTAAAGAATGTAGGAGAGAGTTTTGTAGAGACAACAGCATAAACAACATCTACCTGAAATAATCTAGGCAATATGGATGGAATCTCTAACCTTCAAATGCTTTACACGTGAACACTGCACAGTAATAATATGCTTCTCATCGCTAAAGAGAAGAACCACAACAACGACCTGTCCACTTCTCATAAAACATCTAAGAAAAACACTGGAAATTAGCTCAGCCTAAATGAATAATTTATTCGTGTTGTTGCGTGCGTTATTTGACTAAACTTGCGTACACGTTTATTCTAGTACTTTTCACTTTTATTAATGTGCGAAGACGTTGTGGCTACTCGACGCCCACAACGTAAATCAAAAGGCACTTGTGAAGATTACGAATATGTATTGAAGCAGTAGTCAAATTCGAAATTGTGTGTCAAGGTAATATTCAACAGTGAATGGACAAGTATTTGCGAAGTATATATAAAAATCAGTCTGTATACACATATAATGCAAGTATACAAATTAGATTAAAAAGCATGTTTACAGTTGGTATAGGGGTACTACATAATTCCCCCACCAAAACACTGAAATATAAAAAGAATACATTTAAGTGTTCGAAAATAACATGCGTCAGCGTAATACGTAGCAGCGGTAGTACACAGAAGGCGATTTATTAAGCTGAAAAATGAGCAGTTTAAAGCGATTAATAACATAGATAATAAATGCGATAATCTGGGGAAAGTAGGATTGCTACTCATAATAGAACATATAAGGAACGATAAAATTGTCCGGGGATCTGTAGTAGGTAGACGAAAACGATACGTGAATAATAAGCGAGATGTGATTAAATGTAATAATACCGGAAACATTAATGTTAAAATAGTAGTGCCATGATTTATGTATCAAAATATTAATCAGTTAAATTAGTAGTCAAATGACAATTAAGAATGAAGATAATGAAAATGAAAATTCGTAGTAAGTTATATTTCGATGGCTTGCACGTAACGTTTAGGCCACTGGACTCGTCTACCAGATCGTGTTGTTTCCGCAGGCTTCTCTGTCGACGTTGAAGCTTGTGTCCAACTCCACCACATTTATGGCACTTTGCACCCGGAAAACGGCAAGTGCTTCGTAGATGTAACTTTCCACAGGAAAAACACGGTTTAATGTTTTTGATCTCTCGCTGCATTCTATTACCTGTGGACGGCAGTTTGGATTGCTTTCCATGACCACTTGTATTTTCGACTTTAGAAAGCATGACATCAGATACTGACGTAGTGAGAGCAGAGTATTCACTATTGACATCTTCATATGTAATACATAAATCTTTAGCAGTTTGAAAGGTACAAGAAGGAATCTGAATTAACTCTTTCTCTAACTTAGGAATATTGATTCCAGCAATTAGACGATCACGTAGTTGAGTATGCAGCTGATCTCCAAAATTACACTTTGAAGCTTGTATTTGGAGTTGAAGAATAAAGTCTCTAATCCTCTGGTTGGGAGCACGAGCCAGTTTATGGAATTGAGTCCTCTCCCTGGTCTCAAATGTAGTTAAATGAAAGTGATTTATCAGAAGTTCACGAATCTTGACATATGACAGAGAAATAGGTTTATCTGGAAGTGACAGAGTCTTTACTAGGCTATATGCATCTAGCCCAATAGCAGTGGTGAAATGTGCTGGTATTTTGTCATCCCGAACGTTCTTTTAAATGCACCACGCATCGAAGCATTCAAGGTAATCAGCAATCTCCCGCGGAGACCCATTAATAGGAAATTTTCCCAGGTTATTTAGTTCCATCGCGACGCCAATTTGTAGTAATTTATTGTAATCGTAGTATTAGTATTTCAAGATGACCGAGTTACAAGAATCCAAAAATACACAGGGAGGGCAGAATTCAGGAATTTGTATTTAGCGGAATTCTTATGCAATTCATATAAGAAACATATTAACAATCAACAGTAAGTATTTAAACAATACAGAGATAGAAATTGTCAATCACCACACATTATTCAGGAATTACGAGTCATTCTGTAACATTTCTACAACCTCTGAACTGAAAGTTTCAGGTGTACGTGACCATTTTAGTAGTTGATTACACTCTAGACAAAAGTTTAACTCTGGAAAACTAGGCCTAAAAGGCATGGAAAACAGGTAAATTTGCTCTCAGTAAGGTTTATACAGTGCGGTCATCTACCTGTGGGATTTTAACTTCCTATCTTTTGTATACCCATAGCAAAATGCTCAACTTCATATCAGTATAAATTTATCTGTTTATTAGTTCATAAGTTACTGAAAGCTTTATGACACACCTAAACTTCAGATATTTATATCACACTGTCTCAAGTCTCTATGCTTAATCTCCTCACTGATGATTCAGTCATGCAACGTTTTTGAAATGTTGATTGTAGTAAAACAAACATCATTTTGCCATAAAATCACATATTCAACATGACTCAGTATGTTCACTTTCACATGTATAATTCCTCCATAAATTATTATTTTCCTCTGTCAAACTATGTCCAAGTTTGCTTGTTGACGCAACTTCCATGGCATATATTGGATTCTTCACTACAGAAGAAATGAGTAGTTTTTTAATTGCTGGTTTACCAGAAAACTTAAGGTTGTGGTGAAGACTTCAGGGACAGGGACGACTGTTATTCTATATGACAGGTAATGTACGTTGAATTGCTACCTACACACTGTAAAGATTATTTATATGGGTAGCATTGTTTCCACCAGATGCATCTTGTTTGAGGATATTAAAGCCAACCAGGAGCGGAAAAGAAAGACAGGCATTTTTTATTCTGAATTCAATGCAGATATCCACAACAATTAACATAAGGAACAAAACTAGAATTTTCAACATTATTATTAAGTTCTGCATCTGTATAGTTCAGAGACTTGGAGCAGGTGCTGTTGAAAGCATTCCCAGAATGTTGAAGACAATCAACAGCCGCTTTTGCGGGAAAACGAATATCAGATGGCCATCTGGAAAAGAATATTGGCAGAAAGCCTGAAGGAAATGGAGGAGGGTTGGATATAATCAGAGGAGACATTCTGGTGATATTACACACCACACCATCGAGTGGAACACGGACTCGGAGAGATGGGTCGGGCGTTCTAGGAAGAGGTGCAGAAGACCGTGCGAAGAGGAAATGAAATCTTGTGGGCACTCACAGATGCAGCTGAAACGGATCACAAAGAACCAGGTTCAAGGCAGATGTGCTGGTGAAGTCCTGTGTTCCAGTCAGAATTTTTGTATATTAATTTTTCTGATATCTTTAGAAGATATGAATATACTCAAAAGAATACTGAAAATTTCGAAATCTTTCTGAAAATTCCTACGTGGCTCTCTAAAGCCAAATTTTAAAGTATTTAATTCACCAATCTACAATATAATACAGATTGACGGATTTTAATGATTGATCTTGGTTGATTAAAGGTAATGGAGAAGAAGCTGTAGACCTGGAATTCGTGCTAATTTTTATTGTGCATAATTATATCAGCTGTAAGAATACAACTTCGAAACTTGAGTTATATGGTTCTCTTTATTCCTTCCTATTCATTATAGGGATACTAGAATTGTCCAGTTATCTGGTACAGATGTTAAATCCTTTCTGATGCATCTATTTTAAATTGATTTGATAAATGAAGCTGCTGTTATTAATCTCTCCTTCTTCCCTTTTATATTATATTTTAAGACTGTCATCTTACTACAACCTTATGGTATAGTTGTGTATGTGATAGCATGTAGTGTTATAGCTGAGCTATTTTCTAGACTTTTTATCTTATTGAGTTTAACTGTTTTCGGCTTGTTAGGTTTTTGTGCTTCACTCGTCTAACTGACCCTATCCTACTACACAGGGTCCTTTAACTGATATAATTTGTTTCTAATTGAGTTTGTGGGTTTGAACACCACTTTTATTTCTGCTTTGTTAAGCATTCGAGGTGAGGTGTCAGAGGTTCCTTCTTTGTAATAAAAAACATTACTGGCGTTTGAAACCCATTGTTGATAGTACTAGTTAACAAGCGTCATGTCTAATTGTGATAGAAGTAATATCTCCTGCCTAACACAACATCTAATTATTAACTAAATATTATTTTATAGGGAAAAACACAGTCGTTTTCGGTCAGCAAAGAAATATATCCTTCTTTTCAACGACTTCATTTTCAAGCTGTACAGTCGTATTTGCATTACGGAAAAAGGCATTAAGTGGCGCTAGAAAGTGCTCAGTTGATATACTATGATAAGAATAATGATAAATAAAACGATTTACTAAGGGAGTAGAGTTGAAGTGGATGAATTACAAATTTTTTAAAGATTATTAAATGAGTGAACTGGTATAAAGATTTTAAAAGTGTAGGTCAAATGTCGTCTGAAAAATTAAGAGTGCTATGATGATAACAATAAAGATGGCTAAGATGAAGTGAAGTGGGACGAATTCAAGCGATAAAACAAAATAAAGTAAAATAATATTACTAAGACCAGTGTGAAGACAGAAGTTTGACGAAACATTTTTTGAATACATTATTTAGGTTTTTGTTCATTTATGGTAGAACTTCGGCTATATATAATATAAGTGGAAAAAAAAAAACTTTTCGAGTGACTGGATTTGGTCCTGTAGATAACTTTAAGGGATAAATCACGTGGAACTGAATGGCCTGACTCGAAAAGGTGTTCACAGATTGAAGACTTTGTCATCTTTTGCTCACCTTTTATTAACCAGACCCGGTAGTGTTCAGCTACGCATTTGCGGAGATTACGCTTACAAAGTCCGATGTAATCAGCTCCACAGGAGCATGTGTCTGAGTGTAAGCACACAGAGGTGGACGTAAGCAGTAGTGTATGCTTGATGCATTGTCGGGTCATATTTCGGCTGGTAAATATTAAATGTAAGTCAGCTGCATAAAAACAGCATTTAGATAAATAACTTTTAATTACTTCAGAAATACTGTCACTCTTGAAAGCCAAACTCATAAACAGCGTCTTTTTCGGCACTGTGATTCGGGTAAGGATGGTTTCTTTCTTGATGTTTCTTTCAATAAACCTTCTGGGATATTTATTTAACAGAGATGTACGAAGGCTTTCTAATTCTAAGTCGACCGTAACTACAGAGCGAATTTATCGGATTCTTTAGCATATTAGAATTTAATTGGTGGATGGTGACTAGCAGTGGAATCCAGGTTGCCCATTTCGTCCTATCTGGAACTCGTCACCTGGATGTGCCTGCATTCCCCAGTGAGTGATTATGTTCCCACTGGGGCTCGAACCCAGAGCATGTTATTTATAAAATCAATACGCAGTTATCACTAAATAACCCTACTGTTATAAACACCTGTAAGCCAATACACCTAATCTGTCAAAGTGTACTTAAGTCTAATAGAAGCAATTTTGACTTCTTTCAAATGATAGATAATAATAATGATTTAAATTCGGATCAATAATATAATCGATTTCACCTGTACAATTTACACATCTAAATAAATATATACTTGGTATTACAGTTAAGCAAATCATAAGTTAGATTATTTATTTACATGCATGTTTAATCAATATTCTAAAAGAGAATGGAGCAGACATACACAGCTTTTTGTAATATATAACACTCTAGAGAATACAAGTTTTTTTAGACTATTCCGGAAGGTAATAATAATAAATAATTAAATCGGATCAGGTGTTCCTCATATGTGTCTACGTGCAAGTGAATTTATCGCAAAGTAGGCAGTTTTGGTATTTAAGGAATCAAAGCCAAGTGTCTTTTTTACGCTTTGAGAATGATTACCATTGGGTAGTAAGTAATATTACACGTACATATACATATACGTACAAGCACACACGCACACACACAATAAGCCCGCATATGCACACATACACAGACTCAGGCATACTTATCGGTACAGGAGAATAAAAGACACAATATCAATAAAAAAGGGTATATTGCAACAGTGAAAAAATGATATCACACGATGCATACTCACAATAATATTATTTAGAGTTGTAAATCCATCTCAGACAACTAAGGAATATAGATTATTTTTAGTGTTATTATTATTATCATCGTAATTGTCGATTCAATAATGATTAAACTTCGTGTAGCATTGCCTACATTCAGTTGTATTGAACAATACACGATAGCTGTGTTGAATTTCAAAGGACCAGTAAGAAGTATCACTTATGATAGTTTAATCAGTAAATTATGCGATTTCACAAAGACAAAAAAGGGGAAATTTTATGTTTCTTGGCATGGTGAGTAGCCAGTTTTATAACATGTAATATTATTCTGAAATACATGTATGGTATTATTATTCCCTTGTGTTCTGAATGGAACATAGGACTTCATTGGAAAATATCCACTTCATCCTGTGTTTCATAGGCTTCTTTAGCTGGTTCCACATTTGTCCAAGATCGTCAGACGATCTTCTCTGGGTCACCTTAGGAACAACGCTCAACTCATTGCTTCCCAATGGGGTCCCACTTTACTGCTTGGAGCATGATGTCACTCCGACGGCTTTCTCAGAATGTTTCCAACCTATCTTCACTTCATTCATCATATTTCTTGGACGAAAATAGGTTTCCCGTTAGTTCTTTCCCAGGGTTGCCTTCTGCTATTTCTTTTCTGGCTATCTGATCTTCAGTATTGGGCGAAGGAGGCTGTTGATGAAAGTCCTCAGTAGCCTCTTGGAAATGCTTCTGGTGACGCGTACTGTAAGCCTCTACACCATAAAGAAGCAGTGGCTAACTCCACATTGGTGTTAAAAGTTTGAATATTGTTCTTTAGTGAGTGTTTACTTCTCCGATCTTGGCTTGCTTTAACCTCCCCAACTATGTCGTCTATAGACTGGTATTCATGACTTTTCTATTATTATTACTATTACTATTTTTTATTATTGGTTCTGGCTACACTAACCCACATTTTGCACAAATATCTGGTATTGCCACATGCTAATTAGTCATTTATACGTTAGTATTTCAAGTGTAATATGTTCAAAAATCCTCTACCTAACCCGGGGCTCGATCCCCACGCTGACGTACTCTTAAACCTCACCTAGCCGGTAGTAAGCCTGGTAAAGAGGGGAAGATTGGGCTAGATGAGGACAGGTTAGGCTAGCAATCCAACCCCGTAAAAAAGCACCGATGCTGCTGAAACTTCAGAGTTCAAGTTTGAAGCCCTGAGTTTCCTTTGGAACGTATAACTATTAGAAACAGAAATCGGTTCTTTGTAGTCTAACAAACCTGACTAAATGAATGATGCTACTGTGTACGTGTATCTATTTGTGTGTGTATACTCATGAATAAAGTTAAAATAATTAATACATTCTTTAATTCTGTGCTTCGATGGCACAGTGGTTAGGACGCTCGCTAATCATCCACATGGTCCGGGGTTCGGTACGCAGCCAACGCACACCTGATATCAATGGTTGGCCTGGCAAATTTGGGCTACTGGTATTACATGCTGAAGATCCCATACTTGTACCAAAATACGTGTAGGGCTAACCTATAAAAAAAATAAGACTGATCGAAAATCACCAGTCCCTTGATTATTGAGAGCTATGTCATTATGGAACAACTTTGAAAGCTCTATTCCCGATTGATATTCTTAATTTACATCAGATCCAAGATCGGAAGGTAAAATTAAATCAAATCTAACTGTTAAACTGTAATTATTTGATGAAGAGGACAGAAAATAATATATCCGCACTCTATTGTTCTTTGTATAGGCTAATTTGAATCCCTGGTTGACTAGCTTATACTGGACTGAGATGCTCAATCTCCATCGACATTTCGGCTCCTAGTACAGACAATTCGAAAACGTCTGAAGATTGACATGATGTTACTCGGTTGCTAGTGGCTAGCAGTAGAATCTATAACAAATCTTTCTTCCTATTCAAGACTCGTCAGTTAGCTATACCTGGATTCCCAATGAATGATGGTGTTACTAGTGCGACTCGAACCCAACAGTCAAGGTTTGAAATATCAAGCGTTATCCAAGAAGGTAAAGTCTAAATTAACTGATGAGTGTAGCATAAGACAGACGACTGTCATGACCTAGTGGCCTAGTGCGTAACGCTTCGACGTTTTAAACAATGAGTGTTAGGTCCCGGTTGCAGTAAGAACGCAACCACTCAATGGGAATGCTGAGAAATTTCACCGACAACTCAAAAACACGACGAAACAGTGATCTTAGGTTTCATGGATAGCCAAGAAATCGTAATCACATGACCATGATTTAATATTATTTAGGCAATTTAAAATTTATAGAAGGTAAGTTTTCTAAAACCGATATCACAGGATGCTTTCTAAACTGGTGACTCCCTTTGAGCTGAGACTTAGGAAAGCGATTTATTGGAAGGCTGTAACTTAAGCTATCACTTTTGTAGAATTTTAGTAGATGCTGATAGCTCAAACTAATACTGGTTATTAAATTTGTATCTGCGAACTTTCATTGTCTTCTATTTAAAATTCTAAGTAAATGTTTGTTTGAAAACACTGATCAGTTTCTAAAATATCTTTCTGCTGAACAACTTCGAACCACCTGTGTCCACTGTCAGAGATGCCAATTCGTTTTCCAGTCACTGTGCATGATGGATTCTAATAAATTTCCGTCTGGAGTCCAAAAGATTGTCGAAGTAGCAGTGACGAATAGCGATCCAGACGAACCATCTACGGATGATTTTGAGACGCCACAGATCAGATCGTTTAGGACTGGTTTACGGTTACATAAATGTTAGGTTCGAGGTTATATCAGTGGTTCAGATTAAGATTATGGTTAGCATTAGTTAAGCGTTCATAAATCGGAATTAAAATTTCAACCCTCTTACTAAGACCGACATTTTTAGGCAGTTTAAAGATCGTAATTCTGATTAAATTACCACCTTGTTCATATATTTGTCTTTTGAGGTCAATGATATCTTATTATTATATGGTTATCGTGACTAGAGATGGTCGATTGTTTATTTGGATCACCATTCTCTACCTTCATCGGTTTTAACATTAGAGGGACCTTTTTAACCCTGTGACACAACTTACATATGAATATCACCATTAGTTTCGAATTCCTTGTTGCTTATTCTCCACCTTGACTAGTTCTGTTGAACAACTTTTTTTAAAATTCAATAAAGGTGCCCATTAAAAAATAAAAAAAAAACTGATTAATGAACAAAGAATATTCTTTACGATAACTTCAGCAGTTTTTACAGTTCCGTTTCAGTTCGGATTTCCGAACATCATCATGCGCGGTTAAGTAAAGGACAAACAAAATCCATTCATAGCGCTATTCTATTTCATCTTGAGGACACAGGACACAAGATTGATGTTACAGAGGCTTTCAAATTCATTTACCGCATACCAAGAAATCTTGACTTCGCCTCAAGAAAATTAAAACAGTTAGTCCATTTGATAAATTTGAATAAAGCATTTAGAAGACAAACTTCGAGAGATGATGTTATTTCGTAGTTTCTTTACAACCGCTTCACAACTAACATGGTTAACAATAATAAAATAGAGATCATGGTAATTACTCAGTTAAATAAAAACCAAAGTACATACTAATGACCAATCATATTCAAAAGGTCATGTAGTCCATGGTAGGCAAAGATTGAAGTCTATTGATTTTTGTATACACAGTTTAGGCTGTATGTGATTAATCTAAAGTGCTTCTATCACCTTCAATAACCTTGAATTAGAGCTATGTGAAATAATTGTGAAACAGTCATTCATATTGATTTTGTGACCTGACATTAATAAGTGTTTTGCAGTGGATGATGGTGGATTTCTATTCAGATTAATCACGTTGGGATTTTCGATATGATTTACTGGCCATTTTGGAACATGTTCTTTACGACGACATTGGAACATTCTGTTGGTTCTACCTACATAGGTGTCACCGCATCTGCAGGTGAACTTGTAGATAGAGTTTGAAGTAGAGTCCACAGAATTTTGTCCTATAATCGTAGGTAGAGGGATCGAAAATGTTCGAGATGTTAGGGGAAGAGCTGCGGCATAGAATGTACGTTTGATGGCTGACTGAAGTCTTTGAGCTGCCAACTGCATAATCTGGTCACGCCTTAAGAGTTCGATTACTATATATTACTGAGGCTGGCTGTTGGGATCTACCTTGGGAAACCTAACTTGTGTATCCAGAAGAAGTTGGTTCAGATACTGTTCTTACCTTGGCTATCAAGGTTCTAGTGATCCTCAGTTTGTTGTGGAAATTTCCCTAGTTTTAGCTGACATTCTGTTTGCTATTATATCTTTATTATTATTAGTATTATTATAATTTAAGCATCTTTAATGAACTGTAATTCCATTGATCTTACTTAACAAATCGATATTATTTAAAAAACATTAATATATTTATTGACGATTATTCTAAAATATTCTATGTAGATAAACATTTGTTTATATATACACATAATTGTAGAGCCAAAAGACGGAATTATCGAGAAGGATATTCTTTGCTCAGTTTTTGTTTTTTCTAGATTTCTGAATGAATATTTTCGCTAAATTAAGTAATTATTGTCAATAAGAACCTTAATGTTTTAAATAACATTGAATCAATAAATATTGACAGATTCCATTTCAGAAGCATCTGTAAATGATACTATGTAGATAAACTAAAGGTAATAATAACAATATGGAATTTATGAATGTATTGGTTTTGACAGCACGCCTCAATAGCAGTAGGGGCTGGACATGTTTTATTTGAAGCTGGAGTTCCGGTTGCTCTAAGTTAATTGATAGATTATGGAAAAAGTTCCATGGCCTGTTTGGATGAGGTTATATAATACAGAACTGTTAATGGTTTTGACTGAACGTTTATTTAGCCATATTGGTAAGTGCTCCTGAGCACAAAACACTTAATTCGTAGAGAAGAGATCAAAATACAACTTGCTGCATAAGGACAGTTAAACTGATAGTTACAATAAGAGATGGATAGTCCAGTGACTTTATCTTTCATTTACAGAATCATAAGTGGTCGTGTGGAAAATATAAGTTGTAGCATACTGGCATCAAACGTTCTTTGGATCGATTTTCTCAGCTTGCCGGTTATTATGTCGCTTGGTACATCAGCCTTGAACTGCAATAGTATATGTAGAGAGACTTCTTATTAACAGAAATAGAAGAATTATTTCCTACTGTCTTCGTTATGTGTTTCATAATGAACTTTTCAAGGTAGCTGTTTTCGTTTAACATGTATGAAATTTTAAGTCTGTCTTCATTCTCACCTTCTGAACAAACAGTTTGGATCCTATAACTGAGGGTCAGTACCAAGTTTCATGAAAGTGTGTAGGCCTGTGTAAGTTCTTTCTTATGGACATTCCTTTATATACCACCATCTGTTCTTCTTATCAGTAGTACGTCTAAAAAGGTAATTTTACTCTGCAATTCTTCTTCACAAGTGAATCTGGCAGCTGAAGATACTTCACTGAATTGAGATATTTTTTTTATTCCATCACGTTCCCAGTGGAACATAGGGCTTCAAGCTAGTGGCTTGAAGTTTCGGTAGCAGTGTTTATTTTTATTTTTACAGGATGGGTTGCTAGCCTAATGCCCAACCTTTCCTCTTTGCCAGCATTATTTCTGGTTTAGCGAGGTAAAAGAGTGAGTCGCCCGGAGATTGAACCCCGGATCATGTGCATGGTCGGCGAGCGTCTTAACCGCTATGCCACCGACGCAAGAATTGAGATATTACTGACTTCGTTTTTACCAAGATGAAGTTATCACCCATCTACCGGCAATAAAATGCAAAATTTCTGATGAAATTGTTTTAGAATCATCTTCTGGTTTACTCAGAAAGAAAACCGCCACCCCATTCCGTTTTCCCTATAGTACACTATCAAATTTAAAATCTACACTTCTCGTATACTTTAGTAACAATTCTTTAAGAATTCCCAATAGGTCCCAGTATTTACTGTCTTGTTATTTATTTGTTCATATATGTTAACAACTGTTTCATTCGGAGGTGCATTTGTGAATAGAAAAGTTGCACCAAAAGATATCACAGCGTTATCTGTTATGTAAATGTCTTTATTTCTGTACATGTAATTCGGGTGAACTGTTGAACCCTAGTATGTATGACCCTATGGGTCTGATTTCATCATATAAAATTGCGTTAAGTACATGCTCTTCCTTTCATTTCACTAAATGTTTTGTTATTTCATTCTCTATTTTATTGCTTAATTCTTTGCTGTCTTCCAGTTTTTGAAACTTCTGTTTATCTAGCAGTACATTACATGCGCCCTTTTAATAAAAAAAATAATATGATCATTTTTGTCAAGAAGGACTATTCTCCTCTCAGAATTAAGACATGAAATTCCTAGTCATCAGTAGGCATAATGAATACCTTACCTTGCAAAGCGTGTGTGTTTATAAGTCAGTTAACCTATTGGAATGAACATGCGTGTGCATGGAAACGCATGAATATTGATTACCTGACTTAAATTTTATTGACTTTCTCGTATGAAATGAAATAACTACGTGATCTAGATGGTTAAATGAGTATTTAAAACAAATTTATTGATTTTTGTTTTAATTCATAGGAATAGAAGTGTTTTCTTCTTCCAAATGATGATTGAATTATATACATTTGAAAACAGCCATTTATAATAATTAGCTGGCTGCATCATAATGTATGACAGTTCCAAGCTTGTATTCCACTTTAAGGAGTCTAGTTTGAGCAGTTAGTCACATTTCTTGCTAGAACAGAGGTTTGTGACAGTAGCCCTACTAGTTTTTTGGGTCTAATAAAACAATTCCATATGTCGTACATTGAGAATTTATAGGAGGATTTAATCGAAAATGTGCCACTTTATAGAAGGTATCTAGATGATATTGTAATCATCAGTGATAAGTCTTGTTCTGCCACCTCAATTTTAAATCGAATGAATGAAGTTCAGAATGGCAAGCATATCACTTACATCTGTAGAAGAGGAAGATAATTGTTTAACTTTCCTAGACATATTACTTAGTTGACGGCTTGATGGATCAATAAAAAGATCTATTTATAGAAAACCTACCTGGACAGGACAGTATACTAATTACCACAGTCTCTGCCTGTTCGGTACAAAAGAGCCTTAGTGAGGTGCCTCTTCAGTAGAATTCAACGAATATGCACTGAAGGCACACTTCATGAAGAAGAAAGAATGTTGACATAAACGCCGGTTGATAACAATTATCCAGATAAGTTCGTCAGGAGATACAAAGTAGTCAGAACACCAAGACCCACTCTCCAACTCGCCCCTAAGAAAAACGTGTAAATCAAGCTACCCTATGTGGGGCATCAAAGCACCTTGATAACTACAGAAAGACTAAACGCTACTGTTAAAAAGACTTTTTATGAAGCTAATATCATAGTAATAGAGGATGTAAAGCCATTATATCTATCTAAGCCCTTCGAACATGCGAAAAATAACGTCACATCCCACTGTATTTACCAATTTGAATGTACGTGTGGACACACATACATAGGGAGGACTCATCGATCTCTGAGAGTAAGGGCTGGCTTCAGAGCATATCCTAAATGGCTCGAGAAACAAATGGAATCCTTCAGAACCTATTAACGATGAGAACAGGAAACCTAGCTCTTCTATTGCGAAACATATTACAGAGACAGGACATAAAACTGATGTTAACAGATCTTTTAAACCTATCTATAAAACGTGTTTGGGGCGTATCCTAAAGTTTGTGGAAGCCCTGGCAATTAGAAAGTTTAAACCAACTCTATGCGTTCAAAGCAAGAATTCGTCATCACATTAAACCTTCCATGGTAAATTTTGTTTTGATACCATAGAAGATGCACTACTTCCTCTGCTATTTAGTTTAGTGGTCTTCATTGTTATTTCGACCTTGAATATGTCCTTTTAACTTGACCTAAGTCTATTTTCTCAACTCTTAACTCTTTATTAGTTTCATATGTATATTCTTATGACAAGTCCGTGTGTGATCAGATTGTTCGAAATGTGTTGCGCAAATACATCACACACGATTCAGACAAATTGCGTCTTCATATCGCTTTATCTAAACTCAAAAAGCGAACTAAGTGTTTTAAATTCCAAAGGATTCAAAACTCGCCTTTCTAATCACTGTTAAACTTTGATAAACCGTTGTTTTTAGGAGTTAACCAAGGATTGAAATCGGTTAGAGAACCACTGAAATCTAGGGAGTACTGAACAGCTATTTCATCCTAGTTTGGGAATCGTCGGCAGTACACACTCACCCCACAGGGGGTTCGAACCTAGGGCCGTCCGGTTACAAGACAAGCTCGTATACCATTCAGCCACGCCACTGGCACTAACTCACCTCGTTAGGCCACTTATAAGACTGGTAAAGGCTGAAGGTATGAAGTAGCAACCTTATCCTGTAAAAAATGATGAATACGACTGCTAACGAAACTACAGGCCTCTAGCTTAAAGCCCAATGTTCCAGGGGAAACTTAAGGGAATAAAAAGATATAGTGACTATCATGTATATGTAATCAAATTGACTGGTAACTAGGAAGTACTCAGTGTATTGTTTATAGTCATTCGTCTTGCTGTTGACTGAATTCTATCAGTTAGGTTCGCATTAGCTATTGCAGCTCACTATTTGAATTGATAATAAATAGATGGAAAAATTCAATGGGAACACTTTCATCTAGCTTTCGTACTTACTGGTACGATATATTTACAATCCAGAAGAACGAATTCCACCCTGGTGATAAATCACAACGTAGGCCATCACAGAGTAGTCGAAAATTGAATAACAACCTTTTATAAATAGATGGATAGTATACAGCTGTCTAGATTGACAAACTATCGCTTTATGACACTGGTAGGTAAGTTGACCTACAAACTTATTCATCTGAAAACTGGATGTTGCAAAGCACACAACGCATGTTTCATATATTTCGATTTGCAAATATTACCATATCTAGTTGTTTAAACAGCTACGCATATGAGTAATAGTCATTACATGGGGTTCCTAATGGAGCAGATGGTCTTAACAGCACACCTCCATTTCGTCTTGCTTTTTGTAGCCCTGTATAGCTGGCTTCACAAATGTTCGGAATCCGTCATCTCCTCCTCACACGACCTACTCCATATTACCCTTATAACAACACCCATCATGCCACTCCCCATTCTAGTTCCTCTCGAATTCCCGGCTCATGATTTCATATAATGGTCCCCTCAGTGTATGTCATATCATCGCCTTTTCCTTCTACATATTTAAGGGGGGGAAAAGGTCCTTGGTTGATTCGTTCCCAGTTTCCTGTTATTTATCACTTCTAGCTGGCTATCTGATCTCCATCCTCGAGCTGGTGGAGGTAGCTTCTGACAAAAGTCTGAAGCCTATTGGAAGTGCTTTAGGTGACACATCGACGTTCTGAGACATATAGAAGCACTAATTAATTCGATATTAATGTTAGGAATCCTAATTCTGCTTTATATGCTTAGTGCAGTGGATTTCCACGCTGACTTCAATCCTTCCTTGGACATCCTCATCAGTGCATCCGCCATTAGTTAGAAAGATTCTCTCTAGATGAGTGAGGGAAGTGATTTCCTACAAGTTTCTCTTACTGACAGTGACTGCTGTCTGTTGTTGTTGTTGACTGTCAGTTATCCTCATTACCACCATCGTCTTTATGTTCACCTGCAGTTCTGTCTTCTCTGTCTACTTCTTCTGCCAGCTTGTTGGTTTTCTCCAGTTGATCTTTGAGTTTATGTGACATTAGACATAGATCGCCGGTGAAATCCATATCTTCTAGAGTTTTCTAATGGGTCCAACGTATTGCCTAACTGGGTCAACCGACAGCGTCCTTTAACCTACAGAGCTTGCCTCTGAGTGAGTCTATAGGTTTAAATGCCGCTCTAATTCCTCTATATTCAAAATCCCACGTTGGGTCTCAGATGTCCCCTCCTTATATGGTATAACAGTAGATGACTTATATTCTCTCCTATTTATATTATCATTATTAGTTTCACAATTTTTTTTATTTTGCTTTTGGCCTTTTCTGGCCTTCCTTATTTGATATCGACGCTTCTTCTATCTGTTTTATTTCATCATTTAGGTCTTATATTGTACTACTTAGTGCTACTGCTCGGTTTGTTAGACACTTAACTAAGCCTGCCTTTACAGTTAACGGATGAAATGAATTAAAGTCTAAATATCTATTAGAATGCTCTGGTTTTTTATAAACGCTAGCGTGCAGTTTACTTCTTTTATTCGTTTTATTTTACAATCTAATTAGATTGTTCTCGAAACGTCATCAGTAAACATTACTGTATAACACTGTGAGACTTTATCAAAATAAATTTTACCCATAATGGAATGTTATTCTACCACAGTGCACAAGTTCTATTCGTATATAAGTTTGTGTTTGATAGAATGTGGAATTTTCAGCATATATTGCACTTAGTCTTCACATAAAATTACATATTAAGAGAAAAAATAATGAAAAGTATATTTACATTAATAATACTGTCAGTAAAAATGAAAATTTCAATCTAAAATTAATGGAAATAATGATACAAATATATGAATGATAGAAAGAATAAAAAGAAGCGTTTCATAAGTGTTTTACAGTAAGTTAGTAGTGTGCTGTCTAAAACTTTTGTCATCACATAAAATGCGTGTCACGCATGACATCATTGTGTTTTTGTACTGAGTCACCTGAGCACAAACTCTTTTATAACTGCTTCTAGTCCCATCTGATGGGATGCAAGTTAAGAGTTGGGTGTCAAGAAAACGTTCACATTCCAACAAGATGATATTCGCCAGAAAATATCAGACGAAAGACATAGTTCAGTGTTATTTGGTGAATTTATGGATAAGGGAAGTCTGTTACTTACTGCTTTTAATCCCTGACATAACAAATTTTGAATAATAGTAGAAAATGGAGCAATCTATAGTTTTAGAAACTTTGTAAAACAACTCCCAAGGTAACAGCCGCCTATATTAGTATTCCAACGTGTTTTAACTCTTAATTCCACCTTCACATTGTGCTAAATTAAAACATGATAGAAAAGATGAATACCATTTTGAACTCAGGTAACATGTCATCACAGTTCACTAAGCCCTAACATCAGAAAAAGTAAAGTACAAGTTTTTCTCCATGTTAAATGAAGTAAACTCCTCCATGAAAGCAATCAAGTTCACTTACAAGACAATCAGAAATCCCTCAAATTAAATCATCACTTTCATTGACAGTTTAATTAGCTGAAAGATTGAAAACTTGAGTGAATTACCAGTGCTAGTCATAGAGTATTATTAACTTCATTTGGACATTATTTATTTGTTTTTTCATGGGCTCTTCTTTTTTTTGATGACAGCTTCATTTCACAGAGTATTTTTGGTACAGGTATGGAATTCTCAGCATGTGATATTGGTACATATAAATCCAAATCGACTGAGATTAGCTGGTTAAGTCATTGCCTTTAATGTCAGGGCACAGATTCACACTGTTGTCTACTAAAATTAAACGATTAGAAAGGGCCAGCTCTTCCCAATAAGTTCAGTTCTTTAAATGTCTTCTGTATTACATTTTAATAGGGATTTCTCTTCTCTTACATGTTAAACTATCCTCATTTAGTGATGATATGACATCTACTAGGCTATCGAAACTCTGTTCTGGGAAAACATCATACTTTTAATGATACTACGTTGCCCCATTAAAGGAGTTTGGCATTTCAGTTACCCAAGTAACAGTGGCTGATTCGAAATTCATTAATTCTTGAATGTTTTATATTTTCGCCTTTAATCTACTGCATTATCGTTATTTTCGGACCATGGAGTAAATTTATTTGACAAATTCACACAGTAATGCAGTAGTATTTATTTGCTGAATACGATTTGAGCACACTCAACTACTGCTCATAGTCAAATCAAGGCACTCACATACCTTTCAAACTTTGTCAATATAATTCCACTACTTCTTATCCTTAGATTTTATCGGTAGCAATATTTCCCATATCTCTGCTACTGGCGTTGCGTCATTCGTATTACACGTGTTAGATGTAGATTCGATGGACAGGGATTCATTAGTCAATCTGTCGCTGCGCCTGTCCATATTACATTTTAGGAATGCAGCTCTTTCTCACTTTGTTATGTGATTGTGTGTGATGGAATGCATTTCAACCACTGAGTCTTTCTTTGAATTATTCGCCTTCTTGGGGTCTGACTGTCTCCAATCTGCTGTTTTGGCCTATGTACTTCAACTTACAATTATTGGAAGGTATTTTTTAGATTATATTATTTTGTTTAATTTAGTTGGTAGAACCTCTTAGCCTACAGTGACTACACCTGAGTGAGTTTATAGGTTTAAATACCATCTTAATCCCTGCTTTGTTAAGAATCCCATATAAGGTTTGAGATTTCCCTTCCTTACATGATTAATCTATAGATGGCTTAAATTCTTTATTAGTTGTCCTGTGGTCACTAGTTCTGGTGGTGCTTCCTTTTTTCTTATGAGCTTTTGTATTTTTAATGAACGTAATGGGATAGCGGTATAGGAATAATGCTTCTTCTACCTGTTTAACTTATTCATTTAGCTTCTCTGATGTATTTACTTGAAGTTATTGCTCAGCATGCCTTTGCAGATAACGAATGAGATGAATTAAAGTCTAAGTATTGATTAGGATGAATTGGTATTTTACGAACAATAGTGCATAACGTGCTCTGTACGGTTAATTTCATTTCATAATCTAGCACTGCTAGTTCTCCTTGTTCATTTTTTAACCAAAATGCTAATTTTATTCCCTCTATTATTGGATTTATGTGTGGGTGTGGAGAAATCGCTCTAATTGGTGATATTGGTGATCGCACTGCTACACCGAGAACTTGAAAACAACAAACGTGGTATACAAGTAAATTCCTGGGATAGTTTCTTCAACAGGTAGCTTTGTACTATAAGTGAATATAAGATCAGAAATTAGTTCTTATCTGACTGCTCTCAGATCCTTAGCGATTTGTATATTAGAATGATTCACACCTGGAGGAAGAACATCTGAAAGAAAAACCTACTATCTTGCGATGTATGCAATCATAAACAATCACATAATACGGTGAAATAAACTACAATTCTAAAAAGTGATAGAGTTAGGTGGAAGGAGAGAGAAGTTCATCACCAAACACATACACTAGGAATGAGTTAACGCCAATATTATGCAGTGATTGGATAGTTTCGCAGCCCAGTAGCCTGCAAGCTAGTCATTCCTAAAACCGGATGTTTATTTCAACCAATGGGCATATAAATGCCAAGGTTAGACGACAAGTGACCTTTTCTTCAAAACTATATTTCACTGCTTCGAATAGTAACAGTCTAGCTCAAAATAAAGTTGTAACCTTTACTGCAAACAGATTTTAATTCTTAGGATAGTTTTAACAAGTCAAAATAATTCTTTCAATTCAGTATTGTTTAAATGAATGTGACATGAAGGGATTTACAAATGTGCAATATCTTGTGATCCGTGATTTTCAGTTTGAAAGATTCCATAAACCAAAACAAAATTACCATTATTTCCTTCATTTCTTTTAAATAAAAAGAATTTACACCATTTTAGATAACATTTTTGTGTTTATCTATCAGTTGACAATCAGAAGACAATAAAGTCAAATTATTATATATACAACTTATTTTAAATAAATTATTCCCGCATTTATTCCTCAACGGATAGATTAAATATGTCAATCAATTGTGTTTATTGATCATTGAACATTGAAACTTGAAATAGCGCGCCTAAATCAGTCAAACAAAGAGATTTATACAGGTAAAGATGAGTATTATAAGAGTGAATATTCTCCATAAATTACACATTATTACCCTTTAAAATTGTCATTCAACTTTCATTTCTATTTACATTAATTATACACAGATGGAACAGAATACTGTACAATATCGACTTCAGATAGCCTACGAGAAGCTATTGTTACAATGATTTATGATCGTGAGGATAAAACACCTTTATTATTTGCTTCACCTGTATTTCAGTTAACTGAAACTAAACTGCCTTCCTTCTATGGTGGATGTAGACCAGAAAATTTACCTAAGGATTTCAGAGATCGTGCAGCTAAAGCAGAATTCGCCAAAGATACTGATTATACACAACCGGAATTTCCTATCAATCTACAAATGATATGTAGTGTATGCAAGACGAAAGATTGGCAAGGTGATCGATATACATGTGTGATCTGTCCAAAAATTGTATTATGCCCTAACTGCTTTAAAAATAATAAACATTCACAGCATCCTGTACTGATTACTAGACGGAATACTGAATTCCCTTGTCAGGTATTACAAGCAGTGAAAATTGTAGCTGCTGATGTCAATGTAGAGGATTCCGAAGATTCTGCTGTGGAGGAAGAAGAAGAAGTTGGAGAAGGAGGTGAAGAAGAAGAGGAAGAAGAAGATAATGACACTGAGGAACGGTGGAATACATCCACTTCGCGAACATCATCATCATCCGTTGTCACAGACGTCTCTGGTGAAGTCTATAAAGTATTGTTTACACTTCGTGAGATGGGTTTTCAGCAAAGGAGTAGTGAATTGACTGAATTAATTATAAAAGAGCGCGGTAATTTACAGACAATAGTTGAAAAGTTAACAGACTGAAAGCAGAATCTCACAGATATCTACAATGACACAAAAAACAATTTTCCATTTCACTGCTTTGTTCAAAAATCAATGTGTATATATAGAACGTTCTGCATAAAACTTAGTTTTGTTCTTATAATTTTGTGAAAGATAACTTTCCCTAAAACATTTTAGAATAACTAGTTTGTTTTATTTTAATGAAATATTTTAACTACTGATAAGTAGGTTAAAGCATAATTACAAAAGTATTTGTGCATTTAAGTTACAACATTGCTCACTAATGCAAAAACAAATGACTCAAATGAAGAATTTAAATGAATACTACCCTGTATAGTTATTTGTTAGGTGGCAAATTTTGTTAGCACGTTTTTAGATAGTAGCTGCTTCAAAATGGTCGACAGATAGTGATGTCAGCAAAATGCTTAATGTTTCCAGCATTTCTTGTTTTGTAAGCCACCCAACTGCGTTCAAGAGTAGTAACCAACCCAGACAGGAATTATTAAAACGGTTTCAGCTTACCACTACGAATTTTATGAAGGGGTCTGTAGAGAAACTTCGAGGAGTGACACAGAATGTTTTGGGTTGGGCAGTATTGTATCAAATGATGCGTTATCGATTATTATTATCATAACCACTATTACTGCTTGATATTTCACGAGTAAATACCTTGCTATAAGACAAGCTGAAAATTCTATACTCTATTAAGGATGGAATTTTCAGAATAATTCATGGAAAAAAACGTCCATTCAGACACGGAAATAAGAACAAAAAATACAGCCTAGAGTTTCTTTTCAATGGATTCCTCTTATTTAATTTATTATTACTCTATTTGGTTCTAAGTTGAACATATAACTTGGACAGCATATCTCCATTCTGTTCTCTGACGGTCCCAATATCCCTATTAGCTTTCATATCCCCCTCACATGATCTCTTCCATGTTACACTTGAACCAAGTCCCAGTTCTCCGTTTCTCACTTGGATCCCACTTGACAGCCTAGTTCACGATGTTAGGCAACAGTCTCCTCAACGAATGTCCAGTCTATCTGCATTTGCTTCGATATACCTGCCGGGCAATAGTTTCTACATCAATTCTTTCTCAGAATTTCTTCTTGCTAATTCTTTCTGGACATTTGGTCTTCAGTATAGAGTGAGAGTAGGCTGCTGTTGATGAAAGTTTGAAGTCTGCTCAAAATACTTTTAGTGACACTTCAGATCTCTGATCTGTGTTGTAGCATGGATTTGACATTAGTGTTGAAAATCCGGATTTTGTTCTTTATGCTGAGTGCAGCAGACTTCCACATTGACTTCGGAATAATGAATGTTTGTTATGCTTTTTTTGATCTTGTCTAGCTTTGAGATCCATATCTGTGCTGCTTGTAGTTGAAGTGATGCTACTTGAGTAAGTGAAAGAGGTGACATCCTTCAATTTTCTCCCATCAGCAGTGATTCACGTTGGCTGTTGTAAATAAGTCATCTGTTTCACCTCCATCTTCTGAATGTCCACATTAAGTCTCATCCTCACTGCCAGTATCATCTGCCAACTTGTTGGTTTTCATCTGTAGACCTTCATGTTTATGTGAAATCAGACATAAATCATCCGCAAATTTAAGATCCTATACAGTCTTGCTGTTGGTCCAAAGTATTGCTGACTTCTCGTTCCCCACAGTTGCTGCATAATCCAATTCACCATGAAAAGGAATATCACTGGTGATAGTAGTCAACGTTGTCTTATTCATGTCTTCACTGCACGGTGAAAAGTCTCTTTTCGACAAATTCATTCACTTAACCATACAATCATATTTATATATAATTTTTTGTATGTATGTGTACGTGTCACAAGAATAAAAATTGGTCTGTAGTGCCATTTACGTCATCAGAATATTTTAAAACAATAGGAAATAGTCAAAATTGTAATTGTATGGGTGTGGGGGAGAGGGTGAAGTGACAAAGTTAAACTTTCGACACCACTAACAACCAATCACCAAACGACCTTGAAAGGACCAATCACAGTGAAGAGGCATAAATTATGAATAGAAATGTATATTTATAGAAAAAAAGCATGAAACAGATAATAAAATAGTTACATGGGATATCTTTCTCGAACATGTGAGAGAAACATCTCCCTCTTTAGCATGGGACTGTCAATGCTTTTCCATCTGCTATCCTTTCGACGAATCCCTTTCGGAGGGAGGTGTCATACAAACCTATTACCCAAATATTGTTCGCTCGCTGGCGACCACGGTTGTATTTCTTTTTTACCAGCACTGTCTCATCGACACGCACGATAACGTCTTCCCCACCCAGCAAACAAGTGATTTTCCCCATTTTCCATGATGCGATGTCTCTGCAATGCTGGTACCACTGAACTGTTGAGACATAGCTATTCTCAATCTCGGCAGCTGCTGCTCTCACAGCCTGTTTCAACACCAATTAGTTGCAGATATACAAAATCTGGGTTAGGGAGAGATGCGACCTAGGGAAAGTAAGTTCCTACGAAATATTAAAATTATCAGCTTACCCTCTCCAGATGAACAAACCCATCAGTTGATTTGGTATAGCTTTTTAAAGTAATGACACCACCACACAAACAAATTCGCTCTTTCCGGAGCAACTCAAATCCAGGGAATACTGGAAAACACTAACCTCCTCGAATTGCAACTGTAGCCTTGTAAGGTTACGCATTAGAAATGAATCAAGCGCTATACAACATTGAACTGCGTTCGTGAATCTCATTGGATAATTCGCTGATTGGTAGTTAGTGGTGTCGAAAGTTTAACTTCGCCGGTGAAGTTTAGCACGTTTTGACTAAGCACACACCATATATGACATATGTCCAGAAAAGCTGGATGTTTTTGAGAAAGCATGAAGGCAAATATTAAAATAAATCATGTTATGGGTCAAGAGAAGCCTAGTTAAGAAAATGATGTCATATGGAACAATGCAAAAAATAGTATCAGTATTAAGATATTGATAACAGCTGAGGTGGGAATTATATCCAAGGTAGAAGGAGGGAATGAAGACGTTTCTTCTGTGTATATAAATCAGAGTTTTCCACCTGAATCATTAAAATCTCAGCAATTCAAAGTGTATGAAGGCATTACGTTCTGACATTGCAGATAACTTTGAATGAATTCCACTTAGATATTAAGTAGCCAGTGTTGAATCTACGTTCAATTGTGACACTCCTTATTGATCCTTTTTTACCCTTCCGTAGGTAAGTGGGATAATGTTCCTTGGCTCTTTTAGATAAAAAAAAATCATCAAACGACTTATATTCCTCGCTTTATGGTAGCATGTGAATTGGTAGACACACACACAAATGGTGAAATGAGATAGTCTGCCTTTAGGGTTATTAGAGAACATTGGGAAGCAAGAGCATGCCCATATTAGTGTAGAAGCAAAGAATGTTCTTTTCAGGGTGTTTGACACATTCCCTTTCTTGGAATTTCAAAAAGAAGGTCACCTCTGAAAGTAATGCACACGTACAGAATCTTCTTCAGTACAGAGATGTGGTTTTCTTTTTCGGTTTTTGGTTTTATGTGATTATCTGCGAAAAGTGTGGGATGACCACTTGCAATTAGTGTCTTCCTTAAATGTGTGATCTCTTTATCTACAGATACGTAATAATTTAATGTCTAGTTTGTGATTATCAAATAGTCTACAACGACGAGGTGACGGAAATCATAACAGCTTTGATTCCGTACGGCAGTATTTCGAATTCTACAGGTGATACAGTCATCCTCATTTCTCCCATGACCACTTGAGTGGATACAAAGATGACTTCTGGAAAAGTTTCTCCTTTAAAGTAGCCACTTATCATTCTAAAGAAACGTTTTAACCTACTACTGGCATAGTGACAACTAAATGTTGTTGAGACTCACTACTCCACATCAATTTCACGTTCGTGAATGTCTATAGCCCCTTGAAGTGTGATGAAAAGCCTTACGAACTCTTACAGTAGATGCGTCAAATAATCAATATTCCTTAGACTGATCTCGATTGTTATTTGTTAATTTTCTTCCACAACACTGGAAGCATACATCTTCTCACTTCTTGTAAGGCTAAATAATATTTACACTGAAATTAAATATGCTTATCTCAACAATCACGTGCTACAGAAAAAAAAACCAACAACAAATTGATGTGAATAAACAAAAACGATTGTTTATACTAGTGACAATAATAATAACAGGAAAGAGAATAAAATGTGATCAATGTACATATGAAGGAAAGATTATTTTGATGTGGTGGTTACATTGAGGAGCTTTCATCGACCTTCCCTATACACAACAAATTCAGTCCAGAATTCAATATGAAGTGAAGTTATTTTGAATTCTTCATGAATGACAGAGAAGAAAAGGAATCAGACAACAAAATATTTATTTGTGCAAAACTTTATACTACTGGCTGACTGAAATGAGTAGTCCTATGCCTCTCACATCAACTATTACTGCTTACTAGCTATATAAAAATGATCTAAATACCAAAGGATCATTCGCTCGTTTGCAGACGAACTCATCAGTAGTGTACGAGGAGCCGAATCAGTTCAAACCCCGGATTTCTGGCCATCTACTTAGGCGAACTGTGTAAATCACGTGTCAAGTTTACAATCAGATTTAACAAAATGCCTTTATTAGATATATGAACAGACACAGAACAGACACTGGTCTATGAAGTTCCTTAGGAATCTAAGTCAGGAGAACAAACACAACGAATCTAGAAACACAGGTATACAGGAACTCAGCACACACAAGCCGCATACTCAACTGCAACAGCAATAATTCACTACAGAAGGCTAAAGAAACCGCACTGTAGTGTTGAAGAGAACAGAAGGGATGGTTCCATTCTATTTGACACAGACAGTGTAAAAGAGAAGCATTCACAAGAGAGTTAAACTTCTCCACTATTCCGGAAGTAAGTTTTCATCATTATTTCATTTTCGTTCTCCTCAGTTCAAATTTATTTTTCCGAAATTTCAATAGGGAACATTCGAAGTCTCCACATTTCCCCACAAAGAGGAGTTTGCTTAGAGGAAAATGGTCTCCCTTAACTTTAAAAAAATAAAGTGCTAATATAATACTCAACAGTGATGCTTGTAAACTCTTGTTACAGTTAAAACGATGTAAAACAATACAACGAAATGGTTATTAGTGACACTTCTGATCACTTACTTAAGTGTTCTGAGATCCATCCTTCTTCTTAGTCAATATTGGTCATTTAGGAATAAAGTAAAGTGAGATTCACGTATTTCTGCACTGAGTGGCTGTTTCTACTCACAGTATTAACCAGCTGTTGCAGTTTTTATTGCCATAATGCAATAATGGCATGGACGATCTTTGGATAACATTCAGTAGTGCCGAGAAGAGTGTCATCAAATTGTTCTTCATTAAAAAAAGTCCATCTTGTGTCTTTGAACATGCTTCTAAGGTTCTGAACATTCTCATTAGAGTAACATCTGTATACAGTTTTCTTGGACAAGTATGAAAAGGCTCTCTTGTGTAATTTTCCATTAACTTTCAGTGCAATACAATGATCAGAATTTAACAGTGTGGATATTTAACGAGCTTCGTATATTCCGGATTCATTTAGAAATACAAGATCATGTGAAGTATCCAATCGAGTGGGAGGGTTAACAACATTTTTCATGACCTAGAAATGTAAGAAAACTGAAGTCACAAGAATTAAAAACCCCAGTCACTATCGACAGTGAGTTACTGAAAGAAGTAACAGCAAAAACAGTGTATTCATCAGCAAACACAGATAGTTCTGAGGGACTGCAATAAGGTGTGAAATGAATGTTCGTTATAAAAATGAACTTGTACTTAGACAGGTGTTTCGTGGACATTTAACATTTATACAGTCAATATTATCATTTTAGAATTTAAAGCAGACTTTGTTTGTGGTAAATCACTGAGAATTAATAAAAGCGGCGATACCACCACCTCGTTTCTTCCTTGAACTGCGTCGGTCTTGTCTGTACACAGTGATACCATATGAATTGTGGAGCCGCATTTGCTGAAGCGTTTTTACACCCGTATTACAAAAAGCATTCAAAGATAACAGAGCATCCAAGTAGTCGATCTTCTTTGATAAAAATCTGCAGTTTGCGCCCATATCCACAGGAACAGTCACCTGATGCATCGGGGTAGGCTTCAAGGCTCGTTGCCACCAACCATGATGCTTCTTCTTAACTTTATTGGAAACTAGTAAATCAGCCGGTTACAAACGTTTTAAATAATCGCGAGAGTATGTAATATGAATAAGACACACAAGTGAATTATTAAAACAGGAAGAATCCAAGAAATTAGATGCAATATATGTGGTGGAATATTTTGTTAACCCAAGGTTTAAGTAGGCCTCCATGATTAGAGAGTAAATATTTTGATAGCCCAGCGTTGACTACTTATAAGTAGTATGAAAATCAGACTACAAATATGAACAATGTCTCAAGCTTACAAATAAGAACACACTAAGTATAACTAAATGAACTCATCACTATATCTGTATCAGTACCAAACGAGCACAGTGTTACATTCCAAGCAGTTTCAGGTCTTGTAACTAGACGATTAAACTGGCAAGAAATAGAAATGTCCCGGGGAATAGGTTGGATTTATCAAGACTGTAAATCAATTAATGAAAACTTAAGAAAACCTTCTACGCAGCTGAACTACGACTAAACTTCTCCACAAAACGTATGATTCATGTGAACGTGAAGGATAAGCTACCACTGCTGGCCTCAATGATGTGTATTTATCAATTCTTCTGCTTGTGTGAAGCCAGATATGTCGGCCGTATCCAGCGTTCGCTTTCCAAACGTACCACCAAACACTTACCAACATGGTTTTACAAAGAAGAAAAACGATGCCCCGCAGCTCTATCTAAGAACATCTGAGAGATTCCAGACACCAAGCTACACCACAAAAAAACTTCAAATTCGTCTACAGAATACGAAGTAGTCTTCCTAAAGGTGTACGAATCAGACTTCTTCAAACTGCAGAAGCAATGGCGATTCACTTGCTAAGCTCTGAACTCTGCATACAGAAGAAGTTCGTTCAATCACTACACTTGCAATGGACGTAATCTATCTTATTACCTAACAGGTAAATTCTACCTAGTCTTTTTTCCCTTTTGCCTCTTCATTAGTATTATTTTGTCTTCTCAATTGTACCCGCATCGGACGCATCTGTAGTCCCAACGTTCTGGAAACAGAATTAGATATTCTGAGAGAAATATTCATCCAAAATGGATACCCAACAAGATTTATCGACAAAAATATGGAACCAATGATTCGGAAAAACGAAAATTTAACTGCGCCTAAAAAGAAATTCTACACGAACTTGGATTTCTAAGGAGATTTAGCAAGCGATATTCTCAAAAGAAGGATCACATCATCTCTGAGAAGAACATTCTTTGCAGAAACGCTAAGAATAGTGTTCTCCAGTCGCCCACTGATCTGCACAAGTCTCAAGGACAAGATCCCGCATCTGACCACTTCTATGTGCATATACCAGTTCACCTGCTGCTGTGGAGCCAGGTACATCGGTCGTTCGACGCGCATCCTGTCCAAGAGGATTTAAGAACACTATCCAGCATGGTTGCGAAAAGGCAATACTGGTGCAATAAGGAGTGCGATAATTGAACACCTGGTCAACACTGATCATTGCATTTCTACGAACGCCTCCTTCAAAGTAATCTACAGAGTCAAGAATAACATATCGAAGGCAATACGGTTTCGTCTCCTTTGTATCACTGAAGCTCTGGCCATTCACATAAAAAAACCGGAGCTGTGCATGCAAAAGAAGATTACTCAACCATTTCTACTCTCATGGTAACAATGTTTTGATTTGTTTTGAGTTTTTATTTTTATTTTGATGACTTAATTTTGTTTCTTTGCCTGTTCCTTAATTGCTTATAATTCTTGTTTTCACTTAGATCTCTTACATAGTTTCGTATTATCAACTTTGTTTCTATGTGCATCCTGAGTAAAACTCACTCATCAAACTGTTCATATTATTATTGCATAACTTCTTTTAACAACTGTTTTTGACAACTCATCACCTTTGTTACTACCCTAGCACTTAATTGTCTTGACTTATATTACCAACATTTACCTGTTTAGTTAAAATAACCTTAAGCAATTATAATTCTTGTATCCACTTAGATCTCTTACATAATTTCGTATTATCAACTTTGTTTCTATGTGCATCCTGCGTAAAACTCACTATTATTATTACAACTGTTTGTGACAACTCATCACCTTTGTTACTACCCTAGTTTCATTAACACTTAATTTTCTTGACCTGTATTACCAACCTTCACTTGTTTAGTTAAAAGTAACCTTAACCAATTGTAACTTTGTTTGACAAACTTAATGTACACATACATACAAAACAATGCATATATATTTGCGATTGTACAGCTAAGAAAATGAATTCACCGAAAAGAGACTCTTCGCTGATCTACGTGTTTTGTTTTCATTTTCAACTTTCTTGTTCTCTACCTTCAACCGATTTAATTTCTACACCTCACTATCACTGTTACTGACTTGACCAACGCTCAATTTCTCGTCATTTATTTTATGTCATCCAACTTACGTGTTCAATTTCAGCTCTAATTAAAATGGTACTATTCTCTACACTACTTCTACTTAGTCTCTACCTGTAATTACCTCTGCTGCTACCCTGACCTAAGTTGAAACATTTTAGTCAATTATATTGCATCATCTAACTTGCTAACGCAATCTTACATTATTTGCTGTCTAATTGACCTCGTTTCTATATTAGATCATTTTTGTATTACCTGATCAATTATCTAAACTTGACAAACTTCATATACACACACACAAATAATTATACATAAATGCGATCGTACAGCTATGTGAATGAATTCGCCGAAAAGAGTCTCTTCGCTGAACGTCTTCTCTATTTCATAAAACTGAATATCCTAGGCAGCGTGAAAAAGACATTGAGTTCAATACGTGAAGTATTTGACGTAATTGCATGATTTAGGCATGAATGAATCTTGAAATGATGGGGGAACATTAAATCGTATTTAGCGAGAAAGAGAGGTAATATATGTCCAAACTAAGCCTGCTTTTAACAGTTTAAAAACAATTTGGACATTGGGTGTATGATATTCATTATGATAAAGGTTTTTGTATTTCCCAATGGATGAAAACAAGACGATATGGTTTTTACTGACATTTCGCTGTTTAATGCTACTAATAGCTTTATCAAGGTATTATAAAACTAGAATTTACAAAATCTCAGCAACTTAATCATCTTTCATCGGTTTAAGGTAATTTTTTACATTGTCATGTTGGTTAACCGGAAAGATTTATTAGGCCAACAAGACAATAAAACGTAATATGTTTACATAATGAAATTGCTTATCACATTTATATTAATTTTATGACTTCATGTGGAGTGAGGAGTGTTAAAACCAAGTCAAATTCTGTTTTAGTCCATCATTCCTGTTCAGACAATATGGATTCTATTTGATATGAAGTGCTTCTAATGATACTAAATGTTCTTTGTGATTTCTGAAATTTCTCTAGATTATTTCAAGATTGTCAAAATCAATTTTGCAGCCTGATTCTATAGAGTGTAAGCCTCTGGCTGGCAATTTTTCAAGCTTATCTAGTTCAACTGGATTTCTCTGTGATCGAACAGATTTTCTACGGTTTTCATTTCTTCTGATTGTGATTTCTCGAGATGTTTGTCTGATGTGAATCACATCACATTTCAAAAATTTTATTTTAAAGACACAATTGGATAGGGAATCTTTAGGGACTCGGTCTTTTATACGGATGAGTTTGCTTTGTCGAATGCGTGTCTAATGTTTTGAAGCAAACTCTGATGTCGTGCTTATTGAGTACTGTTCTGATATTGTCTGACTTCTCTGATCTATATGGAATGACAACTGCTGGGGTCCATGTTTTTGGAATACTAAACAGAAATAAGTTACTGTGGAGTGGATATTTAACAGTAATAAGGCGAGATGAAGGCTAAGCAGTTAACCCATCAAGTAAGTCTTATCATATTACCGAAAATACCCATCGAGTCATGAAAAAAATAAACGACAGATTCAGCGAAGAAAATTGTCTTTATCGACGAAATCATCTTCAGAGGCTGTACAGTCGTACTTATACTTACCAAAAGTGCATAGTGGACTGTTATTGAGTAATAGGATCGGGTGACATAACTGATATAATTACTCGGAAGTGGCTTTAGAAATAAAAAATTGAAAGTTGTAAATTATGTGGTACTCAACGGAACAAAGATAGAAATTTGATAAGGTTAAATTGGCTATTGAGTAAGAATAAGGGTAGTTGAGTGTCAATTTAACAAGTGTGAAGAGGGTGTGAAAATGTACAGAAGGAGCATGTGAGATTGATGATAGTGAATTAATTATTAAAGCAAAAGCAAACTAAAAGTAAATTTAAAAAAAGAAAAGAAAAGTCAGAACTTCTTTTACAGGGAACGATTAGTGAAGAGGTTAGGACCATGGTAGAATAAGAGACTGGACAAACTTTTTCTGTATTCAGAGTTCAGGGTTGTATTGACGAATCGCCAGCGCCTCCGCCATACACAAAAGCCGAGACCTGACGCCCTTTGTGGCATTTGGCTTCACTTTGTAGATGATCTTGAAAGACGACTCTGGTGGAGCTACGTGGCCTGAGTTCATCAAATGCTCGAGAGTTGAGTTAGTAATTATCTTGCATTGTCCCTTTGCTAACCATGCCGGATAATGTTCAGAGACGCGTTTGGAAAGCTTGCGCTTTGTGCGGCCAATATAACTAGCTCCACACAAGCAGGTGAATTTATAAACACACATTGAGGTGGCTCAAAGCGGCAGTTTATCCCTCACACATCCATTGATCATTTGTCGGCTGTAGAAATTGATACGTAGCTCGGCCATAAAGAAGGCTTTCCTCAGTGATCTGCACAAGCGATTCTTCAGGATCTCAGCTGCGGTATCATCTTTAGTTTCAACACTCATAAATAGCAGTTTCTTCGTCCCCGTCTGGATTCTCTTAGGCTTTTCCCTTAACTTCATGTTTTTCTTGATAAATCTTGGAGGACATCTTTTCTCTATAAGGACTTGTATGAGTAGCTCCAGTTCCTCATCGATTATATCACTTGAACATATCCTCCTTATTCTTGAGTATAAGGAATGGATCAGATTTCTCTTTCTTCCCAAAGGAACCTAGCTATGGAAACTTGTGTACTGACCATTCCATGTTAATTTCCTGTAGATCAATCTTTGAAGAGAACCATCAGATCTCCTCTTTAGGAAAACATCCAAAAAATGGAATTCCGAGTTAATCTCTGATTCCAACGTGAACTTGACGCATGATGGCAGCTGAATCTGTCTTTTATTTTCTTATCATACTGCATCGTTGGGTGAAAATACTCCAGAATAAGTGTTATGAAATAGTGAGTAGCATTACAAGTAAGAATTTTTATGTGGGATTTGAGTAGGATATTGTGATTTCAAAGAGACGCCTTTTCCGACTTTATACACTTCATATAAACCACCTAAATCTATGAAGTCCTGAATTTTTGAGACAATCAATGAATCTACGTTGTTTCCACTCCTAAGCTATGAATTTCCAGCAGCGATTATGTTGTTTTTAAGAGATGGGGTTACTAGCCGCGCGCCTAACCCTCTTTCTTTCCCAAGCCTAATACCGGCTAAGAGAGCTTGAAGAATGCGTTGGCCAAAAAGTGAACAGGCACCTCCCGCATGGCTGGTGAACTTTCCGTAGTTAAGTCGCTGACGTAGATTTTAACAAGGGATTATTGGATAATCGCTTTGTCTTACTTTGTGACTCATCTGCACTATGGACCCATGAACAAAACAAGGGTCGAGCTCAGGATCTTCAAGTTAATAGACCGACCCGTTGACTGTTTAGTCACTTGGACAAGATACTCAAGTAATGTTAAAAAAGCGCATGTTTATTATAAGTTGAGGTAATCACTTAGTGATATATAATCATCGGAATAATAAGATAATTAAGGATTTTCGTTGTCTACACTCAACTATTTCTTGTGAAACAATCAGTCAAGTATTAAAACCACTCAGCAAAATTATTTTTGAAGATTCTAAAGTCACTAAAATTTAAAATACAAACAAACATAATCAGCATTTTTAATATCCACAGTCATCTGTGAACAAGTGTAGCTCAGTCGAAGACATCGACTCTGATTCGAAATACTGGCAGTCCTCTTAAGTGGTTATGTAGTTCTGAGCATTTGACAGTTATAGGCCAGATCAATAAAGCTACAGATATGATGATGAACTGTTAATTGTAAAAAGGGAGTTTCCGTTCATTTGCTAAATTTGTTATATCTACCTAAACAGGGCTAGTTTTTAACTAATTTCACTATTCATTGGTATATCTGTCTCATCTCTTTTGACTTTAAAACGCAATGGTAGAATAAATCATTACGAAGTGAACAGTTTTATTAATAAGGAATTTATGATATGAATACTTACGTACACTAATGGCTTGCCTGAATTACACATTTAGGCGACCAATATTGTTTTCAGTTAGATCGCATTAGGCTTAAGTCTAATATACATAAGTTTACAAATAAAAATTCAGAATCTCACTTGAATTGTCACCATTAAATTGTAACTTAATAAATAGCGGTTTCTTACGTGCAGTGAAATTCTATTCCGAAGACTTTCAAGGAGTACACGAAGAACATTTTACGCAGCACACCTATGTTTGTCATTCTCTAGCTGACGAATGATTGGGACGCGAACGAAGGATAAGCTTGATTGTTTTGCCACATCTATGTGCATTTATCAGTTCAACTGCACATGCGGTGAAATTTATGTTGGACGTACCACTAGACAGCTTAGCCAACGTGTCACTACTGAACATCTCCCATCGTGGTTTGGCAAAGGACAGACGAAAACAATCCGCAGCTCAATTCTGTCACATCTAATTGATAGTGGTCATGTAGTCGAGAAAACAAAAGCCTTCAAAGTAATTCATCGTATCCCACCGAATCTTTCTAATAGACTTCGTATTCGTCTACTGCACATAGCTGAGGTGATAGGCATTCGAACTATTAAACCTAAACTATGCATTCACAAGAAGTTCGTGCAGCCATTATCCCTCCCTTGGCCTAATAAGACATAACCAACAAATGACTTCTACACCACCCCTTGTTTATACTCTCAACCCCTTTCTTATCATCCCTTAATCTTATCACATCTTCATTAAAAACGTGTTTCATTTCCTTCCCTTACAATCTAACATTACGTAATCGGTTCATTTGTTTTTACTAGCCTTTATCGACTACTTCCACCTGAACAATTGTTTGTTTAATCATACTGTTTTTCATTATTCATGTTATCACAGATTGCCTCATTTTTCCATCCTTATTATTGATAAGACCATTATTATTATTACTATTATTAATATTATCATTACCAGTATTATGAATAACTGCACAATTTATATTCACCATCGTATTATCCTATAGACAAAACACCATGATTGTTTTATATTTGAATTTTTATTTGTAAACTTGTGTATATTAGAGTTAAGCCTGATGAGATCTAATTGAAACCGTTATTGTTGTCTTAAATGTCTTGTCCTAAATTTTACTATGGGAATATTTAACTGAATTAACCTGATATTCTAAGGGCGCCAAATTTATACAGTATTGAATCATGTGTGAGAAACAAAACTATATAGAGAAATAAAATGTAGAAACTGTAAGTCAGTGAAAGTGTTTTCTACAATCAAAATAGACACTCAGACATTCGATGATACTGTCAATTATTTATCAAACTAGGTAGACGGAGTTGTCTGCATTACTAGGTGAAATGCTTAATTAGTAAATAGGAAGCCTGTTAAGACAACTGAAGTATTTATAAAGCGATCCATCAGTTAGACTGATCACTAGCTCCACTATTCCAAGGGAAAATTTTAACACTGTCATTTTAATGGTAGATTAAGTATTTTGAATAGTTGTCACAACTCTAGTAGTGATAGCAAGACTTCACATGAGGTTGTTTCTTTAAGTTAAATGAAGATATCTGCGTTATTATACAGATTTTCTGAGGATAAAACAAGCCAAATCTACAAACGTTTCTATAGTTTGGTTTGTAAGGGTTAGTTATGTTTTTAGGAGTTGATCACGGATTAAAATCAGTTAGAAAACCATTCAAAACAAGCCACAGGGAGTACTGGACAGCTGCTGTTTCATCCTGGTTTGGGAATCATCGGCCCAGGACATTCCGGTTACAAGGAAAGCTCGTATACCATTCAGCCACTGGGACTCGATTCAATGGCACATGAATTCTAACTTCTACCATTTCGTGATTTAGCGCGACCCCAACCATTGTCGTTGGTGGGACATCCATCCACTCACGTGACACCTAATTGAACCTCAATGGTCACGAATTCTCACTAAAACTCCAGGAAACTCCATCCTGTAGCAAGCCACTAGCGAGCATCAGGTTAATGTTCTATAGTTTGGTTTGTGAAGTCGTGACCAGTGAGGTCTAATTAGATGTCAGGTGTATGGATGGATGTCCCACCAGCGGCAGTGGTTTGAGTCGCGCTAAATCACGAATTGGTAGAAGTTAGAATTCATGTGCCATTGAATCGAGTCCCGGTGGCTGAATGGTATACGAGCTTTCCTTGTAACCGGAAGGTCCTGAGCTGATGATTCCCAAACCAGGATGAAACAGCAGCTGTTCAGTACTCCCTGTGGCTTGTTTTCAATGGTTTTCCAACTGATATCAATCCGTGATCAACTTGTAAAAATCTTCAAACAGTATGGTATCATTGTGTTCACTGAGCTGAACAAATTAACTGACAAACTTTCCCTGTTTTTATAGAAAGCACCTGCAATTATGACTCGAAAAAGTAAGTCAACTTTTTGAATACTTCATTTTAAGAGAACTTCGAGAGCCCGTTTCACATGCGATTCAGCATTGGATATGTTGTCTAGATGAAAAGTCCTCTGATGTTATCTATATAAAGAAAAGGTGTCCAGTGAAGAGTTGCTATTTTCAGTGATATCATTATCAAACTGTACAGTCACATATTTATATAAAACAAATTATCTTAGCGACAAAATTGAATCTTTCCAAAGATATGTCACTAAATTTTTACGTTTTAGACAACAATTACGAAACACAGAAAGCGTTATACCCGAAGAAATTGCAGCAAAATTAAGTAAATAAGCTTGGTGACGTAATCTAATTGACAGGATTCACTAAAACTAAAACTGAAAGTAAATCATGATTATATCAGTCTCATAAGAAGTGGAAATGTATTAGCAGTGGGGTGAGAAACAATATAACTAAAAAATAGGATTACGCAACCAATGTTGAGACAAACCAAGTCAATTGTGAGTTCAGTGACTAAACTAAAAATACTTCTTTATGCTGAGTTTAGGATTTGGCATGCAGATGGTCATTGCTTCTGCGGTTCGAAGACTTCTGAAGGCAGAGAATAGGTCAAATGTATGTGCAGTATTAGTTGGGTAGGCAGCTGAACTTAGACTCACTTCCTCCATAAAACCAATGATTCCTATAGACGTGAAATATGCATGAAAGGTACCACAGCTGGTCTCATCAGTGTGTATCTATCAACTCACCTGATCATGTAGAGCTGAGTGTGTCTGCAGTACTCAAATTTCTCTATCCAAATATTTCACTGAACACTTACTCCTAGGTTTTCATGAAAGAGACAAAAGATCTCCTCGTAGCTCTATTCTGCAACATCTGGTCATCTCTGAAGACCAAGTGAAGCCAAAAACCAACTCCAGAATCATCTACCAGCAGCTTGTATACCTCTGTCTTTGTTCACTATAAGAAATCATTACCACTTTGATGTCATACTTCTCGCAAAGTTGACTTGTTTATGACCTTAAAATATTGTACACAGATAAATAAGAATATACTATTAGCAATCAGCAAACGTAAATCATATTTATATATACATATATTTGTTAAACTAAATTAATCTTTTATCGATCCACCATAATTCATTAAACTGACGCTAACAATATTAGAAATAATAAGGTCAGGTTTACATTACTAGGTGATTCAGTTATTTAACGCTATTTTAGCTAGTTCAAGCAATCAATGCTAATATCACAGATGTTTAGATTACTCATGAAACACCTACAACATTGAACAGGTGATTATTGAACTTTGATCAACTGTGATAATAAGGTAAAGGTACACTAGTCACCTTCACATGATCATTTCATATTCCTGTAAAGTTAAACTTTAGACACACAGTTGGCGTGAAAACACACCAATAACCTTGGAACGCTCTGTCAGACCAAAACACTTCAAATCCATTAAATGACGCCGTAACCGTGGAAACAACATTTTTGGATGAAGTAAAATGATACTAAACAGAATACCTGGTTAGTTTTAGGTTAGGTTAAGGAAAGTTTGAAGGAAAGTTTAGGCTATGGACAGGTTGCGATTAAGTTAACGTATTTAGGGTAAGATTAAGGTTTGGTGAGAGGAAGAACAGGGTTAGGACCAAAGTCAACTTTCAGCGCTATGTCTCTTTCTATGTTTGTTGGTGCTTTCACGCCTGTTGGGTGCCTACAGTTTGAATTTACTCTTATTCTTATATAATTCATGGGAAGTAATACTGCTAATATTACCATTTTATGGAAGTAAAAGGTGGCAGTAGTTAAGAGAATTTCTTTTCTCTTTGGCGACCAATCAGGATATGCATTCGTGAATTTTTAATAAATGGGATGAGCAAGTTTGAGAGCCATTTTCCATAAGTAGTTAAATTATACTCAATGAAAAAAGCAGATAAAGTTAACTGATATGAGCAGAGCTCAAGTAAACTGGTTATGATGGTCATGTCAACGACAAAGGTTGAAAGTACTTCTTTTGGATCGCGCTAGTGCCTCAGTAGTACCCAAATACTTTCACTATGTTATTCACTACATTTCGGCCACTGACAGGGAATAAATCTGAAACATCCTCACCCCTTTGTAATATATTTACGAGTGTATAGCCTACCTGATGACTTCATAGAGAAGAAATATTTTTCTACAACAAGTTAGATAGGCACTTAGGGTTTCTCATACAAATATCCCGTAGGCGAAGACCCAGTAGATTGTCCATAGTCATTGCATCACTCCAACAACACACAGTGTTCAGGTATTGGTTTGTAGGGATTTGATTGATTAATTACAGGATTTCATCATGAGCTGACATTGGTCATGGGCCACTTGATCAAGACTCAGTGGCTTATTGGTCTACGAGCTTGCCTTGTAACCAAAAGGTCCTAGGTTTGAACCCCAGTGGGTGCGTACTGATGAAGAGTCCTAAACTAAGACGAATCAGCTGTCCAGTACTCCCAGGTTTTCCAATGATTCTCTGACCAATGTCAGCTCATGATGAAATCGTGTAACACACAGTGTTCTTGAACTGGAAGTTTTCGTTCTCGATTCAATTAAGTAAATGGTACTGATATTTTTTTAAATAAAGCAAGTAAGTCAGAATGCTTACACTTTAAGAGATAATGGATTTCGATGAGTACACAAGATACACTTATATAATAACGTGAATATATATTCTCAATTCTGTGGTGTACTTGTTCTGTACTACTAGAGAACGGTCGGAATGGAAAACCATAATAATAGTCTGATTATCCAAACTATAGAATATATTTCGGTGTCTGAATGAGAGTGATATCTGTTTAGTTTATTAGACAGCGTCCACAAACAAGTGAGCGTAACAGTGACAACGTGTCAGAATGGCGTGATAGCATAAAGGTGTACCTTCGCCCTTACCAGCCGATTTAAATAGGGAATATTAGCATCGAATGTTGGATGACGAAAGCGGTGGGCTAATAGTTTCAAGGAGTTATCTACTGCTACAAAATAGAAATGTTCTGTAATTTGTCTCCAATTGATATTTTTAAATAGCAAAGAAACATTGGACTATGCTATGAATTTATTAGGAAAGTTTAGATTTCCTAACTTCTGGGGGAATTCGAGAGTATCTCCCAAACGGTATATTGTCAGCTTTTTATAAATTGTTTACAGGATTTCATCATGAGATGACATTGGTTGGGGAACCATTGGAAAGAATCGATTTAATCTTCTTAGTTAACCATCAAGGGAGTTTATGGAACCCTTAAAGTTAATCAAGAGGGAAAATAACATGATTTAATAAAGTCATATGTTTAATACCAACGTTGGACAAAGATTAAAATGTGGAGGTTTTCATTCGGAAATAGAATGTTTAATGCATGAATTAACAATATATTTGATCAAAACATGATACTAAATAACGGCGCAAAAAGCGAATAGAACTGTGTGACTATTTCGTCTCAGTTTGGGACTTCAGTTACATCGGATAGTAACTATGCTTTATTTGAAACCGATCAAATCTACAAAACTTTCGTTTTTCAAAATCTGTGCTTATCTTTCTCGCTTTGCTTTACCACACTTACTAAAAATAGTAGCGAATACTTGAAACTCGGGAAATGGATGTATTGATAGGGATATCTTATCATATAAGGCTTTCAATGGCACAGTTTTTGATGAAACAATCTTTATTGTCTTCAATTTAGCTGCATATGAGAGAAAAATTACCGCTGAAATTCTTCCAGCAGTAAATCCACCTCAGCATCCACCTTCGTTCATAAATGTGTAACCACCATTAAACCATGAACATCGGTTATAAGATCCAGGAGATATTGAACTGAACTAGAGAAGCAGTGAGTCATGTAATCTTCGTGTAGTCTTGGTTTGTTCATTTTGGGATGTTATTGAAAAGTTTAGCCCTTTCTACTGCTAATTAACGTAACCATGAACAGTAGATATACAGTCTTATTGGAACTGATGTTAGAGGCAACTGAGAGGAAATCCTAGATCTACTTTCTGTGCCAGGTGGTACTCATTACTGAGGCACGGCTTCAACTTCGTTGGAATCAATTCTTTCACAAGAAATCTGAATCTGTCTCCCCAAGTGCTGTAGTCAGGTGCAATACCACCTAACTGTTTGAGATTCTTATATGAATCCTCCAAAACTCGGTTAAATGCGTACGTGATAAATGAAATTTGAACATATTCAATACTAAGTCATCCTTGCAGGCAAATGATACATCAAATCATTTTATCAAATGACATCAGGAACGAAAATGCAAAAATCAAATGACAATTGATTGTAGTTGAACGGCAGAATAGATGACATTACTCAATAGCCAAATAAAAAAACTACTGTCGAATAAAAGTTCATAGAATAAGTATGGGCCAGTCCTGTAGCACGATCTTACAGTTGATAGACACTGTCTCTACGCAAAACGTTAATGAACTACATCAACTATGAACTAAAAGTCAATGAAACTGCGTTCTGATGTACAGTCAGTCTCAAAATGGTCGAAGCCAAATAAAATTATACACATCAGTTGTTTTAATCTAAACATCGCTGGCTGCAGTCATCTCTGTTGACATTTTTTCGTGATTTTTAATAAAGCACCGTTAATGACAGAATGAGTTTTTCTGTCACAAATTATGAAAATAATTCACAGTCTATGTGGTAAAATATCTCTTTCAGTTTTTGAAATACAGAAGGCGTCAAACACTGGGAATTCCGTCTGCTTCATGAAATCCCACTGAGTATCGATGCCGCTGGCATCGACACTAAGATCCTCAATGAAGGAGTAATCAATCCTTTGTGTGGAGAATGGTCTCAATTTGGTATCATTTACAGTTGGCTAGTCCTAACTGTATTGACTAAACTTTCATCGATTAGATTTGCAATGTGACCAGTGAACTAAGTGACAGGTTCAAGGCCACATTAAAGGCATTTCGTTAATTCAACCACTAGAACTTCCGGTGAAAACCCATTATTTAGCAGAAGACGCAATGAAGACAGGATTTTTACGGAGCATATAAGGGACAGTAGTGATGGAGATAACCAACCAATAACAACAATCATCATTTACCATCAATAGGATACATGTAGTGGAAGTCTCACTTGTTTTACTTATATAGGCAGCATTGTCCAAGTACAGATGACACGGAGGAAGATGTCGAAGGTACGATCGGAAAGGCGAGACAAGTCTATATGAATCGGAAATCAGTGTGAAAATTTACTATCTCTGCATTTCCAATATAAATGACAAATCACTTCTTCTATGTGATTTAGGGATGGTGTACGCGTCACCTAAAGCATTTCCAACGGGCCTCTGCAGACGTTTATCAACAGCTGTAATAAGTACATCAATATCTTGTCTGAAAAGTGAATCATTCAAAGTTGTCTCATGGACATAAAGACAGATAACTGGTGGATTTATCCATTGATAACTGCTCTGCCACTAGTTCGTGTAAGTAGCATTCTTTGTTATATACATATATATATGATCCCTTCTGTGAATGTACTTTTCCGAATCACCTCGTTTTGCATTGTCGACAAAAAAGCAGGCTAGAAAATTAAATGTCCGTTATATAACATTGACGGCTCACAAGTGACACTCGTGATCACCACGTCTGTTGGTGGTTGAAACGTTCCAACCAATAATAATAATAATAATAATTGCTTTATTCCAAAAACAGTACTCATGATACAGCAAGGAATTTTCAGCATTCAGTACAATATTGCATCTAATTTACCCAAAAACGACAAAAAAAATTAAAAATACACAATACATAATAGTAATAAAACGATTGTTGTAGCAGCTACGTAGCAAAATACTGTGTGCCATACGGAGAAAAATATGTATAAAGTACAAAATTGTAGTAATAATAGTAATACCAACTAATATAAAATAGCAGAGTAACGATTTAAACGATAGAAAGTGTAACACCATAAAATACAGAAAGATGAACGATAAAAGGGTCGATTCACTGTGCTAATTACATAGTAACTTGTAAGTTTCACGTCTAACAGAGTCTTCGTCACATAAAGTACGCGCTAAATAGGGTATTGTAGAATTTCTATACTTAGTAGTACGAGCATATATCTTTTTATATTGACTTCTCGTCCTACCTGATGAGATACAAGGGGACAGGTGTGAATAAAGGGGGTGCAGAGGGTCTGACATTATAGCCTTTGCCCATTTCGTACAGGAATTTATATGCCTCTCGACTATAGTATTAGCGAGCTCATGCAGTGGCAGACCACAAGCTCTACTCACAGCATTTAATACTCTTCGTAATATGATATAATCTTTTTTGAGAAGCCCAGGAAAGATTAATGGAGAGCAGTAGAGTACAATAGGTAAAATACAGGAGTTTAAAAATTGCAAAACTAAAGGTTGGTTGATACCTGATTGTCTTAACTTTTTAATGTAGAAGGTAAGACGAAACATTTTCTTAGAGATAGATAAGATATGGGATGACCATGAAAGGTCAGAGGAAAAAACTAGTCCAAGGTATTTAATACTTGATTTGGTTTCAATTTCCGTGCCATCTATGCTACAGGGATCATGAGAGTTAACTAGTTCAAGTAAGTCACGTCGATGCTTGAAAGTAAAGTCAAGCACCTGACATTTGGAAGGATTTAATATAAGACCATTTGACTTGGACCAGTTGTTGATGTCCAACAGAAAGCTATTAAGTTTGGAGCTGTCAGACTCGGAAGTGATAGGCAGTGATACAGTCAGATCATCTGCATATTTGACAAAGTTAGTTTCGTTTGAATGAGGCAGGTCATGTAGGAAGAAAGAAAAAAGAAAAGGAGAGAGGACAGCACCTTGTGGAACACCGGATTTTGTAAGCGAGGTAGAAGAAGATTTGCCGTTATATACAGTATACTGCATTCTATCAGAAAAATAGGAATGCAACCAACTCTTAGCCCAGGATCCTGTTTGTGTCAACGATAGCTTATTTAATAAAAGGCCCCTAGGTACAGAGTCAAAAGCAGATGTGTAGTCTAAGAAAGCACTACGAACATATTTAGCACCTTTGTCTAAACAAGAGACAACATTGTGATATAAGACAACCGCAGCATCCAAGGTACTTCTACCATGTTTGTATGCAAATTGTTTAGGATCATTAAAAGGTTTCAAAGCGGGTTCAAGACGAAGTAAAAGTAATTTTTCCATCAATTTTAAAAAGGGGGAAGTAATTGCAATAGGCCGAAATTTAATATCAGAACCAGAAGATGGTTTTGGTATAGGGATAATTTTAATGTTTTTCCATGCAAAAGGTAGAACGTTACCGGAAAAAGAGGCATTAAAAATGTTAGTAAGAGGATAACACAAAATATCAGCACAATTCCTGAGGACAATGGCAGGTATGCCGTCAGGACCAAGGCTTTGAGAAGGCTTAAGAGACCGGAGACATTTAAGCACATCAAGGGTATTAAAACCACTAAAGTTATTGTCAATATGATTTGTATCATTTGGAAGGGTATCAACAGAAGAGCGTATGAAAGATTTATTAAGAGTGTCAACATTAAGAGATGGAACAGAAATACATCGCTTACCGTTAGTAATTTCTTTGAAAAGTTTCCATAAATTAGAAGGGGTTTTACATGACAAAAATCTTTGATTATATAAAACACTTAGTCTTTTTATTTCCAGTTTTATCAGCATGTTTAACTTTTTTACACCAGGCTTATCATTAGTTTTGAACAACAGTTCTTTATTTCTACGTAGCTTTTTGAGATATGGCGAAGATAAGCGATCAAATCGGATGAATAATGTTTCTTTAGGACAACATATTTCGAAACAGAATTTAAGATAATCGGTAGTGTTTGTGATTGTTTCATCTAATGTTTGTTCTGTAAATAAGTCCCAGTTAGTGTCTTTCAACATGCATCTGAGCTTGTCTAGGTTGTCTTTTGAGTAGCATCTCCGTTGAACTTTACTGTAGAGGTGAGAGAGGACACCTTTGTGTGATTTGGAATATATTTTAGGCAGCACACGTATGATGCAGTGGTCAGAATTAAGTAGAGGAGCACGTTTGCGAGCTTCATATATACCAACATCATTGATGAATACTAGATCCAGTTTTTTACCAAGACGGGTGGCAAAGTTAACAATATTGTCATGACCAAGTGATATAAGGAAGGAGCAATCGCTCCCATTGAAGTCGCCAGTTACTATTGATAAAGAGTTCTCGAAGCAAGCTGCAGCAAAAGCGGTGAATTCATCGGCGAACATAGATAAATCCAATATGGTACAGCCAGGAGAGACATAAACATTAGAAATATAAATGAATTTGTATTTTGAAATGTGTTTCGGGCGACATCTCACAGTGATGCAATCAATGAAGTCATTCGAGAATTTGAAACAAACTTTGTTTGAAATGGACCATTTTGAGTGAATAAAAGTTGCAACACCTCCACCACACTTTTTCTTGGAACAAATACGGTCTTGTCGAAAAACATTGAAATTGTTTAGAGACACAATATTGTCATCGTATGAGTCATGGAGCCAGGTTTCTTGCAGAGTGACAATACCAGTATTGTGGTAGGTACTAGAAGACAACAGAGACTGAAAATCCAGAATTTTATTAGGCAGGGACCGGCAGTTGGTACTAATGATAACTGGAACAGTGGTGTGATGTATGGGTGTAGATTTTAAGGCACGCTGCCAACCTCCATGGTGCTTTTTCTTGAGTTTATTGCAAATATGAAAGTTTTTGGGTTTAAAACGTTTTATAAAATCCCGAGGGTAGATAATACGATTAGAATGCATAATGTGATATGTAAATACCAATAAAATACGAGTAAATAGATGCAAAATGTACATGGAATGTGGTAGCCCAAAAATATTCAAACAGGCCGCCAAGGTCATTCGCATTTAGTGACCAAATGTTTGCGAAGTATAAACAGCCGTCTTCAGATGGCCGAAAAGTATTGGCGGTTAATAACTCTGACAGTCATGAACAAAATAAAAGACAGATTCAGCGAAGAAAATTGTCTTTATCGACGAAATCATCGTCAGAGGCTGTACAGTCGCATTTATACTTACAAAAATATATGGTGGTCTATTATTGAGTAATAGGGGGTGAAATAATTGATATAATCACTCAGAAGTGGATTTATAAGTGAAAATTAAAAGTTGTAAATTACATGGTACTCAACGGAACAATTACTAGCCCAATTCTCGAGCATTTGGTGGACTCAGGCCACGAAGCTCCACCAGAGTCGTCTTTCAAGATCATCTACAAAGTGAAGCCAAATGCCACAAAGGGCGTCAGGTTTCGGCTTTTGTGTATGGTGGAGGCGCTGGCAATTCTTCAATACAAACCTGAACTCTGAATACAGAAAAAGTTTGTCCAGTCTCTTATTCTACCATGGTCTTAACCTCATCACTAATCGTTGCCTTTTCTTTTTTAAAATTTACTTTTAGTTTGCTTTTGCTTTATTAATTAATTCACTATTATCACTCTCACATGCTCCTTCTGTACATTTTCACACCCTCTTCACACTTGTTAAATTGACACTCAAATACCTTTATTCGCACTCAATAGTAATCTTAACACTATCAAAATTCTATCTTTGTTCCGTTGAGTACCATGTAATTTACAACTTTTAATTTTCACTTCTAAAACCACTTCTGGGTAATTATATCAATTATTTCACCCCCTATTGCTCAATAATAGACCACTATACATTTTTTGTAAGTATAAATGCGACTGTACAGCCTCTGACGATGATTTCGTCGATAAAGACAATTTTCTTCGCTGAATATGTCTTCTATTTTTTTCATGAACTCTGACGGTACAGAGAATCAATTAGGAACCTGCTTTTTAATCAGGAAATATGCCAAATGGAAAGAAGATTGTTTGGACCTACGCTGATAAGACGTCTGACTGACATTACGCGCCACGCAATCGTCTGAGTGTAATCCAAGCTGTAAATGGATGCCTGAGCTGCCGAGAGTGATTTGGGTGAGATCGTGTGGGAAGAAGTTGACAGTTCATGGGCTATCGTGGACCCAGCCAAAATGACTTCAGAGAATAAAGTAAAATGGTGATGTGCTGCTGAAGCTTTGTGTTTCACTCTGAACCGAAGGGAACAATAACGAAAATACTAGTGGCAGACAAACATAAAACATAAGAATACGATTTGATGCAGTATATATGCCAAATTCAGGGGGCATTCTGGACAGTATTTTTAAAATGTACAGAATTTCCGGAAGAGTTTATTGCATGACATTTTCCCTTCGTAAAATATCTTCAAGTAAAATATGAGTTAACAGTATGTTCTGTGACACTATGGTTTCTGAGCTGAAACACAAACCATTCCATTATGAGGTATTCCTTCAAGAAATCTGCGAGACCTAGTTGAAAGCCAATCGTAAAATAACCAGAAGTAGATTTTGACACCCAACGACATTAATGAAGAACAATTATCTCATGTATCGGAATAAGTTGCCACCCACAGTCACCCCTTTCCTTAAGTTAAGTGGGAACCTGCGAGGAAGAAGCTTGTAAACACTTTAAATACAAACAAAAGTAGATAATATACCCATTAGAGGTCATATCTTAATCAGTTAAAACAAACCGAACGAGAGAAAATATATGCAATAGAATGATAGAAGTTCTCAGTACTTCAATTTTTAAGCAGACCAACAGAAACCAACTTAGTTTTGTTTCATAAATATCAATAACTAGGAACTTCCAGTACAGATAAAAATCTGTCAACTTATTCAAAAAAACTCTTTTTTCTGTAGATTACGTTGGAATATTTTATCAATGTTTTCAGCCAGTTACACTTTTAGATCACATCGATCCACTCATAACAGTTAGGCTTACGCAACTAGTGTAGATCGTTCTTCTGTCTAGAATTTAAAGATAGTACATAAAAATAACCTCCAATCAGAATACTTAAAAAACGAAATCACATGAAGATATTTATAATAGATACATATATGAATTTGAAATAAGCTGTCGTTCTATTTTTATCCCAATAACGAGGGAATATTTTTATTAGCATTTTACAGTGACTCCCACTCATTTTTTAAATGCTGATTTTCAGGAATTTGACTGATCCCAAGATTGATCACAAACTAAATTAAGCTACTGAAAATCAAATGGGTACTGGACAGTTGTTTCGTCCTTGTCTGAGATTCAGCAGCAGTAATTACCAATCACCCTATTAAGGGTCGAAACCATATCGGCTTACTGGTACGCTGCTAGTCAATATCAAGAGAAATGACAACAAATATTAGAATTTAGGAAGAATATTTTATCAAAAAAGTCATAAACAGTTTATCAGACTGAATGTTAGACGAAAGCTATAGCTATTCATAAACTTAAGCCCCCCCCCTGTGTATTCAAAAACAGTTTAATATTGCTCTAACCTACCATGGTAATCCTTATTTGATTGGATTACCAAACGTTGTGTGAATCATTCTTAAATCCTTTTTATTTTGTCAATTCGTTTAATTTAACATTTTCATATATATATATATATATATATATCGACTTGACAAGTAAATGCATGATCAAATTGTTCGAAATGTATAGCGCAAATACATCACATTTTTCAGATAATCTCCGTCTTCTTATAACAGCTTGGAAAGCATGGAGTGGAGAATTCTCTTTTGGGACACACTTCATTAAAATATCCCTGAAAAAGTGGATTATCTTTTCTTGTGAATATATATATATATATATATATATATATATATATATATATTGACATAGTAGATTTTGAAATGATGAGAATTGTTTGACTTAGGAGGATATATTTGCTGCCTGTGTGCTTCCATTTTCTCTTTAGACGTCTATAGCTTGTTAAATTTACAATGAGATGAGCCTTTCAAACTCTTCATAAACGGTATTATCTTTCTCGATGCTGAAGTTAGCCATGACAGATTACCTTCAGAGGCTTTTGTATATATGCGTTCATTTTGCTCGTCTCATCCATCGGATATCTCGCCCTTTTATCGTGTGATTTTGTTGTTTGTTGATTGATAAACTCAGTTTGCGACTATTTGTCTCAAGAATTATTAAAAAGCTAGTTGCAGCAACTATGTTCATACGCTGCAAGTTGGTGTGACTACAAGAATTTTTAAAAATCTCTCGCGTTTCTCATGTTTGTTGTGTTTAAGATTTTCTCATTTTCCATATTCAGGTGATGTCGGTAGATATCCAACTGCATTGATATGAGGAGAAGTGTGTTGTGTTGCCTGACTGCTAGTAAGCATTTTGAAGACGGGAAGATGCACAGGATGTCGACTTTAGCCAACATAGTTCTTTTCCCAGCTGATCAAATATATCTTATTAACAATTTTAGTTTTCTGTCCAATCCTTTTCAGTCTTTAGGTGTATATAATACGTGGTGAAGCAACTGTGATTGTTGTAGGGTAGAATATATTAATTCACTAGGGGTATCAGTTGTCATCTAGTGATTTCAGAAACAGTCTTTGTGTGTCCTGAAATGAATTTCTTCGTAGTTTTAGGCTGTGATTTATACTGGCTGGTTGGATTCGGGATAAATAAACTTTGGTGAAGCTTCTCGAATATTTACTTACTCATAAAACAGTTATACGGTATGTCTCTCTTCTATTCTTCATATGAGAAAAATGCCCCAATGTCTCCTGATTCTCTTGAATCATGTTCATAAACAACTTCCTTTACGTGCTGTCGAACTTTTATTGTGATAGGAGCAATTAAACCATCTGGTATTGTTTAGGTTGTGGGTAGTTGGATGAAATTCATATTTATTATTCTTACTTCAGGATAACACATTTAAGCGAACAATATTGTGCTTTCAATTAGATCTCATTAGACTTTACTCTAATGTACCTACATAACTTTACAAACGAAAATCCAAATATAAACCAATCACTGTGTTTTGTCAATAGGATAATAAGAATGTACACATAAACTGTGCACTTAATTATAATCATAGTAATAGCAAGTAATCTTTTTGTTATAAGTATAAAACTTGGGCACTGTGGTAGAGTATAACTCCATTATAGATAAGATTTCATTTTGGTAGGTCACACAGTGTTGTACAGTTATATTAACTGATGACTTTTCGAGCACAAACTATTGCTCATAATCATATCACGTTACTCACACAACTGTTTTTCTTCATTTATATACATGTGTGGAATTGACTAGATATTGGATTAAAGATCAATGTGAGATAATGTACATTCAGAAATAATAATACCAGTGTTATTCATCAATTACAATTAGATGGGAAATAAGACGAGTGTTCTTATAGTCATAATAAGCTACTTGTTAGAATGTTGTGATGTGTGGTGATGGAAAGTCTCTTTGCTCAAGTTTCTCAAACAGATTTCAGTAACTTCGTGTTAAACTTCATTATGAATTCACATCAATTGCAGGAACATCGAAAATAGAGTTCAAATTTAGGGTAACACAATCTTTCAGTGTCTTCTCATCTGACATAATCCTCTAACTATGTTTTACGAAAGCTCAAATTTACCTAGTAAACATTTCCTAAACGATAAATTACTTTTTTTTAATTTCTCAGAAGTATGAAAACATTTATTTTGCTTTGGTAGGCCAAGTTAAACTTTTAAAATCACTAACTGCCAACCAACGAATGACCTCGAATAGTCCAATGACGTTTATCCACGTGAGTTCAGTGTTGTTTTCCACTTGATTCATAACAAATGCCTGCTCCAACGAAGTTAAGCCTGCAGTTCCATGAGGATAAGGTTTTCCAGTAATGCCTGAATTTGTGGTTGCTTGGGAAGGAGAGGATTTGTTCACCTGGCGGTGTCATGAGTTTTAAAAGCTTTAGCAGGTCGATTGATGGATATGTCCATCGTTGTGCAATTTGCTTGGGACTAGTTAGTATAAGGGAGGTAAGCGGATAATTTTAATATTTCGTAGGAACATTTTTTGCTAGGTCGCATCTCTCCTAACCCAGATTTTGTATACTTGTAATTACTGGATTTTAAAACAGCCTTCGAGAGGCTCAGCTGCTGAAACTAAAACTAGCCTCATGTCAAAATTTCAGTGGTACCAGCACTGCAGAGGCATTGCCCGATGGAAAATAGAGAGAATTACTTTGTTGTCAGGCGGAAAAGGTACCGTCGGAGACGTGGAGGAAACTGTCTTATTGAAGAAAAATACAGCCGTGGTCGTTAGCGAGATAACAATGCTTGGGTGATTGGTTTATATGACACCTCTCTGTGGAGAGAATACCAGACAGAAAGTACATTACCTTAGTACCTATTGTCACTCTATTGGTGAAACAGTGATCTATAGTAGATACTGATGAACAAAAAGGTTAAAACTCGCTATCATCTCTTAGATATATTCATCACAGAGTGAACCATTTTAGTGATTTTGTGGATCCCATTACAGGGACACATACGAACTCTGTAGAAGGATTTCGGGGAAGATTAACAAATAGGATTAGGGCTATAAATGGATCTCAAAAGGATGTAATTTATAGTCACTCGGATGAATATATGTACAGAATTTGGTATTACTTTTTTATTGGCACTCCTATGCTAAACTAGATGTTTCTGCCACATGTTGGAGTAAGATACCCTATGTAACAGTTTTATGCACCTTTTATGTTTATTTCATAAACATACGATTTCCTTTATCAAAAATCCCTCCTTCATGTGATTGGTCCGTTGAAGGTCGTTCTCTGATTGGTAGTTAGTGGCGCTTAAATTTTAATTTTACCTTTTGGTAATAACACCAGTGAATAGACAGTATCAACTGTATCAATAAACAATGAAAAATGCAAATATTAACGAAAACAATTTATAGATTTCGACACTTTAATACTTTAGTTAAAGACATAAACAAATATGATGTGATTTCATTGATTTAAGTAGATATTGGCCTTCAGGCTACACTTAACAATTTTGAGATTCAGGGGTTTAAGTACATCTGCCAGCCATCTTTCTACTTCATTATATGTCAAGTTACACATATTTGATATAATTAATTTGGGCTTATGAATTTTAGGTAGCTCATGCATACACTGGGTATATATTCCCGTAGACGTTAGGGCATTTGAAGAAGGACTATATGCCTGACCACTAGAGTTCTTAATGTCTTGAACATTTCTTTTTCTACTTTATATCTATCAAATTTGCCGTTAGATAGTTTTTATAATTTTGCAGTAACCTATACAGTGCTGTTCATGCTGCATATGTTGTACACTTTAAAGGTTGATCAAGAGTTGACATTAGGTAGAGAGGCATTGAAAAATCAGGGAGTACTGGACAGCTATTTCGTCACAGTCTGAGACTCTTCAGCATCAAACAACCACTTGAGTTCGATCCCAGGACCTTCTGATTACAAAGAGAGCTTGCAGACCATCTATACACTAGAAGCCTATTCAGTGCCCTAGGAATTCTAACTTTTGCTGACTTATGTAGTAGTAATCTAAAGATACTACCATAGCGTCTGTTTCCAGACGTATACTTACACATTCACCGTGATTGACTACCCAGATTATACAAACACTTGAATAGATTTATCCTGGTTGTTGTTATTGTTATTAATTATGATTACCCTGATTATTATCCACCAGTTCATATGCCTGCACTTAATTCTATTAACTACATTGGTTTCGAAAGTCTTTCACTAACATTTTATTATTTAGTTGTAAAGCCTGACGAAAAATTACCGAAAACACCTATTTGCTTAAATTGCGTTCTGTAATTATCATAATGGGAATATTTAAATTTTTTTAGATCCGTAAGTATCCCCTAGCTCTGAAAGAACTCAACGAGTTCTTGAATTTTAACGTTTGGCTGAGTGAAACAAATTCATCTATGCAAGTTATTAAATCATTCATCAAAAAAATCATCATCCAAAATTCTGCTGTAAATCTCTGCGAAGACCACAAATAAGTTTGAATGCAAGGAAGCTGATCCAGCTGAGGGTGAATGTTTTGTGCTGGATATATCATTTGGCTCCCTTGGTTTTCAAGTGGAACATAAAGCTTCGAAAACACACCCCATGATGTTCCATTTTCTGCTGTCTTCTCCCTCTGAGTCCACAATTGCCCATAATTTCTCATCTCCTCCTCCTTACATGATCTCCTCCATGTCACCCTCGCACTGACGACCTGCCCGCCGCCCCTCCGTGGGATTCCACTCGATCTATGGCCTACATTGAACGCGATGTCATTCGACGGCCTCCTCAGCGTATAATCAATCCATCTCTAATTTCTTCGGAATATTTGTTGTGCAATTGGCTCTTGATGGTTTGTTGCTAGAGTTCCTTTTTACTAATTATTTCTGGCTATTCAATCTTCAATATGATGCAAACGGATGCACCTGTTGACAAAAGTTTGTAACTTGTTGGAAATCCTTTCCTTGATGCGCTGGCCAAGTTTCTGACCCGTATAGAATAAGCGACTTCATATATGTGCTGAAATCGAATCTTGCTCTATATATTGATTTCAGAGGATTTCCACACTGATAGACGAAGGTATATGTCGCCCTTAGATTCTGCCTGTGAATCAAGAAAGCAAGATACACCCTCATCAACTACGATTGCAAGTTTATCACACGAATCACCTTCTACGTTTGCAAATTACGTCAAACAGGACATTCATAAACGTTTGGAAAGGGCTCAATATTTGTCTAATGAAAACATTGGAAAAACAGTCAATATAAAGTACATTCCTGTGATATCCTGAAAGGTTTCTAACTACCTTTTCCAGAATTTCCTTCACTCTACAAGAGCTAGAGGTGTTTGAATTGTTTTCTAAGGTTTTTTGATGCCGTGAACCGTCCAATAGCATTAGAAGCTGAACTACGGTTGGAAAATCTTCCCCTTCAAATAAATGATTTAGTTTCATTATCTAAGGTTACGGTTACAAGAACTAAAAGACTCTCATGTTGGAAACTGTTACCAGTATCAAGCATGTAGGTGTCTTGAAAAAAGTATCCTCAGCAGAGCTCATATTGAATCTTTCAAGATAATGTAATCGAACGCAAGCATTCTTATCACAAGACTGGATAAAGCATCTGTAGTCGTATTATTAAACAGGGACGACTAAATCTATGAGGTAAGCAACATTTCAAAGAATACTGTGGAGCGGAAGTACTACATGCTTCGTTCTGTTGTGTTTTTCACTCCTTGTCTTTCTAATGGAGCACAGAGGCTCAGGGTTTGCGCTTTGAATCTTCAGTAGCAGTGATGGAAGTGTGGTGGTGTGATACAGACAATGTGTGCCAACGGAATGTTATTCTCACATGTTCCCACAGTTCAATTCATCATTAGCAACAGAATACCATATATATATATATATATATATATATATATATATATATTTGAATATTTTATTTTATGTTAGAGACAGAACACTTTCCTACAGTTATATACTACGTATGTAACAACAGAAGACAAGGGCCAGGGAACAGATCGTTTATTTAACAAAATCAACAGATATTTATAGATTTTAATGTACATTATTATAGATTATTGTAAGCAGACAAACACAATCTTCTGATTGGTGGTTTCTCGCTGAACGTTAATCTTTCATCCCTTTGTGGCTTTTTCCTGAAGTTCAGATTACCTATCTGCAAATTGTTTCCACCTACGCAAAATCTACTGTGATTGATTGTTGAGTCAGTCTTTGTTGCTATTTTTCTCATGACCAATATTGTGGACATAAACATTGACGTAAATTACTGTCTACCAATTCTGGCTAGCAGCCAGCTCTCACCACACGTATATTTAAACATTCTATTTCATGTTGTTTGATGTAAACCTAAACCAAATGCTCAAATATAAAATGTAGATATATAAACAGTGGTTTGAATAATGAAAAATATACCTCATCTCCTGTGTATTGCCTTCTCTTGTTACGGAAGTAGCAAAAAGAAAAGTGAAAATTAACGTTTGGTATAGATCACAGATTAAAACAATATTAATTCATATATAGTAATTTGAAAACCATTTTATTGATTCATTTATACTTCATGTACAGTTGTAACAAAACTGATCATAATATGAAGTTCATAGCTTGTTAGACATGCTCTAAGATTGTTAACTTGATACCATAAAATATTCGTTATAAATTTAATATGGATTATAGAATTTCAGATGTAATCAGCATTACTTGGATGAGTTCACCAAGATAGAGCCTTCAATAAAACATGTTTTCAAGTGTTGGTTTACAGGGATTTGATTGGTTACAGGATTTAATCGTGAGCTGCTATCATTTAGAGAACCATTAGAAAACCTGGGAGTACTGGACAGCTGATTCCTCCTGGTTTGGAACTCCAGGAGTACGCACCCAACACAGGAGGTTCGAACCCAGGACCTTCTAGTTACAAGGCGAGCTCGTATACCATTGAGCCACTGGGACCCAATCCAATGGCCCATGAATTCTAACTTTTTTTGATTTACAGCTTGATTCCACACAATACCTTTTGGTACAAGTATGGAATTTTCAGCATGGATATCGGTAGCCCAAATTTTGCAGGCCGACCATACATATCAGGTGTGCATCGGCGCGAGCTCGGACCCCGGACCATGTGCATGGTCGGCGAGAGTCCTAACCACTGTGCCACTGACGCACAACTTCTGCCAATTCACGACATAGCGCGACCACATGTTTTTCTTTATCTCTTGATTACCGATGAGAATAAAATCGAGTTCGATCAAGACTCCTTGAAGTGCAACTCATAACATAATCCCTTTATTGTCGAAATAGATCTTCCATGAGCTAGGCAGTTGCCTAAGCTGAAACGGGTGGAGTAGGATTCAAACCTAAAACTAATTGGCCTTAGAAGGGGTGTGCTCAAGGCAATCGACTACGTCTCCATTAACATAATTATGACGTGACGAATCCACACACAAACACACACTAGAAAATATGAATGTTCTAAATTATACTATTTAAACAAAATTCACTTGCACAATGGAGCTAAACTAATGCATGGTACTTACCAATGAGTGTCAACGCGAGAATTTTTAGGGAGGTCACCTCTTCCACTTATCTCGCCAATATCTTTCCAACTACAGACGATAACCAAATAATGACATCAAAGTCCGCCAGAGTCGGAAAAGCAAGACGCACATTCATCAATCTGAAACCAGTGTGGATATATACTACAGACAACATACCGAGAAACATCAGGATTCTCAAGTCAGTCAGTGTTTCTTTTCGGTTCAGTGATCTGGCGTGCACTTCATCAAAAGCGATTGAGGAGGATGCTGCAGAGTTTAATCAACAGCCATCTTCGCTGCCTTAATATTGAAGAGCAGATATCTGGCGAGAAAGTGCCAACAACAAGGAATTGTTTCAGGTGACTAGCCAACTAAGAACCCCTAGTCAACTAAATGTGCTTAAGCAAAAAGAAATGGACTGGACACACACTGTGAAGACTTTTAAGTGACATCACACACCATACGCGTCTTCCAGTTGAATCCAAGTCAGAAATGTCGCGCTGGGCGTCTGATGGTTATATAATGGTGACAGTAGGAGGAAGAGATTAGAGCTTACTGGCCATCTTGGAGGCATCTAGATAAGAGTGCAGTGGACAAAGTGAAATGTAGATGCACTGTTGAAGCCCTATGCTTCATCCAGAATCCCGGAATAGTGATATTATTACTACGATTATTCAGTTTTATTTAGGCTTATAGACATCGCAGAAATGAAAATAAAGGCATATAATCCCTATGAAATCTTCAGTATAACTCAATGTTTAGTGAAATTGACAACGATATTGCCTTTCAGCGTGGATGTTTTATCACTTGAGCCAGTCAACTGTTAAACAGTGGATCGATTATAGTTTCAGATTCTCACTTGGTAGAAATATCAAGCATATTTAAATGTAATTGGTTACTGATTATCGTAAAACAAACTATATAATAACCATTGAACACATAGAACACATATTATTTAGATTTAATAGTGTGAAATATTCCCATATTATGAATTCAAAGTCAATCGAAACGAACAATATTCTTTTCAATAATTTCTCCCATTCAGGTTCTTACAATTATAAAATATAATATTTGTTGTCGTTACAGTAAAGGCCAATTATGCGGCGGATACATTTTTTCTTAACGTAGAATAAAAGATTAGTTATGGGGTGTCAAAATAAATAGTCGTATTTGTGTGACAAACATCGTGCTAGGCTGAAATTGATTACAAAATATTGTAAAATGGGAGACAATAGTGGTGATTAATCATAATATGATTGTAGAGTGTCGGGTAGGAAAATTGACAAATCAGTTCAAGGTTATAAAAGGTGTCAGGTGAGTGAGCGGCTAGTACAAAGTGGCACCTATTAAACAGGAGATATTAAGACTGCAATGAGAGGTTCATAATGAAATAACGAATGTGTGAAATAAAACAGGTAGAGGTATATATTGAGAAAAGAGATGATATCACTAATAATAAGGCCGGATAATATAAATGAAAAATTCGATAGTATTGAGGGAATGTTTGCATGAAGGCATAAATTATGACGAATAATAATAATATTTGTAATAATAAGCAAAGAAAGAAAAAAACCAAGAGGGTTAAGGGAAAGGAGCACTCTTGGTGAGAAGAAGAATCATCAATCCAAGTTTGGCCACGGTAGGAACAGCGTCTGGACGTGTTCTTTTCGGATACAAAGTTCCGGTTTAGTCGATCTTATTGCAAAAGCTTCAGTGCGTCGGTGGCACAGTGGTTAGGACTCTTGCCAACCATGCACATGGTCCGAGATTCGATCCCCTGCCGACGCACACCCGATATCTATGGTCGGCTTGCAAAATTTGGGCTACCGATATCCATGCTGAAAATTCCATACTTGTACCAAAAATACAGTGTGGAATCAAGCTGTAAATCAAAAATAAAATAAATATGTGTAGCAGGTGTAAGCAAACTGTACGTGACAACGACTTCGGAATTCGGTATATAACCCTGAAAGCTGTATTGATATCGATGCGATGTCCAGTATCGACCAAGTGTGACAGGATCGAGCTTTTTGTGCATTTAATTTCCCCCTGCTGAATCAAGCTGGTAAATATTCTCGAACCCGTAGACGAACCTGCCTAACCATGTGCCTTATATAACCTGAACCACAGGAACAGTTGAAATGGTATATGCATGAAGAAGAGATAAGATTAGGTAAGATATCTTTGAGTTGCTAGTTGAACATTGGACGGCTACTGAAGGATAGACACAGACGTGCAGAGTAGAATATTTTCTTGATCCTCCTGGTTAAACGTTGCGATAGAATCTCTGCAAGAGTATCTCCCTTTAATTGGAGACGTAAAAACAAAGGCTTTTTCTCCACCGTTTCCACTTCATGTTTACGGCTATTGTAACCTATGATGGCTGTAATGAACTTCTCTGGATATCCGTTCTCACTTAGAATGTTTCGGATGACGTGGAGTTCTTTCTCTACACAGTCTTCAGAACAAACGAACGTGGTTCTAAATGCTAAGCACCTTATCAGATTGCGTTTGTTTCCATCGGTATGGAGCCAAGGAAGTATGTATACTGAGCTTTAGTCTCTAGCTTTCTAAATATGGTTCTTTTGACGGAACCATCCTTTCTTCTGGTTAGTAGGACGTCGAGGAAGTGTAGAGAGTCGTTGTATTCAACTTTTAAATCATTTTCAGCTTCGGTGATTCAGTGCAAGAATACTCACCGACCACTAACATGGTCCGGCGCTCGAGTCTGAACCAACACATACCTAAATCTCACTTAACCGGCAGTAAACTGGGTAAACATAGGATGTTGGGTGTGAGGCTAGCAACATCGCTGCATGAAATGAAACACCACTCTTACTGGAACTTCAAAGCTAAGGCTTGAAGACTTACGTTCCACTCAAAATGCAAAGGAATAAAATAAAAATTAAAAAATAATACGAACCTTTTTCTTCTAAATCTTTATGTCTCTAACAAAATATTTACTAGCCTAAATTCTCGTGACCTTAAGGCGAAAAATTTATCTCACAACTACACACACAATTACACAATGCATAGATTAGTATAGAGTATGTAACATACAAGCTTCTGAGTGATATATTCCTTTACTTCTCAAATGAAACACTGGTGAAATTTCATCTCTTAGTGTATTTTGCTCTGTAGATAACTAATTCTTTTTTCAATTATATACTTGAAAAGAATAATACTGAATAACTATTTTAATTTGCATAACCTTAAGCCTAAAATATTAGAAATTAATGTACGTACACGAAAGCTTTTCTGACTGATAATTTTAAATCAATCACAAAAGTATCATTGACCTAATTATTTAAACAACAAGAGTTATACAAAAAAGCCACTTTTATCTCAACTTGAAACAAAGAATGAGGTGTGGAGTAGCGATTCTGTTTACACTTGATAACTCATTGGAAACTTGTATAGTTATTGTTGTTAAGGTTACAACCCGAGAACTCCATTATAGATAAGATTTTATTTTGATAAGTCACACAGTGTTGTACAGTAATATTAACTGATGCGACCACGTTTCGAGCACAAATTATTGCTCATAATCATATCAAGTTGTGTTAGTGACTTGATATGACTATGAGCTGTAATAATTTGTGCTCGAATTGTCATCAGTTAATATTACTGTATAACACTGTGTGATTTATCAAGATAAAATCTTATCTATAATGGATGCCGCCATAGGGCTACTCATTCTACTTTCAAGCCTTTATAATCGTGCTGCCTTTCTATATACTGAAAATCAGATTGTCGCATCTCATGCTTTTTTATTAAGGACGTCTAGGTATAAAAGTCCAGTGGCTGTCAACTTATTGTAGTATTATGTAAACATTCTTTACCAGATCATATTACTTTCTGTTTGATTGACAAGTCAGTTGATACTGATGTTCTTTTTGGTGTGGTTGTGTTCTCTGAATTACGTGTTTTATTTGTGAAACTTTCATTATGTGTCTAGACAACACACCTTTATTGCAGACTTCGGTATCATGTCGACTTATTTTAATTCTCCATGAATGATATAATTGTATCTACTGACAGCATTTCTCGTGACTGGTCCTTAATTTGATCGTTTTTATTGACTTGGAGTTTTAGTTTTATTTGTCATATGGTTAATCATGTATAGACTAGTAAATATGATCTATAATAATGTGTGTCTTAGTCGCTGGTTCGTCTGAGTACCAGGCTTCTAGGGATTGTCTATATATTTTGGTGTTCCCACTGTTTGTAATTACTAAATTTCGGCAGTTAAACTGGTATCCATGTGCATACACATGAGAGAATACACGTCGTGTCTTTTGATAGCTAGTTTATGTTCTTGGAGTCAGAGCCTAAGATAACTTCACTATGACCAATAAAGTGCATATCACAACTGATGAAATTCATTCTGTAAGTGGTTTTGATCTCTGTCGCCTCTTGTTGTTCGGTGAGTCTTTGGGTTAACATAGTATTGATTGAAGGGATTGTATTTTTTATGTGTGAGATATCTACTCCTAATGGTTGTAATATTCAAGCCGTTTATTTTATAAACATTACATATATGGCAAGATAAATTTTCTTGTGGTTTTTGAGGATAGTTTCTTGCTGATAGTTCGGTTTGAGTTTAGTCACTTTGCAATGAGATTGTTAGAGTTTCCAGTTTTCCTGAAGGCAGTAAACGTTTCTCTTCTATTTTATTCAGGACTTCAATGCTTCAGTGTTTTTTCAGAACTCTTTTTACCTCATGTGTGCACTCTTTATTTTATGGTGGTTTATTGCTGTTATAGTTGAGTATTTGGCTTGTTTGCGTGTGTGTACCTGTTTCCTTTATACTTGCCAGTAAGATAGAGACATCGTATAACTGTCTTATAGGATAATAGATATTTAAGAAACTTCATCCCGAGCCCGACCAATGAATGTAAACAATGCCGTAAAACTATAGAGAAAATCATTCGACCATATAAAAATTGTTCCTGATATCATTAGAAGACAAATGAAATTCTTTGGGGGGAAGAGATGTTGCCTTTCAACCACCATGGTCACTTCACTTTACGTTCATATGTGCCTAAAGATCGAACAGAAACGTTCAGAAAACAAAAATCATTTATGAGACAGATTGGATTATCTGAGAAAAAAACAAACTATATTGGCCAAGACAGACTTTCCTTTCGTTTTTGTATCAGGAATCTGAACTGGTCTGATCTTTCTCTCTCGAAATTCGCCAAGGGAACCAAATGCCTGAAATAAATTGGAAAAATCTAAAACAGAGGAAATATGGAAAACACCAGGGAATTTTTCGAATTCTGCTTTCCAGATCATCTTGCAGTTAACACACAGAGAGATACAAATTAGGTTTATCAGTCAGTCAAAAATAAAATAAGAAGATTAAAATATCACATGTCAAATCAACGAGATGACTAACACTCATGCAGGTGAATGCAGTGATGTATAGAAACAAATGATCGTGGTCATGCTCATCATTAGGAAAGACGACTAGTGAATGCATACAAATTTCCTGAAACCTAACTTCATTTTGGATTTAGCAGTGAAAACGTTATCCGGAATAACCTAACAACAACTCCAAAAACATCCGACCCACCCTGCGTCGGTGGCACAGTGGTTAGGACTCTCACCGACCATGCACATGGTCCGGGGTTCGAGCCCACGCCGGCGCACACCTGATATCTATGGTTGGCCTGCAAAATTTGGGCTACCAATATCCATGCTGAAAATTCCACACTTGTACCAAAAATACAGTGTGGAATCAAGCTGTAAATCAAAAAAAAAATACTACAATATGTCAAACATTAAAACACTTTGTTTTTTCCATGAACAGTGTGGCTGCCACCGTACAACACAGGTCATGCTTAGCGTTTTCCTGCAATCATCAAGAATTATTAAAGTCAATTAAAGTCAGTGCAAGAAGTCAAATATAGTGTCTTCATAGAAAGCATCACTACAAGAATGAATGCCACATTCAACCAATAATGACTTTTCCAAAAAACAGGGAGGCAGATGATTTAAGTGCGACAGAGTCTTCTAAGCTACATGGTGTGAATCCTAAACTTTCATTGTCTTTCCATAGTTACAACATCTTCCGTGCAGACTTCAGTATGAGATGAATTTATCTGAGTCCTCCATGAATGATATAACTGTACTTCCTTAACAACCCTTTCTTGTGATTAGTCCTTAATTTTGTCATTTTTACTTATTTGGAATTCAAATTTTATTTGTCATCCGGCTTATTCCTTATTAGTTGGTAAATTTGCCCTATAATGTATGTGTCTTTTAATCGCTGATTTCTCTGTCTATTAGACGTGTAGGAATCCCCTGGCATTTCACGTGTTTCCACCTTTTGAAATTTTTTACATTTCTCCAGTCAAACCAATTTCCATAACTGTCTACGTGCACTGAAATGAAAGAATCCATATCATGCCTTTTGATAGCTAGTTCACTTTCTTGCATGCGCAGTGGAAGAGATCGTACACTCTGACCAATAAAGTGTTTATCACAAGTGGTGTAATTTATTTTGTAGAAGATATTGATATTATCTTCTTTTGCTGTTGTGTGGGTCTTCTGGTGTGTATAGTATGGAATGAAGTGGTTAAATTGCTTTTATTATTTATTATTATTATTGCTCCCTTGAGTTCGTAGTGGAACATAGGGCTTCAACTGCACGTCTCCATTCTCTTCTGTCTTCTGCTATACTTTTCGCCTGCATCCATGTTAATCCATCTTCTTTCAACTCCTCTTCACACGATCTCCTCCATATCACCCTTGGACGTCCCACACGCCGCTTCCCTTTCGGGTTCCACTCAAGGGCTTGGCGCGCGATGTTACCCAGCGGTCTCCTCAGCGAGTGTCCGATCCATCTCCACTTTCTCCTGCATATAAATTGCTTGATGTGTGATATTTATTCCAAATGCCTTTAGTATTGTAACCGTTGTATTATAAACATTCTTTATACGCATCGTAGGATGAATTTTCTACTGGTTTCTGCAGATTCTTTCTTGCTGGAAATATTCCGGATGTCTCTTTTTCCTGAAGGCAGTCATTAAATATTTCTCTTCTATTCTTTTCAGGACTAGAGTACTACAGTGTGTTTTAGTTCTTTTGAATAATGTGTGTACGCAGTTTCTTTTGTGTTATGTTGAATTATTGCTGTTGCGGTTGAGTATCCGTTTCGTGTGTGTGTTGATTTCCTGTATACCCGTGTTTCTAGATTCCATGTGGTTATTCTTCTGACTGAGATACCTAAGAAACTTCATAGACCTATGTTTGTTCTGTCTCAACTCATATATCTAACAAAGGTATTTTGATAAATCCAAATGAGAATCTGATATATGTTGTTAACTCTTCATCTGATTATCTAGCCAGGACTGATTCGACCTCCTGAGATGAGTCATGCGGGGACGCCACTGATGAACTCGATCCCTAACAAGAGAAACGGCCGTCTGGTATTTAGATCACTTCTATCTGGTTACTAAGCAGTACTGGTTGATGTGAGCGGCATACAACTACTCATTTCAATCAACCAGTAGCATAAAGTTTTGTGCAAAAAAGTATTTTTGTTGTCTGGCTCCTCCTCTTCATGAAGAATTGAAAAATGAGTTCACTTCATATTGAAGTCGTTGCACCCAGGGATGGACAGTGAAAGCTTCGGAGTTAATCCTCCTCATGAAAATAACCATTCCTTCATTTATAAATTGATCACATTTTATTCTCCATTGTGTTGTTGTTATTATTACTAGTAAACACAATCGCTTTTGTTAATTCACATCAATTTGTTGTTGGGTTTTTTTTTTCTGCAGCACGTGATTGTTGAGATAAGCATATTTAATTCCAGTGTAAATATTATTTAGCCTTACAAGAAGTGAGAAGATGTATGCTTCCAGTGTTGTGGAAGAAAAGTAACAAATAACAACAGAGATCAGTCTAAGGAATATTGATTATTTGACGCATCTACTATAAGAGTTCGTAAGGCTTTTCATCACACTTCAAGGGGCTATAGACATTCACGAACGTGAAATCGATGTGGAGTAGTGATTCTCAACAACATTTTATTCTTACTCCGTTAGCCCGTCGGTTAAAATGTTTCCTTAGAATGATAAGTGGTGCCTTTAAAGGATAGACTTTTCCAGAAGTCATCTTTGTATCCACTCAAGTGGTCATGGGAGAAATGAGGATGACTGTATCACCTGTAGAATTCGAAATACTGCCGTACGGAATCAGAGCTCTTATGATTTCAGTCTAAATATAAAATCGCCTCAACGGTGTGGACTATTCGATAATCACAAACTAGACATTAAATCAGTACTTATCTGTAGATAAAGAGATCACACATTTCAGAAAGACACTAACTGGAAATGGTCATCCCCCACTTTCCTCAGATAAATACATAAAACCCGAAACTGACAAAGAAAACCACATCTATGTACCGGAGAAGATTCTGCACATGAGTATTTCGTTCAAAGGCGATCTTCTTGCTGACATTCTAAGGAAGAGAATGTCAAACGCCCTCAAAAATATTCCTTACACCTACTCTGAAACTCGTTTTCCCTTGTCGCTCGATTTTCTACGATAGCTCAAAAGAGAAGACGTTTAGCGAAGATACTGTTTTCGGCGAATTCATTCACATAGCTGTACAGTCGCATTTATATATAATTATTTGTGTGTTTACATGAGGTTTGTCAGGTTTAGATTACTAATCAGGTAATACAAGAATGATCTAATATAGAAACAAGGTTAATTAGACAGCAACTAAAGTAAGATTGAGTTATTAGGTTAGATGACGTTGTATAATTGACTAAAATGTTTCAACTTAGGTCAGGGTAGCAACAGAGGTAATTACAGGTAGAGACTAAGTAGAAGTAAGTCTAAGTAAGAAGACTAAGTAAGTGGGCTAGAGAATAATTCCATTTAAATTACAACTAAAATTGGGCGTAATATAAATGACTAGAAATTGAGCATTGGTCAAGTCAGTAACAGTGATAGTGAGGTGCAGAAATTAAATCGGGTGGGGGTAAGGAACAAAAATGTTGAAAATGTAAAATATTAAAATTGAGAAGACAAAATAATACTAATGAAGAGACAGAAAAAGTGGGTTAGGTAGGATTTACTTGTCGGGAAATAAGATAGATTACATCCATTGAAAGTTTAGTGATTGAACAAACTTCTTCTGTATGCAGAGTTCAGAATTTAGCAAGTGAATCGCCATTGCTTCTGCAGTTTCAAGAAGTCTGATTCGTACAATTTTTAGAAATACTACTTCTTACTTTGTAGACGACTTTGAAGTTTCTTTGGGGAGTAGCTTGGTGTCCGGAATCTATCAGAAGTTCTAAGATGGAGCTTAAAAGATAAACCATTGCATTTGCCACTTCTGCGTGTTTCTACCAATTTACTTGACCCTATTAAGTGGGATATTCTAAGTATTTCAATCAATATTTTATATACAAGAATCAAGAAATATTATCCTACTTGGCTGCAGAAAGGTTAGAAAGGATCAACACTGGCTACTTATTATCTAATGGGAGTTTATTCAAAGTTATCTACATGGTTGAAATTAGTCTCCCCAGAACTGTATTATTCGTATAATTTGCACTATTGTGTCGTTAATGATTCGAGTGGGAAATCCTGATTGGTGTATACAGGAGAAACTTCTTCATCCCCTCCTTCTAACTTGGGTGCAGCTACGAGTTCGGCTGTTAACAATATTTTTCTATTGGAATCATTTTGTACTATTTCCGAATGACGCCATTATTGGCATCATCTTCCTAACTTAACTTTTGCTCACTCTGTTCGCCTACTGTAGAATATATTTGCATACTTGTCTATAAACCCTCTCATTAACACCTGATTTTCTGAATATTTTTCCGTATTGTACAAAAGAGTGAAGAAGAGTGCCAGGGAAGACAGAAGAAAATATTATGAAACCATGGCAAACGAACCAGAACAAGCTGCAGGCAAAGGAGACCTCGCCACACTCTACCAAACAACTAGGCACCTTTCGGGCAAAAGTTCGACACAGATTAAGTCAATAAAGGACGACAATGGAAAGTCAATCACCAAAGAAGTAGAGCAAACAAAACACTGGGCTGAACACCTCAAAAGACTTCTAAATCCTCCGCCACCTACAACACGCCCAACAATACCAACAACGGAAGCAGAACTACCAGTGAACATTGACCCTCCGACGAAATCAGAAGTCCTCAATGCCATCAAGATGCTAAAAACCAGAAAAGCAGCAGGACCAGATGGAATCCCAGCAGAAGCTTTGAAAAAAGACCCAGAGACAACAGCGGACTTGATGACGCCACTGATGGAGAAGGTATGGAAAGAGGGCAAAGTACCCGAGGATTGGAAGAAAGGATACTTATTCAAACTACCAAAGAAAGGAGACTTAAGTCAATGTAAAAACTGTCGCGGAATTATGCTCCTGTCCATCCCAAGCAAAATACTAAGCCGCATCATCCTGGAGAGAATCGAACACGCCAACCTGGATGAAAAACTTCGACTGGAACAGGCCAGAGTCAGGAGAAATAAGTCATGTGTTGATCAAATCGCCACTCTACGGATCATCATTGAACAAAGCTTGGAATGGAAGTCACCTCTCTAACTCACTCAACTTCATCGGCTTCGAGAAGGCCTTTGACAGCGTTGATAGAGAGGTCATTTGACAACTACTTCGCTACTACGGGGTCCCACCGACAATTATACATCTCATCCAACAGTTATACGACAATGCTGCACACCAAGTAATCCACAATGAGAAACTTACGGAAGCCTTTGAAGTTAGGACGGGAGAGCGACAACACTGTCTATTATCACCAATTGTCTTCCTGATTGCAGTTGATTGGATAACGAGACAAACAGCGGGCAATGAGGAAACAGGCATAAAATGGACTCACACAAAAACAGACTTGGAGGATCTGGACTTCGCCGATGATATATGTCTGATTTCCCACAAACTGGAAGATATGCAAGTGAAAAGCAGCAAGTTGGCAGAAGAAGTATCCAGAGAAGATAGGACTTCAAGTGAACATAGATAAAACAGAGGTGATGAAGATTCCTGGTCAACACCAACCGCAGCAACAACAACAGACAACAATCAGCCAGCATAAATGGGAGGAACCTGAAAGAAACAACCTCCTTTACCTACCTGGGAAGCATCGTCTCAACTACAGGCGGACGGAACTGACGAGGATATCAAAGCCAGAATCGGAAAAGCAAGACAAACTTTCATTGCTCTCAAATCTGTGTGGAGGTCAACAGCACTCAGAATCAAAAATAAGATCCGGATTTTCAACTCCAATGTGAAGTCAGTGCTACTCACTTTACGGATCAGAAACTTGGCGCGTCATAAAGAGCATCTCACACAAACTTCAAACCTTCATTAACAGCTGTCTTCGCTCAATACCACTCAAGATCAGATGGCCGGCCAGAAAAGATCAGCAACAGGGATCTCTGGCAATGAGCGAACCAACACAGCAGGAACCGATTGTGAAACAAATAGGCATGAAGAAATGGAGATGGATTGGCTGGCCATACTCTGAGGAAACCATCAAGTGACATCACTAGACAAGCCATTGCTCGAGTGGAACCCGGAAGGGAAGCGGCGAGTTGGTCGTCTTACGGTGAGGGTGACTTGGAGGAGATCATGTGAGGAGGAGATGAAAGCATGTGGACAGACCTGGAGTGGGGTGAAAAAGTTGTCAGAAAACAGAAGGCAATGGAGATGCGCAGCTGAAGCCCTATGTTCCTCTAGGAACTAAAGGATACAATAATAATAATAATTGTACAACTCCAGTCTAATATTACTAACCTTCACATCCTCTCGGCTATTATTCACTTATATTTAACTGTTTTGAAATATTCTGGTGGTGTAAACACCAGCTCAAACTGATGTGCCCGAACGTGCAAAAATAATGACGCATAATAGCGATTCTACAGCTTAGTGAATGAATTTGCAGGAAAAGAGTCTTTTCACTGAACTGTTTGTTCCTACACCCATGTCTGGATGAGTATTTTTGGCAAAATAATTATTATTTCCTGTTTTATAAAGGATCCGTAGACGACACTTATCTATAGTAAAGTCGACCATGTAAGCAGCGTTTAACTTGAATAACACAAAGTCAGTGAAAATTGTGTTAAATGGTAGTACCTAATAAATGCTGATGATAGAGAAATCAGGTTGTGCATGCTGATATCTGTCAAACCGTCTCAAATCTCCTACTTATCAGGTTGTTGGAAGTTGTTCAGCTTAGTGAGCTGGACTTCATTGAGTGGTGAATATCAAGTATGGATCAGAATATTCATAAACATTTAATCAGTACTGTTCTCCAATCATACTTATTAACTATTGATCCACATCTAATTGAAAAGCAAATATTTCTTTGCTCAGTTTATTCTCCTATAAGCTTATAAATTCAAGGCTTTACAACATTACCTATGATCAGCATCATTTTGATACAAAATATAGAAATTTATTGGCTTCAGTGGATGCCTTACATCGAGCCTTCATTGTCCTCCAAAGGTAGCACTGAAAAGGATGTGTAGGAGGATAATCACAAATATGCACTTAAATCCCCCAGCTAATAAAATACAAATACACCAAAGACATCCGGCTGAGTTACAAGTTTTCTCCAGATCTTCTTGTGATCTGAACTGGATGTCACCTATCAGCTTACTTGAAAATTTCACTAGCTGAGAGTGTAATTATTCATGGAGTAGGGAAATATTCTCCAGTGCAATATTAGAAATAAAGGAGAAGTGGATCGGGTCCCAGTGGCTTAATGTTCTATGACCTCGCCTTGTTACCAGAAGGTATTGGGTACGAACCCCAGTGGCTGCGTACCGATGGAGAGTCCCAAACTAGGACGAAACAGCTGTCCAGGACTCCCAGGTTTTCCAATGGTTCTCTATCCAATGTCAGTTCATGATGAAATCCTGTAACCAAACAAATCCCTACAAACCAACACTTGAATTCTATTATAATTAGAAATTTATCAGCATTCAGCTTTTCACTCTAGATATTTCTCCTCGATATTTAGATATTATGGTGGGTGATTTAACATTCACTCATTACGTTCGTTATGCAATTACTGTGAATTTCTGAAAATAAGCACTTTAATTATAACTAGTTCCAGAAATGTCTCGTATTTGAATAAGTGATTCTTTTTCCATAGCCAACCGTTGCAAATCTAAATTTCACTAAGTGAAGTCCACTATGCACTGCAATTCTCAACCACCTATCATTATCTAGACTGCCACATCAAAGCTATTTTCGCCCAAATGAGTTCACTGTTGAATGATATTGATTAAAAAATAACTTGGAGTGGGTCTCGTTCTAAAAGAAATTGTAAGAATAATAGTTTTCACATTAGAAAAACTCTCTTTTTTTATTTGAAATGCTTCTTGATTAACACAATAGATTTAGTCTGTTAATGAAACATGAAGAACTTGAAATACTGGGGAAGATATGGGATTCACATGAATATTTTTGGTGCTGTTGTGTTTTTCGAGTTTTTCGACGCGCTCGGAAACACTATTCAGAATGGCTAGCAAAGGGGTACACACTTCGATAACAGAACATCTAGTAAATTCTGGACATTTAGCCCCATTTGAAAAGTCCTTCAAAGTTATATATAAGATCCGATTCAACCTACCAAAGGAAGTGAAATCAAGACACCTAGGAATAGATGAGGCACTGGCAATCCAAAGGCTCAAGCCTATTCTATGTGTCCAAAAGAAATACGTCCAACCGTTGTCCCTACCGTGGCCCTCATGAAAAGTCTGTCTCACCAATAATGATTATCCTATTACCTTTCTTGTCCAACCTCGCGTTTATCTGTTATATATACCTTATCAATCCCTATCTGCATTATTTGATTTGGTTACTGTTTTTATTTTTATAAGTCCAAACCTCCTATCCATTTCGTTAATCCTACATCTTTAACCTGTAATTATACAAACTGACTAGTTTTCTAGTAATTATAATCCTATTTTGTCTTTTCTATCCAATCTTCCTGATTATTACACACTGTAATTTTTAATTTGACCTTTGACCTGAAATATTTCTAGAATAGTGTCACTAACTATCTTCTGTTTATTATACTTAGTAATCGTATTGTTCTGACCTCTGACCAGAAATAATTCTGGAGCTTTCCGACATATATTATATAAATACACGAATGTACAGCCTAGTTGATGACTTCGTCGAAAAGAAAATTTTCTTCACTACAACCGTCTTTTTAATAATATATATGTCTCTTCTAGTGGTCTTTATTGTTACTGATTTTCTCCATAGATTTCTTCATGACTTTTTGTCGATTTGTATTGATATTGATCCTCTCTTTGAACTGGTATATGATGGTGGTATATGGTGCGATCTATCTTTTACTGACTAAATAATCTAACCTTAACATTCAGAAAATTTCATCAGAAGATTATTATTATTATTCCCTAAGGTTACCAGGAGAAAATAGAGCTTCATTGAGGCTTCTAACCTTTTATCCTATTTTCTGCGGTTGTGTTCAGTCGACTGCACGACTGTCTAAAGTCTCTAACATATCACCCTTGGACCAATGTCCAACTCCTGGTTTCCACTTGGGGCTCCATTACAGGATGATTGGTACCCCTCAGTGGTCTCTTCAGAGCGTATCGGATTCATTCTTATTTGCTTCGGCACTTTTGTTCAGCGGTGGATTCTTGGTTGACACTCTGCACTATCAGAGTTCTCTGTTGCAAAGGAGGCAGCTATGGATAAAATTTTGTTCCAGCCTCTTCGGGATGCTTTAGTTGACGCAAGTCCTTGATCCCCAAAGAAGAACTGACTAGACATTTGAATTAAATTTCTTAATCTTGTTCTTTGTGTTGAGTCCATCAGATTTCGAAACTGATTTCAGATTATTAAGTGTCTGTCTCACCTTTCCTATCACCAGTCGCTCTGACATTTTCATCGTGCCTCCCGTAGTTGTAATGATGCTGCCTAGAAAATTGATAGCAGTGAGCTCCTTCAAATTTCTCCCGCCAATAGTGATTAGTGCTTGCTGTTGTTAGAGGTGATGGTGGTGGTTAGGTAACTGCATCACTGCTATCTTTTCCATGTTCACTACCAGTTTCTTCTACCATATCTGTGGCTTTCACCTATAGGTCTCCTAGTTTGTATGACATTAAACATAAATCACCTGAGAAGTCCAAGTCTTCTAGAGTCTTCTTATCGGTTCAGCGTGTCTACCCTTATAGTTCTGCAAGATATGATCCAGTCCATCACACGCAGAAATGTCTTGTCTAGTTTTGTCTAACTTATATCCTCTTTTGAAGGGCATAGCTGAGATTTCATCGTCAATCTGCTGACAGGCGGCATCATCAAAGAATTGTCGAATGAGATTTGTAAAGGTTTGCAGCATTGCACTTGATAGTGTTAAAGCAATTTCCAAATTACCTTGCGGACAACTCTACCGAAGGTCTTTTCAAAATCGACAAAGATGAAGTAGAGGTTTGACTGTCATTCTATTCTCTATTCAATTATTACGTGTGCGGCTGCAACATAATCCGCAAATGGTTTACTTTTCTTGAATTCAGCTTTTTCTGGCAGGCAGAGTTCCGTACCCACTGCATATTTTAGTCTCTCCAAGATGATGTGAGTTGATGTTTTGTTTGACGTGACATGATTACATACCACTTTTCGCAAAATATATCAGTTCAACAGACCAACTCAAAAGGATATTTTGAAACGATAAGAAAAGTCGCCTTCCCTCTCATGAAGAACGTCTCCGGAGTCACCACTAAAATATTCAAACAAATTATAATAGTCGTCACTCACAAATCAACATAGTCAATCCCCTCCACATTTTATAAATGGAAAGAGGATAAAACTAACGTCATCTATGAAGTAGAATGCGTGTACTGCAACAAAAACACTTCCGCATCCCAGAACACAAACTAAAAAGTAAGAGATATGAAATAAACTCTCTTATGTCCATTTACATGAACAACCTAATGGTCTAAATTCATTTAGGATAACGTAAAAATCTTAGACAAAGGAAATAAAACGAACACCAGACGATTCCTAGAGGCCTAGTGCAAAAATCGATCTGGAATCATCAAAGATGTGGATATAGATCAAATTGACCAATCAGTAAAAAAATGGCTCAGACGAGTGGAGGTCAAATATCACTTGAACAAGAAGATCAACAATAATACAAGTGGATACAGTCATAAAAAAATCTGTAATAACAGGGAGTCATAGTAAAAACCACCAGGAGAGAAAGATATCTCATCCATGCAGAATCTCTAAAGCCCATTTCATGGTGAAGCTACCACAGTGTTATGTAGGGAAATAAAATGAAGGCTTTCCAGGTTAGCCATCCAGATTAGAAGACATAATAGCATAGCAAGCGTGAATAACGCAGTAGACAATGGGAGGCAAGAGGACTAGTATACTGTAATCAGACAAGAAGACACTGAAAGATCCAAAATTTTTGGAGGATTTTTATCCACTGTTGTAGAAATTCGAAAATCTACAGAGTGGAAATGGCAAGTTGGTAAGAGAGACAAGCAGCAAAGACAAGACTTCATAGGCGATGAAGATACCCAACCAACAACAACAACAAGCACATTCACCATCAGAGAGAGAAATTTGAAGGAAGTCACCACTTTCGCCTATCTAGGCAGCATCATTTCAACTATCTGTAGATGGTTTGGTTGGGAATATCGAAGAATGGACAGAAAAAATTAGATGACCTTTATTATTCTGAAATCAGTGTGGAAATCTACTACGTTCAGCATAAGTATCAAGATTCGAACTTTCAATACCAATGTGAAGTCAGTCAGTGCTTCTGTATGGTTTAGCAACTTGGTGCACGCATCACCGAAACCATTTCTATCAGACTGCAGACTTTTATCAACAGCTGCCTTCTATGGATCCATACAGAAGACCAAAGGACCAATCGGAAAGGATAAGCAACAAAGAACGCTGGCAGTTAAGCTGCCAAGAACCTACTGTCCAACAAATATGCGAAATGAATTAGAAATGGATTGGACACGCACTGAGGAGACCAGTTAGTGACATCACGCCACTGGTAGACTCTTCAGTGGAACCCAAATGTAAAACAGTGGTTTCGGGTGAAGGATGGATTGTGTTAACAGGAGATGAAAGTTTATGGTCAAACTAGGGGCCAACTGAAACGCATTGCATGTGGCTTACCATTAGTCCATACATAACTCGTGGAAACTTTTCTCATCATTAAAACAAAACCACCTTTAATTGATTTGTTTCGCAGTCAGCAGATTATGACGTTAACTGGTGATAATAAAAACAAACAGTACATTTGATTAAGGCATTTCACAGTCAATAATCAAGTGATTCTTTGTTTTCTCTAGTTTTTTCTGCATAAATTCACCTAAAAATAATCATATGTTGTAGTGTTTCTATTTGTTTATTTGGTTGATTGGTTGATTTTACTGTATGTTCAACTCACGTGGAAGATAATGACTTCCAGTGATTTCGTCTACAACTAGTGATTTATGTGTTTTACCCTTCCTTATACATGTAAATGCCTTCTTCTTCTGTGGTGAATACAAAATAATAATGATTTTGTGATCGATTGTGATTATTTTTCACCTTGGTTATACGGTGTTTGTGTACATGTGATGAAATCAATGTGAACAATATGAACACGGGTTTTTTTTATTTATAAACGCAAATTTGATATTTCTTGTTTTCAACCTACAAGACTGAGTTAACTGACTTCTTTTTCACTATGGTCCCTTTTTGTATACTGAAGATATTGCTGGCGTGTGTACGGAATCCAGGATGTAAACTGTGTTAGTTACTTCCCTGAGACTAGAGCTTAATATCCACCGCTTCCGCATTTTATAGCACTATTCTACTGCCAACTGTTAAACAAACAATCTAGTTTTTGAAGACGTCATTGGCATCATCGATTTTCAAACATTGTACTAGGATACTGAGATGCCACTCATCTAAATATGAGGAGCATTGAGTCTCAGATTTTTACCACTGATAATACGATTTCTGTTGACACTGCCTGGGGTACTCTTGGTTTGATAGACAAGGTGAGTAAAAGGATTCTAACCAGTTACGGGTTCAATAATATTTTAAAATATAAGCATAACTGATATGAGGCGGTTGAATATAGTCGGTAGGAAGTCCAGAATCTGAGTTAACTGCTTGTTCACACTTTTAGTAAGACATATCTGCAACTCTAAAGGTAGTTGCATCTGCTTCGAGATTTCTATCCCTGTCAACCAGTGCTGCAGTTAGAGACGCTCGCGCTTAGATATTCAAGCTGTGATGAATACAGGGATTCACCACTGAAGTGAAAGCAATATCCAGCGTCTAGTCTAGCAGTATCTCCAAGATGTACTGAGATTGCAAGCCACTTTGCTTGCTAACCACATGGCGAACTTGGTTGATACAATTTCAGTCATCTAAGGACTGAGAACTACACGCATAAAATTGATAATAGTTTGATTACCACATGAACATTCATACTTAGGTGATAAGAAATTTTCATCAAATTAGGCGGTCTTTTTGGTATTCGAATAACTTCAGTTTAGTACGATTATTATATTTTATTATTACTGTTCCTCTGAGTTCCATTTGGAAGGTAAGGCTACAGCACCACTTCTTCATTTCATCCTATTCTCTGAAATACGCTATAGCTACCTCCAAGAGTTGCCCATAAGCTTGCATTGCCTAACTACACTACCTCCACCATATCATCTTCAAACACCAAATTCGTCGTTATCCATTCACCTTCCACTCGAGCCAAGGCCTGGTGTGCGAAGTCGTTCATACTTCTTCGCATTGTTTTTCCAGTCCACCTCCATTTTATTCAACATAGTTGTTAGGCAATAAACTCCTGGTTAGTTTTCTGAAACAGTTCTCTGTTGCTAAGCCTCTCCACCAGGCCATCTGACATTCAGTGTGAAGAGAAAGCAATTATGGTTTAGTTCTCAACAAGGTGTGGAAAGAGGGCGAGGTAACCGGGGATTGGAAGAAAGGATAATTATTAAAACTACCAAAGAAAGGAGACTTAAGTCAATGTAAAAACTGGCGTGGAATTATGCTCCTGTCCATTCCAAGCAAAATACTAAGTCGCATCATGCTGAAGAGAATCAAACAAGCCCTGGATCAAAAACTTCGACTGGAACAGGCCGGATTCAGGAGAAACAAATCATGTATTGATCAAATCTCCACTCTATGGATCATCATTGAACAAAGCTTGGAATGGCAGTCACCTCTCTGTCTCAACTTCATCGGCTTCGAGAAGGCCTTCGACAGCGTTGATAGAGAGGTCATTTGGAAACTACTTCGCTACTACGGGGTGCCGCCGACAATTATTCATCACATCCAACAGTTATACGACAATGCTGCATCCCAAGTAATCCACAACGGGAAACTTACAGAATCCTTCAAAGTGAAGACGGAAGTGAGGCAAGGCTGTCTACTATCACCAATGATCTTCCTGATTGCAGTAGATTGGATGGTGCGACAGACAACGGCAACCAACGAGGGAACAGGCATAAAACGGACTCACACAAAAACAGACTTGGAGGATCTGGACTTCGCCGATGTAATGTATATGTCTGATTTCCCACAAACTGGAAGATATGCAAGTGAAAAGCAACAAGTTGGCAGAAGAAGTATCCAGAGAAGGTAGGACTTCAAGTGAACATAGATAAAACAGAGGTGATGAAGAATCCTGGCCAACATCAAGAGCAACAACAGAAAACAATCAGCTAGCATAAATGGGAGGAACCTGAAAGAAACAACCTCCTTTACCTACCTACCTACCTACCTAGGAAGCATCGTTTTAACTACAGGCGGAAATGAAGAGGATATCAAAGCCAGAATCGGAAAAGTAAGACAAGCTTTCATTACTCTCAAATCTGTGTGGAGGTCAACAGCACTCAGCATCAAAAATAAGATCCAGATTTTCAACTCCAATGTGAAGTCAGTGCTACTCACTATACGGATCAGAGACTTGACCAGCGCGTCATAAAGAGCATCTCAAACAAACTTCAAACCTTCATTAACAGCTGTCTTCGCTCAATACTCAAGATCAGATGGCCAGTCAGAAAAGATTAGCAACAGGGATCTCTGGGAGCAAACCAACCAGGAACCGATTGTGAAACAAATAGGCATGAAGAAATGGAGATGGATTGGCCATACTCTGAGAAAACCATCAAGTGACATCACTAGACAAGCCATTGCTCGAGTGGAACCCGAAAGGGAAGCGGCGAGTTGGTCGTCTCACGGTGAGGGTGGCTTGGAGGAGATCATGTGAGGAGGAGATGAAAGCATGTGGGCGGACTTGGAGCGGGGTGGAAAAGTCGCCAGATAACAGAAGGCAATGGAGATGCGCAGCTGAAGCCTTATGTTCCGCTAGGAATTAAAGGATACCATAATAATAATCTCAACAATTACTTAAGCTGCATATTTGTAGACAGCTGTAGAAATCAATTATCGTTAAACTATCGTCTAACTCAGAAGTACTCAGTTGAACTTATTTACAACTCTCTTAGGTTAAGATGTAAGATTATGACTGCCAAGTGCAATGGAAGTTTGTATTCAGATGTCGAACTTCAATATTCTATTTTACAATTCGTCGATTTCTGTCATTTCTAGAAATAGTCTAAGAAATGTTTTTTTCTGATAAGTGTAAGAATAAAAGTTTCTGTTGCCTAATTCATAGTTATCAAGACAAATTAGTAATGCAGTTGTCGTGAGAAGATAACCAACATAACGTCTTGTTTGTATTAACCCTGTTGTTTTACAAATTCTGTTAAACTATTCTATAATGAAGATGAGAAAAATAGTAGAGAAATAAATACTAACTGTTTTACATTAATAAAACACAAAATAATTGAGCAAAGAATATCCTTTTCGATAATTTCCTCTACTCACTGTACAATTACATGTATATACATGTTTATATACGTAGAATATTCTAGATTAGTAGTCAATAACAATATTGGTGTTTTTTTTAATCATATCGATTTGTAAAGTAAGATCAGTGGAATTACAGTTCATTAAAGATCCTTAAATTATAATAATAATAATAATAAAGATATAGTAGCAAATAGAATATCAACTAAAATTAGGAAAATTCAACAAAAATTGAGGATCATTCAAACCTAGATGGCCGGGGTAAGGATAATGTCTCAACTAACTTCTTTTGGATGCACAAATTAGGCTTGTTAATATGGATCTCAACAGCCTCAGCAATATTTAGTAGTAGAACTCCTAGGGCGAAACTGAGATTTGTTGGTATGCGGCAAATGACTTTGAAAGCCGCCTCGTTGACATTAATCTTGTGTTCTTTATCCACAAGATGAGATAGAATAGCGCCACGAATAGATTTTGTTTGTCCTTTGCTTAACCATGCAGGATGGTGTTCGGAAATTAGACGAGAAACACATCTAATTGTACTACCTATGTAACTGGCTCAACAGAAGCAGCTAAATTGGTAGATACACATGTAAGAGGCAAAATTAGCCAGTTTGTCTTTTACTCCCAAACGCAAAAGAGGAATGGTTTTGAAAACACACTATACAGAAATGCGTCTGATCCTTTTTTATTACAGAATCAGATGAGGATAAAGTCACCTATTCTGGTAATATTCCATTGATATTGTGGATCGAATTGAACTGACTGATCATACCGGGAAATAAATACTTTATGAAAAAATTCCACCAGTCTAAATAGCTTGTTTAAAATGTTCTTACTCTAAACTGACTCCCGTCGTTTTATTTCAGAAAAAACATGGCAAGAAAAAATCGAAAGTTTAAACAGTTTATTCCTGTTACAAAGAAGGTGGCTCTTCTCAATCACTAGCTCACTGAATAAATCCTTGAAATTTTAATCGATATATTTTGCCCTCATTTCAGAGAACTCTGATTGTAGCTTAGGGTTTGAATTATCAGCTTTGAAGTTTCAGTAGCAGTGGAATTAATTTATTACACGGTGAGTTTAGCGGTATCATGCCCACCGTCCGTCTTTACCGGGCTTACTGCCGGGTAAGTAAGGTGTAGGAGTACACTGACCAGGGATCAAATCCTGGTTAGTGCATTTTCTACCACTGAGACACAAATACTGATTTGATTTATTGCTACTTCATCAGCTTAAGTTCACAGAAATTTATGTATATCCAGCTGACTGATCCCAAACTGGGTGAAAGGCATGTCCTGAGTACTACTAGTACTGTAACAACAAAAGACAAGGGTCAGGCAACAGATCGTTTATTTACGAAATCAACTCATATTTATAGATTCTCATGTACATTATTGCAGATTATTGTAAGCAAACAAACACCGTCTTCTGATTGATGGTTTATCGTTGAACGTCAATCTTTCATCTCTTTGTGGTCGTTTCTTGAAGTTCAGATTATCTATCTGCAAACTGCATCCGCCTACGCAAAGTTTGCTGTGGTTGGTCGTTGAATCAGTCTTTGTTCATATTTTTCTCACGACCAATATTGGGGACGTGAACATTGACGTAAAATACTGTCTACCAATTTGGCTAGCACCCTGCTTACGTTAATTTTTTTAAGTGTTGGTTGGCAGGGATTTTATGGAATTCAAGTTAAATCACGGAGTGCTATCAACTAGAGTACCACTGCAAACCAGGGATTGCTGAATAGCTATCTCATTCTACAAAGGGACTTTTCATGTTATAAGGTGAACTCTTTGAGTATTCAGCTATTGGAACGTAATTCGATGTCCTATGAACTCAAACTGCTGCTAATCTGTGATACATACGGCCACCACCAGCTATTGTTCTCAACGGGTATTTGCCCCCACACCAGACTAGGCCAAATCCAATGGGATATATCACCCAGTAAAACAGAATTATATAATGTATTTTCCTTAACCATGTCACTTTTAACTACACTACTTCTAAACTTCATTTATAACACTGAACTATGTACTATCACAGTGCCCAAGTTTTAAAACATACGTTGGTGTGCCTGTATCCTCTCATCTGAATGGTTTAGTTGAGAGGAGCTTCCACTGTAAGTAAGCTTTTAAAATTCTCCATAAATTTATTAGTTATCTTTCCATGGTGACCCTGGATGTAAAAAGACATGATATCCATTCCCACATATTAATAATGCATACAGATAACCATGGACTCCAGTTCTATTGGGGCAGTGTAGAAATCTTGGACAAAGGAGAAACTATTAATGCCAGAGAATTCCCGGAAGCATCTCAATTCAAACTGATCTGTGATCAATAAACACATTGACACAGACAAGGTTTAACAATCAATAAAGAAGAAGCCACATGAATCAAAGGTCAACTTTCAGGTCAACAGAATAACCAGTACCAAGAAAAGTGAACTATAGGGTGAGCAAATATACAAAAACAACCAAATACCTTCAAGGTTACCAGGAGAGATGACTAATAAACTCATGCAGAAATCTAAAGGCTCACAGAAAATTGAGGTCTGCACTGAAGATGTTGTCTAGGAGGATATTTAAAGGTTCACAACTAAACCATCCAGCTCAGAGGATAAATCTACACCGAAATCAACCACCTGAGCGAAAAATCTTCTACAATAATTTAGTTTACAAACTTCCTGTTTGTGAGCTGATCAATAAACTCACATAACTTTCTCAGACTGTAGCAGAACTCATAAGTCCTTGTACTCACAATATTAGGATGGTGAAAAAAAAATAGAATCTCTACTGAATATCTATGCCTATGAGCTTTGTTCCCTACAAATAATGTAGGAGTCTCAATTGGACAACTGCAAAACATAAACTTGGAAGAAGAAATACACAGAACAATGGAAGTGTTGAGCAATAACTTTTCTATAATTTTTTGCCCTACAGTCTTAATTCACTGAACTTCTTTTTATCTTCACTGCTCTCTTCTAGTGAGTTTCTCAGACAAAATTTAAGGTATTTGGGATCCATGCAGAGAAAAAAAGAAAATGAGCAATTCTCAGAGTTTTTTTTATAAAAAACTGTAACAACCCTTGGGATTTCTGTCGCCAAATCAAGTGAATTATGTTAAATTATTTTTCCAGTTCTGTCTTCTTCTGATTAGGTAAAATTATGATACAAATATCTTGTTAAGCAAACTATGCTTATTTCAGCAATAGGTGAGTAAAGAAAAATTATATCTTATAACTAAAAGCTAATCTTAGAAATAAATTACTAGTGGGTTTTGTGTAGATAACTATCGATACACTCTGGTTTAGGTGATTGCCTATAGACAATTATCAGAGAGAGTTAACTCACTTTTATTATTACTCCCTTGAGTTCTGAATGCACTAGAGGACTTCAGCAGCACATCCTGTTCTCTGAAGTCCTCTTTAGATGGCTTAGCGACTGCCCATGGTCTCTTTTCCCCTCTTCACAAGATCTCTTTCTTTTTCCCCGCCCCCAGACCTATATCTAATTTAATGTTTTCTACTTGGGTTCCACTCGTTAGATGGCCTGATGTGCAGCATTACTCAACAGTCTCCATAGTGTGTGCCCAATCCATCTCTCTTTCATTTGGCACATTTGTTGGGTGATAGGTTCTTGTCAGCAATGTTGATAGTACGCCTCGTTCTTAATTCTTTCTGACCGATTATCCGAACTTCAGTTCAGCGCACCTCATTATTTTTCAAGTATTGGTTTTGTAGGGATTTTGTTTGATTGCATGGAGGATTTAATCATGAGCTGACATCAGTTAGAGAACCACAGGAAAACCAACTGGGAGTACTGGACAGCTGTTTCGTCACACTAGTTTGGGACTCTTCAACAGTACGCACCCACAGACAGAGTTCGAACCCAGGACCTTCTGGTTTCAAGGCGAGCTAGCTCGTAGACCATTGAGCCACTGGGACCCGATCCAATGGTCCTTGAATTCTAACTTCTGCCAGTTCACGACATAGCGCGACCACTTCGCAATGTCTTCTTCGATGAGTTACTGTCCCATCTTCGACCTGCTGTACCCTACTGGTCACGGCTTCCCACTAGGACCCCAGGTTAACTGCCTGAATAGGGCCAGTCACTAAAGAGCATCAGATTAATTTTCAAATATTGGTTTAAACCAACACCTCATTATTGTTTTTTTTTAATTTCTAGCGTCTTTTTTCGTGGAACAAAGTACTTCATGTCTTTAGCTTTGAAGTGATTTTATATCTGTGCCTCATGCACAAACTCCCCTCTTCTCAGGGTTTACAACCGACAAAGACAAACCCGGCGAGGTTCAGGCATGTGTTAACAGATAATCGAAGCCGTACCACATACGCAGTTAGCGAGCATTCTGCTGCCAAACCATTGACTGCGGTCAATCAATTGCATTAATGATTACTACCCAGTCACTAATTTATAATAATTTTCAGTAAATTTACTTGTTTTTGAGTATCTTTCACCAGTTGAATATAAATCAGCCATGGTTAAAAAAGGTACAGGCACGTGTATATTCGATCTACTTTTCTTCACCTAACGCACACCTAACGCATTTGTGTAGTATTATTAGAGAAAATACGTTAGTTATATATCAATTTACATACAGCGAAAACGTGTGGTTAAATGCGTGATTCACACATTTATGCGTTTATAACACTAAGAATTAATAGCGGCCTCAAGATTTTAAAGTACAAATAAAAAGATTATGAGATCTGTATAAAGTTTACGTGTCATAAAATCTTCATACAGAATGAACATAAGTTATTGTCTACTCCCTATATCAGTCTTTATGAAGGATGTCGTTAATTCTGTTATTTGTGCTACAATTTCTCTCATATTTAGCGCAATAAAGGAGTCATGGTGACAAGTGAAAGTTATGCAGCTTTTGCAACTTATGAAAAGACTCCACCTGTAGCAATCAAAACTAACTTATTATGGTTGTGACTGAGGAAACGGGTCTCTACATTGAATTGTATAGCTGGCAAAACTTCCTTGAGACGTACAAAGTCATGAGACGCTCCAAGGACAGGAAAAAGAAGACTACTTGTTGCTGGAATCTTTGCTTCTGTTAAACAGTAATAACACGAAACCTCAAAATTACTTCACCAGTGCCTTTAGGCGGTTATAAAATTCAGTCTAGGTATGAAACGAGTACCTAGAACCAAGTAGTATATTCACAAAATGACGGGAGCAAAAATTCTGTCCACAAGAATCAAACACCAGCTCTTCCCGCAGACAGTCCAAGGTCAGAAATGACCTTGAGTCACTCAAACAAAATTATATAGTACAACACACTAACAATGTATACACAACCGCAAAGAGAAGCGTTGAAACCACAAATTACACAGGAACAAAGACAAATAACAAAGTTCAAGTCAACATATGAGGTGCAAATGCCAGGACAATAATATACAATTTATGATAAAAAAGAATAATCATTGCAAAGTTAGTTGAAACGTCCAAATATGCATAAATACTGCGATTAGGTCATCCAAGAGGGATTTTCCAGACAGTCTTTCTGTCACACCAACATTGGACTTTTTTAAGCCAAATTTGGATTTACTCATGCTTGTGGAATGAAAATTCAGTGGGAAACAGTTCTCCAAAAACAGGAATCTCGTAAGTGAAGAGGCATTCAACGAAGAGTGTTACACTTTTCAGTGATATCATTCTCAAGATTTACAATAGCACAGTTATATAAAACATTGTCTCATCAATAGAAGGAATGTTTCCAAAGATGTTTCATTAAAACTGTAGACTTTAGATAACAATGAAGAGATGCTAAATTACGTAACAAAGAAGACAACAGTCGGTCGCAATTAGAGTAAAATTATATCAGCTAATTGAGTGAGGTAACATAATTGTCAGGACTGTATGGAATTGAACTAAAACTGAAAGACGGTCAAATTAAGAGTAGAAGTCAAAAAGTAGGAAGATGGAAACAATATAATTAAATAAAAAAAAACATAGCCGGTGTTAAGACAAATCAAGTTGATGTAGGTTCAGTGACTGTACAAACTTCCTCAGTATGTAGGTCCAAGATTTGCTTCCACAAATTGAATGAGCTGGATTCATATTCCTGGGTAATATTTCCGCGCACTCTATAGCTGATTCTGAAACTGTTTTCCAATTTACATGGTGTCGAGAACTAATCAGGTGTTCCACAATACAGTTACGGGGCAATTTCTTCTCCATTGTAATAGAATAATAATGATAATAATAATTACGCTTTTATTCCAGAAACAGTACTTGTGGTACAGTATGGAATCTTCAGCACTTATCTACAATATTGCATCGAATTTCATCGCACATTTTAAAGGTATTAAAAAATAAATATAAAAAAACCAAAAAGAAACACAAAAACAACAAAAAATGCAAATAAAAATACCAAGTAGAAAGGAAGATAAACACCAATAATGAAAAATATTTCAGTATTCAACCTAGCACAGACGCTCCTTACGACAAGTTGAAGGAAGAGGTACTTCCATGCACTTCACTTTCAGATAGGCAAGCACTCGATCGTTTGTTAAGCAATGTAGAGCTAGGTGATAAAACCCCATCGCAACTCATGAGGCATATGCAAAGCCTAGTAGCGGGAAGAGAAATCGATAAACGTCTCTTTTACCAAATCTGGCTGCGACGACTTCCTGCAAACATTCAGCAAGTTCTTGCTTTCGGAGACGACGTTATTGACATGGAAAAGCTCGCCAAAATTGCGGATCGCATGTATGAGAGGTCAACACCTCAATCTATTGCTTCCACTAGCAGAATACCAGACACTCACAACAGGATACAGACTCTAGAACACAAAGTCGACACCTTAATGAGTCAGTTAGCAGCACTGACCACACGCACACGACCAGGCCGTTCTATAAGCTCGTCTCGTCGACGTCTTTCTCGGTCACCCAGCACGTCACGACATCAAGATAATATTTGCTGGTACCACCGTAGTTACGGAAGCAATGCACGACAGTGTCGTTCACCTTGCAACTTTCAGGCTAAACCAAAAGATGTATCGTCATGTACGAAAACTTCTGCTGTTGGCAATCTACGATCTAGCAGTCGTTTGTTTTATGTAACAGATAGAAATACCGGTACTACATTCTTAGTCGACACAGGAGCGGAGGTTAGTGTTCTCCCTCCGTCTACGCAGGAACGTCAACATCCTGACCCTGCAGTTACACCCCAAGCCGTTAATAAGTCTAATATTGTTACATATGGAAGTAAACGAATGACTTTAGATTTTGGTCTGCAGAATACCTGCACTTGGTCTTTCATCATCGCAGACGTTCCATCCCCAATCCTTGGCAAAGATTTTCTACAGCAACACAAACTGCTAGTTGATCCAATAAGCCCTAAGCTTATAGACTTGCTCAATAAAATGTGCATCGCTGGTACGATTAGCCGTGCATCATCGTTGAACTTGATGGTCACACGCACACCAGCATCTCCATATACTCACTTAGTAAATCAGTTCCCTGACCTTTTACAACCCTCTTTCCGAGCAAGAGAACTAAAGCATCAAGTGGTTCATCACATTAAAACCACTGGACCACCAGTTTTTACACGTCCTCAACGCCTTGACCTCCATCGACTTAAAATCGCAAAAACAGAGTTCGATAAAATGTTAGAGCTCGGCATTATTCGACCATCCAACAGCTCTTGGTCTTCACCGCTGCACATGGTACCCAAAAAGTCTTCTGGTGAGATACGGCCGTGTGGGGATTATCGAGCCTTAAACAAGCAAACGGTACCAGAACGATACCCCATACCGCATATTCCCGATTTCGCCAGCAACTTGCCAGAGGTTAAAATTTTCTCCAAAATCGACCTTGTCAGAGCGTACCATCATATTCCCATCCACCCGGATGACGTTCCAAAAACTGCTTTCACCACGCCATTCGGCTTATACGGATTCGTACGCATTCCCTTCGGGCTGATGAACGCCGCTCAGACATTTCAACGTGTCATCGACCAAGTACTCCGCAGCCTACCCTTCGTCTACGCATACATTGACGACCTACTAATTGCAAGTGCAGACGAAACCGAGCATGTGAAACATGTGAAGACGGTGTTTGAAAGACTTCACAAATACGACATGACTATCAATTTAGAGAAATGCGAATTTGGTAAGAAATCACTGAAATTCCTCGGTCACTTGATCGACAATCAAGGAACCAGACCAGTCCCCGACGACGTACAAGCTATCAAAGACTATCCATTACCAGATTCTTTCAAGAAATTACGGCGATTTTTGGGTCTAGTCAGTTTTTACCGGCGTTTTATCCCGAACTGTGCTAGAGTTTTGCAACCGTTGACCGACTGCTTACGTGGACATAGTCGTTCATTGCATTTGCCTGCAGAAGCTGTTAAAGCATTCGAAGCTGTTAAACAATCGTTAAATGACAAGACGCTCTTAATCAGACGCCAAAATGACGCCCCCTGTCTCTCATGACAGATGCTTCAGACGTCGCCATTGGGGCAGTTTTACAACAGCAGATACATGGCGAACGGCACCTTGCATTCTTTTCGAAATGACTGACTCCTACTCAATGTCGATATAGCACCTTTGATAGAGAGTTATTAGCTGTTTATTTAGCAATCAAGCACTTTCGACATATGCTGGAAGGCACACCTTTTACTGTCTTTACACACCACAAGGCTCTAACGAAAGCCTTATCAGCAAAGCAGGATAACTACTCTCCACGTGAACTATGACATCTCGAGTTTATATCCCAGTTCACCTCCGATCTGCGACACATAAAGGGTAAAAACAATGAAGTGGCAGACGCTTTATCACGTATGCACATTGATAACATTGTATGCCCAGACATCGACCACGAACATCTCTCAAACTTACAACGAGATGACGTCGAACTCAAAAAGATCATGTCTTCTAAAACAACATCTCTAAACCTCGAAGCAATTCATTTTGGCACGACAAAAGTTATCTGCGACACCTCTACGGGTAAATATCAACCCTTCGTTCCAACAGCTATGAGATATACAGTATTCGAGAAGTTACATAACTTGTCGCATCCTGGTGTGAGTGCTACTACGAAGCTACTAAGAGAAGGATTTATCTGGCCGAACATTAACAGCGATGTTAAGAAGTGGACAAGAAATCGCTTGTCCTGTCAAAGAGTCAAAATCAACCGGGACACCAAAGCGCCACTTGGTCGCTTCCCTCACCCCGACTCTAGATTTGACCATGTACATGTAGACATAGTTGGTCCACTGCCTCCTTCCAATGGTTTCAACCATATTTTAACTTGTATTGACAGATTTACTTGTTGGCCAGTAGCAGTTTCATTAATCGACGTCTCCGCTTAAACGGTAGCTGAAGCTTTGGTCGAAAACTGGATGGCCAACTTTGGTGTCCCATCAATTATCACTACAAACAGAGGTGCCCAGTTTGAAAGCAGACTTTTTGACCAACTAACTGAATTACTAGGCATAAAACGAATACGAACGACAGCGTATCATCCTAGTTCCAACGGTATGGTTGAACGATATCATCGACAACTCAAAGCTGCGCTCGCTGCTTCTTTGACTCAAAACTACTGGTCAACCAAACCTCCACTAGTATTACTTGGTATACGAGCTACTATAAAGAAAGATATTGGCTGCTGTGTTTCTGAACTACTCTATGGAACAACATTACAATTACCAGGAGAATTTTTCACCCCGGGCAACCAAGTTCCACACGATATGACTGGTTACGTGCACCAGCTAAAAAAAACACATGAACGAGCTAAAGATATCACTTCCACGTCAGCAGGAACGAGCGTCATACATCCCGTCACAACTGACAGATTGTACTCACGTCTTCGTCAGGAGAGAAGGTGTACAACGACCACTTCAACCCGCTTATGACGGTCCATTCAAAGTTCTAAACAGAAATGCCAAAGTAATCACGATAGAAAGATTGAATAAAACAGAAGCTATCAGTATCGACAGAGTCAAATCAGCGTTCCTCGACGATTTCGAAGTCAACAATAAGGAGCCCCTGAACGACGTGCCAACACCTACATCCACGCAAGCTTCAACGTCGACAGAGAAGCCTGTGGAAACAACACGATCTGGTAGACGAGTCCATTGGCCTAAACGTTACGTGGAAGTCATCGAAATATAACTTACTACGAATTTTCATTTTATTATCTTTATTCGTAATTGTCATTTGACTACTAATTTAACTGATTAATATTTTGATACATAAATCATGTCACTACTATTTTAACATTAATGTTTCCGGTATTATTACATTTAATCACATCTCGCTTATTATTCACGTATCGTTTTCGTCTACCAACTACAGATCCCCGGACAATTTTATCGTTCCTTATATGTTCTATTATGAGTAGCAATCCTACTTTCCCAGATTATCGCATTTATTATCGATGTTATTAATCGCTTTAAACTGCTCATTTTTCAGCTTAATAAATCGCCTTCTGTGTACTATCGCTGCTACGTATTACGCTGATGCATGATATTTTCGAACACTTAAATGTATTCTTTTTATATTTCAGTATTTTGGTGGGGGAATTATGTAGTAACCCTATACCAACTGTAAACATGCTTTTTAATCTAATTTGTATACTTGTATTATATGTGTACACAGACCGATTTTATATGTACTTCGCAAATATTTGTCAATTTATTGTTGAACATTACCTTGACACAATTTCGAAATTTGACTACTGCTATAATACACGATCGTACTCTTCACAAGTGCCTTTTGGTTTACGTTGTGGGCGTCGAGTAGCCACAATGTCTGCGCACATTAATAAAAGTGAAGAAGTACTAGGATAAACGTGTACGCAAGTTTAGTCAAATAACGCACGCAACAACATGAATAAATCTATTCATTTAGGCTGAGCTAATTTCCAGTGTGTTTCTTGGATGTTTTACGAGAAGTGGAAAGGTCGTTGTTGTGGTTCTTCTCTTTAGCGATGAGAAGCATATTATTACTGTGCAGTGTTCACGTGTAAATCATTTGAAGTTTAGAGATTCCATCCATATTGCCTAGATTATTTCAGGTAGATGTTGTTTATGCTGTTGTCTCTACAAAACTCTCTCCTATATTCTTTGAATACTTCAAATCCTCCAAGTTTGAACATTTCTTAGGAAAACATGACTCGCTATTGAAAATGACCCATCACGTGTATATCGACGCATTTAAGAATATGACACCTATTAATTGGACACGTAACCAGCAGTTACTGATGAAAATCTTCAAGCAATGCAGGTGAAGAACAATTTCATCCCGGATCATAATGGCAGTCTTTGAATTTCAGATGAAATACTCAAGTCAGTTAGTCATAACGGTTAGTAACAAAAGATATGGATTTACATATCAAGCAAAATAATAAATTACGCAATCTAAAAACATTAAGTGATGAGTAACCGTCAGAATTAGTTTACATAAAAAATGTAAACTAAAAATGACAAGCACTCGAAAATGAATATTATTGAAAACGGTTAAGTGATTCAGAATATCTGCGAAGTATATTTTAAAGTTAAGTCCGTAAAAAGAGAATAAGACGAAGACATAGACCGAATGAATACCATATTATTGTGCAAGGAAAGTATAAGACCACGTTAGCAAAAGGGGCTGGACTAAGAGCTTCTGCACATACATTTTTGGGTTTTCCTTGTGTATTACAACAGCTTCTGGTGTGACCAGCAGATGTATCCGTAAAACCTTCAAACGACTTGCTTTTAACTTAGATGCCACATTGAAAGACTTGGAGTGCGAATTCCAATGCTTAAAAACTTTGTTTTAATGGGTATAAATATGAAATAGTTACAACGCCACTGTGCGATTTCCGGTTGTGCCGTCAAAACGTACATTCTTCGAGTTTTGAATAAAGTCATACCCATTTGATAAGTTCTAGACGCTTTCCCTTGAATAATCTTTACCTCTTATTTTACTCGAATCTTCGACTCACTTGAGCCTTTTTTCCCTAATAACTAAGTCTTTTATATCAGCTTTCTGTCGTCAGTATTTACAAGCTAGGTATAATACTGAATTATTGGGTACATAGGTGAATTCCGATAAGTAGTGACCACGAAGGTTTGGCTTATCAATAGCACTACCGGTAATTTACAACCTTAAGAATTTGAACTCGAAATCTATTCCATAGTTTGGACAATTGATTTGGTGATTAGACTTGCCTTTGTTATATGCAGAACAAATAATTTAATATTTGTGGGCATAAGAACATGCGCCGTACTTATCATACTCCACGTAAACGTCAACACTCCCTAATCTAAACTTTCATACTTGTTGGCACTTTTCACCATAAAATACTTGCAATCTCGAGAGCACTGTTGTCCCCTTAGGGTTTCCAGCTGGCATCACTCACTTACATTACCAGTCAGTTATTTCGGCTTGAAAACATTTGTCAATGTAATTGAAGATTGAACGATCGATTCATGGTTGTTTGCTCAAACCCAACTTTCCCATATTTTTCGCGGGTGATCAATCCGGCAGTCATCATCTCATCGTTCGCTGTTCGGAGGAAGAATAAAAGCCATCAGAAGTATTGCCGAGATTTATTGTTCTAACATTTATTCCTAGACCTTTGTGTGACAACATTATTGTTGGTTATATGTTGGCGTGAGAATAAGGGATTCTTGAGTCGCCAATCAGTACCCTGGTTTTCGCGTTGGTTAATACAAAGCGTTTCTGAAAGTCTTCGAGGGAGAGCGTGAGGTCCAGCGTAGGAAGAGCTGGACATTGACAGTTTATGAGACTTGGCTGACAATTTCTGATAGTTTTAGATAGTTTCCGTTCGTCTTTCCTGGTACCTGCAAATCTTCTTTGGACAAACGTTATCTGGAACTTTTCTTGAACTTTGGTCAAGTTCAATGATGCCTGAGTCAAAGAAGGAACAAAGCGTCTTGGAAGCAAGCAGGAAAGTAAGTGATGCTGAGTTGCTTGTTAATTGAAATGATATGTATGAGCCTCAGCATGATGGGTCTGTTGTTCATTTTTCTCAGTCTAAGGATAATAGGCATCAATTTGAACCCCGGTGTTTCGACCGAAACCCAGCTGAATGTTTACAGTTTGTAAAGGAGTTTGAAATCATGTTGAGTAGTTTTTTATTAAATGATGAAATGAAGTTGATGTATTTAATGAGGTATTAAACTGGAGTTGCTTCAAGAGCTATACAGTGCTGTAAGTTCATGTCCCTTAATGAAGGATACTCTGAGTCTATGAGTATACAGCGTCAAAGATTCGGAAGACCTTTAATGATTGTGAGGAACGTATTCGAGGCTGTTAAAGGTAATGATAGTCAACTGCAAGATAACCCCAAGGGACTCACTGAGTTTTTGGATAATCTGATGACTTAGAAGAATACGATGATTTCGATGAATTGCATGAGCGATCTGAACGCAAGTTCGTCCTAGAGGTAATAGCGAGACGCCTACCTACTCGACTGCAAAGGAGGTGGGTGAAGATAAGCTCTCATATAGAGGATGAAGGTAGTGAGCCAAAGTTCGGTGATATTCTGAACGTGATAAAAGATAGCGTCCATCAATGTATGAGCAAGTTTGCCAGTATATGGCATCCCACCCCTAGAATAGAGCAGTCTGAGAGCAAAACGCAATCATTTACGACGAAAGGGTCTCAGAGAAGTAGATATCGAGAAAGCTTTATGGTGTCTAGTAATCCAGATAAACTTAGTGAGTGTAACAGCTTTCATGGGACATCGCCAACAGATAGGTTACAAGTTGTGAGACAAACACGGTTGTGTTTTACACGTTTACAAGAAGTGCATACAAAGGCGAACTATAAAGCAGTGAGCAAGTTTAGTAGTAAACTAAATGTGAAATCAGCGTCATCAAGTTCTGACTACAAATTGTGTGACGATAATGGTGCAGTGAAGAAGCCTGTATTTGCAACTGGTAAGCCATTGTTGAAAGGATTGTCACAGACTACACCGCAGTTTGTGCAGGAAAAGAGAGTTACAGTTTCAGAGTCTAGTTCTGACTCCACAAGTTTACGAGGTATTACTAGTCAGAGTGGAGGTATAAAACCTTTAAGGATTTGTGAGGAAGAACTCAAATTGTCTACCGCTGTTATTAAAGAGTATGCAAATGGTAAATTTGATCATACAAACGGAGGTTAAGTGGATTTTGTGACAGTGGTCATGATAGTGCAGATTTGTCTTTGGCTGATCATGATGAGATGAGTGGAATGCCTACTACTACTACTACTACTACTACTACTACTACTGTGTTGAATAAAAGTTCTGTACAACTTGAACGTGAAGTAGAAATAAAGGCAGATGCAGTTGCAAAAGGTATGGATACTTGTGAGACTGTCAGTATAAGTGATCAGCGTGTAGCCCACCTATCATCAGATGCTGGTGCTAAACCGGAGCTAATAATAAAAGACAGCAGTGGCGGTAATCTTACAGTTAGACATTGACAGTTTATGAGACTTGGCTGACAACGTTCATTTACCATCAGAACTAAGGATTACAGACATTTCTAATAATTCGGTCATGGGAAAATGTTTTGAATCTACCATTCATGATCAACTGGGACTTATCAGCGTGTCGCCAGATAACAGAAACAGCACGCCATTTTTCCGCCCCAACACATTCTCATGCTTCGCTCGCTTGACAACACCACATCAACAAAACTTAGCAAACACCTTAAACAGGGTACTCTATCCCAATTGACTAAAGTTATCAGTCTTCATTAACTGAAGACTTTTAAGGTCACATCAGGAAGAGCGGGAGAAGCAGGAATTGCCAAAGGATCACTTGGCAACATAACAAAGACTAGTCAAACCCAAATGAAGTCTAAAGTAACAGACCCTACAGAGCACGATAGGCAATCAAAGACCAAACCTAAGTCTGAGGTCAGTCGATTGAACTCCACTATTGTGTTTAATGTACACATGTGCAATGATAGTTTGCTTGGACAAACAGCTCTGTCCCATCAAAAACAGTAGTCTTATTTGTGTAACAAATTTGGGCTGGATATAAATTCAGAAAAATTGTGCAGATTGTACAGGGGCGTTCAGGTACCTCGATGTAAGCCACCTCCAATAAGGGTGGCACTAGGCTCTGCTAAAGAGGCTGTAAGAATACTGTCATTGACTTAATAATTAGCAATTGACAGGAGTTCCAACATCAGATAGGCCTTGGCTAACAAACAAGTGGCAAGGAATTCACTGGAACTAATGCCTCTACCTCCATGGTCATACATGGTGTTTCGGAGCTGCAAACTGGTGCTGCTTATAGAAAACATGAGCATGACGTGCAGCAATAGGGATGGCTGACATTTCAGATGACCCTTTGTGTTTCTGGAGCAATTTAGAGTTTAATGACACCTCTTCCGGCTCATGTCCTTAAGGCTGCTAAGTGTCCAATTCGGCTACTAGGAACAAGTGACTCCAGCACTTTAACGGTGGTACGAAACTAATGGTAAATTGGGGGAATACATCCAACTCCACGAAAGCTGATCTCGAACCATGAGGGGGTGGTAAACCGAACTTAGAACATGTTCCCACACCTCAGTAACACTACAGCGGTGGGGCACTGAAGATGACAGCCAGTGTCACCTAAGTGTCCCGCATGAATCCAAGGGACGAAACGACAACAAGCTGGTCCATTGGGATCCGCCAACTGGTTCCAATAATAAATCCTCTACCAGTAGCCAACGTAACTTAAACTATCCCACAACACCCTGAGATGGTGAGACTCATAGTCAGCTGCCTGTACAGCAATATGAGAGGGCTGAGAGGAAAGTAGTTGAACTCGGAAACCTCCAGTCACACATATACCTCAAAATAATAATCCTGACTGAAAGCTGGCTAACCCCCACTGTTACCGACAATGAAATCAGTGGATCTGATATCATGCAACGGAGCCGTCACTTAGTGAACTCCAAGATTCTATGTGGCGTCACTTCACCTAGGCCATACCAAGCATCTACCGATCACGCGCCTGTACAGGAGAACTCAACCAGCTATTGCTCAGAACCCTCACAGCGTTACTGGAATTCGGCTACAACCAAATCACCACAGCTGGAGATTTCAATGCCGCATCACTGAACTTTGTCTCGGGGCAAGCTTCGAGGAAAATACAGACGAATAGGATACAAATTATTAGAAACACAGGGTTGAGTGAGAACGCTGGCGACGACACTACGTGGGGCCTTGGTGGACACTCACCAAAACAAGATTATATTCTAACTATTGACCAACTACTTGTCGAAAATGTACGGATTATGCTCCACCTAGGAAGTAGTGTCCACGCAGTCACTAGGTCCAACCTTGTTCTTCGTCAGCGCTCACAAAAAGATGCGACGCTACCATGACTGACTGTGGCGGAATGCGGAGGCTTTTGTCCAACGTAGAACAGCCCGTAGAGTGGGCTGAGATGTCCGTGGATGAAAACCGGGAAGTGATAACAGAGATTGCTCAAACGGCGGTCTCAGATACTGACTATGTGGTGAGAGTTGTCTGCAAGCCAAAATCGTAAACAAGAAAGAGACCTAATCTTGAGGAACTCAATAACTAATCACCGCAGGCTTGCCGTGGGCGAAGACGATTCGCAGCTATACCACCGGACTGTCTAGGAAACGGCAACAAAGAGGTGACAGAATGATCTTCGGTGGGAAAACAACCAATCAGAAGACGTCGCTTCTCTGTTAACAATAACGATTAATAATGTACACAAAAATTTATAAATATCTATTGATTATTCCAGTAAACGGTCTGCTGCCTGGCCCTTGTCTTCTGTCGTTACAATAGGAAACCAGCATAAAATAATAAATCATTCTTTCTCACGAATCTAGTAATTTATCCTGTGATGGAGTTACCCTATTAATCCACCATTTCCCACACATCTTGTTTTTTACTGTGTGATCAGTTTGTAGCTGTAGCCAATTTCTCAAAATTACTGGCCACGGCATTCATCACTGAACATTGGATGCTGACCCTCACTATTTTAATCGACTTGTTTAGCTGCATGTTTCAGTCAAGCATTTACGCCATATAAATCGCTGTCCTGTGACGTCCGGTCGTTCGCGCACGATTCCTAGCTAGTTAAGCAATGATCTGACACTCCGGTTTGATGATCAGTTGTGGTGATTTTCTGCCTTTGGTCTACGCGGAAGCAATACTAGAGAAGTTGCGGTTATTAGATCATGCGTTGGTATAATTCGTACTATCTGTGAACGTCAATACCTTTGGCCCCCGTCTTTGTCTCACGTCGATCTTTGTCGGATCTTTAACCAACCAGAATAGCTATTGGTGGCCAATAAAAAAATCCGTTCCCACAGCTGTAAGCCAACATTATTTTGGTAAAGGAAATATATAACAATGTGTTGTTTCTAAATTATTGTATCCTTTAGTTCCTAGAGGAACATAGGGCTTCAGCTGCGCATCTCCATTGCCTTCAGTTTTCTCCCAACTTTTTCAACCCGCTCCAAGTCTGCCCACATGCTTTCATCTCCTCCTCGCATGACCTCCTCCAAGTCACCCTTGGACGACCAACTCGCCGCCTCCCTTTCGGGTTCCACTCGAGGGCTTGTCTAGTGATGTCACTTGATGGTTTCCTCAGAGTATGGCCAGCCAATCCATCTCCATTTCTTCCTGCCTATTTGTTTCACAATCGGTTCCTGATTGGCTCGCTCGTTGCCAGAGATCCCTGTTGCTGATGTTTTCTGGCCGGCCATCTAATCTTGGGTGTTGAGCGAAGACAGCTGTTAATGAAGGTCTGAAGTTTGTTTGAAATGCTTTTTATGACGCGCAGGCCAAGTCTCTGATCCGTATAGTGAGTAGCACTAACTTCACATTGGAGTTGAAGATCCGGATCTTATTTTTGATGCTGAGTGCTGTTGACCTCCACACAGATTTGAGAGTAATGAAAGCTTGTCTTACTTTTCCGATTCTGGCTTTGATATCCTCGTCAGTTCCGTCCGCCTGTAGTTGAAGCGATGCTTCTCCGGTTGGTAAGTAAAGGAGGTTGTTTCTTTCAGGTTCCTCCCATTTATTCTGGCTGATTGTTGTCTGTTGTTGTTGTTGCTGTTGGTGTTGGCCAGGAATATTCATCACCTCTGTTTTATCTATGTTCACTTGAAGTCCTATCTTCGATGCTTCTTCTGCCAACTTGTTGCTTTTCACTTGCATATCTTCCAGTTTGTGGGAAATCAGACATATATCATCGGCGAAGTCCAGATCCTCCAAGTCTGTTTTTGTGTCAGCCCATTTTATGCCTGTTTCCTCATTGCCCGTTGTCTGTCGCATTATCCAATCGATTGCAATCAGGAAGATCATTGGTGATAGTAGACAGCCTTGTCGCACTCCCGTCCTCACTTCAAAGGCTTCCGTAAGTTTCCCGTTGTGGATTACTTGGCATGCAGCATTGTCGTATAACTGTTGGATGAGATGTATAATTGTCGGTGGGACCCCGTAGTAGCGAAGTAGTTGCCAAATGACCTCTCGATCGACGCTGTCGAAGGCATTTTCAAAGTCGATATAGTTGAGTTAGAGAGGTGACTGCCATTCCAAGCTTTGTTCAATGATGATCCGTAGAGTGGCGATTTGATCAATACATTATTTGTTTCTCCTGAATCCGGCCTGTTCCGGACGAAGTTTTTGATCCAGGGCTTGTTTGATTCTCTCCAGGATGATGCGACTTAGTATCTTGCTTGGAATGGACAGAAGCATTATTCCACGCCAGTTTTTACATTGACTTAAGTCTCCTTTCTTTGGTACTTTGAATAAGTATCCTTTCTTCCAATCCTCAGGTACTTTGCCCTCTTGCCACACCTTCTCCAGCAATGGCGTCATCAAGTCCGCTGTTGTCTCTGGGTCTATTTTCAAAGCTTCTGCTGGGATTCCATCTGGTCCTGGTGCTTTCCCAGCTTTTAGCATCTTGATGGCATTCAGGACTTCTGATTTCGTCGGGGGTCAATATTCACTGGTAGTTCTGCTTCCCTTGTTGGTATTGTTGGGCGCGTTGTAGGTGGCGGACGGTTTAGAAGTCTTTTGAAGTGTTCAGACCAGTGCTTTCTCTGTTCCACCTCTTTGGCGGTTGACTTTCCATTGTCGTCCTTTATTGGCTTGATCTGTGTCAAACTTTTGCCCGTAATGTGCCTGGTTGTTTCGTAGAGTGTGGCGAGGTCTCCTTTGCCCGCAGCTTGTTCTGCTTCGTTTGCCATGGCTTCATAATATTTTCTTTTGTCTTCCCTGGCACTCTTCTTCACTCTTTTGTTCAGTGTATTGTAGCTTGCATTCAGCTCCAGTTTTTGTTGCTCGTCAGTGCATTGGATAATCTTTTGTTTCACTGTCCTTCTCTCTTCTATTAGTTTCCAAGTGTCCGTAGTGAGCCACTGTTTGTCCTGTCTCTTTTTTATGCCTTGAACGTCCATGCAGGTTTGACTCCACACCGTTTTCAAGTTGTTCCAGTGCTTTTCGACGCTGACCTTTTCGCTGGAGTTGATTTATATCTCGGCTTTGTCCTTTATGCCTGCAATGAAGATGTCCTTTGTAGCCTGGTCCATCAGCTTTTGAGTGTTGAACTTGGCTTGTGGTCTATCTGCAGCTCCTGATTCCCTGAAAGCTTTTAATTTGATTTGGATTGTCCCTTCTATGAGATAGTGGTCTGAGCCAACGTCTGCTCCTCTTCTTGCTTTTGTGTCCAGTAGGCTGCGCCTCCACTTCCTTGAGATTGAGATGAAGTCGATTTGGTTTACGGTTCGCCCATCTCGTAACACCCATGTAGCCTTGTGAATATCTTTGTTTTTGTTTACGCTGCCAACAATCACTAGTTCATCGAAGGCGCAGAAGTCGCGAAGAGTTCTCCATTTTCATTCATTTCTCCGACAGCTTCTCTACCCATGATGAGTTCCCTTCCTGTGTTGTCTGGTCCCAGTTTAGCGTTCATGTCTCCCATTAGTATTTTAATGTCGCCAGCTGGAGTATTGTCCATTGTTGCCTGTAGTTGTCTGTAGAATTCTTCTTCCTTTTCGAGGTCTGCGTTGTTTGTGGGTGCATAACATTGTATAACTGACACTTTCCTTCCTTTGGAGTTGAATCTGGCGGTCATTATCCTGGACAAGATCGCCTCCCATTGCATCAAGACCTTCGTTCCCGTTGGTGACATCATAATAGCCGCGCCTTCGGTGTGCGTGTGGTTATCTTCTGGGTGACCGGAGTAGATCACTGACTCACCCGCTGACAATTTGGGGAGTTCATTCCCGTTTCATCTGCTTTCACATATTCCCAGTACTTGGATTCCGTATCATTTCATCTTGTTTGCGATCTGGGCAGCTTTCCCTGTCTCGTACATAGTGCGGACGTTCCATGTCCCCACACAGACTTTTTCTTTTGGTGCAAAGAGGTTCATTCTGTTGAAGTTTCTGTAGCAATTTTGTTTACAGGGTGAGGTTGCTAGCCTCACGCCTGAGAAAGGAATGATTACACTAAGATAAAGTTTAGAGAGAAGCAACTTTTTGGGTTGCTCCCCTCAAGATCGGAAAATAACGGACAAACAATGAGAACAACACCAACAAAAGGAGACAGTTCACAGAAAAAGGGCAAAAGGCGACAACAACTATGCAATACAACAACATGCAATATAGTTCAGCACAGTCAACTAAAATGATATCTCAAAGTGATATCTTAATAGGTATACAGTATCTTACAGCCACAGGTCAGCCTCCGTCTTAATTTCTATGACTCAGTGAACCGGAAGGTACAACAGACGAATAGGCGCATTAGCGTACCAATCGAGTTCATTACAAATATTATTATTATATCCTTTAATTCCTAGAGGTATATAGGGATTCAGCTGCGCGTCTGCATTACCGTTTGTCAGCCACGTCTCTTAAACCGTTAATGCCCAGCTCTTGCTACGCTCGGGCTCACGCTGTTCCTTGAAGTTTCTCAGAAACGCTTAGTAATAACGGACGCAAAAACCAAAACACCGATTGGCCACTCGAGAATTCTTTATTGTAACACCAAAAAAAAGGTCTGTGAACAAATATTACAATAATAAATCGCAATATTACTTCTGACGGTTTGCTGCTGACTTCTTTCTGAACAGCGATCGATGAGACGATGACTGTCGTATTGATGCCTCCGCGAAAATTGGGGAAGTTGGTTTTGAGCAAACAACCATGAATTGATCGTTCAATCTTCAACTACATTGACACTCCCCGGCAAAAAAGGATCTGTTCCTTTTTTCCATCACGACCAATACACGTTGACTTGGATGCCATTGCGAGAACCTGGGTCACTCGGACAGAGCTGAAATGGAAAATAAACAGAAAAGCCAACACACCACAAGCATACCCACAGCACAATCTCACACATCGCTGACGACCTGCGCCTCCAGACAGAGACCTCCTCTTGACATCTTGCAACACAATCGCCACTTGCTAGAATGACTCTTGCAGAATGCAACGTGACCATGGCACCACCTCATGATACTCTACGCACATCCTCTTATCTACTCACTACCAATTACCACTGAAATCGCTTGTCACTCATTCTGCCTCAGTTCTAGTAACGGTGACGCATTCGAGCCTCAGTCGTTTACACTCTTTCTCCCCGGTGTGTGGGACCGCAGCTAACAATTATCTCTGCGTGCATTTCATTCTCAGCAATAGCCTTCCCGGCGTATACGGCCCATCTGCTGTCTCTAACATCAATCAATTCATTCACGGATGTAGAAGACTCGAAACAACTTCAGAAGTAATCACGACGAAAATTTTAACAAAATTGTTTAATAACAATAAGGTACGAAAACAACGAGTAAACACAATGAATCAAAAAACACCAATTGATATGACACACCACACATATATACAAACAGTACACACAAACTCGCGGATCATGTCTTGATGGAATTCCTTTGAAGAATCGCAGGACTTACACCAGTACGCCTACAACCCTTCACAGTTTGACGATTGTAATTTGTGGAATGTCCGGACACAAACAAGATTAACCAACAATTACAATAATTGGAACTCACACAATTATTTAACACAAACATATGTACAATCAACACATCAAATGTTGTGGATTCTGCCTTGACGAACTACCCTTGAAGAACTGTAGGACTTACAGCAGTACGCCTACATTCCTTCTCAGGTTGATGATCCAAGTGGAAGTCGTCCGGACACAAACAGAATTACCAACAGCTAGATGACAGATGATATCAATTCAGTATATACAATATGAACATATGTACAAAATCACACACCAAGCACATTGGACTGCTCATTGATGCGCTACCCTTTGAAGAATTGTAGGACTTACAGCAGTACGCCTACAACCCTTCTCAGGTTGACGCTCTAGGTTGGAAAATCGTCTAGTGTTTCATCCTCCGACTCTCTACTCTCAGCACCTTCCAGTAGACACAGTTTTCTGATATCTCGCACCAACATGCCACAACTTGTTCTCACCTCAACCGTCCTCACCAATCCATCACCACTACAGATCAGCCTTACTACCACTCCCAAAGGCCACCTACCTGTGGCACATTTATCTGCTACTAATACTATGTCACCAACCTTTAAGTTTCGGCACAACTTTTTCCACTTGTCCCTGGTTTGCAGTGTTAGAACATACTCCTTTAACCATCTTTTCCAAAATATATCTTTCATGTGCCTGGCTTGTTTCCATCTTTTAATCGTAGGTATTCCTTCCCCGCTTGCGTCCTCTATGCCAGGGTTGCCTCTCAATAACAATAATTTGTTTGGGGTTAACACATCAAAATCCTTGACGTCGTCCCTCACAGGTGATAACGGCCGGTCATTTAATATTCGTTCAGCTTCACAAAAAAATGTCTCCAGCGTTTCGTCATTCAAACTCTGGTTTTTAATTATGGAGCTTAAAATACGCTTGATAATTCCTATAAGTCTTTCCCATAGCCCACCTCTATGGCTGGCATGTGGTGGATTGAAGTGCCACTCGATGTTCCTTTTCAGTAACTCTTCCTGAACTCTCGTTTGAGGACCTTCGAAGTACTCTTTAAGCTCGGCGTGACAGCCAACAAAATTAGTCCCTCTGTCGCTGAACATCATCTTCGGTACACCCCGGCGATTTATAAATCTATGTAATGCTAGCACGAATGAATCAGTAGTTAGCGTATGAACCATCTCAATATGCACAGCTCTCATTTTCAAACAGGTGAATAAACAGCCATATCTTTTACATAGGGTTCTGCCTCTCTTCACTACAAAAGGTCCGAACAAATCCACCCCAACGTACTCAAATGGATAATTCCCTTCAGAAGCTTGCCACGCTGGGAGTGGTGCCATCATCTGCTGTACTGGACGAGCATTTCGGAGTTTACATTCCATGCACTTATCAATTATTTTACGGACAGCGGTACCTCCCTTCACTATCCAGAACTTACATCGAATACTTGATAGTACTTGCGAAGTACCCAAATGACCTTCAAGAACATGGTAGTGTCTTATAATGAGATCAGTGACTGGATGGTAGCAAGGTAATAAAGCCGGATGACGGGTCTCATATGACGATTCTAACATTTGTAGACGTCCACCAACTCTAGCGATCCCTTCGGAAACTATCGGAGATAATCTATCTAACCGCACCTTGAAATCTGCGAAATCGGGACTATCCTCCTTGGCAATCTCACCCCACGCTTCCCACTGAGCAGCCCTCAAAATCGCTAACTCTGCATTTCTAATATCTTCGACTCTCAAAGGCCCCACATTCATATTTTCGTATCCCGCAAGATGCATGACCTTTAAATACGTAACATATCGTGTCAACCACGCAACAGCTTTCAGTAGTTTGTACCAAGAAGAATAATATTTAAAAAGTGGATGTAAACCTGAATGTCTTTCTTGAGTAGATGTTAAACTGACACTTGTCTTCAACTCCAAGGCACACTCGTTTATCGGTGGTTCATCTTCTCTACGAGGCCACATACTATCAGCCCTTAGCAAGAACTCTGGACCTTTCCACCACTTATTTTTAACCACATTCATATCAATAACTCCTCGCGAGGCTAGATCAGCTGGATTTTTTCCAGACGGTACGTACCTCCACTGCTCAACAGTTGTTAGTTCACGAATTTGAGATACTCTGTTAGCTACAAAACATGCATATCTTGCTGACTCGTTGCGTATATAATATATCACAGACATCGAATCAGTCCAAAACGTTACGGGATGCTTGGGGTAATCCAACTCTTTACACACCGTTGTGAATAACTGCGCAGCTAGTAAGGCGGCATTAAGTTCTAATCTCGGAATCGAAACCGTCTTTAGAGGTGCAACTCTAGATTTACCCATCACCAGGCTAACATCTATATCATTCCTTAAGGTGGTTCTGATGTATACGGCTGCACCAAATCCAACCTCAGAGGCATCAGAAAAAACATGGAAGTCAATTATATCATGATTTCTCGACGGCTTAAGTGGACGTGAGACGGAATGTAGATTCAGCATTCTTAAACTGTTAACCCACCCCTTCCACTCTTCTCTCTGCCTCTCACTTAATGGTTCATCCCACTGTAACCCTTTCCTGCATGTCTCTTGAAATAACCTCCTAGCCGGAAGTAGATAAGGTGCTACTAATCCAAGTGGGTCAAACACGGACGACAACACAGAGAGCACACCTCTCCGAGTAACTGGCTTATCAATATCACCAACACTAAATCCAAAGGTATCAGAGTTCACATCCCATCGCATACCTAATGTGCGTTCAACTGGTAGAGTATCAACAGGCAAATCTCGTACGGTAGGTGCTCTGTCTTCTGGATCTATATGCTTCAAAACGTCTAGGCTGTTCGAGACCCACTTAGTTAGACGAAAGCCGGCCTTAGCTAACACTTCAGTAATGCTTGTTGCAAATCTAACTGCAGACTTATCATCATCGAAGGAGGCTAAACAATCATCCACGTAGAAGCAACAATCTATGACGTCCAGCAAATCATTAGAACCAAATGTGGACACTGCCTTTCGTAGAGCAAAATTAGCACAAAACGGGGAGGACGTGGCACCAAATGGATGCACTGTCATCCTATATTCTGACACCTTACCACAAGGACCGTCATCAAACCACAAAAACCTCAAGTGATCTCTGTCACTCTCTGGCACCTTCACCTGTAGGAACATTTCCTCAATATCCGCCGCGACAGCAACTGTAAACTTTCTGAATCTCAATAGCAGTCCCACTAATGAGCTCACGCAATCTGGGCCACTATACAGATTATCATTTAAAGAGACTCCTTCATGTTTCGCAGAACAATCAAACACCACACGGAGTTTACCTGGCTTCCTCGGGTTAAAGACGGGATGATGGGGCAAATACCACTTCCCTGGCTCACTCTGATCAACTAGTCTTTCAACGTAACCCTTCATTATATGTTTATCGACGACATCCTTATATTTGGACCAGAGTTCTGCATCTGACAGAAATTTCTTCTGTAAACCCATTAGTCTCTTAAGAGCAACTTTCCTATTACAAACCAACTGTCTATCTTTGAATCTCCATGGTAGGCCAACGCTGAAACGCCCGTTTTCGTATTTACAAGAGTCCTCGGCTATTTTAACTGCTTTTAAGTCTTCTACAGAACGACCCTTCTCTGGGACACCGCAGTCACAAAACTCCTTGTCATACATATTTTTAATCATAGTTTCTAGTTTGTCCCCATCGTTTGTAACTAATGATGATATGTGGACTATGGGTATAGGTCCTCTCACTGTCCATCCCAGTGGTGTTTTCGTCGCAAACAGATCATCTCTACCTCCAAATCTCTCTTCTAATACCTTGTGAGCTTCTGGCACACTACATCCAATGAGTACTCTCACTCTTCCATCTTGCAGTGTTGGAAGAGGTATGTCACACAGGTATGGCTTACCGACAACCGTTTCACGACTAGGTACTATAGCTTCGCCAAGTTTCATACTGGAGGTAGTGTAAGCAGTATCCACTTCCACGGTTTCCTCAGTAGCCAAGGATTCTAACTGAAATGACACTCGCTCACATACTACTGTTTTCGCAGAATTGAAAGTATTTACAACCAAGGGTTGCTTTGGGCCTTTAATACCCAAGCAACCAGCCAGTTCAGCATCTATCAATGTAACGTCTGAACCATTATCCAACAATGCATAAGTCTCTACTGAAGATTTCGGTCCTTTCACCTTAACTGGTAATACCCCTAAGAAAACTTGTGGGATGTCAAGGGGTCTAGAGATACTATTACAATTAACCGAACTCCCAGGTTCGTTCACTGTCCTCAGAAGTGGGTGCATATCCGTTAAACCACTACTTCTTTTATTTGTCGCCTTACAATTCCACTTTGTATGCCCAATCTTTAAACAACTGAAACACAGCCGCTTCTGCTTTGCCATTTTTAACCTTTCTACGGGTGACATAGCGATAAAGCGATTACAATCACTCAATTGATGCATGTT